>OY728167.1:164349343-165666560 GCA_963277665.1 Viscum album
TGAATGATGAACTTGAAAGACTTAAAAATGTTTCCCCAAATAAATCTGTCAAAATTTAGTCTGAATCTTTAACCTACTGCTCTAATACCACTCTATCATGACCCGTCCTAAAGGGGATCGGGCTGCGACTCCCTAATCCCCCCTTAAATAAGCAAGGGGCTGGTGAATAACATCGAGTAGGCATGTCACTGACATGTGAGGCCTTATACTAAGTACATAATCAAACAAAAACACACACCTACAATCCCATATAATGATGAAATATAAAATCATCCAAACAACCATGCACGCATACATCTAAATCCCACAACCAGAGTAAGATAGGAATAAAATGAATGTAAATAGGGCCAAATATAGACACAACAAAAATATTCTGAAAATAAGTCCAACCTGAAAGTAATATTGGGACAACCATCAAGATATTACAGGAACACACCTCATTCAATCTTGTTCACTAAGAACCATTTGGTCCTGGCCCGTCTAGGACATTGTCAAAAGGTCAATCGTCTGCACAAGATATGACACATGTGAGAATATCCCATATAGGGGTGAGTATAACAATAACTAGTAGGACACCCCAATAACCCAAATCATACAAAAAAATAATACATTAATCTCTACACAGGTATATGTATACAACACATATAAATGGAATATCTAGATATAATAAAAAAAGACACACAGTCTAAGGGTAGTCACAACCATAATTCCAGCCAATGATTCTAGCTCGAATGTTCCACATAGCACTCGTCTAAAATAACACAATCCACAAGTCTGATAGTACTGATGATATCCCCACAAGAGGTAACACACATTGGGTGTCACCATAATAAGTACATGTTGAGCGTCATAAGACATACAATACAAAGATGAGGATCACTACGAAGACAATGGGGTATTCCAACAACTCAATCTAGATTAACCTGCTAAATAGAGGGTCGATGCCTATGTAGTGTTGGTCACGACAATACTAAGAACTCCACCTAGGGAATTAATATTAATAAAGGATCTCACTCCGGGCCTCACATAAAGATTATAACAAATCTATCCAAGAATTTCCACCGAAGGGATCACTCTACGGTGTGTATGAGGCGATACCATAATAACCCTCAGGGAATGGAAATAGGGAACACAACCTAACGAAACATGTATAAGATACATTGGAAAAGGTCTCCAATCCAACTTTAAGAAAGTACAAGGCATGTATTATGGGTACACTCTGTGTCCCATTGACCCTGATTCCATACCATGTAAATGTCCCATGCCCATGGATGTGTTTGTGTAACAGTATACATTATGCAACTTACTGTGTACTCTACCCATGTACACCAGACCAAGACATATCTGTGTGCGGGTACCTGGAATTCCCATGCCTATATACTCTAGCCTATGTCTATTTACCCTCCATGGTACACATTGAGATCATGAAATGGAACCACTTGTCATGTGACAAGGTCACACACCATGTGATACTTATCTTCTTACTGAAACCCTAGTCATCGATTGAGAGGGTCCCACACGATGTGTGTCTCCGAGTTACATACAGTGTAGTGGAAAAATTTATAGATTCACAGATATATATTCCATGTTCATTTTCATACCCCTAATTATTGATCCGTCCATGAAACTCATTGAGAATCCATTGATTACCTTGTCTGAGACTTCCCATCGGTGAACAACATGTTCCAAATGTCAAATACATTTAGAAAAAACCATTGAATGTCATTCTTCATTGTGCACTGAAGAACATGAAATCAGGTATCCAAAACCATCCTATTTGCTTCCACTTCCATCATTGCACCACCATTGTGTTTTTCCAATCCCATATCTACAATATTGAATTTTTGTCCCATGAAATGGGTCTACAATGATAAATTTCTCAGTGGGTGTTGAACCATGAGTCAACGAAGAACACTCGTGATTAATGAAGGAATATGGGAGAAATTAACAACCACAAACATGAGCAATGAACCTTATCCAATGTTGTTGTTGTCACCAATCAATCACCATTAGAACGATGGATGAAGAATAAATAAAAATTAATTGAAACCCCCAAAATAATCCCACAAATAAAACCATCCCACAAGATGAATGAAGCACATATCAATCTATTGGTTGATTGATTCACATTCATAATAGAAATTATAAATAGGTAAATAATCCAATAATAAAAATTTTCTACCTTAGTTTGGATCGATCACTGATGAATAATGGAGCTACAATTGTATTTTTGGAAAGATCCTTTGATTCTATCTTGCATTGGTCACCGATCTTCGATTTGGTCGTCGTTCGCCAATGGAATCTTGCTACACTATCTCGAATGGATCTCCAACATTCTATAGGGTTATGTGGATAACCATGAATTTTTTTTCATAAGTGTGCATTTAAAGAAAACAATAATTCATTATTTCAACGGTTAAATAAATTAATTGTATTTAATAATTGTATTTATTTTACACCCGTGATGACTTTTCCACAAACGCCCTGTGCCAACCAAGATTATGTCGCACCTAGGGTGAAACACATGTTCTAAACTCAATGGTGGAGTCAAATATTTTATTTGAAACCCCATTTAATTTTTTTAAACTTTTTTAGGAAAAATGTTTTCTCGTGCTATTTAATATATTTAATATATTTCATACATTTCTTTTGGGAACTCTAGGCCTCAACATCACATGCTGTCTTAGCTTCTAGTCTCAAAAATAATCCATATAATATCTAAAAATAATAAATGGAAAATTAGAATCATTAGACCAATACTAGTGGCTTCATATTAAAAGGGAGATAGATGGGTTTGTTACACTATGTTCCACCTATTAGTAAGTGATGACATAACACCAACAACCAGATGGGATTTTATAGCTATTTCCTATTCTCGAGTGGATGTGGAATGAAATAAATATGGATTTATTGATAGGTTTACCAAGGTCACCTCAGTGAAGTGATTCCATATGGTTGATCATAGATAGATTGAAAAGGTTCACCAATTTTCTACCATTTGAGGAGGCCTTTTCCGTGGAAGAGCTTGGGGTGCTCTATATTCATTAGATCATATGCCTCTATAGGATTCCACATTCTATCATATCAGATAAAGATTTTCATTTCATATCACTATTCTATAAAGGGTTGTTGAGGACACTGAGTTCATAGGTACTGCTGTGTATAGCCTATAACCCATAGACTGATGGTTAGTATGAGTGTATGATATAATTTTTTGAGGAAATAATTCGAGAACATATCCTTGATTTCAATGGTTTTTAGGAGAAACACTCACCTCTCACTGAGTTCTTTTTAAATAACATCTTCCAAGAGACCATATAGATGGATCCTTAAGAGGTCCTATATAGTAGGCTATGATATTCAACCCTATTCTATTTAGAGTCTAGAGAGGTAGTGCTACTAGGTATTAATCTCATTCAAGATACATTATAATAGGTTCATCTTATTAGGAAACAGATGTCTACATCTCAGTCTAGGAAGAATTCCTATATTGATTTTCATCATCAACCACTAGGGGTGGAGGTAGGGATTTGGGTTTTCTTATGATTTTTGCCTATAC
The DNA here is from genome assembly GCA_963277665.1 of Viscum album. Lineage (NCBI taxonomy): Eukaryota > Viridiplantae > Streptophyta > Magnoliopsida > Santalales > Viscaceae > Viscum > Viscum album. Next base: position 164,352,903 of record OY728167.1, read on the forward strand.
TAGGGAATAGATGGATTCAGAAACAAGGGAAGATATTGACTCATTATGCCAAGACATTTGAGATTATAGAGAGATTTGGGTTGGTAGCCTATCAGTTTTAGTTACCTCAAAGAAACTAGACCATGCATGACGTATTCCATGTATCTCAGCTTCAATGATATCATTCATATCCATCTCATATTATTTATCTTGATGAGGTAGAATTAGAGTTTGATTCACCCTTTGAGGATTACCCTATCCGTATTGTTGATCGAGGAACAATGGTTCTCTAGGATGGTCAGTTCCTCTGACATGGGTGCTATGGCAGCACAACCATGTACATGATAATACTTGGGAGTGGGAGGTCGATGTATGTTCCTATTGGATGGAGTTATTATTAGATGATGTTGTACCAACCTTGAAAGGGAAACTTGGGGATGAGTTTATTTAAAGGGGGAATATTGTAATAACGCAATCTTTCTTTGAATACGAAACCTTTTTATTTCCATTAAATTATTTAATTTTATCCTTTTGGAAGTGCCTAATGTGGTAACAAGATTTGGGGGGGGGGGTGTTTGAGGTAAGTACAGATCCCAAAGCCCTGAATTTTGGGAGAAGTAGGTGGGTCCCATGGTTAGTAGAAACCATACCGCCTAGTTCATAGGATTTGACTAAACATTATAGGGTGGTTCATTTCCCAACCTCGAGTCGAAATATTTTTTTCGAACCACAAAACCTATGCCATATTCCCATGTGAGTGTTGTGAACCTCTTAACAGAGGGGTTTTACCTGGGACATGCACAGTTAGTAGAATTGTGTTCCTAACCCATGCAAGGGATGTCTTGGGGTAGTGCTAGGCACATGGTTGATGCATGGTTTTCCTAACCATGAAGCCAAACCCTGTGACCCTTTAAAAAGGATAAAATGATGTTTTTACCACTCCTTATTTTAAAGAACTCATCTCTCTTCAATATACTAACCACATGCATAAAATCCCTCAACCATGGAGAGCTCTCCTACCACCACAACTAGGATTTATGATATCTCCTCTTACCAGACTCCGATTAATCCGCTTTCGGTCTCATTGGTTGAATACCAGTCATCTCTCCATTCCTATTACACATTTTTCATTTATCTCCCTATAGAACGAGTTATTTTGGGGCAAGATAATATTACCTATTTTTAGTGTGTTTGTCCATTTTCTCAATTTATTCTATTATTTATCGGATTAGAGGCTAACAATGGAATAAGAGTCAACTACTAAGAAAAGGTATGAAGTCTCATTCTTTTCCCTCAATGTCTTGGTTTTTTTGTGTTAAACTGTTGTGTCATGCACTAGATTTTCTAAGCATCTCTTATTATAAGGTTTTATTCTTAAATTAAATGGGTAGTCTAGACCTATGTGTCCCACGAGACCCATTTTTTATATCATTAGAGGTTAAAGACCTTGAATTGAACTACCCCTTGGGTGTTTTTATAAATTGGATTAAACCACCATGGGTGTCCTATTAGATTAATTCACCTTTTATTTTTTGATCTTTTACCCATCATTTTTTGGATGTTAAATGAATTGAGTGAAATATAAATTGAATTGAATGAAAGAGGTAATGGAAGACTGTGTCCCTATGCATTTGGAATTCACTCCTTCTCCATTAGTCTTGAGATGTTCTTTAAATCCAAATGCCCAATTTAGATGAATGGGAGGATTCATGTGACGATGTTCCTTCTAAGCCCAAGATATGATTTTTTCTACCTTTTGAGGTGAGTAAAATCATTATAAATGTGATATAAAATTGAATTAAATGTGAAATTAAATGGTATGGTTAGTTTTGGGGCCCATGACCATTCATACTACATGTTGGGGGTGAAATTTGGGTTCCAAATTAGAATTCCATAAACTAACTCATTTGTATTAATTAATTAAAATAATTGTAAACGAGTTATTATGCACTATGGGTGACACATGGGTTTCCATATGAATGCCATGGACATACTCACTTAGCTGTTAGATTGTATATACGCCTGAGTGGGACATGGACTCCCTTTGTGTACTTCCAAGGATAGACTTTGAAGGATGGTAATTATGCATTCCATGAGTGATACTTGGACTCCCTATGTGGACTACCAAGGATAGAATCATAGGATATATCATTATGTATTCCATGAGTGATACTTGGAATCTCTTTATGGACTTAAATGCATAGATTAAAGTGTGGACGATTGTCGCCTATTGAACAGTCAAGGTTCCGGTGCTCTACTAATGTGTATAGCAGCACTCGGGTCAAATCCTCGGTGATGGTACTTTTTTATAGTCGGGTATTTTTAGTTAATTGTATTTTGATTGGGGGGTTCTTATGAAATAATTTATGGATGATGTTTGATTTAAAAAATTGATAAATACTGGGGTGAGTTCATTATTGGGGATTTAAGCTTATGATATCCTTGAGCTTTGCTTTATATTGCATTAAATTAATACCAACTTCACAAGATGATTTTGATCAAAATTCCCAAGTGTTAAAGATTTAATCCAATCCGTAACTTATCTTAGGGTTCTAATCATTACCATTAATTGTTTATGGTAGTGTATTTTTGGTTCCAATAATCCATTGAATCCACATATTAAACAAAACATGTCATTAATCCATGACATATAAAGTTCAACATACACAATATTTACTCAAAGAATACTCATCGAGCAAATGCTCTCAATCACTTAATATCACCGAATTATAACTCACCACAATGGTAGATTTACTCATCCATTTAAATGATTAGTAATCTGGTTATAATTATGATGATGATAAGTTAATTAGATAAGAAAAATAAAGGGATAATAAAAGAGTGGTGCGTCGAACACACACACAAACGATGAAGGGAATTAAATACCGACTTTAGATTGAATGAGAAAGTAAAAGAAGGGAAGGTGATTCAACTGTATTTAAATTATTTTAAGAAAATTAATATTAAAATACATAAGGTGGATGATAATAAGAGATATTAAAGAAGAAACTTGCATTAAAACAGAATTACAAAGAAAGAGACTTACAATATTACGAAAATGAAGAAAACAGAAGTAAATGAAAACAAAGAGAGGAGGAAAGGTCTCTAAAGTGAAAAATTGAGTATGGAAGGTCCTCCAAAGCCCTTATCAAGGATTTGATCATGCCAATAAGTGCTCTTATATTCTGAAATTCTAACTCTTTTCAAGGAGATGATGGGGATGTATTTATAACCCAATGTTGTGGGCTGTTTGCATTCCAAAACTGCCCCTCCACTTGCATAGCCAATGTGATAAATTAGAAAGCCGAATTTCGAGATATGATATTATTCCAAGTTGTAGATAAATATATCCTCTGTATAATCTGAAAATTTATCAGCCATTGGACATAAGGATCCAATTTTATGGCCGGTTGATTAAGAAAATCTAATCTATCCATTTCAATCCAAACTTTTTTGAAGTCAAAAATGTGAATGGGTTTTTGAATAGTAATATGCCATCAAATATGAATGATTTCTTAAAAATAGTCAGACGCCTATATTTTATATTTCAAACTAAAAAATCGCAGCTTGATTTGATGATTACATCATGAAATATGTCATGAAAATTGTCCGAATTTTAATTCCCGGTTAGAATGGTGGGATGGAATTAAAAGCATTAGTTGGGCCCCTTGTTCTTCGAGTTGGGCCCTGAAATTTCTATCCATTACCCCTTGCATTATTATCTGAATTTTTGGGGAGAATTAATGAATTTTCACTTCTTTATTGAGCCCATTAATTCAATCTTCATGGATGGTCTAGTTTCCTCACAGATTATGTGGGCCTTCTTGTGTGGTCCATATGAGCCTTCAAATTGAAGAATTGGCCCATGAAAACTTCTAATGAAATGTTGGATATTGAATTAGGAATCACAGAAAACAAGAACCACACAATTTGGATCATTAGGGTGATAGTTATAAATAAAATAGTAAACTAAATCAATTGGAATACTTCTAAAAATTCTCAAAAATTATACTTAGCATTAAAACATTAATATTTCACACAAATTATGCACATTTAATATAAACTAAGTAAAGGTTTATATAATAAGACATGAAAATATTAATAACATCAACTCCCACACAATTAGTATTGTGAATTTCCTCTTTTGAAAAAAATATAAAAACATGACAAAATCATTTTCACTCACCAACAAATATAAAAATTTTGTTTTCTCCAACCAGGGGAGGTTTAGACTATTTCACTTATCCATATTGAATTACACCTCAAATTTTTACAAAAAAAATGTTCCAAAAACAACTCTTTTTTTCATTCTCAAATTTATAAATGAAAAATGTGGACACTCAAAACTCACACCTCTCAAGATGATAAAATTCATTTGTGGAGGTTCACTCTTTCACCAACAAAAAGTGAAAATCTTAGAGTTTTAAAGATCTATCAGCTTCCAATCCCCATCCAAAGTGCACAACAATCAAGAAGTCTTTTTAAGGGGGTTTTCTATGGCTATGGTATGGTAGGAATATAATTTCCAAGAGAGATAAGAAGATGGGTAAACACAAACATGGAAAAAGAAATGCATATTTTTTTTGAAATGAGACATGAAAGGAAATGGAAAAATATATTTATGGGGGAATAAAAAAGTGAAATAAGACACAAAACTAGAAGGAAATATGAAGGGAATGAGAACATGGAATATTTACAAAACACAAAACTTCTTTCAATGAAATAAAAATATAATGCAAGTTTTCTTTTTTTTTCTTTTTTTCTTTTATTCGAAAGTTGAACATGAAACGGATCTCACACTCATATCCCAACCCATGATTGATCTCCTCACGACACTAATTGTAATAGTTATAACAAGATAAAAGGCTTAGAAATAGTGATTTTTGACCTACCCAATACACAACCCAATTTTGTTTTCATTTTTTTTCATTTTTTTAAATTTTTTTTCTTGAAAACTTGTCAATAAAATTTGAACAATATGTCATAAGCATATATACATTCCCAAACCCCACTGAAGGATAACCTATACTCCACACTAAAATGGATTATAACCCTCAATAATATGATAATATAGTGAAATCAACAAAGGGTACCCAAAATGAAATCTATCCCCTCCACACTTAATTTTTTTTAAAAATAAATGCAATGAAAATCCATGTTGATATTTGGTGGGAAAAGGTATTGGGCTTGTAATGCGGATATCAATGAAAAGGTTTTCATAGGATCGAAGGGGATTTCAAAGGGAGTATTAATGTATGGTTATTGGGAGGATATTTGGCTATTGTGATTCTCATGTGGTTCATAAAATGCCTCTATCATATTAATGCACACTAAAGTAGGAAATTCAGCTCGAAGGTCCACAAACTCAAGATTCAAAAATGGGGGTGAAAAAACACTCATTTTGAAAATATGGACATAGGTAGCCTTGTAATTAAAGCCAATGTTTGTTCTCATGGTTGTAGAAAATCATTTTCCAAATTAAAAATTTAGTATTCAAAATTTGATAGTTTTGACACAAAATTATTTATCCAAAGTCATGATGAAAATACAAACTTTTTGAGATGAAAACATGTCTGTTGACTCCCCAGAAAGGTTGGAAAATGTTTCAAAACTCTATGGTGAGTAAGCATGACTGTAACACCCCAATATTCCATGGTACACTTCTCTTTGAATAATACAGTAGCATGTGTTGTACGCAACTTCGTGTTCTAACACACACCACAACCAATCAAAGTAGCCGTTATGAATAGTAATACCTACTTTTTGAAATTTTATAAATTTTATCTCACAAAATGGACTTCATTTTTGGATTTGGAATATTTAATTTATCCTAGGGTGAAAATTTGGTACTTTTCAGATAACTTTTATATTTTGATGAATAGTGAAAATTACTAAATTTTAATTAAAAACAACTTTTTTAATCAAAACTATTAATAGTGATAAATTATGAATTTGAGTGGTTTTAAAGTATATTTAGAATATAGTTTTACCATTTAATACAATTTTTGTCATTAGAAATAATTTCACAATTAAACCGGACATGAACAAGTGTCAATCTTTTGACAATTATTATATCTTAAAAGCACACTTTTTGTTTTGACAACGGGAATTAATTTTAAATTAATTTCTGCCACTTTTGTGTTTTGAATTTGGAAAAATGGACTCCATATTTGGAATCATGATTTCCAAATTGTGTAAATAGGTAACTTTTATTTTTATACATTTTGAATAATTACTTCGGTAAATATTTTATTTACCATGGTTAAAGGCTAAACCCGTTAAATAAGGGGTAAAAAATTATATTATAATAATAATAAATTACCCTAAAATGTGTCCTAACCTTATTGGTGGATACCTTTCCGACCATGGGAATCTTTGGGTTGAATTTGGGACCCCATGGAGCCACTTGTTTGTGATAGGGACACTTTATATTAATTAAGTTAACGTAAATACAAAAATAACATAAGCTTATATCTTTTAGAAAAACAATTTTCACATAGGTTAATATATGTTATATTTTAAATTATAAATATTAATTAGAAAGATGAAAAGATTTTCTACATAATGGTATTTTATTTATATGTTTTAGACATTGAAAAAGTAGAAAAATATATGACACAATAATGATGAAGTATTTTCCTTATTAATGAAAGAATCAAATAATTGGAATTATAAATGTTAAAATAAATATAATTTGAAAGTTTTGATGACATAAAAGAATTTTATTGGTTAATATGACATGTTAGTATTGCATAAATGATTTTTTTTAGAATTAATAAAGTTCTTAAGACTTTAACAAAAATCAATTATTGAGTAGTGTCAAAATTGTCATAAATGAGTTTTTAAAACAAATATTATATTATTAATTTATATTCTGTTCCTAAAAATCTACGGTTTGGCCAAAGGACTTATATAATAATTGGTGTATCATTAATGGACCACTTTGGGGTCTCTTGGATGTATATAGAGTGTTTATGAACTATATAATATAAAAATACAAAGTGACATGGTAAGTGTCAAAATAATTAACTAAGAGTTAAAACTAAAAGACAAGGTTAATATAAAGACCCAAACCTATCTAAAATATATTGGTTGAAAGGATTTCGACCCATACCCACCTTTTAATTTGAATAATCCACTTTGGATCCATTAGAAACCGAATATGGATTTATTATAAAATAATATTTCTAGCTTTTCCAAAGGAGCCTCTCACCACTCTTATAAAAGGGCACTCCCCCTTCTCTTTAATTCACACCTTCAAATCCATTTGGATGGGACACAATCTGACCACATATCCTCCCAACTTACCTCAATCCATCCTAGATGCCTTAGTTTGATAAAAAATCCTACCTAAGGAGCCCTTTTGATCAAATAAAAATGAAGAACCCGAAGAAGAGGTAACGTCTTCACCACCCTCTTTAAAGTTCCTTTCTTCTTCAACTTCTTCTTTCCTTGTTATTTACATTATAAAATAATAAATCCAGTATCTTATATATTCTGTGATGTTATTATAATTATGGAACAAACAAATTCATCATTCTATCCATCGCTTGAATGACATGTCACCATACGTGCGTACATACGACCTACTGTCTCCACGTTGTGGTGTAATTGTTATTCAATATATTATTATTTATATGGGTACAACAATAATGTGTAATTCATGTAAATAATAAATATAACATTATAATTATTATGTATATATGATATACTACCCAATTATATTTTATTTTAATATCAAAAGAATGATATTGTCGCTCGTGCATACGTACGGACTACCGTTTCCACAAACATGATGAGATTCATTCCCCATCATATCCATTTGAGTCTAATTCTCATTTAATGATTAAAAATAATGTTTAAGGACTTGATATAATTATGTATATGAATAATATACAACCTATCCATAAAAAACACGACTTATGTCACAAAACATATAAAAGAAAATGAGTGAGTTAACACCCAAAACGATGATAATACTAAGATGTTATTAACAAAGAAATATTAAAAGATCATATATGATATAATATTGATGTATATGATTCTTTTATAATTTAATAAAAATTATTTCCCCATTATACAGGAGGTTAACCTACCCTGAACCAAGGAAAATTACAAGTTAAGGGTTTATTTCACAATCTCTTCATTATCCGAGGTTGTTTATACGTAATTATCTACTTGGACCTCTTTATCATACACATAAATTTTTAATGAAAATGTATTTCAAAACATTCTTGGTATTTTACAGAATATGGGTTAAAGTCATTTATACCCTTTTTTGACTTTTTATAAGAGGTTTATAAGGGAATCTTTCCGTCGTTTTCCAAACAAGGTCCTTTTTAACCTTTTTGACAGAATTAATGTAAGAATGTTTTTTAACTTATACGACGGGTGAGACTATTTTCCACCTTTATAAAAATCTTTGAAGCTTCCCTTAAAAGATTATAAGAATATTTTCAAAGTAAATGTTTTATTTTATAATTATGCGACTTTTCAATGATTTCAAAAAAAGAGATATTTCTCTCAAATAGTTTTGATTTCTTCTATGTCAACATCCTTTGACAGATTTTAAGCTTATTTGAAGTTGATTTATATACAAAACTTCCATATTGTATTGATGGTTTTGTGATATGTTGACTGTGAATGTGTTATTTTTATACCATTCATGGTTTATGGAGAAAGTATTGACATTTTGTATGCTAGTTTTAATATGAATGTTTATGTTATGTTTAAACCTGTTCATTTGAGGAATGCATTGGAATTAATAAGTGATGAGTGGAGCCTGCTATAGCTCCTTGATGCATTGGTAGGTCTCATGAGACAAACTAGTGTCTTGGCACGAGGCCTTGACAAAATCTTATTTGTAGTCTTGACACGAGTCCTTGGCTCCGTGGTTATGATAGTCTGGAATTATGAATTCCGTCATTATGAAAGTGGTTATTGATATTGCATATGATTATTCGACTAGTAGAATATTCATGTGAATAAGTAAATGGAATTATTTCATTTTATCTTTTACATATTATGCTGAAGTTCAAGTTTAAAAGGCTTTTGTTTTAGTAATACATTGCCTTAAATGTTTATGTTTATTTATGAAAGTTTCTGCAATATTGTTATCCTTACTGAGCATCTGATTTCTCCCCTTTCAATGTTTTATTTTCCACAGGTTATGAAAAAGTAATTTCTGAATGACCTGCAGGGATAGTATGCGGGGATATGAGTGTGGACTACGGAGACTATGTTGTTGTAGTTTTCATTTTTATGATGTAATGTAAGACTTATGACTATATCTAGTGTTTACAAGGCTACTAAACTAATAGGTCTTTTGAGAATTGATATTTCTAGTGATCATTCCAATGTAATGTTATAATGCATCAACTCTGGGTAACTGGGGTCGGGGCATTACCGTTGGTATCAAAGGAAGTTTAGTACAAACCTTGGAAGCTAGATTTAGATAAACTCTGATTAGAGCACATAGCCCTAAGATAGACTTTGAGGATTAGTATAGAAGAACTTCCTAGAATTTTGGTATTTTAGAGATTTTGTGAGTATTCTGAGAAATACATCCCTGTCTAGATACGAGCAGGTAGAGGCGGCTCTGGCACAGATGTACCTAGGGGTAAAACCCGAAAACACCGCTTTGAGCTAGACTCGAATGGGAACTGGTGCACGACAACAGGACTTGATGCACTCTTGGTTACAACACTCTCAGGGGATATGCTTAGGATTATTATCATTTTCTTTAAAAACCATTATGAAGGTTTTATGAGTTTATACTTCCTCAAAGAAAATATTTTTATGATTATGGATTATATCCATAAACTGTTGAATCTATGTTAAGTGTTAAGCAAGTTTGTAATTATGTATTTCTATTCATAAACTAATCTAGTTTATGACATTGTTTAGAAATGGAACCTAGTGGAAGGAATGGAAACCGTATCAATGCACGCACTCAATGTAGGGATTTCCATCCTGCTCAAGATAATTATAGTAGAGATAGTGATGAAACTGGTGCTGAACAGCTAATCACCATACTGGGACAACTCACTTAGGTTATGAATAATAACCTCACCCATATGGAGCACCCTGATCCGCAGTGTGGAGGATCAATGTTAGATCACTTCATGAGGCAACAACCACCAACATTAAATATAAGTACAGATCCCTTAGTAGCTACGTAATGGATAATTTCTTTAGAGAAAATATTCCATGCCTTGGGGAGTAGTGAAAGGGAAAAAGTTGTCATGGTAGTTTATCGCCTCACTGGAGATGCTGATCAATGGTGATCATTGATACAAAACACGAAGGAAGATGATGAAGTATCATATATGGAATGGAGGGAGTTCAAAGAGCTGTTCTTAGAAAAATACTTTCCTCAAGACCATCGAGAAGATATGGAAAGGCAATTTCTGAGTCTGAGGCAGAAAAAGGATGAGAATGTCACAAAGTATGAGGCTAAATTTACAAGGTTAGCAAGGTATGCTGCAGATTATATACGTAACACAAGAAGTAAGATTTATTGTTTCTTTGATGGGTTAAAACCATTTCTCCATAGAGCATTAGTCTCACAAACCTTCTCGTCGTACGGAGATATTGTCTCGTGTGCTATTAAGACAGAAAAAGAATTCTCTAAGTCTTATGACTTTAAAGCAAATAAAGAGAAGAAGAGAACTACTGATCAATCTGGAAATGGAAATAAGGGGAGGAAGGGAAAAGTTTAAAATCCATCCTGTAGTAAATGTGGTAAGAAACACCCCGGTACTTGCTTAAAAGGAATGAGAGTCTGTTACAAGTGTGGTGAAAAAGGCCACCAAGCTCGTGATTGCAAGGGAAAGAGAGTTGATGTCAACATGGAATGATATAATTGTAGAGAGATGGGACATTATGCAAATGAATTTCCTAAGCGTTATGGGAAACTTGCCTCAGAAAAGGCCAAGGGATCAAGGCCAAGCTTATGCTATCACTAATGCTGAGGTAGAAGCTCCGAAAGACGCGGTGTCATGTAATTTAATGGTTTCCTCAAGTTTAGAAAATGATTTATTTGATTCTGGATCATCGCATTATTTCATATCTTCCCAGTTTGCTAAGAAAATTAGATATTTCCAATTTGATTTAACAAAGGATTTTTCAGTTAAAACTCCAAAGGGAAGTATCATTGCAACAAATTTTTGTGAATCAGTCCCCATTAGAGCACATAAATGTTCTTTATCCGATGATATCATTATCATACCTATTATTGAGTTTGATATAATCCTAGATATGGATTGGCTTTCGGACTATGATGCAAATATTTATTTTAAGAAGAAGGAGGTTATGATTTTTGATGATGATAATAAGGAACACCTTATCTTTAGAGCAGAATCATCACCGCCTAATTCTTATTTAGATCCACCCCCAGTAGCTCAACTAAATTCAATTATCAGGGAGGAAGAGAATGAAGTAACTGTGGGTGAGGAAAAGAATGTTTAAATAGAGGATGCACCTATTGTGAATGAATATGTAGATGTGTTTCCGGAAGATTTTTCTGGACATCCTCCAGAATGAGAAGTTGAGTTTTCCATTGATTTAATTCCTGGATCAAGGCTTATATCGAAGACCCCTTATAGAATGGACACTATGGAATTAGTTGAACTAAAGAAATAACTGAAGGAATTGAGTAATAAGGGACTTATTCACCCTAGTGTTTCTCCATGGGGAGACCCTGTCCTTTTTGTTAAAAAGAAAGATGGATCCATGAGGTTATGTATCGACTATAGGAAGATCAATGGTATAAAAATAAAGAACAAGTATCCCCTACCTCACATTGATGATTTATTTGAGCAACTTCATCGAGCTCAGTAATTTTCAAAGATTGACCTTAGATCTGGACATCATCAGTTGTGTGTAAAGAAGGAAGACATTCCGAAGACAGCATTTCAAACAAGGTACGGGAATTACGAGTTTATAGTAATGCCTTTTTGATTGACTAATGCACCCTCTGTATTCATGAATCTAATGAATAGAGTTTTCAAGGAATATCTCGATGATTTTGTGGTGGTATTTATTGATGATATCTTGGTATACTCTAAAAGTTACGAAGATCATGAAAATCACTTGTGCATTATCCTGAAGACTCTTAGAAGACATGAATTATATGGGAAGTTTAGAAAGTGTGAATTCTGGATTCAAGAGATTTCTTTTCTTGGCCATATTGTCTCTAAGGATAGAATTTCAGTTGATCCTTCTAAGACCAAGGAAATCCAAGAATGGCCAGCACCGACGAATATGACTGAGGTATGCAGTTTGGTTGGTTTGGCAGGTTATTATCGACATTTTGTCCAGAATTTTGCCCGATTAGCTAACCCATTAATGAATCTCACATGTAAAGGCGTTAAATTTGTCTGGAAAAATAGTGTGAAGAATGTTTTGATGAACTTAAGAGAAGATTAGTCAATTCTCCTATATTGACTCTACCATCGGGGAATGATGGGTTCATTATTTATAGTGATGCATCAATGAAAGGACTTGGTTGTGTCTTTATGCAGAATGATAGGGTTATTGCCTATGCATCAGGACAACTAAAAATTCATTAGTAAAACTATCCTACTCATGATCTTGAGTTAGCTGCTGTAATCTTTTCTTTGAAGATATGGAGAAATTATCTCTGTGGTGAGAAATGTTAGATTTATACTGATCACAAGAGTTTTAAGTATATTTTCTCACAGAAAGAACTCAACATGAGGCAAAGGATATGGCTTGAATTACTCAAGGATTATTATTGTATGATACACTACCAACCCGGGATGGCAAATAAGGTGGAAGATTCTTTGAGTCGAAAGGATCATGGAGTTTTTAACAAGATGAGAGTTGAAAAGGATCCTATATACCTGGATCTAGTAAAGATGGATATGGGAATCACCATGGAAGGTGAAACATCAATGATTTTTCAAATGGTTTCAAAACCATCTTTACTAGAAAGAATAAAGAGTTCTCAGACCGGTGATGAAGAGTTACAAAGGAAGATTAAAGCTATGAATGATGGGAAATTGAGTGAATTTGTGTATGAGGTTGGAATTTTGAATTTTGGGAAGAGACATTGTGTTCCTGATATACCTGATTTAAAAAGGGAATTCTTAGACGATGCTCATAGTTCCAATTTCTCTATACACCCTGGGAGCACCAAAATGTATAGAGATTTGAAAGAACATTTTTGGTGGGACAACATGAAGAGGGAGATTGCTGATTTTGTGTCAAGATGTATGATTTGTCAACAAGTGAAAGCTGGAAGGCAACATCCTGAAGGAGTCATGCAAAATCTTCCCATACCTGATTGGAAATGGGATAATATTACGATGGACTTTGTCATGGGACTACCAAATACTCCTAGAAGGAATGATGCAATATGGGTCATTTTTGACCGTCTTACCAAGTCAACATAGTTTCTTACTATAAGAGAAGATCTACCACTTGAACGTCTAGCAAGACTATATATTAATGATGTTTTGGGACTTCATGGAGTTTCTCTATCGATTGTTTCTGATCGTGATCCCCGTTTTACATCAATATTCTGGAAAAGTCTTCAGAAATCCCTGGATACTGAACTTCGTTTGAGCACTGCCTACCACCCTCAAATAGATGGACAATTAGAATATACTATTCAAACCTTAGAAGACATCTTGAGATCATGCACACTTGACTTTCAGGGTATGTGGGATCAATATTTACCTCTGCTAGAATTTTCTTATAACAATAGCTTCCATTCAAGAATTCGGATGGCACCATATGAAGCGTTATATAGAAAGAGATGTCGCACACCAACCTGTTGGGATGACGTTGGTGAAAGAAAACTTGTAGGCCCAGAACTGGTGGAGGAATCGATGAAAAAGGTGAAGGTAATCCAAAACCACATCAAAGCAGCTCAAAGTAGGCAGAAGAGCTATGCCGACAACCGAAGGAAGGATTTGGAATTTCAGGTAGGAGATCATGTTTTCTTGAAGGTATCTCTATGGAAGGGAGTTATACGTTTCAGTAAGAAGGGTAAATTGAGTCCCAGGTACATCAGACCCTTTGAAATTCTAGAATGAATTGGGCCTATAGCTTACCGTTTGGAAATTCCGCCAAAGCTCTCCAAAGTTCACGATGTGTTCCACGTATCGCAGTTGAGAAAATACATGCCTGACCCAACGCATGTACTCACCTATGAAGAATTAAAGCTGGAACCCGATTTGTCTTATTGCGAAGAGCCCGTCAGGATTCTTGAAACAAGAGAACAAGTTCTGAGAAACCGGACGACTCGTCTGGTAAAATTTCTATGGAGAAACAATAAAACGGAAGATGCAACGTGGGAACCCGAGGAACTTATGATGAAGAATCACCCGAGTCTTTTTATGCAGTAATATTATAAGAAATTTCAAGGATGAAATTATTTGAAGTAGGGGAGAATGTAACACCCCAAGCTTCCACGGTACGCTTCTCTTTGAATAATACAGTAGCGTGTGTTGTACGCAACTTTGAGTTCTAACACACACCACAACCAATCAAAGTACCTGTTGTGAATAGTAATTCACACTTTTTGAAATGTTACAAATTTTATCTCTCAAAATGGACTTCATTTTTGGATTTGGAATATCTAATTTATCCTAGGGTAAAATTTTGGTACTTTTTGGATAAATTTTACATTTTGATGAATAGTGAAAATTACTAAATTTTAATTAAAAACAACTTTTTAATCAAAATAATTAATAGTGATAAATTATGAATTTGGGTGATTTTAAATTATATTTATAATATATTTTGTCCATTTAATACAATTTTGGTCATTAGACATAATTTCACATTTAAACCTGACATAAATAAGTGTCAATCTTTTGACAGTTATTATATCATAAAAACACGCTTTTTGTTTTGATAGCATGAATTAATTTTAAATTAATTTCTGCCACTTCATTGTTTTGAATTTGGAAAAATGGACTACATATTTTATATCAGGATGTCCAAATTATGTAAATAGCTAACTTTTATTTTTATACATTTTGAATAATTACTTCGGTAAATATTTTATTTACCATGGTTAAAGGGTAAATCCGGTAAATAAGGGTTAAACAAATAATATTATAATAATAATAAATTACCCTAAAACGTGTCCTAGGCTTATTGGTGGATACATGTCCGACCGTGGGCATCTTTGAGTCAATTTTGGGACCCCATGGATCCACTTGTAGGTGATAGGGACACTTTATATTAATTAAGTTAAAGTAAATACAAAAATGACATAAGCTTATATCTTTTAGAAAAAAAAATTTTATATAGGGTTATATATGTTATATTTTTGATTATAAATATCCATTAGAAAGATAAAACTATTTCCTACTTAATGGTATTTTATTAATAATTTTTAGACATTTAAAAAGTAAAGAAATATATGACACAATAATGATGAAGTATTTTCCTTATTAATGAAAGAATCAAATAATTTGTATTATAAATGTTAAAATAAATATAATTTGAAAGTTTTGATGACATAAACGAATTTTATTGCTTAATATGACATGTTAGGATTTCATAAATTAATTTGGTTCCAATTAATAAAGTTGTTAATACTTTAACTAAAAATCAATTATTGAGTAGTGTCAAAATTGACATAAATGAGTTTTTAAAACAAATATTATATTATTAATTTATATTCTATTCCTAAAAATCTATGGTTAGGTAAAAGGACTTATATAATTATTGGTGTATCATTAATGGACAACTTTTGGGTCTCTTGTATGTATATAGTGAGTTTATGAACTATATAGTATAAAAATACATAGTGACATGGTAAGTGTCAAAATAATTAACTAAGAGTTAAAACTAAAAGATAAGGTTAATATAAAGACCCAAACCTATCTATAATATATTTGTTGAAAGGATTGAGACCCATACCCACCTTCTACTTTGAATAATCCACTTTTGAGCCATTATAAACCGAATATGGATTTATTATAAAATAATATTTCTAGCTTTTCCAAAGGAGCCCCTCACCCCTCTTATAAAAGGGCACTCCCCTTCTCTTTAATTCACATTTTCAAATCATTTTTCTCAGCCAAAATCTGCGAAAATATCCTCCCAACTTCCCTAAATTCATCCTAGAGGACTTATTTTGATCAAAAAGCCAACCTAAGGATCCCTTTTGATCATATGAAAAGGAAGAACCCGAAGAAGAGGTAACGTCTTCACCACCCTTTTTAAAGTTCCTTTCTTCTTCAACTTCTTCTTTCCTTGTTATTTCCATTCTAAAATAATAACTTCTGTATATTATATATACTGTGATGTTATTATAATTATGGAACAAACAAATTCATTATTCTATCCATCCCTTGAATGACATGTCACCATACGTGCGTACGTATGGCCTACCGTCTTCACGTTGTGGTGTAATTGTTATTCAATATATTATTATTTATATGGGTATAATAATAATGTGTAATTCATGTAAATAATAAATATAAAATGATAATTATTCTGTATATATTATATAATACCCAATTATATATTATTTTAATATCAAAATAATGATGTTGTCGCTCGTGCGTACGTACGGACTACTGTCTCCATGAATGCGATGAAATTTATTCCCCATCATATCCATTTGAGTATAATTCTCATTTAATGATTAAAAATAATGTTTAATGACTTGATATCAATATGTATATGAATTATATACAACCTATCCATAAAAAACATGACTTATGTCACAAAACATATAAAAGAAAACGAGTAAGTTAACACCTGAAATGATGATAATACTAAGATGTTATTAATAAAGCAATGTTAAAAGATAATATATGATATCATATTGATTTATATGATTCATTTATAATTTAATTACAATTATTTAACCATTATACAGGAGGTTAAACTACCTTAAACCAAGGAAAATTACAAGGTAAGGATTTATTTCACAATCTCTTCATTAGCCGAGGTTGTTTATACGTAATTATCTACTGGGACCTCTTTATCATCCACATCCATGTTTCTTGAAAATGTATTTCAAAAAATTCTGGATATTTTATAGATAATGGGTTAAATTCATTTATACCCCTGTTTTACTTTCTATAAAAGGTTTATAAGGGAACCTTTCCTTCATTTTCCAAACAAGGTCCTTTTTAACCTTTTTGACAGAATTATGGTAAGAATGTTTTTTTAACTTATACGGCGGGTGCGGCTATTTTTTCCATTATAAAAATATTTGAAGCTTCCCTTACAATCTTATAAGAATATTTTCAAAGTAAATGTTTTATTTTATAATTATGTGACTTTTAAATGATTTCAAAAAAAGAGATATTTCTCTCAAATAGTTTTGATTTCATCAATGTCAACATCCTTTGATGGATTTTAAGATTATTTGAAGTTGATTTATTATGATACAGAACCTCCATATTGTATTGAAGGTTTTGTGATATGTTGACTGTGGATGTGTTATTTTTATACCATTCATTGTTTGTGGATAAATTATTGACATTTTGTATGCTAGTTTTAATACGAATGTTTATGTTATGTTTAAAACTGTTCATAGAAGGAATGCATTGGACTTAATAAGTGACGGGTGGAGCCCGCTATAGCTCCTAGATGAATCAGTAGGTCTCATGAGACAAACTAGTGTCTTGGCACGAGGCCTTGACAAAATATTATTTGTAGTCTTGGCACGAGGACTTGGCTACGTGGTTATGATAGTCTGGCATTATGAATTCTGTCATTATGAAAGTGGTTATTGATATTGAATGTGATTATTCGAATAGTAGAATATTCATGTGAATAAGTAAATGGAATTATTTCATTTTATCTTTTCTATATTATTCTGAAGTTCAAGTTTAAAAGGATTTTATTTTAGTTATACATTGCCTTAAATGTTTATGTTTATTTATGAATGTTTCTCCAATATTGTTATCCCTACTGAGCATCTGAGATCACCCCTTTAAATGTTTTATTTTTCCCAGGTTGTGAAGAAGTAATTTATGAATGACCTGTAGGGATAGTATGTTGGGATATGAGTGTGGACTATGGAGACTATGTTGTTATAATTTTCATTTTTATGATGTAATGTAAGGATTATAAATATTTCTAGTGTTTTCAAGGATACTAAACTAATCAGTATATAGAGATTTGATCTTTCTTGTGATTATGCCAATGTAATGTTATAATGCACCAACTCTGGGTAACTGGGGTCGGGGCGTTACAATGAATCTTGATTTTTTTTTATTTTTTTTTGTTATGATGCTTTTTTTTTTGTTTTTTTTAGGTTTTTTTAGTTTTTAATAAAGACACACTCACACAAAAGAGAAAGAGAAAAAGAAAGGGTTTGATAAAGAAAGTGGTAAAAAAATTAAAGTCAAAGGAAGAAGAAGAAAGAGGTAGAGGGAGGAAGAGAGACAGAGAGAGTTAAAGGGAAAGAGGTGCCCCCTGGTTTGGATTTGATGGGTTTCTATCTCTATCTAGTGGTGGGTCGACTGTAGAAGTTGGGGATCTAGTGGAATTCGATGTTGATCCAGGATTGTGCATCCTCTCATGGTGATGCTTTAACCAATGTCCATTAACCGTGAATGTCCTTTTGGAAGATGAGTCTTGGACTTGCACTACACCAAATGAGTAAACATTAGTAATAACTAAAGGACCTTCCCAATGAGAATTAAGCTTACCTGGGTGAATCCAAAATCAATAATTAAAGAGCATTACCTTTTCACCTTCATGGAATACCTTTCTCAGGATGTGTTTGTCATGGAATGCCTTGTATTTTTCTTTTTAGAGATTAGAATTCTCATAATAATCAAGTCAAAGCTCCTCCAATTAATCCAATTGAAACAATCATTCTTTACCATATTTTTCACAATAAAAATTACACGTTTTCACAGCCCAAAAAGGCTTATGTTGGATTTAAACTGGTAGATGACATGCTTTACCAAAAACTAGCTTAAAAGGAGACTTCCCAATGGGTGTTTTAGAAGAAGTTCAATAAGCTCAAAGTGCTTCACCAAATCTTTTAGTCTAGTCTTTTCTGGTGGGTTTTACAATTCTCCCAAGCACTCTTTTCACTTCTATATTAGAAAGTTCAGCCATGCCATTTGTTTTGGAGTGATATGCATTTTAAGTTTTATGTACAACCCCATTCTTTTTCAAAATTGATTCCATGATTCTATTACAAAAATGGGTTCCTAAGTCACTGATAAAGGCATGAGGTGTGCCAAATCTGTGGAAGATGTGTGTCTTTAGGAACTCACTAACAACATGTGAATCATAATTTTTAGTGAGTTTGGCC
This sequence comes from Viscum album, assembly GCA_963277665.1. NCBI lineage: Eukaryota > Viridiplantae > Streptophyta > Magnoliopsida > Santalales > Viscaceae > Viscum > Viscum album. Next base: position 164,372,155 of record OY728167.1, read on the forward strand.
TCGACCCACCTAGAAACATAATCAACTGCAATAAGAATGTATGAGAATCCATTGGAATGGGGGGAATGGTTACATGAAATTGATACCCCAAACATCGAAGATCTCGCAGAAAATTAATGGCTTTTGGGGCATTTCATTTCTCTTTTAAATTGATCCAAACTTTAGGAAAGTGGTACATGATTGACATAACTCATGTGAGTCTTTGAAGAGTGAAGGATAGAAGAATCCAGAGTCTAGGAACTTTTGGGAGGTCCTTTGTGGTCCAAAGTGGCCACCACCAGGCATTGAGTGACATAATTCTAAGATGGAAGAATGTTCATTTTCATCAACACATCTCTTTATTACCATGTCAGCCCCAATTTTCCTAAGTTTATTTTCTTCCCAAAAATAGTATTTTGAATCACTTTTCAACTTCAGTTTTTGTTCTTTTGAAAAATGTTTAGGAAAAACACCAGAAACCAAGTAATTTAAAATTGGGGCATACCATGGTATTTTTGGAGTGAGAGATAAAAGGTTCTCAGTGGGGAATTCAGGATCAATGATTTCAGAATGAGAAGAATTAGAAATTCTACTGAAGTGATCAACAATAGGGTTTTCTTTTCCTGGTCTATCTTTGATTTCAAGGTCAAAATCTTAGAGCATTAAGATCCACATTATTAGCATTTGTTTGGAATCACTTTTCTTGAGTAAGAAATTTATAGCAGAATGTTCTGTGAAGATAATGATTTTGGCACCTAAGAGATAGGGCCAGAATTTATCTAATGCAAAAACAATTTCTAAAAGTTCTTTTTCAGTGATAGTGTAGTGATATTGAGTTTCATCCAATGTTTTTGAGGCATAATAGATGACATGAGGAATGTTTTATCTTCTTTGACCAAGAATAGCCTCAACGGCTCTATCCGAAGCATCACACATCAACTCAAAGGGTAAGGACCAATCCGGGGGTTGGATTATCGGGGCAGATGTAAGAGAAATTTTGAGTTCAATGAAGGCTCTCTTGAAAACCTCATTGACATGGAAAGTGAAATCACTTTAGAGCAACCGAGTGATTGGGAAGGAAATCCTACTGAAGTTATGGATGAATCACCAATAGAAACTGACATGACCTAGGAATGAACGCATGTATCGAACATAAGTGGGTTCTGGAAGTGATTGGATCACTTAAATTTTGGCCGGATCAACTTCAATACCATATTTTGAAACTATGTTCCCTAGAACAATCCCATTTTCAACCATGAAGTGACATTTTTCAAAATTTAACACAAGGTTACACTTGACACACTTTTCAAGGACTAGAGAGAGTGAATTCAAGCAAGATTCAAATGAATCACCATAAATGGTAAATTCATCCATGAAGACCTCCATGCAATATTCAATGAATTCAGAAAAGGTACTCATCATACACCTCTGGAATGTTGCAGGAGCATTGAAAAGGCCAAAAGGCATTCTCTTATATGCATACGTTCTAAAGGGGCAAGTGAATGTAGTCTTTTCTTGGTCCGGAGGTGCGATTGGGATTTGGAAGTAGCTGGTGTATTCATCAAGAAAGCAATAGTGTGACTTTCCAGATAATAGTTCTATAATTTGATCAAGGAATGGAAGAGGTTAGTGATTTTTTCTTGTTTCAATATTCAATTTCCTATAGTGATGCACACACGCCATTTGTTCTTCACTCAAGTTGTGACTACCTCTCCATGATCATTTGTGACAACAGTTATCTCACCCTTCTTAGGTAAAAATTGAATTAGACTAACCCATTCACTATCAGAAATTGGGTAGATAATACCATATTGAAGAATCTTGGTGATCTCTTCCCTAACTACCTCAAGGATGAGTGGATTGAGTCTTTTTTGTGGTTGTCTAATTGGTTTGGAAGATTCCTCAAGATGGATGTGATGCATGAAAAGGGAAGGGGTGATTCCTTCTATGTCATCTAAGGTCCACCCTAAGGCCTTTTTGTTTTACTCTAACACATGAAAAAGTTTGGACTCCTCAGTTTCAGTAAGTTAAGAAGAGATAATGACAGAATAAGAGTGATAATGGAAAATGAATGCATATTTCAGGTGTTCAGGTTGAGGTTTCAGATTAGTCACATCTTTCATTTTTGGGTTAGAAAACTCAGGAATGGAGGAAGGGACTTCAGTTGCTTCATATTCATTCTATTTAATACTTTCCAAGGTGGAGCTGTAGAGATCAGAGTTGATGTGGGAATCAAGAGAGTTTTCAAGTTCCTCTAATTTGATGGAGTCTATGAATAAGAGGTCCACATCAACTTCACCATTTATGACTTGGTTAATCATGGTGTAGATTTCACAAGATCCTTTATCACCAGAATATGATGAACATGATGGAATGGGGTTCAATTGACTCTTAGAAGTGTCCTTGGAAGCATGGATTGAGAATGCAAAGTGATCCTCAGATGGGTATCACATGGCTTGGAAAATTTTGAATTTGACCAGTTGGTCACCAAATTCCATGGATAATATGCCTGAATGGACATCAATATTTCTTATCGCTGTCATTAGGAATGGTTTTCCTAAAATTAAGGGAGATCGAGAAGAGTTCATCTCACCTTCCATGTCAAGGACATAGAAATCGGCTGGGAAGATAAGATCATTGACACAAACAAGGAAAACCTAGATTATTCCCTTAGGACTAGCTGTGCTTCGATTGGCTAACTGAATGACAACACCTGTTGGATTTAAGGTACCTAGACCAAAGTTGGAGAACATGGATTTGGGAATGACATTAATTGAGCCTCCTAGGTCTATGAGTGCATCATCGAAGTTAGAACTTCCAATTTGGCATGGAACCGTAAAGGTCCCTGGATCTTTTCACATTATGGGAATATACTCTTGGGTGGAAACATTTTCGAAGGTCCTATGTTTCCTCTTATGGGTTCAAAATTCCTTAAGAAACTTGGAATACTTATGAATTTGTTTTATGGCATCTAATAGGGGAATTTTGACTTCAACATGTCTAAACATGTCGAGCATTTTATGATCGGGTTAAAAGGACTTCTTTGGCTTAGAAATAGCTTGAGGAAAAGGAATTGGGTTGCTATGTGGAATAGAAGGAGGTGAGAGAATGGATTCAGGTTGCTTTTCAAGTTTCTTTTTATTTTAATTTTCTAGGTCAACATTTAAAGGGGGGTTGGAGGACTTATCTTGAGGCATAGTAATTTGCTTCCCTTATCTAAGTGCAATTTCACTTACATTACCCCTAGGGTTGGGTAATGGTTGATCTGGAAGTTGGGAATAATTGGATGGTTGTTGCTGACTAAGGTGGGATGCAAGTTGACCAATTTGGGTTTCAATGTTCTTGAGGCTGGAACGGGTGAAAGAGGCAAGATATTCCATTGCACTTTCCCATGGTTGCTTGGAAGAAGAGGCTTGTCCCTAATTGGGATTACCTAGATTTTGGTTCTTGGGAAAGCGATTGTATTGGTTTTGGAATTGGGAAGGATCACTAGGATAATGGAATCCAGGAGGAGTATTGTTACTTTGAGGTTGAGGAATAAAAGGATAAGGTTGTTGGAAGTTACCAACACCATGACCATATTGGAACTAGTTTGGGTTTTGATGAGAGAATTGAGGGGGATGAGAGATAGAATTACCATACCTCAGGCCTTGGTTATAGGAAAAAGAGAAGGGATCAGAGTGAGGTTGGTTGAAGTTTCTAATGAACTGACCTGATTGTTGAGGGTTAGTGTTCCTCTGAGCATATGCTACATTGAGATCCATTGGTCTAGATGAATCAGATTGATCCTCTTGAAGTTGTGGACATGTGTCAGTCGGATGAGATGGAGAGTTACAGATTCCACAATTTTTGAAAGGTCCAGGAAGCATTGATTGTGGAGAAGATAAAGTTGGGGCTTTGGTAGCCACATCTAGTTGTCGCACAAGTCCTATAAGTTCACTCATACACTCTGTCATCTTGTTCGGCTCTATGGATTTATTGTCTTGGACTTGTTTTACTTGATCATGTTCTTGAGTATGGAATTGTTGTGTGTTTTTAGCCATGTTGCTTATAAGATCTCTTACTGTTGTAGGAGTTTTATCAACAAGAGCACCACCACTTGGGAATCAATGAGAGTTCTATCCATAGACAATAACCCCTCATAGAAGTATTAGATCAATAGTTGGTCCGGGATTTGGTGGTGTGGTAAGGTTGCGAAAGGATTTTTGAACCTCTCCCAGTACTCATGGAGTGATTCATTTGGGAATTAACGAATACCACTTATTTCCTTTCATATAGAAGTAGTACGAGAAGCAGGAAAGAATTTCTCTAAAAATATCCACTCCATGTCATTCCATGTGGTTATGGAACCAGGAGGGAGGTAGTAGAGCCATGGATTGGCGGAGTCATCTAGGGAGAAAGGGAATGCTCAGATTTTGATTTGTTCCTCAGAAATCCCTTGAGGATTCATAGTAGATCATACTACTTGGAACTCTTTAAGATGGATATGTGGATCCTCACCGGCTAGCCCATGGAAATGAGGAAGAAGAGGAATCAAACTCGATTTGAGTTCAAAATCGGCCTCTATGTTTAGATATTTAATACCAATAGGTTGGTAATTCATATTAGGGGTAACGTGTTCTTTAAGTGTTTGTTCCCTAGGATTGGCCATATCTAATTCAACTGGTTGGACAAGGATTGGTTCTTGATTTATTTTATTATCTCTTATGTTCCTCCTAAGTTGGAGAAGAGTTCGCTCAATTTTAGTGTTAAGAAAATCTGAGGGATTTTTTGGGAGGCTACGGGGCATTCATAGAGATATAGGAAGAAAGGGTAAGATGGGTTTTTCTTTGTGTTTTTTCAGTTTATGGTTTTTATAAGAAGGCAGGTTTTTCTTTGTGTTTTTTTTTCAATTTTTTTTTTATTTTTTTTTATTTTTTTATTTTTGTTACAATAACCAGAAAATAATGACTAAATAAAGAACCATCCCTAGAAACAAATCCATTTGAAAAGCGTGTCTGGTTGTCGCTTATCGACTAGTCAAGGTTCAGGTGCTCTGCTAATGTGTATAGAAGCACTCGGGTCGAATCCTCGGCGATGATACTTTTTTATAGTCAGTTGTTTTTGGTTAATTGTATTATGATTGGGGGGATTGTTTCCAGAGCTTATGAAATAATTTATGGATGATGTTTGATTTAACAAATTGATAAATATTGGGTTGATATCATTATTGGGGATTTAATCTAATGATATCCTTGAGATTTGCTTTATATTGCATTAAATTAATACCCACTTCACAAGATGATTTCGATCGGAATTCCCAAGTGTTAAAGATTTAATCCAAGCCATAACTTATCTTAGGGTTCTAATAATTACCATTACTTGTTTATGGTAGTGTATTTGTGGTTCTAGTAATCCATGTAATCCATATATTAAACAAAACATGTCATTAATCCATGACATATAAAGTTCAACATACACAATATTAACACAAAGAATACTCATCGAGCAAAGGATCTCAATCACTTAATATCCCAAAATTATAACTCACCCCAATGGTATATTTACTCATCCATTTAAATGGTTATTAATCTGGTTATAATTATTATGATGATAAATTAATAAGATAAGAAAAATAAAGAGATAAGAAAAGAGTGGTGCGTCGAACACACACACAAACAGTGAAGGGAATTAAATACCGACTTTAGATTGAATGAGAAAGTAAAATAAGGGAAGATGATTCAACTGTATTTAAAATATATTAAGAACATAAATATTAAAATAAAGAAGGTGGATGATAATAAGAGATATTTAATAAGTAACTTTCATTAAAACAAAATTACAAAGAAATAGACTTACAAGATTACAAAAAATGAAGAAAAAAAAGTAAATGAAAACAAAGAGAGGAAAAAAGGTATCTAAGTGAAAAATTGAGTATGTAAGGCCTCCCAAGAACTTTTCAAGGATTTGGTCGTGCAAATATGTCCTCCTCTCTTCTAAAATTCCAACTCTTTGCTAGGAGAGGAGGGGGATGTATTTATAACCCAATGTTGTGGGCTGTTGGCATTCCAAAACTGCCCCTCCACTTTCATAACCAATTTTATAAATTATAAAGCCGAATATAGATATATGATATTCTTAAAACTTTTAGATAAATACTCCTCTATCTACTATGAAAATTTGGCGTCCATTGTACTTAACGAGCCAATGTTATGGCTGGTTGATTAAACAAAGTTAATCTGTCCATTTCAATCCACACTTTTTAAAGTCCAAAATGTGAAGGAGTTTTTGAATAGGAATATGCCTTCAAATCAGAATAATTTCTTCAAAAACGCCGCAGAATATATCCCCTATTTCACAATGAAATATCTCAGCTTGATTTGATGATTACATCATGTGATATTTCATGAATAGTGTTCAGATTTTAATTCCCAACCAGAATGGTGGGCTAGATTTCAAAGCATTAGTTGGGCCCCTTGTTATTGGAGTTAGGCCCTAAAATTGTTATCCATTACTACTTTCATTGTTATAAGAATTTTTGAGGATAACTAATGAATTTGAACTTCTGGATTGATCGAATTAATTCAATCTTCATGGATAGTTCAGTTTCCTCACAGATTCTGTGGGCCTTTTGTGTGATCCATATGAGCCTTCTAATGGAATAATTGGCACAAGAACCCTTATAATGAAATGTTTTATATTGAATTAGGAATCCTAAAAAACAATAACCACACAATTTGGATTAGTAGGGTGATAGTTATAAATAAAATAGTAAACTGACTCAATTGGACTACTTCTAAAAATGCTCATAAATTCTACTTAGTTTTAAAACATTAATATTTAACACAAATTATGAACATTTCATATAAAATAAGTAAATAGAGTATATAATAAGTCATGAAAATATTAATAACATCAATAGACTCATAGGTTAGATAATTATGTATTCCAAAAGTGATATTTGGACTCTCTATGTGGAATACCAAGGATGGAATCAAAGCGAAGATCAATTTATATTCCACAAGTGACACTTGGGATCCCTTTGTGGACCACCAAGAAAAAACATAGAGGGTGGTGACCTTATACCTCACCTAGAGTGATAAGAGGGTTCTTATGAGGAATTCCTTGGATGATCTTGTAAGGTTATAAGTTCATGTTATACCTGGAGTGATTACAAGGTTTCAAATTAGGAATTCCAAGGATATGATTAGGTTTCTTTTCATTTATAATGAATAAATTGTATGAAACATATTCCAATCCAAAGCATAATCTTGGATTCGGTCATAGCCTTACATATTTACAATGTTCTTCTTATACACACTTTACATATACATGATTCATGGGAAATTATTAGGCTATGAGCCTGATCTAGATACTTTATAATTAAATCATTAATTATTGTTTACTTAGAGATATTACGATTTATGTCGAATCAGGTAGTTGAGGATGAAAATTGCATGGGAACTAGAACATATTGTGCTTAATTATTTACCGCATTTCATTTATAGATTTTACTATTACCTATACACTACTGATTATGTATTCACAGACTAGATTACATTAGACACCATTCATGGTTTCCTACCAAGTATATATCACACCCTGTTCAGGCCACCAGTTGGTACCCAAACAGACTTCATGGATGCAGGTAAGGACAAGGGAAACTAGTCTACTATGGATTCATGATTACCTTTCTTGGATGGACTATGGGGGTATAGTACCATGACTATACTCGAGATGCTACTAGAGAAATCCTTTGTTATTTTTTTCATTTTGTATATCATGTTATAAATTCATTCTCCCCTAATTCCCCTGTACTTTATTTTTATATAACATACCATGACCATCATTTTTGTATTTGGCATTGATGGATAATATTGCTTTCTTATTTATATGATGGATGATTAATGTTTTTCTAATCCGTTATTATTTATTCTTCATATATTTATTGATATGATTAAAATGCTATGCTATACTTTGATCATGTGGGTATAGTCTCCACACTATTTTTCTATGGACCATCATTGTCAGTCGATAACCTCTAGCATACAGGGCTGCATGCTTGAGGTTATGTGGATAACCAGATTTTGTTACTTTTGAGTGAACCAGGTATGGGATTCCACATACACATACTGAAACAGAAGATCCCATGTTTAGAAAGGAACATAGCTTGGACCCCAAGTGGTCCCACACACTATGTCACTAGGATGACACACTATGTACTTTGGCTTTTACATTTAGAGTGTAGTAATGGGACACAACCATGCTTTGACTTTGTGAGAAATGTCGGGTACCATTATAGGACACTCTGTTTACTCCCATCATAACCTTATAACTTGTATATCACCTCCTCCATGACATGGATTTGGGTCTATGAGTAACCTATCTTGAGTATCATTCCATGTAAGAAGTGATGGTGGCCTTCATTTTGGAATCAAAGATATGATGAAAGGCATTACTAGAGATACACTTCTTCTAGAACTACTGGTTGATGAAACTGATCGGGCTTGATCATTATAGAGATTTCGGGGTCGGTAATCCCCTATCTCTTCTGGGCATGGGTCCCTCATACTCTAATATAGGCAGGCTCTATACTCCACACACTATATAGGGTGTGGGTCCTCCATCAACGGAGTGATACTCTCCCCATATTTGAACTTCGGTGGGGGAGCATGTCATCCACAAGAGTTAGTGATTCCTTGACTATAGAGTGTGGTGGGAAGGTGAAAGTCCTCCACCCTAATTCTTGTGAGGCTTATCATGGTTCTTCATATCAGATATGATACCCCTAAGATAGGTTGGTTGACTCAATTTTCTTAGCTAGCTGTGAAGATGAAGATCCCATTTCTCTCTTTACTTGAGTTCTTTTTGAGCATATCTGATGTTGGGTTTCTTTACCCTCTTGCCTATAGGTTGAGATGACTACCTTATTCTATTTATACCTTTTTTTTATTTGGGGGAATCCTACTAAGTATGCATATACTCACCCCTACATGGTCTTTTCCACACATGTTTTGTCTTACGAAGATGAAAAAAATGATTACTGGTTACTTTGGTAGACCTGGTATCAGTGGAGCTTCGTAGTGCATAGTGGCACTAACCATTTTCGGTGGTTGGATTCAAGGATCTTAAGATGGAATCTAACCTTCTTAGCCTTTTTAGTTTTTATTAGTTTTATTTTCCCCATGTATTTATGGCTGAGCATGTATTTTTCCCCTTATTAATTTTTATTACCTTGTTTCACTATAATATTTATCCTAGATGTTTCCTCTTTAAAATATCTTTTCGCTATTACATGGGGCTAGATGTGTGTGTGTGTGTGTGTGTATGTATATGTACTTTTTGGATAAGGTCTCCCATTTCAGAGATATACATACTCGATGCATGTCGCCATCCCTTTACTTATTTGAGGCAGGCATGGGGAGTCACTCTTAGCTTACTGCTAGTCCAAGAGGGGTCATAGTGGGCTGGGTCATGACACAAAGTCTCACATCACACCCACATAGAACACAGTGACACATTTAAGTAGGAACAAGACAAAAATCCACCAAACTGAACTAGAACAAAATATCAGGGGGGGGGGTCTTGCTGCTCAGTTTGATTCGACCCTAGGAGTGTGATTTTTTTATGTTGCAAAACAAACCAAACTAGACCTATTTATTTACATTTTTTTTAAATTTTCTATAAATCCAAACCATGCATCCATTTTTTGATTCCCTGGACTCACATTCCTAGATCTGGTGGCATAAACACATACTTTACATACTTTCAATGATAAAAACCATAAAATCCTGAATATAACTATTCATAATTACAAAAAACAAATAATGATTATTGTCTCTCTTAAATAATAAGGACCTTTTTAGTTTTATAGATTTTGATAATTAAGACAAATAATAAACTAATAAATCTAATGTATTTCTCAACTAATGGATATTTTTTAATTATATATAAGAAACTACTTAATTTATAACAAGTGTTCAAAATCTTATACAAATTATTTCACACATTCTATCCTTCTAAACATGTCAGGTGTACTACTTTCCTTCATGACCTAAGGAAATTAAAACATAATAAGGACTGAGAACATACATTTAGTAAGGTAAAATATACAACTAAGACAATCATGGAATAAACATAACATAAATATTATGATAATAACAAGTAAACAACATGAAGTCATAATCAACTTGAAACTGGGAACATTTTATAACATTAATAATAAATGAAAAAATGGATATGAATAATACTAATCTCATAATGATGTAATTAATAATTGTAGAAATCAAAAACATGTTTTTAATTCTTTATGTGAAGACACCATCCTATTATGGGGAGAGGTATGCACCAAAATCCAACCTGTTTTGTTACATGAGACTTGTCGATTCATTAAGGTGCTATATAATTCAGGGCCACTCCCATCACCTATTTAATTCCAATAAATTCACTATAAGAGTCAAAAATATTTTTCATATCATTCCATAAGGATCCTATTTTTTAATAAAACATGGATATATATATAATAAAATATAAATAATGTTAATACATAATCAAAATGTGTTAACTATCAACAATCCTCATGAATACCAATAAATTTTTCCATGTTAATAAAAGGCATAACATGGTCATAAACCATCCAGAGAAAGAAGGTGAATGGTAAAAAATACATATTCAACATGTCAATAATGATTCATATTGGAATAAAAATATACAAAATTATAATACTTTTCCTCTTATTAATAGAATGACATTCTCTCTAGGTGAACATAATCTAATCTAAATTATGTAAAAATGTAATGTTCATACTGGATAGAACAATGATTATATGGCCAAGTCAAAACTGGAATAACCTAATCGTAAGTCTAACATAGAAAAAAGGTGGATAGTTTCAAAAGATCATAACCCTAATGTTACAAAGGAAACTTAGAAGGATGTTGACATAGATAAAAACCATACTTGGAAAATAATACTTCGAACAATATCACAAAATAAGGGATCAATAATCAAATTTCTTGATACCACAATTTCAATACCCCAAAGGATAACATATATATATCATGAAACATAAAACCTCTTAGGGAAAACCCTTTTGAAAATTATATGGGAAATGTAAGTGAAAACATAAAAAATATTTTATATTTTTTGGAAATTTACATGAAATACACATTTACATGCCTCTTTGAAGGAAACTCTTGAAAAGGTTACATGAAAGCATTTGTAAAACATTACTTTTAAAAATAATCTTTAATTATAGAGCCTTTAATATACATAATGATTATCTTAGATAAATGAGGATAAGAAGACAAATCATGTATAAGATAAAGGGAAAATCCTTTTTATTATTTTCAAAATACCTCTATTTAAAACTCACATTATAAGAAGAGTAACAAAACATTAATTTGTATTAAAACTTAATTTTCCCAAATAGGGTTATAAAATAGCATATAATAAAATGTTAGGGTAGGTGAACCCAATCATGAAAAATAAAAGATTAATATGAAACATGATAACTCAAAGAAATAAGATATGAGTTATCGATATATCTTATGGGCAATATACTCTATGATGTATGAACTTTTTGAAAAGGGGTTTATGTGGTAAAAAGTAAACAATGAGAGAATAATACATAAGACAATACAAATGAAGAATGTACCCAAATTATATGAAATAAGTTAATTATCATAACCTAATGAATGAAAATTGAGTTACCAAAAACTCTCACTATAATTTTTTTGATATTTTATGGTTTTATTTTATTGGTGGTTTTACAAACCACTAATAAATATTTTTTTATTTTTTTGGGGGAGTTTGTTAAGAAATACTACTAAAAACTTCTATAAACATAAATTAAACACGTTTTACCTTTATCCTCCCTAATATGTTTCCCCTATTTCCCACTCTCAAGACCTTACTCCCCTTTCCACCACTGCAACCCTCATCCCCTTCCATCTTGATACTCCATAGAACCCCTTTCCCCATACCATTTTACTGATCATACCCATTCCCCTAAAATTGTGTTATTTACCCCCCTTTTACCTTGAAAATTACTCTTCCTTGTCATAATTCCAATCCTTAACCCTCCTTTCCCCTTATCATCACTAAGAGTCCCACACAATCAATGTTACGAGGTTCTTCTCTCTCCCATCGAAAATAACCTATCATTATTATTTATGAAATTATGTTTATGAATTTATACTTATACAAATTAATTTATTTATTAATGTTTATGAAAACATAGTTATGGATTTATGTTTATAGAATTTATCACTTATTAAATCAATTAAAAGTCCTCACAATATTGTTTTTGAATAGAGCATCTTGAATAATTTGTTTTGGTATTTTGAGGTGTGTTACGAAAATATAATCAATTAATTCATCATATATGATAAGTATTATAAGCAGTTTAAAATTAGTGTGAGTGTTATGTTTATGCTAAAAATAAGTTATTTAACTTAATTAAAATCCATTATATTATTTTTTACATAGATCATCTAGATTAATTTCTTTTGGTATCTTGATGTGTGTTGTGAAAAAATAAATAATCAACGCATCATATGTGTTATGTACTATAATCCTTTTTCAATTAGTGTTTTAATATTATGTTTACATGGAGATACACTTATTTACTGAATTAAAAATTAATTATTGGGTTATATAATTATATAAAAATATAACAGTTTTGAATGAATTTTAATTTATCATTTTTCCAAAGAAAACCAAGATGACGTTTAACACATTTTTCAATATAGGTATATTCATTAATGTTTATAATTTTTTATAATTTTATATGGAATAATAATTAATGAAATTTGATGTAATGGAATTATATTGAATTATAAATGAATATAATCCATGTTTTTTTGAAAATATTACTTTATAGAACATTTTAGTTGAAACTTACCATAAATTGTTCATGATTCTAGCATCATAAGACAAGACAGATGAGTTGATCAACATTCATTTCCCACAAAAAAATCATTTCATAAAGAGTAATATAGTAGTAAGAGTTACATAATAAATATAATTATTCCCATTTTTAAGTAGTTGTAGGTGATCCATGGGATTCATGGTCATTTATTTCTTATAGTACAAACATAAAGTTGATTCCCACATGATATAAGAATCTAATGCTCAAGAGTCTATAATATCTATAGAAATTTGATATGGCATGTCTATTAACACAATTTTATTATGAAACTCATATGAAAATAACACCAAACACATGAAAACATACTTAAATTTAGAAAACTCATATATATATATATGAGTAAATATCAGACAACCTTGGCTTCATTATTCCATGGCTATGGGAATGCATAGAGCCTATGTGTATATGAAATAGGGTATCAAAATTTCACCATAATGAATACAATTAATAATTATGATGATATTATGTTTGATTATATAGGTACAATTAAAGTATATTTCAACACCAACATAGTTCCATATAAATTGGGGTTATGATAAAGGATTTGTTGATGGTGTTCTCCTGGTGATTCCCCCACATAATTCTATATTTATTTATCCTTATATCACATTTTTATGAAGTTTTCTAAAAATGTTTTATTTTATGATCTTCATTGAACCTTTGAAAAAGGTGTCTATGTCATATGCATCATAATTTATTATCATCTTCAACACTAAACCAATAAGTTTTTTTATATTTTGGATTTTGAATAAATTAGTAATTGTTCTTTAAATAACATATTATTTGTTATGTGGGTTAATTTTCTTTAACATAGTGTAGGAAATTTGTGATATCTATATAAAATCTAGATCACACCACTAAGGAACAAACATTAGCGTGCCAAGGGTTTGGAGGAGTTTATAGTTTTTTTAATTTCCAATCGATTCATTGATGGGACAATAATATTTCTATGTCATATATGAAAATTTAGAAGATTAATGAAGAGAAATATAGTTTATAAACACTTTATATTGAAGAAATTTCATGATCAATATATTGGTTGGATTTGGAATTGAGAATAAAACCTTACAGAAAGTCTGAGCATTGATGTTAATCAATAAAACGATCTCCCAACATTGTTAACAATGGACAATGATATTCAGTTACTTATAAATGATTCTTTCATCATTTTAGAGAAACATCATCAACATAAAAAAATATTAGTACAATTAGTTGAGGGTGATGCAAATATTAACATAATACATATTTTTTTGGGACCATAGGACAACTAGATCAAGATTGAAACATATCAGTGGATCCTCCTACCGATGCCATAAAGAATAATGTAAGAGAGAACTTTAGTGAGAAACCAAATGTGTTTCATGATTTATATGATGATGGAAATCACGATATGTATAGATGATGTTATATATATTCAAAACTTTCTATTCTATTGAATTTTTACTATATCATATTACCTTGTATAATTAAAAATAAGTTGATGTTCATGATATCTGAAATATCTTGTGGTGTATTTTTTAAAGCTAAGATCCCTAAGTATTTTTATCATATGAAGACAGTGGTTAACAAGAATAGTCTAAATTATAAAAAAATACATGCTTGTACCATTGATTGTATAATCTAATGGGGAGAGGATTCAAGTAGACAAGAGTGAAAAATCTATTTGTTTTCTAGATGGAAGTTGTTGGGTAATGTTGGAAGTTTTAATCAACATAATGAAATGAAGAAGTAGAAAACAAACACGCTTTCAAAAGTCTTTTGTTACTTACCTTTAAAACCTTGATTACATATATTATTCATGTCATCAAATACTGACATGCATAAGATGTGACACGATATAGATAATAACAATGATGGCTTAATGTGTCATATAATAGATTCAAAATCATTGAATACATTTAATTTATTACATCAATATTTCTCATATGATCCTAAGAATGTGTGTTTGGGATTGGCTGCTGATAGATTCAACCCATTCAATACTTTGAGTACCAATTATAATATTTGGTCGATTTTTTTGATCCCTTACAATATACCTCCATGGAAGTGTATGAAACAAACATCCTTTATATTTTTGATGACTATTCCATTAATTGTTTTTCCTATAAATGATATTGATGTATACTTACAGTCTCTAAGTGATGAATTGCAGGATTTATAGAGGAACCGTGTTGAGAGGTATGATAAATCTTCTAGAAAAATGTTCAAAATTATCATCAATTTAATGTGGACTATTAGTGAATTACCTAGACTTGGAAAATTATCTGGTTGGAAAATTAAATGGGTTTTTTGTTTCCTATTTTTAACTTTGATTTTGAGCCTCACTGACTACCTCAGAAAAAAGTGGTGCTTCTTGTGTTGTAATATATTTCTCAATACATATAATATATTTCAATTTAAAAAGCCAAACTTCAGTGGGTCTATTGATCATAGAACCCAACTACAGTCATCAATTTTTGTAATATTAGCACAATTGACAAATATAAAATGAGAATTTGGGAAGTTAAATTATTTAAATGATGGTGGGAACTGAGTTTGAAGTGCATTATCAACTAAAATTGGAACACCTAAATATTAAAGAAAAAGTATATTCTTCAAACTTTCATATTGGGAATTTAATTTATTGCATCATAATCATTATGTTATAAATATTGAGATGAATGTTTGTGGAAATTTTATCATCTAATTACCTAATGAGTATGAAAAATTTAAGGACCATCTAAATGTTAATAAGGACTTACAAATAATTAATATAAAGCATGATCTATGACCAGATTTGAATGGAAAGTATGCTCCAATATTTTTTTTCAGTGCAGAGGGAGTTTCATGGAAATAAGGCATTATAAATATGTAAAAATACAATCATTTCGTATAAGTAAAAAAACATTCTCCTCGTATTTTTACCGGAAAAGTCAAAAAGTACCTTGTATGGTAAACAAAAAAACGATTCCTTCCATACCATCTAGTAAAAGTAAAAAATGGGTAAAAAAGAATTTATACATATATAGAATAATAGTAAAAATTTTATGAAAACAATTTTATAAATCATGTACATGGATGAAAAATATATCCATAGAAAATAATTACGTATAAACAATCTCAGATAAAAATGAGTTTGCAAAATTATCCCTTACCTTAGGTCCTATTTCATCCATACGTGCCTGAAACTACTGTATAGTGGGTTTAAACATATTATTAACTTGTAATAGAACCATAATAATATTTATGATATCATGTATGATTCACATATGACTTTATATTACCCATTCAGTTTTCTATTCCATTTTAAAGCAACATTTTGGGTAATAATCGTTTTTTTATCGTACGTGTTTGGACTTGTTATTCTTGATATTATTACATAGATCATGATTTAGTTACATCCAGAATCTAAAAAATTATTTATATATCACATATATTCAGTATATAAATATATATATTAGATCGGTAAATGAAATAGAATACACTGTTCATGGAGACAATTGGTCGCACATACGCATGAACACTGTTTTCGTTTCCTTATTAAATTTGATTGAAGAAAGTAAATGATATATATATATATACATACATAAATCTAGTATAATTATAATTTCATATATTTCCTAATTATTTATTATATATACATTATAATAATTCTTGAATGGTTACCATGGAAAATGAATCTCATCGCGTCGTGGTGATGGTAAGCCGTACGTACGCACGAGCGACTATATCATTCACATAGTTGTTTAAAGGTATTGAAGTGGATGGTGTATAATTTATCAGAATTAGTATCATGTTATAATAATAATATATAGTTATTATTTCCACCGTTATACCCATCCAAGTAAGGTGGTGGTGAAAAACAGATTACACCATGGTGTGGAGACGGTAATCCGTACATACACACGCGCGATGAATTTATTTTTAGTAGTTTGGATAGAAGGTGAAATATGGTTGTTTCATATTTATAATAACATATCAGTATCTTGTTAATACTTATTTTATTATTTTATAATGAAACAACTAATTAATAGTAAGTAGAAGAAGAAATAAATTTGAATGAATCGGTAAAAGAGATTACCTCTTCCTCGACGTGCCTCCTAAAAATTTTCTCTTACGGTACTTGAGTTGGTCTTTTGAGAAGCCCAAAACCTCTAGAATGTAACTATGGATGTTTATAAGAGAAACGGGCAGGTTTTGGCTGAGCATGAAGGATAAAAATGGAGTGAATAGGAGAGGGAGGAGGTTCCCTTTTATAAGATAGGAGAGGGGCATTTTAGAAAAGTTCTAAAATATTAATTTATTAAAAATTTAATTTAGATTTAAAATGGTCCAAAAAATATTTAATTATAATATAAGAATATTTTCTTTTTAATACCTATAATACAATAATTGTTTGACAAGTTTTTAATATTTTTTTATCCTTATCTGTTTTGTTTTATCCTTGTTTTACCCTTTTTAATCTTATCGTGATATCATGTTATTTACACATTGTGGGTTAATTTAATTACCATATCATGTCAAAAGACCCAAAAAAAGTTATTTATGACATATTTGGACTTATATTAACCATTTTTACAAATATTATATTTTTAGTAATTTAATATCATTTAATAAACTATTTTATTTTTAAATTTATGAATTAGGTCAATTTTGGATACTATTCATACTTGACTTTTTTAAAAATTCATAACAACCTCATTACTTAAAAAATAAAGTATTAAACCAAATATAATATGTCAATATCATCTATAAAATTCATTTATGATATCAAAATAACAAAAATTAAATTTTATTAATACTTATAAATTCATTCATTTGAATCTTTTATTAATGAAGTAAGCACTACATCATCCTTGTGTCATAAATAAATTTATTTATTTAATTTAAAAAAAATACAAATAAAATATAATAATGTAGAAAAATGTTTTATCTTTCTAATTAATATTTATATTCTAAGATATCACTTATATAACCCCATATAAAAATTGTTTTAGTAAAAGATATATGTTTAGGTTATATTTTCCTTAACATTAAATTAAAAGTAATTAAATGTCATTTTCACTTAAAAGTGGCACCATGGGGTCCAAAAATCGACCAAAGGATTACCATGGTCTGTAATGTATAATCAAATTGGGTTAGAACATGTTTTAGGGTAATTATAATATTATTGTCATACCCTTATTTACCAGATTTACCCTTTAACCATGGTAAATAAAATATTTACTGAAGTTACTATTCATAATGTCTAAAAATAAAAGTTAACTATTTACACAATTTGGACCTCCTGATTTAAAATATGAAATAAAATTTTCCCAATTAAAAACTCAGAAGTTTCAGTAATTAATTTAAAATTAATCCCGTTGTTGAGAAAATAGGTTTTAAAAGTTAAAACATTGTAGAAGATTGAAATGTTTTTACCTATAAATTCAATGAAAAATTAATTCTAATGACATAAGTTATATTAAATGGTAAAAATATATTCTATTTATACTTTACAAAAATTCAATGATATAATTTAAACATATAAACTATCTCGATGAATAAAGTTGTTTTTATGTAAAAGTTTGCGCATTTTTAGTATTCATCAAAATATAAAAGTTATCAAAAAAATATAAAATACTTATCCAATGTAAATTTTCATATATTGATTCAAATTAATAAGTCTATATTGTAAAATTTAACTTATAAATTTTTCAAAAACTAGATTTAAAATGGTAGCGCCATCAAAAGGCCGTAAAATTGATTTTTTTCTAAAAATGATTCTTTTATCCGAAAAATTGATTTTGTTCTCATATCATGAGTAAGATGAATGATAATGTTATATAAAATTAAAAATGTTGTTAATAATATTCATAAATTATAGTTTATATAATATTTTAGAAATATATATTTGTTTAGTGAAACTTGGTATTGCGTACCACGCAAGCTATCAAGGAAGGCCGCTCTTGCATATAACTCAAGCCATGTATGTGTTGTATGTAGTGAAATATTACTTTGGTGTTGTTTATAACATAATAAAAACTTAATTAATTTATAAATTTAACTAAATCTATATTCAGTGTTGAGTGAAATTAATTATATCAAAAGAACCTGAAATTGTGTGCAACACAAGCCAAGAATAATGTTGCGTATATTGCATGCTAATACGTTGTTTTGTTTAGAAAAAGCTAAAATTGGTGTAGCATAAAAGACAAGATATCAATGAAATTAAAATGAATATATCTCATAAAATCTCAGGGTGTTAAATTCTACCCCCCTTAAAATGAATTTATCCATCGAAATTCATCAAGGCTATAAATGGTTTTCTACACGAAAGTTTCTTTCATAGAAACCCACATTGTAAAAAGGAATACTAAAACTTAATTTTAAAAAGTAAAGTTAGAAACATACTGGTTACTCAAATTAAGTCATCAATGGGTTTCCACATAGTAGAACATAGGTGGGAATTGAAATCATAGATATGGAAGAGGAATATAACGATCATGTTCTGATGGATTGTGATTGAGAAAAAATATGGAGAAAGTTAACTACTAGAAAGGCATAAATATGTGACGATTTAAGGGACCATATGATTAATTAGATAAGAAGGTACTATGATTGGTTTCAATATTCTTTTCCTAATGTTTATGAATTTTTTCATGATAAGAAATAATTACTTTATTTCAATATAATCTCATCGTTGATTACTCACTAAAAATTTTCCAATTCATCTATTATTTAAAGAAATGAAGTTGAATTTTTAATTCTTGAAGTGTTAGCAGATCACCCTGTAGAATGGTAGTTCATTCCATCTATCTCTATCACAAAAAAGATTATCACAAGTTATCAAATATACATAATTCCTTCTATGGTGAGATTAATCATATATGGTTGCCAAAGTGGACTTATAAATAATCCATCATACCTATTAAATAAAATAAAAATAATTTATACTAACCAGGGACTTCCTGTAGGCAAATGGTAGGGGATAAAGGCCGGTCACACTTCGGTTGTGGGTTTGATTCCCGCATCCTTTTCTGATGCGACGGGTTGTCGCCCGTCCTGTCGGTTGTCCTTTTCCTAAAACTATACTATTATAGCATTCTATGAATAATATAGATAAAAAAGTTCTAGGAGTAAATAATAATATCTGATGTCCATATTAATCCATTAAAACCTTTAGGATTATCTAAAATAATTCTTTCCAATCTCACAGTACAATGAAAACTATTACTAGGAATGTCATATAACAAGCATGTGAATAACATCATTTATCCCCCATATATCATAAGTTATATCTTGTTGGTCACATTCCAATCTTGTGAATAACTTAATCACGTATTCTATTGAATCATGAATTACCATAGAACCTTAGTGAAAACATGAATTCCGTCAAAATTTAACTATTTCCCTATACTAAAATCCCAAAAACTCTATATACTCAAACCATGATATATCTTTGTACTTATACCATTCATGAGTTCATTAATACTATGAATCATCTTATTACCTCATTATCCATTCATTATGCGCATATCATGTGCTTCCAAAAATATCTGAATAACCTTTCATGGTTATCGGTACCATTCATCATATATATTCAAATACTTAAGGAAACAAATCTTGTAACAATCCTTAGATGTTTCTTCATTCCATCGTACCATTAAATTACTTATACAACATTACTCATGATAAACATGCAATCATTTCACTACCTTCTTAAACTATTGACTGAGCTACATCATTTTATTCCTCAACACTTTTTTCATTTAATATATCATTTGTAGTCTCTTCATCATCATCAACATAAATACTAACCATATGACCATGATGATTTTCGTCAAGAGATTTTCACTTAGGTCATCGATTTTAATAATGATCGTACATTCTACTTTTAAAGCATTAAACCATTGTTGATGTCTTAGTAATACCATTATCCTTGTCCATTGTGTTAACGCAAACCCTTCCTTTATAATTACTGGATTTGTGTCCTTCTTTTCCACACCCGAAGCATCATTCATTTCCATTGAAACATTATCCTTCACGTCTCTTCCCACATGATTTACATGAGTAAAATTAAACTTTCTTTCCTCTATGATCACTATGAAACTCCATCTTTCTCTTATTATCTACTTTAGGAAACTCACCAAAATTGAGATTATTGATCATATTATGAGATTTTAGATTAGACAAAATAATGATGCTTCACCTTCGAACTCCCATTTCACTTGGTTTCTCATGGATAATATCATTCCATTGTCCATCATATTCTCCATTAACATGAATCCTCATGTTTTCGGATATTTTCTAAAACCAAAAAAGAATATTATGAGAGGAAAACATCATAATAGGAAAAAAATATAATCAAGGGGGTGTAATTTCATTCTCTAAAATCTTAGGTTTAATCCTAGGCTATTCATGATCATTAACAGAATTCTAGGACTGTGACCTATACATATACTTAACCTTAGGGACATCCCTAGACATACCTTAGAAATATCTCTTGGGATATTACTAAAGTTTTCACATCCTAGTTTCCAAATGATGACTAAACCTTCACTCTGATACCAACTGTAGAGTACCAAGATTAATGTACATAGACATTACATTACTTTTGTGGAATAATTAATACATTAATAGAACATATGCGCGATGACAATATTAGTTTAGTGTCTTTGGAAACTCAGAAAATAATCTTCTAATCATGGTGAATGATCTTCTAAATCTCCCATAAAGATATTGCCCTTTTTTCCTACATAAAACCTTTAATTATATCTCGGGGAAAATAAAACATAGAAAGGGTGAGCTCAAATTCATAGTAAGGGTTAACATGGAGAACATAAAACAAACCATAATCATTTGATCATAAAAAACATGAACATAAAGTATAAAAATCCAAATCTTGAGAAATGACATAAATCATGGCTGTACGTAAGGCATGGATCATAAAAGAACCTTAACCATGATATAGTATCCTTGGAATAAGACATGTAATTATGGAAAACTAATAAGCACATATTATAATTTCCATAGTATCCAAGGCATTTCTACCAAGACCATCATAGGGGAGGAAGTCCATTACGGAGCTGGGTTACTTGCCGTTCTAGCACTGTATTACTGAATTGAATTTACTTTCCATTCCATCCATGTCTATCTCATGATATATAAATATTTACCCAATTAATTAGAGGGAGATATAGGTCAAACCCATCTCATAATTAAATCATTCTTACATGTTCAACAAAAACACAAATCATTCAACATAGCATAACCCATGAAATAAAATGGGATTCTTAAACATCATGCCATCATAACCTAATCCATATATAATAAATGGACTTCATAAAAATAATTTCATCATAAAAATAATCAAATAAAAATAATAATAGGGATATAAACATAACCCTATGTCATCTTAGATGGAATAAAATTTTAATAAACCACTTGAACAGAGTTTTTGAGGAAAATATCATTACTTCTTCAAAAAGATTTTCTTTTCTCAAAATACCGTGAAATTTTAAAATAATAGAATTTAGTTGAAAATAAAAATGAAATAGTGTATAGGAATATTAATGGAAATAAGGTGTTAATAATATGTAAAAATCCATTCATGCTGTATAAGTAAAAACATTCTCCTTGTACTTTTACCAGAAAAGTAAAAAAGTAACTAGTATGGTAAAAAAAGAAATATTTATTCCATACCATGTAGTAAAAGTAAAAAATGGGTAAAAATGACTTTAAAAATACATATAAGAATAATAAAAATTTTATGAAAACAATTTAATAAAACATGGACATGGATGATAAATATATCCCAAGAAAATACATACCTATAAACAGTCTCAGAGAAAAATGAGATTGCAAAATTATCCGTTAACTTATGTACAATTTCTTCCATACATGTATAAAACTCCAGTATAGTGGGTTTAAACATATTATTAACTTGTTACAGAACCATAATAATATTTATGATATCATATATGATTCACTAATGACTTTATATTACCCATTCGTTTGTCAATTCCATGTTAAAGCAACATTTTGGGTAATAATCGTTTTATTTATCGTACGTGTTTATACTTCTTATTCTTGATATTATTACATAGATAATTATTTACAAACTTCCAGAATGTAAAAAATGACTTATATATCATATATATTCAGTATATAAATATATATAACATATTGATAAATGGAATGGAATACACCGTTCATGGAGACGGTAGGTTGTACGTACGCCTGAATGATGTTTTCGTTTCTTATTAAATTTGATGGAAGTAAGTAAATGATATATATATATATATCCAGTATCATTATTATGTCATATATTTCATGATTATTTATTATATATACTTTATAATCATTCTTTAATGGTTAACATGGAAAATGAATCCCATCGTGTCGTGGAGATGGTAAGTCGTACGTACGCACGAGCGACTATATCGTTCCCATGGTTGTTGAATGGTATTGAAGTGGATGGTGTATAATATATTAGAATTGATATCATGTTATAATAATCATATATATTTATTATTTCCACCATTATACCCATCCAAGTATAGTGGTGGTGAAAAATAGATTACAGCACGACGTGGAGACGGTAATCCGTATGCACGCACGCGTGGTGATTTCATTTTTCGTAGGATGGATAGAAGGTGAAATATGGTTTTTTCATTTCTATAAAAATTTATAAGTATATTATTGATACTGATGATATTACTTATAATTAAGCAAATAAATATGAGGAATTAGAAGAAGAAATAAATTTTAAATAATCGGAAGAAGAGATTACTTCTTCTTCGATGTGCCTCCTTTAAATTTTGTTTTAGGAAACTAGAGTTGGTCTTTTGAGAAGACCAGAAACTCTAGAATGTAACTATGGAATTTGAGAAGAGAATGGGAAAGGGTTGGCTGAGATTTAAGGATAAAAATTTAGTGAAGTGGAGAGGGAGGATGTGCCCTTTTATAAGAGAGGACATGGGCACTTTAGGAAAATTCCAAAATATTAATTTATTAAAATTCAATTTCGATTTAAAAAGGTCAAAAAGATATTTAATTATAATATAAGATGATGTTGGTTCAAATTACCATCATCCAATAATTTTATGACATGTTTTAAGTTTTTTTTATCCTTATCTTTTTGGTTTTAACCTTTTTAATCTTGTCATGATATCATGTCATTTACACATTGTGGGTTACTTTAATTACCATATCATGTCAAACATCCCACAAAAAGTTATTTATGAAATATTTGGAATTATATTAACCAGTTTCCCAAATATTATATTTTTATAAATTTAATATCATTTAATAAAATATTTTATGTTTTAAGTTATGAATTGTGTCAATTTTGGATACCATTCATACTTGACTTTTTTAAAAATTCATAACAACCTGATTCCTTCAAAACTAATGCATTAACCGAAATCTAATATGTCAATATCATCCAGAAATTTTGTGGATGACATAAAAATAACAAAATTATGTAATACCCCAAGGTTTGGAAAATATATATTGAATTCCTTTTATAATTTATCCATAAAACACAATTATGCCTCGATTATGTTTTGAATTTTGAAAAACGGTCATATAAAGTTGTGACCAGTAAGTTATTTGGAGTCTGATAGAATAAACATTATTTTTGGTGAATAGTAACATACCCTTATGAATAGTAATATGAATAGTAACATACCCTTATGAATATTAAATAATGACATTATTTTATTTTCTTATGGTAATAAGATAATGAGATCTTAATTGATTTTTCATTGTGATATAAAACTAATTATACCTTAAAATAGTTATTTTGAGAATTAACTATGATTTTATATAAAAATTAAACTAAGAAAGTTTAGAAATTTTTTTTGAAAAATGGGGTTCATTTTTGAATTCTACACGTCAAAAAATGGTAGGAGTGAATTTTTGGGATTTTTCTAAAATACTAGAATTTTTCATGAATAGTAAAAATGCAATTTTGAGTTTTTGGTAATTTAATGACATCATAATGACATAATAATTAAAATAAAAGGTCTGGTCGACTTTTTCATAGTAAAATATGACATTTTTTTCCCAAGTGGCTAAAACCATGGACAAATACCATGGGCAAGTCCATGGTTTTGCAAAAACCACTAATGAGGTGTCCCATTGAAATTATTAAAAAACTCCCTCTTTTTATCTAAATACCCACTCATACATTCGTTTTATTTCATTAAAAATCCCTCATACTCGAAGATGTGGTCTTTTAACCTCTTTAAGAGTCCTTCCAAGGTGTCCTTAAGCCCCCAAGGTCCCAAACTTCATGTTCTAGGAGTTACTATACAAGTTAAGGGAATCCTTCACCCTCCTCTTTTAATCGAAACTTCTTTTATGTTATCTCTTTGAATTTCCATTATCATATGTTGGGGATGAAATTATGTATTCATATTACTGTAATTTTTATTTCTATATTATTATATACCCTTTTTCTCTCATCAATTCATTTTATGAAATTTTAAGCGATGCTGTTAGGTTGCCAAATTTTAATAAGTGATCTCTCAACTTTAATTTTTATTTTCAAGTTCATCTCTTTTCTTTTTTCTATCCTCACCTCCATTGTATAAATTAACATGATAACTATAGTATAATCTATATACTAGAATTATATTATTTTAATTGAAGAACCATCATCAATATTCTTACTCCCTCCCTTTTATTTTAATAAACGAAATCAACGTCCATGAGGTTCCAATTTATAACCATCATGAACGACGAAGTTTCGTTCTTCATTTTCTCCTTCAGTAATGATAATTTAACCATTTTTATGATTTAACAAGACTATAATACATTTATCATAACATAATTAATATTCATGAACCAGTATTTGTACATATTATTAATTTATATGACAAAACTAGTTCATAATAATCCAAATACCTCCAAATAATCAAAGTGGTTATCATCTAATGATTCATCCAATTTCCATGTAACCAAATGATTGAAATGATTATTAACAATTGTTTATTTTCATAAATAATATGTAATTACAATTCTATAGATTTACAACCACTCCACATGAATTCTATTACTTAAAAACAAGTGAACCAATTATGAAAATCATGAAAAACAACACTCCGGAATGACGAGATTCAATATAATAACTTATCAACAAGAACATAAATGAACGAAACTGAATTATGATAAACTAAATAAATTTATATTAGGTTATGAAATAATTTATTAATAAGTTTAATTTAATATTACAAGACCTTATGTTCAATAGAAGAACACACTCCAACTTAAGGTAAGGGGTTTTCCACCCGAACTTCCATTTTCATTCAGGTTACTTTTATTGTCTAATTATCATATATCAAGAGACGCAGATCAGTGGTGGCCGTTAATCCAAAAAACAATGGAGGAGGAAGAAATAGATGAGATGGAATATAGGGACATTAAGGAAATCTTCTTAGAGAAATGTTTTCCTTGTGAACAGCGAGCGGATATGGAGAGACAATTATTGAATTAGAAGCAAAATGAATATGATAATTTTTCAAATTATGAAGCTAAATTCACCAGGTTAGAAAGGCATGTTGTGGACTATATAAGAAATCTGAGGAGTAAGATTGATCGGTTATTTGATAGAATAAATCCATTCCTCCGGCGGGCTCTGGTCTCCTAGAGTTTCTCATCATATGAGCATATAGTTTCATGTTCTATCATGACAGAAAAGGAATTCTCTAAGTCTTATGACTTTAATGGGAAGAAAGAGAAGAAGAGGGATTCTTAAAACTATGGGAAAGGAAATAAGGAAACATGGATGAAGGGACGATTTGAGTTTCCACCCTATGATAATTGTTGATGGAAACACCTTGGCGTGTGCTTAAAGGGAAAAGGAGTATGCTACAAATGTGGACAAAAAGACCATCATGTTGGTGATTTCAAGGGGAATAAAGAATCCATTAATGTTCAATGATATAATATTCAGGAGTTGGGGCACTATGATAATTATTGTCCAAAGCATCAAGGAAAAATTCCACATAAAAGGCCAAGCGAACAAGGTCAAGATTTTGTGATCGCAACTGTAGAAGTTAATGTTCTGAATAACATGGTGGCAGGTACTTTAATTGTTTCATCAAACATAGCCAATTCCTTATTTCATTCTGGATCATCACATTCATTTACAACTTCCATGTTTTCCAAGAAAATTAGATATGTTCAATTTGATTTAATAAAGGAGTTATGAGTCAAAACTCATAGTCTATGTATCATTGCAACAAAGGCGTGTTAATTAGTCCCCCTCATGACACATAAACGTGATTCATTTTATGACCTTATCATCATAGAAATGACTGAATTTGATATAATTCTTGGTATGAGTTGTCAATAAAATTATGATTCAATGATATATTGCAAAAATAAAGAAGTTTCAATTTTTGAGAATGGTGTAGAATCTCTTATCTTTAGAGAAGAAACCTCTCCATTTGATTCTTATCTAGATCCACCGCTAGTAGCTCTACTGAATTCAATTATTGGGGTAGAAGGGAATACAATAACTATGGGTGAGGAAAAGAATTTTCATATAGAATATGTACCTATTGTGAAAGAATATATTGATGTATTTCTATAGGATTTACCTGGACATCTTCCATAGAGGGAAATTGAGTTTTCCATTGAATTAATTCCTAGGTCAAGCCCATATTAAAGACCCCTTATAGAATAGCCACTATTGAGTCAGTGGAACTAATGAAACAACTAGAGTAATTGAGTGATAAAGCATTTATTCTCCATATCATTTCTCCATGGGGAGCCCATGTTCTTTTTGTTAAGAAGAAAGATTGGTCTATGAGGTTGTGCATTGACTATAGGGAGATAAATGCTATAACAATAAGGAACAAGTTTCCCCTACCTCACATTGATTATTTATTTGATCAGCTTCATGGAGCCCAGTATTTTTCGACAATTGATCTTCAATCTGGATATCATCAGTTACTTGTGGGGAAGGAAGAAATTCCAAAAAACAGAAATTCGAACTAGGTACGAGCATTACAAGTTTACAGTAATACATTTTTGACTAACTAATGCACCAAATGTTTTCATGGATGTAATGAATAATGTTTTCAAGGAATATCTTGATAACTTTGTGGTGGTATTTATTGATGATATCTTGGTATACTCTAAAATCTATGAAGATCATGAAAATCACTTGCGCACTATTGTGAAGAATCTTAGAAGAAATTAATTATATGGGAAGTTTAACAAGTATGACTTTTGGCTTCAATAAGTTTTTTTCTGGGCCAGACTATCTCTAATGATGGAATATCTATAGATCCTACGAAGAGAAAATTTGTGCAAGAATGTCCTACTACAACGAACATAACTAAGGTACAAAGTTTTATTAGTTTCACAGGTTACTATCAGTGTTTCATTCAGAACATCACCCGTTTACCCAACCCAAATATCAAGATCACATGAAAAGGCATTAAGTTCTTATGGACAATGGAATGTAAAGAATGTTTTGAAGAATTGAATAGGAGGTTAGTGAATTATCTTATCCTAACCCTACCATCGGGGAATTATGGGTTTTTTTATCTATAGCGATGCATCAAAGAAAGGACCTAGTTGCATCCTTATGCAGAATGATCGAGTGATTGCCAAAGAATCTACGTAGATAAAAATTCATGAACAAAAGTATCCAACTCATGATCTTGAGTTAGCAACATTAACATTTTCTCTAAATATTTGGAGACATTACCTCTATGGATAAAAATGTGAGATATATACAGATCATAAGATTTTGAAATATATCTTCTCCCAGAAAGAATTCAACATTAGAAAAAGGAGATGGATTAAAATACTCAAATATTATTATTTCACAACACACTACCACCCATGGAAGGAAAATAAGGTGGAAGATGATTTGAGTAGAAATGACCATATAATTCTGAACAAGATGAGAGTTGAAAGGGATCATCTGTTCATGGATCTAGTAAAGATGGATATGTTAATTATCAAAGAAGGTAACACATCACTACATTTTAAAATAGTTTCCAAACCTCCTTTACTGAAAATGATAAAACTTTATTAGGCTGATGATGAGGAGTTCCAAAATAAAATTAATTCTTTAAATTATGGGAATTTCATTGACTTCATATATGAAGGTGGCATTTTGAAATTCATAAAGAGGAATTGTGATCCTGATATTCCTGAGCTAAAGATGGAACTATTGGATGATGTTCATAGCTCCAATTTATCTATATACCATGGTAGTACAAAAATGTATAGAGATCTAAAGGAACATTTTTGCTGGGAAAACATGAAGAGGGAGATTGCTGATTATGTGTCGTGATGTTTGGTTTGTAAATAGGTGAAGGATAGAAGGTAATGTCCTAGAGGAGTCATGCAACCAATTCCTATTCCTATATGGAAATGGGATAATATTACAATAGAATTTTTCATGGGGATACCAAAGAATCTAAGAAAGAATGATGTGATATGGGTCATTGTAGATCGTCTTACAAAATCAGCACACTTTCTTGCTATAAGCGAAGATTTACCACTTGAATGTTTAGAAAGACTATATATTAATGAAATTGTAAGACTTAATGGTGTACCTTTATCAATTGTTTCTAATTGTGATCCCCATTTTACAACGCAATTCAAGAAAATTCTTCAGAAGGACCTAGATACTGATCTTCGTTTGAGCACTTCCTACCACCCACAAACTAATGGACATTCGGAACAGACTATTAAAACATTGGAAGACATGTTGAGGTACTGTTGACTTGACATTCAAGGTATGTGGGATCACTATTTACATCTCTTAGAATTTTCCTACAATAATAGATTCCATTTAAGTATTCAAATGGCACCATATAAAGTGTTATTTAGAAAGAGATGTCGTACACCAACTTGCTGGGATGATGTTGGTGAGAGAAAGCTCGTAGGCCCAGAACTTTTTGAGGAAACAACAGAAAAGTTTAAGATTATCCAAACCCATATCAAAATAGCTCAAAGTAGGTAGAAGAGCTATCACTAGTGCAGAAAATGTTTTTAACGTCACCATTTTTGACGTCGGTTATATATAACCGACGAGATAATCTGTGATACGTGGTTTTTTACGTCAGTTATTTTATAACTGATGTAAAAAATGCGAAGAGTAAATTTGTTACGTCGGTTATTAAAATAAACAACGTTAAAAATCACGCGCGTTCATTTTTTACGTCGGTTATAAATTAACCGATGTAAAAAACCAAAGAGTGGTGTTTTTTATGTCGGTTATCAAATAACCGATGTAAAAAACGAGGTATCTAAGAATTTTTTACGTCGGTTATAAAAGAACCGACGTAAAAAAAGCGGCATTTGAGGCCTTTTTGACGTCATTTATTTGATAACCGATGTAATAACCCAACCTTCAGAATGTTTTATGTCGGTTATATTATAACCGAGGTAATAAACCATGATTTCTGATGTATTTTTTATGTCGGTTATTCTATAACCAACGTAAAAAACCAACACATGGATTTTTTTACATTGGTTATAAAATAACTGATGAAAAAAATCAGTATCTGATACCTTTATGAAGTCGGTTATTATAATAACCGATGTTATAAATGTAATAAAAATAGTTTATAATGTCAGTTTTTAAATAACCAACGTTATAAAACATTTAAAAAATTAACACGCCCCGTGGATTGTCATTTACGATTTTTCGATCGACAGTCCAACGACTCGTCTCTCTCGCGCGGAAAACCCTAATCGACTCTTCGATCTCATTGCGTTAAAGTCATTTTTCCCTCATTTTTTATCATCTTTACTCTCCTCGGATCTATCATCTCAACTCGCAACACTCAGGTAAGCCTCCCATGACTTTATTTCGTTCGTTTCTTTTCCCGAATAGTCTATATTTATGTTTTGTGATTTTTTTGATTAAACTAGGTAAGATTCTTCGATTTTGAACCCTATTACCTCGTTTTTCCATAATCATCTTTTTCATTATCCCCATATCTATTAGATCGACTCGCAATTTTCACATAAGCCTCACCTACTTATATTTCGTTTGTTTTTGTTTCGCGAATGCCCGACATTGATGGTAATTTTTGTTGTCATTGACAACTAATGATCTCATTCACCTATATTACTGAAATTTATATGTAAACCATTTTGATACACCCATTCCATGTACCAGTGTGATTTATTTTATAAGTATATATGATTTTTCATGGTGGAATGTTTGTTTTGGATCCTTGGTTGTTTCTATTTTGGGTATCACTTTTTGTTGTTCCATAATCTATTTACATCGCTTATTTTCATGGACTATTATAAGTCTTAAAATGCTATTAAAACCCGATTCATTGCACAATAGAGCATTTTATACTAGTATAAGATACAATTCATGGTTCTCATTTTGAATAGTGGCATGATACCAAAACTTGTAGCTTGAGGTTAAAATCTCTAGATATGCCAAAACTAGTAGCTTGAGGTTAACATCCCATGGTTCTGGGGGGCTGTCAAGAGGGTTGGTGGCTGTCCAGGGGGTTGGGGGCTATCTAGGGTGTCCATGGAGGTGGGGGGGGGGGGGGGGTCCACGGGGGTGGGGGTGTCAAAGGGGGTGGGGGGGATATCCAAGGGGGTGGGTGGGGGGGGGGGTGTCTAAGGGGGTGGGGGCCTGTCCAAAGGGTTTGAGGGTTGTCCGGGGGGTGGGGGGCTGTCCAGAGGGTTGGGAGGTGTCCAGGGGGTGTCCAAGAGGGTTGGGGGTGGGGGGTGGTGTCTAGGAGGGGTTGGGGGTGCTGTCTAGAGGGGTGGGGGATGTCCGGGGGTGGGGGATATCTAGAGGGTTGGGGGGAGTCCAGGGGGTTTCCAAGGGGGTAGGGGGTGGGGGGTGGTGTCCAGGATGGGTGGGGGTGCTGTCTAGAGGGGTGGGGAGCTGTCCTGGGGGTGGGGGGCTATCCAGAGGGTTGGGGGTGTCCAAGGGTGTGGGTGGGGGTGGGGGGGGCTGTCCAAGGGGATGGGGGGCTGTCTAGAGGGTTTGGGGGGTTATCCGGTGGGGTGGGGGGCTATCCACAGGGTTGGGGGGTGTCCAAGGGGGTATGGGGTGGGGGTGTTGTCTAGGAGGGGTGGGGGGTGATGTCTAGAGGGGTGGGGGGCTGTCCAGGGGTTAGGGGAATGTCCAGAGGGTTTGGGGGGTTGTCCGGGGGGTGGGGGCTGTCCAAAGGGTTGGGGGTGTCCAGGGGGGGTGTCCAAGGGGGTTGGGGGTGGGGGTGGTGTCCAGGAGGGTGGGGGGGGGGGGGGGGGGGTGGGGGTGCTCTCTTGAGGGGTGGGGGGCTATCCAGGGGGGGGGGGTGTACAAGGGGGTAGGGGGTGGGGGAGGTGTCTAGGAGGGGTGGGGGGTGCTGTCTAGAGGGGTGGGGGCTGTCCAGGTGGGGGGGGGGGGCTGTCCAGAGGATTGGGGGTTTCCCAGGGGTGGGTGGGTGGGTGGGGGGGTGGGGGGCTGTCCAAAGGGGTGGGGGCCTATCCAGAGGGTTTGAGGGGTTATCCGGGGTGGGGGGCTGTCCAGATGGTTGGGGGGGGGGTGTCCAAGGGGGTAGGGGGTGGTGTCCAGGAGGGGTGGGGGGCTGTCCAGGGGTGGGGGGAGGGGGGTTGTCCAGAGGGTTGGGGGGTGTCCAGGGGAGTGTCCAAGGGGGTAGGGGGTGGGGGGTGGTGTCTAGGAGGGTGGGGGGTGCTGTCTAGAGGGATAGAGGGTTGTACAAGGGGTTGTCCAAGGGGGTAGGGGTGGGGGGTGGTGTCCAAGAGTGGTGGGGGGTGTTGTCTAGAGGGGTGGAGGGCTGTCCAGGGGTTGGGGGTGTCCAGGAGGGGTGGGGTGGGGGGGGGGGGGGCTGTCCAAGGGTGTGGTGGTGTCCATGGGGTGTCCAAGGGGGTGGGGGGTGGTGTCCAGGGGGTGGGGGCTGTCCAAGGGGGTGGTGGTGTCCAGTGGGTGTCCAAGGGGGTGGGGGATAAGTGTTAGTTGGGATTGACTACTGAATCATGGTTTTTGAGATTATGACATGATGATTGTGCCATGATGATTGGCTTTACATTGTGATTTTCTCCATCTGAGTTTTTATTTTAAATTTGATTTGATTATCATGTTTACTCCATTTTCTCCAATTTTCTATCTACCATTGTAGGCCCCATGGTTTTCTTTGATTCAATGGAATTTAAAACTATTACATCAAACTATATTTTGTTTTTAAAAAAATATTCAAGCATATTTTTTTAAATACGCATAGATTTGTTTTTTATTTCAAAATTGTTTTAGATTCAAATTATGATTTTTTTCATATAAACATATATTTGTCTTATCTTAAAAATATATATAATTTCGATATTTGTTATAGGTTATAATGAGTCAAAGTTGGATTATGACACATCATATGAGCAATGAATATGAGGAAGGTGTTGATGCCTTTTTGGAATTTTCTAAACGAAATGTTCCAAGTAGTGACATTTTTTTTCTGTCTATGCTTGAAATGTTTGAATATGAAGAAGTTGAAAAGTAGAGAGATAAAAAATCATCTAATTTGTAATGGTTTTAGTCCTAGTTACAACCCTTGGATTTGGCATGTTGAAACTGGACAGAATGCCACTGATGATGATGATTTGAAAGATGGTAACTCTGATGGAATTGAAGAAATGATTCGTGATATTGTAGTAGAAAAAATTGAGATAGAACCGACAATTGCGCGTCTATATGGTGATGCTGAAAAACCATTATATCCTGGTTGTACAGATTTTACAGTTTTTTCGGTGGCGTTAAGATTGATTAACCTGAAGGCGAAAAATGGATGAAGTGACAGAAGTTTTACAGAGCTACTACAATTGATGAAAGACATTCTTCCAAAAGATAACGATCTTCCAGATTCACATTATAAGGCCAAGAAAATATTATGTCTGATGGGATTGGGATACAAGAAAATACATGCCCATCCGAATGACTGCATTATCTATAGGAAGGAATATGAATTGTTGTCAAAGTGTCCTAAATGTGGGACATCACGGTATAAGGTGAAAGAAAAATCACAGGTTGATGTAGATATTACAGAGATCCCTTCAAAGGTATTTTGGTATCTTCCTATAATATATCGTTTCAAATTTTTATTTGCTAATTCACATGATGAAAAAAGGTTAAGATGGCATACTGATGAGCAGGTATGTGATGGAAAAATACATCATCCAGCTGATTGTCTACAATTGAAGAAAATTGATGAGAAGTATTCTACATTTGGAAATGAAATTAGAAATATCAGACCAGGGTTGTGCACAGATGGAATGAATCCATACCGAACCCTCAGTAGCACAAATAGTTCATGGCCTGTTTTATTGGTAATTTACAACCTCTCTCTTGAAGTTTGTATGAAGCGCAAATATTTCATGTTTAGTATAATGATCTCTGGTCCCAATAAACCTAAAATTGATATTGAAGTTTACTTGTCACCGTTGATTGATGATTTGAAACTGTTATGGGATGATGGTATTAGGGTGTATGATTCTTATAAAATGGAATATTTTAAACTACATGAAGTACTTCTATTCGCTATAAATGACTTCCCATCATATGGAAATTTGTATGGATACAGTGTTAAAGGGAATAAAGCATGTCCAATTTGCAAACAACAGACGTCATATTGTCAATTGCATCATGGGAGGAAAACTGTGTACATGGGTCATTGAAATTTTTTGCTTATAGATCACCCTTATAGAAGAATAGAAAAGGCATTCAATGGCTAACAAGAATTTGATACTGCTCTAAAACCTTTATCCCCTGATTTGTATTTTGAGATGGTGAAAAACCTTGATGTGACATTGGGAAAGACACAGAGATCTGGTAATGAAAGACATATTTGGAAGAAAAGGACAATATTTTTTGAGCTACCATATTGGAGGTATCATGAAGTTAAACATAATATTGATGTCTTGCATGTGGAGAATAATATCTGTGATTTTTTTATTGGAACATTGTTAGATATTAAAGGAAAGACAAAAGATGGGTTGAATGTAAGATTAGACTTACTATCAATGGGAATACATTTGGATTTAGCTCCCACTCCTAAAGGAAGATGAACATTTCTTCCCCCGGCTTTTCATACATTATCGAAGAGGGAGAAAATTAGATTTTTCAGTGTCTTCATGATATTAAAGTACCTCAAGGTTATTCTTCAAATGTAAATTTTTTTGTCTCATTGAAGGACTTGAAGTTGATAGGTATGAAATCACATGATTTTCACGTCATGATGCAACAAATTATACCAGTTGCATTGCGTGGAATATTTCCCATCCATGTCAGAAAGACTATAATGAAGTTGTGTTATTTTTTCAATTCAATTTGTAACGAGGTGATTGATGTGAATGCTTTGAACATTTTGGAAAAGGATGGAATTTTATAGTTTGTCAATTGCAAATTTATTTTCCTCCAACTTTTTTTTGATATAATGGTGCATTTAATGATTCATTTGGTTCGAGAAATAAAGTTTTGTGGACCTGTATATCTTCGTTGGATGTATCCTTTTGAATGTTATATGAAAATATTAAAGGGGTATGTTAAGAATCCATATCGACCTGAAGCCTCCATTATTGAAAAGTATATTTCTGAGGAAGTAGCAGAGTTTTGTATGAGCTACTTGGCTGAGGCTCAACAAATAGGTTTTCCTCCATCTCGCCATGAACGAGTTAATAATGAGGGAAAGGGGATTCGTGGCTTGAAATTCAAATCATTGTCATCTGAACAGATGAATAAGTTATAATCATACATCTTGAATAACATAGATCATGCTCAATAGTATATCACATTGCATATTAATGAGTTGAAACAGTGTCATCCAAAGAAGAAAGAAATGTGGATTTTGAATGAGGACAACAAAATATTTTTTTCATGGTTTAAAAAGACCTTACTTGGTAGATCAGATGTATCAGAGACATTAAAATGGATAGTGGGTGGTCCATGTTTAAATGTGATAACATGGTCCGGTTATGACATTAATGGCTATACATTTCATACGAAAGCTTAGGACAACATAAGTGCAGTTCAGAATAGTGGTGTATTGGTGCTTGCAGAAGCAATGAATTTTTTGAGTGCCAAGGACAAAAACCCAATTTCTGTATCAAGTGCATATTATGGAGTGATTGAAGACATATGGGAGGTTAATTACTTTAAAATTAAAGTTCCTGTTTTTAACTGTAAATGGTTTATCGGTAACAACAGTGTCAGACACGATGAATTTGGAATTACACTTGTTAATATGAATAGATTGGAAGACACAGATGATTATTTTATAATGGCAACACATGCAAAAAAAAATTTCTATGTAGTAGATCAATCTGATATGCAGTGGGATATTGTTTTACATGGGAAAAAACAATATGTTGGTGAGGATGAACTTGATGAAGATTCTAATTTATGTGAGATCCCTACTTCCATGGAAATATTAACAGAACATAATGATGAGCATGTTGAAGACATTGTTTGTTCCATAAGGAACGATCACAACGAAGGAATTTGGGAAAACAATCCATTTTTACATTCCTAAAATTACAGGTAACATATGTTTATTTCTTGTTTACATTTATTTTTTTCATAAAATGTTAGATATTGTAAGTTTTTTCTTTATTAAAACATGTATTAAAACAAAATAAGTATAAGTTTTTGTTTGTTTTAAGTTTGTTTAGTTTACTTTATCATGTTTACCATTACATGAGTTATATATCTATTATTTTTGTTCAGTGACAATTACTTTACCATGTTTACCAGGTTTACCATTTTTACCATGTTTAACATGTTTACCATGTTTACCATCTTGAGCATATTGACCATCTTCACCATTGTTTAACATTCTTACCATATTAACAATGTTTACTATTACGTAACTTAGTACACTTTTCTATTTTCTGATTACAATAGTATTAAAATATTTCAATTTGTATATTTATGAACTAATGTTTGTTTTTTTTTTATTTGAAGGATAATGTCAGATCATTCAGTTTATCAACCACATGATTCTGGAGATGAGAATATTGGTCATACCTCTGGGGAGGAACATTCACATGCTCCTCTTGATGTTCCCCAATCTTCCTCATGTGCTCCTATTACAACAAAGAGTTCAATGGTTGGTAAATGTGGGTGCACACGTTTACCAAAATTAGCACTTTCCCATACGCAGGATCAGAGGATACTCGTTGAGTTTGATGATGATGATATTCCTAGAGGTCCAAATGAAAAAGTTTTTAAAAGTTTTGTATCAAATCAGGCTAAGAGCAAAGTAAGCATTATGTATGATGACTGGAGAAGTGTGGATAAAGAGACAATCTCTCAGTTTGTGGGAGATGATTTTGGTAAGATCTTTTGCTATTGTTTAACTATTCTTTAAATTTTTCTAGTATATATAATATGTTAAACCTCTTCTTTATCAGATGACATTTCATATTCCTGACACCAGAAGAGTCAGGAAGAAATGATTATCATTGGATTCCAGGAGATGGAGGGATTTCAAATCAACCCTATCATCTGATTTCATTTATGGTCATAGGAGTCATAGCAATCCATGTCTTATATATCCTTTTATAGATGAAGACACATGGAGACAGGTTTTTGAAAGTAGAATAAAAGAGTCATTTTTGGTAAGGGAAATGTAATCTTTTATAAGCTTTCTTATATAAATGATATTATTAATGTTTTGTTAATGATTTCTTATTCATAATTTACAGAAAACAAGGAAATATCATCAAGAGATCCAATATAAAAATGTATACCCTCATAGTTTATCTCGGGGAGGGTATGCATTTTTAGAAGAACAAGTGATGGCGGAAAAA
Organism: Viscum album; assembly: GCA_963277665.1. Taxonomy (NCBI): domain Eukaryota; kingdom Viridiplantae; phylum Streptophyta; class Magnoliopsida; order Santalales; family Viscaceae; genus Viscum; species Viscum album. Next base: position 164,409,815 of record OY728167.1, read on the forward strand.
TTTCAACAACTAAGAGCTGAGTCTTCAAGCTCTGGAGAGGTGGCCCCTCAATCCCCTCCATCTAGACATGAAAAATGGAAGAGATCTAGGATGGGCAAAAAAGGGCAATATATTTTGGAAGAATCGAGAATCGTATCTGAGAGGATTGTAAGATATCAATTTTATTTATTTAAGTTAACTATTTTCTTCATATAATTTCAATCATTACAGAAATGTTCAATTAATTAATATAGGACTCTCTTGAGGATCAGAGTTCACAGGGGGCATTTACAGCTATTGGGAGGCCAGCTATTTTATCTGTAGCATTGGGAAAGCCCGAACATCCTGATCATGTAAGAGGATATCCAGCAGGTGTATCATTAAGAAAAGTGTTTCCACATTATTCAAATTATAACGTTGAGGGGGTTTATAAAAAATATAATCCTTGGAGGCTGAAGTTCATAATATTAATGCGACGATGGAGGAAAAGATTATAGCGTCGGTACAGTCCATGTTTGCATACATTCAAAGACAATTTCAGACTACAGCTCCCACTCCTCCACCTCCCCCTACAGACCCCATTATTTATCCTCCACCTCTACCACTAGCTCCCACTCCCCCACCTCAGCCTGCAGACCCCATATTTTATCCTACTCCTCCACCTCAGCTTCCTACTTATTGCGAGTTGTATTTTGATGATCCTAAACATAATATAGTTGCATACGGTTTGGTATATTGTATAAGAGATACAGTTCATCATCAACAATTAGAGGTAGAGAATCAGAGGGTCACTGTACAAGATATTATAGATAGATCAGCTCGAGTACCATTACCTACAGATGAGGTGATGACAGTTGGACATAGTATCAGCCATTTTTTAATTTGGCCATCCATACTTCTTCGACTCATTACCATATAGGTATGAATGTTATAGCTTTTATTTTATTTTATTTTATTAAAGTTGTTTTATCATTTGAAAACTAATATATTTTTCTATTTATTTTTACAGGAATACTTCAAAGGTAAAGAAATACTATATAGACAACAACAAAGAGAAATGGCTATGACATCAGATACAGATTCTAGTAGTCTTGACATATTTTCAAGATATTCAAATTTTTTTGGCGGGTCATTATGAGTTTCCAATGGAAGCTCATGTTTGTGGACATGAAATAACTGTGGGGATTATGAAAACTGATATCATAGAGCTTGTTACTGGAGATAAGTTGGGCATCAACGTGGTGAAAATTTTTTATATGTAAATCTTAACACCTTTTCCCTGTGTTATATTTTTTAAAAATGTATAATTATGTCTATTTTTTATTTGGTATCTTTATAAAATTTGTGAGAGGAATGAGCTGATGGATGTATACGGATTCATGGACCCGCAATTAATTTTTCCTGAAGCATGTGCATTGGATGAGGAACAAAGAATGCTTTATATTGCTGAAAGACTTGAAAAAAATATAGTCACACAATGTTGGATGATGAATTTTTGTGAGAGGTATGAAACACATCTCTCTCAAAGAGTTAATTATCTTTTAACATAAAAAACCACTATCCTTAAATTTACTTTTATCAGTGATCATTGGATGTTAGGGGTTTTTTTCCCAAGGGAGAAAACACTTTATTGGATATGCTCTGTCCATGATGATGTGCGGGAAAGTTTTAATAATATATTGGAAAAGTAAGTTTTAATTTCTCAATAGTTTTATATATTATAATGAATTTTAAATTTACCCCGTTCGTATTATTTTCTAACAGGGGATGGGTATACTTTAGAAAAAACACAAAGAAAAGGAGTGCAAAGATCAAATATGTAAATGCGAAGGTAAATATCCATTTATAATTTGTACCTTTGGATTTATTACATAAAAATAATATATTGAATTTACACTCATTCAAACAGAATTGTCATGAACAACAAGGCATCATCGAATGCGGATATTAATTTTTAAGATTTATGTATGAAATAATAACAACTGGGACAGTTGTGAATTTTGACCTGGTAAGATTTCCTCTTAATCTTTTCCATAATATTTCAATTTGATTTATTCATTATACACGTTAACGACAATCCTTTTAATTTGTAGCTTTTTGATGACCCTCAACACTATACTGCTGAAGACATTAAACACTTACAAGTGGGGTGGTCAAATTATTTTACAGGTTTGATTGAATTTTAGTTTTTTGTAATGTAAAATGTAATTTAGAATATTGTCGTTGTAATTGTGTATTTGTAGTCATTTAGGTTGGATTTAGTTTTTTTAAGTTGATAGTGTAAGTTTCGAATGTTATATATGTGAATGTTTAATTTTTCTCTACTTCTTGTTTTGTTCTACTTATGATGGTTTTTCTGGTATGGATTCTGGTCTGGGGGGAGGGGTTCCAAGGGTGTGTGTGGGGGGGGGGGTGTCCAGGGGTCTGGGAGGGCTGTCCAGTGGGGGGGGGGGGGTCCTGGGTGTCCATGAGAGTGGGGGGGGGGGGGCAGTCCATCAAGGTGGGAGCGTTTCCAGGAGGGTGGAAGGGATGTCCAGGGGAGTGGGAGGCTATCCAGGGGGTGTCCAGGGGTGTGGGGGTGTCCTGTGGGGTGAGGGGGGTTTCCAGGGGGGTTGTCCAGTGGGGGGGGGGGGGGTGGGGTCCAGGGTGTCCATGGGGATAGGGGGGGGGGGGGGGTAGTCTAGGGGTGTGGTGGGGGCTGTTTAGTGGGTTGAGGGGGTTCTGTTCTATTTTTGGTAACTTTTTGGTCTGTTTCAAGGGTGTGGGAGGGCTTTCCAGGGGTGTGGGAGTGTTGTCCAGGGGTAGGGGGGGTCTACAGGAGGGTGGGGCATGTCCAGGGGGTGGTGGTGATGTCTAGGGGTGTGGGGGGGGGGTGTCCAGGGTTGTGGTGGGGGCGTTCTGGTTTGTTTTTGGTAACTTTTTGGTCTGTTTCAGGGGTGTGGGAGGGCTGTCCAGTGGTGTAGTAGTGATGTCCAGGGGGTGGGGGGTACACATGAGGGTGGGGGGTTGTCCAGGAGTTTTTGGGGCTGTCCAGGGGGTCGGGAGTGTAGTCCAGGGGTGTGGTGGGGGCTATCCAGTGGGGTGGGGGAGGGCTGTCCAGGGTGTGGGGGGTATACATGAGGTTGGGGTTGTCTCAGGGTGTTTGGGGCTATCTAGGGGGTTGGGGGGTAGTCCAGGTGTGATGTGGGAGCTATCAAGTGGGGTAAGGGGGTGCTGTTCAGGGGGTGGTGGGAGGGCTGTCCAGTGGGGTATGTTTTAAATGTTATCAATGTAAATGATTAATTTTTCTTTAGTTCTTATTTTGATCTACTTCTATTTTTGTGGTACGAATTCGTGATTTGGATTCTGGTTTTTTATAGGGAGAGCAGAGGACTGCATTCGATTTTTTAAAAAAAAATTGGTCTACCACGTCGATTATTTTATAACTGACATGAAAAAGGAATCGGGAAGGGTTTATCACGTAGGTTTTTTGAATAACCGACATGATAAACACCTGTGGAATGGTTTATCACATTGGTTATTAAATAACTGACGTGATAAACCCCCTTGGGATAGTTTTAGCACGTCGGTTATTATATAACGGATGTGATAATCCATTTCCCAGGGGTTTATCAGGTCGGTTATTAAATAACTGACGAGATAAACATCCCCCGCATGGGTTTATCATGTCAGTTATTATATAACCGACGTGATAACCCCCCCCCGGTTTATCACGAAAGTTATATAATAACCGACGTTATAATTTCTCCCCCTTGGTTTTTTCACATTGGTTATTAATTAACCGATGTGATAAACACCAAGGTGTTATGTTTTTTACATCGGGTTTTAAATAACAGACGTAAAAAACGTTATTTATAATGTCATCTGTATTAACATTGGCTAAAAACCAATGTAAAAAATGAAAAATGACCGACATAAATAACGTTTTCTACACTAGTGTTTGCTGATAACCAAATCAAGGATTTGGAATTTCAATAAGGAGATCATTTTTTTAAAGGTATATCCATGGAAGGGTATTATACGATTTGGTAAGAAAGGAATATTAAGTCCCAGGTAGATATGCCCTTTTGAAATTCTAGATCGAATTGGAGCTGTAGCTTAGTGTTTGGTAATGCCGCCAAATCTCTCAATTTTTCACAATGTTTTCCATGTATCAATGTTAAGGAAATACATGCCAGACCCAACACATGTACTCACCTATGAAGAAGTAGAACCTGAGCCCGATCTATCTTATTGTGAAGAGACTATCTAGATTCTTGATACCAAATAACATGTATTGAGAAATCAAATGACTCATCTGGTAATGTTTCTTTGGAGAACCATAAGATGGAGGAAGCAACATGGGAGCCTGAAGAGCTTTTGTTTAAGACTTACCTAAATCTTTATAGGTAACATTTTGAAAACTTCGAGGATGAAATTTTTATAAGGAGGGGGGAAGGTAACACCCCAAGGTTTTGAAAATAAATATTGAATGCATTTTATAATGCATCTATTAAACACAATTTTTCTTTTACTATGTTTTGAATTTCCAAAAACAATCATCTAGAGTTGTGACCATTAAGTCATTTGGAGTCTGATAGAACAAACATGATTTTCGGTGAATAGTAAAAAGCCCTTATGAATAGTAACATGAATAGTAAAATACCCTTATGAATAGTAAATAATGATACTATATTATTTTCTTAAGGTAATAAGATAATGATATCTTTATTAATTTTTCAATTTGATATAAAAGTAATTATACCCTAAAATTGTTATTTTTCAAATTAACTATTATTTTATTTCAAAATTAAAATAATAATATTTAGAAAATTATTTTTGAAAAAATAGAGTTCATTTTTGAATTCTACGCATTGAAAAATGGTAGGGGTGAATATTTGGGATTTTTCTATAATACTTGAATTTTTTTGTGAATAGTAAAAATACAGTTTTGAGTTTTCAATAAATTAATGACATCATAATGACATAATAATTAAAATAAAAGGGCTGGTAGACTTGGGTAAAGAAACATATGACATGAGGTGTCCCATGTGGCTAAAACCATGTGAAAATACTTTGGACAAGCCCATGGTTTTGTAAAAACCACTAATGAGGTGTCCCTTTGAAATTATTAAAAAAACACCCTCTATTTTTCTATAAATACCCACTCATCCATTCGTTTTACATCATTAGAAATCCCTCATACTCTATGATCTGGTGGTATTACCTCCCTAATAGTCCTTCCAATGTGTCCTTAATCCCCCAAGGTCCCAACCTTCATGTTATAGGAGCTACTCTACCAGGTAAGAGAATCCTTCACCCTCCTCTTTTAGTCGAAACTTCTTTTATGTTATCTCTTTGAATTTACATTCTAAAATTTTGGGGTTGATATTATGTATTCCTCTTACTTACCTTTTTATTTACATATCTCAAGATACCCTTTTTCTATCATCAATTCATTTGATGAAATTTTAAGCGATGCTGTTAAGCTGCCGGATTTTCCTAAGGGATCTCTCAACTTTTCTTTTATTTTCAAGTTCATCTCTTTTATTTTTTTTCTCCTCACCTCATCTATCCAAATTACCATTATAAATCCAGTATCATGTATATACTGGAATTATATCATGTTAATGGAAGAGACATCATCAATATTCTTACTCCTCCCTTTTATTTTTATAAACGAAATAAACGTCCATGAGGTTCCAATTTATAACCTTTCTGGATGACAAAGTTTCGTTCATCATTTTCTCCTTTAGTACTGGTCATGAAACCATTTATATGGTTGAGAAATAATATAATATATGAATTATAACCTAATTAATATTCCAGAACCAATATATGTACATATTATTAATTTATATGACAAAACTAGTTCATAATAATCCAAATACCACCAAATAATCAAAGTGGTTATCATCTAATGCTTCATCCTATTTCCATGTAGAAAAATGATATAAATAGCCATTAAAAATTATGGATGTTCATAAATAACATGTAATATCAATTATGTATATTTACTACCATTCCACATGAATCCCATTACTTAAAAACAAGTGAACCAATTATGAAAATCAAGAAAACAAAAACTTCAGAATGATAGAATTCAATATAATAACTTATCAATAAGAACATAAATGAACAAAAAAGAATTATGGTAAACTAAATAAAACTATATTAGGTTCTAAAATAAGTTATTAATAAGTCTAATTTAAAATTCTGGGAACCTATGTTCAATTGCGGAACACATTCGGACTTAAGGTAATGGGTTTTCCACCCAAACTTCCATTTTCATTCGTGTTACGTTCATTGTCTAATTAGCTCAATGAAATTGTTATGTATTATTATGTACTACTCATAAATTCTGTGTGATTATTCAACATATGTACACCATGCATAATCCTTCCCCATTTTATGGATATTTATAGGTTTTAAAAGTAATTTTCAAAACTGTTTCCAAAATAGAAGCCCGATTCAAGGGAATTTTTCAAATTCATATCTATTTTCAAGGACACTCGATAATTTGTTTTTTAAAACCATTATCCTAAAAAAAAAACTATTTTTATCATGAAATACTATCTTAATTATATTATGGTTTTATAAAAATATTTTTCTAAAATATCTCATCTTTTCATATAAAAGAGTATTTGTCTTAAGAATTGCTTAACGATTTTTAAGAGTATTTTGGACTGATTCAACACTCTTATTGATTCATATATATTGTTGGATTTAATCATTTATGATGTCATCTACCATAATTTATTGAATGTTTTATGATTAATTTTATTGTGGATGATATATCCTAAAACCATTCACCATATTACTCAGAATGGTTAGTGTTTTATGTTTGATGATTAGGGAAAGTTAGTTACATCATCATATGATAGTTTCAATATGAATTCATATGTTGTTTATATTGATCCCCCATCATATGAGAAATGCATTGGATTTATTATGTGATGGGTGGGGCCTGCTATATCCCCTGGATACATCAGTAGGTCTCATGTGACAAATAGATGTGGAATTGGAGGCCTTTGCGAATGTAATATATGGTTTTGGCCGTGGCCTTAATCATTTTTAGACGTCTTGGATGTGGCCTTGAAAAAATGTTTCAGAATGTCTAGCATATTCACTTCCTTCATTATGAAGCTAGTAATTGAAATGTCAAGTGGTTATTTTACTAGTATAATAACCACTAATATGTTTTATTATGACATTATTTACTCAACTCATATTCCTACCATAATGTGTTCAAGTTTATTATTTGTAAAGGCATGTGTTTTCATTTATTCCCCATGTCTAATGTTTATGCTATATTCCGCTGTATTTCTTACTCTTACTAAGATTTTGAGCTCACCCATTTCTTATGTTTAATTTTCCCAAGATATGAAGATGTATGTTATGAGTGACTTGTAGGCCTAATATAAGAGGCTTGGATGTTTCTAATGGAATAATTAGCATTGTATTTTCTGTTCTTGATGTAATGTTCAACTTATATATGTATTCTGTTTTCAAAATCTACTATACTACTTGGTCCTTCTAGAATAAAATTACTTGTTTATATTCCAATGTAATATAATAAGGCACCAGATTCGGGTAACTGGGGTCGGGTCCTTACAAATTACATTTTTTTAATATTTATAAATTCATTTATTTGAATCTTTTATTAAGGATGCAATCACTACATCATCATTGGGTCATAATTATATTTATTTATTTAATGAAAAAAAATTAAAAATAAAATATCATAATTTAAAAAATATTTTTAAATTTCTAATGAATATTTATAGTCCAAGATACAACTTCTATAACCCCATACAAAAATTGTTTTAGTAAAATATATATGTTTTTGTTATATTTTACTAACATTAAATTAAATGTAATTAAATGTCATTTTCTCTTAAAAGTGGCTCTATGGGGTCCCCAAATCGACCCAAGGATTCCCATGGTCGGACATGTGTCATAAAATAGGGTTAGAACACATGTTAGGGTAATTATAATATCATTGTTTTACCCTTATTTACCATATTTACACTTTAACCATGGTAAATAAAATATTTACTGAAGTTACTATTAATAATGTATAAAAATAAAAGTTACCTATTTACACAATTTGGACCTCATAATTACAAATATGGAATCAATTTTTCAAAATTCAAAACACAAAAGTTTCAGTTTTTAATTAAAAATTAATCCCATTGTTGAGAAAATGGGTTTTAAAAGTTAAAACATTTCAAAAGATTGTAATGTTTTTACCCATGAATTCAATGTAAAATTAATGCTAATGAAATACATTATATTAAATGGTAAAAATTTATTATATTTATACTTTAAAACCATTGAATATTATAATTTAACCATATAAATTATCTCTATGAAAAAAGTTGTTTTTATGTAAAATTTAGCATATTTTTACTATTAATCAAAATATGAAAGTTATCAGAAAAACATCAAAAATTTATACAACATTAATTTTTATATCATGATTCAAATTAAGAAGTTTATTTTGTAAAATTTAACTTATAAATGTGTCAAAAAATAGATTTAAAATGGGTGCTCCATCAAAAGGCGGTAAAACTACATTTTTTTTAAAAATACTTATTTTATCCGAAAAATTGATTTTGTTCTCATATCATTTGTAAGATGAATGATAATGTAATATAAAATTAAAAATGCGGTTAATAATATTTATAATGGTTAGTTTATATAATATTTTAATAATATATATATTTTTAGTGAAACTCGGTATTGCGTACCCTACAAGCTATCGAGGAAGGTCGCTTTTGCATGTAACACAAGCCATGTATGCATTGCGTGTAGTGAAATATTCCTTTGGTGTTGTGTATAACATAATCAAAACTTATTTCATTTATAAATTGAACAAAATCTATACTCAGTGTTGCGTGAAATGAATTCTATCAAGAAAACTTGAAACTGTGTGCAACACAAGCCAAGAATAGTGTTGTGTATAATGCACACTGATATGGCGTTGCGTATATAACAAGGTAATCACTATGTAGCGTACAAAACAAGACATAAATGAAATTAAAAATAATCTATCTCATAAAATCTCAGGGTGTTACAAAGTCTCCCAGATAGAAAATTTGTTGGATATTCCTATGAAATTTGATGGAAGTTATTTGAATGATCCTACCAAAGATGTTGGAGTATGAATTCATTTTTCACTATAATGGTTCACAAAAACATTTTCAATATGGTAATAACTTATGAAACCAAATATATTAATGAAACTTTTCATTTACAATCATAAAACTATATTTAATAAAAAATATGTGTTATATTTTATAAAAAACATTAGTTGTTAAAAATTTAGATATTAATATTCAACATAAACTTAGTTTGATATGTAGTGTTGTTAGTAATATATTCCCTCTCACTTAGGATCACACATTATTGTCAGTTGTCACTTTTTTAATACATATTACATTAAATTTGACTATTATTTTATTTACAAGTAAAAAAATAAAAGAACCGTAGGATTTCAATCCTGCATAGTCCTTATCAGTTTCCTAGGATGATAAAGTTGTCCAAGTCATTGGGATAGAGTATGTTGGCCACGCACTTTGGATTAGTTCTGTACCATTACCATATGAGGTATTTGGCAGGTCACTGTGTATTATATCAGCATATAATCTATATTATAGTTACTCTATACCTCTAGATTCTCAGTGGATGTTTCTTGTGATGTAAAACACAATTCAGCAATAGGGGAACATAGTCCGACAATATGGGAGTCACATATAGTTGTAGAATGTGAAGGTAGTTTCTCTACAAAAATAATTGGTTGAATTATATTAGTAGGGAAATGGATGTGTCTCCGTTGAAATTTCAATTACGTATGGTTTGAGTCATTAGGTAAATCACACAATTTCATAATCATTTATTACACAATCTTTTATTGGTTTTAGGTCGAAATTTAAATATACATAACTATTTAATTTTCAATAAAATTATCAAATAATTTCATGGATAAGGAAGAATATATAGAGATTGAGATGATAATAGTTCATTAGATAGTGGTGAGGCTTGACTTCGTATTTAGTGGTGATGTTGTATAACTAAACTCATTATTTGTATCTCATTGTATTTAATCAGATATAAGTGTTTGTTGATTAAAATTTATTTTATTTCAATATTTATGTGTTCATTGTTATGTATTTATATTTATATTTATATTTATATATTTGTTTGGTTTTTTATTTTTTGGTGAAAATAAATTCTGCTTTTTTATTTATTTGAACATCTAAATACAACGGTGGTTTAAATTGTCGGTAAATTTTCAAAATATTTGGAAGGTTAAAACCACCACTAAAACTATAATAAACTCCACTAAAACAATTTCATGAAATATCTTCTAATACATTGATAAATTGGTTAAAAAATCATGATATTATTCCCAACACCAACTTTATAGTTGGATTAAACTACTACAAAATAAAACAACACCGCTAGTCGCTTGATTTGTCGTAGTCTCCTACGACTAGTGTAACACTTGAGTGAAAATACATTTTAATAAAACAAATTGATTTTACATAATTTACCCCATGAATTAAATGAAAAAAATTAATAGAACATTCATGTGATAACAATTCAACAAATCACCATAAAAATGAAACATGGTGCATAACTTGTAACATGTCTCAAAGAATCACAATTGAGACCAAGAAAACCCTCGAGGATTGAGTAAAACATTAATCAAAACACATTGAAAGAAATATCATGTAATTTAAACTAAAATTAAATCATTAAAATATAATTCATGATTTTATATCTCAAATAGTTATTATATATTTGACAAAAATGAAATTAGGTGCGTAATACCAAAAAAGTCTCAGAGAGAATAATATGAGATGAAAGCCCTTACCTAGGCCCTAATTCATTTTTCCTGTGCACAAAACATCATGAATAATTAAATTATGTTCATTAAAAACATACCCAAAAACATTATTAATAACTATAATCATTTATACTCTTCACTTAAAATCATTATATATATATATATTAGTTATTTTTTACCTATTTTTAACACCTGGTGTATGCAATATTTATAGATATAAACTAGTTTTGTAAAAAAGGTGTCATAATATATTATTTTTCTAAATTAAATCACTCTTAGGTTATCTAATATAATATATTATATGTTCCAATATAAATTATAATCCTATAATTTCATTCCATGTTAGTTTTGGTTATGATCCATGAGGTTGAAATCGGCGACGAGCATGTTTCGATTATTATTACTGAATGATGTGTGATTTCGTAATTAATGAGTTAAATTTTGATATAACCTTTCTATAACAAAATTAAAAACATTATTTACATATTTATATCATATTAAACTAGTATAGAAGTTATAAATGTCATCCATGATATAAATTCATAATATTGTTCTAGTATGTGGTTAAACCGATCATAACATAATCCTACCATGATATAAGGATGATTATGAGGTATTTTAGTTGTAGTATCATTAGACAAGAAACCTAATGAACATTGAATTTTATATTATAATTTTAATTAAGTATAATAAGAATTAATGTATATGAAAATGTTGTATAGTATGAATAAAAATATTTTCCTCTTAGTATGCTTGTTTAAGACGGTTAATGTTACAGTGATCGATTATTTATAATATTAATTATATAATTCCTAATTTATATTTAAAGAATATAAAACATGAAATAAATAAAATATTTATTCACTAAACCCATTTATATAACCATACTTTAAATGTGGTGATGAAAAATTAGAGGCGCCGTTTATGGAGGCGGTAGTCCGCACACACACGTGAGAAACATTTTCATTTTTTTGTTGAATGAGAGGGGAATACAAAATGATTATACCATAAATATAATAAAATATAAGTATATTATTTATAATGATGTAATTATATTCATATATTTATAATTGGTTTGGAGGAGGGTGGCAGAGAAGGATACATAATAAAAGTAAAAGGGCGAGTAATACTTATGTTGAGAATTTGGATTCCTTTGGAAATAAAGGACTTGGGGAACTTTGTTGAGGATAGGGGATTAAAAATGTGTATAGGGGGTCTAGAATAAGAATATTTGAATGTTTTTCATGGTAATTGTAAACTATAGGTGAAGCATGAAGAGGGAGGACGTGAGATCCTTTTATAAGTGAAAAAGAGGGATAAATCTTTGGAAAAGATTTTCAAGTAAGGCATATGAATGAAATTGCATGTCAGTTAGGAAATTTAGGTGGAGAAATTATATGTGATACATGTGGGTAATAAATTTATATCCAAAAATGTATTTATATAATTTTTAAGGGTTATTTTAATTATTAAAAATTCAATATACTTCATTTACCCATTTTTACCATTATTAATCTTGACAAAAAATTAACCATGGTAACTATTGTATTAATAAAAATATAATATGTCCCTTTATATAAAATATAAATTCCACAAATCTTAATTTTGAATACATTTAACCAAATTTATTTTATAAATATAAGATAATTAACTTTTTAATTAAAACATATCAGGTGTTGAAAAACTGTTTATTTAGAAAAATTCATTTTAACCATCAAGTGTTATTAATATTATTTAGAATTGATTACCAATTAAATGAGTATTTTTTTATATTTTTAAACATAATATTAGAGTCTTTTTTCTAAAAAAATAAATTTAATTAAAAATACAATATTTAGAAAATTTTAATTCTTTAAAAAAATTAGTTGTTTTGTTGTGGTAACTAATATTTACATTGGTAACTTAATTTTATGCCTCAAAATGAAATTTACCCAATTATTTAATTTGAAAATTTTGACTAAAAATATATAAATAATTATATCTGATTAAAGTTATAAAAGTGGTAAAAAATAATTTTTATATAAAATCATTAAAACACAATTAAATATATTTTCATAAGAAAATAACTTTTTTAAAGATATCAACTATTCTTATTTATTATCAATTAATAATTAAATTAGAATTATCCAACTATTCATATCAAATATATTTTATCATCATTAACCACATGCTTCTTGAAATATAAATTCATATTGCATAAAATGTAAATATTTAGAAAAATAGATTTTTATGTGTAAAATTACAGTATTACTCATTTTAGCTAAACCAACTGAATTTCATTTATATTAAAAGTAGTAATTTTTTATTTCCATTTTTTTCATAAAATAGTTATTCCTATTCATTAATACTAATTCAATGGCTACATTTAATGATCATACCTAAATATTTATATTTTACCTAAATATATCGAGGTTTTTTTAAGTTTCGCATTGTGTGTGGAGAAAGCTATCAAACACATTGAATTATTTAAGGGTAACCATATATTATCATATCAGGTTTTTACAGTCCCCTATTAAATAAATTTTATCCTCACAATTTTAATTATTACTCATTGAATAAACTAGGTGAGGGTATTCTTAAGATATTCATCATTTAGGGTATAACCTCTAATATGAAATCTACCATACTCTCTTAGGTTATACCATGTTAATTATCATTCCTCAAATAAAATTAATAATTCCTATAATAAAATACCCAAGTATGTATATTCCCTAATCATATATTCTTAATAACATAACTTTCCAAAAATTATTTGAATCTCCAAGTCAATAAACCACGATGTGATCAAATATTCCTTTAAAAATTAACTCCAATCTTTAACCACTAGTTTATAAAGCCGTTCACTAGTCTATATATATCGTAATCCCAAAAATTAGATAAAAATCACCAAAAATATGTTGGATTAATTTTTAATTAAATCTGTAATCAATTTTAAGTTTATAAAAAATTTCTAACTCACTTTTATCAATATCAATCAACCCTTTATTACCTCAACATCAAACATATATTAAACCAAAGAGTAGTCCATACCTCAATCACATGTTTTCCAATAGTTATATAAAAAAATATAATGTTACTATAAAATCAATTTTAAATGTTGTGGATAACATTAAATATACATTTTCAAACATTTAAATAAAATCCACTAAAGAAAAATACTTAGAAGTTTCACATAATTCTCATAACTTTTAGAATATACTAGAATATCGTCAATAAATACCACTCACAAATGAGAATAGATAAGAGTTTCATGTTTTAATTTTCATTAAAATATAAATCTCCCTACCTTAGGTAAGACTAGGAAACTCACTTTTTCCATCATAATAAGGATATAGTCAAATTATCAACCATTGAACTATACTCCCTTATTAAGTTATATGAAATAGTGGTTTCTAGATAAATACATTTCCCAACTTCATCTCTGTGATCATGTTTCAACCAAATACCAAAACTAAAAATGGTTATACATAAAATAAAAGAAAATGATTTAATTAATATGAAACCTCAATCTTAATATATATTCTCTAATGACACCTTAATTTTATATTTTGATATTTTTAATTTAATTTACTTTAAGTTAGGTTATCTTGTATTTGTTAACCTAATCCCTTAATGTTATTAGGAAATAAATCCTTCATAATGGTTAATAATGAGAATGTGATGAACCAAATAATATCCCCCAGGAGTGTCTAACTTAGTGTTTAGTCTTAGGCCCATTCATTATGTATCAGGTTCAAGATCATGTCAATGCCCAATTAAACGTTTTCAGTGTGATTACCCCAAGATGCATTTGTGCCATAACTTCATCCACATTCTAGTATCAAAACATTGATATAATTTCTAGGAAAACCACATGATCAAGACATTATCAAAACTCTAGTATGAAATCCTATACTTAAACATATTCATAGTATTTTCACTATTGTTCTCTGATCATAATACAAATATAAATTATTCATTATTGTCTTATCATTAAATCATATAGTAGTATACATTGTTATCAATACCTTTTAAATTATGATCAAAACTAACTTATCAACCCTTAAAATGTCATATATAAAAATTCAAATATCCAAAGTTATCTAAATCGTTCCTTTCATACCAATTATGACACCCTAGACCCAAACTCTCATATCTGGTTCCATAAACACATACTTTACTTACATTGTTTGATACTATTTGTAAAATCCTAATTATAACCATTAATAATTACAAGATCAAAAATAATTTTTTCATCTCTTATATCTCAAGTACATTTTTAGGTTTAGTGCTTTAAATAATTATAACACATCATATGATAATAAATTCCATGTCTTTCTCAGCTAATGAATTTTTTTTCATTATATACAAGAAACTACATAATTCATGATAAGTATTAAACATATCCCATAAATTATTTCACACATTATATAATTATAAACACATCATGTGTACTAATTTTATTCATAACCTCGGGAAATGGAAACATAATAAGGGATGTGATCAAATTCATAGTAAGGAAAAACATAAAATTGAGGCAATTATGGAATAAACATGACATAGATATTATAGAAGGAATAAGTAAAAAAATGAATCCACAGTCAACTTTAAGCTGAGAGCATTCTATATCTATGGAAATAAATGAAAACATGGATATCAATAATACGAATCTCATACTGATGGAATGCATAATTTTAGACATTAAAAACAAGATACCAAGGCCCCGTGAAAATAAACTATCCTATTATGGGGAGAGGTATACACCAAAACCCACAATTGTTTTCTTATGAGACTTGTCAATGCATCAAGGGGATATATAATTTTTGGGCCCACCTGTCACTTTTTAAAGACCAATCCATTCAACATATGATTCAACAAAAAATTTCATGAAATTTTCTAAGGAACCTATTATTGAATAAAACCTATATATATATATATATATAATTAAAGATATATAATGTCTGTCACGACCCGACCCAATGGGGCTCGAGCCGCGACTCCCCAAGCCCGCCTCCAATTGGCCAGGGTCTGTCGACCAGTGCCGAGTAGGCTATCACACACATGGGAGGAATTAGCCTAAGGTACCTGTACACACACACCCACATACACCTCCATGAAATAGTGTAGAGATATATAAAACTGAAAAGTAAATGCATGCATACAATCTATCCCAAACCAGAGTGCAACAACAAAAGTACAAAAGGGAAAAACAGGGTCCACCAAAAGAAAACTACAAAGTGCGTCCAAACTGCTCTGAAGAAGGGGGACGCTGCCACAAACACTGCCAGAAAGCTCCCTCAGCACCACACCGGCAAACACACCTGTCGGTCTCGCTCACTCAGCTCCGCCTACTCCGGGTCCTCTAGGGACTACGTCGAAAGGCCTGTGGTCTGCACAAGACACAAACATGTGCGGGAAAATCCCGTGAAGGGGTGAGTATAAACATACTCAGTAGGCACCCCCAAAACCCAAAAGAAAAGAGAGAAACTGAAAGGAAAAAGTCCGCTCATACCAGCCAGAGGGAACCCAGACAAGAGAGAAACTCCATATCGTGGCCATCCTCAGCTAAACACAACTAGTCAGCTTAGCTCAGGTGTATGCACATACATACACCTTGAACAATCTAGATATATCCAGCTCACACAACAAGCCACCTGAGATAACGACCTCGTCACCAGCAACTGTCCACAACCAGAAGAGTACACTCCACGATCACTGTCATCCCAGATGACACTCATCAGAGAGATACACTCCATCGAGTTTCTCACAAACCACTCAAACGCTCACCTGAGAGATCACGCTCTTCGGTTGGCATCACCGAGGATAACTCACCGAAACAACATAACCACCAAACTCCTTGGATAGGGGATCCCCGCTAGGGTTCGCTAGGGGATACTAAAACCCACTCCGGTATACATAGCTCACAGATAGGGGATCACTCCTAGGGTCCGCTGGGGTATACCATGACCCGATCTGGCATACGTAGTTCTCATAGATAGGGGATCACACCCAGGATCTGATGGGGGATACCACAACCCGATCTGGCGCTCGACAGAAGCACATCACTCAGATAGAGGATCATCTCCCATATAAAGGTGGTCACGACGATACCAGAACCCTATCTTGTATAACTCGCGATGTAGGGGATTGAACCGACGTTGCCGCCACCCTACCGAAACCATGTGCTGGGTAGGGGATCACATAAAAAACGATACCGCAACCCTACTATACACCTAATGCTGAGTAGGGGATTGTAAACCTGACGATACCGCAACCCTACTGTAAACCTGATGCTGAGCCGGAGATCGTATACCCGACGATGCGACAACCCTACTAAGCACGACCCACTTCATAAGGGATCATATTCCCGATGATGCCACAACCCCTACGGGGTTAACCTACTAGATAGGGGATCGCCGCCCGTGAATAAGCGGTCACAGCGATACCAAGAACCCGATATAGGGAAAAGATGCTAAAGGATCCCGCTCTGGGCCCACCGGAGGGATGCCACAACTCTAACAGTTTAAATATCCCATCAAGAGGATTAAAAACCTCTAAAAAGGTTGTGATGCCACACGAACCCTTGTGGGAACAAAACAAGGGAGTACCCTCTACCACTGCTGGTCGAAAACATCGCTAACCCGAGCGACCCGCAACAACACCACACTGCACACCTCCAAAGACAATACCGAGGCCACCATCGTGATCTACGTGGAAAACACACAGGATATGCTGCTTACTCGCCCGAAACAAACTACCGGTGAAAAAAGCACTATTCACCGTAGCTAGCTTGTGCGGGGCCCACACAACGATCCCGAAACCCATCAAGCGGACCATACCACAGCGTTCCCTTCGTAAAAACAAGCGGAACCGACTACTCACTCGTCTGAAACGGACACTCGGTGAGAAAGGCCCTATTCACCGAAGGCCAGCCCGGGTGGGGCCCACGCCTCGATCCCGAAACACATCGAATGGATCGAACCATTGCGATCCTCTCGTAAAAACACACAGGATCGACTATTTATCCGCAAACAACGGACTCCTGGTGCGGAAGCTGCGTTTCTCCGCAAACGCCAAAACCCAGCCTCATGGGGCCCACACCCCATTCTCAGTCCCAACACCCAGAAAACAACTCAAAAAGTCTGTTGTACCAACAGGGTCTCAAGTCCACTGACGACACGTCATTCGGACGCTCCGGGTGGAAGTTACAACGGCCCGAAGTCGTAAAATAATAAAATAATATCATTTTATACGACATTTCTAGCTCTCGGGCCACGATCCCGAACCTTTAAACCCTTGAACCTACACCGCAGGGTTCACCTCGTCGTCAGGGTCGCGTCTCCACAAACGGTACGCGAATCTGACTCCCGGATTGCAAGATATGGGGGTTTAAAGAACCCCCAGAAAAACCTGGCTGGACCACCGTCTGTCTCGCCGGAAACCACCGCGCCACCGCCGGATTCCACCGCGCCGTCACCGGATTCCGCCATGGCCGCCGCCCCTCATCGCCGAAAAACCAGGTTTTCGCCGGAAAACTTCCGGGACCCACCGGGAGCACCCCGGTGCTCCATATTCAGATCCGAAACATGTTTCAGAACGCTCGAGACCCGAACTATACAACCCTTATGAAAATTTGAAGAAAAACAACACAAAAACAGGATCTAGGATTTTAAAACTCAAACCGCCTACCTCGCGGGTGAAACACCAACGTTCTGCCTTAGATCTGTGCTCTAGAACTTCCGCCACACGCTCCTGGAATGTCCGCCGTCAAAATCTGAGCTCGTGGGCGCTTGGTTTGCTCGATTCGGCGGAGCGGCGGCGAAAAACGTTGAGAGGAACGATAGGGGGGGGGGGTGTTGATATTTATATCAGCCACCCGCCGGCGCCAAACCCACCTCGGACCCGACGCCCGATGAGAACAAAGGTAAGGTCACCCCTAGGGTAAACACACCGTTCTGAATGCAATGGCAGACTCAAATTTTCAATCCGAGACTCTGTTCAGAAGTTATTTGAGCCGATGGTCACACACTAACTACACCACTTATTTACGAAAATGCCTCTATTGGCGTTTCTCAGCACAGGCCCACGCCCGCAAAGTTTAAACCTCTCCTAGGGTAAACGACACGTTCTGGATGCAACCGTTTCCTTAAATTCCCATTCTGAGCTACCGTTTGAGAGATATCACACCCCCGCCATGTGCATAGTATAAAAATACTTAATATTTTTATAAAATTAAATCCAGGCACACCGGGCCTCAGAATCGCACGCCGTCTTCACGCCTAGCTCTGGAATTATTCATAGAAATATTCAAATGTCTGACAGGGCCCAAAACCTGAGTTTCTACATCCTCCCCCCCTTATAACTTTTCATCCCCGAAAATCCCTATGCTCAAGGCAAGCGACTGGACTCTCAACTGGGTCTCACACCAGCGAGTTCACCAAAAAACACCCATGCCCGAACACATAAGTCAGAAAAACTCATCCACCACACCTCAATACTATCCGCTTTGGGCGGAACTGACTCGCCCACATGGTTTTAATCACGTCACAAAAACGCATCTCGGTGGGGGAAGGATCCCTCTTCCTCGCACATTAGAAGCATGCCGAACAACACCCACACAGGGTCTTACCAATGCCCTGAACAAAACTCGATCAAGCAATGGAAAAGAAAGGGTACCGCTAAACAGTTTCTAACAAACTACTACAGTATGTAGAAAATACACAAGGCGTACCTCTATCCATCTGCAGAGCCTCTGGGTCAATAGCCTC
This sequence comes from Viscum album, assembly GCA_963277665.1. NCBI lineage: Eukaryota > Viridiplantae > Streptophyta > Magnoliopsida > Santalales > Viscaceae > Viscum > Viscum album. The sequence continues at coordinate 164,429,375 of OY728167.1, forward strand.
CAGGGCATGCAGCTGTCCTCGCCCTCGGCCACCAGCTCCCTGAGCTTGGCGTGGACCACCTGGGAGTGGGGGTGGTGGAAACTGATACCGCCTACCACCTCATCCTGCTGAACCTGCTCCGCCGCCACATCCGCCGCCCTGCAGACCTCCTTACTCGAGACGCTGCCTCTTCCAAGGCGGTCCATCGACCGACTCCCTCTCAGCAGCACGTCGGGTCGGACAATCCCTAGAAAGATGTCCTCGACTGTCGCAAGCATAACACCGCCTCTCCTGCGGCTGACCAAAACTGGCCTGCGAGCACTATGAGCCCTGAGCCTCAGATCCTCCATCCTGGGGTCGCCTCCTGAAACGTCGACCACGTCCAGACCCCTGAGTCTGTCGTTGGATACCAGATGCCTATACGACTGACAAAGTCTCATCTCTCAAATGCCCAGCACTAATAGGGGGAATATGCTCATCCAGAAAACTCTCCACCACCAACGCTCGCTCGAACACTCTAGCATAGGTGGGCAGGCACAAGGAAACCACACCTGCTCGAATGTCTTTACGTAAGCCCTGCTCGAAGGTCTGAGCCCTAAAGAAAGGGTCCCGAACCAAACTCATAGCTAGACCAGCTACGCTCTGAGATCCCAAAGGTGGAACTTGCTCTGATACCACTCTGTCACGACCCGACCAAAAGGGGCTCGAGCCGTGACTCCCCAAGCCCACCTCCAGTAGTCCAGGGGCTGGAGACCAGCGCCGAGTAGGCTATCACACACATGGGAGGCATTAGCCTAAGGTACCTATACACACGCACCCACATACACCTCCATGCAACGTTGCATAGATATATAAAACTGAAAAGTAAATGCATGCATACAATCTATCCCAAACTAGAGTGTAACAACAAAAGTACAAAAGGGAAAAACAAGTCCAACCAAAAGAAAACTACAAAGTGCGTCCAACCTGCTCTGAAGAAGGGGGACACTGCCAAAAACACCGCCGGAAAGCTCCCTCGGCACGACACCGACAAACACCCCAGTCAGTCTCGCTCACTCAGCTCCGCCTGCTCTGGGTCCTCCAGGGACTCCGTCGAAAGGCATGTGGTCTGCACAAGACACAAACATGTGCGGGCAAAGCCCATGCAGGGGTGAGTATAAACATACTCAGTAGGAACCCCAATAAACCAAAGGAAAAGAGAGCAACTGAAAGGCAACAATCCGCTCATCCCAGCCAGAGGGAACCTAGATGAGAGAGAAACTCCAACTCGTGACCATCCTCAGATAAACACAACTAGTCAGCACAGCTCAGGTGTATGCCCATACATACACCTTGAGGAATCCAGATATATCCAGCTCATGCAACAAGCCACCTGAGGTACCGACCTCTTCACCAGCAACTGTCCACAACCAGGAGAGTACACTCCACGATCACTGTCATCCCAGATGACACTCATCAGAGAGATACACTCCATCGAGTTTCTCACAAACCTCTCAAACGCTCACATGAGAGATCATGCTCGTCAGTTGGCATCACTAAGGATAACTCACCAAAACAACATAACCACCAAACTCCTAGGATAGGGGATCCCCACTAGGGTCCACTAGGGGATACCAAAACCCACTCCGGTATACGTAGCTCACAGATAGGGGATCAATCCCAGGGTCCGCTGGGGGATACCACGACCCGATCTAGCATACGTAGTTCTCACAGATATGGGATCACATCCAGGATCCGCTGGGGGATACCACAACCCGATCTGGCGCTCGACAGAAGCACATCACTCACATAGAGGATCATCTCCCATATAAAGGTGGTCACGACGATATCGGAACCCTATCTGGTATAGCTCGCAATGTAGGGGATCAAACCGACAATGCCGCAACCCTACCGAAACCATGTGCTGAGTAGGGGATCACATAACCAACGATACCGCAACCCTACTATACACCTCATGTTGAGTAGGGGATCGTAAACCTGACGATACCGTAACCCTACTATAAACCTGATACTGAGCAGGAGATCATATACCCGACGATGCCACAACCCTACTGAACATGACCCACTTCGTATGGGATCATATTCTTGATGATGCCACAAACCCTACGGGGTTAATCTACTAGATAGGGGATCGCCGCCCATGAATAAGCGGTCACAGTGATACCAAGAACCTGATCTAGGGAAAAGATGCTAGAGGATCCCGCTCCGGGCCCACCGGAGGGATGCCACAACTCTAACAGTTTAAACATCCCATCGAGAGGATCAAAAACCTATATGAAGGTTGTGATGCCACACAAACCCTTGTGGGAACGAACCAAGGGAGTACCCTCAACCACTGCTGGTCCAAAACATCGCTATCCCAAGAGACCTGCAACAACACCACACTGCGCACTTCCAAAGCCAATAACGAGGCAACCATCGCGATGTACGCGGAAAAACACATAGGATAGGCTGCTTACTAGCCCGAAATGGACAACCGGTGAAAAAAGCACTATTCACCATAGCTAGATCATGCGGGGACCACACAATGACCCCGAAACCCATCGAGCGAACCATACCACGACGATCCCCTCGGAAAAACAAGCGGAACCGACTACTCGCTCGTCCGAAATGGACACTCAGTGAAAAGGCACTATTCACCGAAGGCCAGCCCGGGTGGGGTCCACGCCTCGATCCCGAAACACATCGAACGGATTGCACCATTGCGATCCTCTCGGAAAAAAACACAGGATCGACTATTTATCCGCAAAAAACGGACTCCTGGTGCGGAAGCTGCGTTTCTCCGCAAACGCCAAAAACTGACCTCATGGGACCCGCACCCTGTTCTTAGTCCCAACACCCTGAAACCAACTCAAATAGTCTTTCGTACCAACAGGGTCTCAACGCCACTGACGACATGTCATTCGGACGCTCCGGGTGGAAGTTACAACAGCCCGAAGTCGTAAAATAATAGAATAATATCATTTTATACGACGTTTCTAGCTCCCGGGCCACGATCCCGAACGTTTAAACCCTCAAACCTACACTGGATGGTTCACCTCGTCGTCAGGGTCGCGTCTCCGCAAACGGCACGCAAATCTGACTCCTGAATTGCAAGATACGGGCGTTTAAAGAACCCCCGGAAAAACCTAGCTGGACCACCGTCTGTCTCGCCGGAAACCACCGCGCCGCTGCCGGATTCTGCCGCGCCGTCGCCGCGCCGTTGCCGGATTCTGCCATGGTCGCCACCCCTCATCACCGGAAAACCGGGTTTTTGCCGGAAAACTTCCGGGAGCCACTGGGAGCACCCCAGTGCTCCATATTCAGATCCGAAACATGTTTCGGAAAGCTCGGGACCCGAACCATACAACCCTTATAAAAATTTGAAGAAAAACAACACAAAAACGGGATACGGGATTTTAAAACTCAAACCTCCTACCTCGCGGGTGAAACGCCGATGTTCTACCTTAGATCCGTGCTCCAGAACTTCCGCCGCACGCTCCTGGAACGTCCGCCGTCAAAATACGAGCTCGTGGGCACTTCGTTTGCTCGATTCGGCGGAGCGGCGGTGAAGAACGACGAAGAACGTCGAGAGGAACGATAAAGGGGGGGGGGTGTTGATATTTATATCAGCCACCCGCCAGCGCGAAACCCACCTCGGACCCGACGCCCGATGCGAACAAAGGCAAGGTCACCCATAGGGTAAACGCTCCGTTCTGAACGCAACGGCAGACTCAGATTTTTAATCCAAGACTCCGTTCTGATGTTATTCGAGCTGACGCTCGCACACTAACTACTCCACTTATTTACGAAAATGCCCCTGTTGGTGTTTCTCACCGCAGGCCCACGCTCGCAAAGTTTACACCTCGCATAGGGTAAAAGGCATGTTCCGGATGCAACCGTGCCCTCAGATTCCCGTTCTGATGTACCGTTTGGGAGATATCACACCCCCTCCATGTGCATAGTATAAAAATACTTAATATTTTTAAAAAATTAATTCCGGGCACACCGGGCCTCGGAATCGCACGCCGTCTTCGCTCCTAGCTCTGGAATTATTCATAGAAATATTCCAAAGTCTGATAGGGCCAAAAAACCGAATCTCTACAATGTCAATACATAACCAACCTACATTAGAAATCAATAATCATCAAGAATATCAACAGTCTTATCCATGTTAATAAAAGGGATAACATGGTCATAACCCATCCAAATAAGGAAGGTGGATGGTGAAAAAATACATATTCAACTTTATAATAATCATTTCTATTAGAATAAAAACATCCAGGATTCTAATACTTTTCCCCATATCAATTGAATAAAATTATTTCAAGGTGAACGCAACCAATATTAATTATGTAAAAATGTAATGTTCACACCTTATAGAGCAATGAGTAGAAAATTGAGTCAAAACATGAATAACATGATCATAATCCATCCAAATAAAGAAGGTGTATGGTTTTAAAATAACATAAACCTAGTGTAATAAAGGAAACCTATATGGATACTGACATATAAGAAAAACATATTTTCAAAATAATGCTTCAAATAAGATAAAAAAGAAGGCATCCAGAATATAATTGTTTGATTCCACAAGTCCAATCCCCAAAATAATATATATATAAATATATATCATAAAATGTAAACCCCCTTGGGGTAAATACTTTTAAAAATGATATGGTAAATGTACGTGAAAACTTAAAATATCTTTTAGAAAGTATTTTTAACATTGACATGAAATCAAAATTTACATGTCAATTTCAAAGAAACTTTTGAAAATTTTATGTAATAGTCTTTGAAAACCATTACACTTAAAAATTACCTCTTGTAATATAGCCTTGAAAATACATAAATTTTATCTTCAATAAATGAGTAAAGGATGAAAAAACATGTGAAAGTTAAAGGAAAAGATCTTTTTATTATTTTCAAAATACCATTATTTAAAACTCACATTATAAAAAGAGTAACTAATCATTAATTTATATTAAAACATAATTTAAAAAAATTGGATTATAAAATACCATATAATAAAATTTCAGGGTGGTAGAACCAAGCCTGAGAAATAAAATTTAACGATTAAACCTTATAAATCAATGAACAAAGATTTGAGTTATCAATATCCCTTACGAGAAACATACTTCATGATTCATAAAAAAATTGAAAAGGGTTTTATGTATTAAAAATTACAAAAAAGTTAGAATAAAACATAATACAATAAAAAGGAATAATTTATCCAAATTATATGAAATAATTTCTAGTGAACAATCATAACTCAAAGAAAAATAATTTAGTAACCAAAAACTCTTACGACTAGGGTGACACTTAATTCAAAAAACATTTAAAGAAAATAAATTGTTTTGTATTAGTTTATCCCATGAATTTCAAGGAAAAAATGTATATAAAATTAATGGGATAATAAATCAATATAAAACCATAAAAATAAATCATGGTTCATAACTTGTAACATGACTCAGAGAATCATAATTGAGACCATGAAAACACTTGTGGCGTGAGTAACACATTAATCAAAACCATTTGAAAGAGAGTGATTGAAATTGAATTTATAATAACATTATTAATAGAAAATTCATGATATTATATCTCAAATAGGTAGTAAATACACCACATAAATGAAAATAGGTGAATAATAACAAACACATCTCAAAGAGAGGAATTTGAGATAAAAAACCTTTCATCGGTCTTGATTCCTTCTTCACTTGCACCAAAAAGACTAAATAATTAAATTAAGTAAATTAAATACATAAAAAAGAGCCTTATTCATAAATATAATCATTTATAATCCTAATTTATAATCATTATATAAATATATTTGTTAGTTCATACCTATATTTCAAAATTATGTGTACGTAATATTTATCCCTTTGAACTAGCTTCTTAAAATAGGCTGTGGTATTTATTCTTTTTCCATAGTCCACAACTATTTTTTAATATAAGCTACTAGAATATATGTTCCAATATATTTTATAAATCTATAATTTTATTCCATGGCATTTTTTACTACAATTCCTGAGGTTGAAATTAGGGACGAGCATGTTTTAGTGTATGTTAACGAATGGAGGGTGATTTATCAATTAATGATTCAAATTTTGTATAACTGTACAAAAACAATTATGTAAATGTTTATATAATATCAGACTAGTATATAATTTTCCATAATAACCCATGATATAAAAGCATATTATTGTTCAAGTAGGCGGGTAAATGGACCAAAACATGAACCAAACATTATTAATGGGTTATTATGAAGTGGTTTATATTTAATATCATTAAAAGAGAAACATAATGATATTATTTAGTGTTTATTAGTGTTATATATTAAATTTATAATTAATTTTAATAATAATTAATGTGTATGAAAATGTTACATAGTATGAATATAAATATTTTCCTCTTAGTCTGCTTGTTTAATATGGTTAATGTTAAAATGATCGCTTATTTCTAATATTAATTATAAAATGCCTAATTTTTATTTATAGAATAAGAATAATAAAATAAATAAAATATATATTTATTAAACACATTTCTATAAACATCCTTTAAAGGTGGTGATGAGAAATAAAATGCATCACTTATGGAGGCGGTAGTCCGCACACTCACACGATCCACATTTTAATTAGTTTGACTAAATGGGAGGGGAACAAATAATGGTTATACCATAAATATATTAAAATTAAGTATATTATTTATAATTATTTAATTATATACATATGGTTTTAATGGGTTTGGAGAAGGGTGGATGATAAGGATAAATAATAAAATTAAAAGGCTAAGTAATACTTATGTTGGAAATTCAGTTCTTCAAGTGAAGTATTCTTTGGAAATGACAGACTTGAGGAAATATAATGTTGATAGGGGACTCCAAAAATTTATATGGGATATATAAGAGGTAAATTGGGAATATTTTCATTTGAATTTAGAACTATATGTTTGGATTTAAGTGGGAGGAAGTGAGCTCCTTTTATAGGTGATAAATAGGGACAAATCGTTGGAAAAGAATGTTAGGTAGGGGATAAGAATGAAATTGCATGAGAGTTAGGAATGTTTGGTGGAGAAAAAGTAGGTGATAAATGTTGGTATGAATTTTATACCTAACAAATTCTTTCTATATATTTCATGGGACATTTTAACTATTAAAAATTTGATATACCCCATTTACCCATTATTACCCTTATTAATATTAATTAAGAATTAACCATGGAAATTATTTTATTACTAAAAATATAAGACGAACTTTATTAAAAAAATTATGTGATGAATCAAAATTTGGAATACATTTAAACTAATTCAATTTATTAATATTAAAAAAATAAAACTTTAAATTAAAACATATCATGTGTTGAAAAATCATTTTTGAAGAAAAATGACTTTTTAATCATTAAGTGTAATTATTATTATTTAATATTTATTACCAATTAAATGAGAATTAATTTATTTATTTATATGTTTAAAAATATAATTAGATTATTTATTTAAAAAAATAAATTTAATTTAAAAGCATAACATTTACAAAATTATCATGATTTTAAATAAAACCATTTTACTATGTTAACTAATAACTACCTTGATATATTAATTTTATGCCTAAAAATATGTAACAGCCCGAGATTTTATGAAAAATATTCTTTTTAATTTTATTAATGTCTTATGTTGTACGCTACACCAAAAGTAGCTTGCACAACACGCTTCTTTGACTTTCCTTGCATTACACGCAATCACAACCTTCCTCGATAGCGTGTGTAGTACGCAATACTGAGTTTCACGAAACAACGATATGCTATTAAAATATTATTAAAACTAGCCGTTATGAATAGTAATAACCACTTTTTAAATTTTATAAATTTTAGCTCTCAAAATGGACTTCATTTTTGGATTCGGAGTATCGAATTTAGCCTAAGGTGAAATTTTGGTACTTTTCGGATAACTTTCATATTCTGATGAATAGTGAAAATTACTAAATTATAATTAAAAACAAATTTTTTAATCGAAATAATTAATAGTGATAAATTATTAATTTTAGTGGTTTAAAAGTATATTTAGAATATATTTTTACAATTTAATACAATGTTGGTCATTGGATGTAATTTCACATTTAAACCAGTTATAAACTAGTGTCAATCTTTTGATAGTTATTATCTCTTAAAAACACGCTATTTGTTTTGACAACGAGAATTAATTTTTAAATTAGTTACAGAAACTGATATGTTTTTAATTTGGTAAAATAAACATCATTTTTGAGTTCATAATATCAAATATAGCTTAGGCCTAATTTTTGGTATTTTTCTGAAAACTTTCAATTTTCGATGAATAGTGAAACCACTAAGTGGTAGGTTAAAAACTGAATTTTGCATAAAACTTAATTTTACCGCTTCTGTGAATGGAATTTAGAAACTCCTAGAGACACGGTTAATATCAAGGACTAAAATGTGGTTCAATAAGATGAAAATAATTTTTGGTGAATAGTAACTTTTTACTTTTTTTTACCACGGTTAATAGTAAATAGGGTAACTAAGGGTAAATATGATATTACTATTACCCTAACACATGTCCTAATTCTATTGGATAAGTGTAATTCGACCAAAAACAACCTTATGAATATAATATGACCATTTAGGTCCACTTGGATTAGATTATGACATTTAATATTATTTTATTTAATGAATAGTTAAAATAGTTAAAATAAAAGTTTAATAACTAAAACATTTTTAATATGGGGTTATACATAAGATAAATACGACTATAAATATTCATTAGAAATCTAAAAAGATTTCCTACATAATGATATTTTATTTATAATTTTTAGACTTTAAATAAATTAATTTATTTATGACACAACGATGATGCAGTAATTACCCTTTTAAGGAAATATTAACATAATTGATGTTATAAATGCTCAAATAAATGTAATTTAAGACTTTTTATGAATTACACTAATTTTCTAGGTTACTATGATATATTATTGTTGATTTTATCAACTTGGTTCGAACATATAATTCTGTTATGACTTTTAAAACAATCATATATCAAATAGTGTCAAAATTGACACAAAATAGTTTTTAAATCAAATATTATATTATTAATTGTTATTTTATTCCTAAAAATATAAGGTTCGGCCAAATGACTTAGATAAGGATATATATATTAATAATAAACAATTTGGGGTTCGTTTGGCATGTTATAGTAAGTGTATTAACCATATAGTGAAAGAAAACAAAAAGACATGGTAAAAGTTAAATTATTTAACTTAGAGTTAAATCTAATTGATAAGGTTAACATAATACCCTAAACTTGTCTAAATCCTATTGGTTGATAGGATTTCGACCCATCCCCACTTTAGCTTCGATATAATACCCTTTGGAACCATTATAAACTGATTTTGACTTTAATATAAAATAATATTTTGAGATATTCCTAAAGTGCCCCTCTCCTCCCTTATAAAAGGACACCTCCTCCCCCTCCTCCTCACACCAATTTGAGCACTCAAGCTCGGCCAAACCCTGCCAAAATATCTTCTCCACTTCCCTAGCAACATCCTAGAGGTTCTGGTCTTCCTCAAAGACCAATTTTAGTGCCCTAAGAGGAGGTCTCAAAGAGGCGCTTCAAAGAAGAGGTAATTACCGTTACCAATTCTTTCATCTTTATTTCTTCTTCCACTTCTTCTTCTTAGGTTGTTTCATTATGAAGTAATAACATCAGTATCACTCATATACTGATATGTTATTATAAGTATGAAACAACCCTATTTCACCATCTATCCATCCTACGGAAAAAGAAATCACCGCGCGTGCGTACGTACGGAATACCGTCTCCACGCCGTGGTGTAATCTATTTTCCACCACCACCTTACATGGATTGGTATAATGGTGTAAAGAATAACTATACATAGTTATTACAACATCATATTGATTCTGATATATTGTATAATCCACTCCAATTCAATTCAATATTTATGGAAATGATATCATCGCTCGTGAGTACGTACGGACTACCGTCTCCACGACGCGATGAGATTCATTCTCCATGTTAACCATTTAAGAATGATTATAAAGTATATATAACATGTACTAATGAAATATATGACATAATAATGATACTGGATTTATTTATATATTTATATGTATGTCATGTACTTAATTCCATTAAATTCAATAAGGAAACGAAAACAGCTTTCATGCGTACGTACGGACTACCGTCTCCATGAACGGTGTATTTCATTCCATTTAATGATTTATTATATATATTTATATCCTGAATATATATATATATATAAATAATGTTTTATGTTCTGGAATTAAGTAATCATGATCTAAGTAATCATATGAATAATTACAAGTCAAAACACGGACGACAAATGAAACAATTTTACCCAAAACGCTCGTTAACATGGAATTTACAAAAGAACGGGTAATATAAAGTCATAAGTGAACCATATATGATATCATAAAAATGAATATGATTCTTTAATAAGTAAATGACATTATTTAAATCATTATACAGGAGGTTCGGACACATACGAAGCAAATCAGACCTAAGGTAAGGGAAATATCACAATCTCATTTTTATTCGAGATTGATTATACTTTGAAATTTACTGGGGTGTATTTTATCATCCACATCCATGTTTCCTCAATATGTAATATTATTTCCATTCACCTAAAATTGTTTAAAACCTATTTTACCCTTCGGTGAGTTTTTAGTAAAAGATATGAAAGGAATCTTTTGTCGTTTTTCGTACGAGGTACTTTTTTTGACTTTTCCGACAAAAGTACGAGAAGAATGTTTTTTTAACTTATACGGCATGAATGGATTTTTAAAACATTATTTCCAAGAAGCTTCCTTTACAAGTTTTCAAGTTTATTTTTAATCATCTTCTTTTGTTTTAAAGTCATATGACATGTTAGGAAAGGAAAAATGTTTTTGAAAAAGAAAGGATATTTTCTTCAAGAATGGAGTTCAGGTATTTTATCAAAATTATTTTCCATCTAAGATAATAAAAGGGTTCTGTTTTTATCCCTATTATTACATTGATTTGATTATGTTGTGATGGAAATATTTTTATGAATTCCTTTATCTTATATGAATTGTTTTATGATGTCATGTTGTTTAAGAATCCCATTTTTATTACATGGGTTACGCTATGATGTATGGTTTATGATTATGTGGCACACATAAGAAAGGATTCATTATAAAGTGGGTGGGACCTATATCTCCCTCCAATGCATTGGGTAAAGAGTTTATATCTCATGAGATAGACATGGCTGGAATGGTAGGTTATACCGGTTCAGTGAAACAGGACTGAAACGAGGGTTACTCGATTCAGAAAGGGACTTTGTCCACTAAGATAGTCTTGGCAATGAGTCTTGACTAACAAGAAATGATTCTATATGATTATGTGTGAATGACACAAAGTTTCATGTTTTAGGTTATGATTATTGTGATTACATTTCACTGCCATGATTTACCCCATGTTATGAAATTATGATCTCTTTTGCAGGTTAAGATTTCCAAAAGTTATGTGCTTATGTATATGATGTGATTGATATTTCTTTTGTTTACCCTTACTGAGCATTTGAGCTCACCCTTTTATGTTTTCTTTTCCCCAGGATATAAAGAAAGGTTTTAGGTAAAAAAAAAGGAAGATCTTTATGGGAGATTTTGAAGATCTTTCACCACGATTAGAAGATTATATTCCGAGTTTCCAAAGACACTAAACTATTACGATCCTTGTGTGTGTGTTTTTTGTTATGTACTAAGTATTCCGAAAATGTAATGTAATGTCCATGTACGTTAAGCTTCGGGTCTCTACAGTTGGTATCAAAGGAAAGGTTTAGTCAACCTTTGGAAACTAGGATGCGAAAACGTTAGTGAGATCCCTAGAGATATTTCTACGGTATGTCTAGGGATGTCTCTAAGGTTAAGTATACGTATAGGTTATAGTCCTAGAATTGCGCTAACAATATTAGAATTAAACCTAAGATGTTAGATATTGAATGTACTCCACCTTTATTATGTTGTTTTCCCTAGCATGATTTTTGCCTCTCACACTATTCTTTTTGGGTTTTAGACGATGGCTGGAACCCGAAGGAACCGTGTTGATCAATGCAATAGACAATGCAATGATTGTCCTCCTGAACAAACAAATGTTATGGGAGATGGAGTGCAAAATATTATTGCAATACTTACACAAGCTATGAATCATTGTGGACTTCCAAATGAGCAGAGAAGGGAACAATATTCTATTGAGTCCTTCATGAGGCAACGTCCACCTTCTTTCAGGGGGTCTTCTGATCCACTTGTTGCTGAACAATGGATCAGTACCATTGAAAAGATATTTTCAGTTCTTCAATGTTCTGAGCATGATAAAGTCATCCTAGCAGTGTATCGTTTGGAAGGAGATGCTGATCAATGGTGGAATCTTATTAAGAATACGAGGCAAAGGGATGAAATTGAGTCCATGGAATGGGACGAGTTCAAGAACTTATTTTTCAATAAGTACTTCCCTCGTATTCTTCGAACAAAGATGGAGAAGGAGTTTCTTGAACTAAAGCAAAAGGATGATGAATCTGTTGATATATACAAAGCGAATTTTACAAGACTTGCAAGGTATGCATCTGGCATTATCATCCAACTTGAAAGTAAAGTTGATCGATTTTTCAGTGGCTTAAAACCAAGTCTTAGAAGGGCATTAGCTATAAGAGACTTCAGTAGATATGAAGAAATTGTGCGTTGTTCTATCAAGGTAGAAATGGAAGTTGGTGTTACATATCCATCTCATGGTTTTGACAAGAAACGAAAGATGGAGTTCAAGGAGAAATCTCAGAATAATGGTGAAAAGAAGATGAATGTTTCCTTATGCACAAAGTGTGGAAAGAAGCATGGTGGAGATTGTCTTAAAGGGACTAGAAAATGTTTTAAGTGTGGAAAAGAAAGTCATCGAGCAGCTGAGTGTCAAAGTAATTCTATTGATGTGAATAAAGCAAACACTGCAGAGAACGCACCACCAACACTTGAATGCTTCAAGTGCAAGGAAATGGGGCATTATGCTAATAAATGCCCTAATCCAAGGGTTAGTGATGATCAACATGAGGAACCACTGAAGGCAAAGGAAAAAGGGAAGTCACATGCGATCACTATTGGCAATGTTGAATATGACAATGATGTGGTGGAATGATTAAGTGTTTATGTAATGGGATTCCAAAATAATGTTGTATCATTGAGTATTGCAATATTTATTGATGTGGTATTCAAAGTGATTGAGATATTTTTTGGAAATAAGATGATATACGCATAATGAAGGGAAAATGAGAAAATGAAATGTTTAATAGTATTCATGAGCTCATGATTGATATAAGGACTAAGTGATATCATGGTTTGAGTATATAGAATTTTGAGGATTTTGGTATGTGGAAAGTGTTAACTTTAAACTGCATTCATGTTTTCACTAAGGTATTCAAGAGAATACATGATTAAGGACTTTGAATGTTTGGAATGTGACCAACAAAACATATCTTATGATATATGGGGATCAACGTTGGTATTAAATCTCTGGTAATCGTTTTCACCATGTTATGAGAGTGGACTGCAGTATTATGGATAAGCCTAAAGATTGAAATGGATTATGTTGGACATAAGTGAGTATTGTTTAAGGATAAATGTTTTTTTCGATATTATTGATGGGATGTTATAGTAATGTAGTTTTAGAAAAAGGACAACCTGCAGGACGGGCGACAGCCCATCGCGTCGGACAAGGCTGTAGGAATCGAACCCACAACCGAAATGCGACTGGCCTTTATCGCCTACCACTGGCCTACAAGAAGTCCCTGTTTATTAGAAACTAGTTTTATTTTATTAAGCGGAATGATATACGAAGTATAAGTTCATTTTTGGAACCATATACGATTAATCTAACCATAAGATGAACTTATAACTTTTCAAACCTTTTGTTTGAGACAGATGGAATGACCCATCATTCTATTACATGATCTGCTAACACATCACGAATAACAAATTCAACTTCATTTATTTAAGATATAAAGTGGAAATTGTTCAAGTCACGAACAACAGTGATATTGTACCAAAATAAAGTAAGTATTTATTCTAATTTAAATTCTTTAACTTTAGGGAAACGATCTTGAAAACCAAAAATGTTGTCCTAGTGATCTTATATCTGATGAATCAGATGGTACATTAGATCGTCACAAATTTATGGCTTTGTGATTGCTGGCTTTTCCGTAGCCATGTTTTCTACCACTCTCCATCAGAACATGATGGTTAGATTTCTCTTCCATATCCATATTTTCACATATGTGGAAACCCAGTGATTAGTTTATTTGGGTAACCGTTACGTTTCATACTTTTGTTTTTAAAGATTGGTTTTGATATTCCTTTTTACGATGTGGGTTTCTATTAAAGAAACTTTCGAATAGTAAAGCATTTATAACCCCGACGAATTTCGAGGGCGAAATTCATTTTAAGGGGGGTAGAATGTAACAGCCCGAGATTTTATGAAAAATATTCTTTTTAATTTTATTAATGTCTTGTGTTGTACGCTACACCAAAAGAAGCTTTCACAACACGCATCTTTGACTTGCCTTGCATTACACGCAATCACAACCTTCCTCGATAGCGTGTGTAGTACGCAATACTGAGTTTCACGAAACAACGATATGCTATTAAAATATTATTAAAACTAGCCGTTATGAATAGTAATAACCACTTTTTAAATTTTATAAATTTTAGCTCTCAAAATGGACTTCATTTTTGGATTCGGAGTATCGAATTTAGCCTAAGGTGAAATTTGGGTACTTTTCGGATAACTTTCATATTCTGATGAATAGTGAAAATTACTAAATTATAATTAAAAACAACTTTTTTAATCGAAATAATTAATAGTGATAAATTATTAATTTGAGTGGTTTTAAAGTATATTTAGAATATATTTTTACAATTTAATACAATGTTGGTCATTGGATGTAATTTCACATTTAAACCAGTTATAAACTAGTGTCAATCTTTTGATAGTTATTATCTCTTAAAAACACGCTATTTGTTTTGACGACGAGAATTAATTTTTAAATTAGTTAATGCAACTTATATGTTTTGAATTTGGTAAAATAGACATCATTTTTGAGTTCATAATATCAAATATAGATCAGGCCTAATTTTTGGTATTTTTCTGAAAACTTTCAATTTTCGATGAATAGTGAAACCACTAAGTGGTAGGTTAAAAACTGAATTTTGCACAAAACTTAATTTTACCGCTTCTGTGAATGGAATTTCTAAAATCCGAGAGACACGGTTAATATCAAGGACTAAAATGTGGTTCAATAAGATGAAAATAATTTTTGGTGAATAGTAACTTTTTACTTTTTTTTACCACGGTTAATAGTAAATAGGGTAACTAAGGGTAAATATGATATTACTATTACCCTAACACATGTCCTAATTCTATTGGATAAGTGTAATTCGACCAAAAAAAACCTTATGAATATAATATGACCATTTAGGTCCACTTGGATTAGATTATGACATTTAATATTATTTTATTTAATGAATAGTTAAAATAGTTAAAATAAAAGTTTAATAACTAAAACATTTTTAATATGGGGTTATACATAAGATAAATTCGACTATAAATATTCATTAGAAAGATAAAAAGATTTCCTACATAATGATATTTTATTTATAATTTTTAGACTTTATATAAATTAATTTATTTATGACACAACGATGATGCAGTAATTACCCTTTTAAGGAAATATTAACATAATTGATGTTATAAATGCTCAAATAAATGTAATTTAAGACTTTTTATGAATTACACTAATTTTCTAGGTTCCTATGATATATTATTGTTGATTTAATCAACTTGGTTCGAACATATAATTCTGTAATGACTTTCACAAAAATCATATATCAGATAGTGTCAAAATTGACACAAAATAGTTTTTAAATCAAATATTATATTATTAATTGTTATTTTATTCCTAAAAATCTAAGGTTCGGCCAAATGACTTAGATAAGGATATATATATTAATAATAAACAATTTGGGGTTCGTTTGGCATGTTATAGTAAGTGTATTAACCATATAGTGAAAGAAAACAAAAAGACATGGTAAAAGTTAAATTATTTAACTTAGAGTTAAATCTAATTGATAAGGTTAAAATAATACCCTAAACCTGTCTAAATCCTATTGGTTGATAGGATTTCGACCCATCACCACTTTATCTTCGAAATAAGACCCTTTGGAACCATTATAAACTGATTTTGACTTTAATATAAAATAATATTTTGAGATATTCCTAAAGTGCCCCTGTCCTCCCTTATAAAAGGACACCTCCTCCCCCTCCTCCTCACACCACTTTGAGCACTAAAGCTCGGCCAACCCCTGCCAAAATCTCTTCTACACTTCCCTAGCAACATCCTAGAGGTTCTGGTCTTCCTCAAAGACCAATTTTAGTGCCCTAAGAGGAGGTCTCAAAGAGGCGCTTCAAAGAAGAGGTAATTACCGTTACCAATTCTTTCATCTTTATTTCTTCTTCCACTTCTTCTTCTTAGGTTGTTTCATTATGAAGTAATAACATCATTATCACTCATATACTGATATGTTATTATAAGTATGAAACAACCCTATTTCACCATCTATCCATCCTACGGAAAAAGAAATCACCGTGCGTGCGTACGTACGGAATACCGTCTCCACGCCGTGGTGTAATATATTTTCCACCACCACCTTACATGGATGGGTATAATGGTGTAAAGAATAACTATACATAGTTATTACAACATCATATTGATTCTGATATATTGTATAATCCACTCCAATTCAATTCAATATTTATGGAAATGATATCATCGCTCGTGCATATGTACGGACTGCCGTCTCCACGACGCGATGAGATTCATTCTCCATGTTAACCATTTAAGAATGATTATAAAGTATATATAATATGTACTAATGAAATATATGACATAATAATGATACTGGATTTATTTATATATTTATATGTATGTCATGTACTTAATTCCATTAAATTCAATAAGGAAACGAAAACAGCTTTCATGCGTACGTACGGACTACCGTCTCCATGAACGGTGTATTTCATTCCATTTAATGATTTATTATATATATGTATATCCTGAATATATATATATATAAATCATTTTTTCTGTTCTAGAATTAAGTAATCATGATCTAAGTAATCATATGAATAATTACAAGTCAAAACACGGACGACAAATGAAACAATTTTACCCAAAACGCTCGTTAACATGGAATTTACAAAAGAACGGGTAATATAAAGTCATAAGTGAACCATATATGATATCATAACAATGAATATGATTCTGTAATAAGTAAATGACATTATTTAAATCATTATACAGGAGGTTCGGACACATACGAAGCAAATCGGACCTAAGGTAAGGGAAATATCACAATCTCATTTTTATCCGAGATTGTTTATACTTTGAAATTTACTGGGGTGTATTTTATCATCCACATCCATGTTTCCTCAATATGTAATACTATTTCCATTCACCTAACATTGTTTAAAACCTATTTTACCCTTCGGTGAGTTTTTAGTAAAATATATGAAAGGAATCTTTTGTCGTTTTTCGTACGAGGTACTTTTTTTGACTTTTCCGACAAAAGTACGAGAAGAATGTTTTTTTAACTTATACGGCATGAATGGATTTTTAAAACATTATTTCCAAGAAGCTTCCTTTACAAGTTTTCAAGTTTATTTTTAATCATCTTCTTTTGTTTTAAAGTCATATGACATGTTATGAAAGGAAAAATGTTTTGGAAATAGAAAGGATATTTTCCTCAAGAATGGAGTTCAAGTATTTTATCAAAATTATTTTCCATCTAAGATAATAAAAGGGTTCTGTTTTAATCCCTATTATTACATTGATTTGATTATGTTGTGATGGAAATATTTTTATGAATTCCTTTATCTTATATGAATTTTTTTATGATGTCATGTTGTTTAAGAATCCCATTTTTATTACATGGGTTACGCTATGATGTATGGTTTATGATTATGTGGCACACATAAGAAAGGATTCATTATAAGATGGGTGGGACCTATATCTCCCTCCAATGCATTGGGTAAAGAGTTTATATCTCATGAGATAGACATGGCTGGAATGGTAGGTTATACCGGTTCAGTGAAACATGACTGAAACGAGGGTTACTCGATTCAGAAAGGGACTTTGTCCACTAAGATAGTCTTGGCAATGAGTCTTGACTAACAAGAAATGATTCTCTATGATTATGTGTGAATGCCACAAAGTTTCATGTTTTAGGTTATGATTATTGTGATTACATTTCACTGCCATGATTTACCCCATGTTATGAAATTATGATCTCTTTTGCAGGTTAAGATTTCCAAAAGTTATGTGCTTATGTATATGATGTGATTGATATTTCTTTTGTTTACCCTTACTGAGCATTTGAGCTCACCCTTTTATGTTTTATTTTCCCCAGGATATAAAGAAAGGTTTTAGGTAAAAAAAAGGAAGATCTTTATGGGAGATTTTGAAGATCTTTCACCACGATTAGAAGATTATATTCTGAGTTTCCAAAGACACTAAACTATTACGATCCTTGTGTGTGTGTTTTTTGTTATGTACTAAGTATTCCGCAAATGTAATGTAATGTCCATGTAGGTTAAGCTTCGGGTCTCTACAAAATAAAACTGACCTTATTACCTAATTTGATAATTCTGATTAAAGTTATAATTTTAATATTATCCAATTCAATTTATAAAAGTGGTAAGAATTATTTTTTTATAAAAAACACTAAAACACACTAAAACCTGTTTTCTATAGGAAAATATATTTTTTAAAATGTAAACTATTCTTATTATTATTTACTTTCAACTACAAATTTAATTAAAATCAACCAATTATTAATATACAATTTATTTTATTTTCATTAATCACATATTTCATGAAATAATAATGTCTATCAGATACGAAGAATAATTAGAAAAATACATTTCTAACTATAGAATAACCATATTTTTCATATTAGCTATACCAATTTAATTTCATTTATATTAAAAGTCACTTTTATTTTCCTTCTATAAATATTTTATAAAAAAATTATTCCTATTCATTCCATCTAATTCAAGGACTAGTTTTAATGGTCATACTTAAATATTTATATTTTATCTAAATATATTGCAGTTTCATTTATGTTTGGTGTTGCATGTGAATAAAGTTATAAGACACATTGAATTATTTAAAAGTATTCATATCTTAATATCCCAATGTGATACACATTCTCTAAAATTAACCACTTTTTATATTTTATTGTTTTCACCATTAATAGATAAATTTTTTAATTTTGATAGCACTTAGAGGATGATATCTTATTATCATGTCAATGACTATGTATAAATTTTGATTCGTCATTCCATCATTATAAAATACCCCTAATACATATACAAAAAGATAACATTAAAAAATAGGTTAATATTTAATCCAAACCAATGAAAATAGAAAAGTAATGGTTTATAAATTTTCAAATTTTAATCAAAACACTATTAAATGGTTAGGTTTTTATATATAAAAACTGAATCGATAATTGTGGTTTGGTTTGGTTTTAAATAAAAACCAACACAAACTAATTTGATCCCACTATTACCTTTAAGGGGGATTGATTTTCCACACCCAAACACGAGTTGTTTTAATGGTGTGTCACCCAAAAGTTCCGAAATAGACAATATCTCCTAGGTGATGGGCCCAAGCTGTTATGATTATGTAATAAATTTATTAATTGGTGATCTACCATCAGAAGTTGGAATTATAATAATGATGAAAAATTTGATTATTTTAGTTTTTTATTACATACCATGAATGTGTTAAATATGCACAATAGAAGATATTGAAGATCAAATTTATTTAAATCTTAAAGAGAATTGTTTATAAATATTACACTAATTAAATGATTTAAAAGGAGTTATATATGTATATTATTAATATGAACTCTTGAAGAGTTGGTGTGTACTCATTTATGTGTTGGGAATACACTATAATAGGGATATTATACCGTATTATATCCCTTGAGTCATAACCTGTGATATGTACTTGATGCATATCATAGATTACGATATATACATATCACATGAGGCATGTGGATGCCACTGTCAACCTCTATCGTAGTGTACAGTGAGATTAAAATAAGGGATATGATTTCATGGATTCTACCACATCTCCTGCATGGTTTCATTTAATTATAAATCAATGAGTTGATTCATTCATGTCATGATAAATCATTTGAAACATTAAAATGACAATATTCTCAACATGCGTGCATCATTGGTAACACACATTAACTACCATGTAATGACAACCAACTCTTGACCTCCTTCATTGCATAAATGTTCCTATATAAAGGGATGTGTTCCACTTATTTAGTGAATATTAAACTAACATTCCATAACCATAACTCACTTTGACCCAGTTCACTATTGATCTTTGTGTAGAAGTTTCTAGAACACCTTTGGTGTCCATGGGTCCTCTCATTATAAATATAGATTCTAGTGGATGGTGTACTGCCTGTGGAGGATAAAGTCCATTGGATATCACCATGAGATCATAATCAAGTTCAATCCATCGAAGATCAGAAGATGGATTTCTATGATTTCGGTAGATATGTTTATGATTCATGTTCTTCATACTGATTATTGACTCATGATGATAGATCTGTCACTGTTATGGGTTTCTTCTATCACCAATATAATTATACAATTCTCCAAAATTTATCAATGGTACCAGATTAATTTTAATCAGTAAATCAACACGTTCTTTTATTGTTTTTATGAATAACATCCGTATCATAATCTACTTGAGTCTATATTATAGAATACGATATGTCATGGATAAATGTTGGTCGTTAGACCAATATGACTTTCTTTAGGATATAGGATATCAAAATGTGTGATTCTATTTTTTTCTTAGTCATAGGGTATGGCTGGTTTGTATTGTAATCTATGATACAATGAGATACAAGTTTTTATTCTATTTTGTTATCTACGATATAAGTGATATTGTAGGTTATGACTGAAATCCAAGAACAAAAATAGAGAATAGTACCATAATTATTTTATAACATATATCATCAAATATGACTAGATACATATGAATTACACCACTAGAGCCCATAAGTAAGAGACTAGTTCATACATAATAATTTTTCCTTTATGTGATAAAATCTATAACATATGGGTTACTCCATACGTAATAGCTTATAACCTTTTTCAAAAATAGTGTATAGAATTGTAATATACAATATAACATATATCACCGATTATGAAAGGCCTATATTTAAGAAATTTACCATGCATAAGGTTTTTCCCTTTATATAAGAAATTCTATTACGTATGCGTCACTAAATACATAAGGATTTCTGTGTTAATCTTATAGACACGTTTCGCCATATGCAAGAGGTATTTAATACAAAAATTAAATGTCATGGTACATTCCTATACTAATCATAGATTATTAATGATAATTCCCATATCATTCATCAGAAACGATATAATCCAAATGAAGGAATTTTATATTTTGGTTAAAAATACTTATAGTATATAAATTGTTTATAAATGATAGGTGTTAGGCATTTTAACTAAGAGATTCAAATGACCAAATTAAATATGAAATTTTCATATTTATACCTTAAATTTGGAAAAAAAATAAAATTTTCATTTATTTATTCATTCCTTTATATATATATATATATATATTATATAATTAGAATATTATGTATGACATAATTTAATAGAAAAGTTAATACATACATGTTGTTAAGTATGCATCAAGGAATAAAACATGAGATAATAAGGATTTCATGAGATGATATAAGTATGGATTTAATATGCATATGTTTTAACTAGTAATTTAAATATAAATTTTTTATATTGAAATTATAAGTGTGATTTATTAATTGTTTATAAAACACCAAATAAGGACAAATATAATAGGATTTTATATTTAAATTTTTTAATTTCACATAATTACTAATTTGAACTATTCAAATGAAAGACCTTATTTGAGGAAATTATTTAAACCACATCAGAAGAAGTTTTGATGATAGATTTGATCATGTTTTAAATAATTATCATTTTGCAATATTTGGATTATGTAAATTGTTTACATAAAATAAATTGAAATAATTTTTTTTATATTTCATATAATATCATATATTTAAAAAAATTACATATAATGAGTAATATGAAAGTGTTCATATTAGAAAATTAATTTAATGTTCTTATATTAATAATTACGGAATTCCTATTAGGTTAGATAAATTATAAAGTGTTTATTAAGACTTGCATATGAATTGTTCATAAATATTTATCTTATTTTTAAATATATGGATTGTTAATTTATTTAGAAGTTATTCGCTACTTTATTAATAAGGGTAATTGTTATATTATGAATTATTATGAATGTTTTAGTTTCATTTTTTCAGATTACATCTATAAATTATAGTACACGAATTTAAGGTGTTTCATGCTTGGTGTAACACCCCAACCCAAACCAACAGGTCTGAGCTGGAATGAAAGAAGACCTCATGCATGCCTCCCCACAAACAAGATGATGTTAACTAGTAACAAGGGTCTTAATTATGTCAATGGGGAGGCTGTAACCTCTATATAATTGTAATACACTGAAAATATAAACAAATATTAAATACATAGAGTAATCAAGGAATAAGGTAAAAATCATAGTATAATAATATATGGAATGCATGTCATATAAATAAATAAACTTGGTTCTTAGTGTGGAAATCCAAACTATATTATATACCATGAAAGTAGATAAATAAGAAAACCCCACAGAATCATAAGGAATCCATTCTTGTACCAAATACAAGCTCCTTGATCCACTGCTCAGCTGTCTGCCATGGGTTCCTTTCCCTCACATGGATCCCTATATATGAATTCTGCTTGTTCATTGGGATTCCCATGCATGGTGTGAGTAATAAACCCAGAAGGACACTTCCAATGAATCATTAACATGTGTTCACAAGTATAATAGGTGTATTCCATGATAATAATAAATACATAAGAAATCATAAACAATCATATATTGATCACTAGTGTTCATATATTGATCACTTGTGTTCTAACCAAGCTACAATGAATCTCTATAATAACTTCTTTGACTCCATGCTATAAGGATACTCATAAAAAATGTCATAAGTGATTAATATCTAGACACAGGGTGGATGTACATGTCACTCAACATCCAAAAGGCATCGATTGAACATGCCACTATCATGGTCTGGCTACAAGGCCGTCAAATATCGACACTCCCTTGGGATAGGCCACATGGTCACCATAACTCGACATTGTGTCTTAGGTTAGGCCATAAGGAAACCATAACCCTACCCAATATACAGGTTTAATGATATCATCATTACATTCAGTGTGCACTCCCACTCTTAGGGATGATCATAACATGACGACCTACCTTTTTTGAGTACTAAAACAATACATCCAAGGAATGATAATACATAAAAAATGGAAGATCATATAAATAAAACACAAAAATTTAATCATGGTAAATAATTAGCTACATACATAAACATGTGATTAGAATATAACATGGAAACAAGCTACATAAGCATACTCATGGAATCAAGCATCATAAACAGGTCTCACAGGCTACAAACACACACCCACATTGTAACGCCCCGACCCTAGTTACCCAGAGTCGGTGCATTATTTTAATACATTGGCATGATTACAAGGAATCAAGTCCCGAAGGACTGATCAGTTTAGCAGTCTTGGTAAAATAGATCACATACATGAATGTTACATTTGCAATTTAAGACGTACAAAACAACATAAATAATCTTTATGAACGCCATTATTCCCTTGGATTAAACCTGCATATCAATCACATTACACTTCATGGAATCCTGGGAAAAATAAAACATAGAAAGGGGTGAGCTCAAATGCTCAGTATGGGTAATAAATACAGCGGAAACTTTCAAAAATAAGCATAAACATTTAAGGCAATGTATAAAACTAAAACAAAAGCCTTTTAAACTTGAACTTCAGCATAATATAGCAGAAATAAAATTAAATAATGCCATTTAATTATTCACATGGATATTCTACTAGTCGAATAATCACATGAAATATCACTAACCACTTTTATAATGATGGAATGCATAATGCCAGACTATCATAACCACATAGCCAAGGCCTCGTGCCAAGACTACAAATAAGATTTTTTCAAGGCCTCGTTCCAAGAAACTAGTTTGTCTCATGAGACCTAGCGATGCATCGAGGAGCTATAGTGGGATCCACACATCACTTACTAAGTCCAATGCATTCCTCATATGAATAGGTTTAAACATAACATAAACATTCATATTAAAAGTAGCATACGAAATGTCAATACTTTCTCCATAAGCCATGAATGGTATAAAAATAACACATCCACAATCAAACATATCACAAAACCTTCAATGGAAGTTTTGTATAATAAATCAACTTCAAATGATCTTAAAATCCATCAAAGGATGTTGACATAGATGAAAATGATGAGTAAATTTTTTTGAGAGAAATATCCTTTTTGTAAAATCATTTAAAAGTCACACATTTATAAAGGAAGTAATTTTAAAATATATTTTTGAATCAAAGTGTCCCATATCACTTTGAAACTTTTGAAAAGAATTATCATTTCAAAACATTCTTGTCCATATAAATAAATCCTTAAAATCATTTTGAAGACATGGACATTAATTAAAAATATTTAGAAAGATAAATCTTTAAAACATTTGAAATTCTGATCTTGATAAAGAGTACCTTTAAAAATCCTTAAAATCTTCATCTTGAAATTATTTTTATGAAAAATGGACATGGATTCTAAAAATGTCCCAGTAAATACTTACACATAAACAATCTCGGATAATGATGAGATTGAGGAATTAACCCTTACCAATTTGGTAACTTACGAAACATACAACCCATGAAATAGGTATCACACAATGAATTTTTAAATACACATAAATTAATGTTTATTACACAAATAATACAATTGTGCGTAGTACAAACATCACACAAAAGGTCATAGTGGCAATATGACATGAATCTCACGGGAATAAGGAGTGAGATGAAAACCCCTTACCTTGCACTTTCCTTTAGTCGAGGGTACGTTTAACCTACTGTAAGAAGATAATAGTATTTAATAAATTATACCATAACCATATTAATATTTATGATATCATAAATGATTCATTTATGACATTATATTACCCATTTAATAATAATTTCCATGTTAAGTTAACATTTCGGGTAATAATAACTTTCTTTATCGTACGTGTTTTAACTTGTTACTCTTGGTTGTATCACTTAGATTATGATTTAAATACTTCCAGAATATAAAACATGATAAATATATAATTTATATTTAGAATATAAATATTTATAATAGACATATATATGAAATTTAAAACACCGTTTATAGAGACGGTAGTCCGTACGTACGTATAAACACTGTTTCTGTTTTCATATAGTATTGAACAGAAGTAAGTGAATAATATATATGTAAGTACATAAATCCTTATATATATAAATATATATTTCTCCAGTAGCATTATTATGTCATATATTACATACTTATTAGTAATATATATTTTTAAAATCGTCAATGAATGGTGAACTTGGAAATGAATCTCATCGCGTTGTGGAGACGGTAATCCGTACATACACACGAGCGAAAATATCATTCCTTTGAAATTAAAATAACATATAATTGGATGGTATATCATATATACATAATACTTATAATGTTATATTTATTAATTACATAAAATACACATCATTATTATACCCATCCAAATAATAATGTATTGAATAACAATTACACCACGACGTGGAGAGGGTAAACCGTACGTACGCACGTATGGTGACATGTCATTCAAAGGATGGATAAAATACTGAATATTGTTGTACCATATTTATAATAACATAACAGTATATAAGAGATTCTGGAGTTATTATTTTAGAATAGAAAAAACAAATAAAGAATAATTTGAAGAAGAAAGGAACTTGAAAGAGGGTGGTGAAAACATTACCTCTTCTTCGGGTTCTTCCTTTTGATTTGATCAAAAGGGCTCTTTAGGTTGGCATTCTGATCAAAATAAGGCCTCTATGTTGAAGTGAGGGAAGTTGAGAGAGTATTTTGGCAGGGGTTGTCTGAACCAAAAGGCTTTGAAGGTGTGAAGAATTGGTTATAAGTTGGGTCCTTTTATAAGGGGGAGGAGGGGCTCTGTAGAAAAAACATAAAGTATTAATTTATAATAAATTCATATTCGGTTTCTAATGGCTCCAAAGTGTATTATTTAAAGTTTAATTGGGGGATGGGTCGAAACCCTCTAGACAATATAATTTAGACAGTTTTGGGTTATTATATTTACCTTATCTTTACGTATTAACTCTTAGTTAATTAGTTTCACTTTTACAATGTCTCTTTGTATTTTTATATTATATGGTTATTAAACTTAATATATACATACAAGAGACCCCCAAGTGGTCCATTAATGATATAAATATCATGATATAAGTCTCTTTGCCAAACCTTAAATTTTTAGGAATTTAATATCTATTAATAATATAATATTTGTTTTAAAAACTCTTTTATGTCAATTTTGACACTATTCAATAATTGATTTTTTGTAAAAATCATAACAGAATTATTACTTCTAATAAATTTAATAAAATCAATCCTAACATGTCATATTATCCTATAAAATTATTGGTATTTATAAAAAGTCTCAAATTACATTTATTTGGGTATTTATAATATCAATTATTCTAATTTTTCATTAATTATGTAATTACTGCATCACCATTGTGTCATAACTAAATTAAATTATATAATGTATAAAAATTATAAATAAAATACCATTATGTAGGAAATATTTTTATATTTCTAATGACTATTTTTACTAGAAAATCCAACATATATAACTCTATGTAAAAATTGTTTATCTAAAAGATATATGCTTATATCATTTTTGTATTTATTTTAACTTAATTAAAATAAAGTGTCCATATCACCTACAAGTGGCTCCATGGGGTCCCAAAATCGACCCAAAGATGCCCATGGTTGGACAGGTATCCACCAATAAGGTTAGGACACGTTTTAGGGTAATTTAGAATTATTATAATATTATTTTTTAACTCTTATTTACCAGATTTACCCTTTAACCATGGTAAATAAAATATTTACCGAAGTAATTATTCAAAATGTATAAAAATAAAAGTTACCTATTTAAACAATTTGGAAATCCTGAATCCAAATATGGAATCCATTTTTGCAAATTCAAAACACAGAAGTGGTAGAAATTAATTTAAAATTAATTCACGCTGTCAAAACAAAAAGCGTGTTTTTAAGATATAATAACTATCAAAAGATTGATACTTGTTTATGTCCAGTTTAATTGTGAAATTATGTCCAATGACCAAAATTTTATTAAATGGTAAAAATATATTCTAAATATACTTTATAACCACTCAAATTCATAATTTATCACTATTAATTATTTTGATTAAAAAAATTGTTTTTAATTGAAAATTTAGTAATTTTCACTATTCATCAAAATATTAATGTTATCCGAAAAGTACCAAAAATTTCACCTTAGGCTAAATTAGATACTCCGAATCCAAAAATAAAGTCCATTTTGAGAGGTAAAATTTCTAAAATTTTAAAAAGTAGGTATTACTATTCATAACGGCTAGTTTGATTGGTTGTGGTGTGTGTTAGAACTCGAAGTTGCGTACAACACACACTACTGTATTATTCAAAGGAAAGAGTACCGTGGAAGCTTGGGATGTTTCATTGTAAATTTTTGATGTCACCATTCTAAAAAGTAAATTTATTTAGTGAAATTTAATATATAAAAGTTTAAAATATTGGATTTAAAAAGGGTTCACTATTAAAATTGGTAAAAGTGCAAAAAATGAATTTGTTCTTACATTATGTCTAAGAAACTCATAATATGGATTCTAAAATTATAAGGATTACATAAAGTTTAAAATTTAGTTAATACTATTCATAACCTCTTTTGAACAACTTTTTTGGTAAGTCATGGTGTGCTTGAACTCAATGTTGCGTGTAGTGCAAGTTATTGAATTATTTTGAAGAAATAACACACTATGAAATCTTGGGGTGTTACATTCTCCCCTCCTTCAATAAATTGCATCCTCGCAATTTGAAATTGTTATTCGAAAATAAAAGGTTGAATATAGAAAATATCTTTGTGGGAAAACCCACATCGAAAATTGGGTTAATAAAATTTAGTCTTAATAAGAGGAAAAGAGAAATGAAAGGGGTCACCACCGAATTATGATCTCTATTCGGAGAATATTGGTGGAAATTAGAGACATATAATTGGAGGAAAAACGTAAATATTTATAGGTAGTGATTGAGGTCATCAATCACAAACAAGTGTAAAATTGAGGGCCTTAAATTCATCAATCTATGATGATTTAAAATACCCTCGGTTCAGCAAAACATAAGGTATTAGGATAACACAGTTTTGACGTTTCAAAATATCTTTTTTGAAATCCCATATCAAAAAATGAATTAATGAGGCCTCTATTTAAAATAAAGAGTGGAAAGTATGAAGATTACCGAAAATAACACATACTAGGGTTCCATGTAGGAAAATATGGATATGGAAGAGAAATCTAACCATCAATTATCTGATGGAGAGTGGTAGAGAACATGGCTATGAAAAGGCCAACAATCCCAAAACCATAAATTAGTGATGATCTAAGGTTCTATTATGGACAACATTTTTGTAAGTTCCTTTTCTTAATGTTGAGGAATTTATTTATGGGACTGGATAAGATCATAAGGAGATATATTTACTTTATAATTAGAGTTTTATCCATTAATAAATTTCTACCACAAACACATCTTTCACCACAAAACATAATACAACTCAAAAATACTATATTTATCCTAATCGTATAGGGTTCCAAATATAGTGAATTTATAATTCACATATCATACCATTTATGTAAAGAAACTACATTATACCATCCAGGAACTTCATGTAACACAATGGTAGGTGATAAATCCCAATTGCACTATGGTTGTGGGATCGATTCCCGCAGCTTTGTCCGACACGACGGGTCGTCACACGGTATGCATGTTGTCCTTTTATAAAAATATAAAAAATAACCTTTCAAACTTAACCCATTCCAAACATTAGACTTATCCAAAATACTATTATCCAAACTCACAGTCCAAAAGTTACAAGGAAGTTAAACATAATGAGGATCCTTTTTTCCAGGTAATAACATGTGAACACCTTCCTCATATATTCTTTTACAACACCGCAACATCCTAAATTACCAAAATCAACCATATATTATTCCAAAATCACTACCTCAATATTAGGACCATATTAAGGTTTATATTTCCTTCAACCATGTAATTTCCAAAAATTTTAACTCGCTGTAGAGTCACTTTTCTTAGTACCATAAAATCTCAAATCCTTAATTAAATAGTACTTCAGTACAATCCTTATTTATTTCCAGAACATCATTGATACAACACTTAAATGAAATAATTCTAAAATAAAAACATAAGAACACTAGTCATTTCTCTTCATCTGTGGTAGTATCATGACTTGATTATTATCCAATAGAATCATTTGCGGCATAGTTTGATGACTGAGACATTGATTCACGTAGTGTCCAAACTCCTTGCAGATGAAGCATTGTACATTTGAAACCTTTTTCTTACAATTTCAGTCACGTACTTGGTGTCCTTTTTCTCCACACTTCTAACATTCTCCCATTCCCTTCAAGCATTTTCCAAGGTGATTCTTTCCATAGTTATCACATATGTGAAAAACCCTTCTTTACCTTCTTCCCTTTATCTGTCCTTCTCTCTACCATCCTTTTCTTCTCTGGATTCCCTTCAAAGCCATAGGACTCCGAGAATACTTTACTCATCTTATCAACACATGATACTATTTCTTAATATGATGATAATACGTGGGAGACTATTTCCCTTCTAAATTCTAGCATAGGACCATGAAAGATATGATCCTTCTTACTCTTTGGATCATACGTATTACGGGAGTTCACATTCATTCTACTGGGTGCCATTTCTATACAATAGCATAAACTAGTTCAGTTTATGAATTGCAATGAATAATTACCAAAATTGTAAAATACATAACAAAAATTGAATAGTTTATGGATATAATCCATAATCCTAAAAATATTTTCTTTGAGTAAGTATATACTCATGAGCCCTTCATAATGGTTTGTAAAGAAAATGAGAATTATCCTAAGCATATCCCCTGGGAGTGTCGTTACCAAGAGTGCATCAAGGCCCGTTTTCGTGCACCAGTTCCCATTCGAGTGTAGCTCAAAGTGGTGTTTTCGGGTTTTACCCCTAGGTACATCTGTGCTAGAGCCGCCTCTACCTGCTCGTATCCAGACAGTGATGTATTTCTTGGAAAACTCACAAAATATCTATAATACCAAAATTCTAGGAAGTTCTTCTATACTAATCCTTAAAGTCTATCTTAGGGATATGTGCTCTAATCAGAGTTTATCTAAATCTAGTTTCTAAGGATATTTCTAAACTTCCTCTGATACCAAATGTAATGCCCCGACACCAGTTACCCAGAGTCGGTGCATTATTTTAATACATTGGCAAGATTACAATGAATCAAGTCCCGAAGGACCGATCAGTTTAGCAGTCTTGGAAAAATAGATCACATACATGAATGTCACATTTGCACTTTAAGACGTACAAAACAACATAAATAATCTTTATGAACTCCATTATTCCCTTGGCTTAACCCTGCATATCAATCACATTACACTTCTTGGAATATTGGAAAAAATAAAACATATAAAGGGGTGAGCTCAAATGCTCAGTAAGGGTAAGAAATACAGCGGAAACTTTCAAAAATAAGAATACACATTTAAGGCAATGTATAAAACTAAAAAAAAATCCTTTTAAACTTGAACTTCAGAATAATATGGCATAAATAAAATGAAATAATTCCATTTACTTATTCACATGGATATTCTACTAATAGAATAATCACATGAAATATCACTAACCACTTTCATAATGATGGAATGCATAATGCCAGACTATCATAACCACGTAGCCAAAGCCTCATTCCAAGACTACAGATAAGATTTTGTCAAGGACTCATTCCAAGACACTAGTTTGTCTCATGAGACCTACCGATGCATCGATGATCTATAGCGGGCTCCAACTGTCACTTACTAAGTCCAATGCATTCCTCATATGAATAGGTTTAAACATAACATAAACATTCGTATTAAAAATAGCATACGAAATGTCAATACTTCCACCATAAACCATGAATGGTATAAAAATAACACATCTAGAGTCAAACATATCACAAAACCTTCAATGGAAGTTTTTTATAATAAATAAACTTCAAATGAGCTTAAAATCCGTCAAAGGATGTTGACATAAATGAAAATGATGAGTAAATTTTTTTGAGAGAAATATCCTTTTTGTAAAATCATTTAAAAGTCACACATTTATAACGGAAGTAATTTTAAAAGATATTTTTGAATCAATGTGTCCCATACAACTTTGAAACTTTTGAAAAGAATTATCATTTCAAAACATTCATGTCCATATAAATAAATCCTTAAAATCATTTTGAAAACATGGACATTAATTAAAAATATTTAGAAATATAAATCTTTAAAACATTTGAAATTCTGATCTTGATAAAGAGTACATTTCAAAATCTTTAAAATATTAATTTTTAAATCATTTTTATGAAAAATGGGCATGGATGATAAAAATTTCCCAGTAAATACTTACACATAAACGATCTCGGATAATGATGAGATTGAGGAATTAACCCTTACCAAATTGGTAACTTACGAAACATAAAACCCATGAACGAGGTATCATACAATGAATATGTAAATACACATACATTAAAGTGTATTACACAAATAATAAAATTATGGGCAGTACATACACTACACAAAATTTAGTAGTGGCAATATGGCATGAATCTCACAGGAATAAGGAGTGAGATGAAAACCCCTTAACTTGCACTTTCCTTTAGTCGAGGGTACGTTTAACCTCTTGTACGGAGATCGTAGTATGTTATTAAATTATACCAGAACCATATTAATATTTATGATATCATACATGATTCATTTATGACTTTAAATTACCCATTGAATAATAATTTCCATGTTAAGTTAACATTTCGGGTAATAATCACTTTCTTTATCGTACGTGTTTTAACTTGTTACTCTTGGTTGTATCACTTAGATTATGATTTAAATACTTCCAGAATATAAAACATGATAAATATATAATATATATTTAGAATATAAAAATTTATAATAGACATATATATGACATGTAAAACACTGTTTATGGAGACGGTAGTCCGTACGTACGCATAAACGCTGTTTCTGTTTTCATATAGTATTGAACAGAAGTAAGTGAATAAGATATATGTAAGTACATAAATCCTTATATATATAAATATATATATATATCTCTAGTAGCATTATTATGTCATATTTTAAATACTTATTAGTAATATATATTTTTATAATCGTCGATGAATGGTGAACTTGGAAATGAATCTCATCGCGTCGTGGAGACGGTAATCCATACGTACGCACGAGCGAAAATATAATTCTTTTGATATTAAAATAATATATAATTGGATGGTATATCTTATATACATAATCCTTATAATGTTATAATTATTATTTACATCAAATACACATAATTATTATACTCATCCAAATAATAATGTATTGAATAACAATTACACCACGACGTGGAGACGGTAAGCCGTACGTACGCACGTATGGTGACATGTCATTAAAAGGAT
Organism: Viscum album; assembly: GCA_963277665.1. NCBI lineage: Eukaryota > Viridiplantae > Streptophyta > Magnoliopsida > Santalales > Viscaceae > Viscum > Viscum album. The sequence goes on from OY728167.1 coordinate 164,462,266, forward strand.
GGATAGAATACTGAATATGGTTGTAACATATTTATAATAACATCACAGTATATAGGAGATACTGGATTTATTATTTTAGAATATAAATAACAAATAAAGAAGAATTTGAAGAAGAAAGGAACTTGAAAGAGGGTGGTGAAAACATTACCTCTTCTTTGGGTTCTTTTGATTTGATCAAAAGGGCTCCTTAGGTTGGATTTAGGATCAAACTAAGTCCTCTATATTGAATTTAGGGAAGTTGAGAGAGTATTGTGGCAGGGGTTGGCCGAAAAAAAAGGCTTTGAAGGTGTGAAGAATTGGTTAGAAGTTGGGTCCTCTTATAAGGGGGAAGAGGGGCTCTTTAGAAAAAACTTAAAGTATTAATTTATAATAAATTCATATTCATTTTATAATGGCTCCAAAGTGGATTATTTAAATTTTAAGGTGTGGATGGGTCTAAAACCACTCAACCAATAGAATTTAGATAGGTTTGGGTGATTATAGTAACCTTATATTTAAGTATTAACTCTTAGTTAATTAGTTTCACTTTTTCAATGTCTCTTTGTATTTTTATATTATATGGTTAATAAAATTACTATATACATCCAAGAGACCCCCAAGTGGTCCATTAATGATATAAATATCATTATATAAGTCTCTTGTCTGAACCATAGATTTTTAGGAATTTAATATCAATTAATAATATAATATTTGTTTTAAAAACTCTTTTATGTCAATTTTGACACTATTCAATAATTGATTATTTTAAAAATCATAACAGAATGATTACTTCGAAAAAAGTTAATTAAATAAATCATAACATGTCATATTATCCTATAAAAGTATTGGTATTTATAAAAAGTCTCAAATTACATTTATTTGGGTATTTATAATAACAGTTCTTCTAATTTTTCATTAATTAGGTAATTACTGCATCACCATTGTGTCATAAATAAATAAAATTATATAATGTCTAAAAATTATAAATAAAATACCATTATGTATAATTTTTTTTATATTTATAATGACTATTAATAGTCGAAAATAAAACATATATAACCTTATGTAAAAATTGTTTTTCTAAAAGATATATGCTTATGTCATTTTTGTATTTATTTTAACTTAATTAAAATAATGTGTCCCTATCACCTAAAAGTGCCTCCATGGGGTCCCAAAATCGACCCAAAGATGACCGGGGTCGGACATGTATCCACCAATAATATTAGAACACCTTTTAGGGTAATTTATTATTATTATAATATTATTTTTTATCCCTTATTTACTGGATTTACCCTTTAACCATGGTAAATAAAATATTTACCGAAGTAATTATTCAAAATTTCTAAAAAAAAGTTATCTATTTACACAATCTGGACATCCTGATTTCAAATATGGAATCCATTTTTCCAAATTCAAAACACATAAGTGGCATAAATTAATTTAAAATTAATTCCCACTGTCAAAACAAAAAAGCCTGTTTTTAAGATATAATAACTATCAAAAGATTGATACTTTTTTATGTCAGGTTTAATTGTGAAATTATGTCCAATGACCAACATTGTATTAAATGGTAAAAATATATTATAAATATACTTTAAAACCACACAAATTCATAATTTATCACTATTAATTATTTTGATTAAAAAAGTTGTTTTTAATTAAAAATTTAGTAATTTTCACTATTCATCAAAATATTAAAGTTATCTGAAAAGTACCAAAATTTCACCTTAGGATAAATTTGATACTCCGAATCCAAAAATGAATTCCATTTTGAGAGATAACATTTCTAAATTTTTTAAAATTAGGTATTACTATTCATAACTGCTAGTTTGATTGGTTGTGGTGTGTGTTAGAACTCAAAGTTGTGTACAACACACACTACTGCATTATTCAAAGGAAAGCGTACCGTGGACGTTTGGGATGTTTTATTGTAAATTTTTGATGTCCCCATTCTAAAAAGTAAATTTATTTAGTCAAATTGAATATATAAAAGTTTAAAATATTGGATTTAAAAAGGGTTCACTATTAAAATTGGTAAAAGTGCAAAAAATGAATTTTTTCTTACATTATGTCTAATGAACTCATAATATGGATTATAAAATAATAAGGATTATATAAAGTTTAAAATTTAGTTAATACTATTCGTAACCTCTTTGGAACAACTTGTTTGGTAAGTCATGGTGTGCTTGAACTAGGTGTTGCGTGTAGTACAAGTTATTGAATTATTTTGAAGAAATAACACACTATGAAATCTTGGGGTGTTACACACGTACAATCTATATCAAGCACAATCATACAAGTTATTCCAACACACAAATAAAAACAAAGAAATATGTGTATAAAAGGGTCCCAAATGACAAGGAACTTCCCAACTCAAGGTTTTCAATGAAGTAATCCAACATTCATCAAATTATGAGAGCCTTAATAACATTTCACACTCACGAGAAACTAGTTTTCACATCAAGGATGCCAATAATGGATTTAAATTCATCAAATAATGGGTTTATGAAAAATACCCAAGTATATTCCATTCCAAGAAGGTAGTTATAAAATGAAATACCTCATAGAGTCTATCAATATAACTAATAATGAGATATTTTAAAAAAGGATGTCAATTCACCAGATCCATCGTCAATTCAAGAGCTAATTGTGAATTCATTGTCGAATCTTGGGGAGAAACCCAAATATAGTCAATGAACATCAATCCACCATCAATTCTTCATTATAATAATTATATAATATGATATACAAGAAAAAAAGTCTCAATATGATTGATCTATAATAAATTACCTAGAAACATCCACCGTTCATGAAATATCTGGCTTTGGTCAAAATGATTTCATCAACATCACAAAAACCACATTTTTTCTATCAATGATTGACGATTTCATAATTATAAAGAATTTTAAGCCATATACCATGATGAAAAATTTAGGATCTATGATTCATCCCTAGGGAATATAGATAGATCTAGAAGAAACCCTAATAATGAAGGTTTTTGCATCACAAACCTAAATTCATGGTTATCAACTCAATTGGATCCCCTAGAATCAAGATTTTTAGGAGAGGAACTTTTCAAGGAAGTAAATATGAGTCTTAGGGTTTGAAATGGATTCCTATAGAAATACGAACGAGTCAAAAAGTACCATAAATGTGCATTAATTGGAGGTTTTAAAATAATTAAATTCATGAAAACACTATTTGGGTGCAGGGTTTGGAAAACCATGGAACAACCATGTGGGACATTCCACCTCGCTTGGAAACCCACAAGGTTTGGGCACATAATTTTTTAAATCATGTACTAATTATTCTATTGGATACTAGAGGATTTCATGTGTTTTTTTGGATGTTCTCATTGTTTTTGAAATCGTGCACCCTAATTACGTGCTTTCCCTTGGCATACTTCCATAGGTATACAATTTTATAGATAATCTGTACAATTTGGAAAAATTATGGTCAAACCATGAATCATCAAAAAGTCTATAAAAATATCTAAAATCCATCTTAAAATACTAGAACCTAGCCTAATAAATTAATAGTTTAAAAACATATGATTAAAATTTAAAATTAAATTAGAACCCACATGAAAAATTCAAGGTCATTACAATCTCCACCTCTAAATACTTATCATCCTTGAGAAGTATCACTAATAATCTTACTTGAACAACTCAAGCCACTGAGCGCAAACATTTTTCTATCACTCCCTAGTCTCATCCTAGATCTTTACATGACACCAATGATCCAAAACAATGGTACAATCTTCCCTTGTCATAATTTCTTTCCCTGGTCTACAATCTTTTCCAGACATTCCTTATATGATGTGTTAGACTCCTCCTCAACATTATCACAGCCGATAACATGTGTATGATTAGGAAAATACCTCCCGAGTTATGAAACATATACATATCATGCATACCTTGGGTGTGAGAAGAATGATATAGATAGTACTCCATTGTTCCATTCCACTCAGTGATCTAGAGGGGTCCAACATAACACTATGCTAGCTTCCATTTATTTCTAAAATGTCAGTGTCCTAACTAAGGAGTCACTCTAAAAAACCTGGTCACCTACAATAAACTCCAAAGGTCTCATCATGTGATTGGAATAATATTTATGCCAACTTTGAGCTATGATCCACCTCTTATGAATTAGTTGTCCTCTCTTAGAGGTCTCTTGGACCATACTAGGCCCCACAACTACTCCTCACCATCCTTGTGCTGAAAAAGTAGTGAATGACATAGCTTACCATAAATATAATAATAAGGTGACATATTAATCAAGACCTAATATCTATTTTTGTATGAGACCTCATCCAATTCTAGGTAATCATCCCGTGATCCACTGAAGTATAGAATGTAAACATGAAGCATATAATTCAATATAAAAATCATTCACTCCGACTATCTATCTATCTAAGGATGGTATACTATGCTCAATATCAGTTGAGTCCCTAAGTCATTCTGAAATCCCTCACATGGCCATAATGTAAAACATGCGTCTCTATCAGATACAATGCTCAAGTTAACTCCATGAAACCATATTATCTCATGGACATACAACATTCCAAACTTATCTACTGAGTGAGACTCATGGATTTGTAAGAAATGAGTAAATTGTGTTAGCTGATTGATGTAAGATCCCAGACTTTTCTTAAGATAAAATTCCTTTTTTTTGTTTAAATTATTTTTTATAGCCAAATGTTAAACCTAATGGGATAATAGTTGTATCAAGGGTGTCTGGGTCTTGTTCGGAGCCCATAGATTAGTCTTTTGGAAAAACAAGGTAGGCCTCATGTTTAGAAGAAATCATCAGAGAAAGGCCACACAATTACTTCTAACCATGCGAGGTGGTCCAATCCTCAGTCAGGAAGTGTATGATTTTAGGAAACCATGTGGGAGGGGTTAAACGCCCATGCAAGGGCCTCTGTAGTTTTTGATAGTGGTTTAGACATTGTTTGTGCATGGTTTTTCAAACCGTGCACAATAACTATTAAAGGTTCCCCTCTAAGCAGTAAAGGGTGCATGGTAGGTGCACAATTAGCACATGGTTTGGCCAACCATGTGGACAAACCACACAACCTAATATTATTGGGTGAAATTAAATTTTTTACCTTAAAAGATTTATGACTTTAAACCCATTTCTATTTCTTCCTCTAGTGGACATCCCCACATTAGGAGATCTCCTTTGAGCCAATTTCATAGATTTTGATCATGTTTCTCTGTCTGATCTCATATTTGAACACTGTATGTCTCGTTGGATCCATGATGGTAAGTACAATGATCATATTGTGTAGTTCATTATTTTCCTTATTATTGGATGCATTATTTAGGTTCATGATAATATGCCCAATTTTCAAGATTCTCAGCTATTTTTTGTTTTCCAATCGACCTAGACCAAATCCGAGATTGATATTGGATGAGAACTCTACTCCAGACCTACAGTAGCTGGTTTATACCTTTCCCTTTAGTTTTAGTGTTTTATAATCATAGTTTCAATTATTCAGCACATCAAACATTCAGATGGTGCCCATTTAATTTATTAAATGATGGAACTAAATTAACTGGAACCTATTAGGGATTCCCACAAGTTCCTTTTCATTTTTGGAGGTTTTTCCCCAACCGAGGCCACCCATGGGGTTTGAATTTGGTTTTACTATTGTTATACAACCCATGGGGTTCTTTTGTTCTTTCTTAGTTAGTAGAATCCCTTAACTAATTTAATTGAGTTTTTGATATGACTAGGATATGGTTTTCCTCCTTTTACATGTTATACATGATGTTAATTGTTTAACTATTTAAATTTGAATTCTTATAGGAGTTTTATGATTTCATAGAATGCTATGGAATGTGAATTTATTAATGAATGTGATGAATTGAAATTTTAGTGGATTCCTTGGTTGTTATACCTTGGATCTTGATCCATTAGATTCCATGGACATTTCTCCCATGGATAATGATAAGGGAAATAGACTCCTTGGATGAGATTTCTCCTTGGGTCTTGATTCAGTGGGATGAATTCAGAGTTACTACCCCTTGGACCCATATTACTTGGACTTGCATTGGATATGTTATATTGACATTCTCATTTGACTCCACTCAGGTCTTACCGAGTTTCCATTGAAATTCAGATGGGACTTTAAAAGTATTCCTTGGTATTATATACCTTGGATCGGAACCTGTGAGGTCTGAAATTTATGACTATATTACATGGATGAGGAAAATGTTTTCTTAGGTGTATGACATGCCCTAGGTAGATATTTTGGATTATTTTATAGATAGCCTGGGTATGGGTAATGGATTTTAGTTGATAGCATGGACAAGGTGACTTGTTTATTTCAATTATAGAATCCTTGTAATAGGAGATTCACTATTATTATAGGGATCCATGGTAGGTTGGAAAATACCACTTGACTTACTCACTTTACTTTTAGTGGTGTTATATTTTTTATATACTGCACATTGCTTATCATGTATTGTACAATCTAAATTTGTTATATAAACTGTTGGTGTTGGATTACTGAGTGTTGTATCACACCCTGTTTGGGCCGCCATTGGGTACCTAGATAGACTTCATTGATGTATGAAGGTATTAGGGTAAGTGTCCATAGTACGATGCTTGATTTGTGTTATGCATAGGATCAGGGGAGCATGATACCGAGATGAGGCTCATGATGCTAGTTGGGATAATTATTTTTATTATTTTTAGTATTTTGATACATGTATTGTACTGATTCTTGTATACCCATTTTGGATGATTTGTAGAGTCATGACATGAAACATCATTTTGTATATGAGATTAATTCTATCATTATTTATATATTCTTATCTTGGATGTTTATCTTCTGCCTGGTTGATTTAATTCATTCGCTATTGACTGTATAATTTCTACATCTATGTTACACTCTAACACGAGGGAATATTCTCTCAAAAAACACATCCTTGTCCCTTTATACTAGTTATAATCCTATGAAATTAGGGGAGATTTGCTTGAGGCCATGTGAACAACTAACTCAGGGCACTGAATAGTGGCATTCGGGTCAGGATGTTACAATGTGGTATTAGAACAATTATTTTCGGGTTGTATTAATATTTTGAGATAGTAGATAAGGATATGAAGGAATTTTAATTTGGTGATGAAATGTGATTAGGAGTTTCTAACCCACATATAGGAAAAATCCAAATTTCCATGATTGGAATTTTTTTTCCTGGATTTTTGCTATTATAGTTGACTCAATTCCACTATTGTGTGATGCACTTGAATTTTGATGGAATTACTGATATTATTGAGGGTCATGTTTTACCATTTCTTGATGATATGAGTTAATTCATATAATGCATATTTTTTAGGAACCTTAATAGGTTTCACATTCCATGCATTATACCATTCCATATAGAGTGATTTTCTTGACTGCATGACTTTGTGATATGCGCCTTGCATGATATATCTATAAATTGATGGATATCTGTGTATTGGATTGAGATACATGGTTGGTACTTATATTTTATTCCATAAAATAATTTTTTTTCCTATTTAGGCTACAATAGACACCCCAAGAATTAAACCGCGGCACATTGAGTCCTAGACCATTTCTTGCATGTACTGTAATGTGTTATGTTATGGATTAAATCTATGCCATATTTTAATTCATGAGATGTATGGGTATGTATGTATTTGAAGTGTTGAATCATTTGGTCCAACCATTAAAGATAATTTTGATACAAATTTGAATTAAAATTTAAATTTAAATTGTAAAAATAGTGAACTTGACCTAGTCCTAGATTTTGAGTGGGAAGTAGGCAGTATCTCTAATGATGTTTGTGGATTTTTATTTTTACCCAGTCCTGGATTTAGGAGTAATCATAAATGTGGTACTTGGTTATAGGAAGGTTTTGACCTATCCTATGTTTTTAACTATGATCATTTTGTTATCGATCATTTCTAAGATGTGTGTTTGGCATTGTAGAGACATGTCTCCATGATGACCTCCAGTCATATCTAGGAGGGTTGTGATGACCATGCCCTAGATGTGGCGGGCCATGGGATAATTTTAGATTCTCTTATCATGATAGTGGATTAACTAGTGATTTTACCATACATGTGTGTTGAGGAACTATTCTGTGAGGGGTTTTTATCTGATATAAAGAGTTTTCAGGGAGAGCTGTAGCTTGCCTCATCTGTGAAAGAGTTGATGCATGTGTTCTAGCAGTAGCATACAACCATGTTTTTAGGGGATGGTGGTTCATAATCTATTGAGATATGTATTGAGAATATGTTATCAATATTCAAGCACATGTGTGCAACTCTTGAGAGGAGAGTGAAGCTGGTGACTCACATGATTCGAGGAGTAGAAAAGTGTCGGTGGGATGTTTTGAACTAGTCTGATAGGTTGTGAGAAATGTTTTGGAGTGATTTAAAAACTATATTCTATGATTAATTTTTCCCCAAGACTCCAATAGAAGAGTGGGACAGTGATTCAATGATCTTATAGTAGGATGGGACGACTGTTATCGAATATTCGGCACACTTTATAGAGATTCATCATTTTTTACCGATATACCTTGCTGATGAGGCCACAAGGGAAGGATGCTTCAAGGAAGGTCTTAGAAATTCCATTTGATCACATGTCAACATTTTTAGGTTCACTAATATTACTAAGATAGTGAATTAAGCATTGATTATAGAGAGAAACTTGGGTAAGATGGGGGTGCAGATTAGAGCGGTACAATATCTCAACCCAGTGGCTCAACATTTAGTGGTAGGAAGCGCTGTTTTGAGGCCTCCCATGAGGTGAGTACCATCCATATTGTGAGTGCTTGTAGTGTAGTCTTCTAATATTAGTTTGGGAGATGGGGACATATGAGGAATCTATGTTATCGAGAACCATTCAAGTGATGATATTGTGGTAGGATGGGCCATGTATAGAGTTTTTATAGGATTTTACCTCCAATAGTTAGTGTTAGGGGATTAGCTCCGAGACTAGATCTAAGAGAAAATTCTAAAACTCCACATCAAGCTAGGAGTTGGATCAGTACATGACGGTTAAGCAGAGTGGGTGGTTGTGGCTGAGGTAGCCCTGCACCAGTTGGACCTAGATAGCAGAGTGGGATTGCTCTAGGTAGTGAGGTTATTTCACATAGCAACAATTCTAGATAGATATATTTTGTACAGCCTACCCCTGAGGTGTATAGTGTCAGGATATCTTCTATGATAGGCACGATCTTAGTAGCCTCTATGATTGTTTCTGCTCTTTTTGAAATAGGTTCTTTACATAGTTTTATATATGTACCTATGGTGGAAATCATTGGTCTTGTTAATCTATTTTATGAGGGTGTTATGAAATTTAACACTCCACTCAGAATTATATCAAAGAGTGTAAGACAGTGTAGGGAGTTCCCCCTTGAGATTAGTTGGGGTCACTTGGTAAGGGATATTTTTTTCTATGAGATTATAGGGTTTGAATTCATACTCAGTATGGACTATCTATTTTATTATCGAGACATCATTGATTTCTATCACCATAAGACAACCTTCACATCACCATAGGGTGACGTTTTTATTCACAAGGGTGAATGGCATGTCCAAGTGAGTAGAGCTAGACTGCAACATATGGTGTGGGTGGGATGACAACCTAGATTTCTAGTTTATATCTTGATGATCATACATAATGTTAGGTGGATTTCCCCCCAGTGGTTGATAATTTCAGGGATGTTTTCCTAGAAAACCTTTATAGTTTACCTATTAAGAGAGATGTAGAGTACTTTAGCGAGAAAGTTCCATGAGCTTCAACAATATCCATTCCTCCTTATATGATAAATACTACATAGTTGTTAGATCTCAAGAGGTTTCTAGAGGATTTTGAGGCAAAGGGGTTTATACGAACTAATATTTATTCATAGGGTTCTTTAGTCCTTTTTGAAAAAAATGTGGATAGTACCTTTAGGCTATGTGTGGATTACTAAAAATTGAACTAGTTGATGGTTAAGAATCGGTATCCCCTAACACAAATATATGATCTCTTCAATCATCTCCATGGTGATTTGGTGTTCTCAAAAATTGATTTGAGATCAGGTTATCACCATGTGTGTGTTTGACACATAGGAATACCTTGTAAATTTGTTTTGTAGCAGGTATAGTCTATACGAGTATTTGGTTATGTCGTTTGATATCACAAACTTGCCAATAGTTTTCATGTCACTGATGAATCAAGTTTTCCATCCTTATTTAGATTATTTTTTGTGGTATTGGTGGATGATATCTTGGTGTATTATCATAATCTACATGACCATGACAAAAATCATGAGATTGTTTTGGATACACTAAGGGAGAATTGGTTATATACTATTCTCACAAACTGCCACTTCTGTAGGGATAAGATTTACTTCCGGGGTCATATTTTCTTAGAGAAAGGATTATCAGTCGATCTAGAAGATGTGGGAGTAGTAGTTTCATGGTAGTAGCACAACAATATCTGTCACATACAATGTTTATTAGGGATAAATGTATATTATAGGTGATTCATACAAGAATTATCATGCCCAATGACACCTTTGATGGGATTGACTAAGAAGGGTTTGAAGTTTGTATGGAAAGATACTACAAGACATAATTTTAGGAGATGAAAGGGATATTGACTTTAGTGCCAGTCCTAATTCTGGTGGAGATGGGAAAGATCTACATTGTGTATTTTGACGAATTAGGTATCAGGATAGGATACATTCTCATGTAGGAGGATAGAGTAATGGCATACACGTCACATTAGTTAAGGAAATATGAGAGGAATTACTCAATTCATGATCTGGATTTATATGTAATTGTTTATGCCCTGCGATGTTGGAGACACTATTTTCCAGGAGAGCATTTTTTGGTGTACATGACCACAAAATACTCAAGTGCATATTTACACATCAAGATCTAAATATGAAGAAATGAAGGTGGGTTGAGTACCTACAGTGCTTTTACTTTGAGCTTACCAATATGCCTAGAAAGAAAAATGTACTGGCTGATGCACTAAGAAGGAGGACTCAGATACAAGCAGTTTAAAAGGTTAGTAGTGAGTGAAAACTTATGGATTTTCTTTCTAAGATGCATAGAGATTTATAAGACAATCAGCGGTAGATTCTTCATTCATCCTTAACTGTGACCCATATCCTTATGAATAGAGTGAGAATGATACAACTATCAGATTCTGAGGGCCTAGTCCTACGAGGGAGTGTGGAAGGTGAGGACCCACCTCTAGGTTACATTGTAGGAAAGGATGATATCCTAAATATTCATTGTCACATATGGTTTCCAGAAGACATATGTGATGAGATGATGCAAGAATTTTAGGCCACGATTTGGATGGGACATCTCAGTATTACCAATATGTTTCATGATTTATATCGCTAGTATCAGTGGCTAGGGATGAAACAAGAAGTGACTAGTTTTGTTACAGATGTTCCACATATTAGTCGATAAAGCTAGAGCATCATTGAACAACTAGGATTTTACTACAATTATACATTCCTAAATAGAAATCATAAGATGTCATTATGGGTTTTGTGACCGGTTTTCCAAGGTATTCTTGTGGTAGTGATACATTTTGGGTTGTTGTTGACAGACTCATAAAGGTTTCTCATTTCCTACCGATCTGGGAGACCTTCTCAGTAGTTGAGTTTGGGAGGTTGTATTTTTGAGAGATAGAAAAACATAATGGTGTTCCTCAGACCATGGTATTAGATAAGGATTCTCAGTTTACATCTCATTTTGGAAGAGTTTATAGAGGGATTTGGGTACATAAGGGATTTTGTGCACGGTATACCACCCTCAGACTAATTCTCATACCCAGAATTTTTAAATGAATTTTTATTTTTATTCATTATTGGATATGGTTTCTCACACCAAGGTCTAGGATAGGTATCAGATTAAAATTTTTATCGTTTAATATTTTACTAGGTTTTGGACCCGTATGCGGTCATCGCGTGATTGGTTGTTGCTGCGCAGCCAGCCCACGTGTCGTGCTATTTATCATTATTGTTTGTAGAGACCCGAAGATTGATATACATAGATATTACATTAATTTTTCAGAATACATAATACATAAACAAAAACAGACACACACGGACCGTAATAGTTTAGTGTCTTTGGAAACATGGAACGCAATCTTCTAATCATGGTGAAAGATGCTCAACATCTCCCATAAAGATCTTCCACTTTTTGTTTCTTTACCTAAAACCTTTATTTTAATCCTGGGGGAAAATAAAACATAAAATGGATGAGCTCAAATGCTCAGTAAGGTTATGCATGGATAAAATAAAACATACCATATACATTTGAATTTAAAAACATGAACATAATGTTTAAACATCAAAATATTGAGCAACGACTTAAAATATGGAAGTACATAAGGCATAGATCGTAATGGAACATAAATCATGATAACATAGAATGGGAATAAAACATGTAATTGTGGCATCCATTAAGCACATGTAATGATTTCCGCAGTATCCAAGGCTTTGATGCCAAGACCATCTTAGTGGAAAAAGTCCCTTTCTGAATCGAATGATGAAATTGGAATTAGAAGAAATACTTTCGTGATTTTGGTACAGTCTCACCGTTGGTCGTTCATTGGGAAATTTACACTTCATATATAAAATAAATGAAGTTGAATTTGTCATTCGTGATGTGTTAGCAGATCATGTGATAGAATGATGGGTCATTCAACCTGTCTCAAACAAAAGGTTAGAAAAGTTATCAAAAAATACATAAGTCCATCAATAGTGAGATTAATCATATATAGTTCCTAAAATGGAATTATACTTCATATATCATACTTTTTAATATAATAAAACTAGTTTCTAATAAACAGGGACTTCCTATAGGCCAGTGGTAGGTGATAAAGGCCAGTCGCACTTTAGTTGTGGGTTTGATTCCCACAGCCTTGTCCGACGCGATGGGCTGTCGCCCATCCTGCTGGTTGTCCTTTTTCTAAAACTAAATTACTACAACATCCCATCAATAATATCGAAAAAATTCTATCCTTAAACAATACTAACTTATGTCCAACATAATCCATTCCAATCATTAGGTTTATCCAAAATACTACTGTCTAATCTCATATTATAGTGAAAACGATTACCAAAGAGTTCATATAACAAGCATGTTAATACCATCGTTGATCCCCATATATCATGAGATATGTCTTGTTGGTCACATTCCAAACATTTGAATGCCTTAATCATGTATTCTCTTGAAAAATGAATACCCATTGAATCTTAGTGAAAACATGAGTGCTGTAAAAAGTTACCTCTTTTCACATACCAAAACCTCAAACCACGATATAACTATTTCCTTATATCAGTCATGAGCTCCTGAATACTGTCAAAGATTTCATTTTCTCCTTATCACTTCATTATGCGCATATCATCAATTTTCCAAAAATATCTCAATAACTTTCCATGGTTACCGGTACCATAAAATTATTGAAACCCACTATAGACCAATACATAAATATTCCAATATTCCACGATACTATATACAACATTATTTTGGAATCCCATTACATAAACACTTAATCATTCCACCACATCATTTTCATATTCAACATCGCCAATAGTGATCGCATGTGACTTTCCTTTGTCCTTTTCCTTAAGTGGTTGCTCATGTCGATCATCACTAACCCTTGGATTAGGGCATTTATTAGCATAATGCCCCATTTCCTTGCACTTGAAGCATTGAAGTGTTGGTGGTGCATTCTCTGCAGTCTTTTCTTTATTCACATCATTAGAAACCCTTTTTCCATTACTTTGACACTCAGCTACTCAATGACCTTCTTTTCCACACTTAAAACATTTTCTAGTCCCTTTAAGACAATCTCCACCATGCTTCTTTCCACAATTTGAGCATAAGGAAACATTCATCTTCTTTTCACCATTATTCTGAGATTTCTCCTTGAACTCCATATTTTGTTTCTTGTCAAAAATATGAGATTGATAAGTAACACCAACTTCCATTTCTACCTTGATAGCACAACGCACAATTTCTTCATAGATACTGAAGTCTCTTATAGCTAATTCCCTTCGAAGATTTGGTTTTAAGCCACTGAAGAATCGATCAAATTTACTTTCAGGTTGGATGATATAGCCAGATGCATACCTTGAAAGCCTTGTAAAATTCTCTTCGTATACACCAACAGATTCATCATCCTTTTTCTTTAGTTCAAGAAACTATTTCTCCATCTTTGTTCGAAGAATACGAGGAAAGTACTTATTGAAAAATAAGTTCTTGAACTCGACCCATTCCATGTACTCAATTTCATCTCTTGGAATCATATTCTTGATAAGATTCCACCATTGATCAACTTCACCTTCCAAACGATATACTGTTAAGATGACTTTATCATGTTCAAAACATTGAAGAACTGAAAATATCTTTTCAGTGGTACTGATCCATTGTTCAGCAACAAGTGGATCAGAAGACCCACTGAAAGAAGGTGGACGTTGCCTCATGAAGGACTCAATAGAATATTGTTCCCTTATCTGCTCATTTGGAAGTCCAGAATGATTCATAGCCTGTGTAAGTATAGCAATAGGATTTTTCACTCCATCTCCCATTACATTTGTTTGTTCAGGAGGACAATCATTGCATTTTCCATTGCATTGATCAACACGGTTCCTTCGGGCTCCAGCCATTGTCTAAAACCCAAAAAGAATAGTGTGAGAGGTAAAAATCATGCTAGGGAAAACAACATAGTAAAGGGGGAGTACCCTCAATATCTAACATCTTAGGTTAAATTCTGAGATCATTAGCACAATTCTAGGACTATAACCTCTACGTATACTTAACCTTAGGGACATCCCAAGACATACCTTAGAAATATCTCTAGGGATCTCACTAAAGTTTTCGCATCCTAGTTTCCAAAGGTTAACTAAACATTTCCTCTGATACCAATTGTAGAGACCTGAAGATTGACGTACATAGAAATTACATTACTTTTTCAGAATACATAATACATAAACAAAAACAGACACACAAGGACAGTAAAAGTTTAGTGTCTTTAGAAACTTGGAACGTAATCTTCTAATCGTGGTGAAAGATCTTCAACATCTCCTATAAAGATCTTCCACTTTTTGTTTCCTTACCTAAAACCTTTCTTTAATCCTGGGGGAAAATAAAACATAAAAAGGGTGAGCTCAAATGCTCAGTAAGGGTAAGCATGGATAAAATAAAACATACCATATACATTTCAACTTAAAAACATGAACATAATGTTTAAACATCAAAATCCTGAGCAACGACTTAAAACATGGAAGTACAAAAGGCATAGATCATAATGGAACATAAATCATGATAACATAGAATGGGATTAAAACATGTAATTGTGGCATCCATTAAGCACATGTAATGATTTCCATAGTAGCCATGGCTTTGCTGCCAAGACCATCTTAGTGGACAAAGTCCCTTTCTGAATCGAGTTCACTCCTCGTTCCAGTCCTGTAATACTGAACCGGATTAACTTACCATTCTTGCCATGTCTATATCATGAGATATAAATCTTTACCCAATTAATTGGAGGGAGATATAAGTCCCACCCATCTCATAATGAAATCATTCTTACTTGTGCCACAAAATAAACATACATCATTCATAATAACCCAATAAATAAAATGGGTTACAAAAACATCATTCCATCATCAAATAATCCATCTAAAAGAAATGGATATCATTTCATAATAAGAAAAGTGAAACCATTTAAATCATATAGACATGATACTTGAAACATACACATATGAAATAATGTCATCTTAGATGAAAAATGGTTTTGATAAAACACTTGAAATGAATTCTTGATGAAAATATCCTTTCTTCTTCTAAATCATTCTCTTTTCACAAAATTTCATGCAATTTTAAAAGAAAAGGATTTTGTTGAAAAGATTCATGAAATATTTTGGAGTAAGCTTCATGAAAATAAGGCTTTATAAAACCATAATTATCCATTCGTTCCGTATAAGTTAAAAAAACATTCTTCTCGTACTTTTGCCGGAAAAGTCAAAATGTACCTTGTAGGGTAAATAAAAGAAAGATTCCTTCCATACCATGGGGTAAAAGTCAAAATGGGTAAAAATGACTTTAAACATACATGAAAAAACTTTTATAAAACATGGACATGGAAGATTGCAATAACCCCTGTAAATACTTACGAATAAGCAATCTCGGATGAAAATGAGATTTGCAAAATTATCCCTTACCTTAGGTTTGACATGCTTCGTACGTATCCGAACCTCCTGTATAGTGATTTAAATAATTTCATTGACTTATTAAATAATCATATTAATTGTTATGATATCATATATGGTTCACTTATGACTTTATATTACCCGTTCTTTTGTAAATTCCATGTTAAAGAGCGTTTTGGGTAAAATCGTTTCATTTGTCGTCCGTGTTTTGACTTGTAATTATTCATATGATTACTTAGATCATGATTACATAAATACAGAATATAAACATGATTTAAATATAATATATATTCAGAATATAAATATATATAATAGATCGATAAATGGAACGAAATACACCATTCATAGAGACAGTAGGCCGTACGTACGCAGGACCGTTGTTTTCGTTTCCTCATTGAATTGAATGGAATTAATTGGATGACATACATATATATATATACATAAATACAGTATCATTATTATGTCATATATTTCATGATTACTTATTATATATACTTTATAATCATTTATGAATGGTTAATCATTTAGAATGAATCTCATCACGTCATGGAGACGGTATTACGTACGTACTCACGAGCGATGATATCATTTCCATGATCATGGAATTTTATTAGAGTGTATGTATACTATTACAGAATCAATATCACTTTACAATAATCATATAGAGTTATTATTTACACCATTATACCCATCCAAGTAAGGTGGTGGTGAAAAATAGATTACACCACGGCGTGGAGACGGTATTCCGTACGTACGCACGTTCCGTGATTTCGTTTTCCGTAGGATGGATAGATGGTGAAATAGGATTGTTTCATACTTATAATAACATATCAATATATGAGTGATACTGATGTTATTAATTCATAATGAAACAACCTAAGAAGAAGAAGTGGAATAAGAAATAAAGTTGAAAGAATCGGTAACAAACATTACCTCTTCTTTGAAGCGTCTCTTTGAGACCTCCTCTTAGGGCACTAAAATTGGTCTTTGAAGAAGACCAGAACCTCTAGGATGATTCTAGGGAAGTGGAGAAGAGAAATTGGCAGGAGTTGGCCGAACTTGAAGGTTCAAAGTGGTGTGAGGAAGAGAGGGAGGAGGTGCCCTTTTATAATGGAGGAGAGGGGCACCATTGGAATAACTAAAAATATTATTTTATTATAAAGTCATATTCGGTTTTTAATGGCTCCAAATTGATATATTTAGAACCTAAGGTGGGGATGGGTCGAAATCATCTCATCCAATAGAATTTATACAAGTTTAGGTCATTATATTAACCTTATATTTTAGTTTTAACTCTTAGTTAATTATATTAACATTTACCATGCCACTTTGTGTTTTTATATTATATAGTTAATAAACTTACCATATAAATCCGAGAGACCCCCAAGTGGTCCATTAATGATAAACCTATCATGATATAAGTATCTTGGCCGAACCTTAGATTTTTAGAAATATAATAACAATTAATAATATAATATTTGTTTAAAAACTATTTTATGTCAATTTTGACACTATTTTGTAATTGATTTTTGTGAAAATCATAACAGAATTATTAGTTGTAACAAAGTTAATTAAATCAATACTAACATGTCATATTAACATATAAAATTATTGTAATTCATAAAAATTCTCAAATTACATTTATTTGGGTATTTATAAGATCAATTATTTCAATATTTCATTAATAAGATAATTACTGCATCATCATTGTGTATTTATAGTCGAATTTATCTTATGTATAACCCTATATTAAAAATGATTTACTTATTAAACTTTGATTTTAACTATTTTAACCCTTCTTTAAATAAATTAATAATAAATGTCCTAATATAATCCAAGTGGGCATAAATGGTCATATTTTATTCCTAAGGCTATTTTTGGTCGAATTACACTTATCCCATAGAATTAGGACATGTGTTAGGGTAATAGTAATAACACTTTTACCCTTAATTACCATATTTACTTTTAACCGTGGTAAAAAAAGTAAAAAGTTACTATTCACCCAAAATTATTTTCATCTCATTGAACCACATTTTAGATATTAACCGTGTCTCTCAGATTTTCAAAATTCCACTCACAGAAGTGGTAAAATTAAGTTTTATGAAAAATTCAGTTTTTTAACTACCACTTAGTGGTTTCACTATTCATCAAAAAACGAAAGTTTCCAGAAAAATACCAAAAATTAGTCCTAAGCTATATTTGATATTATGAATTAAAAAATGATGTCTATTTTACCAAATTCAAAACATATCAGTTACATTAACTTTTTTAAAAATTAATTCCTGTCGTCAAAACAAATAGCGTGTTTTTAAGAGATAATAACTATCAAAAGATTGACACTTGTTTATGTCTGGTTTAAATGTGAAATTACATCCAATGACCAACATTGTATTAAATTGTAAAAATATATTATAAATATACTTTAAAACCACTCAAATTAATAATTTATCACTATTAATTATTTCGATTAAAAAAGTTGTTTTTAATTAAAATTTAGTAATTTTCACTATTCATCAGAATATGAAAGTTATCCGAAAAGTACCAAAATTTCACCCTAAGCTATTTTTGATATTTAGAATCCAAAAATGAAGTCCATTTTGAAAGATAAAATTTATAAAATTTCAAAAAGTGGGTATTACTATTCATAACGGCTAGTTCATAATAATATTATAATAATATCTCATTTATTGAAACTCGGTATTGCGTACTACACACGCTATCGAGGAAGGCCGCGATTGCATGTAATGCAAGGAAAGTCAGGGATGTGTGTTGTTTAAGCTCCTTTTGGTGTAGCGTACAACACAAAACATTAATGAAATTAAAAAGAATATTTTTCATAAAATCTCGGGGTGTTACATTGTTATTCTTTATATTATTATTATTATTATCTCATTATTGTAATTAATATTATTATTATTTGTTTTATTATTATTATTTTTATGATTATTGTTGTAATTATTTTTATTTTTATTTGTATTATTGTTATTATTATTAGTATTATTATTCTTTTTCTTTATATTATTATTATTATTATTCATTGTATTAATAATAATAATAATAATAATATTACATTATAATTAAAATGAAAAAAATGGAAACCAAGTTCTACCCCTATCCCTAGTGCGCAGTGGTGCCTCACCCCCACCTTCGCTCGCTCTGCCACCCTGGGATATGACCCTTGCCACTGCCTTTGGCCCTCCGCCTGCATTTGGCCGGCCCTCAAACTCCACCTTCACCCCTCACCATCACCCTCACCCAGCGCCCTCATCTAGTGCCCAGTCCCTTGTCCCACACCTCTAGCCTACTGACCAGCCCCAGCCGACCCCAGCCTCGCCCAGCACCAGACTTTTCCTGTAGGACCATGCCTCCCTCGCTCTGTCCCAGCCTCACGCCAGCCTCACGCCAACCTCACCCTTGCCCAGAAGCTTAGCCTATGACCTTTTGTGTTCCAGTAGGTTGCCGCACCCTGACTATCCAGCTCCAACCTCTTCCCTCGACACCACCGGCAAGGCCACCTCTGACCTCTCTAGTTCTCACCAGGCTACCTTGACCTTATCTCTACTCCGCTCTAGCAGCAGCCACACCCCCTCGCCCTTTTCCCACACTTCAAGCTAATGCGTTCAACCTGAGGCGAACCCAACCTCACTTGTGGATGTTTCTTCCTATTTCTTTTGTTTTTTATGTGGCCAAATACTAACATCCCTGGTTTTGGTTTGGTGCGTTTTGATGGCTGTCTGGGGAATGCAATTGGTCCGTGGATGTTTTTCTTCTTTCTACGGAAACATCATTGCATCCATGCTTGATTTGAGGTAGGTGAATCTTCATTTTCCTTTCCAATTAAGTCCACTTAATACATGAGTTTTTAATTAAATTTTTGACTTATTTCTCACCTTATCAATGAACATAATTGAATTTCTATAGTATTTTCAAGTTATTGAAATTTGATAAAAAATAGTTTGGAAGTACTTTCTCTAGTATTATTTACACGTGATTATGTAAAATGTGTTCACTGGATGTCAAATTTTGTCTTGATGATGTTTTAATCATGAAATTCAGCCTCTATATACTCTACAATAGGCTGTAAAGGTGTTTCCAGTTTGAATGTATCATTTAACATTTATTCGGTCTGTTTAATTAATTGTTTATAAATTTTTTCATCTATTCATAAATGATTTTAATAAATTGATGGGTTCATTATAAAAATTGTTTATAAATTATTTATTATGTTTATTAAATTGTTTACATATTGTTTCATCAGTTTATAAAATTTTAAATAAACTGTTTGTCGTTGAAAATATAAATTGGGTTTTTTCGTGAGATTTTGGGTAATGTTTTGGATATGTAAAGCTAATGGTCTGATTGGTAACTCTTATGTTTCCAAGGTGTGATTTTATTTTTTAAGTAACTTGATTTGCCATTCGGAACCTTGAAGTCAAATTATGATGTTTGTATGCACTTTTAGAAATGATTGTGTTTAAAAAAACTATGAAATTTCTTGACAAAATTAATTTTTTTGTTAAATTGTTTTGGAAAAGTTTTGTGATTAAAAGGAATGGTTTTTTGGTTTTAAATTATTGAGTTTTTCTTCCTAAACATTTTTTTTCTATAAATCATGGTCATTTGGTTTTGAAATGTATTTTTGACATGAGGTTGAAAACGGTTGAGGCTCGTTTGGTAGTGGAAACATGATTTGGTGTGCCTTTTGGAACTTCAGGGACCGTTTGGCACTTTTGACCAAAGGAAAGTGCTGGTACTAAATTTTAAATGAGATTATGCTTGGAAAATATATATGCTCGATTGGAAACTTTGAACATTTTATGAAATGGATTAAATGTTAAATGGTGTGATGACCTGATTGGCAATTTGTTAATGTGAAATTATTGAATGTGTATTTGGGGGTGCTCTGGTCTAGGGTAACCCTTTATGGGTGAATGCATAGGACGCATCCATGTTTGGGGAAACCAAGTGTGGCGAGATGGGTCACATGTGCGAGGGCCTTACTACTTAAAAAGTATTAATATAACCACCATGGGTTCTAGGGAATCGTTTAGATGATCGAGTGATAGTTACTAACTAACCCTGATTAGACAGGTTGGTACCCCCAAGATTTTTTGTTAGGCTAGGTGGGATTTTCCACAGGATTGGTCAGTTTAGGGTGGCCAATTAGATACAGACTTAGGAGCTTCACCATACACTGATATGTGTTTCTGAAACCGAGTACATCTAGGGGTATTCTAGGGATGTTTAGGATCACCCATGGTTGGTGTATTATTTTTATTGCTTGTTTCCTATTTTTTATACCAGTTTATTTTCCAGCTTGAATTGTTTACCTGTTCTACTTTAGCCCAGATTTGGTATACATTGTTTTGGGTTTATTTTATAAAATGAAAAGTGATTTTGGGAAGGGTATGTCTTGTGTGTTGTATTTTTAAATGAAAAAAAATCATGTTGCTTACTTTAAAATGTGAAAACCTTACTTTTATAATTGTATTCTAAACTTGTGTTAGTGAATTGTTTTGGGAAAAGAGATGTTGGATTCTATGGTTTATCTTGGAAACCATACTGATCATTTTAATTCTCATTCCTATTTTTATCATTTCAGTTGAAGGTTCCCCTTTGATCAGGTTCTCTTGGCTAAGTTTCCAATTATTGGGGCAAGGCCGGCCTTTGGTAAGGTGGTGACCTAGAGGGTCACATGGAGGTATGTTGAGATGTTCTGTTTTTTTCGCTTCTAGAGTTTAGTTTTATTTTTTTGTTTATTCTGGTTTATTTATTTATCTTTCACGGGGAAACTCATTCCCAATGATTAAATATTTATTCCGAACACCGGTTCCCAGTCCGTGGGGATCGAGAACGCCCTTCAGGCCATGTTGTAGACTAGCTCGGGTGACCGGTTTAGGGTCGACCTAGGTTGGTTCAAGAAAAAATGGTATCAGAAAAGGCCCTTGTCATTTGGGGTGTCCGATAGATATAGATCAGGACTCTTGGTAATCAGGAAGTTGGTACAGGAAAGACGTCATGAACCCTCACTCGTTCCGAACCTCGAGTCCCCAAGGGTAGTACAAGAATTGAGTCCTTGTCTCGTGCTGATTTGTTTTGGATTGAAGAATGAAAATGGAGGCTTGGAAATGTTACATCAGGATTTAACATGGATTACTGAACCATGTGGAGTCCGAGTACATGGTTTAAGATCCTCCTATTTATTGAAAATTACTTGGGACATGGCCCACTACCATGTCTCCATGTTAATCATTACTACTAGTCCCTCACCCCAGAAGTTTGATGCAAGTTAAATGTTTTCTTGGTTATTATTTGGTGTGAGTGCACTTTTGAAAATGAAAAAGAATTTTTGAAATGAGAATGATATCTTTTAAATGGCTTTAAATTTTTGTAATGAATTTTTAATACTAAAAGATATTGGTCTAAAAATCTGGTGTTTTCTTGGAACTACTAGAGATATGGTTTGGGTGAAATCGCAGGTACTGTTTATGAACATTCACACATGTGAGGAAATTAATGGGAAGTGCATGTTGGTGCATACAGATGAAAGTGGATAAAGGCATGTGCATCAGTGCATGGGATTGCTGGGGTGTGTACTTGGAATTAAAGGCTTGACCTTGTTTTTCTAAAGTGATAAAAAAGGGAAATTATTTTTGGAAATTGAATTTGGTTTGAAAAGTGAGATTGGTATTTGGAAATTGGACTTGAAAGAAGGCGATTCTGAAATCTAAAATGAAAAAGGGAATTTTGTGTTGTGTTTGTATTTTTTTTTGTTTTGAGCTTGGTGTTTTTGGATGATGGCGCTTTCAATGAGATTGCTTCGTCTTAATATTGGTTTTTGATTTGTGTTTTATATGTTGTTCAGAAAATGCCACCCAGAAAGCTCCCCAGGGTTTTTGATAAGTTAGGCCCAGTTTTTGGTCCTTTAGGATGTTTCCTATCCTTCACGGTGACCAGGGTCTGTTAGACGCAACAGAGTGGCTTGAAGGGGTCGAGCACGTCTTTAGGGCATTGGGAACTCCCGAAGATGTTATAGTGTGTTCCGTTTTGGGTTTGTTCGAAGGGCCAACTCTTGATGAATGGGAGTTATTCTCCCCACCATCAATGAAAGTTAGGATGACATGGGATGTATTTAAATCCATCTTCATCCAATGGTTGCTACCTGAAGAAGTGAAGACAATGAAAAGGGTAGAGCTCATTCATATCCAACAAGGCCAACAGACGGTGAAAGCATATTTGACCATTTAAAGGAACTCATGTCCTTTTCTCTTGAGGTAGAATCACAAGATTTGATGAAGAATTATATATTTATCAGGGGCCTTCTCCTATAGATAATGGAGTGGGTCCTCCCTTCTATGGACCATCATTTTTAGTAGCTGGTGGATGAGGCGTTCTTAGTTGAGTTGGTCCCCGGGGTGTAGATGGATGGAAATTTAGCGTATCTAGTTGCTCATGAAGGTTCCCCATATGAAAAGTAGGGTGTTCTAGATGGACCTATTTCTAAAGAGTCCTCTATAGTGGTTTTGGTTTCAATTTCATCAGACCGTTCAGTGTTTTGACACCAATGTGGCTGGTTCAGGCACGTGAAGCCGCCATGTCACATCCCTGTGAAGAGGTGTCACCATTGCTAGTGTTTGGGTCACTTAGAGAAGTTTTACAGGAAGCCTCACCTAAAGAAGACACTATAAATAGAGTAGTTCCAGCGCCTTACTGTGAGGCAAGGGATGCTTCAACCATCAGAGCCCCAGCTGCAGGCCTTGGGGTGAAGCTCGCGCACAGTGAGGAGCTACCGGAGGTGTGAAGCCACAGTTCGAATTTTGTGTTCTATTTTTGAATTGGAACAATTTAAATTAATTATGTTCTTGTTTTTATACTGTTAGAGTCCTGAAGTTGTTGTAAGTTCATTGTTTTTCCATAAAGTTATGATGGACTCATTCTATTGTAATCCAAACAACCTCGTTTGTCTAATTATGCTTTTTTGAATCTTGCGTTTTTCTTTAAAGCATGTTTGAACCTTGTATGGGTTGATCTCGGTTTAGCTGTTTTAGTTTGGAGATGTAAGTGCCTGAGGAAGAATCAATGTTTGTGGTTATGCTCAAGTTCACTATTTGGGTTAAGTTTATCTAGGACATTTTTCTCTAGTATTCAGGGTTTTCAGTCTAGTTCGAGAGTTCTGAGTTTTAGTGATGGTGTGGGTTGCTCGTGATGTGGAACTTAGTTTGGATCGATTGGGAGTTACCGCATCACCCCCTTCCCATGGTGCTATGTTTGGGTGTTAAATTTCAATTCTAGATGACTTCTTGTGGTGGGGAGAACCCCCTCATGTTCTCCCATTCTCTGGTGTTGTGGTTTCTCTTAGTTTCAATCAGGCATGGATTTCTGTTTTGTCTATTGTTCCAAAAAGTAAATTTTTGGGGGAATAAAGTCTCTGTGATGGGGATAATTATAACACCCCTACTTTTTAAATTATTTTTTATTTTTATTAAGTCTTGGCTCTGGGTTCTGGACAAGGTCCGGGTTGGGTGTCAGATTAAAATTTTTATCGTTTAATATTTTACTAGGTTTCTGACCTATGCGAGGTAACCATGCGATTGGAGGTAGCCACACGACCATCCCACGTGTCATGAAATTGCTTGTTATTCTTCTTCTTATTATTCTATATATTATTATTATTATTATTATTTCATTATTTCCATTTTTAATATTATTATTTTTGGTATTATTATTATTATTATTATTATTTGTATGATTATTATTTTTATTATTATTATCATTTGGATTATTATTATTATTATTATTACTTGTATTATTATTATTATTATTATTATTATTACTAAATTATAATCAAAATGATAAAAATGGAAACCTAGTTCTACCCGGTGCCCCTTCCCCCCTAACCCTAGCACACAACAACGCCTTCACCCCCTCCACCATCGCTCTCTTTTCCACCCTTCGCTACGCCCCTCGCCCCTGCCGCCGGCCCTCCGCCTGCATCCAACCCACCCTCGACCTCCGATGTCACCCCTCACCTAGCTCCCTCACCCAACACCCTCATACGACACTCATACCCTCATCCCATGCCTCCGGCCTACCAACCAGCCCTAGTCGTCCCTGACCCCACCTAGCACCCACCTTCGCCAACATGACCCTGCCTCCCTTTCTCTTGCCCAGCCTCCCGCCGACCTCGTCCTCACCCTACCTCACACCGGCCTCACCCAAGCCCAGTGTGCTGGCCTCTAGAGTTCCGCGTTCCAGTAGGCCTCCGCTCCCAGATCATCTATCTCTGGCTTCCTCCCTCCACACCACCTGAAAGGCCACCTCTGACCTCTATGGTTCTCACCAGGCCACCTCGGCCCTAGGCTCTCCTCTATTCCGGTAGTAGTCGCACCCTGTCTCCCTCCTTCCTCACTTCCATCTAGCATGAAGGACCTCCAGAAAACCCAACCAAACTTGTGGTAGTTTCTTCCTATTTCCAGTGTTTTTATTTAAGTGGCCAAAATTTGTTGTCTCGGGTTTTGTTTTGGTGCATTTTGATGGTTGTCTAGGGCGTACAATTGGTAGGTGGATTTTTTTCGTCTTTCTGTGGAAATGGAAATGCGACTACGCTTGATGTGAGGTAGGAAAATTCTCATTTTCCTTTCTGATTAAGTCCACTTAATAAATGAGTTTTTGATTAAATTTTTTACTTACTTCACACCTTTGAAATGCACTTAATTAAATTTATATTGTATTTTCAAGTTAGTCGGTTTTGATAAAAATAGTTTTGAAGGACTTTCGCTAGTCATATTTATGTGCGCTTATGAAAAATGTGTTCTCTAGATGTAAAATGTTTTCTTGATTATGTTTTAAGTATTAAATGAACCTTCGATATAATTTTCAATAGGCTGTGAATGTGTTTCCAGTTTGAATGAATTGTTTAACATTTATTCGGTCTATTTAATGAATTTTTTATACATTGTTTTGCCTGTTCATTGATGTTTTTAATAAATTGTTGGGTTTGTTATAAAAAATGTTTATAAATTATTTGGTATGTTTATTAAAATTTTTATAGATTGTTTCATCTATTTATAAAATTTTAAATAAAATTTTTGACATTAAAATGAAAAAGTGGGGTTTTCATGATATTTTGGGTAATGTATTGGCTATGTGAAGCTAAAGGTCCGATTGGTAATGCCTGTGTTTTCAAGGAGTGATTTGATTGTTTAAGTAATGTGATAGCCTTTCTGTTAGCTTCAACTCAAATGATGATGTTTGTATACACTTTTAGAAATGATTGTTTTTTAAAAAAACTGTGTACCTGCTTGAAAACCATTTCGTTTGTGTTAAATTGTTTTTGAAAGGTTTTGTGATTATAAGGAAATGGTTTTGTGGTTTTAACGTAATGAGTTGTGCTTCCTAAACAATGTCTTCTTTAAATCATGGTTGTTTTCCTTTGAAATGTGTTTTAAAGTGAGTTTGAAAATGGTAAAGGCTCGTTTGGTAGTGGAAAAATGAATTGGTGTGCATTTTGGAACTCAAGGGCATGTTTGGCACTTTTGACCCAAGGGAATTGTTGAAACTAACTTTTAAAGGACATTGTGTTTGGTGAAAGTGTATGCCTGATTGGAAAATTTGAATATTTTATGAAATAGTTTAAATGTTAAATGGTGTGACGGCCTAGTTGACACTTAATGTGAAATGATTGAATGAGTATTTGGGGGCGCTCCTATCTAGGGTAACCCTTTGTGAGTGAATGCATAGGATGCGTCTGTGTTTAGGGAAGGAAATTGTTATGAGAGGAGTCATGTGTGCGAGGGCCTTCATACTTAGACAATATTAATATAACCACAATGGGTTCTTGGGCATCATATAAAAGATCGAGTGATGGTTGCTAACCAACCCTGATTATACGGGTTGGTACCCTTTGGATTTATTGTTAGGCCAGGTGGGCTTTGCCCCTGGATTGGTCAGTATTGGGTAGCCAGTTGGTTATAGACATAGGAGCTTCACCATATGCCAAAAGGTGGTTCTGAAACCGATTACATCTAGGGGACTTCTAGGGGTGTTTAGGATCACCCATGGTTACTGTATTATTTTTATTGCTTGTTTACTATTCGTTATACCAGTTTATTTTCCAGATTTCATTGTTTACTTGTTCTACTTTAGCCCAGCTTTGGTATAATTTGTTTTGGGTTTAGTTTATAAAACTACTAATGATTTTGGAAATGGTATGCCATTTGTGTTGGATTTATAAATGATAATGTCATGTTTCTTACTTTGAAATGTGAAAACCTTACATTTATAATGGTATTTCAAATTTCTGTTAGTGGATTGTTTTAGGATAGGAGATGTTGGATTCTATAGTTTATCTTGGAATCCATACTGATCATTTTAATGCTCACACCTATTTTTATCATTACAGTTGTAGGTTCCCCTTTTCTCAGGTTCTCTTGGAAGAGTTGGTCATTATTGGAGAAAGGTCGGCCTTTGGTTGGGTGGTGACATAGAGGGTTATATGGAGGTATGTTGAGTTGTTCTGGTTTTTTCTTTTTCACATATAGAGTTTAGTTTTATTATTTTGTTTATTCTTGTTTATTTATTTATCTTTCATAGGCCAAACTGTTCCCATCGATTAAATCTTTATGATCGGCACCAGTTGCCCGCCCGTGGGGATTGGGAAGGCCCTTCATGCCATGTCGCAGACTGGCTCGGGTGATCGGTTTAGGGTCCACCTGGGTTGGTTCGAGACATAATGCTATAAGAGGAGGCCCTTGTTATTTGGATCGTCCAGTAGATAGATATTAGAACTAATGGGACACTGGAGGTAGGTATGGGAAAGAAGTCATGAACCCTCGCTCGTTCGGAACCTTGAGTCACCAGGGGTAGTTTAGGAATTGATTCCTTGTCTCATCATGATTTGTTTTGGATAAAGGGATGACAATGGAGGGAAGCCGGTGTTACATCATGATTTCACATGGAGTAGTGACCCATGTAGAGTATGATTACACGGGTTAAGTTACTCCAAGTTGTTGACGCTTACTTGGGGCATGGCCCACTACCATGTCGCCAGGTTAAGCATGATTACAAGTCCCTCAATCCAGTAGTTTGATGAAAGTTAAGTGCTATCATGGTTTTTATTGGTGTGAGTGTGATTTTGAAAGTGAAAAAGGATTTTTGAAATGAGAATGATTTCTTTTAAATGGATTTAAATTCATGAAATGGATTTTTAAATCTAAAAGATCTTGGTCTAAAAACCAATGTTTTCTTGGAAATGCTAGATATATGGTTTGGGTGTAACCTCAGGTACTCTTTATGAATGTTTTAACATGTGAGGGAATGCATGGGAAGTGCATGTTGGTGCGTATGGTTGAAATCAGACATAGTCATGTGCAGCGGTTCATGGGATTTATAGGGTGTGTACTTGGAATTAAAGTATTGAACTTGTATCTCTAAAGTGATATAAAAAAGGGAAATGTTTTTTGGAAATTTAATTTTGTTTGAATAGTGGGTTTAGTATTTGAAAAGTTTCCTTGAAAGGAGGCATTTTTGAAAACTAAAATGAAAAATGGATTTTTTTGTTGTATTTGTATTTGTCTGGTTTTGAGCTGACTGTTTTTTTGATGAAGGTGCTTTCAATGATATTGCTTCAGCTTGATATTGGTTTTGGATCTTTGTTTTATATTTTGTTCTGAAAATTCCACATAGAAATCTCCCTAGGGTTTCTGATAAGTCATTCCTTGTTTTTGGTCCTTCTCAGACGTTTCCTGTCCTTCACGGTGATCGTGGTTCGTTAGAGGCAACAGAGTGAATTGAAGGGGTTGAGCACATCTTCAGGGTATTGGGAACTCCCGAAGATGTTATAGTGTGTGCCATTTTTGGTCTGTCAGATGGTCCAACTTTGGATGAATGGGGTCTATTCACCCCGCCATCAAAGAAATTTTGGATAACCTGTGATGTCTTTAAATCCATCCTCTTCTGATGGTTCCTACCTAAAGATTTTAAGACAAAAAAAAGGGAAGAGCTCTTGCGTATCCAACAACGCCAACGGACGGTGAAAGCATATGTTGGCCATTTCAAGGAACTCGTGTCCTTTTCTCCTGAGGTAGCATCAAAATATTTGATGAATAATTCTCTCATCATCGATGAATTTTTCCCACAGATCAAGGATCGGGTCCTCCCTTCTATAGACCATCGTTATGAGAAGCTGGTGGATGAGGTGTTCTTAGCTGAGTTGGTCCCTAGAGCGCAGATGGTTGGAAATCTAGTGTATCCAATTGCTCGTGACGGTTCCCCATCCGACACGTAGGGTGTTCTAGAAGGACCTATTTCTAAATATTCCTCTATCGTGGTTATGGCTTCATGCTTTTTCAAACAATTTATTGGTGTGCCACGAGTGTGGCCGGTTTGGGCACATGAAGCCGTCATGTCGCATCCCTCCAAAGACGTGTCGTCAGTGCGGGTGTCTAGATAACATGGAGAAGTTTTTCTAGAAGCATAACCTAAAGAAGACGATGTGACTGTAGGAATTCTAGTTCCAAACTATGAGGCAAGAGATTCTTTAGCCATCATAGCCCCAGCCGCATGCCTTGGAGTGATGTTCGTGCACAGTCATGAGCTGCTGGAGGTGTGAAGCATTGGTTCGGGTTTTGTGTTCTGAGTTGGAATTGTAACTTTTTAAAGTCTTCCCATTATTTTTTTCTGCTTTTAGAGTCTTGAAGTTGTTTTATGTTCATTATTTTTCAGTGAAGTTATGAAGGACTCATTCTATTGTAATCCAAACAGCCCCGTTTGTCTAAATATGGTTTTCGAAATCGTGTGTTTTTCTTTAAAGAATGTTTGGCCCTTATATGGGTTGATCTCGGTTTAGCTGTTTTTGTTTAGAGATGTAAGTTTTTGTGTGTAACACCCCAAGCTTCCACGGTATGTTTCGCTTTGAATAATACAATATCTTGTGTTGTACGCAATTTCGAGTTAAAACACACCACAACCAATCAAACTAGCCGTTATGAATAGTAATACCCACTTTTTGAAATTTTATAAATTTTATCTTTCAAAATGGACTTCATTTTTGGATTCGGAATATCGAAATTATCTTAGGGTGAATTTTTGGTATTTTTCAGAAAACTTTCAATTTTTGATGAATAGTGAAAAACACTTCGTTATAGTTTAAAACTGAATTTTTTATTTAAATAATTATTTATTTAATTTAATTTAATTTTAGGTCAAAATATATACATAATACCTATATAATTTCTATGTAATTCGTTGGAGTCATTTTATAATAAGCTTAGATATATAAAAGTTTTATTGAACTTTTTACCGTCTTTTAACCACCTCCTCAGAGCATTTGCAAATTTGCATAAAACTTAATTTCACTACTTCTGTGAATTGAATTTTGAAAATCCAAGAGACACGGTTGATATCATTAAGTAAAATGTGGTTCAATAAGATGAAAATAATTTTTGGTGAATAGTAACTTTTAACTTTTATTTACCACGGTTAAAAGTAAATAGGGTAATTGAAGGTAAAAATGATATTATAATTACCCTAACACATGTCCTAATTCTATTGGATAAGTGTAATTCGACCAAAAACAACCTTAGGAATAAAATATGATCCTTTTGGTCCCCTTCGATTAGATTAGGACATTTATTATTATTTAATTTAAAGAAGAGTTAAAAGTGTTAAAATCAAGTTTTCATAACTAATTTTTTTTAATATAGGGTTATACATAAGATAAAATCGACTAAAAATATTTATTAGAAAGATAAAAATATTTCCTACGTAATATTATTTTATTTATAATTTTTAGACATTACATAATTAAATTTATTTATGACACAATGATGATGCAGTAATTACCTTATTAATGAAAAATTAAAATAATTGATATTTTAAATATCTAAATAAATATAAATTGAGACTTATGATGAATTACACTAATTTTATAAGTTAATATGACATGTTAGGGTTGATTAAATGAATAGTTTTCTATCTAATCATGATTTTATGACTTTAACAAAAAAAAAATACTAAATAGTGTCAAAATTGACATAATTGAGTTTTTAAAACAAATACTATATTATTAAATGATATAATAGTCCTAAAAATATACAGTTCAGCCAAAGGACTTATATAACAATATATATGTCAGTAATGAACCACTTGAGGTTTTCTTGGCATTTCATATTGAGATTATTAACTATATAATATAATAATACAAGAATGCATGGTAAATGTCAAACTATTTTACAAAGAATTAAATCTAAAAGATAAGGTTAATATCGTGACCTAAACCTATCTAAAACATATTGGTTGAAAGGTTTTCGACCCATCCCTACCTTAGAATCTAAATAAATCATTTTAAGCCATTATAAACCGAACATTATTTTATTATTAAATAATATTTCAATATTTTCCTAAGGTTCCCCTCACCTCTCTTACAAAAGGGCATTTCCCTTTTTCTCCAATTCACACCTCCAAAGCCATTTGGTTCGGCCAAAACCTGCCCAAATATCCTAAAAAATTCCCTTAATACAACCTAGAGGCCTTAGTTTGATCATAAATCCAACCTATGGAGTCCTTTTGATCAAACCAAAAGGAAGAACCCGAAGAAGAGGTAAATATTTCATCACCTCTTTCAAGTTCTTTTCTTCTTCCACTTCCTCTTTCTTTGTTGTTTACATTCTAAAATAATAACTCCAGTATCTTCTACATACTGTGATGTTATTATAAAAATGGTATAACCATATTAATTATTCTATTCATCATATTAATGACAAATTCACCATACGTGCGTACGTATGACTTACCGTCTCCATGTCACGGTGTAGTTGTTATTCAATACATTATTATTTGGATGGGTATAATAATGATGTACAATTTATGTAAATAATAAATATAACACTTTAATGATTCTTTATACATTATATATCATCTATTTACATATGGTTTTAAATCAAAATAATTATATTGTTTCTCGTGCGTACATACGGATTACCATCTCCACGAACGCGATGGGATTCATTTCTCCATCGTAACCATTCAAGAATAATTTTCATTTGGTGATTAAAAATAATGCTTAAATAACTTAATATCATTCTGGATATTAATCAAATACATCCTATCCATAAAAAACATGACTTATGTAACAAAACATATAAAGGAAAATGAATATGTTAACACCCAAAACGACGATAATACTAAAATATTATTAACAATGTAATATTAGAGGATCATATATGATATTATATTTATGTATATGGTTATTGTATAATTTAATAACAATGATTTAACTATTATATAGTAGGTTAACGTACCCTCTACCAAGGTAAAGTACAATGTAAGGGTTAATTCTACAATCTCTTCATTATCCTAGGTTGTTTATACGTAATTATATAATGGGACCTATTTATCATCCACATCCATGTTTCTTAAAATGTATTTCAAAACATTTTTACTATTTCTTAGGATATGGGTTAAAGTCATTTATACCCTTGTTTTAATTTTTATAAGATGTTTATAAATGAATCTTTCTGTCGTTTTCCAAACAAGGTACTTTATGAAATTTTTGACAAAATTAAGGTAAGAATGTCTTTTTTAACTTATGTGGCAGGTGAGGCTATTTTCTACCATTATAAAACCTTTGAAGATTCCATTAAGCAATTATAAAAATATTTTCAAAAATAAATGTTTTCTTTTATAATTACATGACTTTTAAATGATTTCAAAATAGAAAGAGGTATTTCTTTACAATAGTTTTCATTTCATCTATCTCAACATCGTTTGATGGATTTTAAACTTGTTTGAAGTTGATTTATTATGATACAAATCTTCATATTATATTGAAGGTTTTGTGATATTTTTGAATGTGGATATGTTATTTTTATACCATTCATGGTTTATAGATAAATTATTTACATTTTTTATGCTAGTTTTAATATGAATGTTTATGTTATGTTTCAACCTTTTCATATGAGGAATGCATTGGACTTAGTAAGTGACGGGTGGAGCCCACTATAGCTCCAAGATGCATCAGTAGGTCTCATGAGACAAACTAGTGTCTTGGAACAAGGCCTTGACAAAATATTATTTATATTCTTGGCAGAAGGCCATGACTATGTGGTTTTGATGTCTGGCATTATGCATTCCATCATTATGAAATTGGCTATTGACATTGCATGTGATTATTCGACTTGTTGAATCTCTATGTGAATAATTAAATGGAATGATTTTTATTTATATTTTCCATATTATAATGAATTTTATGTTTAAAATGATTTTTTTTCTTATACATTTCCTTAAATGTTTATAATTATTTATAAAAGTTTCCGATATATTGTTATCCTTACTAAGCATCTGATCTCACCCATTTCTCTGTTTTATTTTTCCCAGGATGTGAATAAGTATATTATGACTGATCTTAAGGGATAGTATTAGGGAAATTAATGTGGTCAAAGGAGACAATGTTGTTGTTGTTTTTGATTTTATATTGTAATATAAAACTAAAGTATGCATCTAGCTAGTAATTCCAATGCTACTAAACTGATCGGTCTTTCGGGATTTAGTCCCTTGTGATCATGCTAATGTTATATAATAATGCACCGAATCTGGGTAACTGGGGTCGGGGCATTACAGTTGGTATCAGAGGAAGTTTAATATAAACCTTGGAAGTTAGATTTAGAAAAAAATTGATTAGGGAACATTACCCTAAGATAGAATTTGAGGATAGTATAGAGGAACTTCATTGAATTTTGGTAATGTAGAGATTTTTTTTATTTTACAAGAAATACATCCCTGTATGGATATGAGCAGGTAGAGGTAGCTCTGTCACAGATGTACCTAGGAGTGAAAACTCTGACAAGAAGTTTCGGGCTTGACCCGAGGTATCTTGGTACACAACAATGGGCCTTGCTACACTCTTGGTTAGGACACTGCCTGGGGATATGCTTAGGATAATTTACATTTACATTACAAACCATTATAGAGGATTCATGAGTATATACCTTCTAAAAGAAAACATTTTTATGATTATGGATTATATTCATAAACTGTTGAGTTTATGTTAAGTGTTTTACTTGTTTGAAATTATGTATTTCGATTCATATACTAATCTAGTGTATGACTTTGTTTAGAAATGGAACCTAGTGGAATGAATGGAAACTGTATCAATGTACAAAATCAATGAAGGTATTTCCCTCTTACTCAATATAATTATAGTGGAGCTGGTGATGCAACTGGTGCTGATCATCTTATCACCATACTGGGACACCTCAATCAGGTTATGAATAATAACCTTACCCATATGGAGCACCCTGATCCACAACTTGGATGATCAATGTTAGACCACTTCATTAGGCGACAACCACCAACATTCAATGGGACTACAAATCCATTTGTAGCTGATCAATGGATAAGTTCCTTAGAGAAAATATTTAATGCTTTGGGGAGTAGCGAAAGGGAAAAAGTTTTCATGGCTGTTTATCGCTTCACATAAGATGAAGATAAATGGTGGTTATTGATTAAAAACACAAAGGAAGATGATGAAGTATCAAATATTGAATGGAGGGAGTTTAAAGATAATTTCTTAGAAGAATACTTTACTCGTGACCATCGAGCGGATATGGAAAGACATTTTTTGAGTCTGAGGCAAAAGGAGGATGATAATGTCGCAAAATATGAGGCTAACATTACATGGTTAACAAGGCATGCTACAGATTATATACATAACTTAAGGGTTAAGATTTATATAATCGCTGATAGGTTAAAACCATTTCTCTATTGAGCATTTGTCTCACAATTCATCTCATCGTATGAAGATATAGTCTCATGTGCTATCAAGATAGAAAAAGAATTCTCTAAGTCTTATGACTTTAAAGCGAAGTAAGAGAAGAAGATATCTTCTGAACACTATGGAAATGGGAATAAGAGGAAGAAGGGAAAAGTTGAATATCCATCCTGCAACAAATGTGGGAAGAAACACCCTAGTACTTTTCGGAAGGGAATAGGAGTCTGTTACAAGTGTGGTGAAAAAGGCCACCATGCTTGTGATTGCAAAGGAAAGAAAGAGGATCTTAATGTTGAATTCTAAAATTACCGAGAAAGGGGGAATTATGCAAATGAAATTCCTAAGAGCCAAGAAAACATACCTTAGAAAAGGCCAAGTGAGAAAGGCCAAGCTTATGTGATTACTACTGCTGAGGTTGAAGCTTCGAAATATGTGGTGGTAGCTAATTTAATGGTTTCCTCAAGTTTAGCCAATTATTTATTTGATTCTGGATCATCGCATTGCTTCATATTTTCCCAGTTTGCTAATAAAATTAGATATTTACAATTTGATTTAACCAAATAGTATTCAGTAAAAACTCTTAAGGGATGTATCATTGCAATAATATTTTGTGAATTAGTTCCCATTAAGGCTTATAAACGTTATTTATTTAATGATCTCATCATCATACCCATGATTTAATTTGATATAATCCTAGGTATGGGTTGGATTTTGAACCATGATGAAAAAATTTATTATAAGAAGAAGGAGGTTACAATTTTTGATGATGATGATAAAGAACACCTTATCTTTAAAGCAGAAATGTCACAAACTGATTCTTATCTAGATCCACCCCCAGTAGCTCAACTAAATTCAATTATTTGTGTGGAAGAGAATGAAATAACTATAGGTGACGGAAAGAATGTTAAAATAGAAGATTTACCTATTATTTAAGAATATTTTGATGTGTTTCTAGATGATTAACTTAGACATCCTCCAGAATAGGAAATTGAGTTTTCCATTGATTTAATTTATAGTTCAAGGCCCATATCAAAGACTCCTTATAGAATGGACACTATAGAATTTGTGGAAATAAAGAAACAACTAGAGTAATTGAGTAATAAGGGATTTATTTTCCCTAGTGTTTCTCCTTGGAGAGCCCCTGTTACTTTTCTTAAGAATAAAGATGGATCTATGAGGTTGTGCGTTGACTACTGAGAGATCAATGTAATAACAATAAAGGACAAGTATCCCCTAGCTCGCATTGATGATTTATTTGATCAACTTCACAGAGCTCAATATTTTTCAAAGATTGACCTATGATCTGGATATCATCAGTTATGTGTGAAGAAGAAATACATTCTGAAAACAACATTTTGAAGTAGGTACAGGCATTACGAGTTTACAGTAATGCCTTTTGGGCTGACTAATGCACCCACTGTTTTCTTGGATCTAATGAATAGAGTTTTAAAGGAATATCTTGATGAACTTTTATTGGTATTTATTGATGATATCTTGGTATATTACAAAAGCTACTAAGATCATCAAAATCACTTGCTCATTATTATAAAGACTCTTAGAAGAAATGAATTATATGGGAAGTTTATAAAATGTGAATCATGGCTTCAAGAGATTTATTTTCATGGACATATTATCTCTAAGGATTAAATCTCCATTGATCCTTCAGAGACCAAGGCAATCCATGAATGGCCAGTCCCAACGAGTATAACTGAGGTACACAGTTTTATTGGTTTAGTAGGTTATTATCAGCATTTTTTTCCAGAATTTTCCTCATTGGCTAACCCATTAACCATGCTCACACGTAAAGGGGTTAAATTGTTTTGGAAAAAAGAGTGTGAAGAATGTTTTGAAGAACTGATGATAAGATTAGTCAATGCTCCTATCTTGACTCTACCATCGAGGAGTGATGGGTTTATTATTTATAGTGATGCTTCAAAGAAAGGACTTGGTTGTGTCCTTATGTATAATGATAGAGTTATTGCCTATACATCACGACAGTTATAAATTCATGAACAAAACTATCCCACTCATTATATTGAATTAGCATCTATAATATTTTCTTTGAAGATTTGGAGACACTATATATATGGTGAAAAATGTTTGATTTATACTGATCACAAGAGTTTAAAGTATATTTTCTCACAAAAATAACTCAACATGAGGCAAAGGTGATGTCTTGAACTACTCCAGGATTATGATTGCACTATACACTACCACCCGAGGAAGGAAAATTAGGTGGAAGATGCATTGAACAAGAAAGATCATGGAGTTTTGAACAATATGGGATTTGAAAAGGATCATATATAAATGGATCTAGTAAAGATGGATATGGGAATAACCATGGATGGTGAAACATCAATGCTTTTTCAAATGGTTGCCGAACCATCTTTACTTGAAAGGATAAAAAGTTCTCATACTGATGATGAGGAATTTCAAAAGAAAATTAAAGTTGGGAACGATGGGTGATTGATCGACTTCAAATATGAAGATGGGATTTTGAAATTAGGGAAGAGACTTTGTGTTCCTGATATACGAGATCTAAAAAGGGAATTGTTAGATGATGCCCATAACTCAAATTTCTCTATACCGCTTGGTAGCACTAAGATGTATAGAGATCTAAAAGAACATTTTTGGTGGGACAACATGAAGAGAGATATTTCTGATTTAGTGTCGAGATGTATGGTTTTCCAACAAGTGAAAGCTAGAAGACCACATCCTAGAGGATTCATACAACCTCTTCCCATTCCTAAGTGGAAATGGGATGATATTACAATGGAATTTGTCCCGGGGATACCAAAGAATCTTAGAAGTAATGATGCAATATGGGTCATTGTGGATCATCTTACCAA
This sequence comes from Viscum album, assembly GCA_963277665.1. Classification (NCBI taxonomy): domain Eukaryota; kingdom Viridiplantae; phylum Streptophyta; class Magnoliopsida; order Santalales; family Viscaceae; genus Viscum; species Viscum album. The sequence goes on from OY728167.1 coordinate 164,500,074, forward strand.
GTCATCACATTTTCTTGATATAAGAGAAGATTTACCACTGGAACGTCTAGAAAGAATATATATTAATGAATTTTTAAGACTTCATCGAGTACCCCTATCGATTGTTTGTGATCATGATACCCATTTTAAATAAAGATTTTGGAAATGTCTTCAGAAAGCCCAGGATAATGAACTTCGTTTGAGCACTACCTACCACCCTCAAACTGATGGACAATCAGAACGGACTATTCAAACCTTAAAAAACATGTTGAGATCTTTCCCACTTGACTTTCAATGTATCTGGGATCAATAGTAAGCTATAGTAGAATTTTCCTATAACAATAGCTTCCATTCAAGTATTCAGATGGCACCATATGAAGCATTATATGGAAAGAGATGTCACACACCAACTTGTTGGGATGATGTTGGTGAAATAAAACTCGTAGGACCAAAACTTGTTGAGGAAATGATAGAAAAGGTGATGTTTATACAAACCCACATCAAGGAAGCTCAAAGTAGGAAAAAGAGCTATACCGATAACCGAAGGAAGGATTTGGAATTTCAGGTAGGAGATCATGTTTTCTTGAAGGTATCTCCATGGAAGGGAGTTATATGATTCGGTAAGAAGGGTAAACTAAGTCCCATGTACATCAGAATTTTTGAAATTCTAGAACGAATTGGGGCTGTAGCATAACGTTTGGCAATGCCGCCAAGTCTCTCCAATGTTCATGATGTGTTACACGTATCACTATTGGGAAAATTCATGCCTGACCCAATGCATGTACTCACCTATGAAGAAATAGAACTGGAACCTGATCTGTCTTATTGTGAGAAGCCTGTAAAGATTCTAGATACCAGAGAACAAGTGTTGAGAAACCATATGACTCATTTGGTAAAAGTACTATGGAGAAACCATAAGATGGACGAGGAGACGTGGGAACCTGAGGAATTTATGATTAAGAACCACCTGTGTCTTTTTAAGCAGTGATATTCTAGAAATTTCTAGGGCGAAATTATTTGAAGGAGGTAAGAATGTAACACCCCAAGCTTCCACGATATGCTTCTCTTTGAATAATACAATATCTTGTGTTGTATGCAACTTTGAGTTCAAACAAACCACAACCAATCAAACTAGCCGTTATGAATAATAATACCCACTTTTTGAAATTTTATAAATTTTATCTTTAAAAATGGACTTTATTTTTGGATTCGGAATATTGAAATTATCTTAGGATGAATTTTTGGTATTTTTTTGAAAAATTTCAATTTTTGATGAATAGTGAAAAACACTGTGTTATTGTTTAAAACCGACTTTTTATTTAAATAATTATTTATTTTATTTAAATTTATTTAAGGTCAAAATAGATACATAATACCTATATAATTTCATTTTAATTCATTCTAGTCATTTTATAATAAGTTTAGATATATAAAAATTTTATTGAACTTTTTACCGTCTTTTACCTATCTCTTAGGAGCATTTGAAAATTTGCATAAAACTTAATTTTACTACTTTTTTTAATTGAATTTAAAAAATCCAAGATACATAGTTGATACCAATAAGTAAAATTTGGTTCAATAAGATGAAAATATTTTTTTGGTGAATAGTAACTTTTAACTTTTATTTACCACGATTAAAAGTAAATAGGGAAATTAACGGTAAAAATGATATTATAATTACCCTAAAACATGTCCAAATTTTACTGGATAAGTGTAAATAGACCAAAAAAACTTTAGGAATAATATATGATCCTTTTGGTCCACTTGTATTAGATTAGTCATTTATTATTATTTAATTTAAAGAAGAGTTAAAAGTGCTAAACTCATGTTTCCATAACTAAAACATTTTTAATATAGGGTTATACATATAATAAATTAGACTATAAATATTCATTAGAAAGATAAAAATATTTTCTACAAAATGGTATTTTATTTATAATTTTTAGACATTAAATAATTAAATTTATTTATGAAACAATGATGATGTAGTAATTACATTATTAATGAAAAGTTAAAATAATTGGTATTACAAATATCCAAATAAATTTAAATTGATACTTATGATGAATAAAACTAATTTTATAGGTTAATATGACATGTTAGTGTTTATTCAATGATTTTTTTCTAAGTAATCATGGTTTTATGAATTTAACAAAAACAAAATACTAAATAGTGTCAAAATTGACATAATTGAGTTTTTAAAACAAATACTATAATATTAAATGATATAATAGTCCTAAAAATATAAAGTTAGGCCAAAGGAATTATATAATAATAGATATGTCAATAATTAAACTCTCGGTGTTATCTTTACTTTTTATATTAATATTATTAACCATATAATATAATAATACAAGAATGAATGGTAAATGTAAAACAATTTAACTAAGAGATAAATCTCAAATATAGGGTTAATAGGGTGACCTAAACCTGTCTAAAACATATTTTTTGAGCGGTTTTTGACCCATACCCACATTAAACTCTAAATAAATCATTTTGAAGACTTTAAAAACCGAAAATTAGTTTATTATAAAATAATATTTCAATATTTTCCTAAGGTTCTCTTCACCTATCTTATAAAAGGACATTTCCCCTTCTCCCAAATTAACTCCTCCAAATCCAATTGTCTAGGCCATACCCTACCCAAATATTCTCCCAACTTCCCTCAATTCAACCTAGAGGCCTTAGTTTGATCATAAAGCCAACCTAAGGATTCCTTTTGATCAAATCAAAAGGAAGAACCCAAAGAAGAGGTAAATATTTCATCACCTCTTTCAAGTTCTTTTCTTCTTCCACTTCATCTTTCTTTGTTGTTTCCATTCTAAAATAATAACTCCAGTATATTCTTCACACTATTATGTTATTATAAAATTTTTACAACCATATTCATTATTATATCCATCAAATGAATGAAAAGTCACCATACGTGTGTACGCACGACTTACCGTCTCCACGTTGCGGTGTGGTTGTTATTAAATATATTATTATTTGGATGGGTATAATAATGATTTATAATTGATTTAAATAATAAATATAACACTTTAATGATTCTATATACATGATATACCATCTATTTACATACAATTTTAAATCAAAAAATGATATTGTTTCTCGTGCGTACGTATGAATTACCATCTCCATGAACGTGATGAGATTCATTTCCCCATCGTAACCATTCAAGAATAATTTTCATTTTATGATTAAAAATAATGTTTAAAGAACTTAATATAATTCTTTATATGAATCAAGTACATCCTATCCATAACAAACATGACTTATGTAACAAAATATATAAAGGAAAATGAATTAGTTAACACCTGAAATGACAATAATACTAAAATATTATTAACAAAGAAATATTATAAGATCATATATGATATCATATTTATGTATATGGTTCTTCTATAATTTAATAACAATTATTTAACAATTATATGGGTAGTTAACATACCCTAGACCATGGAAAAGTACAAGGTAAGGGTTAATTCTACAATCTATTCATTATCCAAGGTTGTTTATACGTAATTATCTTCTGGGACTTCTTTATCATCCACATCCATGTTTCATAAAATGTATTTCAAATTGTTTTTACTATTTCCTAGGCTATGGGTTAAATTCATTTATACCCTTGTTTGAATTTTTATAATATGTTTATAAATCAATCGTTCCATTGTTTTCCAAACATGGTACTTTAGGACTTTTTCGACAAAATTAAGGTAAGAATGTCTTTTTTTTAACTTATATGGTGGGTGCGGATATTGTCTGCCATTATAACACCTTATAATCATCCCTTACAAGATTATAAGAATGTTTTCAAAATTAAAAGTTTTATTTTATAATTACATTCCTTTTAAATTATTTCAAAATATAATGAGTTATTTTTTTAAAATAGTTTTCATTTCATCTACGTCAACATCCTTTGATGGATTTTAAACTTGTTTGAAGTTGATTTATTATGATACAAATATTCAATATTGTATTGAAGGTTTTTTGATATGTTTCACTATGGATGTGTTATTTTTAGACCATTCATGGTTTATGGATAAAGTATTGACATTTTGTATGATAGTTTTAATATGAATGTTTATGTTATGTTTCAACCATTTCATATGAGGAATGCATTGGACTTAGTAAGTGATGGGTGGAGCCCGCTATAACTCCTCGATGCATCGGTAGGTCTCATAATAAAAACTACTGTCTTGGCACCAGGACATGAAAAAATATTATTTTTAGTCTTGGCACAAGCCTTGACATTGTGGTTATGAAGTCTGACATTATGCATTCCACCATTTTAAAATTGGCTATTGATATTGCATGTGATTATTCGACTAGTATAATATACATGTGAACAAGTAAATGGAATTATTTAGATATGTATTTTCCATATTATGATGAATTTTATTTTTAAAAGGCTTTTGTTTTAGTATTATACATTTCCTTAAATGTTTATGCTTATATATGAAAGATTACGCTATATTGTTATCCTTACTAAGAATCTAACCTCACCCCTTTCTCAGTTTTATTTTTCCAAAGATGCTAAGAAGTATACTATGACTGACCTGTAGGGATAGTCTAAGGGAAATGATTTTGGTCCATAGAGACAATGTTGCTGTTGTTTTTTATTTTATAATGTAATGTAAAACTTAAGTATGTATCTAGTTCTTCCAAGGCTACTAAACTGATCGGTCTTTCGGGATTTTATCCCTTGAGATCATGACAATGTTATGTAATAATGCACCGACTCTGGGTAACTAGGGTCAGGGAATTATACTTTGGAATAATCGAAGTTTTTTTTACACTTGAGTTCACTATTTGCGTTAATTTATACTTGGAGGATTTTCTCTAGTATTTGTGGTTCTTGGTCTGGGTCTAGAGTTTTGGGTTTTAGTGAAGGCGTGGGTTGCTCGTGAAGTAGAACTTAGTTTTGATCGATTGGGAGTTCTCATGTCACCCCCTTCCTGGGGTACTATGTTTCGGTTTTAAATTTCCATACTAGAAAACTTCTTATGGTGGGGAGAATCCTCTCGTGTTCTCCTATTCTCTTGTGTTGTGGTTTATCTTGGTTTCAATCAGGCATGGATTTTTGTTTTGTCTATTGTTCGGTTTGGTGACTTTCTAGTGGAAGAATGTGTCTGTGGTGGGGAGAATTGTCACAACCTGAATTTTTAAATTTATTTTTATTTTTATTAATTTTTGGCTCTAGGTTCTCATGCCAAGGTCTAGGTAGGGTCTCAGATTAAAATTTTTATTGTTTAATATTTTACTGGGTTTCAGACCCGTGTGTTGTCACCGCGCGATTGGCGGTAGCTGAAAAGCCGGCCCACGTGTCGTGAAATTTCTCGTTATTATTATTATTCTTTATATTGTTATTATTATTATTATATCATTATCTTTATTATTATTATTATTATTATTATTATTATTATTTGTATTATTAATATTATTGTTATTATTTGAATGATGATGATGATGATGATGATTATTATTTTTATTATTATCATTATTATTATTATTATTATGAATATTAAATTATAATTAAAATGAAAAAAGGAAACCTAGTTCTATTTTGTGCCCCCTTTCCCCCTAACCCTAGCACGCAGTTGCGGCTTCACCCCCTCCACCTTCGCTCACACCGCCACCCCGCGCTACGCCCCTTCGCCCCTGCCTCTAGACCTCTACCTACATATAGCTTCCCCTCGACCTCTAACTTCTCCCCTCACCCAGTACCTTCACCCAACGCCCTCATCCAGCGCCCATTCCCTCATCCCGTGCCTCCGGCCTACCGACCAGCCCTGGCCGACCCCGGCCTCGTCCAGTACAAGCCATCACCCACAGGACCCCACCTCCCTTGTTCTCGCCCAACCTCACACTGACCTCTCCCTCACCTAGCAGCTCAGCCTCCATGCTTCTGCATTCTAGCAGGCCGCCACACCCCCAACATCCAGCTTTGGTCTCCGCCCTCTGCACCACCGACAAGGACACCTCCAGCCTCTCCGGTTCTCACCAGGCCACCTTGGCCCTCAGAACTCCTCTGCTCCGGCAACAACCACACCCCTCGCCCTCCTTCCGCAGTTCCAGCTAGCACGACTGACCTCCTGTGAGCCCAACCTCACTTGTAGTAGTTTCTTCTTATTTCTACTATTTTTATTTTAGTGGACAAATTATAATGTTCTGAGTTTTGGTTTGGTGTTTTTTGATGGTTGTATAGGGTGTGCAATTGCTTGTTGGATGCATTTCCTCTTTCTACGGAAACATCGTTGTGTCCACGCTTGATTTGAGGTGGGAGAATCTACGTTTTCCTTTCTGATTAAGTCCACATAATACATGAGTTTTGAGAAATTTTTTTTAACTTAATTCTCACCTTCGCAATGCAATTAATTAAATTTCTATAGTGTTTTCATGTTAGTCGGTTTTGATAATAATATTTTTGAAGAACTTCCTCTAGTCATATTTGCATGTTCTTATGAAACATGGGTTCTCTAGATGTCCAATATTTTCTTGATGATTATTTTAAGAATGATACATACCTTCGATATACTCTACAGAAGGATGTGAAAGTGTTTACATTTTGAAATAATTGTTTAACATTTATTTGGTCTGTTAAATGAATTGTTTATAAATTGGTTTTTCTATTCATAATTGTTTTTAATAAATTCTTGTATTCGTTATAAAAATTTCTTATAAATTATTTGGTCTTTTTATTATATTTTTCATAGATTATTTCATCTATTTATAAAATTTTAAATAAACTATTTGACATTGAAAACTAAAAAGTGGGTTTTGTATGATATTTTGGGTATTGTTTTTTCTTTGTGAAGCTAAAGGTTCGATTGGTAACAATTGTGTTTTCATGGAGTGATTTTATTTTTTTATGTAATGTGAATGCCCATATGGTTCCTTCATCTCAAATGGTGATATTTTTATGCACTTTTAAAAACTATTCTGTTTAAAAAACTATGTACCTACTTGACAACCTTATTGTTTATGTTAATTTTTTTTGGAAAGGTTTTGTTATTATAGGGCAATGGTTTTGTGGTTTTAAAGTAATGAGTTTTGCTTCCTAAACAATGTTTTCTTTAAATCATTGTCGTTTTCATTTGAAATGTGTTTTGACGTGAGTTTGAAAATAGTAAAGGCTCATTTGGTAGTGGAAAAATTATTTGGTTTGTGTTTTGGAACTCAAGGGCCCATTTGGAACTTTTAACCATAGGGGAGTGTTGGTACTAACTTTTAAAGGAGATTTTGTTTGGAAAATGTGTATGACCAATTGGAAAATTGAACATTTTATGAAATGGTTTAAATGTTAAATTGTGTGACGGCCTGGTTTGCAATTTGTTAATGTGAAATGATTAAATGTGTATTTGGGGGCGCTCCTGTCTAGGGTAACCCTTTATGGGAGAATGCATAGGAAGAGTCTGTGTTTGGGGAATGAAATTGCGGTGAGTTGAGTCACGCGTGTGAGGGTCTTCCTACTTACACAATATTAATATAACAACCATGTGTTCATGTGGGTCTTTTAGATGATCGAGTGATGGTTGCTGACCAACCCGGATTAGATAGGTTGTTACCCCTGGATTTGTTATTAGGCCACGTGGGATTTTCCACTGGATTGGTTAGTTTAGGGCAGCCAATTGGTTATAGACATAGGATCTTCACCATACGCTAGCAGGTGGATCCAAAACAGAGTATGTCCAGGGGCCTTCTAGGGATTTTTAGGATCATCCACAGTTACTGGATTATTTTTATTGCTTGTTTACTATTCGTTATACTAGTTTATTTTCCCACATGCATTGTATACCTGTTCTACTTTATCCCAGCTTTGGTATAATTTGTTTTGGGTTATTTTTTAAAATGAAAGATGATTTTGTAAATGGTATGTCATTTTTGTTGTAGTTTTAAATGAGAAAATTATGTTTCTTTATTTAAAATGTAAAAAACTTACTTTTATAATTGTATTTCAAACATGTGTTAGTGGATTGTTTTGAGAAAGGAGACGTTGGATTCTGTGGTTTATCATGGTAACCCTACTAAGAATTATAATGCTCATGCCTATTTTTTCTTTTTAGTTGTAGGTTCCCCTTTGCTCAGGTTCTCTTGGTTGAGTTTCTCATTATTGGAGAAAGGTCAGCCTTTGGTTGGGTGGTGACCTAGAGGGTCACATGGTGGTATGTAGAGATGTTCTGTTTATTTCTTTTTCTGTAGCTAGAGTTTAGTTTTATTGTTTTGTTTATTCTTGTTTATTTATTTATATTTAATGGGCCAAATCGGTCTCATCGATTAAATATTTATGGCCGACACTGGTTGGCAGCCTGTGGGGAGCATGAATTCCCTTCAGGCCATGTCTTAGATTGGCTCGAGTGACTGGTTCAGGGTCGACCCAGGTTGGTTCATGACAATAATGTCCAGTCAAATAATATGAATCAAGTGCTTGAGGACATGTTTCAGAAATGTGTCCTAGATTTTGGGGAATTTTGGAGAGGTATATTCCACTAGTATAGTTGTATTATAATAATATTTACTAGGAGACTGTGTAGATGAAACCTGATGAGGATTAGTACAGTAGGCCATTCCGAGCTCCTCTATGCTAGTTATAGGCATGTGAGGTAGCTTTACTAGGACCACATATCATGTAGGAGATTTCTGAGTAGGTCCATTTGATCAGAAAGAAGATGGTTATGAAACAGTCTTGACAGAAATCTTACACCAATGACCATTGATATCCTCTAGAGTTTGATTTCATGGATTAGGTCTTTTTTACATGTATCCTCAATGTCTGGACACTAATGTATTAGGATACAGAATAATATTTCATTGTGATATGTTGTGCCATTCGAGATTCTGGAGAGATTCTGGAGAGAAGCCTATCGGTTATAGTTACCTTAGAGGTACTGGGCCATTCATGATGTCTTCTACATATCTCATCTATACCACTATCATTACTGACCATCTCATGATTTTCATCCCGAGGAGGTGGAGTTATAGGTTGATGAATCCTTTATGGATAATTCAGTTCGTATCATTGATAGGAGAATAAAAGTTCTTCTATGCTGGCCAGTTGCTCTAGTATGGGATGCATGTCAGCATGAACATATACAGGATGAGGCATGGGAGCGGGAGGCTAATGTACATACTCAGTGGTTGAGTTATTGTTATGTGATTCTTCACCACCCTTGGAAGGGAAATTCGAGGACAAATTTCTTTAAGGGGATGAATATTGTAAGATCCTTATTTTTTTCTTGTGGTGAAGATCATGTTGTTTTTAGTTTAAATTATTGTTTATGTCCAAATGTTAGCACCCAATGTGATCATAGGTGTATTGGGGGTGTCTGGGGTTTGTTCGGACCCTGATGCCCAAATTTTAGAAAAACAAGGCCGACCACATGGTTTGAAGAAACCATGCAGGGTAGGCCGCATAGTTACTTGTAACCATATGAGGTGGTCCAATCCTCTCTCAGGAGGCGCATGGTTTAAAGACACTATACAGGAGGGGTCTCATACCCATACGAGGGCCTCTGTAGTTTTTTTACAGTGTATGAGACATGTTTTAGGCATAGTTTTCCAAACCATGTGCACTAACCATGCAAGGTTCCCCTTTATGCAATAAAGGGAACATAGTTAGCACATGACTTAGCCAACCATGTGGCCAAAATGTGCTCCCCGATATTTGTGGATGAAAATAAAAATTTCCCTTTAAAATATTTATAACTTTAAACCTATTTCTATTTATTCCTCTGGTGGATGACCCTCACATTAGGAGAGATCCTTTGATCCAATTTCATAGTTTTTCATCATGTTTCTCCATCCAATCTTGGATTGGAATACCATTGATCTCATTATATCTATGACAATAAGTACTAAAATCCTCGTGTTCCATTCTTCGTTTTCCTTGGTATCGATTTTTTTATTTAGGTTCAAGATAATATTCACTATTTTTAGGATCTTCATTAGTTAATCGTTTTTCTTTGGATCTTGACTAAATCAAAGATCGATACTAGATGATTGCTCTACTAAAAACCTACGGTAGGTGTTATATACCTTTACATTGGGGTTTGGTGTTTTATTATCATAATTATCATTGTTCCATGTGCCAAAATTTTTAGTGGTGCCCCTTTAATTTATTACATGAATTAATTAAATGAAATGGAACCTATTAGGGATTCCCACTAGTTCCTTTGAGTTTGTCGGAGGGTTTTCCCCCAACCTAGGCTAACCATGTGGTATGCCTTTTTTTCCGACTGTTATACCACCTATGGGGTGAATGTGTGATTTACTAGTTAGAGGAAACCATTAATGAATTGAATTATGGTTTTTGAGATAACTAGGAGATGGTTTTCCTCCGTTACCATGTTATAATTGATGTGAATTTTTTAACTGTTTAAATGTGAGTTTTTATATGAGTTGGATGATCTCATGGAATTTTATGGAATGTGAATTGATGAATGAATGTGATTAATTGAAATGGTAGTGGATTTACTTGGTTGGTATACCATGGATTTTGATTCCATTAGATGCCATGAACATTTCTCTCATGGATCCTGATAATGGCATTAGATTCCTTGGATGAGAATTATAATTGGGTCTTGATTCCATGGGATTCCTTAAGCCTCTATAACCCTTGGATCCAGCTTGGTTGGACTCAAATTGTATATGTACCATTGACATGATACTTGGAATCCACCCATGTCTTACCAAGTTTCCATTGAGATACTCATGGGACTCGAAAAAGATACCTTGGTCTTATATTCCTTGGATCCATCCTAGTAGGTTCTGACACTTCTGATTATATGGTATGGCCTTAGTAAATGTTTTTCTTCATTATACGATGTGGCCATTGTGACACTTTTGGAATCATTTAATGATATCATGGGTACGAGTAATGGATTTTAGTTGAATGACTGGATAAGGTGACTTATTTTTTTTATGCTACAACTTTCTTATTATAGGATCTTAACTATTGTTGTTGGGAGGCTTGGTAGGATTGAAAATACCACTTGATGTAACATCCCAAGTAAGTAATGAATAATAGATATTTTTATCTATGTCTATTAATGATTAAGATAGTGTTATAGGGGCTTAAAATGAAAATAAATACAATCTTATGCATGGAATACACTAATATTCTTAAAAGATTGTTTTACTGCCTTTTGATGGAAAACCCTTTTTAAATCTATCTTTTGACAATTTTATAAACTATGTTTGTCAAAATAAACTTATTCGTTATGATTGGGACATCAAAATTTACTTTGTGTGAATTTTAAGTATTTTTCTGACAATGTTCATTTTTTAATGAATAGTGAAAAATACTGCATTTTACATCAAAACTGCTTTTTAATCTAATTTATTTATATGATTAGATTATCTTTTGAATTGGTTTTGAAGTGAAATTAGAATATATTTTTACCATTTAATCCAATGGTGGTCATTGGAATCAATTTCACTTTGAAATTGGACTTAAACTGGTGTCAATCTTTTGATACTTATTGTTTCAAAAAAACACGCTATTTTCTCTGACAGCGGGAATTAATTATTAAATTAATTAATTTGACTTATATGTATTGAATTTTGTAAAATATACTTCATTTTTGAATTCGGAATATCAAATATAGCTTAGAGTGAATTTTTGGTAATTTTCTGAAAAACTTCAATTTTTGATGAATAGTGAAACCACTAAGTGGTAGTTAAAGAAACTGATTTTTCGTTTCAATGAATCTTTTCCACTTTTGTGTTTTGAATTTCAAAAATCCGACATTCATGGTTGTCATTAAGAAGTAAAATGTGGTTCAATGGGATTAAAATAATTTTTTTGGTGAATAGTAACTTATTAAGTTTTTAATCGCGATTAGTGGTAATTAGGGTAGTTTAAGGTATAAATAATTCTTTAATAATATGAAATGACCTAGACACATGTCCCAACCTTATTGGTTGTGTCATGGACGACCAAGACAAGCCATGGGTAAACTTGGGGACCCCATGGAGACACTTTGGTTGGGAAATGACATAAATAACTTTTTATTAAATGTTAAAGTAAAAATGACACAAACAAGAGATGTTTTACTAAAACAATTTTTACATGGGGTTATAAAGATCAGATTTTTGATTATAAATAGTCATTGGAAAGCTAAAAAGATTTACTACATCATAGTAGTTTTTTTATAATATGTAGACTTTAAATAAATTAAATTATTTATGACATCATGATGATGCAGCGATGACCTCATTATTTAACGATTTAAATAAAATGGAAAGATAATGAAAACTCTAAAACCTACACATGGCCAAAACCAATTGGATGAGTGGATTTCGAACCCTTATCACCTTATCCACGAATTATATCAATGTGGGACCTTTTAAAACCGAAACACATTTTCAAATAAAGTAATATTTCTTTACTTTCCAAAAGTGCCCCTCCTCTCCTCTTATAAAAGGCCCCCACCTCTACCTCATTTCACACACTCCTAAAGCCTTTGGCTCGGCCAAACCCTGCCCATTTACTCTCTCCACATCCATATCCTCATCCTAGAGGATTACCTTTGGGCAGAATCCTTTCAAAGGAAGCCTTTAGGCTCAAATCAAAAGGAGTTACACTTTTAAAGGTAATTCATTCTCTCATGTTCATTTGTTTTATTTTGCTTCTCCAACCCCCTAAACTCTTTTTATTTACTTCTTTTGTAACAAAACCAGTATCTTCAATATAATAGGATGTTGTTATAATATTTATTTGAGCTAAACTCTCACACAACTACATCAAATGGTTAAAGAACATACGGTTTCTGTGGATGGCGAAATTCTACCTCCCGAAACGATGATTGTTCAATACTCATTTAACACCTTCAAAGGTGGAAATTATGATGTCACTATTATTATATATGATATATAATATGTTTATGTTTTCCTTAAGCTTCTGTTTTTTTTATTTTGGGCATACCTTTATGGTTTCCATTATGGGTAAACACGATATCTTCATTTTAGGAAGTGCGGACTACCGCCTCCTGAAAGTGATTTGATTCGTTAATACCATATGTGGGTTTTGTAAAGGATAAAGTTAATGATATTATATATGTTATTATACTTTAATTATAATATACTCTTATATTATTATGATTCCATTCCAGAAAATACGAAATAGAAATGGAAGTAGCGTTCATGCGTACGTACGACTTACCGTCTCCATGAACAGTGCATTTCATTTCTTACCTCTAAATGTGATGTAATATTATAAATACATGTATATGATGAATATATATGATATATATATTATCCAAATAATTAATATCATTCTGGATATAATGAAACTTTGACCAAATTAACAACATGTAAGTGTAAGAAGTCTATTTTTGACTTAAGAACCAAATACCGACAAAATGAACATTATTAACTTAAATGATTACATGATGTTCATAACATGGTATAAAAGGAATAATGAACTTGAAAAAGATTCTTAAGCAAGTATAGATTAACTCAAGTTTATTATTCAGGAGATTAAATAACGGTCGGGTCAAGTCGGATACGAGGTATGGGACTTCATCTCAATCTCCTTTCATTGAGGCATATTTTGTTTTTACACAACCTTCTTTTATACGGTGTATAAACCCCTTTGACTTTAACGTTTATTAAAAAGGAATATTTTTTATACGAAGCATTTACTAAATGACAAAAGGGAATGTTTTTGTCGTACGTATGCGGCGACAACGACTTCTCCGCCGTCATGACCGTTATTTGAGTTTCGACTTCCTCTACAAGCCATACCTTTTTTTTAAAACGAAAAATAAATACCATGTTTTACTTTGGTATTGAAAATGGTTTTCATAATGTTTTTATTATATCAATGTGTTTTATTGATATCTCGTGATTGAAATGTGGAAATGTTATGTTTCCTTTATGCATGTTTTATGTGATATGATTATGTTATGGTTCTTGGGCATTATTATGAAGACGGGTGGTTCCGTGATAAACTAAGGGCGGGTGAGCCCGTTATAGCTCTCCAATGCATTGGGTAACGCGAAGGAGTGAAATGTTAAGGTTTCCCCGAAAAGCTTTAGGGAATATACTGTGATGGGTATTCCAAATGTTACCAAGAGGGTTACTCCCTACGTAAGAATGTTATGAATGCCTCAAGTTACCTTCATGTCTTATGATTTCTATGATTTATTAATGATTTGATGAGGTATGTTAAAGTGCTTATGTTTTATGGGTAAAGTATGATCTCATCCTTATGTACATATTTACCCATGTTTCCTTTACATATTTTTATAACCCATACTGAGCTTTTTATGCTCATCCCAAGTTTTTTTGAAATGTTTTCACAGGTCAAGGGAAAGGTACATGATATGATGATAGTGTCAAGGAAGTGTCAAGAATGAATCCATGTTTTATTTTAAATATGTTTCCTCTGATGGGAATGAAGAATACTATCTTTATGTAACCACTTTGTTTATATGTGGAATGTAATGCAAGTTTTATGATCTAATTCTCTAAAACTCTAAACCTGAAAATATCTTCAATGTGTAATCTTGTAATAACTCAAGATTAAGTAAGGTTTAAGGCTGGGGCCTTATAGTTGGTATCAAAGGTCGGTTTAGATAACTTTAGGAGTTAGAATTCTATTAAATGATTATCCAAAAATATTTATTTTGCAATGATATAGCATTTAAAGATTACCATATTGCTTTATCTAAGACATGTTTGTTCAAAATGGTTTTCCGCAGAGGAAACAAGGAAGCAGTGCTAGGAAGGCATACAGAAGGAAATAACCTTCCGAATCAGCATCCCGAGATAGTCGGAATTGGAACTGAACAGTTTGTTGTAGTAATGGCGCAGTTGACTCAAGCGATAAATGGTGGTGTTATCCATGCACGAGATCAGCCAGATCAACCGCAGAGGAACATGTCAGTGGTGGAACATTTCATGAGGCAATATCCACCATCATTCAGATTATCATCTGACCCTGTGCTAGCTGAAGGGTGGATTAAAGCACTGGAGAAGATTTTTGATGTCATGGGGTGTTCAGACAATCAAAAGGTTAGTCTTGCTATTTACCGTTTGGAGGGTGAAGCAGATCAGTGGTGGTCTATGGTTAAAAATATCAGGGACACCGATGAGATTGATGCTCTTGACTGGGATGAATTCAAAGGTATGTTTCTTGAGAAGTATTTTCCTAAGGCTATTCGACTTAGGATGGAAAAACAATTCTTGGAATTGAGGCAAGAGGAAGACTCTGTGGCTACCTATGAAGAAAGGTTCACTCGATTAGAAAGGTATGCTCCAAATTTTATCCGAGACCTTGATAGTAAAATCAATCGTTTTTACTCAGGATTAAAGCCAAAATATCGAAGGGAATTAGCTTCTAGTGAGTTTAAAAGTTATGAAAAGCTTGTTCGATGTGCTGAGAAGGTGGAAATGGAGATTGCCGATGATCAAGTGTTCTATAACAACCAGCAGAAGAAGAGACCGAGGTGGCAGGAGAAAGGTAAGAATTCTTCAAAAAAGTCTGATGGTAAGAGAACTAAGTTTCCAGTTTGAGATAAATGTGGCAAAAGGCATGCTGGGGAATGTCTTCTGAATTCTGGAAAGTGCTACCGATGTGGTAAGATGGGACATAAGGCTCGTGATTGCACTGAAAAGGATCAAGGTGAAGGTAAGAACAAATTTGATTTACAGTTAGTGAAATGTTATAAGTGAAATGAGATGGGTAACCATGCAAACGAGTGTCCAACAAAGAGCTTGAGTGATGGGAAGCAGTTAGACTACAAGCAGAAAGGGGTGGTGAAATCCTTTGCAACTACTTCAGCAGATGTCAGGCCATCAAATGAAGTTGTATCAGATACTTTGTTTGTTTTTTCAGATTATGCCAGTGTGTTGTTTGATTCGGGGTCTACGCATTCTTTTATCTCTGAAACCTTTTCTAGTAAAATGGGAATACCATCTCAAGAAATGACTCCTGAACTTTTGGTAAAAACACCTGGGGGGAATGTTGATGCAAAAAGAATTTATAAGAATCTTCCTATCCTTATCTGTGGAAAGAACCTACTTGCAAACCTTATTGTTCTACCTCTAGTAGAGTTTGATGTTATCCTGGGAATGGATTGGCTCTCTATTTACCATGCTAAGATTGACTGTAGAGCTAAAGAAGTTTCTTTTCAGAAAGACTTTCAGTTTGTTTACAAGAATGAACCCTTACTTTTGATAACATATCAAGAGGCCGAGAAACTTGTAAAAGATGGAAATGAATGTTACCTTGCACACGTCGTTGAAAATAAAGGAACTGTTCAGATTAATGATGTGCCTGTGGTAAATGAGTATCCTGATGTTTTTCCTGATAAGTTGCCTGGAATAATACCAGATCGGGAAGTTGAGTTTACTGTTGACTTAGTTCCTGATGCTAAGACAATTTCAAAACCCCCTTATCGAATGGCACAAATTGAACTTTTAGAGTTGAAGGAGCAATTGCAAGATTTATTAGAGAAAGGTTTCATTAGACCTAGCACATCACCATGAGGTGCTCCTGTTTTATTTGTTAAAAAGAAAGATGGTTCTATGAGACTTTGCATTGATTATAGAGCCTTGAATAACATCACTGTTAAGAACAAATATCCTTTGCCTCATATCGATGATTTGTTTGATCAGCTCCAGGGAGCTCAGTTTTTTTCAAAGATTGACCTAAGATCGAGGTACCATCAGCTGAAGGTAAAGGAGGAAGATATTCCGAAGACCGCGTTCCGTACGAGATAGGGCCATTATGAATTTGTAGTAATGCCTTTTGGGCTAACCAATGCACCTTCTGTATTCATGGACTTAATGAATAGAATCTTTCATGAGTTCTTGGATAAGTTTGTGGTGGTTTTCATTGATGATATTTTGGTGTTTTCTAAAAGTAAAGAGGAGCATGAAAGACATTTAAGGGTTATCTTGCAAACCTTAAAAGAAAAGAAATTGTATGGGAAATTCAGCAAGTGTGAGTTTTGGTTGCAACAAATTTCTTTCCTTGGTCACATTGTTTCTAAAGATGGAATAACTGTTGATCCTGCAAAAACAAAAGTTGTGGAAGAATGGACAAGACCCACAAATGTAACCGAGATTCGTAGATTCCATGGTTTGGCGGGCTATTACCAAAGGTTTGTTAGAAATTTTTCACGGTTATCTAGTCCAATGACTAAGCCAACTCGGAAGGGTGTTAAGTTTATCTGGAAAAAAGAATGTGATGATTGTTTTCAGGAATTGAAAAGAAGATTGGTGAATGCCCCAGTTTTGGAACTACCTTCCAGGAATGGTGAGTTTGTTATATACAGTGATGCTTCATTGAAAGGACTTGGTTGTGTCCTAATGCAGAATGATCAGGTAATTGCTTATGCTTCACGACAGTTGAAAACTCATGAGGTAAATTACCCTACACATGATTTGGAATTAGCTGCTGTTGTTTTTGCTTTAAAAATTTGGAGGCATCATTTGTATGGAGTAAAGTGTGAAATATATACCGATCACAAAATTTTAAAGTATATATTCACTCAGAAAGAGTTAAACATGAGACAGAGGAGATGGCTAGAATTAATCAAGGATTATGATTGTACAATTCATTACCATCCGGGAAAAGCAAATAAAGTGGCTGATGCTTTGAGTCAAAAAAGTAATGCTTCATTAAAAATGTTGTGTTTGGAACGTGATCCTTTGGTTAAGGATTTGATGAACTTTGGCATAGAAGTTGTTGGTGCAGGAAGTCCTTCTGTTTTGTTTCAGGTATCAGTGAGATCATCTCTATCAGATAGAATCAAGCAAGCACAGAAGCAAGACAGTGAGTTGCAGAAAAAGGTAGAGCTGGTTCAGAAAGGTAAGTTGACTGAATTCAACATTGATAATGATTGTGTTTTGAGATTTGGGAAGAGATTGTGTGTGCCTTGTGATTCACAGTTGAAGAGAGAGTTGTTATGTGAACCTATAGATCTCCGTTTTCAGTTCATCCGGGCAGTACTAAGATGTATAGAGATCTGCGGGAGTATTAATGGTGGGATGAAATGAAAAGAGATATTGCTGATTTTACTGTGAAGTGTTTGACTTGTCAGCAGGTTAAAGCAGAGCGGCAGTTACCGAAAGGGATTCTTTAGCCTTTACCAGTTCCAGAGTGGAAATGGGAGAATATATCCATGGACTTTGTTGTTGGATTACCGAAGACATCTCGAGGTAATAATGCAATCTGGGTTATTGTTGATCGCTTGACCAAATCTGCTCATTTCCTTGCTATACGAGATACTTTCTCTCTTGATCAACCTTCCCGTTTGTATCTTAAAGAGATAGTCAGGTTACATGGAGTTCCTCTCTCTATTGTATCATATCGTGATCCCAGGTTTACTTCTAACTTTTGGAAAGGCCTTCAGAAGTCGTTGGGTACTGAATTAAATTTTAGTACAGCTTTTCATCCTCAATCAGATGGGCAGTCAGAACGAAAAATTCAGACATTGGAGGATATGCTACGATCTTGTTCTATGGATTATCAGGGAAGTTGGGACCAACATCTTTCTTTGGTTGAATATTCATATAATAACAGTTTGCATTCCAGTATACAGATGGCACCATTTCAGGCATTATATGGGAAGCGGTGTCGAACTCCAGCTTTCTGGGATGAAGTGGGTGAAAGGAAGTTGATGGGACCAGAATTGGTAGAAGAGATGGCAGAAAAAGTTCAGCTGATTCAGAAACACATGAGAACAACTCAGAGCAGGCAGAAGAGTTATGCGGATAACCGGAGGAAGGATCTATCTTTCGAGGTAGGTGATCATGTTTTTCTCAAGGTTTCTCCTTGGAAAAGTGTGATGAGATTTGGTAAGAAAGGAAAGCTAAGTCCAAGGTTCATTGGACCATACGAAATTCTGGAGAGAGTTGGATCAGTTGCATACCGAGTGGCTTTACCTCCGAGTTTATCTCAGGTACACAATGTTTTTCACGTTTTGATGTTGAGAAGTTATATGCCAGATCCATCTCATGTTTTGAGTCCAGAGGTAGTTCAACTGGAAGAGAACCTATCTTATGAGGAACAACCGGTCCAGATTCTTGACCACAGGGAGCAAGTGTTACGGAATAAGGTGATTCACCATGTAAAGGTTTTGTGGAAAAACCACATGATTGAAGAGGCAACATGGGAATCTGAAAATGCAATAAGGGATAAGTACCCCCATTTATTCGATAAGTAAATAAATTACGGGGACGAAATTTTCTAAAGGGGGGAAGGATGTAACATCCCAAGTAAGTAATGAATAATAGATATTTTTATCTATGTCTATTAATGATTAAGATAGTGTTATAGATGCTTAAAATGAAAATAAATACAATCTTATGCATGGAATACACTAATAATCTTAAAAGATTGTTTTACTGCCTTTTGATGGAAAACCCTTTTTAAATCTATCTTTTTACAATTTTATAAACTATGTTTGTCAAAATAAACTTATTCGTTATGATTGGGACATCAAAATTTACTTTGTGTGAATTTTTGGTATTTTTCTGACAATGTTCATTTTTTAATGAATAGTGAAAAATACTGCATTTTACATCAAAACTGCTTTTTAATCTAATTTATTTATGTGATTAGATTATCTTTTTAACTGGTTTTGAAGTGAAATTAGAATATATTTTTACCATTTAATCCAATAGTGGTCATTGGAATCAATTTCACTTTGAAATTGGACTTAAACTAGTGTCAATCTTTTGATACTAATTGTTTCAAAAAAACACGCTATTTGCTCTGACAGCAGGAATTAATTATTAAATTATTTAATTTAACTTATATGTATTGAATTTTGTAAAATAGACATCATTTTTGAATTCGGAATATCAAATATAGCTTAGGGTGAATTTTTGGTAATTTTCTGAAAAACTTCAATTTTTGATGAATAGTGAAACCACTAAGTGGTAGTTAAAGAAACTGATTTCTCGTTTAAATGAAACTTTGCCACTTTTGTGTTTTGAATTTCAAAAATCCGACATTCATGGTTGTCATTAAGAAGTAAAATGTGGTTCAATGGGATTAAAATAATTTTTTTGGTGAATAGTAACTTATTAAGTTTTTAATCGCGATTAGTGGTAATTAGGGTAGTTTAAGGTATAAATAATGCTTTAATAATATGAAATGACCTAGACACATGTCCCAACCTTATTGGTTGTGTCATGGCCGACCAAGACAAGCCATGGGTCAACTTGTGGACCCCATGGAGACACTTTGGTTGGGAAATGACATAAATAACTTTTTATTAAATGTTAAAGTAAAAATGACACAAACAAGAGATGTTTTACTAAAACAATTTTTACATGGGGTTATAAAGATCAGATTTTTGATTATAAATAGTCATTGGAAAGATAAAAAGATTTCCTACATAATAGTATTTTTTTATAATATGTAGACTTTAAATAAATTAAATTATTTATGACATCATGATGATGCGGCGATGACCTCATTATTTAACGATTTAAATAAAATGGAAAGATAATGAAAAATCTAAAACCTACACATGGCCAAAACCAATTGGATGAGTGGATTTCTAACCCTAATCACCTTATACACGAATTATATCAATGTGGGACCTTTTAAAACCGAAACACATTTTCAAATAAAGTAATATTTCTTTACTTTCCAAAAGTGACCCTCCTCTCCTCTTATAAAAGGCCCCCACCTCTACCTCATTTCACACACTCCTAAAGCCTTTGGCTCGGCCAAAACCTTCCCATTTACTCTCTCCACATCCCTCTCCTCATCCTAGAGGATTACCTTTGGGCAGAAACCTTTCAAAGGAAGCCTTTAGGCTCAAATCAAAAGGAGTTACACTTTTAAATGTAATTCATTCTCTCATGTTCATTTGTTTTATTTTGCTTCTCCAACCCCCTAAAGTCTTTTTATTTACTTATTTTGTAACAACACCAGTATCTTCAATATACTAGGATGTTGTTATAATATTTATTTGAGCTACACTCTCACAGAACTACATCAAATGGTAAAAGAACATACGGTTTCCGTGGATGGCGAAATTCTGCCTCCCGAAACGATGATTGTTCAATACTCATTTAACACCTTCAAAGGTGGACATTATGATGTCACTATTATTATATATGATATATAATATGTTTATGTTTTCCTTAAGCTTCTGTTTTTTTTTCATTTTTGGCATACCTTTATGGTTTCCATTATGGGTAAACACGATATCTTCATTTTAGGAAGTGCGGACTACCGCCCCCTGAAAGTGATTTGATTCGTTAATACCATATGTGGGTTTTGTAAAGGATAAAGTTAATGATATTATATATGTTATTATACTGGAATTATAATATACTCTCATATCATTATGATTCCATTCCAGAAAATATGAAATAGAAATGGAAGTAGCGTTCATGCGTACGTACGGCTTACCGTCTCCATGAACGGTGCATTTCATTTCTTACCTCTAAATGTGATGTAATATTATAAATACATGTATATGATGAATATATATGATATATATATTATCCAAATCATTAATATCATTCTGGATATAGCGAACCTTTGACCAAATTAACAACATGTAAGTGTAAGAAGTCTATTTCTGACTTAAGAACCAAATACCGACAAAATGAACATTATTAACTTAAATGATTACATGATGTTCATAACATGGTATAAAAGGAATAATGAACTTGAAAAAGATTCTTAAGTAAGTAGAGATTAACTCAAGTTTATTATTCAGGAGATTAAAGAACGGTCGGGTCCTGTCGGATACGAGGTATGGGACTTCGTCTCAATCTCCTTTCATTGAGGCATATTTTGTTTTATACACAACCTTTTTTTATACGGTGTATAAACCCCTTTGACTTTTACGTTTATTCAAAAGGAATATTTTTTATACGAAGCGTTTACTAAACGAAAAAAGGGAATGTTTTTGTCGTACGTATGCGGCGACAACGACTTCTCCGCCGTCGTGACCGTTATTTGAGTTTCGGCTTCCTCTACAAGCCATACATTTTTTTTAAAACGAAAAATAAATACCATGTTTTACTTTGGTATTGAAAATGGTTTTCATAATGTTTTTATTATATCAATGTGTTGTATTGATATCTCGTGATTGAAATGTGGAAATTTTATGTTTCCTTTATGCATGTTTTATGTGATATGATTATGTTATGGTTCTTGGGCATTATTATGAAGACGGGTGGTTCCGTGATAAACTAAGGGCGGGTGAGCCCGTTATAGCTCTCCAATGCATTGGGTAACGCGAAGGAGTGAAACGTTAAGGTTTCTCCGAAGAGATTTAGGGAATATACTGTGATGGGTATTCCAAATGTAACCAAGAGGGTTACTCCCTACGTAAGAATGTTATGTATGCCTCAAGTTACCTTTATTTCTTATGATTTCTATGATTTATTCATGATTTGATGAGGTATGTTAAAGTGCTTATGTTTTATGGGTAAAGTATGATCACATCCTTATGTACATATGTACCCATGTTTCCTTTCCATATTTTTATAACCCATACTGAGCTTTTTATGCTCATCCCTAGTTTTTTTGAAATGTTTTCACAGGTCAAGGGAAAGGTACATGATATGATGATAATGTCAAGGAAGTGTCAAGAATGAATCCATGTTTTATTTTAAATATGTTTCCTTTGATGGGAATGAAGAATACTATCTTTATGTAACCACTTTGTTTATATGTGGAATGTAATGCAAGTTTTATGATCTAATTCTCTAAAACTCTAAACCTGAAAAGATCCTCAATGTGTAATCTTGTAATAACTCAAGATTAAGTAAGGTTTAAGGCTGGGGCCTTATACTTGACTTACTCACTTTACTTTTAGTACTATCATATTTTTTATATACTACACACTGCTTAGCTTGTATTACACAACCTATATTTGTTATAGACATTATTTTTTGAAGACTACAGAGTGTAATCTCATGCACTATTTGGGCGACTATTGGGTATCCAAATAGAATTCAAGGATGTAGGTAAGGGCCGAGGAAAGAACCCACAGTACGATGCATGATTTGAGCTACACTTAGGAGTAGGGGAGTACCAAACTGATATGAGGTTCATAATGCTAGTCGGGATAGTTCTGTTTGGTCTTTTTGGTATTTTGATACATGTATTATATTGATTCCTGTATAACAATTTTGTATTATTTATAGATACATGACAAGACACATTGTATTGAATATGAAATTACTTCATTCATTGTTTATATATTCCTATATTGGATGTTTATATTTTTCCTAATTGATTTATTTCTTCTACTATTGACTTTGGATTGGTACTGCTATGTTACACTCTAATATGACGACAGAATCTCCCCATAGACACACCCTAGGCCCTCGTTGCTAGTCGAAAGCCTCTGGCATTAAGGGACATGTGCTTGAGTCCATGTGACCCACCGACCTGGGTCACGAGATAGTGGCATTCGGGTTGGGATGTTATAATAAAAAATCATCCTAATTGGATCATGAATATTAGTGGTCCAGGGTAACCCCATCACAAATTCCATTGTGAAATCATCCATCTTCATGATGGGCACATTTAGTGGCTTGAGTAAACCAACAAGACTATAGTTCTCTACCTTTATCCTCTAGAAGGAAAGGAATTGGGATATGAATTCAAAAAATCCCCTCTTCATCTTTGGCCATTAGTACTGCCACCTAATGTCATGGTACATCTTTGTAACTCCTGGATGCACCATCCCCTTGGAGTTAAGAAATTATCTCATCATAACTTCCCTGATAGAAGCACAGACTATAAAACTTCCATGTACTTGGATCACATCATAACTGTCCAAGGACCACTGATGTATTAGGTCACCAATCGCTAGCTGTTCTCCTATCACAACACACTCTAGATTAGATTCCTGACTATCCTTCACCCTATCCACAAAAAATATGTGATCCATAATAGGGAACATTTCATCAATCCTTGGCCCTCAAAAAAATCCATCCTCCAATCAGAAAAACATGATCATCATGTTACACTGTTCCTCTGAAGTCCATTCATGAAGATCGTGAGCTACGAATGTCTTATTGTTAGGAGAATTTGTAGTTACATTACATTTCCCTAGTCCATTTTCCATATCATAGATGAATGTCTATAGGTACTGTAACCAGTGAATTTTCCACAAGTTTAGATCCCACTATTTAAATATATAGTGGAGGATCTTATAGTTTGTGTTGAAAAAAAACTCTCTGTAAAGAGAGAGTGTATTTAACACTTCAAAACATGTACCATGAAAACACGATTCATGTCATGGGAAGGATAGTTTCACTCATGGGGTCATAGGTGACGTGACCCATAAGCCACTACCCACTCCCTCTACACTAATACTCCCCCAGACCAATTCTAAAGGTATCAAAATATTTAAAATATTTGATCCTAGGCCCAGGAAGAACCATCAATGTAATTTTAGTCAACATCCCATTTGGCACAATAAAAGCCTCCTCATATTGTTCAAACCACCAAAACTTCAAACCATTCATCTTCATCATAGTCATGGTTTCTGATTAATGTAATAGGTCTTGAAAAAATGATGATAGTATCCCATTAAAACCAACAAGAATATTATCTCAAACATGTTTTGGGGACATGTCTAAGACATCACCACCTCCAATTCTATGGTTCTGAAGATTTACATTTTTTTTAAAAACAACATCCCCTAAAAATTTCACCTCCTAAATCCAAAAGTGACACTTCAAGAGCTTGACAAAAAACCGATGTTCTTGAAGTATACGTAGGAATATATCAAGATATCTATAATGATGTTCTAGGTTCAGTGAGTAAATAAGTATATCAATAATGATAAAGTCATGATATACGTGGAAGATCTTTTTCATGAGATATATAAACACTTTCTATGCATTAATCAGTCTAAATGGAACCACCAAGTACTAATATTCTACATAGATACTCCTAAACACCATATTCAAGATGTATTCCTCTCTAACCCTAAATAGTTGATATCTTGATCAGAGACGAATCTTGGAGAACCAATCATATCCCAACAACTAATCAAAGTGGCCATTGATCCTAAGAAAAAGTACCTATTCATCACGACCACTTGATTTAGCTTCTATTAATCAATAAAGAGTTGGAAATTATCATTCAAATTATTGAAAAAATAGGTGCACCACACATTGATGTACTCAGCTTGATAAAGACCTTATATTCTAAATCCTTGAGCTATACTATGTTCTCTTTAATATTTAATTATTCCATATGATAAGGGGGTATTAAAATGGGTTGTGTATTGGCACGAGTTCCATCTCAAATTAAACTCCTCCATTAAGAGGAATACATGTGAATTTATCTAGGAAGATGACATGATAGAGAAAAGAAACTAGAGGAAAATACTAGGGGGATACCATTGATCCCACTGAAAGAGACAAGACTACAATATGCACCATAATCATTCAAATATGGCTTATTTCTAGACCCACTATACCCGATCCAAACTCCCACTCACTGGTCATCACCATATTCGCTCTCCTATAAGATATTAATGTTACCCATCTCTAATAGAAAACAATATGGGATCTAAATAAGGTCATACATTCTATAATAATAATCACTTTAGAGATCATCATCTACACAATAATGAAGTCTCATAGATTTATATTACTGGAAATGACTATAGGACACTCTATGAATCGTTGAATACAATCTACTTTCTTTCCCATTAGTGAATCAAGGGTAGTGAAATCAGAAGATAACATGACTCATAAGTCATGTCCAATTATAACTTATGAAAATTTAAAGGAATATGAAGCACTTATATCAATAAATTTAGTAGATAGTGTAGAAGTGATCAAGACCATACCTCAAAGAGTAAACAGTCCCTCACCTCTATCTGTTAGAGTTTGATCCATTTCATATACTCAGTCTACCTCAACTCAATAACCTTAACCCTGAGGTACATGACTAATCAAATTCATTATTGTCTAAGCCTGCTACTGAAGAACCCAAGTAGATCCTCGGGTAGTAGCTCATGTCTGTCCATCACCCCTGAAAAAATGTATCTATGAATCTCTAGAGAATAATTGATGGATATGACCTATATTGATACATTGATGACACATAGTCCATGTATTTGTAAAAAATTTGTTATAGTTCCCACTCTACCCACATTTGAAGCACTCAGGACCTCCTCATCATATATAAGGTGTTGACAAAACCCTTCTCTACTCTGACTGTATGCCACCACTCTAGTACGAAACCACTTCCTTTCTTTTCCCACTACTGAAATCATTATTGGAAGTCCAATAAAAGGATGAGTGAAGAGCCTAAAGCATTAATTGATGTTGCCTAGGAGTATCCACATGGTAGAACATTTTATTGATGACATCAATATACTCCTTAAAATACCGAGGGAATATGGTTCCTTGAAAGGATGAAGGATACAAGAGTTGAACATCCTATGAATATTCTGTCATAGTCATGGAAGCTCCACCACATTGAATAGGCACTAATAGGAATACACCTTGTTGAAGTGGTCCTTACTCCTGAACCAATGGAGTGAGTGTGAGAGAATACTCAACATTATTCTCCTGCATGGATGGTGGTATAACCGAAACATCATCCCTTATAGATTCATTCTGCCCCGTTCAACCAAGCAATCCAATCAAGAATCATTGAAGAAACATATTTCTTAAAGACAAAATGAAAATTTTAACACATGAAGCTATTAATAAATATCCGAATCCTTCAATAGGATCACATAATGGTTTAACTAGGAGGGTACCCACAACCCAAATTATATACCTCATGGCATTAACAAAGGTCTTTTGTACCCACACACCGGCAAGAATCATATATATTCAAAATGTAATTTCATGTTCAAGTTTAAATAATTAATTCTAAAATAGATATATCAAATTATTAAAAATACAAATATATCACTCAATAGAGAATATAAGTCTATCCCGAACTGATAACACAAATCAAGGCATTAAATTACCAAACTACTATGCAACACAAAACAATTATATATATAACATGTGATCTAATGTGCTTACTCATGATTCATGAATGCACCAAAATAACATAAATATGTATAAAATATTTCATCAAGGGTAACTCATACGTATATTACACATGATATGTCTAGGCACGTGGAAAATCCCATACCTGATTACCACATAACCAATTTCCTTTTTTCCATGCACCAGAATTGCTAATAAGAAAAGATAAAAATAGTCCCTTAATACTAGTTTGTAACACCCTACCCTAAACCACTAGCTCTATGTCAGAGATCCTCAAGACCGCAAGCATACCTCCCCATACACAAGAGACTACCAAATAACAGTGTGGGTCAAAAAACCATCAATGTGAAGACTATAGACTCAGTATCATATCCATACACCAAAAATATAAAAGAAATATTAACAACTAATTGTAATAAAGGTAAAAGATAAAGTATAATTATAAAATAATAGATGGAACACATGTCACAAAAATAAATTAACTGGGCTCCTAGTGTGGCAAGACAAACCAGAGTATATAAGGTGCAAGTAGATAAATAAGAAAAAACCACGAAATCCTTTAGATTCCATCAAGGTACAACTATATTCTCCATGATCCACTACTCAACTATCTTAAATGGGATCCATTGGCCATATCTAGATCCATATAAATTAATTCAAAACATTCATTGAGAGTACCATGTATGGTGTGAGTAATAAACCCTGAAGGACACCACCAATGCATCCTTAACATGTGTGAATAGAAATAATATGCACATTTCATGATAACAATAAATACTCAAGTAATAATAAACAATCATATATGATAAATCATGTGCCAACCAAGCTACCAAAGGTCCTGAAAGTACATAATTTGGCTCTATGATGGAATTTTAGTCGTAATAGATGCTGGAAGTGATAAAAATCAAGACACAAGGCTAATCAACATGTCAATAAAAACAAACAAAGAATTTAGTGAACATGTATCTATCATGGTCAGGCCACAAGGCCATCATATCATGAAAATAACTTTGGATAGCCCACATGGACATTGTAACCTGACATTTCATCTCGGTTCAGGCCACAAGTTCACTATTCCTCTACCTTGTATATTGGTCCAACATCATCCTCATTACGTGTCGTGTGCTCCACCTATAAGGGATGATCAGATCATGATGATACACCTATTTTGAGTACTAAAACAATTCCTCCAAGGAATGGTAATATATATAATGAGGAGGATCATATAAAGGTATAACAATCATTTCATCATGATAAATCAGTAGCAAAATACATAAAAATGTGATAAAAATCTAACATGGTAACAAGAATCATATGTATATTCAGGGAATCAAGAATCATAAATGGGTCTCATGGTCCACACACACACACACATGTGATCTCTATCAAGCATGATCGTGAAATTTGTGCCAGAAAAAGAATAAAACCATGGAAACAAGTGTATACAAGGTCCCTAATTAGTAATGAACTTCCTACCTCAAGGTTTTCGATGAAGTACTCTAATGTTCATCAAAGTATAGATTCCTGAATCATGTTTCAAACCAATGAGAAACTAGTTCTCATGTCAAGGATGCCTATAATAGATTTCAGTCCATCAAAGAAGTGATTTAAGAAAAATAACCAAGGAGATTCAATTTCAAGAATGTAGTTCTAGAGTCACGTAACTTATAGATTCCATCACCAGAATAAGTTTCATGATTTGTTGAATAAGAGGATGTCAATTCACCCAATTCATTTTCAATTCAACAACAGATTGTAAATTCCTCATCGAATCTAGAATATAACCTTAGATTTAGTCAATGAACATTGATACACCATCAATACATTATCAAAATAGAGATATAATATGAGATATAATAAAAATAAGGTCTCAGGATGATCTATCTATGAAAAATTATCTAGAAATTTCCACTGTTCATGAGATATATTTCTTTGTATGATGAATGTCACCGAGACACTGAATACCACCTCCGTTCTATCAATGATTGATGGATTCATCATTAGATGGTATTGGAATCTATATACCAAGAAATGACATATCGTATCTATGGTTTTTATAAAGGGAATATAGGTAAAACAAGATGAAAGCTAAAGAACATAGGTTTTTTCTTCACACAATTTAATCCATAGTCATCAACTCAATTGGATCCTCCAGAATCAAGAGTTAGAGGATATGAAATCATCAAGGAATTCTAGAGGAGTCTCAGGGTATGAGAGTGATTTATATAGAAAGAATAACTAGTCTAAAAGGAATATAAATAGATGTTAAAGGTAATTTTAGATCATTAAATTCATGTACATTGGGTTTGGGAACATGGTTTGGAAAACTATGTTCCAATCATGTAAGGAATTATACCTCTTATACTCACCCACATGGTTTTGGTGCTTGATATTTCAGACCATGCATCGAAAATGCAGATGGGCACCAGAGTGTGTTGCATGGTTTTTTGGAGGGTTTCACTATATTTAAAACCATGTTCCCTAAACATTAGCATTCCCTTAGGATACTACCACTAGGTACATAATTTTTTAAAGAATCCACATAGTTTGGAAAAACCTGCTCAAATAGTGCACCTTCAAAAAGACCTCTAAAACTCTATGAAACCCACCAGAAACACTCAAAACTCATCCTAATAAATTCATACCCCAAAAACATATTATTAATGGAAGAAATTAAATCAAAAAAACCTAAAAAATCCAAGTCCATTACACTAGGTATGATAATATATTTAGTTTTCTTCTACCTTAACATTAACTTGTATTGAATTGTGAGTTTAAAATAAGTAGTTAATTATGATTTATAAATATCAGGTGTTGTAGTTATGATGTAATTGAGATCTCTCTTGAGTAAATTATCCCTAGTTAGAGGTAATTTGGATCATATTTCCCATTATTCTAGAGGCTTATGCCTTATTCTATTAAAGTGGAGGTTGAATATATGTGGCTTCATAATTAATCATGTGGAGATTATTGATTTTATATAATTATAATTCCATAGATTAAGTGGTTCAATGTAACTTAATCATAGGATCAATTTTGATATGAAAAAATGTAGTTGGCTTTTAATTTGGGTTAACAACATAAGTTATGGGATGTGTAAATAGTTATACATTGATATGGTTTGAATATATTAATTTATTTGATGGAATATGATTCCAAAATAAATCATTAGAATCATGCATACATGTAAAGGGAATATCATGGGATACTATAGTGAGGTTAAATCCAATTAAATATACCAAATGTTAGATCCCATCCAAAGAAACACTTTTTAAGACCTCAATCGTCCAACTGGGTAGGTCATGCTAATGCTTCATGCCTCTGGATTATATTGTGTAAGTAAAGAAAATAATTAGTGAACCTAATTGGATCAGGTTTTCATTATTTATGTTTTTTTTCTGTTACAATAATCAGAAGATCCTAATTTAATTAGGTTATATATTGAATAGAATTCATTTTATCCATATGATGGTTTGGATAAAGAGATATCTGGTAAAAAATATAAGAATAATAGTTTATATAACTACAATGATTCCATACCTAAATAACTATGTGATGGGAGAAATTCTAAAGAAAATCAAATATTAGTGAAATATAGATCTCAAACAACTAATGTATATCATAAATTTTAAATGTGTGCATCATTTTAGTGGGAGAAAATTTAAAACAATCCAGGTCAAATGTTTTCAAAACATGATACTAATTCGATAAAAGATGTTGTTGTAAATAAATAACATCATCATAATCAAACTTAACATTAATATTATCTCTCAATAAGAAGAATATTAATGTAAGAAACTCCCAATACTTTTTACTTAAGAAATTTTTTTAAGTAGAAAAATAAATTCTATGTTTTAGATAAATACCTTCTTGAATAAAAAAACTTTTAAAGTTAGTTAATATGTGAATATTAATTCTTATAAGAAGAATATAATGATTTGCCTAAGGTTTTAATGGAATTATATGTAAAATTAATTAATTAATTTAAATATATGAGTATATACTAAATAATATTGAGTAAACTAATGATTAGGTGATATTAAAGATAAACTATAAGGATTAATCTAGTTAAGGAATTAATTATGTTGTCATCAATGAAAATGTTCTAAAAATGTGAATAAGTTCAAGAAAATTTTTCTCATTATTCTCAAAGTGTTAAGAATAGATGAACTAAGCATGAGATGTATTGGTTTTAGTGTTATATTGATAACACAAATAGGTAAAAGTTTAGATCGAAAGAATAAAATTTATTTGGAAAGACCAACATTGTTTATTATAGTATCAATTAAAAGTTACTGAAACCTAAAGGTATTATCAATAAATAGGGGTAATGATTATATAGGATAGAATTTTCAAAATACCTGAAGAATATTGAGAAACACCATGAAATATATATTTTAGGTATCAATTTTATAGAAATTAATTCTTCCATTTTTAAGGGTATGTGATACCACATGTATAATTTACAAATTTTCTATGTATGAAAAAGTTCAAAATAAATAGAATAATTTATAGAGAATATAGTTTTCATTCATGTTATGATTTAAATAGTTTCTACACCAGATATTTCAATTTAAGGGGATATATAATGCCCATATATATCTAACTAAAGGTTATGCATATTCATATATTTTACATTATATGGTAAGAGAAGTTTTTTATTAACCTAGAGTTGTTATAAATAATATGAATTGATTCGCATGGTTTATGATTCATCAGATTTCAAAAGGATACAAAGATAAAAATGTTTTATCTAGGATAATTTTTTTTATCTAAATGTTTACTAAAATATGAGGGAAGGTGTTCCCACAACCTATTAGTGGAATATTTTATTAAATAAATTATACTATTTAGAAGAAAATCCTCCAACCATAATGAATACCATATTTGATATGAAAATAATGTTTTATTTGATAAATATTTCTATTAAAATGAAATAAGAGTTATTTCTTAATCAAAAATGATTTTTTATATATACTAAAAAGACATTCTGAATAGAATATGGTGTCTAAGGGGATAGTGGGATTTGGTTTGACTAAGAGAAATTCAAATTTAACAAATACAAGATTATTCCTATCAAAATACAATGTGAATATTGTTGGAACCATGGTCTTCTATGCATGATTTTGAGTATGGTTTGTGTTTGTTGTCAATCCGCAATGGAAGTTCGGAATGTGTACCAGCAATGAGATCATACAGTTCTAGCAGACAACATTATTGAAGGTGGCATCATTTCCCAGTGTTTGCCAAATTTTTGGGGTCCAAAATCTGGAAGTTGGTGACCATCACAAAAATAGGATTTCCATGAAGAGCATAATTAAATATGGCACTGGCATGAATTTTGCGAATAGTGGCTTAATGGTTTGGAATTCACGAAGACAAGAATTATGTAGGCGGTGATTCTTCGCGATTACGTCAAAGCTTCATGAACGGAAGAGTATGAAGAGCATCACAGTGATGAATATATTTGCGAGGGAGCTTCGCGGCGAAGGCGCGAATGAAATGACGGAACACTCCGCAACTACGATGAGCTCCGCGAATGGAAAATTGCCGTAGTGATGCACAATTTTTAGAGAATTTCAGCGGGAACTTAGGAACTTCACGGTTTCAGCTGACATGGTGCTGACTTCGCGCGGAAGGGCCGAGGGTTGGTGGAATCACCTATAAATACAGGTCGACACCCTCGAGATAAGTACATAGATCTCTCAACGAAAATCCTTTGCTCTCGGTTTGCAAAGGTCACTCGCGAAGGAAGTGTGCTTCATGAAAGAGGAGATTCACGGCGGCTATTCTAAGCTCCGCAAAAGTCGTGCGCCCCGCGTTGGCTCAGTGAGCTTCGTGAAGAGGCAGGAGCTCCGCGACAGCCAAGCATTGTGAAGGCTTGTGCATCGCGAGAGTGCTTCGCGATTGATCTTTGCAAAAAGGCAGGGACTCCGCGAAGCCTTATTTGAGATTTGAAAAATGGGGAGCCTTGCGAAGTAGGGTACTTTGCGAAGGCCCTTTCCAAAGGTTGTTTGCCCAATGGACAAGGGAAAAAGAGGTATTCATCAGTGGATGAAATTTGGACTTTAACAGAACATCAACTCAGGGCTCTGATGCAAGCAAAGTCTCATGATGAACATGAGACAAAGTACTTCATGACTATCTATTGAAGAGACTTTCATGTCTATAAACTGAGCGGGACATCACCAACGGCAGTGAGCCAGGGGGTGTCAATGGGAGTGACCCATGGGAAGCAGTAAGCTATCCCTGAACCTTTGTAAAGGCAGTGAGCCTGAGATAGAGTTACTGTGCCCGAACCTTTATAGTCCACAACCAGTGAAGATTAGTAGAATTAGGTTCAACAAGTTCCTACCAACGTTGGAACAAGATCCGTCACATTAAAAGAAAAAGTTGTCACCCTGATTCACCCCTCCCCTATCAGGGTGTCCCGGGGTCCTTCAAGTGGTATCAGAGGAGGGTTGCTGGTGTTGAATATGTCCTTTATCGTCATGGAGAATGCAATCAATGTCAGAGGAGTCCCTCACTTCGATGGAAGTAATTTCCAGATCTGGAAGAACAGAATGAGATCTCATCTAAGATCTCTTGGAATGTAAGTTCTCTTTTCTACTGTACAAGGAATACAAGTCACTGACCCAACAGGCCTGGCTATGACTGAAACAGACAGGTAAATTCATGATGCAGATGCTAAAGCAGAAAATGAACTTACTGCAGCCCTTTCTGATCAGATCTACCTAAAGGTGATGAATTTCACCTCAGAAAAGTACATGTGGGATAAAATCGAGAATATTTTTGAAGGAGATAGAAAAGTGAAGGAGGAGAAACTACAAGTGCTGCACAATCGGTTTCATGATCTAAAGATGCATCCAGACGAGAATGCAAACTCTTTCTTCAACCGAATTACTGAAGTGGTTGGAGCAATTCAGGGTCTAGGAGAAGAAATCAAAGACATTGATATGGTAAAAAATATATTAAGAAGACTTCCACCTCTGTACAATGAAAAGGTGTCATCCCTTGAGGAAAGAGATCTTTCAAAACTTTCACTGGATGATCTACTTAGAAGCTTGGTAGCATATGAAATGAGAGTCAAACCAGAAGATGCTACGACTCGTGTGAGCAAGGAAATGACATTCATGTTCATGGATAAACTGAAAATATCAAAATATAGTAGTGGTGAAGATGAATAAGAAAAAGAAATTCTTTCTCTCATTGCAAAGAAGTTCCAGAAGGGGAAAGGGAAATTCAAAGGGAAGTTACCTCTCACATGTTTCCGTTGTGGAAAAGTTGGGCACATTGCCTCTCAGTGATTAAGAAATATCAATGATGAATATAGTGAAGATGAAAGCTTCGAGAAACCTCGGAGAAGGTTCTTAAAAAGGGGAGACTTAAAATTTGGAAATAAAATGCAAAGGAAGAGTTTTGTCTGTGAAGAGGAAGGAGATGATAATGAATTATGTGATGAAGAAAACCAGAATTCAAAACTGGGAACCATGATTCCATGATGGCCACTGTTGAAAAGTCAGAAGATAATGGTGGAGAAGAACAACTGAGAACTTGTGTAGTTCCCGAGATGCAACTTAAGGATGCTGTTAGTAAGCTTAATATTAAATGTAAGAGTTGAAATAAGTGAAAATCAATTGTAGAAGAATCAACTGAATACGTTGATCAACTTGAAGCTGAAATTGAACGACTAGAAGAATTTGTGAAGGTACACTCTAAAATAATTGAAAGCAATGATGATGTAGTGGATCTGAAGCTGAGAATTGAAGAGCAGGAAAAGGTCATCAATGACCTCACCTCCAGACTTGATGAAAAATCTAGGACTGCTGAGGGTCTTGAAGAGGAAGTTGTTACTCTAAGGAGTAAACTTGAGACTGAATCAATTCCAAAATAATCGAGGAAGAAAATACAGTTTGGAAGATTCTCAGATGCAGAATTACTATCTAGAGCCACGTGTGGTTCAGATGGGGTTGGGAAAATCTTGAGTGATCAAAGACCCGCTTGCATGGGAAAGAGTGGAATTGGCTGTGATGCTGAGACATCAACTACTGAAAGTGAAAAGATCCAAAAGAAAGATAAGATGAAATTTGAACATGTTGAAATGTTACCTAAAGTGCCAAAAAGGGAACCCTCAATCCAAACTAAAAGGAGAACTGAAAATTATCCTCAAACATTAAAAAATGACAGACAATATAGCTTTTCTCCCAAGGAAGAAGGTATGAGGAGAAATTCAAGTGATAAGACGTTTCCTCTCATGATGTGTTAGTTCTGTGGCTATCTGGGCCATACCATGTCTTATTGCGAAGAGGAAAGAAGCTATCTGAATGGAGAAGATATAGAAGTTCAACAAAGGAGAAAAAATTCATATCCTAATTCTTATAGAAGAATCAATTGCTATGGATATTGTTATTGTTGTTCTAGCTTTGGTCATAAGGATGCTAATTGCAGGTAGAGAAGGGACATGGAAACCTCATACCAAAGTTCAAGACAAGTCAAGTCTCATCAGCAAGACAGTGTTGCTCTTTCAAATAGGTTTTATCCTCTCAAAGAATATTTTGACTATGAAGAACCTGGGTATGCAGAAGATATAATTGAAAGTCCATCAGTACTATATACTCAATCCAATGTCTCATGGAAGGAAAAGAAGAATATTGAGAAATCCAACCTTGCAGAGGTGGCCCTCAATGCTACAAAGAACAACAGTACCTGGATTCTGGATAGCAGTTTTTCATCACATATGATAGGTAATTCCGATCTGCTGACAGATATTAAAAGGATGGTTGATGGTATAGTACAATTTGGTAATGATGGGGCTCTAAAAATCAAAGGGAGTGGAAGTACCGAATTAGCTAATGGAGAACTAAAGAAGACTTAAGTCCTTTAAGTAGATGGCCTACGTCATAATCTACTCATCTTGAGTCAACTCTGCGACTCGGGACTTATAGTTACTTTTAATCAGAAAGGCTGCACTATCAAGGGAAAGACATGCAATTCACTTATGAAGGGATGCAGAATATAAGGCAACTTGTATCAGGTTGATAGTGAAGAAAATGTATGTTACATGACTGTTGAAGAAGAAAACAATTTGTGGCATCGGAGACTGGGACACATCAATCAACAAGACATGGAGAAAATATCAAAATTGAGAATTGTCATGGACATTCCCAACCTGCAGTGTGAGCGTGAAAAATCTTGTGATGCTTGCATTCGTGGGAAGCTGGTCTGCAGTTCATATCGGCCAAAGAAGAAAAGGGCATCTCACCTTCTTGATCTGATTCATAAAGATGTATGTGGGCCGATAAATGTTGCCGGAACTCATGGAGAAAGGTACTTTGTCCTTTTCATAGATTATTACAGTAGAATAGCATGTGTGATGGTCATTCACAATAAACAACAAGTCCTTGACTTCATAAAAACATATCGGCGAATCGCCGAGAATGATACTGGACGAACAATCAAAGTGTTGCGATATGACAATGGAGGAGAATACACATCCATTGAATTTGAAAATTATTTGGAGAAGCATGGGATACAGCATGAGGTAGCTGTTGTGGGAACTCTACAACAAAATGGAGTTATTAAACGCATGAATCGACAGGTGAACAACATGGCACGAACTATGCTGATTGAGAGTCGTATTCTCAACATTACTGGAATGATGCTGTTCAAGCTGCAGTGTACATCCAGAATCGAACATGACTATATATGGGTGAGACGAAGACACATATGAATTTTGGCATGGATGGAAGCCTTCTTTAAAATATTTTCGTGTCTTTGGAAGTAAATGCTTCATCAGGAACAAAGAAGGAAATCAAGGGAAATATGGCGACAATGGAGATGAAGGAATTTTCCTCGATTACTCAATGAACAGAAAAGCCTACAAATGTTTCAACAAGCATTTATGAAGGATTGTGGAAAGCAGTGATGTTAATATAATTGAAGAGAAAAGCACAAATGCTTCAAGGAAATCATATGCTAATGTGATAGAAAGTTAGGAAAAAAGTGAACATGAAGAA
Organism: Viscum album; assembly: GCA_963277665.1. NCBI lineage: Eukaryota > Viridiplantae > Streptophyta > Magnoliopsida > Santalales > Viscaceae > Viscum > Viscum album. Next base: position 164,537,036 of record OY728167.1, read on the forward strand.
AATACAAATGCAGAAATAGAGGAAGTTGTTCAAAACACTTAGCAGTCACATCCTGATGTTTACTTAGAAGAAGAATCTGAAGAAGAAACTATGGCTAAGAGAATGCTACTGAACCTCGCAGGAGAAATCAAAGAGCTGAGATTGATCTATCCAACATAATTGGGGACAGAAGTGCACCCACTCAAACAATAAGGATGAAGAATAACACGCAATATGCATTTCTATTAGTTGTATAACCATCCTCATTCGAAGAAGCTACAAATGATGAATCTTGGGTGAAAGCCATGAATGATGAATTAGATCAGATTGACAAGAATCAGACATGTGATCTTGTCCAGAGACCCGAAGGTCACAATGTGATTGGTAGCAAATGGATCTTCAAAAATAAGTTTGAAGAGCATGGAAGTGTCATAAAAAATAAGGCACGACTGGTATGTAAAGGATACACCCAGATTAAAGGCATTGATGTTGAATAAACCTTTGCTCCAGTGGCTAGACTGGAGTCAATCAGGCTTTTCCTTGCCATGGCACTCCAAAGAGGATATAAAGAATATCAAATGGATGTCAAGACAACATTATTGAATGGTGTACTCGAAGAAGAAGTCTACATTGAACAACCAGTGGGCTTTGTTTTGGGTACTGATGAAACAAAGGTCTGAAAACTGAAGAAATCTCTATATGGTTTGAAGCAGGCACCACGGGCGTGGTACTCACGGCTGGATTCATATCTCAAGAAGCTGGAATTAAAAAGAGGAGGAGTTGATCACAATCTCTATGTGAAGAATTCTCCAAAAGATCAATTCATGGTTCTAGTCTACGTTGATGATATCATATTTAGTGGCAGAAGGAAAAAATCAATGGACGAATTTTCCAACCACATGAAATCAGAATTTGAAATGTCTATTATTGGGGAACTCACATATTTCTTGGGGCTGCAGGTGATTCAAAAGAAGGAATACACATTCATTTCTCAGGAAAAATATGCAAGAGAGCTACTGAAGATGTTTAACATTCAAGACTCCAAACCAATGTCAACTTCGATTGTAGTTTGAACTAAACTTGGAAAGCATGAGGATGGGGACTCTGTTGATCACACCATGTACATGAGGATCATTGGGAGCCTACTGTACCTGACAACGACACGTCCAGATATTGCCTTTGCCACATGCCTTGCGGCCTGCTTTCAGAGTAATCCAAAGGAGGAACATATGGCGGCAGTAAAAAGAATCATGAGGTACCTTCAAGGTACACATAACTTTGGGTTATTTTTTTTACAGGCAGGGATAGTGAATTATCATCATTTTCTGATGCTGACTGGGCTTGTGATGTAGTAGACAGAAATTCCAATAGTGGTGGAGCTTTCTATATTGGGCATAAATGTGTTGGCTGGTTGAGCAAGAAACAAGAAAGTACTTCTCTTAGTACTGCTGAAGCTGAGTATATCTTTGCCACAAAGGCATGCACTCAACTACTATGGATGAAGCAACAATTAACAGATATTGCTGATGAGGTAAAGCAACCAATGGTAATTTACCGTGATAACAGGAGCGCAATTGGTCTTATGAAGAATCCTATTCAGAATTCCCGTATGAAACATATTGAAATCAGGTATCACTTTATCAAAGAAAAAGTTGAACAAGGGGTGATTAGAATGGATCATGTGGGAACTGATGAGAAAGTGGATGATATCCTGACCAAGCCACTGTCCGCGACTGTGTTTGAGAGGCATCGGTTGAACCTCGGTGTTCAGCCACCTCCCAGTGCATAAGTAAGTTACGAAATACCCCTATCCCTGTTTGTGATAACTGTTTTTATCTGTTTATGGCTATGATGCAGGTTTATGGGGGAGATACTATCCAGGGGGAGTATGGTTTGAGTTGAACGTTGAAAAAATTACTGGTCTTTGGATTTATTGTCAATGGGGGAGAAAGAAGAAAGGAATAAATTCAAGAAACTTCTGTGATGAGAAGAATGAGAATGAAAACAGTGGAACCCAATTCAAGCCTCCTCTGTTGTTTTCTACACTGAGAATTGCTCACGTAGACTTAGAGTGTTGGCTGTGTTGATTCTTGCATTTTTGGTTTTCACATGGATGGAGATCTATTGAATTTATTTTCTGATTTCCAAAAAAACCAAAGGGGGAGATTGTTGGAACCATGGTCTTCTAAGAATGATTTGGTGTATGGTTTGTTTTTGTTTTCAATCCTCAATGGAGGTTCGGAACGTGTACCAGCAAAGAGATCATACAGTTCTAGCAGACAATAGTATTGAAGGTGGCTCCGTTTCCCAGTCTTTGCCAAATTTTTGGGGTCCAAAATCTGGAAGTTGGTGAGCATTGTGAAAATATGATTTCCATGAAGATCATAATTAAATATGGCACTGGCATGAATTTTGCGAAGAGTGGCTTAATGGTTTGTAATTCGCAAAGACCAGAATTATGGAGGCGGTGATTCTTCGCGATTACGTCAAAGCTTCGTGAACGATAGAGTATGAAGAGCATCACAATGATGAAGATCTTTGCGAGGGAGCTTCGCGGCGAAGGCGCGAATGAAATGAAGGAACACTCCGTGACTATGACGAGCTCCGTGAATGGAAAATTGTCATAGTGCTTCGCGATTTTGAGAGAATTTCAGCGGGAACTTAGGAGCTTCGTGATTTGAGCTGACATGGCGCTGACATCGTGTGGAAGGGTCGAGGGTCGGTGGAATCACCTATAAATACAAGTCGACCCCCTCGAGAGAAGTACAGAGAGCTCTCAATGAAAATACTTTGTTCTCGGTTCGCAAAGGTCACTGTCGAAGGTAGTGTGCTTCGCGAAAGAGGAGTTTTGCGGTGACTATTCTAAGCTCCATGAAAGTCGTGCGCCCTGCGTTGGCTCAGTGAGCTTCGCGAAGAGATAGGAGCTCTGCGATAGCCAATAATTACGTAGGCTTGTGCATCGCGAGAGTGCTTCGTGATTGAGCTTCGCGAAAAGGCAGGGACTCCGCGAAGCATTATTTGAGCTTTGCAAAATTGGGAGCCTTGCGAAGTAGGGTACTTTGCGAAGGCCCTTTCCAAAGGTTGTTTGCCCAGTGGACAAGGGAAAAAGTGGTATTCATCAGTGGATGAAATTTGGACTTTAACAGAGCATCAACTCAGGACTCTGATGTAAGCAAAGTCTCATGTTGAACAGGAGACAAAGTACTTCATGTCTATCTATTGAAGAGACCTTCACGTCTATAAACTGAGCGGGACATCACCAATGGCAGTGAGCCAGGGGAGTCAATGGGAGTGACTCGTGGGAAGTAGTAATCTATCCCTGAACCTTTGTAAAGGCAGTGAGCCTGGTACATAGTGACTGTGCCCGAACCTTTGTAATCCACTACTAGTGAAGATTAGTGGAATTAGGTTCAACAAGTTCCTACAAACGTGGGAACAAGATCCGTCACATTAAAAGAAAAATTTGTCACCCTGATTCACCCCTCCCCTATCAGGGTGTCCCGAGGTCCTTCAAATATCACTTTATATTCTAAAATAATTAGGGTATATTGGTACATGAATATTCCAAATAGCTGTATTAGTTACCAAAATAATTTGAGGGAAAATTTTTAGTAAAGGGTTTGCAAGAATGACGATGATGAACTTAGAAAAAGTTTTAAGTAAACAATGAGAGTAATTAAAATCATTATATTTGATATTGTGAAGTTAAGGGGTTTAAAATTTTTTACTGAAAATTAAATTTTTATTATGAAAAGAACTATTATGGAAAAAGTGTGAAGCCTTTCATGTTCGAAACAGGAAATAATCTAACACTATAAGAAGTCACCAAATTATTGAAATCAATTTTATTTATATTTAAAACATTACCTCTATTTAGAAACCATTGGAAAATAGTTACCTTCATGTCCGTTTCATCCATGATGATGTCTTCAAAACTATATTACATCTCATCTAATGATTGAATAAACTCTTCCACACTAATATTCATTTCATTGACACGACATGAAAAAATGTGATTTTTCTTATTGATCCAAAAAACCTATTACTTATTGATGTCAGCCTGAATCATCTTCTCAACCATACTATAAAACTAAACCTATGTATCATTGATCTCAAATTACTCTAAATTGTTTTCATTGGAATGAATGATGGGTTCCTATGCTTCCCTGACCACACTATTAGCAACCACCTACACCTGAGTTGGATCCTCCAATATATGACCAAGCAGTTTTTGTTCCTTGACCTACCCACACTCCACCATTTTCTTTTAACGCCGAATAATTGAACTCTCCTTTCATTCCGGGTCATGAAAAATGGGTTCACGATCCTTTGACTTATTTCATTTGTCGGACCTTGTCTCCATCGACTTAGATAATTGAAAATAGTCTTCAATTTCTTTATACTTCTATCACTTTTAAAAAATAAAACTCCTTGAATACCTTTTTTCCTTTTCTATACCTTCTTCCACCTTGGGTTGTGTATACCTCTTCTTGTACTTAATTGATACTATCCACTAAAACATGGCTAGAAATATCCTCCTTCAAAACTATCCTATAAAATCTTTGATCATCAGAGACTGCTATTGTGGTTTGGATATTCGTTCCAACTTACGTCACATCCCCATTTTCTAGCACCAAACCTTTAATCTCCCAATTTTCAAATTGATTACTGACCTTAATAGTCAGACTAGTACTTCTCGACCTCTCCCTTATTATTGTAATCACCCAACCCATGTTGAATCCAATAGTTATACAAATCATTTCATATTCCTCACCTTTTTCTTGAAATATCTCCTTTCCTTCCGATCCATCTCCATAGGCCATGTTTTATACACCCCCTACAAGTTTCATTTCAATCTACCAAAAATATATACCACTTTCAGATTGGGTAGTAACATCCATTCCTCCAATTTAAATATATTAAATGAGTTGAAAAATAAGAATATGATTGTTAAATATCACCATTATTCAAATTATATTGCTTTATTTTTGATACTCCCTAAAGAGATTAATATGAGGGTTTTATCATGTGATCATATAGATATATTGTAGTAATTACATTGAGATGTAATGAATTTAACAAAACCCCTGAAAGTGCATCAAATATAAGGATGATATGGTAGTATATCAGATACAATATTTTAAATAGGTGCTTATGTATGGGTTTTTATGTATTCTTAAAAGAGTTTAAGAATATAAAATCTATCATGTTGTCCAAAATGTAGTATCTACTTTATAATTCTTTAATATTGGATGAATATTTTTCATTATGTGAAATGATAACTATTCCCTCAAATTATAACTATATGTTTTCCCACATAAATGATCATCATAGAGTATTATAGATTTTGATGATATGATAATATTAGTGTGAGTATAGTATTTTCCTAAATATAAAGAGATATAAATGAGATACAAAGAGTATAATCATGAGGTAATAAGTTGAGATTTGTCATATGGACTGACCCACAAAATTATATCACAAGGAATGTCATATGGTTATTGATATACTTACGGATGTATTGTTAATATGAATCCCCCTTACCTGAGGTTGAAAAGATTCCTAGAACAAAAAATTTCACACTTTTATACTTTTATTACACAACACTTGAGGCCTAGTTAATCAATGGGTTGTTGGGTATATTCTTGATCATGTAATTGGTTAGTGATCAACCAAGATGAGATTTGTATACTTGTATGGAAAGGAAACACATATGGGATCTATATTGAATTAAACTGTGGAAATGAATGGAAATTCATAGACGAGTGACATATGATGTGCTCAGTTACTTGGATTAGGGACATGTGATGTTCTCATCTTCTAAATGAAGAAAATGTGATGTATTCATCAACCCTGTGAGTCTATTTTGGGAAATAATGAATGTATGATATGACTTATACTAGATTGACATGTTCCTTAATTAGTGTTAATTAAATTTCATAGAAAAAAGTATTATATAGGTATGAGAATGATGCATATGATATATCTTGTGATAGACATGTTCATATTGAGATATGAGTATGTTTGATCGAGAACACACTGGACCCCTTTGTAACTTTATTAGAAATGTTGTTTTTCTAGATACTGCTCTTTTCTTAGATATATGAATTTATGATTGCATATTTATTTCAATACTACAAAGTCTTGCATGGTCACACAGTTATGACTTATAATAAGGATTAAATTTTGGACAAAGTGTTTGTTCCAAAAAGAATAGATTTTTATAAACTTCAAGTAAAAGAGTTTGAATGGATTCACAATTATTTGAAAAGTTTTCATAAATTCCTTGTGGGATTTTATTGAAAATGGGAGATTATAGGGAATTAAATAAAATAGGGATATAATATTTTATGATATCCCATGATTCATAGCATGTGATATGCATATGATGCATATCATAGATTATGATATATCCATATCCTAAGAGGCACGAGGATGACACTATCATCCTCTATTGCAATGTACGATAAGTTAATGATATTGGATTTGGAGTGCATATCCATTACCATGTCTTCCAAATTATTTCATTTACATTTTAATGAATGAGTTAATTAATTTATTCCTCCACATGCATGATATAATCATCCAAACATTCAATAATTCTGTAATAAATTCATGATAAAATGAATAAATATTAGGTTTCATTCATAAATTAAATATGAAATGTTTATATTTTGATTCCATGTTTGAATATTTATTAAATGTGTATTCATTTGTTCATTACTTTATATTCATATATAATTTTTTATATAATTTTAATATTATGTATAGTTTATGTTAACAAATGAGATAATTTTTATAGATAATTAGTCATGCTTAGGGGAATAAATCATGAGACTATGAAGAATTCATGGGATGTAATAGTTATGGATTTGATATGAATATGATGTATATTAAATTGTAGAAAACTATATAGCATGTCATATAGTTTAAATATAATGTGTTTATATTGAACCTATAAGTGTGATTTATAAAGGTTTTATAAATTTAAAAAATAAGGCCAAATATATAATATTTTATAGATAACATTTTTAATTATTTATAATTATTAGTTTTAATTGTTCAAATTAAATGGATTATTTTAGGAAACTATATAAAACACATCAAAAAGAGTTTTTATGATTGATTTGATTAATGCATAAATAAATATTAAATATGTGATGTCTGGATTACATAAATTATTTACATACTAGAATTTAAAATTCAATATTTTTATATTTCATATAATCAATAGTAAGAAATGGATAATATTAGGAATATAAAATATTTATATTGAATATTATAAAATATCCAAAATGTTAGATAAATTTTAAAATTATTATATTTATTTTTGAATTGTTCATAAATTTTCATCTTGTAATGTATTTGGTGTCTAAAACCCATAATTTTTGTTTTCCCAAGACTAGAGGTGTCAAGAGGGTGTTTAGGGTTTTTTTCAATTTGAAATTTTCTAAATTTTCTCTCACGATCACTATAATTGTCATACAGTCAGTCAGTAGTTTATTCATTTTATCTTTTTCTCATGCGGTGGATAAATCCCTTTATGCAGTCTCTTAGTTTAATCATTCACTCAGTTGTTTTGTTCTTATAGTAGGCCAGTTTCTCTTACAGTCAATCACTTACCTTATGCATTTGGTTGATTTATTCTTATGGTTGAATCGTTTGGTCTTGTGTTCGATCTGTTTATTTGTATGGTCTTTCCAAATGGTATCTTGACTTCGTGTAGTTGATCCCTTCATGAAGTTACTTCAACTGTTTTCAAAATCCAAAATTTTCAAAATACGTGGTTTTCCCTAGAATGACGTGAAATGACCTTTTAACATAAAAAGTGGAAATAATGGTATAAATACATGTTTTTAAATATGTTAAGTGAGGATTTGATCATATATCTTAATTCCTTAATTTATGGGGTTTTAAATGAGGGAATTAAATGGGCTATAGAGTGAGTTTTTAATGAAACCAAATTAAATGAGAATTAGAAAGGAAAGTTTAATGACTGTCATTGGGATATTCATGGGAATCTATATCTTCTATTTTTAAATACCATATTTCCCTTGAAAAATTCTTTCTTGTTTCCTTTGATTTTAGATAAATAGTAACTTTGTTCTTGAGCCTTGGGAGTTATCTTACATTGAACCAAATCCTTCATCCTCATAATTCTAGGCATTTTCACGAACTTATTTTACCTATTTTTTTAGTGAAACATTATTTTTGGCCACTCTCTAGGTAAGGGACCCTTGATCTCTCTTTATTTATGCATCCATGAAATTAACATTATTTTTCTTTCCATTGCGTGTATGTAAGGATTGACTAAAAAGGATAATTAAATGGAAAAAAATTGAATTGAAATGGGTGGGGTGTGCTGTATGTGGTTACCCATTTTCCATGTTATTTTCAGTTACTTAGAATATTTTAATTGGAAAATATATTATTATTCATGCTGTGACTCTTATAAATTAAGTTTCCTAGATATGTTGATTTTTTAATAGACAATTCCTAAAAGTATAAATACATATATTTAGTTATAAATCAGTTTCCTATATAACTTTAGAACTATGTGAAAATAGAAATGCAAGTGATAAACAAATATTTTGAAAGCCTTTTTAAATAAATTAAGGTAATTATGGGGGAATGGAAATATTTTGTGTGTGATGATCATGTATTTTTTATTTGACTTGTGGTTGTGTGGGATTTTTGGGGTTTATATGGTGATGGTGGTGATGATGCATGATTTATTGCGGGATAGAAACATGGTGGGGTGTATGTGGTTATTATGGTGAGATGTTTGGGTTGTGTTGATGGTTCTCACAAGATATGTGATGGATATTTTTTAGATGAATTTTTCTTTTTTTATGTGGTACCTTTGTGGTAGTATCATACTAGTGATGAATTATTAAGCTGGTAATGATAAAATGGAAATTTCATGGATTAAAAATTAATAAAAGTGGGATGGAATTAATGTATAGTGAATTAATTAACAAACTTAATTCTAAGAAAGGGTGTGGAATTAACTGGTAATGAATGTAGATGTTGGCTAGAGTGGTTTTTAATTAAATATCATATTAAATTTCTTATGTAATGAAGGGTGGTTTGTAATGTGATAATCTAGAAAATAGTCGAATTTGTAAATGAAAGATGATGGAAATAGTGGATAGAGTGTGTGTTTGATTCATTTGGTGAGGCAACATATAGTGGCGGTAGAATGTGGTAAAAATAGTATGGTGTTGATGTTAGAAAGAAGATAATAAAGTATTTATGTGAATCATTTAGTATAGGATTATATGTAGATATGTATATATATATATATATATTTTATATTCTTTATGATTTCTATACACACCCCATCTGTGTCGAGGACTACATATCGACACCCAAATGTTTTGAGGGGGTGTTTCCCTAGCATTCAGGATCATTAAGAAATGAATGGATAATTACCACCTCTTCCCAACTCTTCCTTAAACATCATTATGTGGTGGTAGTACCTAGTCAGTTGCTGGTATTGATCGAGGATGGATAAGTTGGTGGTGATGCCTAGTGATGATAGGATGATTCCTATGGTGGGGATTTTGTGTGGTGCGGGGAGTGAATGAGGTTTATTTCCTTCATGTTCATTATACCATACTATCCTTGATATAAGGTTTTGGTTGACTCATGATGATACAAATGAAAATGTGATATTGGAAAGTTATGTGTGGATACTGATTGATGCCAACACGGGATATTGGGCCCCACACGAGGATAACATAGGTAGGGTTGCGAACTAACCCACATCATATATGGCTTCACATGTGATGACCAATTTACATGGAAGGGATGAGAGTATAGGATGTTTGACATTGGTGTATGAAAGATACAACTCAGTGGGGGATGTGTATATGGTGTATCTATGTTCTCTTGATATTATTTTACTTCAATTTGGATGTGTTATTTTTATAAGAGTTCCATGGTGAGGTTGGGATGGATCAATGTCCTATTTAGGTCCTTACAGGTTTCATAGTTTTTTAACCGGTGCATTAGTAATCTATTTTCACATTTTCATGAGAGACCTTGGGAATGATCCTACTAAGTATACATGTTATGCTCACCCTACATATATAAACTATTATATAGGTTTCTAGGAGGGTTTTGGAAACCGAGTTGGGTGTTACTAGCTTGGATGTTAGAGTTTTTGGTGAGTTTCTACTTTAGGAATTCTTTTTTGGTATTTCATTTCAGAGGCTTTTATTTATATTATTTTGAATGTAGCGTTTGATGTATCAAGGGTTACTGAATATGAAATTGATGATTGGGTCCCCCAATGATCTCACATAATGACTATCCTGTTGCAGAATACCCTACGAAAGATAATATGGATTATGGGGTAGGGACCTAATAGAGGTACATGTATCATGATTTTGTGCACTTGTGATTAAATGAGGTGATTTCCAGAAATTAAAATGAATTTAATCTAACAGATATTCATAAATTCCATACTAACTGGATTTGGTTTCTCCCTTGTGTTTGCCGATATGGAAACTGGACATCATTCACATGCGGTTCATGTAGGAGAGGTTCAATAGGCTCATTTAGTTGATTGTCTGAGGATTAATCTGATAGAGGAGGATGAGATGTGGTAGAGGGTGTTTTATGCTTTCCATCATCAGGGTATGGAAGAGTATAAGGGTAAAATATTTTATCTAGATATAGAGAACTAATTAGAGGATATTGAGATCACCTTCAGTTTGATTCAGGCTTGAGTTGGGTGCTAGGATCCATTCGAGGCTGGTCAAATGTGAGGAGTATCATGTAAGTAGTGGAAATTTCACCTTGGGGAGCAGAGATGAAGTTTTATTTTTAGAGCTTATCATTGATGATAAAGGTAGTAACGAGGTAGAATTTTATCTCCATTCAGTAGGTAAGCTCAAGCTTGTGACTGCTCAGGATCTAGACTAAGTACCTCCTTCATTTATCTCATAGTCTCTTTATAGATAAGGTGTCCAAAACACAATTCCTTGATGAGGCATTGCATACAATGATCATACATTCAATCACCATATTTATGCTTCCTATGTATCTGGTGGTATAAAATAAGGAGAAATTGATCGAGCATAAGGACTCACAGAGATGAGTACCACAATACTGAGGTAATTTGAGCTTCTTAAGAAGTAGATCTTCACTCGGGGGACTATAGATATCTAGTAATTTTATGTTCCAACTAAAAGAGGGATGAAATTAGTTATTCATTTCATGATACTTTAGAATCAGAGGTTCTCGAGAATATACCATGAGTTTCATATTTTCATGGTATATCTAAGGATGTCACGGTCACCATTAGGCTTAGTTCCTAACCACTCAAGGTGGTTATGTCACTTTCCAATCACAACATCAGTAGAGGCCAACATCATTTATTCCGCAGTCGAGTCAATAGGATTGTTCTCATCTGAGGGGAGACAAAGCTTGTAGTGTTCAACTTCATGATGGTACTCATTCTTAGGGACCCAAATCAGAGAATTTTCATAGAGGTCATCAACATCAAGGTAGAGAAGACGGGCACAAGAATATTCATGTTATGTAGGTGCCAAATACAGAGTTTCCAAAACTTATTCATGGTTTGATCAGTTTATCACATTCCTTAGTTTCTAATTTAATTGATTTTGGATCTTTTCACTCAATTTTTTCTCCCTCCTTGGTCTACTAATTAGGATAGAAGGTGGAAAGTCTTCCAATGACCATGGTTTTATCAACACTTGTTAGGGGCCAATTTTTTTTGTTTGATGTGTTTCATGGATTTAGACTGATGATGGAGAAACATCAGTCGATGGGGGACTTAATTTTATTTAAGATATATCCTTAAAATTATATAGTTGGTATGGATTGTATATACTTTGTATGTGATGTTTTTGGATTCTTGTTGAGGAGAGTTACATTCTCTAATTTGGAAAACTAGTGGGTGGTATTCGTCAAAGAAAAGAGTTTCTAGATAGGCAACCAATTTGCATAGCCTATTCTATATATGTTGGCATAGTTATCAGTGGAATATTAAGTAGTGGATTTTCCCATGGTTGTAAAGGATTTCTAAGATTTCTTTCCTGATGAGTTCATGAAACCAACCCCTCAATGAAATATTGAGTTTGGGATAAAATTACAATTAGTTCCCTCACTAATTTTGATGGATCCATATTGTATGTTACCCGTGGATTTTCATGAGTTGATACTCCAGATCCATGATTTAGATTTTAAGGGCCTCATTTGTATTGGTGTATCTTTTTGGGTGCTCCAATTTTGTTCACTAAGAATGTGGATAGTAGTCGGAGGCTGTGTGTGGACTATCAAAGGTTGAATTAGGTGAAAGTCAAGAACCATTACTCTCTTCCATGGATATACAATCTTCTTGACCAAATGAAGTGAGTTAGTTGCTTTTTTACAATTTAATTGTGGACTTGATATAAGTCAATGAGGTTAAAGGAGGTGGATATCCTAAAGGAAACCTTTTGGTAAAGGTATGAGTGTTACAAGTTTGAGTTTATGTCATTAGATATTACAAACACACCAACTATGTTCATGGGGATCATGAACTCTATGTTCCATGAGATCATGTACTAGTTCATGGTCATGTTCATTGATGAAATCCTTATATACTAAAAGTAATAAGTAGTGAATTCCAATCATATCAGAGTTTTAATGTAGGATTTTCAACATCATCAACTCTATAGGAAGTTATCCAAGTGTATGTTTTGGATACGAGAGGTATATTTAATTAGAGATGTGGTGTATCATAAGGTTTCGGTTATGGACCTATCAAATATTAAGGTATTTTTTTAGGAAACACCCAAGAATGTGGTTGAGGTTTGTAGCTTCCTTGGTCTCACAGGATACTAATGAATGATTGTGTTAGAATTATCTTAGATTACATAATTGTTAATAGTTTTGAATAGGAAATACGAAGCTTTTATCGGATTGATTAGTTTCACATGACTTTCGAATACCCGAAGGATAGATTAATCAATTTCTCAGTACTTCGGTTTCTTGAGGAAGGGGTCAAGTTCATGGTCTTTTCTAACACTTATCCTACAATTTTGGGATGTTTATTGATGAAATAGGGTTGTAATATCTTATGGTTCAATGAAATTATGTCCCCACAAGAATAAATTTTCCACTCATGATCTAGATTTGGTGGAAGTGATGTTTTCCTTGAAGTTGTGGTCATATTACCTCATCAGTGTGCAATTTTTGGTCTTTACAGACTATATGAGTCTGAGGTACTTTTCTTCTCAGTAGGATTTGAACCTACATCATCATAGGTGGATATTATTTCTTATAGATTATGATTTTTATATCTAATGTACCCTAATAAAAAGTAAATATGTTTTCTAACATGCTGAGTTTGAAGTTGCAGAGAGATGTTTTTCACGAGATTGAGGATATTTGGAAAAGAACAGAAGTGATTGCAGTAATGATTCTCCATGTGGAGGAATTACATGGTAGGGGTTGTTTTTATCATATGAATATAGAATCATATTTACTTTGGTGGGTAGTGGATTTTTAGTGGGAGACACATAGGTGGAATTTATGTGAGACCATGTTGGTTATAGTGATGCTAATGAGGGGTGGTTAGAGAATGGTTAACATCATATGTAGTTTCAGGGGAGACAGTTCGGTTGGAAATTCATGGGGGATTTTTACATGAGTTTCATAGTTCATAGTTAGAGGTATATCAATGTGTTTCTATGAAATACCATGGATTGAGTGGGGAATATTTGGTCTCCTAGAATAAATAAATCAACGGTATAGTTTTTTGAATGATGTATGGTCTTTCATCATGTTAAAGTAGTGCCCCATGTTCCCATAGGATTGTTGCAGCCCTTAGATGTCTTTGATTGGAAGTGGATGGAGATATTGATATATTTAATCACTATGTTACCCTATTCTTGAAGATGTTATGATATTACATGGGTGGTGGAATGACTAGAAAATTCCGCCCATTTTATTGGGATTAGGGAGTCGAGTGTTGTGCACGCTTTGATAATGTGGTACATGGATGGGGTGGTGAGAATCCATGGGGTGAAAATGAAAATTATTTTAGATCATGATTATTTTTTTACCTCCTAGTTATATAAAGTCTTTCACATGATTTTGTCTCTCAGTTATTCCTTAGCACTACTTTCAATACTCAAGTAGACAAGCATATAAAGCGGACCATCGTTCTGATGGAGGATTTTCTACACGCATGCATCTTGGATTTTGGAGGATCATGGGTTAAAAACCTACCCTTGGTTGAGTTTACCTACAATTAATTATACTACTCATCCATCAATATGAATCCATTTGAGGAATTTTATGAATGACCATTTCTTTCTTCATTGTGCTGGACCAAGGTTGTGGAGTCAGTTGTCCCTAGTCCAGATATGGTGAAAAACATAATAGAGTAGTTTAAAATGGTTCAAGAGTGAATATATGTGGTTCATGTCTATTAAAAGGACTAGGAAGATCATAGGTGGAGGCCCATAGAGTTCAATGTTAAAGACCATGTGTTCTTTAGGTTTTTTCCATTTTTAGGTGAAAATACAGTTTGTTTATGAGAGTAATATTTTTCATAGATCATTGGGTATTTTGAGATGTTGGATCAAATTGGTGTGGTGGATTATCAACTTATTCTTCCACCATAGTTGGACAAGGTTAATGATGTCTTCCACATGTTCCATATTCATCTGTATCTTCACGATGAATCCTATATAATTGATTGGGGAGAGTTTGATATTGAGGATGTCATGATTTTTATAGAGCATCCAAGTGTGATCTTGTATCTTTGAGATAAGTTGTTTCATGGGAGAGTTATCTCCTTGGTTTGTGTGATATGGAGGCATTGTGGTTTGGATGAGATCACTTGGGAACATGAGTCGTATATGTGTGATCAATAACCCAAGTTTTTTTATGTTTTATTTGTTTCATCCTTGTTGATACATGTGTTTGATCCTATGTCATATGGTCATGAATTTTTTTCCTATGATTGGTTGGATTTGTTCTTGATATAGAGATATCATTGAGAGGTATCTTGTGGGGTGGTTTATCGAACACCTTCCTCTTCTCTGGATTTTGTTTTAGATTATTGGGGTTTGATAAGTATCAAATGTAATGTACTATGTTTCAAAAAATATTCCTTTGTGTTTTCCCAGGACTAGAGGTGTTAAAGGGTGTTCAGGGTCTTTTTCCATTTGAAATTTATATATTTTTTCTCACAGTCACTTGAGTGACCATGCAATCGGGAAATCTGTATAGTCAGTTGATTGGTCATGTGGTCAATCAGTCCCTTTATACAGTCACCAATTTAATCATGTAGTTAATTAGTTTATTCTTGAAGTGGGTTAGTTTCTCTTGTGGTTTATGGGTTCCTTTCAAAATTTCTTGATTTTCGCAGAATTCCATGAAATATCCTTTTAACATAAAAAGTGGAGATAATGGATCAAATAAGTTTTATTGAATATAGTAATCAGGGATTTGATCATATCTTTGAATTCCTTACAGTCCGAGGTTTTAAAAATGAGAACTGAATAGGTTATTGAGTAGGTTTTTAATGAAACCAAATTAAATGAGTATCAAAAAGGGGATGTTGACCGAATATCTTTGGGTCTATTCATGGTAAATCATATATTTTATTTTTAAATACCACATTTCCATCATATAATTTTTCTTCTTTTCATTGATTTTGGAAGAACTATAACATTGTTCTTGAGCCTTGGGAGTTATCTTACATTGACCCAAAGCCTAACTGGTTATGATTCTCGGCATGTTCATCATCTTAAATTTTCTCTCTATTTTTAGTGAAACACGATTGGACTCTCCTCCCCATATAGGGGATCCTTATTATCTCTTTCTCTTATGTATCTATGAAATTATAATTATTTTTATTTCTCTTCATTGGATGGAATAATTAACTAATAAAGATGATAGACTTGATCAAATTAAATCGAAAGGGGATGGGTTTGATTGAATTTTGTTACTTGTTTTCCTTGTTATTCTCATTTAATTCATTTCTTTGAATTGGAAACTTTTGTGGTATGCACATTTTGATTATTATAAATTCAGATCCACATGTGTGTTGATTATTTTAACTTACCATTCATAAAATGTTTAATACGTATAATTGACTATGAATATGTTTCCTATTTAAATCCTAAACTATGTGAAAATCCCAATGCAAGAGATAAAGAAATATTATGAAAGACCCTTTATATAAATTATGATAATAAAAGAGAATGTGAATAAGTTATTGTTTGATTATCATGTGTTTACTATTTCCCTTGTTGTTTTGTGGGCATTATGAGGTTTATAAAGTGATGGTGGTGAAAAATGAAAGATGTTTTGTGGGATGGAAACATGGTGGTTGGTATGTGTTTGTTGCGGTGATATGTTTTGGTTGTGGGGTGTTTCTCATCAGAGATGAAATGGATTCAATTATGAGTTGATTGTCTTGTTGTGTGGTGCCTTTGTTATAGTATCCGGGTAGTGATGGAATATAAAGTTGGTAAATATTAAAGAGAAATTGAATAGGTCATAAATTAATAAATGTGGGTTGGAATTAATGTGTGGTAAATAAATAAATTAATTGAATGATAAAAAAGGGGATAGACTTAACTATGAATGAATTTCTATGTTGGCTATAATTGTTTTTCATTAAATATGGGATTAAATGGCTAAATTGATGAAGGGTGGTTGGTAGTGTGATAATTATTAAAATGGTTGAATATGTAAATGAAAAAACAGAAATTGTAGTTGAATATGTGAATGAATCATGTGGTGAGGTTGCATATAATGGAGGTAGTATGTGGTAATGATAGTATTGTGTTGATGGTAGATGGAGATGATGAATCATTTATATGAATCTCTTAGGTCGGTCTTGTGTTCAAATACATGTGTATATATATATGTTGTAATTTCCTTATGATTTCTATACAGACAACAACCACATTGAGTATTATGTATTGATAACCAATTTTTTAGGAGGTTTTTTCCTCGATATCTTGGATTGTGAGGGAAAAAATGGTTGATTACCCCAACTTCCCGCTCATCCTTTTTTAGCAGTACATAGTGATGGTGCCCAGTTGGTGGTAGGTATCAATCAATGATAACATAGTTGGCACTGATTCTCATTCATGAGAGGATGAGTTATGTGGTTGGGGTCATGCATGGTGGGAGGAAGGCAAGAGGTTGATGTCCTTCATGTTCATTATACACTAATTACATAATTATGAGGTTTTTATTGGATGCATGATGATGTAGATGATGTTGTGGAGGTGGAAAGTGATATGTGGATATTGAATGAAGCCCACATAGGATAATGGACCTTTTGGGAGGCTAGGTTAGGTTGGGTTACAACTCAACCGACATCAGGTATGAATTGATGTGTGATGACTGGTATATATAGAAGGGGAGTGAGCATATTGGGTTTAATGTTGGGGAATGAGAGTGGAATCTCATTAGTAAAGTGTATGAATTAATCCTTTATCTATGTTCTCTTGATATTATTTTTCTATACTTTGGATGCATTATTTGGTTAGATTTCTATGGTGAGGTTGGGATGGACAGATGACCCATTTAGGTTCTTCCTGGTTCTGTTGTTTTTTCACTGAGGAATTAGTATGCTCTTTTCATATTTGTATGAGATAACTTTGGTATGATTCCATTGAGTATTCATGTTAATCTAACCCAACTTATATAAACTATTTTTCATGTTTCCAAGAGGGATTCAGAAAGTGATCTAGGTGTTACTAGCTTGGACTTTGAAGCAGCTATGGAGTCACTGCTTCAGTATTTCATTTTTGGTATTTCATTTTAGAGACTTTTATTTATATTTATTGTATTACATGTGGGATGGTTTCTTTTATTTATAGTATACGATTGAGTTTTTCAGAGGATATTTATATTATATCATTATCCTTTCCTTATATTGAGGGTAATTCATCCCATTTGAGTGTTTTACACCCTTAGTTCTAGTCTCCAATTTAGGAACTACTGAATGTGGGACATAGGGGCCACTCGTTGTCTTTAACGATCTCCCATGAGGGGCACTGGGGGGGGGGGGGGTTATGACATATCTCATGTTTAAAAATGTTAATTGTTCATTTGTTTAAAATTTATTCCTTGATTTTTTATAGATAAAAATTATTTATATTATGATTTTTTATGTGTGATTTAGTTTAAATTTGTTAAACTACTTCTATAAATTATGACACATGCATCTAAGTAGTTACATGCTAAGTATGATAATGGATTTGGTTTTCTTCTACCTTGAATTTAGATTTTATTGAGGCATGGGCTTAAATTATGTAGTTAATTATGATTTATACATATTAGGGGTTTGATTTATGATTTAATTGAGATCTCTCTTGTGTTAATTATCCCTTGGTAAAGGGAATTTACATCGGAATTACCACTATCTTGCAGTCTTATGCCTTATTTTAGAAAGGAAGAGGTTTACTATCTATGCCTCTAGTCTTATTAATATAGTGATTATTAATTTCATATAATTATATTCTTTTTCATGAAAGGGTTTTAGGTACCTTATGCATGGGATTCATTTGGATATGTGTAAATATAGTTCGATTTTAATATACTTTAGTGACACAAGCTTTGAGTTGTGTAATGAGTTACACATATTAATATGGTTTGAACATATTGGTTTGGTGAAAGGGATATTTTTACAAAGCAATTAATTAGAAGAATGTATACATATAAAGGGAATAACATGATATAGTATGGTTATAATTAAATCCCCTATAAAATAATAGGTGTCAGATTCCTTCTAATGAAACTGTGGTCAAGACCTTGATCATTTAGTATGGGTGACCCAAGCTATTAGGTGCTCATGGATTATCTTGTGCAAGGTATGTTTGTAATGAGGAAATCATAATTATTAGGTTCCTTGTTCAAGGAATTTGTTTTGGGTTACACATAGCTTCTAATCCCTAACCATTAGGATACCTGAGGAATCGAGTTGAGTATATCCATATCATTAATTTTTGTAAAGAGTTATCCACTAAGCTATCCAAGAGTCATATATGATATTATTGACAATAGATTTCTACCAGATATAGTCATCGATTATGTAAGTGATACCTAGTGTATGTCATATTGAAATATGGATATTCTCCCATTAATGGATATGATAGATTTTAAAATGGGTCTTCATTTTAGTTTGATCACATTTAACCCAAGTCTTTATTAAATATTTATATAACATGATACTCATTTAATAAAAGATTTTTTGGGGATGGAAAACATCATCATAATAAAAATTAACTTTGAGATCAATCCTTGAGAAGGTTAATCTTAATTTATGAAACTTCTAAGACTAGAAAATTATGAAAATTTCATAAGTAAGAGAAATTCAATGTGTTAGAAAAATAACTTCTTTTATAAATGAACTATTGAATTTATTCAATAGGTGAATATAGATGATTATAAGAAGTATAAAAAGATTCACTTAAGGTTTAAAAATAATTATATACACAGTGGAAAAATGAACTATATTCTACAATCATATACTAAATAATATTTAGTATGAAAATGACCTGGTGAGACTAATGGTATCCACCCAGGCTTTTTCTAGTTGGGGAATTCATTCAGTTGGAATTTTTACAAAAATGCGAATGATTTCAAGAAATGATTACACTATTTTATCAATGTTCTTAGAAAAGTTTAACTAGGACATATGATGTCCAAGAGTTAGTGATGTGCTGACTTTATAAGTGGGTAAAAGATCAAAAAATAAGAAAAAAATATAGTTGGAAAATCCTATAATTTTTCTTTGAGTAACTAGTAAAGTTCATTGAAACCTAATAGTGTTATTAAGAAAGAGTAATAATGATTCCATAAGATTTAATTATATAAATACCTGGATGGATTTGTGGAACTTATTTTTCCATGTTAGACAACAATGGTATCCAAATTAATTCTTCAGTTTTGAGGGGTATGTGATACCAAATGTTTACTTTACAAATGATGCGAGTATATAGGATTTCAAAATCAAGGGAAAAATTTATAGAGATTATAGTTTACATCAAAGTTATAAAGTAAAGAGTTACTAAATCAATGATTATAATGGAAGGGGATTTATCAAGCTCACATGGACCTGAGTAAAGGATGACTATAGTTAACTTATTATTCTTATTTGATAAAAAGGTTTTTTATTGAAAAAGAGCAATTATAAGTAATATGAGATGTTACACAAAGTTTATGATTCATTATATTCTCTAACATGGCTTTCAAAGAAGATAAGGATAAAAATGTTTTATCTGAGATAAAAGGTTTATCTAGGAAATTTATTAAAATACGAAGGATTTGATTCCTCCATCATTATTGGAATATTTTAATAAAAATATTATTTTCAAGAAAAGTATCCAAACACATTAAATACCAAAAATGATATGGATAGAATAGTTTATTTTTTATTCAAATATATCTATTAAAATGAAATTTGAGTTTCTTACTTCAAAAAAGAGTTTTCAAACCTTATGATGATATTCTAGAGATAATATATTGTTTAGGAGTCTATTGTTAGTATTTTTGATCTTAGAGAAGTTTAAAGTTGACAAATAAAAGATTATATTAGTCATAATATAAAGTGGAAGTCAATTTATATCCTAAAGAAGTTTATGATGTATTGGAAAATAATGATGTAATAAATTATATTAGTTACCAATATATTTCAAAGGAATATTTTGTGGGAAGGGCTTGAATAATGATGATGATGAACTTAAAAAGAGTAAAAAGTCGACAAAAACTGTTATTAATATCATGAAATTTGATGTTATGGAGTTAAGGAGTTCAAATATATTCAAGGAGTTGAGCATTAGGAATATGATTATTAAATATACTTATTATTAAAAATATCTTAATTCATAGATTTTACCTACTAAAAGGATTAATGGAAGTTTTTTATCAATTGGTAACATAGATATGTGTTAGGAATTACACAGAGATGTAAGGATTTTAACAAAACCCCAAAAAGTGCAGCAAACATAAGGCTGATTTGGCAATTTAGCATATATGATATGTCATGCAGGCATATGTATGTTTTTTTTAATTATTCTTATACGAGATTAAGAATATAAAATGTATCATTTTTCATAAATTTAAACCTTCACTTTATCATTATTTCATGTTGGTTTAATGTTTTCATGATGTGAAATGAAAATTATCCCCTCAAAGCACAACATTGATTTGTTTATAATTGATGATCATCGTGGGTTATTATGGGTTATGATCATATGTTAAAGTTAGCATGACTAGAATCTAGAACTCAATACAAATAGTTTCACATGATTACAAAGAATAGGCTCATGAGGTAACAATTCAAGAGTTTTTGTTTGGGCCGACCCACCAAAGTATATCATATGGAATTAAAAGTAACTTTGTGAGGATTTTATTTAGAGAGGTTGAGGGACCAACCCTCTCTATTAAAAAAAAGTTAAATCCTCTTTTTATGAATGGGGAAGAGGTAACCCATTACATACACCATAGAAAAATCCAATAAAGACAAACCCAAAGGATGGACAATGTGGCCAAAAGAAAGAAAAAGTCCAAATAGGATGATGAAAGAGTTTCATCTCCCCACCTAAATGAAAATTCAACCATGATAATGGTCAAGAGAAAGTGTCCCCCTACTAAGAAGTTGCACTGTGATGGAAGTATAATAATACATAGCACTCGTCCCACACACAAAAAATATGGAGGTAGGGCTGGATGATAGATGCTAGCACATCTATATCTCTTTTGAACCGCCCACTCGATGATGCTTGCGAAGATATCATAACATTTCAACATGATGCAACACAACTCAAAGTCCAAATCACCATGCATGATCAAAACAAGGAACCCATCCATCCAATAAGAAGGACAGATAGCTGATAATGTGTGTCAACACACCCATCCCTCTATCGAGGATCCCACCCAACGGAGCATTAAAAAAAGCCCTGCTAACCAAATTTAATGAAACTACATCCAAAACCCAAAAAGAAATCTATAATCGATCAGAAACAGTAGTTAACCAATCCTTCAAACATATAAAACAAAAAAAACTAACAACAATGTTTCAAATGAGGAAATACCCTTTACTCTTCATCCTCAATCATGCGTCGTCGACCATAAACCAAAGCCACTCCTCTACTGAAGAAGTGGAGCCATATAACAACAAATGTCATCAATTAAATCCCCATGTAGAGGCACAATGAGAACCAATGAATGTGAACAACACCCAATGAACAATATATTTTCCACCAGACAGAACCTCCAGAAGGAGACCATTCTTCCTCTTGAGCTCCAACCAACACCACCCAAGAGAGATGCGAGAGGAACACCACTCAACAAAATGAGCACCCCCTAGGAAACATACCTCCATTGAGTGAAGTTTCCCAGAAACCTCGCTTTACAAATGATCAAAGTAGTGGTTCCCAAATATGTGATCATTCAGGGAAGAAGGCGTCCAACACGATGTCACTCGAACACCAAGACACCACCACTATCTGTGAGGTCATGGTATTAGAATGTTTTTGTTTTTTCAAGAATCATATAAAGATTCATCATAATGTGGTATTTGTAAAGAATTTTTAAAGTGAGGATCTAAACCAAAAATTTGAGAATGTTCTTTTCTAGGTTTAGAATAATCATAATTTGGTCCATCGGATTTAGATAATTAGATCCAAAATATTGAGTGAAGACTTCATTTCATTTTTGAAGAGTTTTGAAATAAGAATGTGAAGCTGGGAGTTATAAGGTTTTCATACTTTCTTAAAAAAAACCAGATGATGCTTTTCTGATCAATAAGTTTTCACAAATCCTAAATACTTTCATAATAAAGGATTTTGAAGAAATGGTGGAGTGGTTTGTAGGAATTCAAATATTTAGAGTAAATAATTCCATCATAATGGTAATTTTATTGTAATGAATATTTCATTATAATGGGATGAGAAAATAAAAATATAAGAAAGTAATAGATCATAATGGGATGAGAAAGAAAGACCTGAGAAAGTAAAAGATCGAAATGGGATGAGAAGGAAAAATATAAGAAATGAAAATATTGTAATGTGTTGTGAAAGAAAAATATGAGAAAGGAAAAGATCATAATGGGATGAGAAAGAAAACAATGAGAAAGGAAATAATCATAATGGTACGAGAATGCAAATTTTGAGGAAGGAAAAGATCCAAATGGGCTGAGAAAGAAAAATATGAGAAAGGAATAGATCACAATGGGCTGTGAAAGAAACTGCTGAGAAAGGAAAATATCATAATGGTCTAAAGAATAAAAATATTAGAAAGAAAAAGATAATGATGGGATGAGATATAAAAATCTGAGAAAGGAAAAGATCATAAAAGTCTAATAAAGAAAAAGCTAAGAAAGGAAAAGATCGTAATGGGATGAGAAAGCAAAAGATGGGAAGGAAAATATTATAATGAGATAAGAAATAAAAAGATAAGAAAGGAAAATATTTTAATGATCTGAGAAAGAAAAAGATCATAATTATCTAATAAAGAAAAATATTGTAATGGGTTGAGGAGGAAACATATCGTAATGATATGGGAAAGGTACGATGAATGGAAGTGTTTAAACATGAATTTCAATTTTACATAATGCTCAGAGAAATATAAAGAGTATTGAATAATTCCAAGTTAAAGTTTTAAATGTGAGATATTTTTGAAGAATTTGATAATTGAGGAAGTAGGGAATGTTTCAATATTTCCTGCCTTTTCTTTCTGAGTCACCTATAAATAATTTCTTAGATCATTATTCCATTCACAGTTTTCATAAACACATAAAAGACAGAGTGCTAGAGAATTCACAAGTGAAAGTTCCTATGTGGTTGAAGAAGTATTTAATTGATTATTCTATCAATTTTTGATGTTTGAATATTGAGAGTGAGTTCATCATATTCATAGAATCAGATCCAACATTATCATATTTAGGAAATCAGATCCAACATTATCGTAATCAAGAAATCTGATCTAGAATTATCATATTCAGGAAATCAGATCCAAAATTATAATTTTCAGAGAATCGTATCTAGGATTCAGACATAATGTATTCAGAGAATCATATCCAGGATCCTACATTATTGTATTAAGAAAATTGGATCAAGAATCCGTCATCATTGTAATGAGAAAATTAGATCTAGAATCCAGAAAAATTGTATTGAGCAAAAATCGGATCCAGCTAAATGAGACCTAGGATTCAAATAGAGAAATTATGGATCAGATTAAAAAAAGCCTTTATTCTTATGTTTGGCATAATTGTTTTATATAAAAAACATTATAAACTGATGGGAGTCAATATAATCATTCCTATTGGGAGATAGAAGGTGTCTAAGGGGAGTTGGAACATGTTTTATTCGCTTCTTCTTTATAGTACACTAGGACTCTGCATGTGCATTCACACGACACTATAAAGTAATTATTATTATTAATAATAGAATAACATTTATCAAACAAAATAATTCAAATTAAAATTGAAAATATATGAAATAAAATTGACATACATAATGTAGGAGTAAATGTTAGAGATATTGATGATCGAAAGTTACATAATGATCATCCTCCTCTATCAAATACATAATGAAGGAAAAAAAGTTTTAAAAATACAGATTGAATGGGAACAAAAGATACAGAAATTGTGGGAAAAACGTTTCATAATGAACAATATCAAGCGTAATAAGATGTTCTAGAACCCATAACCATATTTTCAATCAGCTTCAAATTACTGGTTTTTACCACACCATGGAAAAATTCAAAAGGATGTTCCAAATGTTTCCCATAAAAAAATTCCTAGCTAGCCTGCCTATTTACCTTTAAATAAGGAAACACACCAATAACATTATCATAATCCCTCTGGATGATAGGATGAATTTTAGTAAGATGTAGCCTCCTCTTCCTACTCTTCTTACCAAGCAAGTGCTGCTTCCCAGCTCTCCTCACGATGTTCCCACTACCTGTTACCCTGAACCACTTTACAGAAGCCTTAAGAGTCTTCATCTTGGGTCCTTTAGTAGAAAAACAGTCAGCGAGGGTACATTTCTTCTCTGATGAGAGGATGCACACAACCTAAGGTGAGGGATGGAGGGAAATCCTGAAATGTGGATAAATGAACTGAGCCTCAGTGCATTCATTAAGTGATACTAATTCCATTATAAGGTAATAAAATATGTTCATACTCTTTCAATGAGATGGTACTAAGGAATTTGAAGAAATTGCTGATGAACGACATGATTTCCAATATCATGGTGGATTTTGTTGATCAAACCATTATCATCATCAAGCACCATCAGTCCTCCTGATGATTCCTCAATTCCAGTCCAAAATGTAATGAACCCATGAAAGCAGTTGTGGGTGATGAAATAAGTCCAACGATGTTAGTGGTAAGGAAAAAAATTGGAAACAATTCATTCATTCAAAAATTTCTATCCAAACCTTTCATCAAAAACCATTTGATTCCACTTCCTAATGCATTTTAAATCTTGAATTGAAAATAAAACCAATTCCAATGATGATATGTTCTATGCTTATTAATAACATAAATGTTCTAATTGAATATGAATCATTTAGAATGTTTCCATTAGAAAATAAAATATCAGATGTTCATATGCTAGTAATAATGTTTGTGATTGAAACTTCTGCAGTTATTGGAATGTCATACCTTGTTGTGGTAGCAAGAAAGACTTTCTTCATGACCATGGATGGGAAATTAAGTCACCGAATCAAGAAACATAAAATATATGTTAATAAAAAAATGATCCAGTACAATAAAATAAGGTTACATCATGAATAAAGTAGAAATAGGTAAGTATGAATACTTATGAAACCTTATTGGTATAATTTAAAAATAAAATAAGACATGATCCACTGCTAAAAAATAATCTAATAAATAAAATAAAATAGAATAAAATTCTCTAATGATCCAAAAAATGTGAAGTCATATTTAGTTCAACTAATATAAGTATCCACTACCCTAAAACACAGGACACACTGCTCTAAAATACATGATATGCTGCTCTTAAAAAATATCCAATGATCTAATAAAACACAAGATTCACTACTCAAACGAATTACATGATCTAATACCAAAATAAAATTTGTGATCCACTACTCATAGAAAAAACATATTCCACTACTCTAAAAAATGATCCAATACTGATATACAATACATGATTCAATACTCAATTAAAATACATGATCCTCTACCGTAAAAATTGATCCTCTTATCTAAAACATGTCAGGTCATATTTAGTAGAACTAATAACATTTTGAAGTGACATTCTTGATGAAAAATATGAAAACATTTCATCAAATTAAATTTATTGTCGTACCTGGATTTTTTATGGAGAGAAGAAGTTATAGTGGTGGAAAAGGAGGTAATAATCCATGAGCTGAGAACCTATACATTCATGAAATATGTTTACCTATAGATACAATAATATTTAAAAATAAGAATAAAAATTTTGTATGACTAATAGGGAAAAACTTTAATAAGAAATTGATAAATATGTTTATGAAATATGTTAAAACAGTAAGTATGATAAATTGGGAAACACTTCAAAAATCATTACAGAAATATCTTTGTACGAGTAATAGGGAAACAGTTACAAATAAAAAATTTGGAAGTAGTTATGGTTCAATAACCTATAAGTAATTATATAAGTTTCAGTGTCATATAAATGCAGGTCTACCAAACTGATATCTCAAATAAATTCATTAACATGGTATGTAGAACCATCTAGAAATTTCCATGGGGACGAAGACATATCCATGAAAAATGGTTCCCCAGAAAAACATTCCCCAACCCATGATTTTCTAGGAGAAGAATCTGAATTCCTAATAGAATTTAGTTAGCATCCCTAAAATTTCCAGAAGATCCACCATTACTAAAACAGAAATCATCCCCGAAACAGAATGGAAATTCAACATGGTATGAGACTGAGGATTCAAAAAGAGAAATTCTAGATCAGATTAAAAAAACCCTTCATTATTTTTTTAGCTTAATTGTTTTATAAGAAAAAATTTTAAACTTATGAGAGTCAGTATAATCATTCCTATTGGGAGATAGAAGGTGTCTAATGGGAGTTGGCACATATTTTATTCACTTCTTCTTTATAGAAAATTTCCATAGACCAACAAGAGTGACTATGGAAAGGATATATGTTCTCACATTGCGGTCGAACCTCATAAATATTGTGTGATTTAATTTCTTTCCGACCTTTTCATGCATGAGTATTTACTAAAATATGATAAGGATATAAATCTTAATAGGTTGTAGGTGTTATGTTTTGAAAATAATTAAAACTTATAAAAGTGAACAACTAATTCAACCCCCCTTATATGTTTCTATTCAATCATCTAGAACATCAATTGGTATCAGAGCAAGGTTCCCTTGTTGAATCCTTATCATGGATAATTTTAATTTTATCAATAGTATAGGAATTCCAATATTTTATAGAAAAAATTATCATGGATGAAAAAACAGGATGATTCCTTATCTTCTATCTCTTATCCTTGAAGTTGTTGATGCTGATACTATTGGTTTTTCACATATTGAGAAAGATGATCCTTTGATATTTACTGATATGATAAATATGACATAAAGGCTGAAAATTTAATCCTTATTTCCTTATTAGAGATGTTTATTAGAAGATAACAGGTCTCAAAATGTAAAAGATTATGATAGACAATATGGAAAGTGTTTTTGAAGGAAATATGAAATTTAAGTAATAAAATATAAAAATATGGCATATTAAGTATGAACAAATCAGAATGAGAGATGAAGAAACAATTGATAAATACTTCATCAAAGTAAATAAATTTTTTTCAACATCATAGGATTCATAGAGTTCATGGACGATTCATTAATTGTGAAGAAAATTATGAGAATCATTTCAGACATGTTTGATTCTAAAATTTATTGTTTAGAATATAAGGATGATTTATCTATTAATCAATTACATAAATATATTGTTTCATATGAAATAAGGAAAGTTACAATGTTTAAAAAGAAGATGAAATATGAAATGACCTTTGAAGTTATGAGAAAGTTAAAAATTCAATATGTTTAAGATGTTGATCCTTGTGACTCCATAGATAAAGAGGATGATGAGTTTAATGAAAAAATCATGTCTCCCATATCCAAGATCCATAAAAGATAAAGAGGAAAGCATGGAGGTAAAATTCATCTCAAATTTTTTGAGTATGCAAGCCTGAATATATCGAAGGCCTTGTTTTTTATTGATTTTTTATAACCCCCCTTTTAAGGGATGGGGGGGAACACTTATAAGGCCTGTAGGCTTAGAGATTACATGACCCGTAGGCCTTAGAAATTATACAGACTATACTTGGAACTCCTCCTACAATCATTTTCATCATGGTATTAGCTCTCCACCTTTCGCATGGCTGTTCAGATACGCTTCCCATGCAATCACAAGTTGGTCCTGATGGTAATGACATACCCTCTCTTTCTGAAAAATCCTCTTAGCTTCTACTCTGGTGAAAGTTCCTACTCTGATCCCCATATGGAGTCTTCTCTTTGTAGAGTCGGTCTGATCATTAAGCATAATTTTCAAGTGGTTGGAAGGCCTTGAGGTGGCCTGATGGACTTGAGGTGGTCTAAATGCCTTGAGGTTTCCCAAGCCTAACTAGCCTGAAGGCCTTGGGTGGGCCGAATGCCTTAAAGGACCCGAGGCCCAAACCAGTGGCCCGAATGCCCAAATGGATGAATAGTTCCCTCTACTACAGTACCAAACAATGTCTTCTATAGTACCTACAATAGTTCCTGTTACAATACTACTACAATACTACTATAGTACCCCTGAAAAATATGTCTCCACCTGGTTTTGAACACAGTTATTTTGGATGCACTTGATGAGTCCTCACCAACTGCACTAAGGCTCTTGTGCTTGAGTATGCAAGAATCAGACACCTTTTTGTGAATTTCCCAAATTATAAAGTTGGTGGATATTGAGATGATTCTGATGGAAAACCTCTATGGAAGAAGTGGAACAATAATTATATATAAGAAAAGTATCCCAACAGATATAAGAAGACGTTTTCTAGAAAAAAGTTTGTTGAGTAAGAAAGTTGAATCAGACACAACCGATAAATTTTTTTTCTGAATATGAATATTAATAACAATTCAAAACTTTAATTTCAAATGTTAAGAAAAAATAATATTCCTCCAAGAGTGAAGAAGGTAGTGAAGAATCTTAAAGAAAGAAAAAGTTCATAACCAGTCATGTTACATTTATTGAGAAAAAGAAAACTCTAAAGAAAAAAATTAGATTTATGAATAAATATTTTCAATAAGTTACATATGGAAGAAAAGATGTTATCAATAAAGAGGAAAAATACATCAAATATATTTTAAGTTACAAACATAGAATTGTTGAACAAGGAATGATGATTGAAGATCTTAGTTAGAAGTTGGAAACTAAGGAAGAAGAAGTTATCAAATTTTAATAAAAATGTACTGAGACCAAAAGAACCTTGAGGAAGATGAATGAAAACTTCAACAAAGCTTCATAAGTAAAATTTGAGACTTCTAAAGTTGATGAGAAGGATCAATACAAGAATCTTGTGAAATATTCTCTTACCAAAAATAATGTTTCATCTAATTCTTTAAACATTTTAGGGTCTGGAAAAAGAATTAAGAATCCATGGGTGGAGAAAGGACTTGAAGAAACTATAAAATTTACAAAATTAGAAAACAAAATCAAAAGAAAAAATGGTATAAATTCTAAGTATGGTAGATATGAAATATGTTTCCAACCTCAATAGAGTTTGTATAGAAAAAGATCTTTATTTAATAGAAAATCATGTTTTAAAGGCGATTTCTGGTGTTATGGAATCTATGGGTAAATATCTTATACTTTTGGCACAACTTAATTCTACCCATAATAAGTTTTGGTAAAAGTGGAAGATATAGTGAAATAATAATGAGAAACTCTCCTAACTCATTGAAATATGGAAAGGAGAATTCTCAATATGTTAGAAACATTCAAAAAAGAATCAATTTAAATGTTTTGAAGAAGTTTGTGGAAGGTGTCATCAGTTTTTTCATCATGTTGAAAGATGTATGAAACTTATTCAGGAAAAATTTTCTTATGATAGAAAAGAAAATAAATCTGAAAAGAAGAAGTTTGAGGAAGGATATTTTGTTTTTGAGTCTTATTTGAAGGTAATTAAGAGGAACAAACCATGGATTATTGATTGCGTTTTTTCTTTTATATATTATGGGTGATATAAAAATCTTAAAACATGTTAAAATTCATGATGGTGGAGTAATTAATTTTGGTAATGATAGTTCCTTAAAATTCAGAGGAATCAGAATAAAAAATATCGAAACAGTGAAATTGAAATCTGATAAAGTCTTACTTGTAGATGGGATAAAACATAACATACCTAGTGAAAGTCAACTTTGCGATGATATAAAATAATTAATCTTTAGAAAGGATTATTATGTCATCAAAATATTAAATATGGAAAAGTCCTTAAAAAGTAAAAACAACCAGTTGGAATCTCTTTCAAATGGTAGAATTCAATAACTCATGTTACTTGAGTGATGAAGATAAAAAAAATTTTGGTATTGAGATTTGGGAACCTTGGAAGAAAAACATGAATAAACTTTTTATAGTTGATGTTATCCATAATTTTCTATAATTGAAATGAATAGAAGAAGATGTTTTTTTTACTTTACAAAAAAGTAAAGATTACTAAAAAAATTCATAAGAGAATTGAGATTCAATCTACCAGAAAACTTGAGTTTATTCATTATAATCTTTTTGGGAAGATGAGACAATAGTAAAAAAAAAGTG
This sequence comes from Viscum album, assembly GCA_963277665.1. Taxonomy (NCBI): domain Eukaryota; kingdom Viridiplantae; phylum Streptophyta; class Magnoliopsida; order Santalales; family Viscaceae; genus Viscum; species Viscum album. The sequence goes on from OY728167.1 coordinate 164,567,836, forward strand.
GATTTAGAATTTATCACTTTTATTGATGATTTCACTCAATTAAAAAACATCATGTTCATGAAGCACATGATAGAAGATATTGAAATGTTCAAATTCTTCAGAAAATATGTTGAGAAAGAATTTTGGGTTTACATTAAGAAGTTGAGAACAGATAATGGTACCAGATTCAAAAATAATACATTTGAAACTTATTTGAGAAAGCATTGTATCAAGCATTAGTATAGTGCTACCTAGACTCCACAACAAAATTGTGCATCAAAAATAAATAATAGAAGCTTTGTTTAAATGGGAATAAGTATGTTTTCATAATACAAAATTTCAAAGTTCTATCAAAGAGAAGCTATCAGTATAGCTGTAAATGTTCAAAATAGATGTTTTTTGAGACTGGAAACCAATATGACTCGTTATGGAATATTGGTATAAAAAAACCCTTCATTTAAAGACATCAATATTTTTAGAAGTCCATATTTTCTCAAAATAAAAAAATCTGGATTTGGGAATGTTTAATGAGAATGATGAGGAAGGAACTTTCATGGGTTATTCACCAAATGGGATTAGTTACAAATTTCGGAACAAAAGACGTTGAGAATGGTGAGGAGGATTCATTGGAGAATTCCAGTAATAGGGAATGTTATCCAAAACATCCTAATCAAGATTATGATGAGTCTTGTGGTATGGAATGTAATGTTGGTAGTGAAACCATGATATTTCCTACCTTACGTAAACATATTGAATATGAAAATATTATTGGGAATCAGAAGGATCCGATTCAAACCAGAATGAAGTTGATATTAGAAAATAAATCTCCACTTATCTCAAAAATTGAACCAGAATCTATTTTAGAGGCTATTAAATATAAATAATGGGTGGATGATATGTATAAACAGTTGGATTAAATTGAGATAAATGAAAATGGGAACTTGTTCCAAGGCCAGCAAATAAAAATTCTATTGGAACCAAGTGGGTTTATTGAAACAAATTGAATGAGCATGGAGAAGTTTCAAGAAATAATGAAAGTCTTGTTTGTAAAGGATATGTAACGGTGGAAGGTGTGGATTTTGAGGAAATGTTTTCCCTAGTTTCAAGATCTGAAACTATTAGAATGTTTCTTTTAGTGTATGCACATCATAATTACAAAATTTATCAGATGGATATAAATTATTCTTTATTAAATGGTGATATTTAGGAAGAAGATTAAATTGAGAAACCTTATGGGTTTCTAGTAGATGAGTAAGAGAACAAAGTTTATAAATTGATGAAATATTTGTTCTGGGATAAAACAAGATCCATGTTCTTAGTATTCAAATCTTGATAATTGTTTGAGAATGATGAAATTTTCTAATGGAAAAGTTGACAGAAACTTGTTTGTGAAATTTTTTTTCTCTAGAACATTAATTGTTATTGTTTACGTGGATGATATAATATTTACAGGGGATGAATAATAGGCTTGTGAAGAGTTTTCTAAAGAAATGAAGAATAATTTTTAAATTTCTATGTTGGAAGAATTAACTTTCTTCCTTGGATAAAGAGTTCAAAAAAACGAAAAATACATTTTCCTATCTAGAGAAACGTTTTCCAGGGAATTGTTAAAAAAGTTAAAGATGGATGAATCGAAATATGTTTCAACTCATATTTCAGTGATAAAAAATTTGAGTAAAGATGAATCTGGAACAAGTGTGAATCAGAATGACTTTCAGAAGGTAATGGGATGTCTTATTTACCTAACAACCTTAATTCTTGATATTTATTATGTTACAAATTTGTGTTCTAGGTATCAAAGTAATCCAAAATAATCACATATGTGGGAAGAAAATAATATTCTAAGATATGTAAAAGGTACAAATTCACATGGGTTGGTATATAATAGAAACAATGAGATGAAGTTTCATGGTTATACTGATGCTGATTGGGTTGAAGATTGCAATGATATAAAATCAACCTCATGAGGGACATTTTTATTGGGTGAATGTTGTGTAGGTTGGAATAATAAGAAACAAATCTCAGTAACTTTGATAACAAATGAGTCTGAATATGTTGCAGCTACTCATGTTTGTACTCAAATGTTGTGGATGAAAGTTCGGCTAGATGATTTGAATGTAAATGTTTCTAAACTATTGAAGATACATTGTGATAATCATAGTTCAACTGATCTTTCTAAGAATCATAAATAAAATTCATGATCAAAACAAATTGATATAAAGTTTCACTTTATAAAGTGTAAATTTGCTGCAAGAGATGTTTTGCTGGAATACATTTCAACAAAGTATCATATTGGTGATATCTTTACAAAAGCAATGCTGAAATAATGGTTTGTGTAATTGAGGCTGCAACTTCATGTTTAACCTCCTACCATGTATACCTAAATCTCATAAGGAAGTATCCCCCAATTTGATTTGGATTACATTGAAAAAGGGGGAGAGAAAGTAACAACATTGTACTTTGTAATATGTTTTTACTTATCTTTCATTTATAAATATGAATCTATGGTTATCATAAAATGGGGGAGAGAAAAAGAAAACTGAGAGAAAAATAATGAGATAAAAGAAAGAATTAAACAAAATAATGTTTGAAATGAAAATTGAGGAGAGTTTATCTTTACAAGGATTCAAAACATTCTTTCTATCGACGAATGAAATTCCTTCAAAAACATTACTTTATCCAATAGTGTGGTGTCAGAACACTATCTTTTGAGAAAGTATATGTTTTGATAAAATTCAATAAACTTGAGTTTTGAAACATTTTGAGAGTTTGAAAAGTTGTTAATGAGGGTTTCCAATAAATCCAAAATGGGTAGATTGAAGTACCTTTGTGATGAATTGTTTTAACAACATTTTTTCATTTGTTAACAACCAACCATTTTGTATTATAATGTTTTGGTTTTTCTAGGAATCCTATTCAGATTCATCATAATGTGATATTTGTAAAGAATGATTAAAGATTGGATCCAAACAAAAAGGGTGAGAAAGTTCATTTGCGTGCTTTGATGAATAGTACATAGGTCCATTAGATTCAGATAATTGGATCCAAAATGGTGAGTGATGAAGTCATTTATTTGCTGAAGAGTTTTGAAAGAATAATGTGAAGTCAAGAGTAATAAAGTTTTCACACTTTCTAAAACAAAATCATATGTTGCTTCGCTGATCAAGAAGTTCTCACAAATCATGACAACTTTCATGATAAAATATGTTAAAGAAATGTTGTATAGGGTTGAAGTAATTCAAATATGCAGAGTAAAGAATTCTATTGTAATGAGAATTTTATTGTAATGAGTATTTCATCCTAATGGGATGAGAAATAACATTTTGAGAATAGAAAATATCATAATGGGCTGAGAAAGAAAAATATGAGAAATGAAAATATCATAATGGTCTAGGAAAGAAAAAGATGAGAAAGGAAAAGATCTCAATGGGATGAGAAAGAAAAAGATGAGAAAGTAAATGATCAAAATGGGCTAAGAAAAAAAGTTGAGAAAGGAAAATATTGTAATGGCATGAGAAAGAAAAATCCGTGAAAGGAAAAGATCATAATGGGCTGAGAAAGAAAAGCTGAGAAAGGAAAAGATCATAATGGTATGAGAAAAAAAAGATGATAAAGGAAAAGATCGAAATTGGTTGTGAAAGAAAAAGTTGAGAAAGGAAAAGATCATAATGGGATGATAAAGAAAAATATGATAATGTAAAATATCATAATGGGATGAGAAATAAAAATATGAGAAAGGAAAAGATCGTAATGAGATGAGAAAGAAAAAGATCATAATGAGATGGGAGAGAAAAAGATTTTAATGGGATGAGGAAGAAACAGATCATAATGAGATGAGAAAGGTATGATGAATTGATGTGGACAAACATGAATTTAAAGGTTTCATAAATCATGTAAAAATCTATGGATGCTTGAATAATTCCAATTTGAAGTTTTAAACATGAGATATTTTTAGATATTTTATGATTTGAGGAAGCAGGGAATGTTTCCAAGTTTCCCACCATTGCTTTCTGAGTCATATATAAATACTCTCTCAGATCATTCATCAATTGAAAAAATTCACACATGCATAAATGGAGGAGAATTGGAGAATTAAAATGTGAATGTTTATATATGATTGAATAAGTATTTAATTATGAATTCTATCAGAGTTTGAGGTTTTTAGATTGAGAGAGTGTTCATCGTATTCAGAGAATCAGATCCAGCAATATTGTATTCAGGAAATCAGATCCAACAATATCATATGTAGTAAATCAGATCTAGAGTTATCTTATTCTGGAAATCAGATCCAGAATTATCATATTCAGATAATCATATCCAAGTTCAATACTTATCATATTCAAAGAAGCATATCCAGGATCCAACATCATTGTATTGAGGAAAAATCAGGTCTAACCAAATCAGACTTGAGTTTCCAACTGAATTGTAGTGGAGAAAATTCAGAAAAGTATTTATTCTTTTATTTAGAACAATTTTTTTTATAATAAAACATTTTTAAACTCAAAAGAGTGAGTATAATCATTCATATTAGGACATAGAAGGTTTTTAATGGGAGTTGGCCCAAGTTGTATTCACTTTTTCTTAATAGTGGATTTCCATAGACCCATGGGATTGGCTATGGAAAGGATGTATGTTCTCACACTAAGGTCGAATCTTGTAAATCTTGCATGCTTTAGTTTCTTTCCTAAAGTTTCATGAATGAGTATTTACTAAAATTTAATAATGATAGAAATTTTAATAGGTTGTAGGGGTCAAATTTTGAATGTAATTAAAACTTATAAAAGTTAACAACTAATTCACCCCCTTCTCAGTTGTTATTTAATCTATTAGAACTTCAGGAATGTTATAAAATGATTGATATAATTAGATATGTATGCTTATTATGAATTCCCATTACATAAGGTTGGTGAAATAATTAGAATGATAAGATTTATACTTTTATATTTTTTGGTAACCCCTGAGACATATCTAATTAGAGGGTGGTTGGGTATGTTACTGAACACACCATCAGTTGGAGCTAAACCAAGATAGTATTTGTCCACTTATATGATGAATAAAGACATCTAGGATATTGATTGAATTAGAATGAGGAAATTCATTTCCATTCTTAGTTAAGTGACATGGGATGTGATCAACCACTTGTATGAGCGACATTTGATGCATTCATCTTCTAGATGGATGACATGTGATGTATTCATCATCTTGATTATTATTTTAAGAGAATCATGAATGTTTAAGTTAGCATGTATGAGAATGATTTGTTCCATGTATAGTGGTCTCTTGATGTCATGGAAAATGGACTATTTTTTTATATATAAAATTTATATGACACATCTTGTGGTGTACATGTTCATATTAAGATAAGAGAATTTTTTATTGAGATCACACCAGAATCATTAGTAGCATAATTTACACTATGTTTTTCAAGAGAAAAAACATTTCTTATATAAATGATTTGAAGATTTAATATTTGTTTTAAATGATTTAAATTTCTGTAATATCACATAGTTTGGCCTTATAATAAAGATTAAATTTTGGGAAAATTATTTGTTTGGAAATGAAGAGTATTGGATAAATCGTATCCAAAAGAGTTTGGATGGATTCATAATGAGTTGTGATGTTTTTCATAATGCCCTTATGAGTTTTTTTGAAAGTTGTAGATTTTTGGAAATACACAAAAATATGTATATCATATTGTATGATATTATCTAATTTATATCCTATAATATGTAGGTGATTCATATCAAAGATTGCGAAATATCTATATCATAACATGCATGGGGATGCCACTATTGGACTCTATCATAGTGTATAATGGGATTATGATATGGGATATGAGTGCATTAATTCTTCCATGTCCCCCACAGAGTTTAATTCGATTATAAATCAATATGTTGATTCATTTATGGAAATTAATATCATTTGAAACATTTAATTAATAATATTATCAACAGGAGTGAGTTTTGGGTAATGCACATCGGCTGCCATGTGATGGAAGCTGAACCTAACCCTATTTTATTGCATAAAGGTTCCTATATAAAGGGATTCAATCCTCTTATTGGGTTTTTGTGTCACTGACATGCCATAGACAAATATATATTTATGCTAAATCACCAATCATATTTATGTTTAAGGTACTATCACACCTTTGGAATTCAGGACTCCACTCATTATGAAAAAGGATTTTAGTGGTCGGTGCTTCACCTGTAGAGGCGAGTGTTCATTGGATATCACTAGGTTATCTAAATCATGTCTAATCTATCAAATAGTAGAATATGGATTTCACTATGATTCATGTATGCCTATTTATGTTTCATATTTTTGTAATGCATGTTGATTCATAATGATAGATCAGGAACTTTGATGGGTTTCTTATACTACCAAGATCATTATATTATCCTATAAAACCGATCAATATGTGCATTGAACTGTAGTAAAAATTAATCAAAATATTTTGAATAGAAAATATATTCTTACTTGGTGGTAATTGTTTTTAATAAAATATATATATAATAAATATTAAGGACTAAAAGTTCATCATTCCATTAACATACTGACATATATATAGAGATAAAGAGAAATGAAAGGCCCAAGTAGGATCTATATGATCACAGATATGGGGAGGTGGTGAATTTATTATCAATTTATCTTTTATATTTTATTTCATATGAAAAAACCTTCACTTCACATTAATGAGTTATAAATTTTCTAAAAAACTCACAAGCACAACCACATGAGCAAAATATTTGTTAAGTCTAACTACTCAAAAAGAGTATATAGTCCTTGGAATGTGTTGAAAATATTCTAAAACCACACAATCCAATATAAAAGAGTCTTTTTATGTGGTTACAAAAAGTAGTGAATATCATTACACTTGAATTTCACTGTAATCACACAACATTGCATGTGATTTTTATCACAAAAGATATAACAAAGATCTTGTAAAAACTTTTTGACACCTACAGCAACATGATAATAATTTTGTCACTATGAAACATGCACTATTTATCCTTTTCAATTATTTAAAAACAATTATTCTTAACTTTTATTACTCAGTAGATGGTATGATCTAATGATGTATGATGGTTTACCATTTGGAATGTTTTTCTGGAACATTTTTCTAGTTCCTTTTTCTGGAAAGTTCATCTAGTGACTTCTGAAAAACGTGTATAGCTTTCTTATGCCTATTTCATCTAATTTTACATACCTATGAAACCTTTGAAACCACCATCTAATGATTTCATCTAGTAAGTTCATTTGATGTCTCGTTGAATCACTGCTCCTTTGATCAATAGGAACTTCTCCCTTGACCAATAGATTCCTTGGATAGAAACTTCCTACTTAAAATAGGAGTTTAGAAGTTCATCCAAAATCTCTATCCGCGAAAAAATCTTCAATGATTCCAATTTTTTCATGAGTGAATAGTAGACACACCGGAAATTGTAATTGAACCCTTTATATAGAAATATTTGAGGGAGAAAAAGTGGTAAAACCTATTTATTTACCCGCTCAATGAAAATTGAAATTCAAAACTACTAATAAAAAAACACTGAAACCTATAAAAAAATTCTTGAACCTTTTTATTGAAAATGAGAATCTTCATCAACTTAAACCTTCTCCAAATTTCCTTAAAACTTGTATTCTTTCATAATTTTCCTCCATGATAATTGGAAAAATAAAATACCATCTCAACATTGTCACTTTTGATACCTTTATTAATGATTCATAAAGAACATCAAAACAACAAGAATATTAAACCAATGATTTTTTTCTCTTAAGAAAACATTGTAATAAATATTGTATCCAAAGATTCATAATCTTATTATTCCTTAACAAACTTTTTTTAAAAACATTATATAACAAGTTTTTATGATATAACTTCATGCCTTTTCTTCTATCTAATGAGCCTCTATCTAATAAATAGCATTATAACCCTATTTAAATTGACTTCTTACACCATCCTCTATACAATGATCTTTATAAAATTTTATTCAGTTAATATTGTAGAAATATTATCTTATTAACTTTGTACATGTTTTTTTGAATAAAATTATATCAAAAGTTCATCTGATGATTTTTTTTTGAATCTTTATCCCATTGGACTTCTTCTGAGCCCTCTAATATGCATCATTTTGTAGTTAAAAACATCCCTCCCTTTAAAAAACTTTATAAATCTTGAATACAAGTCTCATCAAATTGTCTTGTAATAATATAAACATTACAAATTTGTAAATGTTCATCATAAAATTTGTTTAATCCCAACATCCAAACTTCATAAACATTAAAATGAAATCATGTTTTTATCTAAAACCTTGTCTATTTTTTTGTATAGTGAATTGCCAAGAAATTTGAAATGATAACTTTGAATACATGAAAAAAATTCATCCTCTTTCTACTAAAATATCTGATCATGATATTTTTTACAACACATGATATAAGAAACATTCAGAATATAAAATCATCAACATATTTAATTTTCACCAAAAACATTGTCTGATGAAATCAATGAATGCAATCGGTTAAAATTTTATTTCCATATGATTTAACTAAATTAATTTTTGTCTGATGATATCCCTTTCTTCATTTATTTTTCACCATCATCAAATATGATAACCTTGTTCTTAGAATCTTCTTAATGAAACTACATCCAATCGGTCTTCAAAAACATCATAATGAAAAACATCTAAAGGAACTTTTTTCTTTTATTTTTCACTTTCTTAAGAAATATTCATTGAATTATTTTTATAAATCTTTATAATGTGATGTTTTTTTTGTTAATAAAAAATGAGCACCATTTCTAGAAAACGATAGTTTTTAAAAAAAAAATCCAACCAAACATCTCCAAAACAACTCCCAAATACATAAAAAAACTCAATCAACTAACTTGGTCCAAAAAATCTCCCCCTTTGTATTTGTTTTGTCAACCAAGAAACTTAAGTCATTGAATTTTTTTAACAAAATCTATGCATTAATTATAAAATAATTCTAAGCCTACATGATTTAACTCCACATAGTAAACAAGAATCATTGAATAGAAAAACTATCTTGTCCACAGGAACTGACTTAGTAAACATCTTTTTATACACTTTGTCAAACCTCAAACTTTCACAAATTTTCAATTTTTCCTGCCAGAACAATATTTTCTTCATCCAATTCAACAAACCATTAAAATAGTTCACACAAGCTGAAATCACATCTTACCACTTTTAAACCCCCCTAAATATTTAATTTTATTAAAAATGTTTAAACACATACCATTGGATAGATTTATGTTACATCATTTTTCACTCCCTTATATTGTATTTTTTGTGATATTTATTTCATTTTGATTTAAAAAACCCAAGAGTAGGGGAGACTTCACATATACTATAAATTAATCCAAATAAGCCTTCATACACACATTTTGTGTTGTATCTTGAGTGGAAGCAACATACTCAACACCATTCATACTCAGAGTTATAGAATTTTCCTTCTTTGTATACCAACATACCAAACTTTACCATTGAAATAAAACTCCACAATATGTGGATATTTTATAATCAACACTTCCTAGAAAATAAACATCTATATAACCCAAGAAATTAGTTTCTATCGAGATATCATATTTAATATTGAAATATATTGTTCCCTTGATGTATCATATAATTTATTTCCCTAACATGGGATGAGATTATTTTAGAGAACTTTGAAATTTCACACACAAAGTAACATCATATAAAATATCTATCCTTGAAGACTTCAAATATAACAAACATCCAACCAACTTTCTAAACTCCTTAGGATACACTTCCTTACCTCATCCATATTTATAAAACATGGTTCTCTCAAAAATAGCTATGGAAACGGGGTTTGAATCTTCCATGGAAAACTTATTAAGAATTTCCTTAACATACTTATCTTGATATAAGATAATATAATTATTAATTTCAAATATTTTCAAGTCAATAAAGTATTCCATTTATCTCATAATTAAAATTTAAAAAAATCAATTCATCCCCTTAACAAAATTTTCCCATGTTTTTTCATCATTCATAGAAATGATAATATTATCAATATAAAAAATCACAATAAGGGAACCTCATGGTTTTATTTTATTTGGAGACCACTATCAACTCTTTATTTCTTTTAATTAAAATTTCTTATAAAATATCCAATTTGAAATACGATGATCTTAGAGATTTATTCAATCCATAAAAATCCTTCTTCAACTTGCACTCATACCCTTCATCTTTTCCAATCACGAATCCACATGGTTGTCCAATATAAACTTCTTCATTGATATCTCAATTAATAAAAAATGACTTTACATCCATCTAAAATAATTTATAACCTCATTGTGAAGTGACAAAAAAATAGATTTTGAAATTTTATAATCATTCGAATAGAGAAAAAGTCTCATCAAAATCAATTCCCTTAATTGGTGAGTAACTTTTAAAAACTAGTCGTGCTTTGTTTCTTATCACTTAACCATATTCATTTATCATATTTCAGAAAAACTAATTTTAAAAATCATTTTTTTGGTCTAGTTAAATGTTCCCAAGTATTATTCTTCTCAATTTGATCCGACTCTTCATTCATAACATCAATCAACTCTTGATGCTTACTGGATTCATCAACATCTTTTGGCTCAACCTATGAATATAAAAGAATATGTGAAATATATTTTGAAGCCCATTTAGTTTGAAATTGTTTTTTTATCTCCAATAATGTTATGCGATTCCACCTATTTCCTCATCCTTGGATGAGATGTAGGATTTTGTTCCTCATCACTTGAGATAGATGAGTTTGAATCCTCATCTAGTGCATCATCAACCTTGTTACTATTGCTAATAAAATTCTCATGCTTCTCAAATAAAATAAACTCATCTTCCCCATCTTTTAAATATGCATCTATTAATGAAATTTTATTATTTGTTTCTTCAAGAACATTTACATCATCCTTATAAACTATATTTAATTTTTATTTATTTAAAAATATGTATCCTCAACCATTAAGATCATATCCAAGAAAGATTCCATCAACACCTCTTTGATTAAACTTCCAAAGTTTTCCACCCATGACTTTTATAATTCAATGATTGATGAACACATTTAGGTTCTTCAAACATAGAGTTTTATTTTAAAATAGTTCATAATAGGTCATATAAATGTTTTGTATATAGAAATATTGATAATTAATATAAATTACCACATCGATTGCGTACCTCAAAAAATAATGAGAACTATAATGTTCAATCAACATTGTTTGTAGCATCTCTTCCAAAATACTATATCTTATTTTAGAAACAAAATTTTTCTATGGTGTGTACGGTGAACAAAAATTATGAAAAATTCTATATTTTTCAATAGAATATCTGAACTATTTATTTTTTTATCATCTAACATTTTCAATTTGAAACTTCTTCATTGAATACCCACATTATTTTTTTACTCTTCTCCTAAAACTCTTACACATTTTCATAACCTCTGATTTAGGTTTTAAAAACATAATACAATTAATTTGAGTAAAACAATCAATAAAATAAATAAATCAATTATCTCTATATATTATTTATTTACTCATTGACACATACATGTTAGAGTGAATCAGATCTGAGGTATGAGGTGAATGTATCTAAACATTCTTATGAACTGATTTTGTTATCGTCCCTTTTCAGAAAATAGAATAAACCAAGATCTTCTTCTTATCATATCAATAATATCCTGATTACTATCTATATTTGTTAAATTTATCACATTATTCTGACACATGTGCCCTTGTCTTTTATGACACAACCAATTTTATTCCATAATGCTCATATAACATTAACTGTCTACAATACTAACTTGAAACAAATTTCCATTGGTTTGTTGAAATTTTATAAAAAAATTTCCATCTACTATTATTTTCAATAAATAATCATATTTTCTAAAAATAACATTATTAACTTCATCAAAAAGTTATAAAATAGTTAATAAGTTTTGTTTTGTCCCATAAAAAAACAAATCTCCTTTAGATTTCAACTTTTCTTCCCCAATAATGGAATATCCTATGTCTTTGATTTTGAGTGACTCATCATTTCCAAAATTCATTGTTACTTATTTGAAATATTTCACATTATTTAACAACACCAAATCTCCAATCATATGTGAAGTGAACCTACGATCCAAAATCTGTGGTCGTTCTGATTTTGTAGATTTGAGAGTAATTTCAATAACTTGGGCCTCTTATTTTACTTTTCCATTATTCTCACATCACCTTTGAGCTTTTTTATATAAACATTGTTATGCTGGTATGAAAAAAAGAAATCATTTTTCAAGGTGTCCAAGCTGATCACATATTTCAAAAATAGTTTCCAAATGTTGGAATATATTTTCAATCTTTATACCAACTTTATCGGTCTGTCTCTTTTGAGTGGGCTAAATCACCCTAAAAAATTTCCCCCATCTGATTCTAGATTCACTATACTGTTAGTGGTCAAACAAAAAAATATATTATACATTCCCAAATCACCTACACTTCCATTAGTAACCATATAAATCTTATATCCCTTTGTAGCTTGAATGTTGTTCATAGTTTTGTTTCTACTTTTCATAAACTTTATCACTTTCCATTTTAGTTTTTTGTTACACCCCAATGTTTTTATTACTTCATGATATATTCTTCCCAACCTTAATATAATCAAATGTAGTAGTAAATTTTGGTTCATATTTTTTTTACCCTAGAAACTTTTGGGTTTTCAACTCTATTTTTTAGCTACATACATGGTTTTATTAACTTATTTTTCCTTCTGGTAATATTCATTATTCCTATCGACCTTTAATGTTACGTTTTTTTATCCTCATTAGGTTTTATCTTCTGAGAAATTTCACTAACTTCTATAATAGTGTTTGGGAAATTTGTAACCCCATTATCTGCTTAAATAACTTTTTGTTAACCAATTTCTAACTCTTACACCTTTACCTTCAAATTTCCATCAATCTCAATGTTGGGGTTATTTTTCTTATCTACCAAAATTTTATATTATCAAACCATTATAGAAACTTGTATTTTTCTTTAAGAAGATATTTTTGGTTATTTATAGTTATATTCTATTTAATGAACTTGTTATTCTCCCTTTCAAGTCTTAAAATCTTTCTAATACATTCTTTCATCTTTATTTTCATCATAAACTCTGTCAGAGTGTCTTCTTCTTTAGAACAATTTAATTCATTACTAGTAAACTTTTAATTATTTAGTATTTCAATAAAATTATTTTCATCATATTTATCACTGAATATTTCACCTTCTTCATCATTGTAGTAATCTTCATCATCTTTAGACAAAAGATTCTCCTTTAATATTTATATTTTTGTAGTTGGTGGTCTAGAACCAACTACTTTGTACTTTAATCATTAATAAAAGCCATATCACATCTTGATTGTTCTTCTGCGTGAAAATGCATGTGATAATGTCCTAAGGATAGCTGTTGCATTAAAGGGTCATAGTGGATCCCTGCAATGATGAGAACCCGGATGTGCCATAACACTATTCTTGAAAGTATGTTCTATGGCCGGATGATATTATTTGAGGGGCACAAATAATACAAGTCATTAGGGGTGATGACTCATAAAACTTTTAGGCACCTTCTCATGGTGTGCTCTCTTGGTAATATCCAGGAGGATATTATGAGAACGAGACCCTCTAGTAGGAAATCCACATTTCATAGTGTCAATGGATGTTCTTATCTACGGACGTGTGTATTGGTCCATAGACTTTAAGATTATTATTTATGGGTATTACAACTCGTGAACTTAGATGTATTGATGAAAACTGTGACGACACACTATTCGCAGCAAGGTAGGATATGTTGGGTGCATCACGAGTAGTACTGCATTAATAGATAATGAGATAAAGGATTTGTCACTTCTATTCCATAACGGAAGTAGATATCTCGGGCCTTTTGATGGAATTGATATAGCCTATATAAATCCATAGCCATGGTAAGGTATGGGCGAGTTCAATTCCAGGAAGTCAAAGAAATAATAATCGAGCACATGGGTTGATGACACTAGCATGCATCCCACTTTATTATAGATATCGAGGAAAATGGATTATATTACACAGTAAGCGTTCGTAGGAGGTGACAGGTCATTGCAGCGTTAACTTCTTTCTCTATGTGTGCCTTGGCGTGTTGCTAGACGCTAACCTTGGACTTTAGGCAGGCTCCACCTAATGCCACTGAGAAAGGGCCTAGAGGGTCACACACTAAGTGTGTCCATATATATCAGTTAAATATTAATTTAACAAGTTGAACAAAGATTATTCCCGATTGTGGTTTAATAATTATTCAAGGATGTCTGATCGCATTTATTTCGACACTAGTTGTTTGAGAAAATATATTGTGTTTGAAATAATATATATTTATTAGCGAGTAATGCATTTACATTTACTTAAGAAATAAATAGCCATTACTCAAGGTCTAATAAATGAGGTGGAGGAAAATAAATAAAACTGGAAAAATAAAAGTACACGCCGTGTATGTTTATACATACATTCCATGTATGTTTATACATACATGCCGTATAGTTTTATTTTTCGGGATTCGTGAGAAAATATTGTTTATTTAATTGAATGATATTAAATGTGATACATTGGATGCATGTCAAGTAATAATGATTGTCAACTGTCATTATTAAGACATGGGGTAATACTAAGAATTAAATGAAATAATTAAATGCTTTTGGGCAATTAATTCATTTTATTATTCTAAGTATTATAAATCCCAATTACATTATTCTCATGAGGGTTAGCCATTTTCGTTGTGCACAACGGATTGGAAATACTCTCAAGCCAAGAGAGAATTCCCTTTCCACCAAGAACACTTTCATGTTACGAAAGCAAGATCCTCCACCGGATCAAGGTGATCGAAGACAGACATCGCAAGCGAAAGATCTTCCGCACTAGCACCCGGAGTTCCCTTCGACGACATCCGAAGATACGTGGAGCACGTGTGGATCACCACTAGAGGAATCCTGCACTTGGATTCTATGATGCAATGGCGGATCATAGGATCATGACAGGAGGCATCAACGAAGAAAGAATTCCATCGAGGTAATTCTTATGAATTAATTAAATTAATTATAATCCCCATATGTTGATCCTCCTCAAGGGTTCCAGGACTCTTCTTTTCTTTTCGTTCTTCGTTCTATTCCAAATATTCGGCATTTTATATCGTGATGAATCTCGGATTGAACATTGTTCAACGTTAAAATTAAAGTTGGGAAAAACCCACCAACACGCTTCTGCTGCGCCTGGAACCTACAAGTGCTATCAAAGGGGGTCATATCGTTGATTATAATTATTAAGTTTTTCGTTGGTGATTTATGCATTTAATAATTTAGTTATTTCAATTAATGTTTAATCGTTCTCGAAATCTGAATATCGAGATCCATTCCTCCTCCCTCGTTTCTTGTTCACCTCACATAAATGATTTTTTCTTTTAATTTTGATTAAAATAAAATAGAGGAACTCATCTAGAGGAACCAAACGTTTCTGGCCGTACAACACCAGTATACACGGCATATATTCGGAAGTACACACCTTGTAGTCTAGGTTCAATGCACTGACCAATCCACCAAATCAGGCCGTGTATTGAGGTCATTTATGAGACCGTGTGTTGACCAGAAACAGGTGGCACACAGTTTCCGGAATACATGCCGTGTGATCCAAATGAACACGGCATGTAGTCCCTTCGGGTTCGGGTTGGGCTGTGTACCCCGTACACAACTTGCTTAGCTGGAAACCATGTAACGTGGAAACTACATGGCGTGTGTCCACTGAACACGCCGTGTACTCGGAAAATTTCCTAAGTACATTAACACGCCATGTCCCCGAGCGTGTACTTCAGATGGACGGTGAAGAAAAGTACACACCGTGTAGTCGGAACTACACGCCGTGTACTCACCCAAATTACGCAGATTTATTAAAATTTAATTATTATATTATACAATCCCTTGAGACGTGTACCATAGTGTGAAGTGCACTGTGTTGCATTTGTTGTCAATGAGACATGTTGTTGTCTTAAGAATGAATGGATGTCAAGAATTGTCAAGATGTGAATGCCAAAGGTTGTGTTGGTGTTGGTGATGAAGAGAGAATGGCCATGGTACCAAAATGCATGTCACTTAGGAGATTCACTAAGTGACATAGGAGATGATGGTTTGAAACATTCTCTAAGAAAATCAGACGATTGTTGAGCTGATCTTTAAGTTCATAGAACTTGTATCCTGATGATACAAAGTCACAACATGATTAGAAGACCATGCATTGTAGTGACAATGCATGAGGAGTTGAAAGTGATCCATCCATAAGTTGTAAGTGGATGAAGTGGTTTAATGAAGTCCATGCACTATGTTGTACCCCACACTTTTTGATTTTCATGATCACAATCACTTTCATTTTTGTCTAACTTTGTTTTTAAGTGTTGTGGATGATAGGCAAAAGATTGCCAAAGGATTGGCCCAAGAATGGACAAGAAATGGACTGAAATTCAGTCCACCGGCCAACCAGTGTGATAGCACCGGCCAGCCGGTGGAACTGGCAGAGGGATTGCCCACTGCCAGGTTCCACCGGTCGACCGGTGGCTCTGTCACCGGTCGACCTGTGGCACCCAGCCCAAATAGTATTTGCTACTGTCTTGCCACCGGCCAGCCGGTGGCTCCTCCACCGGTCGACCGGTAGAGCCTGGATCAAGACTCTTCTTCTCTACCAAGGCACCGGCCAGCCGGTGGAGATGTACCGGTCAGCCGGTGGCCCCTGGACAAGAATCCTATGCCTTTTTGCACACACCGGCCAGCCGGTGGGACTGTACCGGCCAGCCGGTGGAGCCAGTCAAACTAGCCGTTGCAGTTTGACCAGGCTGGCCCACTTGGCTCCCAACGGCTCTTTTAGCCTCTCCAACGGCTCCGAAGACTCCCCAAGGGTTCCATGCCTATAAATAAAGGCCAAGGAAGCCCCGGACACAACACCGGAACTATACGGAAGCCCACAGACATATTTTGCATCAATTGGCCAACCTCCGGTGACTTCCTTCAAGGGAACCCCAATAGCTCCAACAACTTCCACATCTAAGGAGCCCCTTCAAAGAAGCTTGGAAGCGGCCTTCAACATATCCAATCAATCAAAGGCGCCCAATACTTCCTCCAATTACGGTTTTTCTTGTTTTATTTATTTTGAGCTTAAAATTGGGTTTGTGCCTACAAACCCCAACCCCTTTTCTCATCCCCCTTTCTTTGGGTTCTCACACCACCATTAAGGTGTGAAGAGGTTTCTTCAAGCCTTTCCTTTTAAAAGGCTTGTGTTTCGGTGAGCTAGCCTTCAGCCGTTAAAAAGGCTAGTGGGTTCTTACTTAACCATTAAAAGTATGTGGGTTCTTGCTTAACCAATAAAAGCAAGCTGTAATAGGTCCTAGTGCTACCTCAAAGCCTAGTGGGTTTCTTGCTAAAACCATTGAAAAGCAAGCGGTAGGAATCTCTCAACGGTTGAGTTGGGAGCGGAGACGTAGGCCGGGTTTTTGGCCGAACTCCGTTATCAAGTTTTGTGTTTTGCCTTCTTTATTTCCGCTGCATCCTTCACTTTGATTTTAATTTGTTAATCATTTTTTAAAAGGCAATTCACCCCCCCTCTTGCCATCATTCCCTCGGGATTCTTCCGACCTAACAATTGGTATCAAAGGGAAATTTGAGTAATACCCTAACCCGGTTTCAAATTTAAGATCCATTTAGATGGCATCAACCTCTTTCGCCCCCGAGGGCCTCTCATTGGGTCGGGCTCCATTTTTTGATGGGACCGACTATAGTTTTTGGAAAACCCGCATGACCACATTTCTTAAAAGTATTGGCTATACTATTTTTAGAATTGTTATGCATGGTTTTACCCTCACTTCCCCCGATGAGTCTAAATGGACCCCCAATGACATTGCTTATTTTGAGCTTGATGGCAAAGCCATGAACGCTCTTCATTGTGGTCTTGACCGTAATGTTTTTAATTGCATTTCTACTTGCTCTACTTCTTACGATCTTTGGAAATTTTTAGAACTAACCTATGAAGGTACTAGCGAGGCTCCAAAGCAAAAATCCGATCAAAAGCAAGAACCCGACGAAAAGATCAAGCCCGTTTGGCCACCTCACAAGAAAAGGGCCAAGAAGAAAAAGAAGAAGGCTTCAAAGGCAACATGGAGTGATAGCTCCACCTCTTCATTCTCCTCCTTCTCCTCGAGCGACCAAGGTAAAAAATGCCTAATGGAAAATCATGAGGTATCATCTTCCTCCTCTTCCTCCTCTTCCTCCTCTTGCTCTTCAAATTCCAATTCTTTAAATCATTTGTCATATGAAGAACTCTCACATGCTAGAGACCAATTAGAAAATGGTTTTCATGAGCATTCTTCAAAATTTGTTTCTTTGAAAAAGTCTTTCAAAAAACTTTCCTCCAAAAAAGACCAACTTCTCAAAGAGAAGGAGGAACTCACCCTTAAAATCCAAAATTTTCCAAATGTTGATTCTATGGAATCAACCATCAAAGACCTAAGGGAGACCCTAGCTAAGTTCACCCAAGGGGAACAAAATCTTTCAAATTTGCTGGGTTCTCAAAGGGTTTCTAGGACCACTCATGGACTTGGCTACACCAACCGAGCTTCCTCCTCCCATGCACCCACTGTTTTTGTAAGGGGGAGCTCCGAATTTAAATTTTGTAATTATTGCAAAAAATCCGGGCACCTTATTTATGAATGTAATTGTAAAAACGCCCGGTACGGCCAACCCAAGTCTATTTTCTTTTCGGATGAATTTTATAGGAGAAGACCCGCCATGAGACAAGTATGGATTGAAAAATCCCTTCTAGCGAGTCTCTCCGGGCCTAAAATCATCTCTTTTCAAAATCCCTCTCCCCGGTGATTAGTTCTTTCTATATAGGGGGAGTTAGGATTGATTAAGCTTTTCATTTTCAAATTTTATTCAAACTTTCAATTTCAACTCTTGGTTTCAAATTTCAAAATTCAATTGGTTTTTGATTCAAAACTTTCAATTCAAACTGTTATTCAATTTTTGATCCAAATCTTTCAATTTCCAAAATTTCAATTGATTTTCAAATCCCATCTCTTGTTTTTCAAAATTTCCCTCAATCAAGTTTTATGCCCCATTCTATTTTGATAATCACAAAGGGGGAGAAATTTCTTGATTGATTGGGGGAGAATCCTTTTTATCATGCTTAGTATTTTTTTTTCAATTTATCATTTAGGCATGCCTTTCATTTAAGTTTTTACATTGCTTTGATAAGTGATTGTGATCATCAAAATAGGGGGAGATTGTTGTACCCCACACTTTTTGATTTTCATGATCACAGTCACTTTCATTTTTGTCTAACTTTGTTTTTAAGTGTTGTGGATGATAGGCAAAAGATTGCCAAAGGATTGGCCCAAGAATGGACAAGAAATGGACTGAAATTCAGTCCACCGGCCAACCGGTGTGATAGCACCGGCCAGCCGGTGGAACTGGCAGAGGGATTTCCCACTGCCAGGTTCCACCGGTCGACCGGTGGTTCTGTCACCGGTCGACCTGTGGCACCCAGCCCAAATAGTATTTGCTACTGTCTTGCCACCGGCCAGCCGGTGGCTCCTCCACCGGTCGACCGGTAGAGCCTGGATCAAGACTCTTCTTCTCTACCAAGGCACCGGCCAGCCGGTGGAGATGTACCGGTCAGCCGGTGGCCCCTGGACAAGAATCCTATGCCTTTTTGCACACACCGGCCAGCCGGTGGGACTGTACCGGCCAGCCGGTGGAGCCAGTCAAACTAGCCGTTGCAGTTTGACCAGGCTGGCCCACTTGGTTCCCAACGGCTCTTTTAGCCTCTCCAACGGCTCCGAAGACTCCCCAAGGGTTCCATGCCTATAAATAAAGGCCAAGGAAGCCCCGGACATAACACCGGAACTATACGGAAGCCCACGGACATATTTTGCATCAATTGGCCAACCTCCGGCGACTTCCTTCAAGGGAACCCCAATAGCTCCAACAACTTCCACATCCAAGGAGCCCCTTCAAAGAAGCTTGGAAGCGGCCTTCAACATCTCCAATCAATCAAAGGCGCCCAAGACTTCCTCCAATTACGGTTTTTCTTATTTTATTTATTTTGAGCTTAAAATTGGGTTTGTGCCTACAAACCCCAACCCCTTTTCTCATCCCCCTTTCTTTGGGTTCTCACACCACCATTAAGGTGTGAAGAGGTTTCTTCAAGCCTTTCCTTTTAAAAGGCTTGTGTTTCGGTGAGCTAGCCTTCACCCGTTAAAAAGGCTAGTGGGTTCTTACTTAACCATTAAAAGTAAGTGGGTTCTTGCTTAACCAATAAAAGCAAGCTGTAATAGGTCCTAGTGCTACCTCAAAGCCTAGTGGGTTTCTTGCTAAAACCATTGAAAAGCAAGCGGTAGGAATCTCTCAACGGTTGAGTTGGGAGCGGAGACGTAGGCCGGGTTTTTGGCCGAACTCCGTTATCAAGTTTTGTGTTTTGCCTTCTTTATTTCCGCTGCATCCTTCACTTTGATTTTAATTTGTTAATCATTTTTTAAAAGGCAATTCACCCCCCCTCTTGCCATCATTCCCTCGTTTGTTCCGACCCAACACACTATCACTTAGTGCATGTGAATCAGAAGATGTTCCAATTGATTTCTGATTAGATCAATGAAGTTTATTGAAGAAATATTTGATTCAGGAGCTCGGTTGACGATGAAGAAACCTTTTGAATTCCATATACTAAGTGAAGATTAAATGTTTAAGAGGAATGGAGGAATTCTTAAGAAGAAGATGAGAAGAAATGAAGAAGGCTTGGAGTGGCTCGGCATTTGGCTTATACTCATGGAGGACTTTGTTTTTGACAAAGTCTTATTCTATACTTTGCCAAAAAATATGGCCAGCCCGTGAGCACCTTGTGGGTTCAACCCCAAGGCTCATGTGGGCCTAAGGCGCCACGCCCAAGGGGGAACCCGTGGGGCGAGCTCAGGGCGGCAGGGGCGCACCCGCAGACACCATAGAGGCGCTGGGGCACGCCCGGAGGAGCGCAGTGTGCATAGTGGGCGCCAGTGGCGCGCCCGCAGGAGGCATAGTGGGGGCTAGAGCGTGCCCGCAAGAGGCAAAGTGGGCGCAGAGCGCGCCCGCAGAGAGAACCCGGTGCGGGGCGGCACCGGGAGGGGAGAAGTTCAACTGAGCCGAGGATGGCACGCGATGGTTGATAAGCCGCGGTAAAACCGGGCTTCGTTTCGATGTGGGACGCGGGATTTTCCCGCGGAAGAGATCCTGGCCGCTCATCCAATCGCGCGGCTGATCACAGCCGCTCATCGCATCCCGCGCGAGATCTTCAGATCCAGGCCGCCCGATGTATCTCAAACGCCTGATCCGACGGCCGAGAGCTCGTCTCCTTCCTCGAGCTCGAGCCGAGGACATCCCGAAGCCTCCCGCGACGCCGCTGAACCAGAGGCCATCCGACCACTCGTTTTCGAGTTCCCGGCCACCTCTGAAGGATCTAAGACCTCCATTGAGCTCGTCTCTCCACACCGAACACAGCCATGCCTAAAAAAGATCTTGCATGCAACCAGTGGAGAATTTCGAATGAGGCCGAGGCAAGAGAAGCTGCCGAGGCCACGTGGTTGGTGTTTTTGCATGGGATGAGCCTTAACCGAAGGCCGTGCATGCGTTCTAAGTCGCATGCACGTAGAGGAAATTAAAAAATGAGAACCCGCGTGAAACAGCGAAGGAAAACGAGATTTGGAAAGATTTTTAAAGATCCAAAAATCTCGGGGATTTGAGATTTATCCCACGCGGAAGTTTAGAAGCGTTTCTCTGCCTATAAAAGGAGCACCCGAGGCATGAAGAGGTTTACTGAAACCTTGTTGAAGATTTGTGTCCCGCGTGTGCCTCTGCCTCGCGAAGAAGAAGCCGCCGCGCAAAGCACTTGCGCGGCTGTTGTTCTCGGTGCCACCCGAGGCCCGAAGGAGTTCCTTTCGCGCACCCCTTGCGCGAAAGAGGTAAAGGGAAGGAGTCCCCTGCGCGCTATCCCTTTGCGCGGCAGGAAGAACCCGGGGCAGTAGCTCTTGCGCGCCCCGTGGTTGAGGTGCCTTGCACCCAAGGTGCTTTGCACCCGAGGCTTGCGCGCCCTAGAGGCCTTGAGCACTTGCACGCTGCCTTGTGCACCAAGTGTGCCTTGCGCTTTGAAGAAGAAGAGAGGCCGCGGCTCATACCTTGTGCTCTTTGAAGAAGAAGTGGAAGTGGCCACACCCCTTGCGCGCCCTTCACATTGGAAGGAGGTTCGGGTAGTATGAATTACACACCTTGTGTGTGTGTGCTTAATAAATACTACACCCTAGCCGTGTGTATGCAAGGAGGAGAGGAATACCACAACTAAATCCAAGTTGTGTGTGCAAGAGGAAGAGGAAGGCCAAGCCTTGTGTTTGCTAATTGAACAAAGGAAGTGTGTGTGCAAACAAAAACAAGGAGGCCGAAGTCTAAGTGTGTGCAAAGTGGATAACCCAAGCCGTAGCCTTGTGTGGGTGAAGTGAAGACCACACCTTAGTGTGTGTGTGCAAAATTGAAGAACCACCTATGGGTTAAGTGTGTGCAACAACAATAAGTACATGCCAAGTTTAAGTGTGTGCATTTGAAGAGGCCGAGGGTTGTGACCTTGTGTGTGCACCAAGTGAAGACACATTTTGTGTGTACAAAATTGAAGAACAACCTACGGGTTAAGGGTGTGCAACAAGAAGAGGGAAGAGGCCAAAGTCAAGTGTGTGAAAAACAAAGAACAATTTATGTGTACATGAACAAGTGACAAAGAAGGCCCAACCTATGTGTGTGCTCTAAGAGGAGTAGACACACTTAGAAGAAGAATAAGATTCACACAAAGTATAACACACTTCTATGTGTGTAATCAAAAGGAACTAAACGTGTGAAGTACAAAGGAGTTGGTGTGTGCTTAAAGTGTTACACCCTTTAAGGGATTATTGCACCAAGAGGAGAAAGAGGAAAGTGCATGCATGCATGCATGCACGTGCACACGTGAACAGTGCTAAATCAGTGGTGTGCATCTGAGGAGTCCAAGACTTGAAGATCTTGAAGAGTTGCCATGCACTCAGTGCATGATGTTGAAGTGAACTGAGACTGAGCCAGACTGAAGTTAAAGAGATTGGTTGTCTGAGTTTTCAGTAGATTGAGAAGATCCTGATCATCACAAGTGATCAGAGGTACAGAGCAAGGCCAGCAGTCTTTATCCCAGACTGCTGAAGATACTTAAAGACCTTAAAGTGAAGAAGAGCTACTCGTGCGACTCGAGGAGCCAAGAGAAGACCCTGTGGGACTCAGGGAGAAGAAGTCTTCAGTGGGATTCTGGAGCAGGCCAGTGGGACTCTGGTAACACTGTGGGACGCAGTATAAAGACCCTCCTGTGGGACTCAGGAGAGATACAGTGGGACTCTGTATCGACCATTGTAATTTTAACAGGTTATAATGGAGAATCCATGCTGGGAGAGCATGGCAAGGATGTAGGCCTTTGGTGCCGAACCTTGTAAATCCTTGTGTCCAGTGCCTTTACATTTACTGCATCATTCGTGGAAAGGTGAGAGATACAAGAAGAGTGGATCGAGGCTTTAACCAGCCATAGAGGTTTAATTGATTAAGAATCAATTAGTAAAAAGTTTTAAGGGATCACTGATTCACCCCCTCCCCCTCTCAGTGATTCACACTGATCTGGGCACTTCAATTGGTATCAGAGGGAGGTTCCCTCTAAAAGATCCAAGGGAGTCTTTATGAAGTGCAGATTTGAGGAAACGAGCGACCAGCCTCAAATGGAGATATCTGCCAAGACTCAGAAAAATAGAAAGAAGAAACAGGCCAAGAAGATGAAGAAGAAGGTTGCTGCAATCAGAGAAACTCCTTCTATGGAAAGAAATGTGAAAGTCACATCAGATGAAAATTCCTTTTATCATTCTTCTGATGAAGCCTGTCCTAGCTGTGATGAAGTTGAAACAATGAATGATCTTCAGAGTGCACTCAAATATCTTCAGAAGACAGTTCCCATGGAAGTGGCAAAGTGTATAGCTACAGGCATCCATGATCTTCAAGAAGAAAAATCACAGTTAGAAGAAGAAGCCAATGCTATGGAAGATCAGCTGGCTAAAAGGGTTGGCATAACCAACACTCTCAGAAAGCTGGTAAATGCCAAAGATGAAACAGTATCTCTTTGCAATGAAAGATATGAAGACACTACTGAAGAATTGCAAAGAAGCCTTTCTGAGAAAGAAATCTTTAAAGTAATTATCAAAGAAGTTTTCCATGCACTGGAAAAGAGGCACAAAGTGTCAATGGTTGTCAAAGATGCTCAACTAGAAGACAAAGTCAAAAAGGTGAAGGAGCTGGACAATTCATTGCAAGAATTGAAGAAGGTGCATGATGACCAGATGAATCAGCTGAAAGAAAGTTGGGAAGGAAAGCTAAGAGCTGTTGAGGATGAGAAGAACTCCCTTAACATGAAATGCCTAGAACTAGAGGTGATATTGAAAAATCAGCAATCACCCAAAGCTAAAGCCTCCCAGTCAGCTGAAAGAAGAAATGTTGCTACTCAAGTGAGCTTTGAGAAGGATGATTCCAAAAGCAAGACATCCTCTAGTGAAAGTGCAACAACTTCGAGAAAGAAGGTACCATCCATACCATCTTGTACTGATGCTTCTAATTGTGTTTCCACAAAAAGTGCAGGATGGAAAAATAATTCCAAACAAGTATGGATGAAGACAATGAAGAAAGAAAGCTCTCCTGAAACAGCACAACAGGTCAAGAAAAGTACCCTACAATCAGAAGGACTGAAAAGGTCAAGATTCGTGGGACAATGCTGGTGTTGTAACAAGTATGGGCATTGTGCAAAGGATTGTTGGTACAATCCACTGAATTCCAAAGCACAGAGGAAGCCCATGCCAAGGGGGAGCAAGCCAGAAGAAAAGAAGCAGCATCCACAGGTCCAGAGACATATGTTTACTGCAAATAGATTTGGATTACTTGACAACATCTGGGATGATTGCAAAAGTGGTCAAATAGATACATGTCAATCTCCAACTATATCCAGAGCTCAAAAGAAGAAAAGATCACAGAACCTGGCTCAGAGAGATTCCTTGGGAAGCAAGCAGAAGAAAGTGGAAGATGCTCCCAAGAAGAGTTTGAAGAATGAAGAGAAGTCCTTGGAATTGAAATCCAAGAAGGGTGATGCATCCAGAAGGACCACCAAGAAATGCTTCTACTGTGGAAAGAAAGGACACATCATGGACCTTTGTAAAGAAGCCATGAAACTAAATAGAAGCAGACTGAACTCCAAAAGACAATCAATCCAGAAGAAGAAGGGATTGATTGAAAATAAGTTGCCTAAGAGAGGTAGCTTAGCAGCATCCAAAGTACCATGTGGAACTTCCAAAACTGAGGCCACTCTTCCAAATGATTTACTTGTCATATGGCCACATCAGTTGCAACTTGCCAGAGAACTACAAAGAGCTGAAGATGAAGCTCTGGCATTTGCTAAAGCAAAAGGGAAGAAAAAGATTTCACATGAAGATGGGTTGAGAACCACACCAGCACAATCATCAATGAAGATCAAATGTGAAAGTGTGAAGAATGGTGAAAATGGAACATCTCGGTTGAGAGAATCTTCTCAACCTTGTTGTTCACATTGATGAACCAAGGAGGTTCCATCTTATTCCCTTATACTATTGGTATTTACATGTGCTGACATTGCAGGGAATTGAAGATGATGATCATTCTCATCTGGAGGATGGTTTGGATAGAATAGAGTGCACCCCTTGAGGGGGAGAAAATCGGAAGAAGATGATGTTCTGAGATTAATATCATCTTGAGAAAGTGAAGGTATTCCAATCATGCTTTCATCCCTTGTTTCTTAATTGAGTTTATCTTGTCAATTAAGGGGGAGTATGGATTGAAGAAAAATGGATGAAAGGGGGAGCTTTATCATTGCACTGAACTTTCTAATGAGTTTTGTGAAGTATGTGCAGGATTTAGCAATTCATTGTTATATCTGAAAAATTTTCAAACCCCTAAGCATGATCTCACATGTGTAGAGAATGTTGGACAACATTGAGTACCTTGGTTACATCACTCTTGTTTTCTACACCGGGTTAGCCCAAGTAGACTTAGAGCTGATTTACTAAAGGTTCATTGCTCAAGTGAACATGTGACATCATCCCTCTCTTAGTGATTTTGAAGAAAATGCTTTTATAAGGGAGGAAGAGATTTGTGAAAGTGAACCACACCACACCTTTGCATTTGATTTCCAATAAGGGGGAGAAAAGATTGGGCACACATATTGACCCATTCATATGTGCTGAAGGAGTGTATTGACAACAAATACAAAGGGGGAGATTGAAGTGCACTGTGTTGCATTTGTTGTCAATGAGACATGTTGTTGTCTTAAGAATGGATGGATGTCAAGAATTGTCAAGATGTGAATGCCAAAGGTTGTGTTGGTGTTGGTGATGAAGAGAGAATGGCCATGGTACCAAAATGCATGTCACTTAGGAGATTCACTAAGTGACATAGGAGATGATGGTTTGAAACATTCTCTAAGAAAATCAGACGATTGTTGAGCTGATCTTTAAGTTCATAGAACTTGTATCCTGATGATACAAAGTCACAACATGATTAGAAGACCATGCATTGTAGTGACAATGCATGAGGAGTTGAAAGTGATCCATCCATAAGTTGTAAGTGGATGAAGTGGTTTAATGAAGTCCATGCACTATCACTTAGTGCATGTGAATCAGAAGATGTTCCAATTGATCTCTGATTAGATCAATGAAGTTTATTGAAGAAATATTTGATTCAGGAGCTCGGTTGACGATGAAGAAACCTTTTGAATTCCATATACTAAGTGAAGATTAAATGTTTAAGAGGAATGGAGGAATTCTTAAGAATAAGATGAGAAGAAATGAAGAAGGCTTGGAGTGGCTCGGCATTTGGCTTATACTCATGGAGGACTTTGTTTTTGACAAAGTCTTATTCTATACTTTGCCAAAAAATATGGCCAGCCCGTGAGCACCTTGTGGGTTCAACCCCAAGGCTCATGTGGGCCTAAGGCGCCACGCCCAAGGGGGAACCCGTGGGGCGAGCTCAGGGCGGCAGGGGCGCACCCGCAGACACCACAGAGGCGCTGGGGCACGCCCGGAGGAGCGCAGTGTGCATAGTGGGCGCCAGTGGCGCGCCCGCAGGAGGCATAGTGGGCGCTAGAGCGTGCCCGCAGGAGGCAAAGTGGGCGCAGAGCGCGCCCGCAGAGAGAACCCGGTGCGGGGAGGCACCGGGAGGGGAGAAGTTCAACTGAGCCGAGGATGGCACGCGATGGTTGATAAGCCGCGGCAAAACCAGGCTTCGTTTCGATGTGGGACGCGGGATTTTCCCGCGGAAGAGATCCTGGCCGCTCATCCAATCGCGCGGCTGATCACAGCCGCTCATCGCATCCCGCGCGAGATCTTCAGATCCAGGCCGCCCGATGTATCTCAAACGCCTGATCCGACGGCCGAGAGCTCGTCTCCTTCCTCGAGCTCGAGCCGAGGACATCCCGAAGCCTCCCGCGACGCCGCTGAACCAGAGGCCATCCGACCACTCGTTTTCGAGTTCCCGGCCACCTCTGAAGGATCTAAGACCTCCATTGAGCTCGTCTCTCCACACCGAACACAGCCATGCCTAAAAAAGATCTTGCATGCAACCAGTGGAGAATTTCGAATGAGGCTGAGGCAAGAGAAGCTGCCGAGGCCACGTGGTTGGTGTTTTTGCATGGGATGAGCCTTAACCGAAGGCCGTGCATGCGTTCTAAGTCGCATGCACGTAGAGGAAATTAAAAAATGAGAACCCGCGTGAAACTGCGAAGGAAAACGAGATTTGGAAAGATTTTTAAAGATCCAAAAATCTCGGGGATTTGAGATTTATCCCACGCAGAAGTTTAGAAGCGTTTCTCTGCCTATAAAAGGAGCACCCGAGGCATGAAGAGGTTTGCTGAAACCTTGTTGAAGATTTGTGTCCCGCGTGTGCCTCTGCCTCGCGAAGAAGAAGCCGCCGCGCAAAGAACTTGTGCGGCTGTTGTTCTCGGTGCCACCCGAGGCCCGAAGGAGTTCCTTTCGCGCACCCCTTGCGCGAAAGAGGTAAAGGGAAGGAGTCCCCTGCGCGCTATCCCTTTGCGCGGCAGGAAGAACCCGGGGCAGTAGCTCTTGCGCGCCCCGTGGTTGAGGTGCCTTGCACCCAAGGTGCTTTGCACCCGAGGCTTGCGCGCCCTAGAGTCCTTGAGCACTTGCACGCTGCCTTGTGCACCAAGTGTGCCTTGCGCTTTGAAGAAGAAGAGAGGCCGCAGCTCATACCTTGTTCTCTTTGAAGAAGAAGTGGAAGTGGCCGCACCCCTTGCGCGCCCTTCACATTGGAAGGAGGTTCGGGTAGTATGAATTACACACCTTGTGTGTGTGTGCTTAATAAAGACTACACCCTAGCCATGTGTATGCAAGGAGGAGAGGAAGACCACAACTAAATCCAAGTTGTGTGTGCAAGAGGAAGAGGAAGGCCAAGCCTTGTGTTTGCTAATTGATCAAAGGAAGTGTGTGTGCAAACAAAAACAAGGAGGCCGAAGTCTAAGTGTGTGCAAAGTGGATAACCCAAGCCGTAGCCTTGTGTGGGTGAAGTGAAGACCACACCTCAGTGTGTGTGTGCAAAATTGAAGAACCACCTATGGGTTAAGTGTGTGCAACAACAATATGTACATGCCAAGTTTAAGTGTGTGCATTTGAAGAGGCCGAGGGTTGTGACCTTGTGTGTGCACCAAGTGAAGACACATTTTGTGTGTACAAAATTGAAGAACAACCTACGGGTTAAGGGTGTGCAACAAGAAGAGGGAAGAGGCCAAAGTCAAGTGTGTGCAAAACAAAGAACAATTTATGTGTACATGAACAAGTGACAAAGAAGGCCGAACCTATGTGTGTGCTCTAAGAGGAGTAGACACACTTAGAAGAAGAATAAGATTCACACAAAGTATAACACACTTCTATGTGTGTAATCAAAAGGAACTAAACGTGTGAAGTACAAAGGAGTTGGTGTGTGCTTAAAGTGTTACACCCTTTAAGGGATTATTGCACCAAGAGGAGAAAGAGGAAAGTGCATGCATGCATGCATGCACGTGCACACGTGAACAGTGCTAAATCAGTGGTGTGCATATGAGGAGTCCAAGACTTGAAGATCTTGAAGAGTTGCCATGCACTCAGTGCATGATGTTGAAGTGAACTGAGACTGAGCCAGACTGAAGTTAAAGAGATTGGTTGTCTGAGTTTTCAGTAGATTGAGAAGATCCTGATCATCACAAGTGATCAGAGGTATAGAGCAAGGCCAGCAGTCTTTATCCTAGACTGCTGAAGATACTTGAAGACCTTAAAGTGAAGAAGAGCTACTCGTGCGACTCGAGGAGCCAAGAGAAGACCCTGTGGGACTCAGGGAGAAGAAGTCTTCAGTGGGATTCTGGAGCAGGCCAGTGGGACTCTGGTAACACTGTGGGACGCAGTATAAAGACCCTCCTGTGGGACTCAGGAGAGATACAGTGGGACTCTGTATCGACCATTGTAATTTTAACAGGTTATAATGGAAAATCCATGCTGGGAGAGCATGTCAAGGATGTAGACCTTTGGTGCCGAACCTTGTAAATCCTTGTGTCCAGTGCCTTTACATTTACTGCATCATTGGTGGAAAGGTGAGAGATACAAGAAGAGTGGATCGAGGCTTTAACCAGCCATAGAGGTTTAATTGATTAAGAATCAATTAGTAAAAAGTTTTAAGGGATCACTGATTCACCCCCTCCCCCTCTCAGTGATTCACACTGATCTGGGCACTTCAATTGGTATCAGAGGGAGGTTCCCTCTAAAAGATCCAAGGGAGTCTTTATGAAGTGCAGATTTGAGGAAACGAGCGACCAGCCTCAAATGGAGATATCTGCCAAGACTCAGAAAAATAGAAAGAAGAAACAGGCCAATAAGATGAAGAAGAAGGTTGCTGCAATCAGAGAAACTCCTTCTATGGAAAGAAATGTGAAAGTCAAATCAGATGACAATTCCTTTTATCATTCTTCTGATGAAGCCTGTCCTAGCTGTGATGAAGTTGAAACAATGAATGATCTTCAGAGTGCACTCAAATATCTTCAGAAGACAGTTCCCATGGAAGTGGCAAAGTGTATAGCTACAGGCATCCATGATCTTCAAGAAGAAAAATCACAGTTAGAAGAAGAAGCCAATGCTATGGAAGATCAGCTGGCTAAAAGGGTTGGCATAACCAACACTCTCAGAAAGCTGGTAAATGCCAAAGATGAAACAGCATCTCTTTGCAATGAAAGATATGAAGACACTACTGAAGAATTGCAAAGAAGCCTTTCTGAGAAAGAAATCTTTAAAGTAATTATCAAAGAAGTTTTCCATGCACTGGAAAAGAGGCACAAAGTGTCAATGGTTGTCAAAGATGCTCAACTAGAAGACAAAGTCAAAAAGGTGAAGGAGCTGGACAATTCATTGCAAGAATTGAAGAAGGTGCATGATGACCAGATGAATCAGCTGAAAGAAAGTTGGGAAGGAAAGCTAAGAGCTGTTGAGGATGAGAAGAACTCCCTTAACATGAAATGCCTAGAACTAGAGGTGATATTGAAAAATCAGCAATCACCCAAAGCTAAAGCCTCCCAGTCAGCTGAAAGAAGAAATGTTGCTACTCAAGTGATCTTTGAGAAGGATGATTCCAAAAGCAAGACATCCTCTAGTGAAAGTGCAACAACTTCTAGAAAGAAGGTACCATCCATACCATCTTGTACTGATGCTTCTAATTGTGTTTCCACAAAAAGTGCAGGATGGAAAAATAATTCCAAACAAGTATGGATGAAGACAATGAAGAAAGAAAGCTCTCCTGAAACAGCACAACAGGTCAAGAAAAGTACCCTACAATCAGAAGGACTGAAAAGGTCAAGATTCGTGGGACAATGCTGGTGTTGTAACAAGTATGGGCATTGTGCAAAGGATTGTTGGTACAATCCACTGAATGCCAAAGCACAGAGGAAGCCCATGCCAAGGGGGAGAAAGCCAGAAGAAAAGAAGCAGCATCCACAGGTCCAGAGACATCTGTTTACTGCAAATAGATTTGGATTACTTGAAAACATCTGGGATGATTGCAAAAGTGGTCAAATAGATACATGTCAATCTCCAACTGTATCCAGAGCTCAAAAGAAGAAAAGATCACAGAACCTGGCTCAGAGAGATTCCTTGGGAAGCAAGCAGAAGAAAGTGGAAGATGCTCCCAAGAAGAGTTTGAAGAATGAAGAGAAGTCCTTGGAATTGAAATCCAAGAAGGGTGATGCATCCAGAAGGACCACCAAGAAATGATTCTACTGTGGAAAGAAAGGACACATCATGGACCTTTGTAAAGAAGCCATGAAACTAAATAGAAGCAGACTGAACTCCAAAAGACAATCAATCCAGAAGAAGAAGGGATTGATTGAAAATAAGTTGCCTAAGAGAGGTAGCTTAGCAGCATCCAAAGTACCATGTGGAACTTCCAAAACTGAGGCCACTCTTCCAAATGATTTACTTGTCATATGGCCACATCAGTTGCAACTTGCCAGAGAACTACAAAGAGCTGAAGATGAAGCTCTGGCATTTGCTAAAGCAAAAGGGAAGAAAAAGATTTCACATGAAGATGGGTTGAGAACCACACCAGCACAATCATCAATGAAGATCAAATGTGCAAGTGTGAAGAATGGTGAAAATGGGACATCTCGGTTGAGAGAATCTTCTCAACCTTGTTGTTCACATTGATGAACCAAGGAGGTTCCATCTTATTCCCTTATACTATTGGTATTTACATGTGCTGACATTGCAGGGAATTGAAGATGATGATCATTCTCATCTGGAGGATGGTTTGGATAGAATAGAGTGCACCCCTTGAGGGGGAGCAAATCTGAAGAAGATGATGTTCTGAGATTAATATCATCTTGAGAAAGTGAAGGTATTCCAATCATGCTTTCATCCCTTGTTTCTTAATTGATTTTATCTTGTCAATTAAGGGGGAGTATGGATTGAAGACAAATGGATGAAAGGGGGAGCTTTATCATTGCACTGAACTTTCTAATGAGTTTTGTGAAGTATGTGCAGGATTTAGCAATTCATTGTTATATCTGAAAAATTTTCAAACCCCTAAGCATGATCTCACATGTGTAGAGAATGTTGGACAACATTGAGTACCTTGGTTACATCACTCTTGTTTTCTACACCGGGTTAGCCCAAGTAGACTTAGAGCTGATTTACTAAAGGTTCATTGCTCAAGTGAACATGTGACATCATCCCTCTCTTAGTGATTTTGAAGAAAATGCTTTTATAAGGGAGGAAGAGATTTGTGAAAGTGAACCACACCACACCTTTGCATTTGATTGCCAATAAGGGGGAGAAAAGATTGGGCACACATATTGACCCATTCATATGTGCTGAAGGAGTGTATTGACAACAAATACAAAGGGGGAGATTGAAGTGCACTGTGTTGCATTTGTTGTCAATGAGACATGTTGTTGTCTTAAGAATGAATGGATGTCAAGAATTGTCAAGATGTGAATGCCAAAGGTTGTGTTGGTGTTGGTGATGAAGAGAGAATGGCCATGGTACCAAAATGCATGTCACTTAGGAGATTCACTAAGTGACATAGGAGATGATGGTTTGAAACATTCTCTAAGAAAATCAGACGATTGTTGAGCTGATCTTTAAGTTCATAGAACTTGTATCCTGATGATACAAAGTCACAACATGATTAGAAGACCATGCATTGTAGTGACAATGAATGAGGAGTTGAAAGTGATCCATCCATAAGTTGTAAGGGGATGAAGTGGTTTAATGAAGTCCATGCACTATCACTTAGTGCATGTGAATCAGAAGATGTTCCAATTGATCTCTGATTAGATCAATGAAGTTTATTGAAGAAATATTTGATTCAGGAGCTCGGTTGACGATGAAGAAACCTTTTGAATTCCATATACTAAGTGAAGATTAAATATTTAAGAGGAATGGAGGAATTCTTAAGAAGAAGATGAGAAGAAATGAAGAAGGCTTGGAGTGGCTCGGCATTTGGCTTATAATCATGGAGGACTTTGTTTTTGACAAAGTCTTATTCTATACTTTGCCAAAAAATATGGCCAGCCCGTGAGCACCTTGTGGGTTCAACCCCAAGGCTCATGTGGGCCTAAGGCGCCACGCCCAAGGGGGAACCCGTGGGGCGAGCTCAGGGCGGCAGGGGCGCACCCGCAGACACCACAGAGGCGCTGGGGCACGCCCGGAGGAGCGCAGTGGCCATAGTGGGCGCCAGTGGTGCGCCCGCAGGAGGCATAGTGGGCGCTAGAGCGCGCCCGCAGGAGGCAAAGTTGGCGCAGAGCGCGCCCGCAGAGAGAACCCGGTGCGGGGCGGCACCGGGAGGGGAGAAGTTCAACTGAGCCGAGGATGGCACGCGATGGTTGATAAGCCGCGGCAAAACCGGGCTTCGTTTCGATGTGGGACGCGGGATTTTCCTGTGGAAGAGATCCTGGCCGCTCATCCAATCGCGCGGCTGATCACAGCCGCTCATCGCATCCCGCGCGAGATCTTCAGATCCAGGCCGCCCGATGTATCTCAAACGCCTGATCCGACGGCCGAGAGCTCGTCTCCTTCCTCGAGCTCGAGCCGAGGACATCCCGAAGCCTCCCGCGACGCCGCTGAACCAGAGGCCATCCGACCACTCGTTTTCGAGTTCCCGGCCACCTCTGAAGGATCTAAGACCTCCATTGAGCTCGTCTCTCCACACCGAACACAGCCA
Source organism: Viscum album (assembly GCA_963277665.1). Lineage (NCBI taxonomy): Eukaryota > Viridiplantae > Streptophyta > Magnoliopsida > Santalales > Viscaceae > Viscum > Viscum album. The sequence goes on from OY728167.1 coordinate 164,601,697, forward strand.
TGCCTAAAAAAGATCTTGCATGCAACCAGTGGAGAATTTCGAATGAGGCCGAGGCAAGAGAAGCTGCCGAGGCCACGTGGTTGGTGTTTTTGCATGGGATGAGCCTTAACCTAAGGCCGTGCATGCGTTCTAAGTCGCATGCACGTAGAGGAAATTAAAAAATGAGAACCCGCGTGAAACAACGAAGGAAAACGAGATTTGGAAAGATTTTTAAAGATCCAAAAATCTCGGGGATTTGAGATTTATCCCACGTGGAAGTTTAGAAGCATTTCTCTGCCTATAAAAGGAGCACCCGAGGCATGAAGAGGTTTGCTGAAACCTTGTTGAAGATTTGTGTCCCGCGTGTGCCTCTGCCTCGCGAAGAAGAAGCCGCCGCGCAAAGCACTTGCGCGGCTGTTGTTCTCGGTGCCACCCGAGGCCCGAAGGAGTTCCTTTCGCGCACCCCTTGCGCGAAAGAGGTAAAGGGAAGGAGTCCCCTGCGCGCTATCCCTTTGCGCGGCAGGAAGAACCCGGGGCAGTAGCTCTTGTGCGCCCCATGGTTGAGGTGCCTTGCACCCAAGGTGCTTTGCACCCGAGGCTTGCGCGCCCTAGAGGCCTTGAGCACTTGCACGCTGCCTTGTGCACCAAGTGTGCCTTGCGCTTTGAAGAAGAAGAGAGGCCGTGGCTCATACCTTGTGCTCTTTGAAGAAGAAGTGGAAGTGGCCGCACCCCTTGCGCGCCCTTCACATTGGAAGGAGGTTCGGGTAGTATGAATTACACACCTTGTGTGTGTGTGCTTAATAAAGACTACACCCTAGCCGTGTGTATGCAAGGAGGAGAGGAAGACCACAACTAAATCCAAGTTGTGTGTGCAAGAGGAAGAGGAAGGCCAAGACTTGTGTTTGCTAATTGAACAAAGGAAGTGTGTGTGCAAACAAAAACAAGGAGGCTGAAGTCTAAGTGTGTGCAAAGTGGATAACCCAAGCCGTAGCCTTGTGTGGGTGAAGTGAAGACCACACCTTAGTGTGTGTGTGCAAAATTGAAGAACCACCTATGGGTTAAGTGTGTGCAACAACAATAAGTACATGCCAAGTTTAAGTGTGTGCATTTGAAGAGGCCGAGGGTTGTGACCTTGTGTGTGCACCAAGTGAAGACACATTTTGTGTGTACAAAATTGAAGAACAACCTACGGGTTAAGGGTGTGCAACAAGAAGAGGGAAGAGGCCAAAGTCAAGTGTGTGCAAAACAAAGAACAATTTATGTGTACATGAACAAGTGACAAAGAAGGCCGAACCTATGTGTGTGCTCTAAGAGGAGTAGACACACTTAGAAGAAGAAGAAGATTCACACAAAGTATAACACACTTCTATGTGTGTAATCAAAAGGAACTAAACGTGTGAAGTACAAAGGAGTTGGTGTGTGCTTAAAGTGTTACACCCTTTAAGGGATTATTTCACCAAGAGGAGAAAGAGGAAAGTGCATGCATGCATGCATGCACGTGCACACGTGAACAGTGCTAAATCAGTGGTGTGCATCTGAGGAGTCCAAGACTTGAAGATCTTGAAGAGTTGCCATGCACTCAGTGCATGATGTTGAAGTGAACTGAGACTGAGCCAGACTGAAGTTAAAGAGATTGGTTGTCTGAGTTTTCAGTAGATTGAGAAGATCCTGATCATCACAAGTGATCAGAGGTACAGAGCAAGGCCAGCAGTCTTTATCCCAGACTGCTGAAGATACTTGAAGACCTTAAAGTGAAGAAGAGCTACTCGTGCGACTCGAGGAGCCAAGAGAAGACCCTGTGGGACTCAGGGAGACGAAGTCTTCAGTGGGATTCTGGAGCAGGCCAGTGGGACTCTGGTAACACTGTGGGACGCAGTATAAAGACCCTCCTGTGGGACTCAGGAGAGATACAGTGGGACTCTGTATCGACCATTGTAATTTTAACAGGTTATAATGGAGAATCCATGCTGGGAGAGCATGGCAAGGTTGTAGGCCTTTGGTGCCGAACCTTGTAAATCCTTGTGTCCAGTGCCTTTACATTTACTGCATCATTCGTGGAAAGGTGAGAGATACAAGAAGAGTGGATCGAGGCTTTAACCAGCCATAGAGGTTTAATTGATTAAGAATCAATTAGTAAAAAGTTTTAAGGGATCACTGATTCACCCCCTCCCCCTCTCAGTGATTCACACTGATCTGGGCACTTCATAGTGCAGGTGTAAAGCTGAGGAACAACATGTGATAGGTGTTTTATATATATGTGAGTTTAATTTAACATCTGCGTAATGAACTAGAATTCACCAGGTTGCCTCCAAGGTACAAGTTACGTACAAGTATAATTCTAAATTAATTTATTTGTTTAAAGTTATGATGGATGAGAATCTCAAGGAAGTTCAAAAAAGGGTTTAAGATGAAATGATTAAATAATTAAAGATAATTAATTAATTACAGCATGATTTATCTTAAACAAGAACGATTAAAGAATTGAATGCTAGTTTTATTTATGAATAAATATTTTTGCATGTATGGATGATCATGAGATAGACCGAGACCTTTGTATGTGAATGGTTTCTTTTAATTTATTTATCTAAATTAAATTTGTTGGCCTGCGAGTCATCTCTTCATTAATATGTAGGGCCTGTGCGCCCATGAATTATTTTATGTAAAACCCCTCTTTACCCCTCACCTGCATGTGAGATAAATGCATATGTAATGGATGAAGCTCCCAAGCTAGTGGAGGCAGCTCAAGTCAGGAGCCGAGGTGAAACCAATCCAAGGAGATACAATGGTGGACAGGTGGAAAGCTGTAAACACGAACCCGCAAGGTTTAAGGTGTTTCTCCCCTAGGTCTTGGGTTAGTTTATCAACCGCTAGATAAAATAACCAATAGAAAAGCTCATGATCATACCATTTATTTTATTTCTATCAGTTTCATGGTTTATTTATTGTGGGTCTGTCGTCATGATCACACAATTAATGAATTAAATGAGCATGCAAGATGGAACTAAAATAAAACCGTCTTATACGTAAATGTTATCTTAGACATGGTTAATCACTTAAGTATATCCCACTTAATATTTAAAAGAATGTAATCAAAGATAATAAAATGACAATTTACGTATAAAGATAAAATCCCTCAAAAGAAATATTAAGTTGGTATAGCCTTCCATAATCTTGGTTAGAATCGAACCATAGTTCAAAGTGCTTGACCAACCCTAGTTGGGGTTCTTTCAATTATTGGGGAATTATAATTCAAGGTTTTGGGTTGACTTGACTTGGTTCGCATCAAGGGTTGACTGCCACAGCAGGACTTGGTGTGGCCAAGCGGCAAAGGTTGAGGAAATCCAAAATAAAAGGATTTCAGGATTGGGGAGTCCACTCAGCGATCAAGGAGCTGCGAGTTAATGTAGTTGGAATTTGGAATGCCTACCTAAAACCCTTCAAGTTGCTTGACCAACCCTAGTTGGGGTAATGCGAAGGTCATTATGGATCCTTGCCACTAGAATATTCAGGAAACAGAATATTCCAAATTCAATGGTGAGGGATATTGGATTTTGATAAAATAGTGGGAGACTAATAAGTATTAATTTATTTATTTGTCTCAATTTTTGTAATAAAGTACTAAACCTTTTCTCATCTTAATTTGTAGAAAATGCAAGAAAATTAAGTCAAACATATCATTTCACACCATACTCGATAAGGAAAACCTTCTCACCGGCACCAATTTCCAAGTGTGGCAGAGGCGTTTACGCGTCGTCCTTTTCCATGAAAGGAAATTGTATGTGCTGGAAGAGCCTATTCCTGTTGCACCTGGGAAAGAGGCCAGTGATGAGGAATTGTCTCTCTATATGAAACACATGGATGATGCCACAGATGTCCAGTGTTTCATGTTATTGGCCATGTATAATGAGCTTTTGAAGCGACATGAAAACATGGACACATATAGCATGATGTCTCACCTTAAGGATCTTTACCAAGAGAAGGTGAGACAGGAGTGGTATGAGATCTCCAATGCTTGGTTCACCATGATTCTTGGAGAGTCTGCGCTAGCTGGGACTCATGTAGTCAATCTTATTGGCTACATTGAACGCCTGGACATCGTAGGGATTAAATTCCCGGATGAGTTGCGTACAGATCTCATCCTATCATCACTTCCCAAGAACTTCTCTAGATTTATTGTCAATTATAATATGAGCAGAAATGAGAAGAGTCTATCGGAGCTTCTGGCCTTGATTCTCCAGGTAGATAAGGACGTGGGGCGTGACAAACCCGCGGTCCTTATGGTGAACAAGAAAAGGAAGGAAAAGGAAAAAGGTCCAAAGACTTATAAACGGTCTGAAGCCCCCAAGCACCATCCCTCCAAGAAAGGGAATATCCAGAGGCAGGGCAAGGAATGAGAGGAAATGTGTTTTTAATGTGGAAATCCGGGCCACTGGAAGAGTAACTACACCCAGAAGCATGGGGACGCTAAAGGTGCGTTCGTTATTGAGTGCAATCTTTCTATTTATACGCATTGGGTATTAGATACAGCTTGTGGGGCTCACATCTGTATTCAAATGCAGGAACCAAGTAGATTTAGAAAGATCTCCAGAGGAGAGGTGGATCTTCGAGCTACCAATGGCGGAAGGCTGGCTGTGTTGGTTATTGGCAACTACCACCTCTCATTGCCGACTAGGATGATTTTGGTTTTACATAACTGTTATTTTGTGCCTAGTGTTACGAAGAACATAATTTTTGTATCTTGTTTGGATATGGATGGATTTGTTTTCAAGTTCGGAAATAAGGGTTGTTTATTTTATAAGAACAACATATGTTATGGTATGACACATTTGAATAATGGTTTGTATGTATTAAATTATGAAAACCAAGTGTTGGAAATCGATAACGAAACAAACTCACATGTCTCATACATCACCCAGTTGTGGCATCACCGACTTGGTCATGTAAACGAGAAGCGCTTGACAAAGCTCTGTCAAGATGGATATTTAGACTCTACTGAGCTAAAACCACTTGATAGATGTCACGCTTGTTTACAATGTAAAATGACCAAGCTGCCTTTTGGTGGACAAGGTGAAAGGGCCACAGATCTTCTAGGGTTGGTACACATGGATGTTTGTGGACCATTTACAGTAGAAGCTAGAGGTGGATATTCTTACTTCATTACTTTTACTGATGATTTGAGTAGATACGGATATGTCTACTTAATGAGGTATAAGTTAGAAGCCTTAGAGAAATTTAAGAAATTCAAGAATTAAGTAGAGAATCATCTTGGTAAGAAGATAATGAAGCTTCGATTGGATCGAGGTGGAGAATATCTGAACCAGGAGTTCATCGATCTTCTACGAGAGTCTGGGATTCTATCTCAGCTCACTCCTCCTTATACACCATAGTGGAATGGTGTTGGTGAACGGAGGAACCGAACCTTGTTAGACATGGTGAGGTCTATGATGAGTCATGCGGATCTTCCATTATCCTTTTGGTGATATTCATTACAAACTGCAGCATACACATTAAACTGAGTACCAACTAAGGCGGAAAATGGAATTCCCTCCAAGTTATGGAATTTAAAGAAACCCATTTTGTCACATACACGTGTATGGGGATGCGAGGCATTTGTTAAGGCCTTCTCAGGCAACAAACTAGCACCCCGAGGCAAGAAGTGTATCTTTATAAAATATCCTAAGGAAACGAAAGGATATTACCTATATAACCCTCAAGACAAGAAAGTGACTGTCACCAAACAAGCCATATTTCTTGAGAGGGAGCACATCCTCAAGAATTATAGTGGGATCAAGATTGACTTTGATGAAGATGATGCTCTAGATACACAAGATTTGGTACAGGAACAAGTTTCATAAGTCCCTATGGAAGAGGTTCCAGAAACACAAGTACTGCGTAGGAGCTCAAGAGAGGTAAGGGAACCCGAGAGATTTGGTTTCCTAGTCACCAAGGATGGTGAATCATTATTTTTGGACAATGATGAACCTATTTCCTAAAAGGAAGTAGTAGAAATGTCAGAAGCTGCAAGATGGCTAGAAGCTATGAATTCTGAGATGGATTCCATGTATCAGAACCAAGTTTGGGTTCTGGTCGATGAGCCAGTTGATGTAAAGCCTGTTGGATGCAAATGGGTATTCAAGAGAAAGATGGACATGGAAGGTCAAGTTAGAACCTATAAAGAAAGGCTAGTGGCTAAAGGATTCAGACATCATTAAGGAATTGACTATGATGAAACCTTCTTGCCAGTTTCCATGTTTAAATCCATAAGAATCATACTTTCCATAGCAGCTTACCATGACTATGAGATTTGGAAGATGGATGTCAAAATGTATTTCCTTAACGGGAACCTTCAGGAAGATGTCTATATGACACAACCAGAAGGGTTTGTGGACCAGGTGAAGACAAACGTGTTTTCAAGTTGCAGTAATCCATTTATGGATTGAAGCAAGCATCCAGGTCATGGAACATTCGATTTGATGAAGCCATAAAAGAATTTGGTTTCATTAAGAACGAATGTGAGCCATGTGTTTATAAGCGGTTTAATGGGAATGCAGTCATTATCCTAGTAGTATATGTTAATGACATATTGCTTATTGGAAACAACATACCAACCTTACAGTCAGTTAAGGACTGGTTGAACAAGTGTTTCTCCATGAAGGACTTGGGAGAAGCAGCCTACATTCTAGGGATCAAGATCATTCATGAAAGATCCAAGAGGATGCTTGGACTAAGTTAGGGTACATACATTGACCAGGTACTAAAGATATTTAGTATGGGACAATCCAAGAGAGGATTGGTTCCAGTGTCACATGGCTTACATCTTGCTATGAAAACGTGTCCTCAGACGCAACAAGAGAAAGATAGGATGATCAAGATCCCATAAGCCTCAGCTATAGGATCCATCATGTATTCCATGTTATGTACCAGGCTTGATGTTGCCTATGCACTGACCATGGTAGGCAGATATCAAGCAGATCCAGGTAAAAAACATTGGACTGCTGTTAAGACTATCCTTAAGTATCTAAGAAGAACTAAGGATATGTTCCTAGTGTATGGAGGAGACGAAGAGCTTGTCATCAGAGGGTACGCTGATGCTGGTTTTCAGATAGATCATAATGATATGAAGTCGCAATCTAGATATGTTTTCTGTCTCAATGGAGGAGGTGTAAGCTGGAAGAGTTCAAAGCAGCCAATTGTCGCCGATTCTACAGTGGAGTCGGAATATATAGCAGCTTCTGATGCAGCCAAGGAAGCCGTCTGGATCCGAAACTTTGTTCTGGAGCTTGATGTGGTGCCTAGTAGTAAATATCCCATTACATTGTATTGTGATAATACTGCAACGGTGGCTCTTGAAAAAGAACCAAGGTCACATCAACGGACAAAGCACATACTCCGGAAGTACCACCTCTTGAGGGATTTCTATCAGAGGGGTGAAGTTGCAGTGAGAAGAGTGTCCACGGAAGAGAACGTGCCAGACCCCATGACTAAAGGCCTATCTCAGCAGAAGCATGAATATCATGTGAGAGCTAGTGGGTTAATGGTTGTTAGCAGTTGGCTCTAGTCCAAGTGGGATTCTGTTGGAGTTGTTGGTCTAGAACCAACTACTTTGTACTTTATTCATTAATAAAAGCCTTATCACATCTTTATTGTTCTTCTGCATGACAATGCATGTGATAATGTTCTAAGGATAAATGTTGCATTAAAGGGTCATAGAGGATCCCTGCTATGATGGGAACCCGGAAGTTCTATAACACTATTCTTGAAAGTATGTTTTATGGCCGGATGATATTATTTTAGGGGCACAAATAATACAGGTCATTAGGGGTGAGGAATCAAAAAACTTTGAGGCACCTTCTCATGGTGTGTGCCCTTGGTAATATCCAGGACGATATTATGAGAACGAGACCCACCAGTAGGAAATCCACATTTCATAGTGTCATTGGATGTTCCTATATACGGACGTGTGTATTGGTCCTTAGACTTTAAGATTATTATTAATGGGTATTACAACTCGCGCACTTAGATGTATTGACGAAAACTGTGACGACACACTGTTCGCAGCGAGGTAGGATACATTGGGTGCGTCACGAGTAGTACTGCATTAATAGATAATGTGTGAAAGGATTTGTCACTTCTGTTCCATAACAGAAGTAGATATCTCGTCCCTTTTGATGGAATTGATATAGCCTACATAAATCCATGGCCATGGTAAGGTATGGGCGAGTTCAATTCTGGGAAGTCAAAGAAAGAATAATCAAGTACATGGGTTGATGACACTAGCATGAAACCCTCTTTATTAGAGATATCGAGGCAAAAAGATTATATTACATGGTAAGCGTTCGTAGGAGGTGACACGTCATTGCAGCATTAACATCTTTCTCTATGGGTGCCTTGGCATGTTTCTAGACGCTAACCTAGGACTTTAGGCAGGCTCCACCTAATGCCACTGAGAAAGGTACCTAGAGGGTCACACACTATGTGTGTCCATGTATCTCAGTTAAATATTAATTTAAGAAGTTGAATAAAGATTATTCCCGATCGTGGTTTAATAATTATTCAAGGATGTCTGATCGCATTTATTTCAACACTAGTTGTTCGAGAGAATATATTGTGGGTGAAATAATATATATTTATTAGCGAGTAATGCAGTTACATTTATTTAAGAAATAAATAGCCATTACTCAAGGTCTAATACATGAGGTGGAGGAAAATAAATAAATCTGGAAAAATAAAAGTACACGCCGTGTATGTTTATACATACACGTTGTGTAGTTTGATTTTTTTTTTGGGATTCGTGAGAAAATATTGTTTATTTAATTAAATGATAGTAAATGTGATACATTGGATGCATGTCAAGTAATAATGATGGTCAACTGTCATTACTAAGACATGGGGTATTACTAAGAATTAAATGAAATAATTAAATGCTTTTGGGCAATTAATTCATTTTATTATTCTAAGTATTATAAATCCCAATTACATTATTCTCAGGTGGGTTATCCATTTTGGTTGTGCACAATGGATTGGAAATACTCTCAAGCCAAGAGAGAATTCCCTTTCCACCAAGAATGCTTTCAAGTTACAAAATCAAGATCCTCCACCGGATCAAGGCGATCGAAGATGGACATCACAAGCAAAGGATCTTCCGCGCTAGCACCCGAGGTTATCTTCGGTGACGTCCGGAGATAGGTGGAGCACGTGTGGATCACTGCTAGAGGAATACTACACTTGGATTCTACGACGCAACGACAGATCACATGATCATGACCAGAGGCATCAACGAAGAAATAATTCCATCGAGGTAATTCTTATGAATTAATTAAATTAGTCATAATCAACATATGATGATCCTCCTCAAGGGTTCCAGGGATCTTCTTTTCTTTTAGTTATTCATTCTATTCCGAAGATTTGGAATTTTATATCATGAAGAATCTCGGATTGAACGTTTTTTAACGTTAAAATTAAAGTTGGAAAAAACCCACCAACGCGCTTTCGCTACACCCAGAACCTACATATATAACACTTTATCCTTTCCATTTAAATAGGATTTGGATTTTTTTTCATTCTTCTTATAGCATATTCTTAACTTTAAATCATATCCATTACTTTCTTCATCTTCCTTTCTTTGAGGGAAATTTTCAGCAAAGTTCACAATAGCTCTATAAACAAAGAGTTTTATAGGTAACTTCCCTTTGTAATTTCCTATGCCCCAATTTACATTTTTATAAAAAAAGGAAAAAAATTCACCAGGATTCCTAATGAACTCAGCTTGTATATTAAATTCACTAACTTCTTCATTTTCAAAAACTTTTATAGATTTTCCTTACTCAATATATTTAAAGGTTATTTCCTTATAATCCTTCTCTTTAAACTTAATAACTTTCTCCTTTTCCATTTTGTATGTGATGAGAGTGTTTTTTAGATCATCTAGAGATAGAGTTTTAGGATCTCTATCTTCTCATGTTGACAACATGGCATCAAGATTATAAGGAATAATTTTTAAGGATTTTTCAACAATAGTTGAATCTTAAAACATCTCACAAAGGCATGTTATGGTGATTACAATGTCATTCACTCTTGTAAAGAATCCACCAATAGATTTAGAATCACCCATATCAAAATCATCATACTTCAAACTCCATATTTATAGATTGACATTTTTAACTTTCATATTTCATTCATAGGTGTTACTAAACCTCTCCCAAATGACTTTAGAAGTCCCAAATCCTTAAAATTTAAGAAAATATAATTTAGAAAATGAGGATAGTATATAATTTATAGATCACCCATCATTCTCCAAATTTTTCTTATTGAAAGCTTTAAAGTGATCACTTTCAACAAGAGGTGGAAAACCATCTATTGCAGTTTCACGAACTTCATAAATAAGAGACATAAGATATAGTAACATTGTATAATTATAAATGTAATAGTTATTTCCATGAAAACCCAAAATACCATTATTTTTCATAGAATTACTAATATCCATAGAATCTTAACTTTTCTTCAAACACCAGTAAAGATTCAATGGTGGAAACCTTTCCTATAATAATAATTGAAAGGCCCAAGATGGATCTGTTTAATCATTGAGAGTGGGAGGGGATGAATGAGTGATATATTTTTCTTTCATGTTTTATTTATTATGAAACAACTTCAAGATCCTATTAAAGAGTTAAATTTTTCTAAAAATAAACTCACAAATAAAATCACTAGAACAACCACATGAATATAAGAATTTAGAAGGTTAACTACTCAACAAGAGTATTTAGTACTTGGCATGGTTTGTAAATAATATAAAACCACACAATCCACTACAAAAAAAAATATTTTATATGGTCAAATTATGAAGGGAATATACATAAACTGGAATTTCACTACAATCAAACAGAAGTGGATGCACTTCTTGGCACAAAAGATGTAATAAATATTTTGTAACAAATTTTAGAAACCTTCAACAATAGGCTCATAATGTTTTCACCATACTAATTGTACATAATTAATTTTTCAATTCTTAAAAAACACTTATTAGTCACTTTTATTATGAAAAATTATGTAAGAACTTATTTTATCAGATGGCTATCCATCCAGAATGTTAATCCAAAACATTTTACTAGTATCATTTTCAAGCAAGTTCATCCGACAGCTTCTGAAAAACATCCGTATATTTATTATTCCCAATTACTCTGATTACACCTATTTATAAAAACTTTTAAACCACCTTATGATAAGTTCATATGGCATTTTTTTTCTGGTTCCTCCATGAATTACATCTCTTGTTATCAATACAAACTTCTCCCTCTACCAAGTGATTCCTTTGTTGGAAAATTCCAGCTCAAAAATTGATTTCATAAGTTCGTCTAGAATCTCTATCCAAAAATAATAATATGCACTTCCACATTTGGAATTTTTGAATAGTAAGCACACCATACTTTGTAATTTCAACATTTATATATAAATATATTAGGTATAAAAGTTTTGAAAATAAATTTATCTTTCCACTCAATACAAACTCAAAATTTAAAAATCCTACTTGAACCAAAGTAGAAAACATTTTCAAAAATTGTAGAACCTTCTTGAATGAATATGATAAAATTTAATGAATCAGAACTTATTCAAATTTCCTAAAAATTCAGTGATTATTGGGATTTTACTCCATGATATTGGGAGTAATAAAAGGCCATCTCAACATTATAACTTTTGATATCTTTATGAAAACTTTGTAAATAAATTTAAACCTGCAAGAATATCAAACCTCTAATTTTTTTTCTATAAGACAACGATGTAAAAAATATTCTATCTAGAGAATCACCATATGATTCTTCTTTAAAAAAACTCATTCAAAAATTAATATAACAAGTTTTTCTGGTGGAACTTCATGCCTTTTCTTTAATCTGATATGCCTTTATCTGATGACTTTCATTAGAACCCTCATTCAACAGTCTTTATACAACATCCTCTATCTGATGATCTTTATAGAAAAAGTATTTCTATTCATCTTTTAGTAACTTCAACTTCATAACTTCTTATATGTTTTTCTGACGGACATTTTACCAAAATTTAATTCGATGACTTTTTTTCTAAAGACTTTTCCAATTAGATTTCATAAGATCCCTTTCCTCTCCATCATTTTGTACTTAATCAACATTCCACTCTTCAAAAAACTTCATAAATTTCAAACACAAGATTTGTCGGATTTTATATTGACAATAAAAAATTTTAAACATTGTAAATTTGGATCAAAAAATTCTTAAAACCACAACTTCCAAACTTCCTCAACAAGAAATTAAAAACCCATCTTATCCAAAACTCTATCTGATTTGGTTTTTCTGGTGAATTCTATAAAACATTGAAATGATTACATTGTACATCCAAATAAATTTATCACCCTTTCTATTAAATTCCTGGATCATGAGATTCTTTATGACCCATGATGTTGGATACATTCTAAATAACAAAACATTGTTAGATTTTATTTCCATCAAAATCTTTTTCCAATGAAATCAATGAATGTAATTAGTCAAATTTTCATTCCATCTAATTTACCTAAAAGAAAATTTTTGTTAGATGATATCCATTTATATGTTCATTTTTCACTGTCTTCACATATGGTAACCTTCTACCCATAATCTTCTCAAAGAAACTCTATCCGATTTGTCTTCACAAAATTCTTAAGAAAAAACATCTAAAGGAAAATCCGTTCGATTTTTTCACTTTCTTAAGGAATGTTCATCCAATATTTTTTTTAGAAATTTTTATAATGTACTATGATTTTTGTTATGAAAAAATAGAACCATTTCCAATAGACCTTAATTTTCAAAAAACTCTATCCAAATGTCTTTGGTAATAACTAAAAAAAATCTTTCAGATAACTTGGTCCTAATAAGAGAGACATCATAATGTTATGATCAGTAGTTGAGATTAGTCCCTATCTCCCATATACAATCCAATGGTTAGAAAACCAAAGGTCGTATAATATGGAATATTGGTCATGTGAAGGGGTTTATTAGGAAACGAGGAGTTATATTCATCAATATCTTGACATCCACAAATAATTCTTAAGATAAAACCTCCTTTTATGATATAATTTCATAAAATATTATATAATATTCACTTAAAAAATCATGTGGTAAAAAAATTAAAGCCAAAGTAATTCAATTTAATGATGTGTCACCTCATTAAAAACCTTATCAAGAAAACCCAGTGGGAAACATTTTATGAATGGAAATGAGTGTAGTGGTCCCAACTACCAATTTTAAAATCATAATAAATTTTTTAGTCATTTTATCCTAATTTTATAAATTAATTTATCAAAAGTTTAAGTTAAAATTTTCGTTTTGAATAAATCTACAAGTTTTTCATAAAACCATATCTATTGGATATCAATATCATCACTCTTTCAAAGTTTATGAGTGAAAAATAATATTTGAAATATATTATATGTTTTATCACCTTTGATATGCCCACCCTTAAAGTGTGTTATAAAAGTAGCATTACACTTGTATAATATGGTGGGAATATCAATATTAATGTGTAATCTATAAGTATTTAGAGAATATGAATAACTTATTTTAGCCAAATTAATTCAAAACTTGTTTCATGAATTGTAATAAACTCACCGTGATTGGATAAAGTCTCACAAATGGTTTGTTTTATAGAATACCAAAAAATTAGAACAAGAAAAAAAGGCTATAGCCATGATTCAGGCCTATGGATACTATCAACATGGATAAATACATGTGAATGAACCATGGATATAAGATAGGTAAGGAGGCTATAGACATCGGATCCATGCTTGTAGCTACTGTTGAAGTGGATATAGTCATGGTAACAACCCATGGATATAGGTCAGGGAAGCTTATAGCCACCAGCACCATGCCTGTGGTTACAGGTTCATAGTGCCTGAACTATATCCTTCTTTTGTCTCAACCATGAATATTGGTTATGAAGTGGAACCCTAAAACAGAAATCGTGGTTCTTGTGGATATAGGTTTAAAGGTTATTTTTCATCTAGTACTGTGGTTCTCGAACCCCTATCTCACAACTGCAACTCAATGTACTTTACAACTCCACAATGAAACTTATAATTTATAAAAGTAAAAATCTATACTTATATAAATGCAAATATTTAGAGATTTATTTCATTATTATTATTAAATAATAATAATACCATCTTGGTGCATACCCTATAACTATAATTGGAACCTGACCATGGCTATAACCACCAAAAAACCATGTTCAGGGATCGATATTTTCTATAGCCCAGACCCTCGTACCCTATAGCCATGCTCTAGCTCAACCATGTCTATATTACCAGCCCATACTAACCATAGCTATATACCAATTCCATACTGATTGTGGATATAACCGTGACTCTATAACCCAATATATAGAGTCGGGGCCTGACTAAGACAATATCCCCTAGCCTCTACTCCCTGTAGATATTGTCTAAGATTGACTATGGTTGGATCCTCAAACCCATATAATTTTTCCCCACAACTATGTGAGAAATGATGTATCTATAGGAATATTTTTCCCATGGATATAGGTGTCCTATATCAATTAACTATATTGACCATTTATATAGGTATATGGTTGTAAGTGATTTTTATAGTATTGAATGGTAGTTCCATCATATGTCAACATATATCTATTTTGATATCTAGATTTACGTAGATCAGATAAATATCCATCATCAATACAACTAACCCATTTTGATTATAAATTTTGGAATAAGTAATCATTTATACCCTATAAATCACAATGAGTAGGAGAATAATATCAGCCTTCATAAAATTCATTGTAATAAGAAATCATATAATTTGAATGGTTTATATACACATGTTCATGTGTATCCTTCAAGGATAAATAAAATTTACATTTATATTTAATACTTTGAGAATAAATAATTAATTTATTATCTCATAGTTTATGAATTATATAACTAAAAAAATAAGAATATTTAATTATTTATTGAGGGTATTTCCATGAATATGTAAAATCACTAAAAAAATTAATATTTTATCTTCTAGATGATTATTTAAAAATAAAAGGGCATAATTTTATCATAAATCATTCGGTAAGGGACCATAATTTCCTATAACCTTTATCATTTTCTAGGCAGTTTATGTGTCCCATAGTGTTATAGGTAGTTTGGAGGGATAAGGGAAGCGTTTTACCTAGTATTAAAACATTGGTTTTTTTACCATGATGTGATGATTAGATTACGACATGAGGTTTTTATTATGGCGTTGGGTTAAGGTTTTAAGAGTTAGGAGTTTCCATATCTAGTGGGTATTTTTCGGTTGCAACATGACATGTTTTGTTATGGCATGAGGTTATTCTTATGATGTGGGCTTAAGTTCATGAGAGTTAAGATTTCCTTTATTTAGTGGAGATTTATTTCATGATGTGTTATTTTGTAGAGTGAAGGGTTTTAGGAGCTCTTGGGCCCTTCATACATAAGGGATGAATCATGGGTTAATCTTATATGCCTTCCTATAATATAATCCTACTCGCGATTCATTACATTGTGGAGAGACTTATCACAACATGATGCCCATATTAGATTTGGTTTAATCTTACATTGGGTCTAGTTTTATCTCTTACTGGGATCAGTTGTGATGTGATAATTGGTACTGCACTATGAAGCCTTATTTGTCAAAATTTCTTGGTTCTCTCTTCCAAGAGTTTGTTATGGTGTGACAAATAGACTATATTGTGGCCTTGGTTTGAGTTGAGTAATATGGCTAGGAATTATTCCCTAGTTTTAAGGGTTTTGATTTCTATGATGTGACACCCTTATCCACACTGTGTTCCTCCTTATTTTCATAAAAGAAATGGTCATTTAACTTTAATAAGAAGGGGTAGATCCAGAGAGAATGACATCATAATCCTAGAAATTGTGTGTAAAACTGAATAATCATGCCGGGAAATTTCTGTCATGATTTGATTCCTTATATCTAAATCTTATTATAAATTCAAGGTTCCCTCTCCCTTTGGTTTGACCAACCTCGTTTCTCTCAAAACCTAGGTGTCCAAGGGGATTCCATTATTGATATTTGGATTCCCTTTTCTTGTTTTTTGAATCCATAACATTAAAGGTTGTTCGCCTTTTATCTATGGTTCCTTTATCATCCATTTTCCTTCATTATTTCTTATACCTAGTCTATGTATGAATTGAAAAAGTGATTATATTTTGTTTCAGTTTGTTATTTCATGTAAATTTACATAAAATAGATTTGTAGAAAAATCTAATGGATTCAATGGTGCTCATATCCAATTATCTCAGCATGTAATTTCTCATATCCTTTGAGGTTAGTGATTTCAATGCTTTTATTCCATATCCTAGAATAATATACTTACTTGTAGTTATATGTAATATTATTAGTTACCCTTCATGATCCTAAATACTTTTTATTATTACCCCCTTTGAATTTAAAAATTTAAACTCCTCTTATTTCCCCCCATAAACTTGTTTATCACTACCCCCTTTGATCGGAACCTTACATTGAAATCCATAAGTTGCAGATCTTGTTGTTCCACTATAAAATTTAATAAAACAGCCATTTACCTAACCTATGAGATGAAACTTTGACATGTTATGGTTTCAATCTTACCAAGGCTCAATGAAGATGGTTTGGTCTGGGGGATGGGGATTTCTATTTACTTTATCTATTCTTCTAATACCATCTTCTCCCTCAGGATCAATGTGGTTCTTTGGTCTAGGGTAAGTGCTTACTGTATGTTTATTCTATTTTTTAATTTCTGAATTGTTTTAGTTTTATCATGCCATAATTTTCATAGTTATTTTCTTACAACCTTTAAAAGTATTAATATGTTATAGTTTCATTCTGAAGTGGATGACTAATTTAAAAATAAATAGACATTATGATGGGATGAAATTTGGAAATTTATCTTGTTGGAAACCTATTAAAATTTTCCACATTATTATAATGATTATGAGATATATATATTTTTATGATATTATGCGGTATCCAATGAGAAATGGGATGTATTTTGGAAATGTATTTGAAAGGGTAAGTCTAGAAAGATAACGAATAATATAGAATGATGATCATGTTTAACTAGATTATTTGTTATGAAATTATTGATTTTGTGTTGAATATTTGTTGTTTCATTGTGTTAATGATACTATACCGAATCATATGTGTAAATGGTGAGTGATTTATGTGTGGTAAAATGATGGTAATAAAAAGAAACCCTAAAATTAAATATTAATAAATATAGAAATGATTCAAGTAGTTTAACTTGAGTGATTGTGGATTAAAGAGTGTTACTTTAGTTGAATAGGTTTAATATATTTTAAGGATTTTCATATTGAGATAGATTTAAGGGTGTGTCTAGGATTAGATTTCTATTTTTTTTCTTTTCATTTCTATAATGTTAGTTTTTTCATGGGATGGTTATAATATTTAGGTGAGATATAGAATGTTTTTATGATTCTGTTAAGAGTATTAGCTACCTTGAAAGTATTTTACATTCCTTAGACTAATGAATTTTGGTATTTTATGGATAGAGATAAGTTAAAGGTGAGGATATGGTTTGTATTTTGTTTCCTAGAGTGATTAAATTAGTTGTTTTTTTTGTTTAGACTTGTAATTTTTTTAATAGGTTACATGGGTTTGTTTTGGTTAGTGTTGGGTAAGTCCAAGCTGTGGGAGTGATGTAAGGTTGTATTTAAGTTTTTGTAGTTGGGGTCGATTATTGGACAGTTTTTTGGAACTGGGTAGTGTTGTCTTGGGAAATTGGGTTTTGGGGTTTTGAGGTAAGGTCTTGGATCTTTCATAAATATTTTTACTTTTGTGGTTGTGTTAAATTAACAAAATAATTAATAGGAATGAGTCATATATAAATATTTTTTAATGAGGTGATGAGAATGTGAATGTTATGTTTAGTGAATAATGAATAAATAATTTAAATCTACGAATGAATGTGATGTGGTGATGATGGATATAAGTAACTATTTTTTTTATGACGGATTGATGGTTCCTGAATTAATGTGGCTCTTTTATTATCTATTTAAATGATGTTTTTATTTATTATATCTTGTGATGTGGAATTAATTATTAATTATTATTGTTATTTGTTTATTTCTATGATTTATTGTTTTCTTGATTGATTTTTTGTGATCTTATGATACTATACAAGCTTGCTCTAATGGGTTTTAGTTTTGAGTATACTTGATCAGGATATAGTGTCTTAGGTCATAGTGCCTATATACACGGGTTATAATGGAATAAGGTAATTGAACATATAGACTTTAGAGGCTATAATGGATTATATTGTGATATTAATTTATATATGTACAAGGGCTATAGTGGATTAAGGTGATGGGTTTTATTTGATCATCTAATCATCATTAGAAGTGGAAAATAACCCAAAACCAAGATAATTTTTATTCAAGAAAACAAACATGAAATATTATCATAAAATCGTGTATCGTAAATACCTATTATTTGGATATTATAATATCCATATACCCTTAATGATATATTAAACATGATGATTATCATTGAAGAAATAAACAAATACTTCATGCCTCTGAGATAATACACCAACCTTTGGATCCTAGATTGAAACTTGAGGATCCCTGTTCTTAAATAGGGGTTATAGAACATTCTTCAAAGAAGAAAAATGAATAACCAATGGTGGAAGATATTTTCATCTTTCAACAACCAATGCACACACATAACGAAGGGAAGACTTACCATATATAGGCTAGCACTAACACACTTCATTTAATAAACGACATCGACTATCAAATTCCAATGATTGAAATTGAATTTTACTACTCAATTGGGAATATTTCATTTAAAAATTAAATGAATAAATTAAAATTTTGAATGAAACAACTCTTTGGTCCATAATTTATGAGTAACCACCTGGGATGGAGTGGTAGTGCCAACACAAGTTTCATCATATGCAATATCATGAGAAAAATATTATCATATAAACATGTTAATCTTGCATAAAATGATTGGATTTCACATGAACTTCAAAAAATATCCCAATTTCACTAAAATACTAAAATTAATTTATGAAAAACATCACAAGTCTTTAAAAATACATCCAAACTCTTTTGGGCATGATTTCATCAATATATCATCATTTTGGAAACAACATTGTTTAAAAAACATAAAACTTATCCAAACTCCAAATTGTATGACCCTAAGAGACTTAGAATAATTTAAAAAAAATATGAAATTATTATTTTATTAATATATGCAATGATTTTCCTCTAACAACGTGTCACTGCTACACAAGATACTAAGGGATCTGGCGTGATCCCTATAAAACACACTCATATCTATATACAAACATGTACACCACAAGTTGTATCATAAAAATCACATGTTCACATATATAATCCCTTTTTCCATGAACTAAAGATACCACTAGGCCTGGAGAATGTCAATCCTGTTTTGGCCTACTCATCTTTTCTCAATTCATCCAAAAAGATTGACAAAGATTATGAATACATCCAATGTCATTCAACTATTTGATAAGAACATCACATGTCACTCATCAATGTATTCAATCACATCATATTTCACATAAATAAACATGACCCTGAATTTCATTAGTCTAATTAAATCAAGGTATGAATTTCTTTAATTATCATACAATAAGAAAAATCCCATCTTGGTTATGCTCTAACGGATTACTTGATCAACAACATACTCAACCACCACCATATTAGATATGTTCACTTTTGGATTTCTTATGTAGGGTATTAAAAAATTAAGGTTTTTATTCTAGGTATATCACACACCATAGGTAATAAGTATAAATAAAAATAACACCCCCCTAATTATATTATTGACAGCATGACATTCAATGAGATATACTTTAGTAGATCAGTCCAAGTAATAAGTCTCCACTTATTAGCCCATGGATCCATTATTCATATATCAGAATTAAAATGTTTGTAATAAGTGAAAAAAACAATTCAATATAACCTTTATATATCATCACAACCCATAATACTATGTGATTAACAGTGTTTATGGCTAACTCAATGTCATATTTTTAGTGGATTTTATCATTTGACCATTCATGTAAAATAAATTGCCTCACACATGAATGAATGATAAATGATGATTTAATTTATTATAATAACATGATATATTTACTAACCATTGGAAACCAATATATCATGTTACATAAACCAAAAGATTCTAAATTTCCCTCATGTTGTTACTGTAGTAATTGTTTCATCAATAGATTTTCTACATTAACTTTTGTAGACACCTAACTAATTGCCCCTCTGAACGATCTACTATATGAGATGATATTTTCAAAGGATGTTTTTGGTCCTTTGGTGGGACCAGTGTTCCGTAGATTGAGAAAAAACCCTATTGTTTTCATAATATATCTTGACTACTATCTTGATATTATGAACCACTACAAGTTTAGTAGTAATCTACTTTATCCAAAAAAACATCCTTCACAGCATCTATTGCAATGATGTATTCTACCTCTATTATTATGTCCACTATGGTATATGGTATATTGTTTTGAACTTTTCCAAAAGATAGCTTAAGCATTTAGGAAAAAACAATAATTCAAATTGAGAGTTCATATCATCTTTTCTTGATTAGAAACTTTCATATGTATAACCCACTACACAATGTTCATACCACCCTTCAAAGAGGAAGAACATATGTTTGGTACTTTTCAAGTACTTAAAAATGTTATTCATAGAAATTGAGTGACTCTCTCTTATAATGGAGTGGTATATACTTGTTATACACAAATCATAAGAGACATCAGGTTGAGTATGCAACATGGCATGCATGATAGATACTATGAAGGATGCATAAGGAATTCTATTAATCCTTTATAAGTATTTATAAGGATCCTAAATATTACTAATATTATATCTATGAAACACTGTTAAAGACCCATGTTTTGGAGTTTTCTATGCTAAAACACTTTCCAACTTACCATTATACATGTTATGACTTAGTCCAATAAATCTCTTAGATCCATATCAATATATCTCCATACCTAGTATATTGGATGTTTACCCATGTCTTTCAATGAGAAATATTTACCAAGTCACACCTTCAGAGATAGAAGTTTTTGGATTTAATATTTTATAAGAAAAACATCATAAACATACAATATAAGAAATACTATTATACTCCCACTAACTAGATTATATAAAAATAATAAACTAAATATTTTATAAAACCAAACTCTTTTTATTGTATTATCAAATCAGATATTATAACTCTGAGAAAATCCCTCTAGTACATAAATGGAAATTGTAACTTGAAATCCATAATATAATCATTTGGAACATCAAAAACTTCAAGTTTTATCATATATACATCCTTTAATTAATTACCATTAAGGAAAGCGTGTTTGACATCCATTTGATATATCTCATATTCATAATGATTTTTTATGGATAGAAAAATCACAATGGATATTATCATCACAACAGGTGAATGGTTTTCTCATTTTCAATACCATGAATTTTTATGTAAACCTTTTCCACCAGGTGTAATTTATATAGGTAGAAACTCTACCATCCATTTCATATTTCTTGTAGAAAACCCTCTTACACCCTACAGGTCTTTCCCCTTTAGGTACACCCACAAAGTTCCAAACTTGGTTAGCGCACATGGAGTCCATCAAAGATTCCATGGATATTTACCATTTCTTAGAATAAAAATATCAACAACTTATTGAGAAGTGGTAGGTATATTACCAATAAATAATACTTCATCATAATTTTATCTGTGAAATCCTTATCTCAATATCTCTTGATGAATCATACCAGGCCTTTGAGGTTCTTGTCTAACTCAAGTCAGTTCTTCTTCCCCAACTCTTTACAGAAACTACAAAACTTCAATCTTAGTATCATTTCATATTTTTTGGTCTTGAACTTCTCCAAGTTTAAATTTAATCCCACTGACACCTATAATTATGTGTTCCTTCTTATGGAAAACACTAAGTTTGTACACAAACACTTTGTGTTCAATAATATATCAAAAGTAATACTAAAAAATGTGTTTGGGATAACAAAAAAATAAGAACATATTAGATTTGAGGTCAATATTATTAGAATACAATTATTGTATAAATTCTTTTCCACCCAAAATATTAATAAAATAAATATTGGGATTTTTTAGGGTCCACATATCACATGGTGTCTTTTTGATTGCTTTATATAGAATATAGTGTAGTAGAAATGAAATAGTTTTCCAAGAATAACCCCAAAAATGAAATAAGAATATCACATAGATTCATCATTGTCTGAACCATGTACAAAAAGGATTTAATCTTCATTTTAGAAACACCATTCCATTATGGTTTTCTGGGAGTGACTAGTAAAAAAATTCCACAATCTCTCAGATGATTATGAATTCCAAGATTAAGTATTCAGTAACATGATTTTATCATAGAATCTTAATACCTTTTCCCAATCAATTTCATACTTAATTATAATACTATTTAATGTTTTGAAAATTTTAAAACTTTTTTTTTCATTAGAAAAATGTAATGTATCGTTTTTTGGATTGGGTTAAAAATTAAAAAAGAATTCAAAATTTTCATTTGGTGGGCAGGAAAAATATTAAATTGAGATTTATAATGTAAATATGAGAGTTATAAAACATAATTTTTTTAGATGTGGTTTAATTATAGAGAGTGGTATTAGTTTTTTGGATGATTTTTGGGAGTACCGGGCCCCAAAAATCAGTTTATGAGAGAAACATACTGGGGAACACTGTTTGTTTAAACTGTGGGTCCCTTTAGGAGAAATTGTGTGGACCTAAATGGGGTTTCACATAGTTTTCCAAACTGTGCAAGATGGGTCACAAAACCATGTGGTTTGTTTTTAGAAAAATGTAGAGGGGATATACATGTGATGCACATGGTTCGGTAAATTGTGTGACTAAACACACACCTAGTGCCATATAGGTAGTGAGCCCACATGGTTGGTTCATGATTTTCCAAACAGTATAGAAAAACTGTGTGACTCATTAAAAGGGTGTATTTTACCATTTCCCTCATCCATCCATATATATTATCTTCCTCCTCTTCTTCCCTGATTGCTACCATGTCAGGCCACTTTAGCTCCCCTATCCTCCTTAGCTAAGCTTCAATGTAACTCTTTTGTTTGGAATTAGAATCATACTATGTTAGTATTGTTGGAATTCCCCCAATTATCCTTCTATTACTCTTTCTTCTTATTTCATTTTCCCTCACCATATGGAATGATAAATCCATACAGGCTCTTCTGACATATTTTTATGGAGTTTGTATATTCTTCCATTTTCTCTCTATTCAGCTATAATTAATGTATGATAATGGATTATTGGAACTCCCTTGGTATAAGGTAGGGAGTCTATATGATTTTTAATTAATCTCAAATCCATTTTTTTCATTTCCTAAAAAGTTGGTTTTTGGGTTACCGGTAATTGAAGAAACAAGTAGTGAAACAAAAAAATTGCACACTACGGTACCCGTGCATTTGAGTAAAAAATTTTAATTTTCAAATCACAAAAATCAAGAGAAATCAAGACCACACCTCGATCCAAGAAACGTTGAACACCACACATACCCTTGGGATGAACAACAACATCGATCCGAGAACCCTACCATAACACACCTCCATCGTCACATTAGAGCAGGTTTCCGGCGAGACCATCTACCGTAATGCATTGTTGCCGTCACATCATCATCCCACTATTACTCACCCCCATCGTCACCCTCATCAGATCAAAACACCACCATCGACAATGTAGCATGACACCATCACTCAGATGAGAACACACATCGTTGCTGGGAAAGCCGCTGTCGCTGCTTTTGACATTCCCATCGCGTAGGTCCTCACTGCCTCCACAAACAACACTTCGACCATCATAGCACATCATTGATGATAGTGCCCAAAAACTAGAAACAAACTCAAATGAAATGCAAGAGTCGTCGTAATCACAAACCAACCATTCATACCATCCGAAATGATGAGCTTCATCAACTGGGATCCATAACTAGATCTTCCTTTTTGGACACCATGGTTGAATGGATGCACATAAAAAATAGTTATTGCAACCAGCTCAACTGACTGACTTGGAGAGTGGTGCAAGGAGCATGACACCAGAGCAGTTACGGGATCAAGAAAGGCTTTAATGGAGAACCAACCACCAGGACCACATCCTAAACTGACAATGACATCACCAGTGGATAAGGCAACTCGCCAACACCGCACATAACATCAACCCAAAAAAGAACATATTATCATAGATTGAGGACAACATAAGATGAACCTTCTAGAGAACCGATGACCAGAGGACCCACACATCCCAAAAGCCTCTAAGAAACCATTGTAGTGAACCAATTAGGAGAGAATAACATGATCCAGAGGACAGAGCAATTTAATCTGGTCAGGGCTTTAACAACGAGACACAAATGAAACTGGGAATCCAAACCCTTCCAATGAATCCATTACTGAGAAAAAGACACACATGAAATAGAAAAAGAGTAAATCTAAAATGAGGGTGGTAAATGGAGGAGACAAAGCTTGAGAATGTGCTAGCCTCCCCCTCTGGGGAATCCCCAAGAAACCCTAGTAGAGAGACATCACGAGAGATATTCTGCTCCGATTCTTTGGGAATTACTATGATTTTACATTAATGTTACAATGTTTATATAATATTGATATTGTCCCACACGTTGGGCCGCCCATTAATTTCTCCTAGAAATGTAAAATTACATTATTCAAATTCATAAACTATGACTATGATGTTATTATCCTCATTATATGGTTAGAGGTTGACCACCTCAACCCAAAATACCCCTTATGGTGTGTTAGTTCAAATTATATATCATTCCAACCTTTCTTGGGGACTAAACCACCCTTGGGGTGCTTCAACTCATCTATAAAAACCATAATGAATAAAAATTATTTGGGTAAACCTCAGGGTCCTTGATCAAGTTTGGTGTGTTTGATAATAATGTAGGAAAAACCTAATAGAATTAAATGAGTTGATTTAAATGGTATGACTCATATGTCTTCATTTTTATAATAAAACCACCAATAAGGTGCAATGTCTTAATAAATGAAGGTTTGTGATTTCTTATTAATGATTTCTTGATATTATGTAATGGATAATCACATGGAAAGTATTATTTTTAAATGAATTATTAGAATAAAGGTACACTGCGCCGTGATCAATGAGGGATTACTCTTTACAGAATGCCTTGGCTAAGGGTTCATTGTGAAAGTGAGACATCCTATTAATCGTTTATCATAGAGGGACCTTGGTTAGGGTTATGAAAATGAAATTTCAAACCCCCATGGTTGATGATATTGGACAGGTAATTTCACATCACATGGGATGCTGGGCATGACATTCCTTGGCCCCTGGAATAAGTGATTGGGTGCGACCCTTCTCATTATCATTCATGATACTTTACATGGCCTCCTATATTATTATAACACTCATCAAGAAATCCTATATTACTTATGATACTTATCATGGAATCTAACATTAGCCATGATCATTGGGAATTGAGTCCCTTATTACTCTATGAGACTCTTAAAATTATACATGGATTCTTGAGTTTCACCTCAGGTCTAGACC
The DNA here is from genome assembly GCA_963277665.1 of Viscum album. Taxonomy (NCBI): domain Eukaryota; kingdom Viridiplantae; phylum Streptophyta; class Magnoliopsida; order Santalales; family Viscaceae; genus Viscum; species Viscum album. The sequence goes on from OY728167.1 coordinate 164,627,289, forward strand.
AATACTTCATGAATATATATATGGATATATATGTTACTATATATAGTGAATATATATATGTACATGGTGACCCCTTTTTAGAGAAATTTTGGGCTTAGGCTGAAGCAAGTATAGTCGACCAGGTGCCCTTTGAGGAACCTGAGCCCGACTTGATTACACTTATTTATTTCATCACACTACTTTTCTTATTGTACCAAAAAACTACATTATTTTGTATTCATAAAATGTAGTTTATTAGAAACCATTGGTGGTGGAATATTCAGTATATTTCACACCCTATTCGGGCCGCCAATTGTTACTCGAATAGTCCTCATGGTGACAGGTTCTGGGTCATCGATTATGATTTACGGTGTCTATCATGTACATGTATGCTTAAGAACATAGGACTATACCATTGTGTAGGATTCTCATAGAGATAGCCTTGGGGATTTTTTTATTTTCATTATAAATGTTTCTTTATTCCTGTTTCTCATCTATTATTGTATATTTTATTATTCTCATGCATGATTATTATTTTATTCATTTTTTATTGTTATTTATGATTGTCTCTCACTACTAATTTATGTATGTATGATTTCACTGTATTTATTACTAATCTAGTATGTATATTCACCCCAATTTATGACCTTTTTACCATTTACACTAGTCTAAAGCCTCTGAAATACTTGGGGGCAGGCTTGAGTCCATGTGACCAACCAACTCAATGAACCATTTCCGTGGAAACCGCTTTGAGACTTTTCAAGTGGTATCAGAACCTTTTACCCTTTAACTCACTATTTGGGATGGTATATAGGATACTAAGAGCGTGTTGAAACATGGTAAAGTGCTTGTGCATGGGTCCAACCATCCCACACATAAGGGAAAGATCAAGTTGCTAGAAATGGGATTAATGTCCATGTTGTTCGTTATTACAGTTGATTGTTATTTCAACTTGAGTGATTGATGTAATTTCATGAGTTACTAATTAATAATATTTACCTCTTTTCCCAGTAAGGTAATAGATGATGAGTGTTTATGAAACATTATAGGTACATATATATTCACATTCTATTCATATTCCATGCCCTGTTGTTTTCATTTCTTGACTTCCTGTTACATCATAGTTCTTCCCTGTGTGATTATTTAGAATATTGGCTTGTATAATCTACTTATGTGGTTTTTTATACATGCTTATAATTATTTACTTATGTGATGAATTATTTAATATATTATAGAAATACAATTGGTTCTTAAATTTCACACATCAAACAACATGGTGTTCTCCAATTTATTTTGATGGTGAAACATTAATTAACCAATTATGGCATGTCTAGGCCATGAACCATTGGTTTCATTAGATGAAACATTACTATTTAAAATTAAATGGGATAAAATTATAATATTTATGAAGTGTACATGACATTATAAAGTAGAGAATGGTGACCCATATAATTGAACCATCATGTATGAACTTTTTATATTCTGATACCATAGATAAAAACCCAGATGCAGCTACATGAATTCCAATTATAACTTATAAAGTCAAGTAACATTATAATATGGGAATGGTGGTTAATTTACCAAAAACATGATATATATATATATATGTTTAATTACAATAAATATAGAAAATGGATACCTTATGAAGACTAGTACCTATATAATTTGGGCATGAAGACTCATATAACTAAATCCTTAACTAAAAACTAGAGCCAAGTAGGTCAGTTGGGATGTGATGCTTATGTACTAAACCTATTAAGGGTATTTTAAAAATCATTAATGAAATAATAGAACATTTTTTTTCAACTTATTCCTTTTAATTACTTGGTACCTAACCCCATGGGGGTATGTTAGGTTAATGGGAAGGTCAGTAAAAGTATCAAAAACAACTTATATATAGTTACATATAAACATATGATGGAATATTACTTGAATAGTCACCTAAATTAATAAAATAAATTTTATCCACTTATTAAATTTCTTATTATGTGGGATAAATTAATTAATATACCAATTACAACTTGAAGAGTGTTTTCCTATATTGAATAGAATTGGCATTTTCTTTAACTACGAAAATTGTGATATTTTCGTTGTTAAATAAATTGAGAATAAATGTTTAAAATGTAATTATATGATATTTTTTCTAATGCGGCATAACATCATATAAATAAAGTTCTTAGTATAGTTTATTTTAAAACGAGTACATGATACCCTTATAAGTGAGCTGGTTAAATGTTTTAATAACTTAGAATCATTTAAATGCATTGAAATAAAACCTTATATAGGTGTTTATAGCATGGAGACTTAGGATAGGGTAAGAATTAGACTTCCTTGAGATATGATTGAGTGGGAATGTGAGAATTTTCTATAAGAATCATTTGTATTCTTCCTATGGGTTTTGAACCTAGTCATTAGGTTGTAGAGCCTAGTGATCTTTTAATCGTAAATTTATTTTAATGGTCGAAACATTATAGCTAAATAAGAGGGTATCCTAGTTTAGGTAGAACCCTAAAAAATAATAATATTTATACATTTTATGATAATGTTTAAACATAAGTTTCCATTTTGGAGTTAGTTGTTCTGAGTAGGTCTCTTAGTTGTTTAGCATGACACCCCTGGGTGAGCAGGTGGTTTTATGGTATGTCAGTAATCAAAGGGTTATTATCATATATAGATCCCCAGTGTGTGTCAACTCCAAATATATTTACATTAAGGATGTGACCCTTGTAGGTTGATGACCTTCTTTCCTGATTTAGTTTAACCCCTTTTAAAAGAGTGATTTCAGGCATGTCAGATGTCATGTAATAAATACATGTAAAAGGAATATGGTTATCATGTGAGAAACCTTAGGTATAGTTAGTTTGAACTAGTTCCCCAGTTTTGATATAGACCCATAGGGTTAGGTGGTATACCTTGATTCTTTTACTTTTAATGCGGACCCTTGTACACCAGCAACGTTCTATTTGTTCAAAGGCAACCTATATGATAGGTTGTCCAAGAGTTATGTTTCTTTAAAGGTAATGAAATTTTTTATGCTCAATTCAAGACTAATTCATGTTATGTTCTTAGATTTTTCATTATAGGCATGATGATGCCTTTAGTTTTCATGGAAACACATAGGGTTCTTGGTGATCAAATGGGATTTGAAATAAAGGACTGTTCGGGTGCGTGGACTAATTAATTAGTTCTTTCTTGATTAAAACATTATAATCAGAAATCATGTCATGAGGTGGGTGGTAATTTGATAAATAATATAATATATGAGATATATTATTTTTAATAGTATTTATAAGTAAACTTACTGCTTAATGAAAAAATGGTGTGTCATGTATCACAGTTAGCTTGATCTTTCCAATAGAAGACATTCAGGAGTGTTAGTCAAGATTTGAATTAAGGGTATGGGATGTGCACCAAACAAGTATGGTATGTTTAGATTACATTGGTTTAGTGAGAGGACTATTAAAGTAGAGCATCTGTGATTAGGAAGAAACAGGCTGAGGATTGATGGTTTTAAATGAGGTGTTTATGGGCATGGTGACCCGAAGCCTTAGGAAAAGTAAAAGGAAGCGCCTAGTGATGATGCATAGTTAGATAAGTAACATGAGGTAGTTGACCCATGATAGAACCATGGAATTAATGTCCATGAGATTTAGTTTTAGGGGATAAATAAGGAAAACATTTCATGCTTGATGTAAGCATGGATTGAGAAGAGATATGCATGACAATTGATGGAATGTTGGAGTACTTATAGTTAGGGATAATCATGAAAAATACCTTGACATCATCTTGATTTCCCTGAGATAGTGTCGGCTATACACTGAGCTAACTACCCAGAATTTATTATGGTTTGATGAAGAAAATCTATGATATTTATGCTTGAGGAGTGGTTTAAGGGAATCTGGGTGGCGCATAGTAAATCATTGGCCGTTTGAGGGTGTTGACCCTTATTATGATTAAATTTCAGAGGTCTATATGGGAATTATTATTAGTATGTGAAATTTAGTCATGGACGGAGGAAAAATTAATTCTTTTGAGTGGGTGGGTTTTAAGCCATGCCACTGGTTATGTCTGGGAGTGGATGGGGAAAGGGCTGTGGTATTTAATTTTTTATTTGTTTGTGTGATGACATGGATGCTCCTAAGGTGGGGAGTGGGATGTTGGTTGATGGTGGGAGACCCTAATGTGAGAAGGGTCGTGGAAATTTGATGTTGGTTGGGTGAAGGTTGTATTGGAGCTCATATAAAATTAAATAAATGGAATTTATATACTATTGGATTTCTCATTAAATGATAGGTACAATTCAGTTATGGACATGGTAAAATACAAGTGCAGTAAGTAGGTATGGGATAACATGTGACAAACCATGGATTTTTGAATGATATAATGTTGGTGTTGGTGTTATAGTGTGATGATGAATTATGATCCGGAGATGGTTCAGTCAGGAGATATCATTGGAAGTTGAGTACAGGCTTTGGTGATCATGCTTGAATAAATCATGGTATTCCTTACGATAAATGATTTCAAGTTTGATTTTAAATGATGTGTCAGTAACTAAAGATGAGAATTTTCTGATGTATTCGACCATAGGTTGTTTGACTTATGTTCCACTAGCTATTGTATGTTGTCAATGGGGAACCATGTTTAGCATGTCTTTGGGAGGATATGGTTGCAGTTTAAGGCGAATATTAGGTTTTTAAAGGAATGGATGGTGTGACCAGGTTATGTTGGGTTGATTGGAATTAGATCACTATTTTAAAATAATAAAATATATATTTATGTGATAATTTATTAGGTTATATTGGATTAGATAACTTATTCTTGATATTTCAGTTTCAAATATGAGCATAGTCTTAGGTTTTAGTGGTTTTAGCACCATATATTTAAAATGACTGTTGGGGGTTCATTAGTTGTTTATAAATTCAACACGGCCTTTTGAGTTGGAATTCATGACCCAAGTAGGTTGGGTGATGAATCTTTGTTGCCCAAAGATTATCATAGATAGAAGTTCTATGGTGAGGAGATTGTAATGACTTGTGTTTGGACTTGGTTGAAAATTCCAAGAGAATTATAAATCTTCATTTGGAGAGTGGGTAAAATTTTAAATTGATATTTATAGTGTAAATTCATGGGTTGGAACACTTAAAAGTGTTAATTTTGGAATTATTGTGAGGTTTGAGATGGTATTTGGAGTATAGATGCATTTTGGTAGCATTGTTCCTAGAGAAATCACTTTTCAGTAGAAACATACAAGCGCACACGATTTGTTAAAACTTTGCAAATCTCGAGGAGAAACCATTTGGCCCTGAAGGGGGTTTCACATTGTTTTTTAAACCATGTAAGGTGGGGCACATGGACGTACCATTTTTCACAGAAAAATTTAGAGGTGATCCACATAGACTACACATAGTTTGGTAAACCGTGCACCTATACTACTCACTTAGTGCCACATAGGTAGTGAGCCCACATAGTTGGAACACAGTTTTACAAACCGTGTAACCAAACTGTGCACCTCATTAAAGGGGTGGATTTTAAAATTTTCCCCTCCAACCTTATTTCTTTTATCCCTTTCCATACTCCATTTCTCCCATTCCAGTCCACTCGATCTCCATTATCCTCCATGGCTAGGATTACATGTAAATCCTTAATTCTAAATCATAATAATGCTCCATCAGTCTCATGTTAATTCCCTTTGTTATTATTCAATTCCAATTTCATTTTACCTCACCATATGGAATGATAAATTCATACAATCATTTTTCCCAATTTTCAGGTAGTTTGTCTATTCCTCTATTTTCTCTCAATTCAGCTTGACTTAAGGGATGATAATGTATGAGTGGAACTCAATTTGTATAAGGTAGGTGTTTTATAAGATTTTCCATCAAATTTACATTGTTTGTATATCATTTTCATTTCCCCGCAGGCCCGAACTTCTGTGCATTGCTCCTAAAAATCTAAAATGTATTTATTTAAATTTTTAGGCCACAAAGATGAAGTTCTTAGCCCCATTACATGGTGGGAGGTTGACCAAATCTATCTTAAATATTTATGTGAGTGTATTAATTCACTTGTTATATCCTTCCAAAATTTATCGGTGACTAAACAACCTTTGGGGTGTGTTTATTAAATGCCTTAGGTCATCTATGAATGCCTTAATGAATTGAAATGATTTGGGTAAAATGTGTTGTCCTTTATCATGTTTGGTATGTTTGATAATTATATAGGACTAACCTAATATAATTAAATTAGTTTATTTAAATGGTATGACACCCATGTCTTCATTTTTATAATAAACCCACCTCTAAGGTGTGCCGTATTAATGAATGACAAGTCGTGATTACAAATTAATGATTGTTTTATATTATGGAATGAATGATCACATGGCCTGTATTAATTGTTAAATTTATTATAATAATAATGTTACATTATCCTGTGAGCGATGTTAGGTTCCTCTTTAAAAAAACCATGACTAAGGGTTCATCTAGTAAGTAAAACTTCTTCTTACTAGTTTATCATATAGGGGCCTTGGTTAGAGTTGTGAACATGATGTCTCAAATAACCTTGGACTCGGATGTTGGACATGGAATTTCACATCACCTGGTTTGGTGGACATGATATTCTATGCCTCATAGATTAGGAAATTGGGTATGAACCTTCTAATTATTATACATGATACATGACATGGACTCCTAAATTATTATGTAACTCTACCCAGTTTCCTATTTTACTTATGATAAACATCATGGATCCCTACATAATCCATGATATTCAGGCATGATGTCCCTTATTGCTTTATAAGAATATTATAATTATACATGGATTCCTGATTTCAGCCTTGAGTCTTGACTAGTACTGAGTATCCTTATATATGGAAATATATTTTAAAATTTATACATTGCACATATATATATATATATACATGGTGATTCTTTTTTAGAGTGATTTTCAACTTAGGTATAAGAAGGTATAGTCATCTAGGTGTCCTATGATGAGCCTGATCCTGACTTGATTACATTTATTAATTTCATTACATGAATTTTCTTATTATACCTATACACTACATTATTTTATATTCATGGACTAGATTACATTAGACACCATTGGTGGTGTCCTACTAGGTATGTATCACACTCTATTTAGATCGTTAGTTGGTATCCAAATAAACCTCATGGTTGTGGGTCATAGATTAAGGATTATGCTATGTGTTGTCACTAATGTACATGGGTTATTAGGATCACAGGACTGAGATGATTCTCAAGATGCTGATGGAGATATCCTTAGGGATTTTGTTCATTTTTTATGTGTGTTTATGTATTCCTTCTTTATTTCTATTACTGTATATTGTATCATGTTCATGGATCATTCATTTATTATTGACTGTAAGTTATTATTATCATTCACTACTCTGTTATTCATTTATTCTTCTTCTATATATATTACTAATTCAGAGGGTATATTAGCCTTTGGCATATATGGATATAAGCTTGGGGCCATGGGACCAACTGGCTTGGGGAACCGTTTTAGTGGAACCTATGTCAGGATATTACAAAACACATAATTATATTAACTAAAATCATTACTAAAAGTAATAAAGTACCTAAAACCACTAATTTCTTGAGTACCCCTTGGTCTACAAACATAACAATATATATGATCTAGCAGTACACTATCCCTTTCATCTGTTCCCTCAAAAGGAGACTGCCATTTTTCCCAATAAAATACATTCAAAATTGTCAAATGATTCATAATTAAATTATTCCCACAATACATATATATGAGTTATTGAATGTGTTTATTGTTTATAATATTGAGGTGACAATGAAAAAGGTAGGTGGAATTAGAATAAATCCAAAACTTCTTATTCTGAATGTTATAAATAGGATTATCCGTATTTAAAATAAATAATCTACTAATTATATTACCAACACTATAAAAAATTTTATCATTATATATAGAAAAACACTTTTTCTTAATAATGAATCAGAATCCAATATTATCCAAACAAGATACAAAAATTATATTCATGTTTATGGTAGGAACAAAATAATTTTTTTTCAATTATAAGACTAATAAACTTGGTAAAATCAGATCATAGGTACATACCTCTAATGCAAAAACTCTTGATCCTTTACCAACATGAAGATCTACTTCAACCTTCATCAATTCCATCGTATCTATGAGTTTTTTATCAGATCAAATGTGGGATTCACACATGATATATAATACCCATGACTTAGAATTAGTGTAATTGATCTCTATAATATTCAAAATGGGGTACCCTAAATGTGTTTCCTTGAAAACATTTCACAATCCTAAATACCAAAATTTATCTTATTGTATTGGTCCTACCTATTAATTATTTTAAAATTATTTACATAAAGTATTACATAATATAATACAAGGGAATATCAATTTGTGATTATCATGTTTTCTTTTATTTAGGTGAGATCGATATTTCATCAATCGATGAGTTTTCTTTGAATATCCACTCTTAATTATTTATATAAGGAAAAATCTCTATCACAATAGTTATGATTCTTAGATAGATGAAAGAATAACCAATTATCCAAATCCATCATATGGATTCAATCAACTATATTCCACTGGTATCCTTCCTATGGGTTTCCTAGTTAAGTGTAACCCAAAGAAAATACCAAGAACAGACTAACAAAGGACAATCTAGAGGCAACCTACTTTAGAGAAAACTACACAAGGATGATCCAATGTTATCTGTTATTGCATTTCATTACAAAATTTAGTATAGGGGTACCATAATTTTTAATAACCTACATAGTTGAATGATCACTGTCTTGAAAAGTTTATCTTTATAAGGAATATCACACTCCGTGAGGTGTCCAGATAATTTTAGATATAAATATTACATCATTTTATATCAATATATAGTGAGTCCCATAATAATATATGTACCAGAACCATTAATGTTTAGTGTATTTGAATAATAAATACATAACCAACTTATTTCATGAAAGATATTCTATATATCCCATAAATAGCTTCTAATACAGTAACCTTATTAGTCATACCCTACTTAAATTATTTTTTCATAAATTAGGGGAAAAACATTAGAAAGGGTGAGATTAGATGCTCAGTAAGAGTAAACATAATAGATAGCAATAAATGATCATAAGTTAGCATAAGATATGTATAAGGGTATAAGAACATGATCAGAACTTTTGAAAGTCAAACCCAATGAGTAAAATTTCACTAGTCATGAGTCATGCAATAATGCCTTTTCATAAAAAAAATACATTAGTCATAAGAGTGTGAAATAATCAATAATCAATGATGATATATGAGAACATATCATTAGCATCAGACATATGTTGTTGGAATACAGATGATCATATAAAATCATTTCTATAGTCATGGTTCACTACCGATATTATCATAGTGGAAAAATTCCTATAGTGGATTGAGCTCACTCCCCATTCCATCATTTCCTTAGTCAATGATCACTTACAAGACTATAATAGTGGGCAAAGTCCCTTACTAGATCAGGTTCACTCCTCATTGTATTTCATATTATCTCATTAGACACAAATTTTTACCCAATGCATTGGAAGGATATATAATTCCATGCCCACCCATTACATACAAAAATATTACATATGTGTGGAATAAGATGATAAAAAAATTATCATTTCATAGTAGTATAATCCATGTAAAATAGATATTTTTAATAAAAAATTCACTATTATATAATAAAAATCCATCCATAGAAAGGAAGTGTATGGAATCATAAAAACATTCATCATTTAATCACAGATTAATTAACCTATAGGAAATAAATTGGTATAATGAAATAATCATTAAAACATCATAATTATATGCCATCCAAATAAATAAAGTGGATGGTATCATAATAACATATCCACAATGTATCAAAAAAATCATTAAAATTACATAGATAAAGAATTAATTTATAAAACCACTTAAAATAAACTTTTTAATTCAAGAGAAAACATTATTTTTTTTGGTAACTTTAAAAAAAATTCCCTTAAAAATGTGAATAAGATTTTATTTATAAAATCGTTTTAATTTTTTAAGTAATATTCAAAATTAAGGATGGAAATGACATTGAGAAAATCCATTCATGCCGTATATGTTTATAGATAATATTTTTTTCATACATTTGTAGAAAGTTAGAAGTAATCCATACTGAACAAATTAGAAAAAATTATTTATAATAAATTTTTAAGAAAGTAAAATATAATAAAAAAACCTTTATAAATCATTTAGGTACAGATAAAATCATTTATTATTTATTTTGGAGAACATGGACCTGGTTGAGAAAGATTCCTAACTGAAAAAGAAGAAAAAACCATCTTTTCTTAGAAATAGTTTTTCAATAATTTTAAGTACCAAAGAGATAAAAATGAATCCAAGACCTGAAAAAACCAGAAATAAATATGGGATAAGAAAATATATGGGGTTTAAAAGATAATTATCATATAATTTCTTTCTATGTAAAATTAACATTGACAATCCTAAAAATAAATGAGATTCTGACATAAACCAATACACTTTTGGTAATATTATAATCAAAACCTCATAAAAGCGGTAACCTTAAATGGATTTGTGAATCCAAGTAATTTTCATTAAAATCATCATAAAATAAATTCATGGGAATTATATCCACCATGAAAAATAAACAAGTGGGGAATATGACATATGTCTTATTGAAATAAAAGTTAGACGACAAACCCTTACCTCAAGTATCTACTTGCTTCATACATGATCTTAAAATCATTTATAATAAATTTAAATTTATTATAAATCTGAAAAATAACCATATTAATACTTATTATACCAAATATTATTCACTTATAACATCTTATCACCTATTTATTAATAGTTCTTCATTAAAATCACAGTTTCGGGTGTTACTACATCGTTTTTCATGAATGTTTTGGTTTGGTGTTTTGATAATAAAAACATGATCATATATTCATCATATAAATATGATTATAAATTATTTTAATATCATTTTTTATTATATACATTTTTAAAACAATCCATGTAAGGCAGTGATGAACAATGAATTACATCACATTGTGGAGACGATAGTTCGTACATACTTATGAGTTATATCTTAATTTCTAAAAGAATGAAAATAAATAAAATTAAATAAAAATATATCCTAAAATAATATTAGTAATATCATATATATCATTTATATTCATTAAATATATCCTTATGTCCATCCATGTTAAGAAAAAATGAAAAAAATGAATCACATCAGTCTATGGAGGTGGCAGTATAGATGTACACACAACCAACATTATCATTTTACAAAAAAATGGGAGGGTAATAAGATTAATATTGTCTTGTAATTAAAAAATATATTTATGTCATAATATATATATATATATCCCTAAAATCTATCATATGTTTCTTTACCATTCTATGAAAATATAATATGATCAACATAAATCATCAAAATGAGGGAAACCTCCTAATTTTCTTTGATGTAGAGGATATTATCAACTATTCTTTTCTTAACATTAAAATTACTTATTAATGTATCAAATTTTTAATATAATAATCTTGGAGATTTCTTTAATCCAAAAAAATATGTCTTCATCTTACATGCATAACTTTTATCTTTCCCAATCACAAAGCCACATGGTTGTTCAATATAAAATTCTTCATCGAGCTCTCTGTTAAGAAAAGTTGATTTTAAATTCATCTAGAAAATTTTATAGCCTCATTGTTCCGGAATATTAATAAATATTATGATAGTTTATAATCATTATAATGGAGAAAAATCCTCATTAAAATCGTTGGCTTCAATTTTTTGAGTAACCTTTACAATGAAGTAATGCTTTGTTTTTTATCACTTCACCATCTTCATTTAACATGTTTTTGAACACCGAAATTATAACAATCACACTTTTATTGTTTATTTTGGGTAAAGGTTACAACATAAAATTATTAATAATTTGATCCAACTTTTCATTCATAGCATCTATCCACTCCTAATGCTTCCAATATTTATAAGTATCTTTTGGCTAAACATTTGAATATAATGATGTTTGTAAAATAGACTTTGTAGATCTTCTAGTTTGAACCAGTTTTTGTTGATCTCCAATGTTATTATAAGATTCAACCTATTTCTTCAGGTTAGAATTAGATTTATAAAGTTTTTACTCATCAATTGATATATTCGATTCTTAATCCTCATATTGCGTAGCATCAATAATGATATGATTGTTAATAAAATTTCCATGGGGCTTAACTAAAACCACCTCATCTTCACAGTCTTTGATATGTGAATATATTTTTCAAACATTATTATCATTTTCATGAAAATTTACACCAGAAATATCTACTATCTTTTCTATTTCTTTTTTAAAACATCTTTATTGTTTACCATTAGTATCACATCCAAGAAATATTTCATCAACACCTCTCTGATAAAACATCATAAGGTTTCCACCATTAACACTTATAATTAAAGGACTACCTAACACCCTTAGGTTCTTAAAAATTTGATTTTATATAGGGAAAAAGTTATTTATTTGTAAGACTTTGAAATACTTTTACATATATTACCAGAGCCAGGCATTGAGGCAACAATCGATTTTGAGGCCTGGTGTGCCCATAATTAATTTTATAAAAATATTAAATATATTTTATTTGTGCACACATATTTTTATAAATAATATAGGATAAATATTAAATAGAATCTCAGATAAAAAATCCAAGAACATGGTTGATTCTAGAACATGTTTTTTACACTATCTGCGACCTAAAATAGGTCAGAAGGGGGCATTCATATATCTTTCCAATTGGCGGTATGTTCAGTTGGTTAATTAATTAATTTAATTAATTTAATTGATTATTTTTTCCTAATTTAAATGTTAATAAATTAATTAGTAATGATAATCATCCATGTTTATCCACATAAACCCTAGAAATATTCCATGGCTTCTCCTTCCTCCTCATGATGGCAGATCATATCATACAAGGATGAAACTCTAGATCAGAGAAGATCAGGATGTAAATAACACATAAATCGACTTTGATCATTGGATAGAACATTATTCTATTATGAATGATCCAATCTCTAGGAACGACATGCCAATTTCTTGATTACAACCATTTTTATTAAAATGATTAAGTAGATCAATCCCCTCATCTAGGATGTTCTTATTAAGGCATTTTCATGTGCCTATGTACCGATTAATTAATTAATCTTTGTTTTTCTAACCCTAGTTATCCTTGTTTGTGATTGGTTTCCCTGATCACTTGGAAATAGTTGTTAAATTTTTTATTTTGTGCCTTTTCCTCAGTTGCTACACATTCATCACTGGTTGGACCCCACTATTCCGGTTCGACATTTCCGGGTAATACCGATGCCAATCGGACCCACAAAATTATGATGAAACAACATTAAAGGGACATATTGACAAATAAAGGATAAATATGGGATTTTTTTGAGTTGTGGATGATTGTTTTGATGATTAAAGATAAAAACTTTGATGGAGGATGGATCAAAGGCACATGAGACATGTGATAAATTGGTAAATTCCAACGAAAACCAATTTCCCGCCACTAAAAGGATGGAAACAATAGATCAAGACTAGATCCATTGATTCCAGTTATTGTGGAGGCGAGATCTGCTATGGAATAATCGAATTTTAAGTGGAGAGTTCAAAAATATATTTCCATGTAAAATTTGACTACACTCCATATACCATGATGAACACACGACATGTATCCCCTATGCTATGGTGGCTAGTTTTTTTTGAATTTATAAGGATGAACACCATGTAGAATCTCTACATGTCATGTATTGCTTCCCAGGGTAGATGAGCCATGTGATGGAGCACACAGGCAGCACCCTGTGTGGGAGTATATGGACATGCACACAACCATATACCAAAATACTTGAACAAGTCTTGAGTACATAGACATAAGGAAAATTATGAGGAAACATGGTGGATATATAGACAAAACCAAGAACATGGGTGGGACCCTGAGTTGAATTGGAACACTATTTATATCCTTCACATGTTGTGTATCTATATCAGATTGGTGAGTTGTGTACCCCCAGAGTCACAACCAGGTGATAAGGTGGGACCACATGTAGTGTGGGTCCCCTCACAAGCCATGCACCCATTAGATCTTTTCTAGGAAACTTCAAACTCTCATATCCCATTCGTTTGGACTCAAGTATTGGCCTGTGAGTAGCCTATACTGTGTTTTTTCCATGTGAAACAAGATGGTTCCCTCAGTTTCTGATTTTGGGATATGATATGACATGTTTTTGGGCATGGTTCTTCTTTAGGTGATGCTTGATGATGTTAGTGATTGCGCATGATCACAAGATACATTCTGAGTGGAACCATCCAACTAGGCTGAGCATGGGTCCTCAATGATTAGAGTGCAACAATAAAACTAGGCTAGGTATGGGTCTTATATAGACTCTTAGATTAAAACCCTCCATATATTCTAGTTATGGGTCCTCTATTGAATTCTAGAGTGCAACCCTCTAGTTGGGCTGGGTATGGGTCCTACACCATCAGAGTGGAAACCTCATATTGGAATTTGTAATGGGTTCCCTATCGACTTTTGGAGCAGAACCCTCCTTCTAGGATAGAAACGATTCCTTTACCATCATAGTGGAACCAACATATTAGAACATGGAATGGGACCTCTATCAACTACTAGAGTATAAACCTCCTTTTGGGTAGGGCATGGGTCCTCTATCAACCATTAGAGTGGAACCCTCATGCTAGGTAGAGCATGGGTCCTCTATCAATCAAATAAGTGGAACCCTCCTATTATACCAGGTCATGGGTCCTCTACCTAAATATTGCGGCCCCTCAACTCTGCAACATAGTGGAAGGGGGAGGCTTTACATGGATGGTTTGTTCTGGTAAAATGCACGAGATTCTGGGCATCATTGTTGGATGTATGGAACTGTTGGTGACTCTTTTTCTAAGCTAAGCTGTGAGATGGATATTCCCTTTATCTATCATTTGGGATTCTTTTATTATGTTTATATATATACATATAGAACTATATCCATACCTTTGGATTTTATTACTCTCATTATATGAGTTGTGAATATGTGTGCGGTATGCCATGTGCTTTCTATGTTTAGCTTCTCATGGTTAGATGAGTTTACTCTCCTCCTATGGGTTGCAAAGACATGACCTGTAGTTAATCTACACCTTGTATTGACCCACTTATTCTTGGAAGAGTCTACTTTTTCTTTAAATTTGGGTTGAAAATCATCCTATTCAATATATAATATATTTCTATTAATCTATTATCCATTACTTCCCCCTTCTTATTTTGGGTAATCTTACAGGGTATGTATATACTCACCCCTATATGGGATTTTCCCACATGTGTCATGTCTTATACAAATGAAGAACATGTCAAAAATGACTTTAGAGGAGATTATGGATACTAGGTGTTTTGGACCATGTACAATGGTCGTAGATTTGATATAAGAAGCTAGGATCTCTCAATAGTATTATTTCCAATTTTTATTAAGTTGAGACATATTTATGGTTGGGATGGTATTTTTACCCCTTTACTTTTTAGTTTTCACTGTATTACTCTTGTACACCCTAGAGGTTTTTCTTGGTTGGTTTAATTTTTATAAATTTTATTATTTTATTATTATTCCTATGAATGACCATATTGAGATGGTTAGGTGTGTACATATATGAACATTAGGTAAACTCATCCCATATAGGATATGATTTTTGGTGCTTATCACCACCCCCTCACCTATGGAGGTGGTCTTGGGGTAGATGTAGATCAAGCCCTGGTTAGGATAAGGTCATGGAAGTTTGGTATCAGAGTAGTTCATTCCCTGCGACATCGTTTGGAGTAGTCCCATTATGAGGTTTTTTTGGGGATTAGTGCATCAATGTCAAAGTATATCGAGTGCAGTTCTTAGGCCATGGAATCCACTGATGGTACGGGTCACCGATGTATCCATTCCCCAGGAACATGACTACCTACTTGTCGACTCAACATACTGAGACATTGGTCATATGGATCAATGGTACATGCATCATATAAGACTGAGGCATTTACTATACTTGAGGCAACTCCCCATTATTGTCATTTATATATATATTCTCATAAAACTTTGGTATGACTTGATTACTTTTTGGATACCTCTATAGTGCCAGACAACCAGGATACTAGTCCTTGATTCTGATGACGATCTGGTCGGTGATGTGGCCTCTGTTCAGGTTCCATCCCACAAGATTATTCTTCAAGGTGGGTAGGCTGTAGCACCACCACCTTTTGAGCAGCAGATCATCCCACCAGAGAAGGATGAGGATTTATGCAGTATTTTCACACTTCGTGAGTTCTAGCACGAGAGGCTACAGAGGATCCACAACGGGCTAGATCCCAATGCAGTGGAGGATTTTCTAGAGTCCATGGTTCGTGTCTTTAGGATAATCTCGACACCGATATATCAGGAATTTTCACTAGAATATATCCTTTTCAATGAATACAATGGGTGCTGGTGGAGTCTTATTTACCAAATGCATGATGAGTCAATACTCTCCTGGCCTGACTTCCAGTAGCTATTTTATGAAGAGAACTATCCCTCCTTTTTGTCCTCGATTCGGATTCAAGAGTTTCTGGAGTTTTAGTAGGGAGGGATGATGGTGGCTGAGTACGTATTGAGGTTCCCAGATATTACATGGTACTCCCTTGACATGATCCAAGATGGCTACTTTTGAGCTTGGAATTGTTAGTAGGGACTCTACACCGAGATCCATTCCAGTGTGGTTCCCTTGTTTATTCCCACATATGTCGGGGTGATATAGTGGGAACTAGTGAAAAAGTGATTTTTGTTGGAGGTATTATAGGTAGCTAGAGAATGAAGTGTACGCTAATGATTCAAGTCAAATGTAGTAGCTAGTAGGTCCCAATATTTAGGATAGAAGCATATGAGATCCTTCATTATTAGAATCTAATGCATGGTCATTCAGTACAGGGAAAAAAAAAGACCACTAGGGGATCCCAGAGAGGGGTGGTGATTTTCTTATGAATAGAAGGGTCACATAGAGCATGACTACCTTACTAGATACAGTAATGATCATAGGAAGATAGCTAATAGATCACCACATCAGAGAAACCACCAAGATCCAGGATGTCCTCCGCAACATCAAGTTGGCCCATATGGAGGAATCACTAGAAGATGAGGAGGATCTATGGGAAGTGGACGATGGAATGATATCTTTCCACCACCACCAATAGGTGGCCCACGTTAGGACTAGGGAGTTAGTAGCTGAGGCCGCAGTCAAATGTAGGCTATGGAAACTTATAACCCCATAGAATATGAGATGAACATATGTACAATATTTGTGTTTTATAGTCATTATTCATTATTAGTATTCACTGGATCCATTCATTATTTCATCTTTATACTTTTAGTGTGAGATCTAGAGATCCCAATTGGGGAACTAGCCCAACAGTTTCATCTAGAGGATTCTATAGGGAACAATTATTATCTATATTTTATCTGTTAGAAGTGTGGGATATATCTTGCTGGAGAGAGATTCATATGGGAACTTTTGGTTATCACGATGGAACCCTATGACATCATCTTGGGTATGGATTGGTTTTCCATTGTCTGAGCCTAGATTGAGTGTTACCACAGACATGTCGGATGCCTATGCCCCGATGAAATGATGTTCACATTTATGGGAATGAGGGATCTTATGGTAAGATTAGTGGGTTCTGCAAGAAGGGGGCTATAACCCATCACCCATTAGTTAGTGAGTATATAATTCGTTGTTGAAGGCTCTTCAAGGCTTTGGATTCCTTTAGTTTTAGAGGATTATATAAACGTCTTCCCCGAGTACATTCTAGGGATACCACCGAGACAGGATATGGATTTTTTCACTGACCTTCTTCTATGGACCACTCTATATCCTATACAGAATATCAAATAGACACTATCGAGCTCTGGGAGCTGCATTTGCAATTAGAGGACCTTTGAGAGAAGAGTTTCATTAGGCCCGGTGTATCCTCCTGGGAATATCCAATGTTGACCGTGAAAAATATAGATGGGATATTATGTATTTGTGTGTATTATCATTACCCGAATCATTAAATGATAAATAAAAATTACCCCTTACTGAGGATTTGCGACCTCTTTGACCATATTCAAGGAGTGAGATAACTCTTGAAGATCAATCTCTAGTTTGGCTACCACCAGCTGAGGGTTCATGAGGAAGATATTTTTAAGTTGGCATTCTGATTTCATTATGGACACTATGAGTTCCTAGTGATTCCCTTTGGTGTGACTAATTCCCCCATTGTGTTTATGGATTTTATGGATTGGATATTATAGTAGTACTTAAACTAGTTTGTGGTCACCTTCATCAATGACATACTGATCTAATCTACCTAATATGTGGATCATGTTGATAACTTGAGGATTGTTCTAGAATTTCTTTAAGGGAACCAAGTTTATGGGACACTATCAAAGTGCAAGTTATAGATTCATGAGGTTCATGTTCTAGTGAATGTCATTTCTGAGCAAGGTTTATCTGTGGACCCAAAGAAGGTTGTTGTAGTTATTTCTTGAGATCCACCCAATGGAATGACAAATTTGTAGATATTTCTTGGATCGGTGGGGTACTACAAGTGGTTTTTATACTTTTATTGGATTGTTGACCCTTTGACCACCCTGACGTAGATAAGAAAACTGTTTCTTTATACTGATAAGTGCCATAGGTAATTTGATGAATTGAGGCTAAGGATAACGACTAATCATATTTTGAGAATACCATAGGAGGGTATAGAATACATAGTTTATTGAAATTACTCAAGAGTTGGGCTCAGCTTTGGGTTGATGCAAGTATCGGCAATTATTCTTTATGAGTGGAGGCAATTGAGACCCCATGGGTAGAACTGCATGACTCATTACCTATAGATGGTATTTGTAGTCTACGAATTGAGGATTTGGAGAAAGTACCTTTTTGGGGATTCACTTTTTAGTTTACTCAGACAATCAGAGCATTAGGTATGTCTTCAGACCAAGAAACATGAACATGAGACAATGATGCTGATTGAAGTTCTTGTAGGACTATGACATCAAGATAACCTATACCATAATAAAGGGAAATGTAGTTGAAAATTAAAATATCAGGAAGTCACAAACTCTCTTGTTTCAGGAGTTTAATAAGAATTTGACTTCCTTGTAGCTGACCTTGTTGGAGGAGGAGGGTAAAACTTTTCTTCAATTGATGGTGTCAACTCCTCCGCATCTCAAGAATGTGAGAGAGTCCCAATTGGGAGACATCGACTATGAGGTCTTTCAGGACTAGATATCCATAGGGGATTCACCATATGAATTTTATGAAGGAGGTAATGATGTCAAAATTTTCTGAGGATGGACGGTGGTTCTAATCATGATGCGATAGGAGGGGATTAAAGAGTTCCACATTTCACCCCTAGCAGTACATCTCAGTGTGGGGATGATTTATAGATACCATCAGTAATAGTTTTTGCGGTACGGAATGAGATGGAGTGTTTTCGAGTTTTTCTCTCGATGCCTCACCTGTCAGTAGGTGAAGGATGAGAACCGGCTTCTGACAGGCTTGTTGCAACCCCTTGAGATCCCTGAGTTGAAATGGAACAAAATATCTAGGGAATTTGTTATAGGGATTACATGGAAAATAAAGGACCCTGATATTTGGGTGATATATTAGTGACTTATTAAGTCTCCACACTTACATACTATCAGGGAGTCTATTTTGATGGAGATTTTGGGGTAGTTGTGTATACGAGAGATTTTTCACCTCTATGAGCTTCGATCAACGATTATATTTGATTGTGATTTGCATTTTATGTTATATTTTCAGAGAGGAATGAAAAGGGATTTGGGAACCAGATGATGATGAGTACATCTTTTCACCCCCAAACCAATGGGAAGACTGATCACACTATCAAGATGTTAGAGGATATGATGAGGGCTTGCCCTTCATACATTGGGTGGAGTTGGGAGGATCACTTGATCTTGGTAGGGTTTTCATACAACAACAATTACCACTCTACTATTGGAATTCCACCTTTTGAGGCCCTATATAATATACCTTGTTGGTTAACCTTGTACTTCACAGAAATTTGAGAGACATATCTTGTGGGTCCAAAGATGGTATTGGTGATGACAAAGATGTTCCTTGTCATCCGTGAGTGTATGAGGACAAACTAGAGCATGAAAAAATCTTTTACAGATCTATATTGTAGGCACTTGGGGTTCATGCAAGGAGACCATATTTTCTTGAGATTCTCCCCATTGAAAGCTTTATGGGGGTTTGGTCAGGGAGGAAATATATCCCTAAGGTTCATCGGTCTATTTGAGATCATGGAGAGGGTTGGTGAGGGAACTTTCCACCTCACCTTATCCCCACAACTGGAGCGGGTGCACAACATCTTCCACATGTCGAAGTTGAGGAGATACATGCATGAACCTACACACCTCATCGAAGGGGTTGAGATGGACATCAAGGATGGAGCCACCTTTATGGAACACCTAGTTGCAATTGAGGATTAACCGAAGAGAACCCGGCATGGACATGCCATCCCCTTGGTTTGCATGTTGTGGGAGCACAAGAACTTGTCGGAAATCTCATGGGAGAAAGAGAGCCATATGTGGCCTCAATATCACGAGTTTTTTGTTTAGTTTTGATTTTAATGGATGAAAATATTGAAATATGGAATGATTTAGATTCTTTATTTTTTACTTTTAAGACTTTGAAATATTTCTACATATATTTCAAAATCCAAGAACTGAGACAACATGTGATTCTAATGCCTGAGGTGCCTGAATTTAATTTTATAAAAATATTAAAAATATTTTATATGTGAACCAACTATTTATTAAATAAAATGGGAAAAATATTAATGATAATATAAGATTAGAAATTTGAGACTATCTTTGAGTCATAAGCATGATTTTGACCCCAGGAATGACATAAAATTGGGTGGGTCAGGGCATTCAGATATCTCTCCCATTGGCAGTAGTTTAGTTGGATAATTAATTAAATTAAATAAATAAATTGATTATTTTAACCTCACTAATTTTTTATAAATTTACCACTATAGAGAATCCTCCAAGGTTATCTGCATAAAACCTAAGAGGATTCCATGGCTTCTTTTTTCTTCTTATGTTGGTGGATTGTAAGGTCCTAGATCTGCATGGATTAACCCTTTGCATGATTTCAATTATCAAAGTGCTCAGAGGCGTCTTAAAAGAAGTTTGCAGAAGTTTGGTTAAGTGAAAACTGGAAAGGTAGGGGGGATTAAAAATTATGTATCTAAATTACATGGCATGAAATCCTATTTCACGGGTTTTCCTGGAAAGCATCACAATGTGAACTTTTACATGGTTTGAATGTGGGATTCACAACATTAAATACATTAGGGTTTGAAAAATTAAATAATGCATTGAGGCGATTTATTTTTTGAAGTAACCTGACCTCGAGGAATTACACGACGTGAAAGGGGATTACATGTCGTGTAATTCCCCAACATTTTATGTTTTATGTGTTTTCTAGATTCTCAGTTTTTTTCAAAACCTATGGCTGCGGCGACTCTCCCTTGACCCCAGGCGACCTGATGACCCTCTCTTCCACATTTTATTGATTCGTTGGTCAAGAAACAATAACCAGTTCCCACCTTCAATCTTCAGCAATTTGTCTTCATTATAAGTTATGATCTACCTCCGTTATTGATGTATGTTTGATATGTTTCCTCCCGTTTGTCCTTACCAATGGATGACAAGTGATCTCCATGTTTCTAATGGATTTTTCTTTGTTGTTATTGTTGCAATTGTGCTGTGGAATCCTAGGATTGATGTAGTTTTTGTAGGAATGGTGAATGTGATCCATTTCTTTGATCCATTCTTGTGCGAAGAACTTCAATGTCCTTTTGATTTATGGAATTAGATGCTTCTCGATATATTTATGTGAAATTTTAGAGTTAGAATGATTTATCCCCTTGGATCACAATGAAATTGAACTAATTACATATATGAACCAAATTAATGAATTGGTATCAATGCAAAGTGATGTTGTTTCTTTGAACCATAATAATGGATTGCTTCTTGATTTTCTATATAGTGTGATATCTATGCTTTAATTGATTTATAATGTGGTTGTTGATGGAAATTGGTAAAGAACATAAAGCTGGAAGTAATTGGCAATTAATTGGTTAACATATAAATAGGCATGCTTAATAAATTTGGTTGTTGTTGTTGTTGTTGTCATTTGATTCTAATAAAATTGATGAAGATATGAATGTTTAATGGATTTGGACAATGAACCAGAAGTATGTTTATGATTGTTGATAAAGTATTAAAGGAATATTAAATTAATTGTTAAATTAATTTTGTGGTAGCTTGTGATATCTTGTTTCTTAGGTTGCTGTATTTGGCACCTATGAATAATGAATCGCTTAATTTCAGATGGAATAAGAACTTGTTGTGTGTTAAATATAATTCCTTTATCAGGCTAGGGTTACCTACTTTCTTTTAATGGCCGAGTTCCCTATTCTTTGGAGTTGTGAGAGCTCATTGTGTGTGAAGGCTGGATGCCTTGTTTTATGTCCGAGAGACAATTTCTCTATTTCTTCAAGCCTCTTATGATGTTCTATGGATAAGAGACATGTGTTTGTTGGGGAAGGGAGGCCCAGATGTGACCTGAGCTTGGACAACTGTTGTGGTACGTGGTGTTGGGAGGCCTAGTTGTCGTGGAAGCAGTTGATTCCTAGAGTGAAGAAATGAATTAGTTTATGCATGTGGGTGTCGGGGAGGACATTGGATATGATGGAATGGGTTGAAGATAAGCTTACCCATTTTTATGAAAGTGGATTCTTGTTGAATCTGTTGTTGGTTTATCATCTTTACTCTCCCCACTACTTAAGTTTTCTGGTATTGCTTTCACACTTTCCAAAAGAGGCAAATACGCGTAAGGTATGCCATGTGATTTTCATGTTTTGCTTCTCAGGGATGGATGGGTCTATTATCCTACTATAGGTGGCTAAGACTCGATGGGTAGTTCACCTACTCACCATGTTGATCCACTTTTGTTTTGTAGCATAAAATGTTTTCCTTGAACACATGGAAGTATATAAAGTGGTAATGTTGTTAAATAAATGATTAAATGAAGTTCATCCAATGGGTTTGGAGCTTGCTGGGATGAAATGATGAGGTTGTGATTCTGAGAAGCTACAAGCTCTGTTTGGTTTTGAATGGAGTTCATGGATCTTTATTGAAATGGTAATGTAATGGAATTTGGAAACTGATAACGGTTAATTAAAGATTAAATAATTAATTAAAGTAAAGTTAAATTGATAAAAAGGGACAAATTAACTTAATATATGTCTTTAAATGGTTGTGTACTTAAAGGATATATAGTCTTAGCAGTGGCAGCCATGAGACCAAGAGACGTTAGATGCAGTTGAGTCTATGACTAGGTTATTCCCATAGTGTGGTTGTGAGCTATATTATATCACATACTTTTTTTTTGTTTCTATACACTACTCTACCCTATTGGTTAGGGAAACTGACACCTTGGGGATTTTGAGCCTTGGGGTTGGGGGGGGGGGTATTTTCCCTAATATTCCGATTGGAGGATGGATGTATGACAACCCCCTTTGACCCCACTCTCTTCTCTATGTAGTTACTTGTGTTGGTTTTCATGAAGGTTAGTTTTCCACAAATTTGGGTGTATAGGTATGTAATGTATTGTTGTTATTTCACAGATATATATTATGGATATAGTTTCCTACGTACTACTATAGGTGTAACATGTATAGGCTGTGATGGCTTGAGGATACTTACTTGGTGTATGGGATGTAATGTCATGCGGTATAATACCTGATGTCAGATACATTCTATGGGAGCTTTGGTGGCTCCCAAAAACTACTTGGATACTTTTTGTTGTGTGGATCTGGTTATGAGTTGCGTGAGGTTCATGTTGTGGTGCTTCACCCTAGTCTCTTTGGGCTAGCCTTTTTTTACAGAGAGATTCTCAGGATTTGTGACATTGGGGAAAAGTGGAAAACTAGTTGGGAAGTGGTAGTAGGGTACCCTTGATATTATTTATTATATTATATAATCTTATATGAGATACTTATTGATATTATCCATAGTAAGGATAAGAATATAGTATACTTGTTTTGCTGATGAGTTAGTTTCACTTGTTGTCTACTATGCTTTAGCATGATTTATTTACTTTTTTATGAGGGGATCTAGGGAGGATCCTACTGAGTATACTATTATACTCACCCCGCCTTATATAAACTATTTTTCAGGTAACGTGGTGTAGGTTGGAGATCAGGTTGGTCACTACTAGTTTGGTATTTTGCAGGAGTTGTTTGGGATTTATGGTCGCTGAAGTTTTACATTATTTTTGTACTTATAGTTTTCTTTTCCAGTTGATGTAGTACTTTTATGAAATTAAATATGTGTACTCAGGATTTATTTTATGTTTTAGAATGAGAATGTTTTTATTGTTGTCTATATTATCTCTCTCTTTCACTTGTGTTCTTTTATAGGGTAATGCCTCCCATCCGTGTGTTTACTATACCCATGGTTCTAATCTCCATCCCGGGGCCTACTAGAGGTAGGACTCAAGTTTCTTTATCTCTCATCTCCCATTACCTTTCTAGGAGGGGTACACCTTGTGGGTATGGGGTCATGACATTGATCATATTAGATGATTATGAAACATTGGATCAGAGAATATCAGGATGCATCAAACACAATGACTTCCTTTGATCATTTTTGAGAATGTTCTTTAATGAAGAATGAACCAATCTCTCTGAACGACTCTTCAATTTTTGTATTTTTCCCATTTTTATTAAACATATTTTATAAGATCAATACCCTCCTTTGATCGGTTCCAATTGTGGCATTTACCTGCACTCATGTACCCGTTATTTAATTAATATTTTGTTTTCAAACCATGATTATCAACATTCATTATTTTTTTTCTAAGAACTCTTGGAAAATATCGATGAAATTTGTCTTTTGTTCCTTTCCCACTCAAATGATTTTTATTCATAACCGGTTGGACCTCTATGTTTTGATTCAACATTAACGGGTAGTACCGATCCCGATAGGACACATGAAATCATGATGAAACTATGTATGAGGGAAGAATTGATGAATCGATGATAGATATTGGATGGTTTCATGTTTTAGATGATCATTTTGATGATCAGAGATCATACCTTTGATGAAATATGGGCCAAAGGCATGCAAGATGTCGATGAACCTCCAAATACCAACCAAAACTGATTCCTAGGCACTAGATGGCTAAAAATGATATATCTAGACTAGATCCACTGATTGAAGATGGTGGGGAGTAAATATATATAGTATAATGAAAATATTTAAAGTGTAGATTTTAAATTTGTATTTATATGAAAAAGGATACTATATTCTATATACCATAATGAACACATGACGTATAGCCCCTAGGCTTTGGTGGATAGGGTTTTTGGAATTTATAAGGTTGGAATTCCATTTAGACTCCACACACTATTTGTATCTCTTCTGTAGGTGGATGATTCATGTGGTTGAGCACATGGACAGGTCCTTGTGTGGTATTACACAACCATGTATTGATGTAAACAAACATGGATTGTGTATATAGACATGAGGTAAAGCTCATAGACATAGGGTGGATACACAGACACATCCAATCACATGGGAGAGACCCTGAGTGGCATGGGAATGCTATGTATATACCATAAACACTATGTATCCCTACACACTTTGTGATCCATGTACCCTTGGGACATGACCAAGTGATGGAACAAGACCACATGTTGTGTGGATCCCCTTACATGCTAGGTATCACTTGTGTCATTTTGAAGAAACTTCAAACTCTCGTATATCCTTTGTTCGGACTCATATTTTCGCCTATGAGTAGTCTATCCCAAGTGTTGTTCCATGTAGAATGAAATGGTTCCCCAAGTTGTAGATTTTGGGATATGATGTGATATTTTTTGGGCATGGAGCTTGTTTAGGGAATGCTCGATGATGGAAGTGGTCGTAGAGGATCACCAGAGACATTTTGAGTGGAAACGTCCTGCTAGGCTGGGCATGGGTCATCAATGAATAGAGTGGAACCCTCTAGATGGGCCATATATGAGTCTTTTGTATACTTCTTGAGTGAAACCCTATGTTTAGGCTGGGTATGGGTACTCTAAAGACTTCTCTAGTGGAACCCTTCAGCTGGGTTGGGCCTGGGTCCACTACCATTAGAGTGGACCCCTCTTGTGGGAACATGGCATGGATTCATTATCGACTTCTAGAGTGGAACCATCCATCTAGGCTAGGCATAGGCCCTCTACCATTAGAGTGTAACCCTTTTATTAGTACAAGGTGTGGGTCCTCTATCATCTATTATAGTGGAACCCTCCTGCTGGGTAGGGCATGGGTCCTCTATCAACCTTCAGAGTGGAACCCTCCTACTGGGAAGTGCATGGGTCTTTTATCTATTCATTTAGTGGAACTCTCCTGTTTAATTAGGGCATGGGTCCTCTACCTATGGATTGTTCCCCCTTGACTATGTGGAATATTGGTGAGGTGGGGCTTGAGGTGGATGGCTTCTATTGGGAGGATGTGTGAGATGCTGGGAATCACTGTTGGAATTTTGGAACTGTTGGTGAATCTTTTCCTTGGATAAGCTATGAGATAGATATCCCCTTTCTCTCTTGTTGGGGATTATTTTACTAATTATATATATACACACACACACACACACACACACACACACACACACACACACACAATAGTATCCATAAATTTAGATTTTCTTACTCTACTTATATGAGTTATGAAGATTTGAAAGGTATGCCACATTGTTTCTTTGTTTAGCCTCTCATGGTTGGATTAGTTTACTCTCCTATTATGGGCTAATAAGACTCGACATGTAGTTAATCTAAAAATCATATTGAGCACCTTATTTTTGGATGAGGATACTCTTTCTCTTTCTTTGGGTTGATCTGTCTCTTTCTCACTATCTACTACCTTTTTATTCTAATTTTATATCTCATTTATTCCCCTTTAGCTTTTAGAGAGTCCTAAAAGGTTTGTATATACTCACCCCTACATGGTATTTTCCCGCACATGTCATGTCTTATAAAAATGATGGATAGGTCAATGGTGACATCAGAACTGCTAATGGATTTTGAGTGCTATGAACCACATATTATGTTCATAGCTTTGAGATAAATATCTATTCTCTATAAGTAGTTTAATTTCCAATTTTT
This sequence comes from Viscum album, assembly GCA_963277665.1. NCBI lineage: Eukaryota > Viridiplantae > Streptophyta > Magnoliopsida > Santalales > Viscaceae > Viscum > Viscum album. The sequence continues at coordinate 164,654,568 of OY728167.1, forward strand.
TCAGTTTGGGGAATACTTCTAGTTGGGAAAATATTTTTTTATCATTAATTTTCAATTTTCATTCTCGTACCCTGGTAGACCCTAAACGTTTTTCATGATTGGTTTAATTTCTATGTATTACTTATTTTTATTATTATTCCTATGCAGTTTTTAATTTTGATGGACAGATGTGTGCATATATGTACATTAGTAAAATATCTCCCATTTAGGATATTCCTTTTAGCACTTGTCGCCACCCCTGGATTATGGAGGAAGACATGGGGTAGTTCAGCTTGATCCCCAGTTAGGGTCGGGTCATGATAGATTCACTATAAAGCATTTCATAATAGGTCATATCAGAGTTTGATAAATAGAAACATTGATTCTAAATATAATCTTCTACATTGATATCATACCACTAAAAATAATGAGAAGTATCATGGTCAATCATTTCATTCACACCATATCCACCAAACATCTGTTTCTTATTTAAGCAACACCATTTTCTGGTGCTGTGTATGATGCCCTAAACTCATGAAGAATTCATTGTATTTTTATAAAATATATTAATTTCTAATTTTTTTGTTCTCCATCATTATCATTTCGTAAATTCTTCAAATAATATCCACATTCTATTTCTATTATTCTCGAGAAACTATTAAACATTTGCAGAGCCTCTAATTTATGTTTTAAAATCATAATAGGTGTAATTTGAATAAAATTACAAATAAAATAAATAAAGTACTTATCTCCATATGTTTACTGTTTAATCATTAGAACACATATATAAGAGTGAATAATATCTGAGGTATTAGATTAATGTATCTCAAATTTCTTATGAATCTACTTAGTTATCTTTCCATTTTATAAAATGGAACAACACTAATATATTATTCTTTTCATATCAATAATATCATGAATAATTTCTCTCTTTTTTAATATTCACACTTTCCTCTAATACATTTTCCCCATCATCTTATTCTATAGCTAATTTTCTTTTATCATGGAAAGATAACAAAAACGTTCTACACTAACAACTTGAATAACATTACCCTTTAGATCATTGACCTTTCATAAAAACTTTTCCATGTTCTATTATTTTCACTAGAAAATCATATATTAAAAAAAATTAATAAATTTATCAAAAAGTTATTTAACACATAATAAGTTTTTTTAGAACATCAATAAACAAATTCCTTTTGGGTTTAAACTTTTTCCCCAACAATGGAAAATCCAACGCCTTTAATTATGAGTGACTCATCATTACTAAAAGTCACAATTTCTTCTATTAAATCTTTTACATAATTTAATAGCTTCAAATATTCTATAATATGTGAAGATCACCCATTATCCAAAAATCCAAAGTTGTTCTCCGGTTATTTATTTGAGAGTTGTTTCAATAACCAGGGAGTTTATTTTCATTTTACTTTATTCTCAAATAGCTCTTAATCTTTGTTTTATAAATTTTTTTATACCAATATCATAACAAGATATAATTTTTCATGGTGTCCAGATGGATCACATTTTTAAAAATTGTATCCAAAGGATTGAATCGATTTTCAATATTTATACAAACTTAGTTTTTATCTTTTTAGTGGGTTGGCTACACATAAATCTTTTCCTCCAACTTCTTCTTGATTTACTGAAATGTTGGGGGTTAAACCAAAAAATATATTATTTATGGCTAAATCCTCTATATTTCTAAAATTAACCATATAAAGCATATTTCACCCTATAACTTTCATGTTATTTAGAGTTGTTTTTATACTTTTCATAAACTTTCTTACCTTCCAGTTTTGGTATATCATTTCTCATTAATGTTTTGTTGGAAATTTCTTGATCAACCTTCTATTTACTCTTAATAACATTATTTCTTCTCATTTCTTATGTAATGAGAGTGTTGTGTATTCAATATATATAGATATATTTTGAGGATCTCAATATTCTAATGATGATACTTTAGAATAAAACTTATTAGGAATAATTCATATGATATTTTAAATAACATTTGAATCATCCAACTTCTCTCCAAGGAATCTTATGGTTCTTAATATTTCATTCACTCTTGTGAAGAACTCACCTATAGATTAATAATAATGCATCTTAATATCTTCATAATTCAACCTATTGATTTGTAACTTGGTGTTCTCAACATTTATATTTTCATCATAATTGTTTTTCAACTTCTCCCAAATTCATTTAGTAGTTTCTACTCCATTAACTATATGAAAATTAATTTTAAAGAGTGTGGATAATGTAACATTTATGGTTGGCCCATCACTAACCAAATTCTTCTTATCAACAGCTTCAAGGGAATAATTGTCAACATAAGGTGGGAATATTTCTATTTCAACTTCAAGAACATCATAACCAAGAGGAATAAGATATGGTAACATTATATCTCTCTAAATATAGTAGTTATTTCCATCAAAAAATGAAATACATTTACTATTAATAGAATTTTTAACATCAATGTAAATTTTTTTTTGTACAATCTTCTACAAAGAGTCAATGAATGAATCCTTCCCTCTGATACCAATTGAAATGCCGAAGTAGTATATGTGTGATCACTAATATGGGGAGGGGGTGAATAAGTTATCTATTTTTCTATTAGGTTTTATTTTTTAATAAACAACCATCTACTCATATTAAATAGTTATAAATTTTCGAAAAAAATCACAAGAACAACAACATGAATGCAATAATTTACAAGGTTCACTACTCAACATGAGTTTCCATTCTTGGCATGGATTGAAAATAATCCAAAATGACACAATACACTAGAAAATAATCCCTTTATGTGGTTAAATAAAGTCATGAATATCCTTAAAATTTCATTACACTATAATAAAACAATATTTCATGTACAGACAAGAACAAAATATGCAACAATGATTTTGTGATAAATTTTTGAAACCTTCACCACCATGCTCATAATGTTGTCACTATGATGCTTGTACTTATTAACTTATTTACTTCCTCTAAAACACTTCTTCTTAAATTTTCTTACCCATAAGTAGTTACATATTTATTCTATCAAATGTATAACCATATGGAAAGTTTATCCCAGAAATTTGTTCAATACCATTGTTTGGAAAGGTCATCTTGTGCCTTTTGAAAAATATCCACAACATTATCATGTGCAGTTCATCTGATTCCACTTATTTATAAAACCTTCAAAACCAACTTTAAATGAGTTCATTTGGAAAGTTTATCAGGTTCCTCATTGAATCAAAAAACATATAATCAATTGTAACATTTACTCTATCCAAGTGATTCATTGTTAAGAAAATTTCTTCTCAAAACAGATTTCATATATTCATTTGGAATGTTTGTTGGAAACTAATTCTTCAACACTTCCACATTTTTCATGTGTAAACAATGTCAACACTATAATTTTTTACGTTCAAACTTTATATATAATAATTTTAGGTAGTATAGGTTTGAAAAAAATTTAATTTATTGCTTAATTAAAACATAAAAATCAAAACTCCCACTCAAACAAAACACAAAAATGGTCTCAGTAATTGAAGACCCTTCATGAATAAATATGACTAACTTCATCGACTTCACCCTTCTTAAATTTTCCTTAAACTCAGTGAGTATCATCATTTTATTTGATGATATTTGGAATAATAAAATAACACCTAGAAATCATCATTTTTATATCTCAATGAAAGATTCATAAAGAAGAGAAAACTATCAAGAATATTAAACCATTGAATGTTTTTCTCATAAGAAAACATGGTAGAAAATCTTTTTTCTAGAGAATCGTCTCCCGATTCAATATAACAAACATAATTAGAAAATTTATTTTAAAATTTATTCCAATATAACTTCATGAATTATGTTTCATTTTATGTAACACCTTGATATTCTTTGAATTATTGTTTTTTAATTAATTTATTAATTTGATATTTTTCATTTCACACAACAGAGAATAATTAATATATATATATATATATATATATATATATATATTAAATCACTATGTTTTCCTTGAGTTATATGAAATGAAAAGTTAAACATGAACTAAATGAAATATAAATGTTAACTTTCTCTATACATAACACTAAGGTAAGATTAAATTTCATGCTAGATAGAGTTTCCTCGATGGCTTTCATAACCCGCAAGACCATGTGTAACCGAACAATAATATATTATTAATATATATATATAATAATATATATAACCTAGAAGTTAAATTAGATTTTATGAATATTATTAACTAAATTATGTAAATATATGGTTTTAATAAAATATAAAATGAATTAATTAGTTAAATTTTTTTTATAAATGTATATAAGAACCAATTGAATATAAAGGGAGTAATTTTATTGAAAAATATTATTATGATAAAAAAGATTCTCTAACAATAATATATTAAAGTAATTACAATTAGATAGTGATATTAATGTAATATATATATGTTACATATTCAATCAAATATTTTTTATATTCATCCAGCAGATTTTATAGACATAAGATAAGAACAAAACCAGTTTTATGCATAGAATCCTATATTTTTTTTATTAAGGTTGTTTTGCCACATTTTAATTTAGAACCCGTTTTAAATCCAATTTTTGGAACTTTTATACATTTAATATTTAAAAATAATCTTTATCTTTTAAATAGTTACATAATATTTATGTTAGGTAAATTTTTTTTATTTTTCTATGATGTTTCATTTTTTAATGTATAGTGAAAATGATGTATTTTAGTTCAAAATTTCATTTTCATATATTTTATTTATAAGTTAAAATTATATTTTAAATTGGTTTAAAAGATTAATTAGATAATAAATCCAATTTAAGTCATTATAAAATATTTCACATTGAAATTGGATATAAAAATATAGTCATATGTTTATCATTTTAACCTTTAAAACCTGCATTATCGACCAGACTACGAGATTAAATTTTAATTAATTTCTACCACTTATGTGTCTGAAATTTGGAAAATTTGATAGCATATTTTTAATAGAAATAATTTATAATTTATAATATGTTCAACTTAGTTTTTCAAAAAACAAATTAGTGAAGTAATTAAAATTAATTACAACGATTAAGGTTAAATTAAGTTTAATAAGGGACTAAACCGTACCCTTATGGCCCAAAATGACCCAAAAACTTGTCAAAAATCAATTTTATGGCCATATATCTTCCCTATACTCCATTTTAAGAAATGTTTACCATTATTAGATCCAATTTAAACAAAAAAACATTGGTGGGTTCCTTTCTTTAAAAACATTTCAAGAGTTATACTCCTCATCCATTATAAAAGGCCTCCTCTCCTCCCACTTCTAAAAAACATTAAAGAAACTTAATTTCGGGAAACATCTGCCCAAATAAATCTCCAAAATCCCCAAAATCCTCCCAAAATACTCCCTTTCTCATAAATATTTCCAAGGAATCCCTTTGGTTCAAGCCAAAAGGAGTTACCCGATTACGAGGTAACACCCTCTCTCAAACTTTTCCTTTTATTTTCTTTCTCAACTACCGTAAATATTATTATTACATGCTTGTATAACAAAAGAATTATCATCAATATACTAGTATTATTTTTATTATAAGTATTCAACATATACATACACACACTTCCGTCTAATGGGTAACAAACATACTGTTTAAATGTATGTCGGACTACCACCTCACTATACGATGATTGCTCATTTTTCATTAACAACCTCATGGTGGAAATTATTATGAACTATATATTTATATACATTATATATTATATTTATTGTGTCTTTAATATTGTGTAATTATTTTACAACACTTATCTTTATAATTTCCATTTTTTGTTAATACAATGATTTTTTTTTGAGGAAGTGTGGACAACTACTCCCTCAAAGTGATATGATTCTTTCATACATTACATGGAATGTATTAAGGATGGATTTAGTGAAATTATACGATATATATGATATAATAATGTTAATTAAAAAATTTTATATATAAATTTATCTATTTTAAATTATTTATTTCTTCTAACACAACAATTGAACAGAAATAGTGTTCATGGTTACGTACGATTTACCGCCTCCATGAACGGTGTATTCCATTTTATAATTCTATATTATATCTATTATTAAAAAAATATAATTAATATAAATTATATTTAAATCATTTTTTAAATTATGTAAATCATGATATAAATATAAGGACAAAATTTATGAAAATTTAAGACACATGCGGAGAATGATGTGGATAATACTCGAAGAGAAACCATAGCATAAATTTTCTAACGAATGGATAATTAAAAGTCATATTAAAACCATATTTGGTATTATATATAATAATATGGTTCTTTTATATATTAATAATAAATTTATATTTATATTATATGAGGTTTTTATGAGTACGAAGAGAGTCAAGATAGAAGTTACGCGAATTTCATCTCACACTTTATTTCTGTGAGATACATGCGTTATTCATCTCTCACTTATTTTGTGTGGTCTATATACTACCCATGAATGTATTATATGAATATTATAATTAAAATTATGTGAATTTAAGTAACCATTTTATAATATTTCTATCATGGGGTTTAAGATTCAAAAGTTACCAAATCGGAATGGTAGTTTTGTCTCAATTTTCCTTCTTTGAGACACATTCCATGTTATGCACCTATATTCTTCAATGATGTGTATATAGTGCCTTAATAGTGTTATATAATGACTATATTAATATTATTTATATTTTAAAAATCATGTAATTCTATGTTCTTAAATTGGGAGTATGGTTAAAGATATAAGGTGGTAAGAGTATATTGAAACAATCTCATCACTTTTCGACATTATTTTTTTTATGATTCATTTGATAAAATATTATGATTCATATCTCAAGAACATTCATTATTTTAATTTTAAATCTAGTTATTCATGATTTATTCATGTATTGGTACCCTTTTTTCTACTCTTTGTTATATAATATACTTAAAAAAGTGTTTTTAAGAAATTCCAACTTTACCCTCTCTTTGGTCAAATTATTTTGTTCATTCAAAACCGTATTTTCTAAAAATGGTTTCCAAGAATAATATTCAATTATCCTATAACATTTAATAGAAACTTTTAACCTTTTTTTATTTTACCAATGTTTTTAATGTAATATTCATGTCACTTTCTGGAAAATGAATTTTTCAAATCTTTTTACCATGAAAAAAGAATGTTATTTTTACCTCATATAACATGTACAAATTTACCTACCTCTATTTATGTGAAGCTTGCTTTGCATGTTTAAAAGGTTAATTTTTATGAATTTTTTTAAAAAGTATTTTCAAGAAATTATTTTCAAATTATTTTCAATCCTTCTTTTTGTGTTTTCAAATTATTTTCAAATAAAATGGACTTCAAAAAGGTTTTATGATTTAAAAATCCTGTTTTAAAAGAAGAAATATATTTTTCTCAAGAAATGTTTTCAAAATATCATTCCATGTTTTTTTACATATATGATGAAATCCTTTCATGTTAATAATTACCTTCTAGGAAGAAATTCAAAGGTTCCATTTATATTCTTTCTTGAATGGTTTATGTTTTATTAGAATAAGTTTTACGACACCTGTTTCACTTCCACGAGTTGTATTCTTTTGAAACCCGATTCTCTTCACAGTATATGATTTGATGAAATAATTATGAAACCTATATATTTAACAAAGGTTATGATTTTATTTTAATGATACCCATTTCATTTCTTGAGTCATGATTTTATGCTTATAAAACACATCTATTTTAATGGGTCATGACATGATGAATGTTTTTAGCAAAAGAATGTATGATTTAATTATGTGATGAGTGTGACCTATATCTCCCTCTAATGAATTGGGAGATAATAAATGTTTTATGAGATCAAGGGTTACATGGGAGGAAATACCATCCCCAAAATAATAGGGTAAATGGGAGGACATCCCAAGCCCGAAACAATATTGCAAACGGGAGGACATCCCATGCTCGAAATAAGAGGGTAAATAGTGGTTAAACATACCTCTGTGTTACCTCATTAATTTTTTTCCAATAAAACCCAATGGAAAAAACATGATGAAATGAAAAAATAGTGCAGTGGTTCTAAATCCCCTCATAAAATCACAATAGACTTTTTAGTCTTTGTATCCTAATTTTATAAATTAGTTTCTCAATAATGGTGGTTAAAAATACCTTTGTGAATAAATATACAGAATTATCACTACACCTTATCTGCTAAATATCAATATTATCACTCATTAAGGATAATTAATAAAAAATAATTTTGGAAAGATATTATTTGTTTTATCACCTTTGATATACCCTACATTAACTTGTGAAATAAAAGTATCATTATTATCATATAATATGGTGGGGATATTATACTCGTGTGAAATCCATAAGTATTTCTTATACGAGGAATAAATTTTCTCATCCCAACACATTCATGACTTTTTTCAAGAATTTTAATCAACTCATCATGGTTAGAGGAAGTATCACAAATGGTTTTTTATATAATTACATAAAATAAAAACTATAAAAAGGCTAAAGACATGGGTTATGTTGGTGGATGATATCATTGTGGCTTTAACCATGGGAAAAACTCATGGCTATAGGCCAATGAAAGAGCCTATAACCATGGGAACCATAATTTTGGTCACTATCAGTGTGCCTATAACCATGGGCCAGATCCATGACAATAGGTTAGGGAATAAACCTACCGCCATAGGCCCTATGCTTGTGGTTATAGGTTCTTGGTTCCTAACCTATATTAATAGTGTGCCCTGACCATGACTATAGGTTATGAAATAGAACCATATAGCTGCCATAATGGTGCTTCTGGGTATATGTTAAAATATTGTTTTTCAACTGGGTGGTTTCATACACCTATCTTGTAACTGCAACATAATGTAATTTACCACTCCCTTATAAAATCTATAATTTATATAAGTATAAATCCATAATTATATATGTGTGTGTGTGTGTGTCAAAATTTAGAAATTTGTTTATTTATTATTATTACATAAAAATAATATCATCATGGGGAGTACCTTATAACCATGATTGGCACCAGACTATGGTTATAACCACCCAATAACCATGATCAGGGCATGAACGTGGCTATAGCCCTATCCCCCATACCCTATAGTCATGATCTAACCTAATAATGGATATATACCTGGCCCATCCTGACTATTTATATGGACTTGGTTTATATTAACCATGGATATAACCATGAATCCAGTAACCTATAGCTATAGTCATGGCCCAACCAAGACTACATCCCTTAGCCTCCACTCATTATAGTTATGGTCTGAGATCCACTATGGCTGGAGCCTCGAACTGAGGTAATTTTTTTACATGATTATGTGGGAAATATTATAGCCATAGGTGTATTTTCCCATGGATATAAGTTATCTATATTCCGTAAAATGCTTGATCATGGCTACAGGTCCTTAAATATAGGTGATTTTATAATAGTGAATAGAAGTTCCTTCTCATGTGAACAAATATCCATTTGTGATGTTTATTTTTTTAGATCAAATAAATATCCATCATCATCATAACCAAACCATTTTCATTCAAAATTTTATAATAATTAATCATTTATACTATATAAATATCAATGAGTAGATGTATAATATAACAACTCCATACATTCATTAAAATAAGACCTTATATTATTTCCAAGGTTCATATAAACATGTATATATATATCCATCAGGGATAAATAAAATATGAATTTACATTTTTTACTTCAAGGATAAATAAGTACTTTATTATCTCCTTATTTATGAATTATATCACTCCTAGAGAGAGTATATTTAATTATTTATTATGGTTACTTGCATGAATATTTAAAATCATTAAAATAGTTAATATTTTATTTTTTAGATGATTATTTCAAAATACAAGGACATAACTTTACCATAATAAATTATGTATGGCACTAAAATTTCCTTGACCCTTTGTCATTTTTGGGTGTTTTAGGTGTCCCAGGGTGTTGGAGGAAGTGTGTAGGGATAAGGGTAGAGTTTTAACTGATATTATAGCTAGTAGTTTTTATTATGTTATGAATATTAGATTATGGCATGAGGTGTTTTTGTTATGGAGTGGGTTTAAGGTTGTGGTATTTTAGAGTTTCTATGTTTAGTGGGGAATTATTGGTTATGTTGTGTCCTGTTTTAGTATGGCGTGGCTTTAAGATTATGAGAGTTAGGAGATTCTATGTTTAGTAGGGATTTATTGGTTATGATGCGACATGTTTTGTGATGGCATGATGTTTCTATTATGATGTGTGCTAAAGTTCAGGAGAGTTAAGAGTTCCTCTATTTAGTGAATATTTATTGGTTGTGGCATGACATGTTGTGTTGCAGAGTTAAGGGTTTTAGGAGATCTTGGTCCCTTCATACATAATGGAGTTATCATGGGATAATGTTATATGAATTCCTCTCAGATAATACTATATTAGATTTGTTGGAGGTGTTGAGAGACTTATCATGTAATAAAGGTCTTATTGGAATTAGTTTACACTTATATAGGGTATGGTTTTATGTCATGCTTTGGTCAGTTATAATGTGATAATAAGTGATTCACTATGAAGCCTTATTTATCAAAATTCCTTGGTTTTTCATACCAGGAGATCATTGCACCATGATGTATAGATTGTATTATGTAATTGGTTTAGGTTGAAGAATAATTCCAAGAATTATCACATGGTTTTCATGGGGGTTGATCACTATGAAATGAAACCCTTTACCGTAATGTGGTCCACCATATTTTCATTGAATAAATGGACATTGACCATGAGGAAAGTAGGGAATCACCTTAGAGGATCACATCCTGATCTACGGAAGCACATTTAAAATTGAGTTATATTGCAAGACAATGTTTATCACACTGTGATCCAATACATCATAATTTTATTATAAATTTAGGCCTCCCCCTTTGGTTCGTTCTTCCTTGTTTCTCTTGAACCCTAGGTGTACTAAGGGATTCCTTTAGTGATATTTGGATCTAATTTTAATCATTATTGAATCCATAAATTTTAATATTGTTCCTCTTTCTATCTAAGGTGTATTTTTAATCTAATTTCCTTCATTATCTCTTATTAATATTCTATGAATTAGAACGGTGATTATATTTGGGTTTAATGGATTTTTGGATCCAGATTGACATGAATCCAGTTGGTGTAAACATCAAATGGATTCTTTGGTGATCATATTTAGTTCACCCATCAAATAATTTCTCTAATCTGTTGAGGTAGGGTATTTATAAGCTTGTATTCCATATATTAATATATATTTTTTACATGGAATACTATGTAATATTCTTAGTTACCCTTTTTGATCCTTAATTATTTTTATTACTATCCCCTTCAAATCTAACATCTGGACATCATCTTATTGAACCCCATAAACTCTTTTATCACTACCCCCAGGGATTTGAACCTTACGTTGAATTCTGTAAGCTATTAATATTTGGCTGTAACACTCTAAACATTAATAACCCACCCTTTTCCAAACCTATTAGATTACTCTTTGAAATGGTAGGTTTAAAATATCCCTCAGGATTAATTAATATGGTTTGGTTTGGTATATTGGGATTTCTATTTAAATTATCTATTGCTTTAGTATCATATTCTCCCTTGGGCTCGATGTGATTATTTGTTCTAGGGGAGGGGTTATTGTAAGTTTCTTATTTCATTTAATTTTTGGAATATTTTGGTTTTCTCATGTCAATATTTTCAGTCATTTTCTAACTACAGTTAAAAATATTATAATGGTATGGTTTTCTTTTGAACTAGAAGTATACATTAAAACGATATAGTCATGATGACGGGATTAAAGTTAGAAATTTATCTTATTGGAATTCTATTATAATATAACAGGGTTTTATAATGATTATGATATATATATATATTGATGATATTATGTGTTATCTAATGAGAAATGGTAAGTATTTGGAAAATAGATCTAAAACGGGAATTATGTTAAGATAATGATTAATATAGAAAGATAAACATGTTGAACAAGATTATTTTTACTATATTACTGATTATGTTATAAATTTAGGCTGTTGTGTTGTTTTGATGATTCTATACAAAACCATATATGTAAATGGGGAGTGATTTAAGAGTGGTAATTTTTCGGTAATAATAAGAAACCCTAGAATTAAATATTAATGAATATTTTAATGAATTATGTAGTGTAACATGAGTTCTTGTGTATTCAGGAGTGTTGATTTAGTTTAATGTGTTTAACATATTGGTAATGGTTTTCATATTGATATAGATTTAGGGGAGGGTATATGATTAGAGTGATAGTTTCTTCCTTTCATTTCTGGAAGGATAGTTTAGACAAGGGCTAGTTATAATATTCAGGCGAGATAAGGTGTGTTGTTATCAAACTATTAAAAATAATATCTATCTTGAAAGTCTTATCCCTTCTCTAGAGTGAAGAATTTGGGTTTTGGGATAGATATAAAGAAGATAAAGGTGGAAATATGGATCATGTTTTTTTTCCTGGAATGATGCTATTAGTTTTGTATTAGGTTTAGGTGTGTAAGGTTATTAAGAGGTTATGTGGATTTTTTGTTGGGCGAGTTGGGTATGTCCAAGTGGTGGGAGTGATGGGAGGTTTTATTTATATTTTATAATCTTGGTTTGTGTTTAGGTTAGTAGTTTGGATTTAGCTATTATAGACTTGGGAATGTTGTTTGTGGGGGTTTAAAGTTAGGTCATGGATATTTCTTAGATATTAAAATTTTTTAGTTGTGTTATGTAAACAAATTAATTAATGGTAATGAGTTATATATAAATATTTTCTTATGAATAGGATGTGAATGAAAATATTGGAATTAATGATGAAGGAATAAATAATTAAAATTTATGAGTGAGAATGATGTGATGATGATGGTATATTCTAACTCTTTTTTGTTATACAATTTATTGATGCATCCTAAAATAATGTGATTCTTTTATTATATATTTTAATGATTTTTTTTATTTATTATATCTTATGTTGTGTCATTATTTATTATTTATTATTATTTTTAGTTGGTATTGTTGTATTTTTATTTCTTGATTGTTTGTGGTCTTTTGATACTATATATGTGTCCTCTAATGTATTTCAATTTTGTGTATGCTTGATTAGGATATAGTGGATTAAGGAATAATTCCTATATACCCAATATGTAATGGATCAAGGAAATATCTTATATATAATTTAGATACTTTAATGAATTGTGGTTGTGATATTCATTTTTATATGTACATGGGTTATAATGGATTAAGGTTATGGGTTTTATTTGATATTCTAATGATCATTGGCATTAAAAAAAATCCAAAAATAGGCTGGTCTTTCTTCAAGAAATAAAAAATTAAATATAATCATAAAATAGAGTACTCTAAATAACTATTATTCAGATACTACAATATCCATATTCTCTTCATGATAGAGAAATCTTGATGAAGATTACTAAAGCACCAAACAAATTCTTCCTGCATCTGAGAGAATACACCAGCCTTTGGATCCTAGTTTTTTACATCTTAATCAAAATTAATCAGGAAGGGTTAAAAACATTCTTCAAATAATGAATTTTTTTTAACCAAAGGTGTAAAGGATATTAAACATTACATACACAATGAAGGGAAATCTTACATTATATAGGCTATCCCCAATGCTCTTAATTTAATAACTAGCAACGAATATCAAATCCCAACACTTGGAATTGAAAAATTATCAATCATTGGGTGAATATTTCAATGAAAACATCAATTAATAAATGATAATATTAAATAAAAAAAATATATGGTTCATAAATGATGAGTAACCATATTGGATGAAGTGGCACTGCCAGCTCATGCTACATTATATGAAATAGTCTAACAGTACATGCCTCATATGCATGTGTTCATCATAAATCACATTCATGTATTTTACATTCACTTCCAACAATCTCCCACTTTTACTAAAATATGATATGGACGTTTTGGAAAATATCACAACTCTTTATGAATCCATCCTAAATGTTTTTGATTTAATTTCGTCAAACTATCTTCATTTTGTAAAAAAAACTTAATACAAAACAAAATCTTTATCCAAAGGCTGTGTGACCCTACGAGACATATTATCTTTGAAAACAAAATATAAAATCATTTTTTTGTCAATATAAGAAATTGTTAGCCTTCAGTAAAGTGTCAATGCTACTCAAGATACTAAGGGTTCCAGTGTGATCTCCATCAACCATACTCATATCTATATATGAACATGTAAAACACATTTTTTATAATAAAAATCATATATACACCTTTTAATCCCTTTTTATTTGACATAGATTGACCAATAGACATGAAACATATCAATATAGTGTAGAAAAACTCATATTTTCTTGATTCTTTGAAAAATATTGACCATGTCGATGAATAAATATGATGTCATTCATCTATATGATAATCGAATCACACGACACTCATCCAAGTAGTCAATCACAATATATATGACACAAATAAGAATGAACATGAATTTCCTTAGTCTAATTCAATCAAGTTCTAGATGTCTTTACTTTCCATAAAAGATAAAAAATCTCATCTTGGTTGTGCTGTAATCTACCACATGATCAATAACATACCCAACCACCCCCTATTAGCTAAGTTCTCTATTTAATTTCGTAACTATGGTATTAAAGTATGAATGTTCTCTTTCTAGTAATCTCACTAACCTCAGGTAATAAGGATTTATAATAAGAACACACCCCTAAGTATATCAATGATTTTTTGAAATTCCATGAGATATACTTTAGTATATCGATCCAATTTATAAGTCTCTACTTATTATCTCATTAATCCCTTCTTCTTATCTCAAACAAAAAATATTTTTAATGAGAAACAAATATTGAATATAACCTTTATATATTATCAAAACCCATAATAATATCTAATGAATATCAGTTAGGTATAACTCAAAGTCCCACTTTAAAGGGATATTATCATTCGACCATTCATCTAAAATAACTTCTGTCACACATGAATAAATTATATGTGATGATTGTATTTATTATAATAGTATGATACAATTCACTACAATTAAAACCAATATATCATGTGTCATAAACTCAGATACTCTACATCATCCTCACATTTTTTCTATGAAAATGGTTTCATCAATAGATCTTCTATGTTATATTATATAGACACCTAACTGACCGTTACATCACCCCTATCAATGATATCCCATATAATATGATATTTTAAAAGGATTTTTTTGGTCATTTTGTGGGACCATGTTTCCTTGTCTTGAGAAACAACCCCATTATTTTCATAATATAGCTTGATTTCTCCCTACTATAAACCACTCCATGTTCTATAATGAAATACATGATCCAAAAAACTTCCTTCACATCATTTGATGCAATGATATACTCTGCCTCTATTATCAAGTCCATTATGGTGTATTTTTTTGAACTCTATTAATAAATAGATCATCCATTTAAAAAAATATGTATCTAAATTTATATTTTATATCATCTTTTTTTATTAAATACTAGTATCTACCTAACCCTTCACACAATGTTTATCCTCTCCTATAATGACCATGAACATATCTTTATAACATATCAAGTACTTAAGAATGCTATTCAAAATAATCCAGTGACTCTCACCAATATTGTATTGGTATATAATTTTATTCAGAAAGTGTAAGAGACATCATATTGATTATACAATATAAAATATATGATAAATCCTTTTGAAGATAAATAATGACCTCAATCCATCGTTTCCATCTCTTTAAAAGGATCTTGAATATTTATAACATTATCTCCATGTAACACTAGTAATGACCCATTCTTGGAGTTTTCCATGATAAACTGCCTTTTCAATTTACCAAAATATGTGCTATGATTGAGTGCAAGAATCTTCTTAGACCTATCTCTATATATCTTCATACTTAGTATGTTGGAAGTTTAACCCATGTCTTTTATTAAGAAATATTTACCTTGCCACACCTTCATAGAGTGAAGTGTATAGATTTTATTTCTGATAAGTAGTATCTCGTTTACATAAAATATTAGAAATACTACTATACTACCACTAGATATCTTATATACATAAGAATCATCCATATTTTTTATGAATCCAAACTCTTTTATTTCACCATCGATTTAGATATTATAACTCTAAGAATATTCCTTTAGAACATAAATAGATTGATGTAACTTGAAAACCATAACAGACTCATTTGAAACATTAAAACCTTACGGTTATATTATATATACATCCTAGACTATATTCTCAATAAGGAGTGTGGTTTTTACATCTATTTTATATATATCATATTCACAATGAGTTACTATGGATAGAAATATATGAATGGATTTTATCATCGCAATAGGTGTATGGTTTATTCATAGTCAATACTGTGAATATGCCTACAACCCATTTCCACCAGGTGTGATTTATCGGTATAAAATCTACCAACCATGTCAGTTTTTGCAATAGAAAATCCAATTAAACACTTTGGGTCTTACCCCTTTAGGTGAATCCAACAAGTTCCATACTTGGTTAGCATACATTGAGTCTATCATAGATTCTATTCCTTTTAACCAATTATCTAGATTAGAAATCTCCATGTATTTTTGGTAAGTTGTATGTTTTTCACCTATGAAAAATACTTCATCATAATATTATATGTGAAGTCCATATCTTAATAGCTCTTTATGAATCCTACCAGGCCATTAAGGTTTTTGTGTAACATAAGACCGTTCTTCTTCCATAACTATTTATGGAACCTATTCAACTTAATTCATGGGAACACTTCCTATTTGTTGTTCTTGAACTTCCTTAAGTTCAAAATTAATCCCAATTATACATCATATTAAGTGTTACTTTTTTAGGAAAACACCACGTCAAGACAAAAATATGCTGTGTTCAATAGAATTATAAAATTAATACTACATAGTCTCTTTGGGATAATGAAAAGTATGATCTTATCAGATTTTATGTCAATATTATCAGAATAAAAATGTTGTATGAATTCCTGGAAACCAAAAATATTCATGAAATATGTATTAGGACATTTCCCAGCCCATATCTTACATGGTTTCATTATTATTTTTTTATATAGAATGCAGTTTAACAGAAAAAATAGTTTCCAAAGCATAAACCCCAAATGAAAAAGGAGTATCACATAGAATCATCATCAATTTAACCATGTATAAAAATTTATGATTCCACTTTTAATACAAACCACTCCATTTTGGTTTCCCATGAGTGGGTTGTGAAATAATTATCCAATCTCTCGGATGAGTATGAATTCCTAGATTAAGTATTCACTAATCTAATCTGATAGGATAATCTTAATATTTTCCTAAATTATTTAATTCTTAATTTTTAAAATATTTCTACTTCTCAAAAGTTTCATACTTTTGTTTCATTAGAAACACCTAACCATACTGACTAAAATCATGATTAAAAGTAATGAAGTACCTAAAACCACCACTTTCTTGAGTACCCATCGGTCTTCCTACATAACTATATATATGATCCAATATTCTACTAGACTTTTCATCATTTTTTTCAAAAGGGGACAAGTATTTTTTGAAATAAAAAAGATTCAAAATTATAAAATGATTCATAATAAAATGAGTCCAAAAATCCATATCTATGGAGTATTTGAATGAATTGCTTATATATATGTCCTTGGTGATAATTCCAAAGGTATGTGGAATTAAAATAAACCCCTAAATTATTATTCCGAATTTTATAATTATGATTATCCAAATCTAGAATATATAAATCATCCATTATATCAAAAACACTTTAAAACAATTTATCCTTACATATAGAAAACTCTTTCTTTTAATAATGAATCAAAATACCATATTATCCAAAAAAGACACTAAAATAAAATTCATTTTTATGGTGGGAAAATAATTATCGTTTTTTAATTCTAGGACCAATACACTTTTTAAAATAATATCATATGAAATTATCCTTAATGAACATGTCATTCCCCATTACTGACACAACGATCTACTTCACCATTTTTCAATTCTCTCTAATATACGAGTCTATTTTTTTCATCCCAAATGTGTAATGCACAATCAGTATCTAATACCCAAGATTTATATCTGGTGGAATTGATCTCTATAACATTAAAATTTGGGTACTCTAAATGTTTCTCCATGAGACCATATCTAAATCCTAGATACCAAATTTTAACCATTTTGTGGGTTATATCTATTAATGATCTCAAAATGATTAATTAAATGTATTTAATAATCTTTAATAGGGGAATATCAATGAGTGATTATCCTTCTTTCTTTTATTTATCCATGATCCATATTTAATTAATTTATGAGTTTTCTTTTGAGTTCCTCTCATACTTAATTATTTAGGTATGGAAACATCCCAATTATAATAGTAGTTATTCTTGGATAGATGAAAAGATAAAAACTTATTTGAAACTATCATTTGGTTTGACTCTACTCTATTTATCTAGTATCATTCTCAAGGGTTTCCCAGCTATGTGTTACCCAAAGAAAACACCAAGGAAAGACTAACAATATAAAATCAAAAGGCACCCTGATTTGGTGAAACTTACCCAAGGATGATCTAATGTATTCTATTACTGCTATAATAACACAAGATAATCCAGGGGTGACCTGATTTGTTATAACATACCTGGTTGAATGATCAAGGTCTTAAAAAGTGTCAATTTAGAATAAATCACACAATTAGTGAGGCGATTCAATAATTTTAGGCATAAATATTGTGTCATTTTATATGAATATTTAGTACATATTATAATAACACACACCTCAAAACCATAATGGTTTAGTGTCTTTAGAGACTAAAAACATAATAACATATTTCATGGAGGATATTCATCTTCTCAGACAAATTTCATCTCACATAGTACCCTTATTTGACACACCTTACTTAAGAACTTTCTTCATATACAGGGGAAAAATAAACATAATAAAGGGTGATATTAGATGATATGTATGGGTAAACATAATATAATACAATAAATGATCATTGGTGAGTATAAGATAAGGATAAGGGTATAATAACATGATCAAAACTTATAAATTTCAAACATAATTAGTCAAATATCATTAATCATGAGTCATGGAATAAGTATTTTTCATAATAAAACACATAAGTCATAAGAGTGTGGAATCATCAATAAAAAGTCATAATCCATGAGAACATATCATAAGAATAAGACATAAGTCTGAGGTATACAAATAAGATTAGGAAATTATTTCATTATACAAGGTTCAGTACCATGTTTATCATAGTGCAAAAATCCGATATTGGATTGAGTTTGCTCCCCATTTTATCATTTCCATAGTCAAAGATCACATCCATGACTATAATAGTAAACAGAGTCCCTTATTGGGCTAGGTTCACTCTAAATTGTAGTTCATTTTATCAAATTAGACATAAATTTTTATGCAATGCATTAATGGGATATATAATTTTGGGCCCATTTAATACATAACAAAAGCAATACATATGTGTGCCCTAAGATCATAAAAACATTATTCATTTCGTCATAGCATAAAACAGGGAAAATAAATAGGTTTGATATAAAAATTTCACCACCATATAATCATAATATATCCCAATAAAGTAAGTGCATGATATAAAAAACAGTCATTATTTCATCATATCTTAATTAACATATGGGAACGAAACTGGTTTCTATAAATTATCCTTAAAAAATCAACATCATATGAAATCCTAAGAAATAATCTTTATGGTATCATAATAACATTTCCCCAATGAAGAATACTAATATTTCAAGGATTTTGACATCAATTAAAAATCTCATTATAGAATCATTTAAAATATGATTTTTAAAATCAAGAGAAGTTTAAAAACTAAAATTTCCTAATAAAATGGGTATATTATTTTCTTTTTATGAACTATTAATCTTGAAAATGAATATTCTTGATGAATGAAGGACATGACCATGGGAATATATGTTTATGCAAAATCTGTTAAAATGGAATATACTTTTCAAAGTTTGGTAAAAATTCAAAAGTGAGTCATACAAAAACCATTAGAAAATATTATTTTTAACAATTTTTAAATAAATTAAAATATAACAAAAATAACCTTTCTCAAACACTGAATTATAGATAAAAACTTCCATAAAATATTTAAAAGAACATGGACAAGGATAAGAATGATTTCTAGCCCAAAAAAATATGTAAAGTTGGATTTTATTTTAAAAAATACCCAACCATTTTATATACCAAAGAGATAGAAATTTAATTAAAACATGAAAAACCATAAATAAATATATTATAGTACAGTATATGGGGTTTAAAATATAATTATCACAAATTTTTCTTCAATGTAAATTTAACATAGTAAATATTGAAAAGAAATGAGATTGTAACATAATCCCTCACACCTTTAGTAATACCTAAATGAAAGCCTCATGAAAGAGATAAAATTAGAAATATTTTTAAATCCACCTAAGTTTCATTAAAATCTGCATAAAATACATTCATGGGTAGTATATACACCATGAAAAATAAATAAGTGGGGAATATGACATATGTATCACACAAATAAAAGTGAGATGAGAAAACCTTACCTCCAAATGGCCCAAAGGCCTTCAATTTTTACTAATTTTTTATAATACACATTTTTAGGGTTGAAGGGGAACCCTTACATGGCCCGTAGTCTTCGTGACATTACATGACATGAAAGTCATTTAGGAATTCATCTAGACATGAGAAACGCTTACCTCAACACTCAAGTTGCTTCATAAGTGCTCATAAAATACATTATAAAAAATTTATATTTATTATAAATCTATTCCAAAACCATATTCATACTTATAATACAAAATATTATTCACTTATAACATCTGATCACCAACTTATTAATAGTTATTAATTAAAATCATTATTCTAGGTGTTAACTGCTTGATTTTCCATGCATGTTTTGGCTTGGTGGTACTGATCCTAACAACAGAATCCAATTTTAATAATGGAAATAATCTTATTAATGATATAGATAAAATTTTTATTCATTATAATTAATTTTAAAACAATCCATGTATAGATGTTATGAAAAATTTATTACATCACTCCTTTGATATAGTAGTTTGTACATACGCATGAGTGATATATTTATTTCCCAAAGAATGAAAATAAATAAATGTAAGCTAAAAATATATCCTTAAAAAATAATAATAACATAATAAATATCATATATATTCATTAATTATACTATTATTACCATCTATGTTAAGTGAAAATGAAAAAATGAGTCACATTGCTTCATGGAGGTGGTGGTGCACATGTAAGCACAATCGATGTTATTGTTTTTTAATGAATGGAAGGGTAAGAAAGTAGATAATATCTTATATTTAAAAAACATAATTATGTCATATATATATATATATATATATATATTCCTTAAATACTTCATAATATCCATTCATTAAAGGTGGTTATGGAAAATGAAATACATCACTTTGTGGAGCCGGTAGTCCACACGTATGCACGAGCGATGATTTCATTACCCATTGGATGAAAATGAGATAGATAATAGTTATTCCATAAAAATAATAAACTTAAAATATATTAATGATACTAGAGTATTTATTTTATAATGGGTACAATATATCTTATCGATTTGAAATAATAAATAATCTTTAAAGAAATTGGTAAAGACTTGTACATCTTATTTTGATGTCCTCCTTTTGATTGAGCTTAATTCATTTTAAGGAGGTGTTTATGGTTACTATAGGGTCTTGGGGAATTCATAAGGTATTTTTAGATAAAAATTTGGACATATTTTTTAGATAAAAAACAACTCATATATTTCTTTGGAATATATAAATTGAGTCCTATATTATAGGCAAAAATCAATGGTATTTTCGTAATATTTCAATTTTTAAGGGTCATGAAAGTAATTTTAAAACTTTTATGTGGAACTTAATTGAACCATGAATGATAGGATAAAAATTTCACTTAAAAATGAGTCAATATAGTATTTTTATTATTTTTTAATGTTTCAAAATTTAATTTTAAAATACGTAATACCTATTAAGGCAATTTTAGGGACTATTCAAAAAAATTTCACAAGCGTTACACTGGTGTTGCCTAAGAATTCAAGGTAATTATACAGTCACTAAAATTAAAAATAAATTAACGTTATAAAATAATTTATCTATATTAAAAATAAATATTTATAACCATTCATAAAATATTTTTACCTCTATGGAAACATATTAGAGGTATTAAAAGAAAGAGTTACATTTTGTAATTATTAATTATTTAAACATAATATATAGGTCATAATCGAAGGAAAGTTGCACCAGATGACCATATTTTTAAATATAGGTTGATTTTTGAGGAAATAAACTCTTATAAATAAATAATTTCTAGAGTTGGATTTATTTTTAGGCCTTATCCCATAGTATTTAACCATTTTTACCCTTTACTGTGGTGATAACATTTTACCATAGTTACTGTTCATTAATATAAAAAGAAAATACATCATATTGAATAATTTTTTAATATGATGGTCTAAAATATGGAAATAATATTCTAAGATTAAATTTCTATAATTATGAAAAACTACATTTTATATAAGTTCATTAAATGAAAAAAAACTATTTTTTATAAAAATACATATTTTAAGAATAAAAATGATTTTATAACAAAATATGGAATAATATTTATTATCATAGATTTATATGTATAATGTTTAATGAAACTTGAATTATGTATCTTTAAAACAAAATTCAAAATATAATGGGACTTTTAAATTACTTTATTTAAAACAATGAAATATTGTTTTAAAAATTTAATATTTTTTAGTATTCACTCAGAAATAAATCATTTAGAAAAATAACACCAATTCAATCTTATCTAATTTTGATATTCTGAAATAAAAAGTGAAATATTTTTTTAACAAATTAAATTTGTAAAATTTCTACATTTATCTTTTAAATTAAAACACATCATATAAAACAAATCCCCTTTTATAGAAAAATTATGCTTTTAATAATCAAATATAATTAACCATATGTGATTTCATTATTATAATTCAAAATTTGGAGCTTATTTGTTAAGAAATATTAAATAAATTTTATTTGAAAAATGTTTCTAAATATATTTCATAATGTAATTAATCCTCTTTATACTCTCTAAGCTAAATAATTGGTTATAATGCTCACATTTGAATAATAATATCTTTATAGTATATCTCAGTTCATCTAAGATCTATATTACATGAATTAGAATCTATCAAACACATAAAAATTATTAAAGTGAAAATATTATAAAATCTTTGGGTGTTTCCCTTAGTATTTTAAAGTTTCTTATAAGGACACACCAATTTATTAAACATCATATGTATATTAAATACATAACTACTCCATATTATATAACCATTATCTTCCAATGTTTTATAATTTTTTTATGTATGCATTTTTATAGTGATTTAGTTTTAGAATCCCTATTATAACCACTAGATTAATGTGTTCACACCACATTATTGTGTATATTTTCTACACAACCCACAAATATATGTTACATACAGTAAAATGAAAGCCAAATATATTCAAACATATTCAAATACATCATATGCATAATGTAGATTAAAATTTCATTTAAAATTATAGAGTCATATGATATTGAAAATCGCCACATGAGTAAACGCGGATCAACAAATGACTGACCCCATTCACTTTTCCCGAATAAGGCTTATGCCTATGTAATGGTATATTGTCTGAGCCCAAGTCCCTCTCCTGAGTGATAATTTACATTAGTAAGAATTAAATTCATGATAACTCCAAAACCTAATATATACAACATTCAAAAACTATTTATATGTTCATAAGTTCAATTAAAACTGAGGTCAAGGTAAATGAAAACTAAATTTTAGGATATCGAACCAATCTTGTAATGCATATATCTAACTCCGATAAGAGATTTATTATTTAAATTAAAGCATACACAACATTCAAATTTCATAAATAATTTACTAAACATCAATATCAAAGAAAATAGATAAATAGATAAATAAATAAATATTTTATTTATTTATCAAAACATGAGATAAACACTTATGAACATTTAATAAATAAAATCAAATTATAAACTATAAATAATATAATTTTTTTATATTCACATCCAAATAAACTATTTCATATTAGATATTATATGAAATTTATATGATCTTCCATTAGTTATAAAAAAGTTGTGATTCTATTTATATTATATAAATATTTTATATAATCTAAATATCATATATTTTTTAATTTATAAACACATTATAAATCACCCCTTATATATTCTAAATAAATCTTTTATTTCTAGATTATAAAGCATTACATATATTTTTTGTATTTTTTTTAAATATTTACATGTAATATTTGCGGAAAATGATTCATAAAAATTTATTTAATTTATGATAAACCTTTTATAATTAATTAATTAATTTATAAATTACTTATAAGTTAAATATTCCCAAAATATCTTTTAACATGATTTATAATCATTTTATAAACCATTAAAAACATTTATATATTTAAAAACAAAAACATTTTCCCTATCAAACCTTATATATAATTCATATTCTACATAAGGGTAACCTGAATTTACACTTATGAAGACACTCTCCATAAGTGTGTAATATTTACACAACGTGCACTGCATAAGGGTAACATAGTGAATGTATTTATATATCCCATATATGTAAATATTACTCAGAGGTGAAATTTATGCAGACCTTCTGTATCAAGGTATTACCTATATATAGTAATTCTCTATAAGGGTATAACCTTTATATAGCCTCCATTCATAAAGGTAACACATATTATCTTTTCACAGCTCATGTAAAAATATGAAACTTTCAACTTTTTTACAATAATTTTTTACATCATTGTTCTTAAAAAACTAGTAATTGAAACACATTTAAATCTTGATTAAACTCACTCTGATACAACTGATGGGTTTCGTTTGACCATATTATATTCATGGAAAGTGGAAAAAACCCAAAAAAGGTGATCATTATTCATGAAATTATACATGTAACAATATTATAAAATAAACTACCTTAATCACCTAGTATAAAACTACTACACTATCCATATTATCTTAATGATTAAGTAAGATTGATGAATATCATAAAAGTTGTAAACAAATGATTCTTATATCTGAGAGAATAAACATTCATTTTGTTTCCAATTCATAACTTGAGGAGTTATTCAACATGGGTGATAAAACCTTATTCATAGAAGGTAAAGGAAGAACCAAAGGAGGAAGAGAGTTTTAGATTTTGTGATCCAATCCATACACAAAACTAAGGAAACAATCCCCTTATATAGATCATCCATAAAAATATTTAATGATGTGTGTCGGTAATCAAATTCCAATTCTTGGTATCGAACATTACTACCCGTTGGGTACAAATTTCATTGAAAAAATTAATAAATAAATGAAAAAATTGAGTAAACTAAATATTTGGTTTATAAATTATGAATAATAATATATGATAAAGTGGTAGTGGCAACATATGATGCTCATATGCAACATTCCAAGAGTAAATAGATCATATAAATGTGTTCACCATACATCACTTGCATGGATTTTATGTACACATGGAACATAAGGTGCATCGTGTGGGTGTGTGTGTGTGTGGGGGGGGGGGGGTGGGGGTTGTAATGGCTCAATGTTTCAAAACATGAACTTATTTATGATTAATAATAGAACATGGTTATGAAATGTACAAATACCCCCTAGGTTGTGATGGATTGAGGTTATGTCATTTATTTCGGACATCATGGATCTCTATTATAGAATGAGTTTATGAAAAGAGGTTGTGGTGATGTGGTGGTGGCTTTGATGTAGCTATGCATGTGGTGATGTGGTGGTGGTTATGTTGTGGCTGTGGTTATGGTGATGTTGTGGTGGTTATGATATGATTGTGGCTACGTTGATGTGGTGGTGGTTGTGGTGCATCTATGTTTGTGGTAATTTGATGGTGATAATGTGATTATGTGTGGTTGATTATATGGTGGATAAATTATAATGGCTGAAAGAGTGGTGATATTTTTATAGAACTTTGTATTTATTATTATATGATTCTAGAAATATTAAATCACCCTCATTTATTAATGGTATAAATATTATTAATTTAAAATAATGATTGCAGGTGACATAGTTAATGTTGATGACTACATGACTTTTTGATATAATATTTTATACTAAATTAGATTACCTTCCTAGTCCCTATACTTGATTATATAAGGATTCAACATAGTTTATCTCACTCATATTTATCCTGGCACATTTATTGCACAATGATACAGAATTTTTAAGATGTATGATCCAACTATGCACTCACTAGTTCTCACCCCTCTCTATTTCTCCTATTTTTTTACATTACAGGTCAATAGAGATTGGGGATGCTGCTGTTCGGGTGGCTGGAGAGGAGTGTTGGAGTTCTTTATTACGTTATCCTTGATTTCATTGTATACATTTACATATAGAGATTGTTTGGGTATGTGTATTTTTATATATATTATTTATATTTAGATTTGATTAATTTTTTGGTTTAATTTTCCTTGTAATTTAGAGATTAATTCCATATATACATATCAAAAATACCCTTGGTGTTAGTAGTCAACCTAAGCCCTATTGAAGGTGGGATCCCAGAGTCACAATTGTCTTTATTACTAACCTAGGAAGGTATTTAGTTTTTTGGGGGGGGGGGGGGGGTCCTGAAAATGTGGTATTAGATATTTTGGTTGAGAGTGGGAATAGAGTTTAAATTTATGAACAAGTGGGTATTGCATAAGTTTATAAGGGAAACATTATCATTAAACTTAAACTGTGATAAAGGTCAGGGGACTATAAATAAAATTGATCTTTAGGGCACCTTTGTAATGTTACCAAAACCTTTAATTTCAAAGGGATAGGGGATGTGACATGAGTATTTTGGCCCCTTGTGGTATGATGCAAGGTCCATAATAACTAACTATAAATGTTTAGGTGAAAATACACTAATTTTAGTGTATAAAATTTAGGAAGGGTGCTAGAATTAATATCAAAGGAAACATTAAATTTAAAATTTTAATTATTTATTATGTTAATGTGCATTTATTTATGCTAACATATATTCATATGGTGTAGTAGTTAACATTTCCTTACCTTCATTTTTATTTTCTTGATTCATGATAGTTAAATAACTATTTCTTATAAATCTATGGCATGGTATGATGCTTTATTTTATTTATATAATATAGGACTTTGAGTTTTATAATTGAATGTTTAATGTAGGATAATTAATGAACATTTAGGAGGATGCTTGAAATTAAAATTATTGTTTCCATTGACAGTGAATCTTGTATAAAGGATCATTATTCCCATGAATAATTTTTTCTAGAAGCCTCTATTATTAATCATGACCATAATGATTAATTAATGATTAAGTTAAAATATTTTGAATGGAAGGTTTTTAAAAAATTATTTTAGATTTTTAAATTTCATAAATGTTATGTTTTAAGATGAATCGGTAATTTTGTAGTTTGTTGGAATTAAATGAATGTTATAAGTATGAGTTCATTTAATTAAAGAAAATTCTAGAGTTATGAATTGATATATCTTAAATTATATGAATTAATGAAACAAACTCATACTTTAAAATTTTATTTAATTCCAACAAACATACATATTGTAATTAGAATGAATTAATTATGCATGATTTAAATTGAAAATTAATGTGATATATATGATTTTATTACTACCACTACAACAAAATTGTCTTTTAGTTGTTCCTGTAAGGGGCCTTTATGAGAATTTAAAAAGCGATGACTGCTAATGTGATGTTAAAGAGTAGGCTTTAACAATGATCAGAAAAAGAACCGATAAAGTTCCCATTAATCAATGCTTGTGTTTAAGTGATGATACAGGGATTTTTAAAACCTCATTGAGCCCCCCTTGATCAGTGCTTCCCCACCTCATTTATTAGTGTTCCCACCCTTTATCAATTCTTTTCAACCACTCACCATCCATCCATTTATCAACG
Organism: Viscum album; assembly: GCA_963277665.1. Classification (NCBI taxonomy): domain Eukaryota; kingdom Viridiplantae; phylum Streptophyta; class Magnoliopsida; order Santalales; family Viscaceae; genus Viscum; species Viscum album. Next base: position 164,682,575 of record OY728167.1, read on the forward strand.
CTTCCCCACCCCCTTTATTAGTTATTTTTGAAATTCCAGCCTCCTACGCACGCCTGGATTTGATCCAAGTACCCATCTATTGGAACACGAATGCCTTTACCAATACAGGAAGATGTTTTAATGCCTTTTTTCAGATATTTCTATATATATATATATATATATATTTACATATATGTTTTTATTCATATATTTATATAAGTATTTTTAAATACAAATTTAAAATATATGTTCGCGTGTGTTTGATATATATATATATATATATTTATTTATTTGAATATATTATATATTATATTCATTTATATATAGTAAAATATAATATTAATATATATACGTCTATTAATAGACACATGTATTTATATATAAACATTATGTATATATATTTTCATAAATAAATATATATATATATATTCATATATTTTTGTAATATAAAAATGGTTTTGATATTGTTTTAGATATTTTTTTAGAATATGTATTTATTTACATATATTTGAATATATATATATATATATATTTGTTTATTGACACACACATGTTTATATACAAACATTAGTTTTATAAGTAAATATATTCATATTAATGCATTGATATAATCTAAATAAAATGAATAATTTTTTAATTTCAAAAAATGAATAATAAATATTTATTTTTTATATTTAATAATAAATTTTTACATAAATATGTTGATATATGTATTTATACAACTTATTTATTATAAGTAAATATTAGAAAATATGTATATATATTTAATTATAAATAAAAATACATTATGAAAATGATAAAAATTCAAATCCATAATATCAATATTAATTTAATCCCTAGGAATAAATTTAGTCTCAACAAAAAAAGAAAAACACCCTTAAAAGAAACATAAATTCGATCGAATAGTAAAAAATTGGGATACCATAAATAAAAAATCATTTTTTGAGGGATTATGGGACTTATTTAGATTCTAAAATTTGACCAAGGGTTCTACCCCGTCAGTATGGTGTATCTCTCATCGCATTCTTCAGTTTGATATGTGGTAGAGCCCGAACAGACACACAGATCAAAAGCTATGGCTATTTGATGTTCAAGTCATGTTCTCAAATTATCTTAGATGATTCATTAATTCATTTAATTTTTATGCCATCCAACTATTATTAGATGAATATTTCTCAATAATAATTATATATTTATTAATTAATTATATTTTTTAATTATTTTATAAACCAGTTTAATTAAATATCTTGTATATTAAGTGTAAATACCTATTTATCTTTATCTAAAACATATTTAAAAAAACTATATTATAATTATATCAATATAAATATATTTATATATTTATATATTATTTATAATGAAAAATAATTTTTTGTTTTGAAATATACCCTTTATTAGTGCTAGAGAAAAAGTGCTTATAAAGGAGGGCCTTTATCAGTGCAAGGAAAAAATGGTTGATAAAGGGGTTTTTTTCAGCACTTGTAAGAAATTGATGATAAAGACCCCCTTAATTAGTGTTTTTTACTTGCACTATAAGGGCCCCCATTTATTATCAAATTTTTAGTATAACTAATAAAGGACCCCTTTATTAGTGATTTATTTCTAGCACTGATAAAAGGGGGGCCTTTATCAGCTCTTTTTTACAAGATTTAATAAATGACCCCTTTATCAATACTAAAAAACGAGTGATAAAGGGGGCCATTATCAATATTTCTAGCTAGGACATATAAATCCTAGCACTGGATAAACCCATTTTTTGTAGTGGTTTATAAATATTTTTAATAATTTATATATTATATAATCTTTTCTTATGTAAGCATGATAAATGAAAAAAATATGTTAGTTTCTATTTACTATATGATTAGTATGATGTGTAAATGTTATGAATGTTCTAAATCAATGGTAATTATGTGAATAATTAAATACATGATATGAAATTAGTCAGTATAATGTAAGTATTATGATTCTTTCAAATATTATGAATTTAATATGAATATGCAATGATCACATCCTATAAAATATTCCTTTTAATGATGGTTTAATATTATGTATTGGGTTTTTGATATTTTCTTGGACTTGGTAGATATCAGAATTCCTTTCTGATGATATTGGTTATTTAATTATCATGTTTGGATATTATGGATGTTTATTTTCCATTTCATGTTTTTTTAAATGAAGCACTATAATGTTTTTTTATATCTTCATAATGATTTGACATGATATTATGTAGTGGATATGGTTTATGGGGAGGAATATAGATCAGGTTGGGAGTTGATATGGCATATGTAATATGAAATGATGATGTGGAAAAGTTGTATTTTTGTGATGGGTTGATGGTGAAATATATTTTTGGTTAAAGAATGTACACCCTTTAACAATATGGTACTTTTTATATTGTTTATATGATTAATGAAATATGTTCTAACATATTTTTGACCTTATAAATGGATTGATGATTGTGGATGCTACAACGTGGGAACACAAATAAAGTTCCTTCATGAAGGTTTTGTGAAATGTTAAAGAAGAATTTTATCATTGTTCATATGAATGACATTATGAATAATTTTAAAGATGACTAATAGATGTTGAGATGATTGTATTGGGTTATGAGTCTCATTAATCATGGAAGTAGAGAGAGTGGTGACCCTTTAGAGTTGTTGTGAGACTCCAAGCCCTGACTTTGATCCATTTGAGGTGTATTGAGGTAGGTTTGTTGATATATTTTTGTTATTATGTGGTTATATATCATTATTATAAATGTCACAAGGCTTTAAATTATTTTTAATTTTTAATTTTTAGTTAGTTATTATTTGGGATGTGACAAATTTCATATATTTTTAATGCTACCCCTTTAGTTAAATAATTCTAAAGTGATTTTTAATATAATTATAAAATCCTATTACGAATTAAAATATGGTGGGTGTGCATTTATTTGTGATAAAAATAAATGCATCCACCCTTATTGAAATTAGTAATTGATATTCTAAATTTTTAAGGGGTTTAATTTTCATGAATATTTATTTAATTTTAAAGGTTTTCTAAATTATTTTAAAGTGGTGATTTTTCTTAAATGAAGCTAGTGAATGAGAAAAGAGTAGTTAGTAAGTGGCCAGTTGTGAGTTAGAGTGGTTTTTGTTTCCTTTATTCACTATTTTTTGTTTTTCCTTGGTGTTGAGGTTTCATGTTCGGACTCAAAAACAATCATTACATAATGATGAGTTCTAGGTCATTAATTTTATTGTAATGATGATAGGAAATTACCTTCATGACATGCATATTGAAATAAAAATTCTTTTTATATTTTCAGTAAAAAATAAAAAGTAAATCATTTAGAAAATGATAAGAATATTCCTTTTTAAAATTTCTATGGAAAGTAAAAAAGGAGTAAATATCAATTTAAACAATCATAGGAGTATATTTAAAACATTCTATAGAACATTTTAAAAACAATTTGGAGTTGGAATGAAAATATTATTGACCAAATATTGAAACAATGTTAGTTTTCCTTAAAAACATTATTCCAATATCTTGAGTGATAAAATATAGGGAAATGAAAGGAAAACATGTAATATTAAAACATAAATAGAGGAGAATAAAATACTTAATATTTTGGATGTAAATATCATATGATTTCATAATCATAAATTTAATTATAAATAATCCTGGTAAAAATGAGGTTGTAAAGTAAAACCCCAACTCTTTTGGAATCTTTTGAATCGTATCCCCAATGAAAGTTATAGCCTCAGATGAAATATTATATATCATGAATATAAATAAATTCCCAACATTACATATTAAAGGTACAATATATACACCACATAAAATAACTAAGTGGTGAATATGATATATTTCCTTCAGAAACAAATGTGAGATGAGAAACCCTTACCTCAAGTTTGACTTGTTTCACAAGTGCTCTGTCTTCTAGTATTAGAAATTATATTTTATTATAATTATATATAAATTTTTTTATACTTATAGTATAATATATGATCCAATTATAACATTTAAACACCAATTTATTACTAATTCTTTAATAAAATCAATTTTTCTAGTTGTTAGTTATTTTGTTTGTCATGAAATCTTTGGTTTAGAAGTTTTCAGTCCTTATAAATTGATCTTTTCACATCATATATAGAATTTTAATAATGATATAAATATCTAAAATATCCATTATTTACATATTTAGAGTCATCCATAAATGGAAGATATAAAAAATGAATTAAAATATTCATAGAGATGGTAGTCCTTATGTACACATGGACATTGTGTTCATTTTTAAATGAAAATAAATAAATAAAGATAAATAATACATTTTATAATTAGATAATTAATATATTATATTAACATTAAATCCATCATAATAACCAACCATCAATTATGTTTGTAGAAAATGAATTATATTTCTATATAGAGGCGATAGTCGACACATACACATGAGCGATAATTTCATTTTCCATTTATCAGAAAATAAGGTGGATAATAGTGGTTACATAATAATAAAAATAGTAATGTATATTGTGGAGACCGCAAACGTGATGTACAGGGAGATTACATTACTTTTGAGGAATAATTAATACATAACAAAAACAGACACACAAGGACCGTAATAGTTTAGTGACTTTGGAAACTTGGAACACATTCTTCTAATCATGGTGAAAGATCTTCAACATCTCCCATAAAGATCATTCCCTTTTATTTTCTTACCTAAAACCATTATTTATATCCTGGGGAAAATAAAACATAAAAATGGTGATCTCAAATTCTCAGTAAGGCTAAGCATGTAGAAAATAAAACAAACCGTATGCATTTGAACTTCAAAACATGAACATAAAGTTTACCCATCAAAATCTTGAGTTGTGAAATAAATCATGGCAGTACATAAGGCATAGGTCATAAAGGAACATCAATCATGATAAAATAGAATGAGAATAAAACATTTAATTGTGGAAAACCATTGAGAACATGATATGATTTCCATAGTAGCCAAGGCATTACTTCCAAGACCATCTTAGTGGACAAAGTCCCTTTCTGAATCGAGTTCACTCCTCATTCCAGTCCTGTATCACTGAACCGGATTAACTTACTGTTCCAGCCATGTCTATCTCATGAGATATAAATCATCACCCAATGCATTGGTTGGAGATATAGGTCCCACCCATCTCATAATGAAATCATTCTTACGTGTTCCACAACATAAACATAAATCATTCATCAAAACCTAAAGAATAAAATGGGTTTCATAAACATCATCCCATCATAACATAATCCATATAAAACAAATGGATATCATCTAATCATAAGAAAAGTAAAACCATGTAAATCATAGAGAAATTATACTAGAAACATACAAATATGAAATAATGTCATCTTAGATGGAATATAGTTTTGATAAAACACTTGAAATGAATTCTTGAGGAAAATATCCTTTCTTATTCAAAATCATTTTCTTTTCACAAAATGCCATGAAATTTTAAAATAAAAGGATTTTATTGAAAATAGTCATGAAATCTTGTTGTGGAAGCTTAATTAAAATAAGGCTTTATAAAACCATAAAAATCCGTTAATCCCGTATATGTTTAAAAAACATTCTCCTCGTACATTTGTCGAAAATGTCAAAAAGTTCCTCGTATGGTAAATAAAATAAAGATTTTTTCCATATCATGTGGTAAAAGTCAACAAAGTTTAAAAATGACTTTAAAAATACATGGAAGAATGGTAAGAATTTTATGAAAACATTTTTCGAATACGTGGATTTGAATGATAAATATAACCCCAGAAAATACATACAAATAAACAATATCGGATAAAAAATGAGATTGGAATAATTATCCCTTACCTTTGGTCCGATATGCATCGTACGTATCTGAACCTCTTCTTTTATGCTTCATATTAAGGCACTAGAGTTGGTATTTTGAGGAGACCTTAACCTCTATAATGTTTCTAGGGAATTTTAGAAGGGAAATGGTCAGGGGTTGGTCGAGCATGAAGGCTCAAAATTGTGTAAAGAGAAGAGGGAGGAGGTGCCCTTTTATAAGGGAGGAGAGGGGCACCTTCAGAAAAAATAAAATATTATTTTAAAATATAGTCATATTTTGTTTATAATAGCTCCAAATTGATTTATTTAGAAGCTAAAGTGGGGATGGGTCGATATCCTCTCATCCAATAGGTTTGAGATAAGTGTAGGTTACTATTTTAACCTTATAATTTAGATTTAACTCTATGTAAAATAATTTAACTTTTACCGTGTCTTCTTGTTTTCTTACACTACATTGTTAATAAACATACTATAACAAGCCAAACGAACCCAAAGTGGTTCATTATTAATATATATAACCTTATCTAAGACATTTGGCCGAACATTAGATTTTTAGGAATAGAATAACAAGTAATAATGTTATATTTGTTTTAAAAACTATTTTATGTCAATTTTGACAATATTTGGTAATTGATTATTGTAAAAATCATAACAGCATGATTAGTTTGAAAAATTTAATTAAATCAATACTAAAATTTCCAATTAACCAATAAAATTTGTGTAATTCATAAAAAGTCTCAAATTACATTTATTTGGGTATTTATAACATCAATTATGTTAATATTTCATTAATATAGTAATTACTACATCATCATTGTGTCATAAATAAATTTAATTATTTAATGTATAAAATTTATAAATAAAATAAAATTATGTAGTAAATCGTTTTAGCTTTCTAATTAATATTTATAGTTGAATTTATCTTATGTATTACCCTATATTAAAAATGTTTTAGTTATTAAACATTGATTTTAACTATTATAACTATTCTTTAAATAAAATAATAATAAATGTCCTAATCTAATCCAAGTGGACCAAAAGGGTAATATTTTATTCCAAAGGTTGTTTTTGGTCGAATTACACTTATCCAATAGAATTAGGACATGTTTTAGGGTAATAATAATATCATTTTTTCCTTAATTACCCTATTTACTTTTAACCGTGGTAAATAAAAGTAAAAAGTACCTATTCACGCAAAATTATTTTTATCTTATTGAACCAAATTTTACTCCTTGATATTAACTGTGTCTCTCGTATTTTCGAAATTCCACTCATAGAGGTGGTAAAATTATGTTTCATGTAAATTTTCAAATTCTCCTAGGAGGTGGGTAAAAGATAGTTAAAAGTTCAATAAAATTTTTATATATCGAAAATTATTATAAAATGACTCTAATGAATTAAATTAAACTTATATAGGTATTATGTATCAATTTTGACCTAAAATAAATTTAAATAAAATAAATAATTATTTAAATAAAAAGCTGGTTATTAAATAGTAACCCAGTGTTTTCATTATTTATCAAAAAATGAAAGTTTTCCGAAAAATACCAAAAATTCACCGTAGGCTAATTTCGATATTCCAAATCAAAAAATGAAATCCATTTTGAAAGTTAAAATTTATAAAATTTTAAAAAGTGGGTATTACTATTCATAACGGCTGGTTTATAATAATATTATATCAATATATCATTGTTTAGTGAAACCCGGTATTGCGTACTGCACACGCTATCGAGGAAGGTCATGATTGCGTGTAATGCAAGCCAAGTGAGGGATGCGTGTAGTGGAAGCTCCCATTGGTGTCACGTATAGCATAATTCAAAACTTATTTCATTTATACATTAAATAAAATCTATACTTACTTTTGCGTAGAATAATTTCTACAAAACAAAGTTGAAATTGTGTGTAACAAGAGCCAAGAATAGTGTTGTGTATACTGCAAGCTAATACGGTGTTGCATATAGCATAAGATAATTTTGGTGTATCGTACAACACAAGACATCAATGAAATTAAAAAGAATAATTCTCATAAAATCTTAGATTGTTACTTTATACCCCCTTAAAATTAATTTCACCCTCGAAATTCGTTGATGTTATAAATGGGTTACTACTTGAATGTTTCTTTCATAGAAACCCACATTGTAAAAAGGAATACTAAAACATCATTTTAAAAAAGGAACGTTAGAAACATAACGGATACCCAAAGTAACTCATCACTGGGTTTCCACATAGGAAAATATACGTCAAAATATAGATATGGAAGAGAAATCTAGCCATCAATTTCTGATGGAGAGTGGTAGAGAACATGGCTATAAAAAGCAAACATTCACAAAGCCATAAATTTGTGATGATCTAAGGTAACATCAGATTCATCGGATATGAGGACACTAGGACACCATTTTTGGTTTTCAAGATCATTTCCCCAAAGTTAAAGAATTTGAATTAGAAGAAATACATACTTTATTTTGGTACAATCTCACCGTTGTTCGTGCCTTGAACAATTTCAACTTCATCTCTTAATGAAATGAAGTTGAATTTGTCATTCGTGAAGTGTTAGCAGATCATGTGATTGAATGATGGGTCATTCCATCTGTCTCAAACAAAAGGTTAGAAAAATTTATCAAATATAAATAAGTCCATCTATGGTGAGGTTAATCGTATATGATTCCGAAAATGGACTTATACTTCATCTATCATACCGCTTAATAAAATAAAACTAGTCTCTACTAACCAGGGACTTCCTGTAGGCCAGTGGTAGGCGATAAAGGCCTGTCACACTTTGGTTATGGGTTCGATTCCCATAGCCTTGTCTGACGTGACGGGTTGTCACACGTTCTACAGGTTGTCCCTTTTCTTAAACTACACTATTATAACATTCTATCAATAATATCGAAAAAAATTTCTAGCCTTAAACAATACTAACTTATGTTCAACATAATCCATTCCAATATTTAGGCTTATCCAAAATACTTCTTTCCAAACTCCTAGTATAAAGAGAAAGATTACTAAAAAGGTCATATAACAAGCATGTGAATACCATCATTTATCCCTTATATATCACAAGATATATCTTGTTGACTGCATTCCAAGCATGTGAATACCTTAATCTTGTATTATCTTGAAAAATTAATACCCATTGAACCTTAGTGAAAACATGAATGTTGTCAAAAGTTAACTCTTTCCACATACAAAAATCCCAAAAATCTGTATAATCAAACCAGGATATCACAATGTACTTATACTAGTCATGCACTCATTAATACTATCAAACATTTCATTATCTCCTTATCCTTTCATTATGAACATATCATGTACCTTTCAAAAACATTTGAATAACCTTTCATGTTTACCGGTACCATTCATCATATAATTTCAAAAACTGAAGGAAAGACAACAGTGTAACAATCCTTAGATTTTTCTTTATTCCATAATACCACACATTATTCTTGATAAACATACAATCATTCCACTACCTTCTTTAACCACTAACTAATCTTCATCATTTCTTTCATCTCATATATCATTTGGAGTCTCTTCATCATCATCCACATAAATACTACCCATACGACCATGCTGATTCTCTTCATGAAATTTTCCCTTAGATCATTGGTTTGCATAATGCTCGTACATTCCACATTTAATACATTTAATCATTGTTGATGTCCTAGCAATACTAGTATCCTTTTCCATGGTGTTAAACAAACCATTTCCATTAGAATTACTAGCTTTGTGTCCTTCTTTTGCACACCCAATGCATCTTCTAGTTCCATTGAATCATTTTCCCTAATGCCTCATAGTACATGGTTTACATGATGTAAATTGAACATTCTTTCCTCTATGATCATCATGAAACTCCATCTTTCTCTTATTAGCTGAGTCAGGAAACTTAACAAAGTTTAGATTATTGATCATATTATGAGATTGCTGATTAGGCATAATAACAATGTTTGGACATCCAAATCCCGTTTCATTTGTCTGCTCATGAATAATATCATTCCATTTTCCATCATATTCTCCATTAACATGAACCCTCTTGTTTCCTACCATTTCATAAAACCCAAAAAGAATAGTATGAGAGGAAAAACTCGTACTAGAAAAACAACATAATCAAGGGGGTGTACTCTCAATATCTAACATCTTAGGTTTAATTATATGATTGTTACCATAATTCTTGGGCTATAACCCATACTTATACTTAACCTTAGGGACATCCCTAGACATACCTTATAAATATATATAGGGATCTCACTAAAGTTTTCGCATACTAGTTTCCAAAGGTTAACTAAAACATCCCTTTGATACCAACTGTAGAGACCCCAAACATGATGTACATGGTCATTACATTAATTTTGCGGAATACATAATACAAAACAAAAATGTACACACAATGAACGTAATAGTTTAGTGACTTTGGAAACTTAGAAAACATTCTTCTAATCTTGGTGAAAGATCTTCAACATCCCCCATAAAGATCATTACCTTTTGTTTTCTTACATAAGACCATTATTTATATCGTGGGGAAATGAAAAATAAAAAGGGAGAGATCAAATGCTCTGTAAGGGTAAGCATGGAGAAAATAAGACAAACCATATACATTTTAACTTCAAAACATGAACATAATGTTTACAAATCAAAATCTTGAGTTGTGAAATAAATCTTGGCAGTACGAAAGGAATAGGTCATAAAGGAACATAAATCATGATAAAATAACAAGGGAATAGAACATTTAATTTTGGATATCCATTAAGCACATGATATTATTTCCATAGTAGCCAAAGAATTACTGCCAAGACCATCTTAGTGGACAAAGTCCCTTTCTGAATCAATTTCACTCCTCATTCCAATCCTGTATCACGGAACAAGATTAACTTACCATTCCATCCATGTCTATCTCATGAGATCTAAATCATTACCCAATGAATTGGAGGGAGATATAGGTCCCACCCATCTCATAATGAAATCATTATTACGTGTGCCACAACATAAACATAAATCATTCATCAAAACCCAAAGAATAAAATGTGTTTCATAAACATCATCCCATCATAACATAATCCATATAAAACTAATGGACATCATTTCATCATAAGAAAAGTGAAACCATGTAAATCATAGAGAAATTATACTTGAAACATACACATATGAAATAATGTCATCTTATATGGAAAATATTTTTGATAAAACACTTGAAATGAATTCATGAGGAAAATATCATTTCTTCTTCAAAATCATTTTCTTTTCACAAAATTCCATGAAATTTTAAAATAAAAGGATTTTGTGGGAAATAGTCATGAAATTTTGTAGAGGAAGCTCCAGAAAATAAGGCTTTATGAAAATGTAAAAATCCTTTCATTCCATATAAGTTCAGAAAAACATTATCCTCATAGTTCTATCGGAAAAGTCAAAAAGTGCCTCATATGTTAAATAAAAGAAAGATTTTTTCCATATCATGTGGTAAAAGTCAACAAAGGGTAAAAAAGACTTTAAACATACATGGAAGAATGATAATCATTTTATGAAAAAAAATTTAGAATACATGGATGTGGATGTTAAATATAACCCCAGTAAATACTTACGAATAAACAATCTTGGATAAAAAAATGAGATTGGAATAATTATCTCTTACCATAGGTCTGATATGCTTCGTACGTATCCAAACCTCCTCTTTTAAGCATCCTATTAAGGCACTAGAGTTGGTCTTTTAAGGAGACCATAACCTATATAATGTTTCTAGGGAAGTTTATAATGGAAATGGTCAGGGTTTGGCCGATCTTGAAGGCTCAAAACTGTGTAAAGAGAAGAGGGAGGAGGTGCCCTTTTATAAGGGAGGAGAGGGGCACCTTAGAAAAAACAAGAAATACTATTTTATAATAAAGTCATATTCGGTTTATAATAGCTCCAAATTGATTTATTTCGACGGTAAATTGGGGATGGGTGGAAATAATCTCAACAAATAGGTTTTAGACATGTTTAGGTTACTATTTTAACCATATCATTTAGATTTAACTCTATGTTAAATAATTTTACCTTTTCCGTGTCTTCTTGCTTTCTTACATTATATGGTGAATAAACTTACTATAACAAGCCAAACGAACCCCAAGTGGTTCATTATTTATATATATTACCTTATCTAAGTCCTTTGGCCAAACCATAGATTTTTAGGAATAGAATAACAATTAATAAAATAATATTTTTTTTAAAACTATTTTATGTCAATTTTGACACTATTTGGTAATTTATTTTTTTAAAATCATAACAGCATGATTAATTCGAAAACAGTTAATTAAATCAATACTAACATGTCATATTAACCTATAAAATTAGTTTAATTCATAAAAAGTATCAAATTACATTTATTTAGGTATTTATAACGTCAATTATGTTAATATTTCAATAATAATGTAATTACTACATCATCATTGTGTCATGAATAAATTAAATTATTTAATGTCTTAAAAATATAAATAAAATACCATTATGTAGTAAATCATTTTTTCTTTCTAATTAATATTTATAGTCTAATTAATCTTATGTATAACCCTGTATTAAAAATGTTTTAGTTATTAAACTTTGATTTTTACTATTTTAACTCTTCTTTAAATAAAATAATAATAAATGTCCTAATCTAATCCAAGTGGACCAAAATGGTAATATTTTATTCCTAAGGTTGTTTTTGGTCGAATTACACTTATTCAATAGAATTACGACATGTTTTAGGGTAATAATAATATAATTTTTAGCCTTAATTACCCTATTTACTTTTAACCGTGGTAAATAAAAGTAAAAAGTACCTATTCACCAAAAATTATTTTTATCTTATTTAACCACATATTACTCATTAATATTAAACGTGTCTCTCGGATTTTTGAAATTACACTCACAGAAGTGGTAAAATTATGTCTTATGTGAATTTTCTAATTCGCCTAGGAGGTGGGTAAAAGACGGTGAAAAGTTCAATAAAGTTTTTATATATCTAAAATTATTATAAAATGACTCCAATGAATTACATTGAACTTATATAGGTATTATGTATAAATTTTGACCTAAAATGAATTTGAATAAAATAAATAATTATTTAAATAAAAAGTCGGTTTTTAAATAGTAACCCAGTGTTTTCACTATTCATAAAAAAATGAAAGTTTTCAGAAAAATACCAAAAATTCACCCTCGGCTAAATTCGATATTCAAAATCCAAAAAGAAGTCCATTTTGAAATATAAAATTTATAAAATTTTAAAAAGTGTATATTACTGTTCATAACGGCTAGTTTATAATAATATTATATCAATATATCGTTGTTTAGTGAAACTTGGTATTGCGTACTACACACGCTATCGAGGAAGGTCACGATTGCGTGTAATGCAAGCCATGTCAGGGATGCGTGTAGTGAAAGCTCCCTTTAGTTTTGTGTATAACATAATTCAAAAATTATTTCATTTATACAATAAACAAAATCTATTCTTATTGATGCGTAGAATAATTTCTACATAATGAAGTTGAAATTGTGTGTAACATGAACCAAGAATAGTGTTGTGTATACTGCAAGATAATACGGTGTTGCATATAGCACAAGATAATTTTGGTGTAGCGTACAACACACGACATCAATGAAATTAAAAAGAATAATTCTCATAAAATCTCATGTTGTTACATATATTATAGGTATTGAATTTTTAAATTTATTATGAATATGATATATTTAAAGGTGGTATAAGAAGAAATAAATTGGAAGAGTTCGAGTAAGGAAATTATTTATTCTTCTGTATACCTCCTTTAAATCCCTTCTCAAGGGCCCTTGGAATGGAATTTTAAGAATAAGAACACATATAATCCATGGATAGATTATTTTGGAAGAGAATTGGGTTGGGTTTTGTTGATCCAGGTGGCACAAGATGGGGTATGTAAAAGAGGACAGGTGGTACCCTTTTATAAGTGGGGAGGGATAAAACCTGAATATTTTAAATAATTAAAATATTATTATGTCATTTTCATGAAAAAGTGTCCCATAAAAAATTAAATTTATATTCTAAGGTGATAATGGTCGAAATCCCTTCATCAAATAAAAATTAACACAAAAAATCATGGCCCTATCACTTTGTTGTACACTAGGTTATAACGATTTACCATTGTAGTGTCCATGGACCAGTTAGGTACCACTGAGAGGAGGGGAGAATCAATGGTACACTATTATTACAAATTATTTTTCTTTTTATTCAACCTATATGACTAATTAAAGTATCGATCCCTCAACTATAATCATCAGCCTCATGAGAGAAGCATTAATATCCAATAAATCACAACACGCAATGATTTACAAGGTTTGATATAATGAATTACTCCTTACTATGTTAGTTGGACACCCCAACATGAATTCTACACTATATCAGAAGGTTATTCAATAGTAATTGGTTAGGCCCCCAATTAAAAACCAGTTATACCCCCAGCGAAAATCAACATTCAACAGTTGGTTTCACCTCCAAACTACAACTTCTTCATGGTGATTGGTTAGACCTCTCAATAACAATCTTTAGAAACTGGTTAGACCCTCAACTGTAGCCATAACTTTCATATGGATTAATCCACTATAGAAAGATCAATTGAATATCCACCTCCATAATCTTTTTAGATCACATTAGTCTATGTAAAATATCAAGTACCTTTGCATTCATGCTGGTCTTACTCAAACAATATCTAATCATACTATATAATTAGCTACCTCTATGCAACAATTCTTAGGTAATAATTATTTCTTCTAATTATATCCATCAATATATATTTAATACATGGATATGAATTTTTTCTAAATCGTGGATTGAAATTCTATCACAACTTCATTCACAAAACACTACACATTGATTATGAAATATATTTTGGATGTGAAATTATTCTATATTCATGCATGTATGTATTATATTGGTTGTTCATCTCAACGTAATATGTGAAACAAAAAAAATGCAAAAGCTTCACACTTTCATGCATAAATAATTGCATGTGAAAAATGGTTTTTATAATTCACATAGATTCAAATCCTCTTAGTGCTTGAGTTGTTACGGTTTATCTCAAATAATTACACATGTGAATGTGATCATGAATAAATACATGTAAGTACATTCACATGGAAACTCAACCACTTGCTGTCAAATTTTCATACCCACTATTCAAATAACAATTATGATTTCTTGTTCACACACCTTCTTACCTGAACACTGATATATGCACACACTGAATAGTTGAACAATCTCTGAACAATCCAAAAGCATGTACTGGATGCACCACACTTCCTTCTTCATGTAATGTATGCTGATTATTCACAAAGATCGTGCAAACCTAGATAATGAAAATGTAGATTACTATGATACCTTATATGGATTCATAAAATTGTATATTTTTGAAGAACTTTCAAAAGTGGTATGCACTTATCGAAGACCCGTGGAACTCCTATTCTACTTTGTGTAAAAGGATATGTGGTACTTATTTCTTCTTCAAATAACCATGATGTTGATATCAACACCAGTTCATGGAAACCCACTTTATTTATAGGACTCTTGAGTTCATGTTTCACATGACAATAGGGACATGAAATTATTCTACTCCATGAAAAAAAAGTTGTGAAGATATCTCTACCTTTTGTGAACCAGAAAGTGTAACATTTTTATTTTTCCCTCTCAAGAAGGACCCTTGGCCACATGATAAACATAAACTTGATGTGATATAACACTCAATTTTTTATAGGAAAACCATACCAATGGAGTACTCCAAAAATCACAATCTTTAATCCATTTCATTTTCTCGTGCAACACTACCTCACATCATGTGATATCACCATCATCGAAACATAATATTTTCTATACACTGTATCTCATTTATTTGACCTTCATTAACTCATTAAAACAAAGTTTCATGTTTTTTTTATCTCATTGGAATCATCATAACAATCCAATGGTGATCGGATGTCATGAATAGATCAACTGTAGATGCTGCATTGAGAATGTATGGAGAAAAGTACCTCTCAGGTGGATGAGGTTGAAGAAAATGAATTGTGTTTGAACTAATGGCTTGGATAAATCAGATATTATGGCCCAACATCTATTCATGTTTTTATTGTGAATAAATAGTAACTATAAAATACTGATCCCAAATAAAAATGGTATTTAGTCCCATGATACAATGTAATATTATGAAGATTAGTAGCTGGAAAAAATTGGTTAATGGTCTGATCATCAAACTTATTCTGGCATCACTCCATTCCAGCACTCTATCTTACTGTTGTGCTACTCTACACGGTGACTACTTCTACTCCCATGTGCTTTAACATGGAGAACTTATTGATTCAATAAGTTTAGTTATTTATTTCCCATTCCTTTATGTTTTGAAAACCAAAAATATGATCCTTACCAAACTCAAAACCTTATAGTTCCTTCGAATCTGATTCCCTCTGAATTGTGAATCTGATTTCTTTTGAAATCATATTTGAATTTCTTTTGAAATCAGACTCCGATTTCTTCTGAAATAATACTCTGATTTCTTATGAAATCCGAATCTGATTTCTTCTGAAATTAAACTCATATATCTTCTGAGATCATACTCTGGTTTCTTGTGAAATCAAACTCTCATTTCCTCTAAAATCAGACTCCAATTTCATCAGAAACTAGAATCTGATTTCTTCTAAAATAATACTCTAATTTCATCTCCAATAAGACTCTGATTTCATCTAAAATAAGAATCTAATTTCTTATGAAATAAAACATCTATTTCCTCAGAAATAAAATTCTGAATTCTCTAGAAATCAGAGTCTAAACTCTTATTTTTCCAAACTCTGAAATCTTCATAAATCAGATTTTGAATTTATCATAAATCTGATTCCCAATTACTCAGAATTCAAACTATGATTATCTTTTATTTCGTAATACAATTGTTCATATTGTTAGTCTATGGTTTTTACATCCTTCATAATCCTATTAAATGTTTTTCTTATAGTTGCTTCATTTCCTTAAAGTAACATTTCATTTTATCGAATCCTAAATATGCTAATGTTTCTTAAGCATAAAAATGATTTCCTTACATATTATTGTTTCTTACTCCTGATAGTATTTCCAATGATTTTTCTTACAAAACGATGTCGTACAATATTCTTTTAAACTACCATTGGCATAGTGACACATATACAGGTCCCTCAGAGATTTAAGAAAAAATTAAACTCTTGGAGGAGGATCCGACCATTGGATCATTTTCCTATAAATACCCCAACCATTTGAAATATTGTGATGTGTTGAGGTGATAACAAAGATCTAGAGATTACATGATGTGATGCTGGTAAGTGATTTCTAGAGAAAGAGACTCTCATGCTTTGTGTGATCTATGAAAATCTTGTTTAGCTGTGAACAACCTATTCATCCTACCTAATGTGATTATAAGTTTCTAATCAATCATGGTCTTCTGAGGATAAGAAGATAGAGGTTCCGACTACATTAAAGTTCGAGGGATTGAGGGGATAGAAAGACAAACTCTAATACTCTTATTGAGGTCTTACCTTAGTTTGGTTAAAACATAATTTCTTGAAATTATAAATCAAGGGGCCTTTATCCAGACATGTTGGATACCCTTCTATATTTGGTAAACTTCTTCCTATACTTTTTAGCTTTTCATCATTATATGATTTTAATTCTTCTACATTTAGTTAATGAAAGAAAGTATAACATCCTTATAATTTCTTATTCGTGTATACACTAATATGATAATATTCTATATGATTTAAGGTAGAATCATTCCCTAAGTAAACATTTCTTATATTTCTTTTTAGGATCCATATTTTTAGATCTTAAGCAATATTGTTTCTTATTTAAGAACTAAATAGGGTTTGTGAATCCATATCATTTAATATTGTTAAAAATATATTCTCTTAAGGATAAAAATGATTTTTTTAAACCTATAATTCACCCTCTTGTAATTGAGCATCTACATATATACGACAATCCTATAATTGGTATCAGAGCAAGTCTCTGAATTAATTATACTTTTATATTAGTTTTATTGCTAAAAATTTATTTTTTAACTTTACTTGTTCATGTTTTTTTAATGTTATTCTTTTTTATAATATTTTACTAATAACTAGTTTTGTGGAAAATATCTTTTTAATTTATTTATAGAATGGAAGGAATAAACATTAGTTTTATAGAAAATTTAAATTCTACCAGACCGGCAATTTTTTATGGTAATGATTATGAGAACTGGAGAGATAGGATGAAGAATTTTGTTATCAACAATAGAGTGGATATTTTTTTCATTCTCACCAGTGAATACAAGATTCTTAACAGTGAAATCAAAACATTCAAAAATAAACGATAAAAAGAATATCAACTAAACTGCAAAGCACGTAATAATCTTTTATGCTCCATGACTAGGAATATTTAAATCCAAATATATTCTTGTGAAGAAACAAATAGAATCTGGAAGAAATAAGAAGTTACACACTTTGGAACATCAAAAGTTATAGAAATAAGAAGATCTATGATAAGAGCTGAATATCATGGTTTTACATTTCCTTATAGAGAACTAGTTTTCAAAGTACAACAATGATTTTTGACTATCGTAAAAATTATTAAATATATGTGTGAGAAATAAATTTATGATGAAGTTCTTGTGGAAAATATATTGATATTATTCCCAATGAGTGTGAATCTAAAAGGACAACTATTGATGAAAATAAGAAAGTATCCAACATCACCCTTGATGAGTTATTCAGAACTCTTCTTCAGCATGAAACTAGACTGAAGAGAGATGTAGAAATTAATATGAAGAATAATGGTAATGGAAGTGTTTCTTTCACTACTACATCTAAATCCAAGACTATGGAAGGGTTAACAAGATCTAAATCTTGGAAAGATGTTGTAATATATCTAAATCACGTTACAATGATCAGTCTGAGAATTAACTATCCAATTTTCCTTGAAGGAAGAACAAGATTGTGGGAATGGATGATTTTCTGTATAGGTATAATAAGAAATATTGAAAGGAGATGAAAGAATCAAGAGTAAATTGTTATGAATTAAAAGGGACTGGACATATCAGACCTGGTTGTCCAATGCTTAAGAGAAAATACAAAAATTATAAGCATTCTAAAAGGAATATAATGATGTTCTAAAAATCTAAGGCTACCAAAGACTTGAAGGCCAATGACACCTAGAGTTCCAGAGGTGGTGACTATACAGATGAATCCTCAGAATATGAATCTTCTAGTCAGAATAATATTGGTATTATGACCATATTACCTATTAAAAATAACTGTCTTATGGATAAGGTATAGAATTCTGAATCTTTAACCAATATTTCTTTAATGAAAAATCATTCTAATGACCAATATTATAAATCTTTGGATGTTGAATCTTCCTCATTAGAAAATAATACATTACTTTTGTTTGAATAAATATCTAGATTTGGGAAATTACTTGATAATGAGAACTGTAATATAAAAAATAAGTTAGAGAAAAAAAATTCTTGAATTTCTGTTTTAATAAAAGAAGTATTAGACCATTCTAAATAACATTATCAGAAAACAATTAATTTTCATAATATTTATAAAAACCAAAAGGAAGTTAATTCTGATATGGATAAAATTTCTAAAGATATATAAAATGTTATTTCTAAGAAAAATGTTGTAGTGGCTAACTCCAAACCTAAGACTAATGACTATGAGGATAAGAATTTCTTCATTAGACTAAAATATGATTTTTTTCCTCAAAGAAACTTTTTCCAAATTTCACTACTGAAAGGAAATAATTTGATAAAATTTATTCACAACTATGAACTCTTATGAATAGTTCTGGATTTGGTTATACTCTTTCAAAACAAGTTTATAGTCACAATTATTTTTCTCTCCTAAGTGATCTTTTTTTTTCACTAATTTTCAATATAGAGGACATTGGGAGAGAAGTTTTTCTTAAAATAAAGCACAATCCCTAGGTTTTCAAAAATCTTACATTTCTAATAAAATTTGGATACCTAAGATTTTACTTTCTACAATTTCTAGATCCAAACATGTTTGTATTCTAAAAGTCTAACTATTTGTTTCAAGAAAACAAAGGAAGTGCCAACAACAATACATGAAGCATGGATAGTGGGTGTTCCCATGACATTAATGTTAACAAAAATTTCTTTGAAAATATTATCCATATGAAAGGGGGAAAAGTAAATTTTGAAGATAATTCTCAGGGAGACACTTTTGGTACAGGTAACATTTTTATTCTTATAAAGGATTTAATTTATATGTTTTATTTATTAATTGTCTTAAGCACAACCTTATAAGCATAATCCAATTATGTGATGAAGGTTACCCTGAAAATTTTAGTAATGATAAATGACCAGTACACAATTCTAATGAAGAGTTTATTATCTATTTCCATAAGAATTAGAATGTTTATAAACTGAGCATAGAAGACATTAGGATCCAAGACATACATTCCCTTAGTACAAAAGAAGATCAATATTTGTTATGGGATAAAATACTTATAACAACCCTTCATTTTATTAAACACTTAAACATGATTTATTACATAGAAAATTTCACTTGATACAACATAGATGATCGAGCGGTATAGTTTCTCTAGTGATTAGGAACATTATATAACAACTTAAAACATAGGGTGCAACATCTTTTTTGAAAACATCCTTTACATGACCACTACATTCCCTCGTACATAGCATTGCATGGGATAACCTGAGGACATGCATAAGAGAAGGGTGAGCTATAAAGCCCAGTAAGGGAGTTAACGAGGCAGAACATGAAAGATACAATACATGTTAGGAAATAGGCATATCAAGGGGACATAAGATAAACATGAACATAAAGGCATGATAAAACACGATTAACATAACATGGAAATTTGGTGACAACATTTAACATGATTTTAGCATGATCCAAGGCCCATTGCACATGTATCATGCATAAAAACTCATTTAAAATTAATTATAATGAGTACACCCTCATTGAACTTGATGTATCATGATACTAATCTTTACCTAACACATTGGAGCGCTATCTGGGCACACCCTTCTTAAACATTTCATTTCATGCATAAGTGTGCCACATGGATCATATAACATGGAATCATTCAACAAAATAAGTTTTTACACAATTAAGAAATGTGGAATACACACATGAAAGAACCATTAAATATTTATATGTTCTTAAAGTTGAATTCTGTTGATAGATACATGAGTATGGTATTCACTACATAATGATTTTTTCTTGGAGAATCGCTGCGCAATTACGGCAGCATAACGGCATGACCAAAAAATTCATAAAAAGGGTCGATGAGAGAGAAATGGGTGTCTAATAATATTTACATGAAATTTAAAGTAAGGGGATCATATAGATACATGTACCAACATAACCAAATTAATTTATATTCATAATACAATGAAATTGCTTGAATGTAAATGAAGAGAGAGAAATTCCTTATGGAATTTTGGCATGGTAACAGGTGTGCATGGGAGGCATTAAATGAGAGTGAAAGAGTTATCTCATAATTCAGACAAAACGAGGGAAGTATGGGGGAGGTGAAAAATCATACCCCAACATTTTTAATTGAAATTAAAATGGTATAGAAACATAATAACATTTAGACAAAAATGAGAAAAGAGGAAATCCCTTTCTTGGAAGTGTGATACCAAAGGCATGGTAGAGGCTTGAGAGAGGCTTCATAAGATCTTTTAGCACCTTGGGAGGATTCTTGAGAGATTGGGGAAGTGGTTGGATGAACTAAAAAGGCTTTGAGTGATGATTAAGTGGGATCTTGGGTGGTTTTATATAGGAAAGGAGAGTGAAATCTTTATTATTTAGGTTTGGGTCACCACACATTAAACTAATTAATATCACAATCCAGCCCATGGTTTTTTCAAAAGGGGTGTGGAATACAATATTTTTTATGTCCAATGACCTAAATTATTAAAATAATAGGGTTTATTATGTGGAGGTGAGTCACACTCTCAGGGAAATTCATTTAAAAAGTGAAAATGTTTTATATCTCTTGGAGGGTCCACTAATGTTTTGTAAAATAAATAAAACAAACATAAAATCACATTATTTTATTTTTAAAACATATATTGGACGAAAATAATGTTTATAGTATTTTGTTACATCACTATTGGGTCATTATGATGTCATAAAACTCATTATATATTTAAACGGTATTTAATGTTTACCCAAAAACACATCCGTCTCAGAAACTTTTGAAAAATTCACCATTGGATAATTTTGATGTCCTAATTCAAAAAATAATATTCATTTTATCTAAATAATTTTCTAATTATGTTAATTTTTAATGTTATAATAAAAACCAATATTTATCGAAAATTCATGGGTTTTGACAAAATGGCTTTCAAACCTTAATAAAAATTAAAATTGCATTCATAAAATTATACGATCATTTATATTTAATAAAAATTAATTTAATAATAAAAATAATATTTTAATAAAATATTATTTAATACGAAAATCCATTAATTCATTTACATATATTTCTTAGTTGAATATTAACTAAAAATATTATTTGTAATTTAAAAACTATTTATAAAGAAAAAATAATAAAATAAATGAATATTCATTATTACATACTAAAATAATTCACATAATCATAGTTCTAAGGCCTTGTTACATAACGCCTTATAACACTCATATAAAACTGAATGGTAAGGTGTGCGATGGTGACAAACTCTTGGGTAGATCAGATAATATTGCTCGGGTGGTAATATCTATCAACTTCCACTTCTCTCATAGGAGGTTCCATTCGCGCTTAACATGTTGAAGCTCGGATTGGGATTGTTCAAGAGAAAAGGCCAATGAAGCCACCTCCTTTCCGAGATTTAAAAAATGGGCTTCATACGGGGCAAGTCTACGGGATGAGGCAATCATTTCCTTTGTTTGAGTAAATTGGATTTGTTAAAGCCCTATATTTATTCAAATCACGTGATTACTATTCAATAGATATATTAGCAATGTTCACAATTCCTAATGATATTTTAGTATCCAAAAACATGAAACCAATGAAGTTCACATTTTATATAAACATTTTACATAATGAGACATTTAATTAGATCAAATGGAATTTTCATTAATGAATGTTTGAGTCGTTACAATTTTCTCCCCTTATGAAATTTCACCCTCAAAATTTCCTTTTTCCACACTAAAACAGATGTGGGTAACTTTGCTTCATCATTTCCTCCAATTCCCACATCGCTTCTTTAAACATATGGTTTCACCAAAACTCCATAATGAGGGGCATTGTTTTTCAAGTAGAACATTTTCTCTATGATCTAAGATCTTCCCTAGTTTCTCTTCACAATAAAGATCATCCTCTTACTGTACTACCTCTGATGAGAGTTCATGTGAAGGGTCTTGTAATAACTTCCTTAAGAAGGAAAAATGAAATACATCATGTAATTTTTCCATGGTAGGTGGAAGTGCTAGTTGATAGGCCACAATCCCGAAAGGCTCAAGAATCTCGAAGGGCTGATGCACCTAGGACATAACATCCCCTTATTTCCAAACATCATGAACTTTTTCTACGAATATATGCATAGAAATACCTAGTCTCCAACATTAAACTCAAGGTATCGTTAATGATTATCTACATAACTATTCTGTCGACTCTGGGCTTCCTTGATATGCTGCTGAATGGTTTTCACCTTCTCCACCATTTCTTCGACCATTTCTGGTTCTAAAAGCTTATGCTCACCGACATCATCGCAACACACCAGTGTTCTGCACCTTTTCCCATAAAGGGCTTCATATGGTTCCATTTGGATGCTCGAGTGGAAACTGATATTATAGGAGAATTCAACTAGTGGAATATGTTAGTCACATCCTCCTTTGAATCCCATTGAGAAAGATCTCCACATGTCCTCAAGTGTTTGGATAGTCCACTCGGATTGGCCATCAGTTTTAGGATGATAGGCCGTACTGAAGTTCAATTCAGTATCCAGAGCATGTTGATGAATCTTCAAAAACATTTAGGTGAATCTTGGATCTCGATCGGATACAATATATTGTGGTACTCCATGCATCCTTACCACTTCCTTTATATATATCTGTTCCAATTGATCCAATGAGAAATCATCCCAAATTGCAATAAAGTGTGGATACTTTGTAAGAAGATCCACAATAACCTAGATTTCATTGTATCCTTTGGATGTCATAGGAAGTCCGGTGACAATGTCCATGGTGATGTTCTCTCATTTCCATGATGCAATGGGAAATGGTTGCATCACCCCATTAGACTTCTGCCTCTCTGCCTTCACCTGTTGACACACCAGACACTTTGATGTATAATCAGCAATATACTTCTTCATATTATCCCACCAATAATGCTCTCAGAGATCTCGATACATCTTTGTGTTTCCAAGGTGAATTGAGTAATTTAAAATATGTGCATCATCCAAAAGTTCCTTCTTCAACTCCGGGCATGATGAAACCCATAGTCTTTTACCAAATCTCACAATTCCTTCATCATTATGATTGAACTTTTAGGATTTCACTTTTCTAATAGATTCCAGTTTCTTCTAAATTCTCGCATCATCATTTTGATCTTCCTTTATCCTTTCTAAAAGATACAGTTGATAAATCATTTGTGAAAGGATTGAATATGTTCCATTTTTTATGATTCATATTTCCATCTTCATCAAATCTATGAAGATTCGATCATTCTCAATTCTCATCAATGATAGAATCACTAGGTCCTTTCTACATAAAGAATCTTCCACCTTGTTCGCTTTCCTAGGGTGGTAATGGATTGAGAAACCATAGTTTTTGATTAGTTCTAACCATATTCGTTGGAAAATGTTCAACTCTTTCTGTGTGAATATATACTTGAGGCTTTTGTGGTCCATATATATTTCACACTTCTCCCCAAAGAGATAATGCCTCCAAATTTTTAAAGTGAAGATCACATCAGCCAACTCCAGATCATGGGTTGGATAATTCTGCTCATGAACATTCAATTTTCTTGAAGCATAGGAAATGACTTTGTGATTTTACATCAACACACGACCCATGCCCTTATTCGAAGCAGCACCAAATACCACAAAAATTTCTCCACTTGTGGGTAAATTTAGCACAAGCGTAGTGATAAACCTCCTTTTCAACTCCTTGAAGCTTTCTTCACATTCATCACTCTAAGAAAACTTTACTCCATTCAGAGTTATCTTGGTAAGAGGGTTTGACAATTGCGATAAATTTATCCCAAATCGCCAATAATATCCAACTGACCCCAAAAATCAACAAATATCTGTTACCGATGTTGGCCTCGGCCATCCCTCTATTGTAGCAATCTTGGATGGATCCACAGATATCCCATTGATTTTGATGATATGGACCATGAATGAGACCTCCTTCAATAAGAACTCACATTTGGTATACTTTTCATAGAGCTTCTCCTTTCGCAAGGTCTCTATTATAGTTCTTAGATGCTCCTCATGATCCTACTTGGTTTTAGACTATATTATAATGTGACCTATAAAGACTACGACAAATTTTCCAAGGTTGTCTCTAAATACTGTATTCATCAAGTCTATGAAGATTGTTGGAGCGTTAGTGAGTCTAAAAGGCATTACTATGAATTCATAGTGCCCATATCTTGTACAAAAAGCAGTCTTTTGGATATGTTCCTTATTCACCCTTAATTGATAATATCCTGAACACAAATCCACCATGGAGAAGTATTGTTCCCTATGAAAATGATCGAATAATTTATCAATTCGTGGGAGAGGATATATGTTTTTTATCATGATTTTGTTACGCCCACGATAATATATGCAAAGGCACATTGACCCATCCTTCTTCATGGCAAAGAGGGCTAGTTCACCCCATGGTAAAGCACTTGGGAGTATAAATCCTTCATCCAGATTCTCAAGTAGTTGTTTCTTCAGCTCCTTAAGATCCACAACAGCCAATCTATACAGAATCTTGGATATTGGAAATGCACCAGGTATAAGGTCCATTGATAATTCAACATCTCTTCTAGGAGGATGACCAGACAATTCCTTGAGAAATACTTTAGAGAATTCCCTCACAATAGGCATGTCTTCAAGGATGGTTGCTTCCTAAGACCCAATCATATGAGCCAGATACACGTGCTCGTAGGGAAGTAATATCCATGCTTGAGATTATAGAGCTAAATAAGATTCATCTTCCTCCATGCACTTGTATAGAATCAGGGGTTGATTCTCTATATGGAGAGTGATTTCCCTCTCAGGGAAATTTATGTTGGCTCAATATAAGTAAAGCCAATTCATGCCAAGAATTTCATCAAATTCTACCAGATGGAGTATGAAAAGGTTTTTCAAGATGTTCACTCCACAAATTATGATAGGGGTGGAGTTATATTTAGGGGATGAAATGAATTCCCCATTTTCCATACTGACTGACATCATTACTTCTATGATATGTGGTGTGGTTGGGATTGTTCTACTAAACTTTTGGAATATAGAAGAATTCATAGAACCAGAATCAAAAAGTAAATTCGCTATTCTTGAATGAATAACTAGTGTACTCTTCACCACTTCATTTTCAGGGTTCACATCGGTGATAGGGATGGTAAAATCCCTCCCTTTCTGCCTTGGAGGTTTTTGGTTGCCACAAAAAACCCTTAGCTTAGGGAACTGGTTTGAAAAGTGCCCCGGTTCTTTGTAGGTGAAGAAATGAACATTGCGTTGAGGGTCGAGTGGAGAGTTCCTCTACTCTATCATAGCCACAGGTTTTTCTTGCTGACAGTTAATATCCAGGTGCTTTTCTCTTCCACACATAAATCATTTCCTCGTCCCCTTTAGGCAATTTCTGGGGTGCTTCTTTCCACACCATTGGCAAGTGGGTTGCTATATTTTTATAACACCATTGGATTTATATATCGGGCCACTAGAATTGAATTGAAACTTACACCTTTTATCCCCATGATACCCCTGAGATTCACCAATCTCTATTTTGACCTTGAGGGAACATCGAACAATTTTTTCACAGCTGTCGAAGTCAAGGATCGCCAGCGCAATCCGCATGCTTGGTTTCAACCAACCAAAGAAGCAGTCAAACATGAATTCGGGGGTAACAAAAAATCCAAAGATGTATCGTGCATTACTTGTGAAGTATTCCTTGTACGCTCTGACAGATTCTTCATCTTTTTCTTGAGGGAAATTATGTCCCTTTCCATCTTAAGTCATAGGGTGCGTGGAAAATATTTATCAAAAAACATCTCCCGAAAATCCTTACTTTCCAACGCCTCGATCTCCTCATCAGGAATCATATTTTTGATCAACATCCACACTGATCAGCTTCACCCACCACATGATAAGAATCCAGGAGAACCTTCTATTGTTCAGTACAATGAAGGATGGAGAAGATCTTTTCAATGGAGTTAATCTGTTTTTCGGCGATTGAGGGATTAGATGATCCATTAAAAGTTGGAGGCATTTATCTCATGAATCCCTCGATAACAACATGTTATTTTTTAGGGGGGGGGGGGGGGGTTGAAAGTTCCCCTTGACCCATTTTTTTTATTAAAATATTGAGTAAACTAAGAGAGAAGCGTGACAAAGTTCACGATTCCGGCTACCATCAGATTGGGCATCTCATTAGCACAATCATCACATTGATCTTCACATTGGTTGTTAGCATGAGTCCTCATATTACCGACCATTGGCTAGAATAAAACGAATGTTAGGGGTAACACATAAATGGTAATCCATGGAAAAAACTGATGACATATAAATATCTTTTATTTCTTTAACTTATGAATCTATAGGCTTCAATCTATGTTATCCATGATCTACGTTATAACATATATTTTTAGGGGATTTTTTTAATTCCCTTAATAATGGTTCAAACTAATCTTGTGAATTTATGAAAGAATACCCCCCTAGAGTTTAGTAACCATGAGTGTAGCAAGGCCTGTTGTCGTGTGCTAGGATACCCCTGGTTAAGCACGAAACTCCTTGTCAGTGTTTTCACCCATAGGTACATCTGTGCGGGAACTGCCTCTACATGCTCGTATCTAGAGATGGATGTATTTTCTTAATAAACCACTTACTCAATACTCACCAGAACATAGGGATGTTTTTATTATAATTAATCTTATCTCTAAGGATTTACTAGGGTTTTCAAATCCTAATCCAAAAAATAAATAAACCTATCCTATGATACCAACTATAACAACCCTTCTTTTTATTACACACTTAAACTTGATTTATTACATAGAAAACTTGACTTGATACAACATAGAAGATTTAGAGGTCTAGTGAATTTGGGGATTATGAACATTAAATAAAAACTTAAAAGATATGAGACAACATCCTTTTGAAAACATCCTTTACATGACCACTATATTCCATCGTACTTAGCATTACATGGGATAACCTGAGGACATCCATAAGAAATGGGTGAGCAATAAATCCCAGTAAGGGAGTTAATAAGGAATAATGTGAAATATACAATAAATTTTAGGAAATAGGAATATCAATGGATCATAAGATAAACATGAATATAAAGGCATGATATAACATGATTAACATAACATGGAAATGTGGAAAAACATTTAACATGATTTCAGAATTATCCAAGGATAATTGCACATGAAGCATGAGTAAAACATAATTGAACTTGAATTAGAATTAGTATAACCTCATTTCACTTGATGTATCATGATACTAATCTTTACCCAATGCATTGGAGTTCTATCAGGGTGCACCCTTCTTAAACATTTCATTTAATGCATAAGTGTGCCACATGGATCATATAAAATAGAATCATTCAAAATCATATGTTATTACATGATTATGAAATGTGTAATACACAAATTAAATTACCATTAAATATGTGTATGTGAATAAATTTTAATAACCTTGATAGAGACATGGGTATGGTATTCACTACACAATGATTTTGGCTTGGATAATCACTGTGAAATTTCAGCAGCTTAACAGCGTGACATAAAAATTCGTAAAAAAGGCCGATGAGAGAGAAAGGGGTGTATCATCATATTTACATGCAATTTATAGTATGGGGTTAACATATAGAAGTTTCCCAACATAATTAACATAATTTAGAATCATAATACAAAATAATTCCTTTAATGTAAATGAGGAGAGAGAAATTCCTTATAGAATTTCAGTATTGTAACAGGTGTGCATGAGAGGCATTAAATGAGAGTGAAATGGGTATCGCATAATTAAAAAATAAAGAAGGAATTATGAGGGATGTGTGAAATCATAATTAATCATTTTTAATTGAAATAAAAAAGGTATAAAAACATAATGAAATTGAGACAAAAATGGGAAAAGAGGAAATCCCTTACTTGGAAGTGTGAACCCAAAGGCTTTGGAGAGGCTTGAGAGAGGCTTCTTGGGAGATTAGGGCGCCTTGGGAGGATTCTAGAGAGGGGAGGGAAGAGGTTGGAGAAACTCCAAATGCTTTGAGTGAAGAGGAAGTGGGATCTTGGGTGGGTTTATATAGGAAAGCAGAGAGAATTATTTATTATTTAGGTTTGGTTCCCCACACATTAAACTCATCAATATCACAAACCAACACATGGTTTTTGCCCATGTTTTTTCCCAAGGGGAGTGTAAAACAATATTTTATAAGGAAAATTGCCTAAATTCTTAAAATAATAGGGTTTCTTATGTGGAGGTGAGTCACACTCTCAAAGAAATTCATTTAAAAAGTGAAAATGTTTAATAACTCTTGGAGGGACCACTAATGTTTTTTAAAATAAATAAATAAAAACTAAAATCAAATTATTATAATTAAAATACATAAATTGGCCGAAAATAACATTTATTATATTTTATTACATCACTATTGGGTCATTATTATGTCATAAAACACATTATATATTTAAACAGTATTTAACATTTTCCCAAAAATTCGAATGGCCCACAAAATTATGAAAAATTTACCATTGGATAATTTCGATGTCCTGATTTCAAAATTAATAATCGTTTTATCTAAATAATTTTCTAACTATGTGAATTTTTAATTTTAAAATAAAAACCGACATTTATCGAAAATACATGGGTTTTGAAAAAAAAGGCTTTCAGACCTTATTAAAAATTACAATTGTATTCATAAAATTATACAGTCATTTATATTTAATAAAAAGTAATTTAATAATATTATTATTATTTTATTAAAATATTATTTAATTCTAAAATCCTTTAATTCATCAAAATATATTCCTTAGTTTAATTTTAACTAAAAATATTATTTGGGCTAAAAAACTATTTTTCAAAGTAACAATAATAAAATGAATGTATATTAATTATTATATAAAAAAATAAGGAACATAATTATAGTGCTATGGTCTTGTTACATAACCCCTTATAACACCTGCATAAGACCGAAGGGTAAGGTGTTTGATGGTGACATGCTCTTGGGGGGGGGGGGGCTTGGATAACATTGCTCGGGTGGTAATCTCTATCAACTTCCACTTCTCTCATAGGTTGTTCCATTCAAGCTTAACATGTTGAATCTTGGGTTGGTCTTAGTCAAGAGAGAAGCCCAATGATTCTCCCTCCATTATGAGATCCGAAAAATGGGCTTCATATGGGGAAAGTCTATTGGATGAGTCCATCGCTTCCATTTTTTGAGTAAATCGGATTTGTTAAAGCCCTATATTTATACAAATCATGTGATCACTATTCAATGACTATATTAGCAACGATCACAATTCTTAAGGATATTTTAAAATCCAAAAACATAAAACCAATGAAGTTCAAATTTTTTATAAACATTTTAGATAATGAAACATTTAATTATATCAAGATGAATTTCCTTTAATGAATGTTTTGGTCATTACATGACTAGAAAATTATAACCTTAGGGACCTATGAAAAATCTCAATGATAAGACATGTTAAGGATCTACTAGAGCTTATATTTTATTCTTAAAAAGTTTTTGATCCTTGTCAATATGAAAAGTAACATAAGTCAATATTTAATTCAATAATTGGAGTCTAAACTTCTGATTCACTATATTAAGTAAATATGGTTCATTTCGGTCCATCACAAACTGGATGTATCAGAGGAAAATACTATGTATTTGTTATAGTTGATGATTACAATTGATTTAAATGGGTCTATTTTCTAGCAATGAAATATGAATCCTTTCCTTATTTTAAATAATTTTAGCCAAATTCAAAAAATGAGAAAAACCTTCCCTTGATAACTATTCATAGTGATCATGGGGGAGAGTTTGAAAGTTCATATTTGGAAAATTTTTGTATTAAGAAAGGAATTACTCATAATTTTTCAGCTCTAAGAAGTCCTAAAAAATGGTGTTGTTGAAAGAAGAAACTGTATTCATTAAGGGATAACTAGAACCATGTTTATAGAATATTCTATTCCTAAATATTTTTGGGCTGAATCTGTAAGCACTTCTTTTTATACAATAAATCAAGTTTTAATCAGAACTTTTCTTAATAAAACACATTATAAATTGGGGAATTTTCAAAAACCTAAAGTGTCTTACTTAAATTTATTTGGATAGAAATTATTCATCTTAAATACTAAAGATAACTTATATAAACTCCCACCCAAATCCAATGAATGAATTTTCTTAAGCTATTCCACTACTTCTAAGGCTTATATAGTTTTTATGAATTTTTTTTATAATTTTGAAGAAACAGTACATGTTAAATTGGATGAAACTGATCATTTTGTTTTTAAAAAACCCCAACCTACATTTGCAGATGTGTTTTCAAAAACAGATTGTCAAAAGTTGATGGAATATTATTCTAATAATGTAAATACTCAAGAAAATTATACTAAAGTATTTACCCCAGAATATTTCTTACCATATATTGATTAACAGGTTTTACAAAACCCAAATCAGATGTTTCTGGAAAATAATCCCCATGATAGTTTCATTGGTGATGTAAATAAACCTATAAGAACAGAAGTTCTTTAAGAAATGAAGTAGAAAATCTAGCATTTGTTTCCGAATTAGAACCTAAAAGCACTAATTAAGAATTAGGCGATGATGATTTGATTAAATCTATTCAAGATGAGCTAAATGAATTCAAAAGGAACAATGTCCTGAGCTTGGATGAAAGACCTAAGGAGAATTCTGTAATTAGAGTAAAGTGGGTATTCAGAAATAAATGTGATGAAAATGGAATTGTTGTAAGAAATAATACAGTATTAGTTTCTAAAGGCTATAATCAAAAAAAATAAATAGACCGTGAAGAAACCTATGCTCCAGTAGCTGGACTTGAATCTATTAAAAATGTCTTAGCCATTGTAGCATTCTTTAATTTGAATCTTTTTTAAATGTACATGAATTGTGATTTCCTTAATGAATATATTAAAGATGATGTTTATGTTGAAAAACCTACTTGTTTTGAATACACAAAACATCTTGAACAGGTTTACAAACATACCAGTGTTTTTTGTGGACTTAATCAATCCCCTAGATCCTAGTATAATAGATTTACAGGGTTTTTGTTACAAAAATATTATGTAAAAGGACCTTTGAATCCAACCCTTTAAATAACGAAAGATAATAAAAATGTTTTTATTGTTAAAATTTATGTTGATGTCATTATATTTGGATCAAATCAGTATTATTTAATCGATTAATTTGTGAATCTCTTGAAATATGAGTATGGAATGAGTATTATGGGTGAGGTAACATTATTCCTTATTTTTTAAATATCTAAAAAACTAGAAGAAAATTATATATCTCAACATAAGTATATTAAATATATCTCTATGAAGTATGTATATGACAACACAAAATGTATAAGTACTCCAATCGGTACCTCAAACTCACTTGATCTTAATGATGCTGGGAAACCAGTAGATCAAATATATTTTTGAGGTATGATAGGACGTTTATTATACATAACATCTAGTTGTCCAAACATAATTTTTTAGTATTCTTATGTGAAATATATAAATATAAAACAGATTAATCTCATTTAAAAGTAGTGATAAGAATTTGTTTCGCTATTTAAAGGGAATGATGGATTTTGGAATTTTCTAATCTTTTGAAAATGATTGTATTTTTAAAATATTTTCAGATGCTGACTTTTGTGGATGTAGAATATATAGGAAAAGAACATATAGGCCTTTTCATTTCATTGGAGATTTGTTAGTTACATGGTCATGAAATAAGTAATACTAAGAAGCACTTTACACTATTGAAGCTGAATATGTAGCAGCTAGAAGTTGTTGTGCCCAAGTGTTGAGGATGTAACACACACTCACAGACTATGGCATGAATTTTACCAAAACACAGATGATGTGTAATAATACTAGTGCCATTTCCTTAAGCAAAAACCTTTCATATCACTATCATGCAAATCACATATACATTCGACATCACTTTCACATGGATCACACAATTAAAGGAGATATAATTCTTCAATTAATCTGAACACAAGGTCAACTTGCTGACATATTTATAAAATCTTTACCCTCTGATAGATTTGAATACATTAAAAAAAAGTTAGGAATGATAACTATAATGTAATCATCCATATTAACTTTCTTTTAAAACTTATCTCCTTACATTAAAATTCTCCTTTTCATATGGGGAGTACATATGTTTATTATTTTAATTTTCTCATTTAAAATTTATTTTGGAACTTAAAATTTTCAGTACCTAAAATTTTTCGTTTCCCGAATAAAAATTTCTGGAAACTAAGTTTTATAAGAACAATTTTATGAATATTGAAAATTATATCAGTGAAATCTAGATGATATGTTTTCTTACTTAAAACATTTTAATTACATTTTTTGGATATTTCTACCTTTTTTAAGAAAACCATATTAGATCTCCACTACTTAAATCTTATTTTTCCTTAAAACCTAAAAAGATTAGAATTTATAAATTCTTCTTTAGTATTGATATCAATCATCAGATAAAATAATGTGAATCTCAACTATTATATTGATCCAAGAATACAAACCATTACCACGATCCCAATATAAAGTACCCTTATTCGTGTACCACATCGGCTGTCTCAGTGTTTTTTCACCAAATCTCTTCCTCCCTTCAAATCAACCATTCAGTTTTTTCTATTTCCATAAGCTCCTAATGTTTTTTTATGTTTCCTCAAAAAATCCGATAGCCTCGAACAAGGAAATCAAGTATTGGTTAATTTACAAATAACGGTTAGTGGATCCAAATTTTCTTCTCAAGTATGTTTCTCTGATTTCCAAATTCATTATGAAGAATGGATGGGAAATCATTTGTGTTTAGAAACCAAATAATTTGGATCCGATTTATCTTTATATCTTTATAGAATTATATGATATTGTTAGTTTTTATAAACAATGAGGAAGAGAAATATTTTAATTCAAGATCTATGGAATGAATTATTCTTTATCTTTCAACAAGGTTTCAAGCATTCTGGATATACCTTATGAATGTGAGGTTATCTTGTGCTCTCATAAGATTCCAGACACGGAAGGTACTTTTGAGAAGGTTATGGAAATTGATTTCCTTGGTCATAAAAGAGTTATGTCACCAAAGATCAATCATCTATCAACCAACTATAGATTGATATCTCTATGCATTCTAATTTTTATCGTAGTATGAAATAGAGACAATGATTCCATTATGAAATGAGATATCTTCTGGATGGATTTCTTAGTAAATATAAGGATGATAAAACTCATCAAGTACATTCTATTATCCATTATCAATATCTAGAATGGAACCCTCAAGCCTCGTATCATAATTTATCTAGTATTATTTTTGAAAATGATTTTCCTATGTATATAATCCTTCAAAAAATTTTGCAACTCAAAACCCAAAGTTTTAAAGATAATTTTGTTGAGTGATGATACCATAAGAAGAATGAAAATTGGTTTTAGTATTAAAATAGGATAGTTCTTTGATCTTATTGATAGTTATAATCAAAATGCTATCAAGAAAGGTGAAGTATGAGAAACCCCCAAAAAACCCCAATGAAAATAAAAGAAAAACAACTAGAACTGAAATAGAAAACACCAATACCTGAGTCAATATTTTTTCAACCCAATATGAAAAAGAAAAAACCCTTTTCTGATGAAGTGGAAGCCATGTAGAGAGAGAATAAGAAGAAAAAGAAATAGGTCAATTCAGTTTTCAGGTTAGAATATGCTGAGGATAAGGCCTTAAAAATCCAACCTGTTGAAGAACTTTATAAGAAAGAAAAAGAGAAAAAGTTAAAGAAGAAGATATCATAAGCCAAGATTGTTCAATCTTTTCTTAGAGATAAAGAGAAGATATATGAAAAATTTCAGGAACCATAATCCTTCTTATAGGTGTCAGTTAAAATTAAAACTCTGGTTGTATATAAGAGAAATAATGTTTCAATTATGGAACCCATTATTAAAGAAGAAAATGTGGAGAAAGAATAAGAACATGAAGAAAAATTTGAATAGTAAAGTGATGAATTAATTATAATGGTGGAATAATACCAAGATAAATAATGACCTTTTGGAAATATGTCTATAAAAACATCCCAAGTTGAATCGACTAGGGTAATATAATAATGTCAATCATTTATAAAATATGATAATTCTTAGGACGATGTTAATAAACCTTAATATGATGAAATTAGTAATCATAATTTTATTCATCCTAATGTTTTTAATGATGTTATTGATAATGCTGGAGAAATATTTGCAGTTGATGATGATAAAATAATTCATGATTTTGATAGTGAGCATGAGACTCCAAATTGTGAGAAGGAAATCTCTAAATATGATAATGGTTAGAAAGTGGTTTTTGATTCTCCAAAGAAAGCTAATGTTTCAAAATACAAGAAGTATGTTATTGTTTGAATGTCTAAGGGGAAAACTGATGAACAAGATAATGTTTCCTTACCAGAAAAAGAATCTACTTCAGAATACTCATCTTCCTTAGGACCTGATTTTTTTGTTTAGTACTTGAAGAATCATGTGAATACTATTCTCTTATTTCCATGGATTTTTCTAGGTCTCATATTCTCCAATAAAAAATCAATTATAAGACATATTAAACAATAATTATCATGGAAATGTTTTAAAACTTGAAGATAATTTTAAGATATTTCAACTTGGTAATGATGCTCATAGGAGATCTTGCAAAGAGACATACATGTTGTCAAAGTCAGTGATTTATGATCTTAAAATAACGAATGATTTCAATGAAGCAGTAAAGGATTCCTTTTATGAGTCAAATGACACAATCAAGAACTTTTTAACAAATCATTCAGAGAAGATTAATCAAGAGAAAGATGCCAAGATTCAAGAATATAAAGACCTAAATGGAAAGATGAATTGTGTTTCTTTGAATTTGAAAATATAAAGAGTGATCATGGAAGAGATGGATGCAAAGTTCAAAGAGAAACAAGAAGTGATAAATACTCATGGTGAAATTATTATATCTCCATAAGAAAGGATCAAAGATCTTAGAAAGAAAAATCATGATCAGGATCAGTTGATCAAAAGGCTTGAAGATGATCATAAGGAATTGAGAGAGTTGAAGGCTACCCTGAGAAATCTGATTCCGAAGGAAAATAAAGATGAATGATTTATTAAATTTTGACATTTTGTTTTATTTTACTTTTAATACTTTTTTCTCATCTTAATGAATTTTTTTATCTTTCTATAGTATTGTTTTCTATATTCCTAACCCTTCACTTGAAATTTTTTTCTTTCCCTCCTTTACCTTTTAAAAATCACAATGGGGGAGAAAACAATGATAAAAAATAATATTAAGAAATAATATGTATAATTAAGGGGGATATTACCTAAATAATATATTCTTAAGCAAGAAGAAGTAACTTCTCTAAGAAATACATGAATACGATCCTTAGGGACTTCAAATACTATAAAGATTTTGCTGTATTCATTATATGTCATAAAAAAGTAAAGGGAGATAAGTATTTCATTTAAATTTCAAAAAGTGAAAACCTTATTCCTAATATTATTTTAAGTAATGTTGTTTTTGCATTCAAAAAATGACGAGATTGTTGAGTCAATAAGTTCCCTTATGACTTTTACATCCTTTTTTGTTTTGAAAATCACAAACACATTTCTTAAGGAAAATTATATTTGTGTAAGAAGTTTTTTCTTAAGGGAAATTTTATCTCTCAAAAAATGTTTTTACATTACCAATAGTTTTCATTTCCATATCTTCTGTTTTCCTAAAACCAAGAATAAGCACATTTTTTTAAAACCAAAAATCAGATCCTTACCTAACTCAGAACCTTACTGTTCCTTCGAATCTGATTTCTCCAGAAGTTTGAATCCAATTTCTTCTGAAATAAGATTTCAATTTCTTATGAAATAAAACTCTGATTTATTCTAAAATCAGACTCATATTTCTTCTGAAATCAAACTTTGATTTCTTCTGAAATCAGCCTCTATTTTCTTTGAAATCAGACTCCAATTTCGTCTGAAATCAGACTCCCATTTCATGTTAAATTAGACTCTGGTTTCATCTAAAATCAGACTCCTATTTCTTATGAAATTAGATTATGAATTTATTGGAAATCATACATTGAACTCTTATTTTTTTAGTCTTCGAAATCTTCATAAATAATATTCTGAATTTATCATAAATCAGATTTTTAATTCCTCTGAATTCAGACTCTGATTGTCTATTATATTAGAATTCGATTGTTCATATTTTTAGACTCTGATTCTCACTTAAGAATCTGATTAAATATTTTTCCTACAATTGCCTCATTTCCCTAATGTAATGTTCCATTTTATTGGATCCTACACATGTTAATGTTTCTTAAGATTATATTTTTTTCCATACATATTTTTGTTTCATACACATGATAGTGTTACCAATGATTTCTTACACAAAATGACATCATACAATATTTTTTTAAACTATCAATTGGCCGAGTGTCATGTGTATAGACACCTCATTGATTTAAGGAAAATATGACCATTGGAGGAGGAGGTGATAGTTGGAACCTTTTACTATAAATACCCTAGCCATTTAAAATGTTTTGATGCATTGAGATGATAACACACATCTAGATATTAGATGTTGTGATGTTGTGAAGTAATTTTTAGAGAGAGATACTCTCATGATTTGTGTGATCGATGAACATATTATTCAGCCATGTAAATTGTGTTTATCCTGATTAGTGCGATTCTGATTGGTTGATTAATCAAGGGATTCTGGGGATAGGATGACAGAGGTGCTAACTACCTTAGAGTTCAAGGGCTAGTGGTGATTTCAAGATAGACTCGGATTCTCTTATCGAGGGATTACCCTAGTGTGTGTAAGATATAATTTCTTGAAAGTATAAATCAAGGGACCTTTATCCAAGGTTTTTGGACACCCTTCTCTATGGGTTATAATATTTCCTATACCAGTTTACTTTTCATTTATTAGATATTAATTTTTCTGCATTTTGTTAAAGAAAAAAATCATAACTTTCTTATACATTCTTATTCCTGTATACTCTGATATGATAAGATTCTATAAACTTTAAGGTAGAATCTTTCCATAATTATACATTTCTTATGTTTCTTTTTCGGATCCAAATTTTTGGATCCTAAGCAAGATTTATTCTTAGTAAATATTTAAAGAGTTTTTGAGAATCCATCTTGTTTAAAATTTTTAAAAATAGATTTTATTAAGGATAAAAACGAATGTTTTTTAACCTAAAATTTACTCCCTTTTGTAATTGTGCATCTATGTCTATATTTTGATCCTAAAACACCATGCATGCTCTCTCTCAGCTTATCCCTACTAGATAACTTTGCTGGGGTTAATTCTAGTGTTCCCACCTTAGTATTGGTGCACCTGGAAGACTTGGATAATTGGCTGGTAGGGAAATATATTTTAATTAAAGTCAAAAAAATGTGTTATCCAAAAATTGACCATTCCAAGAAAAAACATCAACTTCTAAACTCAAATTACTTATACAAAAAAATATATTTTTCATTGTTCTTATTATTCTTATTCAAAAAATTATTGGAAACAATGTGCATAATTATTTTACCAAGTCTTGGAACATTATAATAGTTCTATAATTATCACATTTAAAAACCTCAAAACATATTCAAATTTTCATCCAAACACTTATTTTAAAAAATTAAATTCACTAGGCACTTTAATCTCCCCCTTTGTATGTGTTGTAAATATAATCATATATCAATATGTTTTATTTTCTTTATACCCTATATTGGAAATGAATACAAAAGTATATTTAGGAGTTATAACATAAACCAAATTCCCCTCTACTTTAGTATCTTCTCAAATAATGAAGCCACACTAAACAAAAGAAATGATATTTTATTTAATCAAGAATACATCTACATGGGAAAGCCCAGTTTGGAGAATAAGAGAGATTTCACCTATGAATCAAATCTATTCAAATTATATAATGTGATACCATTCTCAAAATTGTTTCAAAAATATCATAAAAGGGGATATTTGAGAAATATTTGTAAGATATTTCCCATACAAATTTCCACAAACTAATCAGAAAA
This sequence comes from Viscum album, assembly GCA_963277665.1. Classification (NCBI taxonomy): domain Eukaryota; kingdom Viridiplantae; phylum Streptophyta; class Magnoliopsida; order Santalales; family Viscaceae; genus Viscum; species Viscum album. Next base: position 164,721,836 of record OY728167.1, read on the forward strand.
GTTCAAGTAAAAACAATATCTCATCTTTTCTATTTGAATACCAACTCTCTTATGGTAATATTTGCTAAAAAATATTCCAATTATGAATTTGAGAGTTATCATCATTTTCATAATATTGTGAATATTTTATAGCATCAAATTATCTTTGCTCCCCCTAAAGAGATTAATCCATCTCATTCAATTCCTTTAATGTCTATACAAAAGCATTTATATAAGGGAATAAAGAGAAACATGTTTATTCCATATAAAAAACACTCAATCTAAGATTTGTACCTCAACCTTTATTTCTCCCTTTTCCTTTTAAACTTAGATTTGGACGAGTTCTATTCTATATAATAGGCTCTTCCATTCCCAATTTTTTCACACATCACAATTTTCAAGTCATCATTTGTAGATGGATTCTAATCATCTTTAGATTTTATCAATTGACACCACTTTATTTTTTTTCTTTTACAAGATATTGATCTTGTTCAAATTCTTTCATCATATCACATAATTAACTAGGGTCTATATATTTCTAAACTATCTCACATATCATGGGTTTTTCACTATGAGAAATCTCACTTGATAAAAAATATATGCATTTCATAGATTTATGAACTTATTAACCACATCTAGTAAAAACTTCATTCATGCATTCCTATAAGATCTCTATTGATAATTTAGATGATGTCTCAGTCACATGATTCTCTCACAGATATTATGATATTGTTCACTGAGCATTTTCCCCCTTAATTCATTCTAGATTCTTGATATTGACATATTATATCAGTATGAATAAGCATTATGACCAAGAACTCCACAACAACAATACTAGCCTCCAAACATTTCATTTTTAGAATGATATTAGTTCTTCAATGAAGATTTTAGTTATGGATTCTTCAAAGATTATGGATATGTATATTTAATAGAAAACCTTATAGCTAAATTAGTACATTATAACTTTATGGAAGATATTTTCTCACTTTTTATTTTGGTCTAGTTGGACCCAGTCTTGTATTTAAGATGTGCAATATTAGAAATTACAAATGTACATTGAGAATTGTTTGTTATAGAATTGAACTTTTTCTATGGAAACTTTTTCCCAGCAACTTTAGAAGATTCATCCTTAAGCTTCACATCCTAGATTAAGTCTCATTTTATCTTCTTAAGTTCAATTTGAGCTACAAATAACATAGATGTTATCTAAGATAATTCTTCCTATTTATCAAAAAAGTATTTCTTCAAGACCATTCACTATATTCTAAAATTCAGCTACATTTATTGGGTTCTGTTTATTCTCTACAACATGTGATGATTCTAGCTTGTCAGAATCTTCCTTTACAACAATTTCCATATTTCCTTCTAGCTGATATATCCCCATCTTATTTTCTCTTATATCATTAATATTAATACAATCTTCCTTGAATAATTATTTAAATTTAAAGTATATCCTGCCAATTTCATTCTTCATTTTTTTCTTTACCTTCTTGAGTATCATATATTCCAAAATTTTAGGTTCAAGATTTTCTTTTAATATCCATTCTAAATTAGTTACCTCATCACATTCATTATAGCCAAATGAGTCTCCATATTTCTTGGATTTTCCTATAAAGAACATTTACCTCTTAGAAAATAACCCATCATTTGATTAACTTATTGAAGATGATAATTCATTAATTTATCTTCTCATCATATTTATATTCTAATAAGTAAATTTCTTCTAATAATTATTACAATTCCTTTTATGGGACTACTTATCTTATTCATCTGAGTTACTGTCATCAACCTTCTTCTTTGGAATGTTTCCAAAAAAATGACCACTAATGTGACAATTCCAGAACATTGGTGGCAGTTCGATATTTCCATTCCATATTCCCATTTTAAAAATTCTTGTAAACAAGGCCATAATTTGACTAACGTTCTCTTCAGATTATTCATCCTCAGAATCAATTGATTCTAATTCTTCTTGGAATTATTTTTTACCTTTTATCATGGCTTGAAAGGCAATATCATCTCTTTTATTTTTCATGAATGATAGAAATTTTCTAATTTCATATGACATTGATATTATTATATTTTTCATATAATTATATATCTTCTCTCTCTTCCAAATATGAAATCTTTGAGTGAAATATATCTTGAAAATATCTCATAAGTTTCTTCACAATAGTATAATCATCCACCTTCTCTCCAAAACCTATGATGTTGTGGAAAATCACATGTACCCTAGTAAAGTATTCATAAATACATTCATCATCCATCATTTTGATATCTTTTTGTTTTACATTCCATATTTTCAACTCTGGATTCTATGAATTTAATATTTCCTCCATTATTTCTTCTCATCTTAATCTAGATCTCATTTTCTATTTAGATACCCATCACTTTATTATATACCTTTTTTGATAAAGCCATCAATATTTCATTCTATGACTTGACATCAAAATCAACATTTCTCTTATCACCTAAAGTCATAGAAAAATCCTCATTAATAGGTGGTAAACCCACTATTTTTGTATCTCTCACTTCTAGGACAATATGTTGAATGTAAGGAAGCATTATATTACTCCAGTTTTGATTGTTAATTTAATCAAATGTATGATTTCCTCATCTATTAACTAAATTCAAATTATCCATTTCTCGGAAATATTTCAAGATATATAGTGGGGACCTTGTGATCTGATACCAATTTTAGTGTCCAAAGATCAGTTAGGTACCAGTGAGAGGGGTGGGGGTGAATCAATGGTAGACTTTTTTGAAAATTGTTTTTCTTTTCATTCAACCTTTTTGATTGATTAATGTCTCAATACCTCATATTTAATCTTCAACCTCACCTTAAAAGATGTAATATCAATGAAATTATAGGAAAAAGGTGTTATAAGTTGTGTTAGATAGACATAATAATTTCAATTTTGGTTAAACCCACCAAAAATGATTCTCCACTATATCATAAGGTGATTACAATAGTAATTGGTTAGACCTTTAAATTATAAACTGGTTATACCCCTAGTTCCAACCAACCTTTAAATGTTGGTTAGACACCCCAACTGCACCTTCTTAAAAGTTTATGGTTTGAACCCCCAATTTAAATATTTAGCAAACTGTTTGACCCCGCAACTATAGACTTCAATTTTAGATGGCTTGATACACTATAGAAAGTCCAATTGAAGATCATCCTTCATGAGCTTGTTGGATCACACTATCTTGTGTAAAAATTCAAGTACCATTACACTAATGCCATTATTTAATAAAAAATATATGATCATAGTATATAATTATATTCCTCAGTGAAACACTTGTCGAGTAAGAATTATTTCTTTCATTGAATTCACGACCTCACTATATACTAAAAAATGAGATATGAATTCCTTTTGAATCACTGATGGAAATTATGGACCAGATTCTATATCAAATCACTAAATACTAATTATGTAGTATATATTTCATTTTAAATTATTCAAAATTATTGAATTTATATAATATACTTCATGGTCTTCCCAACATAACGTGTGCAACAACTCAAATGAATAAGCCTAACACTTTAGTGCATGCATAATTTAATGTAAATACTTGTTTTCATAATGCAAACACATTAAAATGCACATAATTATTGAGTTGTTATGGTTTATCTCAAATACTTTCACATGTGCATGTGAGAATTCATGAATTCATGTAAGTGTTTTCACAAGAAACCTAAACCACACACTCTCCAATTTTCACACACACTGTTCACACACACAATTTTCTTTCTTATGCACTCACCTTCTTATAAAAACATTAATATAAGCACATAAAGAGATCCTATAAAATTTTCATACAAACCACATGTATGTATTTCATGCACAAAATATCCTTATTTATGCAATTTATGTGTCCTATTCACATAGAACATACAAACCAGAAGAATACTCATGCAGAGTATCATGCTACCTTATGTGGCTTTGCAGAATAGGTTCATCATGAAGAACATTTTAGAGTGACATGAACGTATTAAAGGCCTTTATAACTCGACTTCTCCTTTGTAAAAAAATATAGAAGGTGCTTCTATCTTCCTCATGTAACAACAGTGTGGACACCAAAACTAGTTCATGGAAACTCACATTCTTTGTGGGACTCTTGACTACATTTTTCATACATCAAGAGGGCCACATAATTCTTCTCCTTTATGGAAATGATGTTTTCAATGATTACTCTACATTTGGAGAACCAGAGATGATTATAGTGGCCTATTTATCTCTCAAGAAGTAAAATTAGTGGATCGGTAAAATTTAACTTAAAATGATCTCTCCCTCACATATTTATAGGCCTACCACACTGATTTAGCACTCTGAAAATCACAGACAACCATCCATTTCCTCATGTCGTGAAATCCTACCTCACATCATGAGATTTCAAAATCCTAGAAGAAAAATTATTTTCAATACACTATATCTCATCGATTTGATCATCATTAACACATGAAGAAAAATTAATGTTATTTTTATCCCATTAGAATTATCAACACTCTCAAATGGTGATCATAATTCATGGGTAGATCAACTATCAAAACTGCATAGAGTAAGTATCAAAAAATATTCCTCTTGGGCGGTTGAGGTTGAAGAAATAATGGTGATATTGATCCTATGGATCAAATATATCAGATCGAATGACCCAACTTATATTAGTGCTTTCTAAATTGAATGTACAATAACAGGAAAATACAAATCCAACATTGAAATGGTATTTGGTCTCATGCAAATTTATAATACAAAGTGGATTTGTATCAGGTTAGAATTTGTTATTGGTCCAGACTATGAACTCCTACTGCCACTAACCTATGTCGGTGCACTCTCCCACCATTGTGCCTCCCCACACAGTGGCTTCTGATACCCCCATGTGCCTCAATTCAAATCAACTTTCATGCTCTTTCTTGGCTCATCCTTGCTAGTCGTCTTGGCTTGGGTCAATCCTGGTGTGACTACCATAGTATTGGTGCAATTGGATCCCTTGGATAGTTGGATGTTAGGGAAATATTTTTTCATTAATTTATAACAAAAATTGTTATCCAAATATTATCCATGCCACTAAAAAAACTTCCACATCTAAAATCAAATTCCTTAGATAAAACAAACCACATTTTTCATGACTCTTCTTATTATTCTTCCAAACATTGTTTTAAAAAATGTTCAACCATATTTTCACAAGTATAATATCATTCATGAATTTTTACATTTAAAAACCACAAAAACATATTAAAATCATCACCTAAACACTTATTGAAATCAAATGAAATTCACTGGACACTTCAACCATTTTATCATGGTGACTTTTTTACTTTTTTTTATGATTTACTATATTCAAAAATTATGTAGAAATTATTTCATAAGATTAATTATTATTATTCTAAATATGGAATTAATTTTAGAAGATTCAATTTTTATAAGTGGAAGAAATTCATTTTAATATAATCCTGCTAAAAGTGATGAAAAGAAGGCTTCCAGAAAAATACATTTTCATGTATGAAACTGTTTTGTACCAAAAATAAGCATAATTTTTATTAAAATTTAATTAATTTGAACTATGTTTAATATAAAGTAACTAATTAAATTACCAAATAAGTTTGAAATAGAATGGAAGTTTGTAAATTCTTGAGTAGAAAAGACAGTCTTTTATACTGTTCACTGAAAAATATATCTTTTCATAAAAATCCTGATATTTTACATTAAGATAATTATGATATACCTATTTAAAAAATTATATAATTTTTATGAAATATAGTATATAAATTTTTAATAAATTTATTATAATATACATTGATAAAATTCCATAAAAACAATTTTCATGAAAACAAATTCTTAGAGCAGAAAATAACTTTATTGAAAATTGATAACTTATTTATTATAAATTAATCAATAAATTTGAATTATATAAAAAGATTAAGAATATATTTCATAATGTGGTTACTCTTATTCAAACCATTAATTTAATATCTTTTTTATAATAGTCACTTTTAAATAAACACAATTCAATATTATTTCATGATTTGTTTAAACTCAACATTAATAGAATTTAAGGTATCAAATACTTCAAGTTTGTTTCAATGTAAATACATATAAAATCACTGGGTGTTACATTTTAACCCATTAAATTTAATTCCTCCCATTATACTCCATCACTATGATACAAAAAATTGAGGATATTTATATCTCATTAAATCGCCAGATTCACATGCTACTTATTCGAATTCCTGATTCCTACAAATAACATTAACCAGGTGAGTATTATTGTTCCATAGAACATTATCTGTAAAATAAAATATTTATAATTATTTTATTCAGTATAATTATCTTGATCCATCATAATAACATTCATGTTCTATACATGTGAATGATTGGGTATGTACTTTCATATGAGAGATACCTGGAAAACATCATTAACTTTAACGAGGTTCCGTGAAAGTTACAAGTGATAAGAAACCATCCATACTTGATCAATAATATTAATGGGGAAAATATACTTAGGGTTAAAAGTTCCCTTATTTTTGAATCTCATGACCATATAAAATTGATAAGCTTATAGGAATACATTTTCAACGACATCAATTTCTAGATATCACTGATGATCATCATCATAACCTTTCCATCAAATTTGAGTTGAATTAATGTGATACAAAATGGATCTAAATTTCACTTCCATTTCCTCATCTAGCTAAATTCCAAATAGATTTCGTTCTCTAGATTCATCCTATCATGTTGGAGATCTTAACTTCCTTCTTTAGTGAACTTTATAAGGAGTCATTTTAATGCTCTAGTGAAAGCTATTATTATATGATAATCTTATAAAATGAAGGTGTCAATACCAATAACCATTTAATTATAAAGAATAAGTCCTAAACATATCCTCTAGGGTTTGAATGATACTCTCTGACTGAACATTTGTCTGAGGATGATAGTTAGTACCGAAGCACAACTCTATATCCAGATATTTCTAAAGAAATTTCTATAGCCTTGAGATAAACCTAGAATTTTCTCAAATATAATAGTACGTGGTACAAAATTTAACCTTAACACTTCCTTAATGAATATTATGGAAAGCTGATCAAGGGAGAAATTTTTTCAAATATAATAAAGTGTGTTGACCTCATATAGTGATCGAATAAAACCAAAACATAATTTCTTCCTTTAGATGTTTTGGGGAGTCTGATGATGAAATCCATGGCGATGTTTTACCATTTCAATTGTAGTATAGAAAATGGTTTCACCATGAACATAAAATTATGTCTCTCAACCTTAACCTTCTTACCTAATAACCACCAAGATACATACTATGGAATATCTCTTTTTATGTTTTTCCACTATATATACTCTTTCATATCTCTATAAATATTTTTAATTCTAGGATGACTTGAGAATGATGGGAAATTGGATTCTCCTAGTATGTCTTTCTTAAAGTACTATATTTATGGGACACATACTCAGTTAATGAAATATAGAATTCCATCGCTGTCATAGTTGAACTTAGAGATATTTCTCCCCTTCTTTTAAAAATATACATATTCATTCTACACCTCTTTAATATTCACATATACAGATGGGTTAACAATCATTTGAGAAAGATAATATTCTTACCCTTACATCAATATTTATAGAACCATCCTTTACAAATCTATAAATATTGGATATTTTGTTGTCCATATTATAGGTGAGTTAGCATGATCCATTTAACTCAGAGGATAAACCACCTTATTCACCTTTCCAAGGTGGTGATGTATTCAGAATTTATAATCTTTAATCAACTCCAACCATTTTCTCTGAAATATATTCAAATCGTTCTGAGAAAATATATATATTAAACATTAAATATTAGTATATATATCACACAATTCTTCGTAAATAAATTCCTTTCATATCTTTCATGTCATAATTACCACAAAAAAAATATAAATCATAAGTTAGGTAATTTTTATCATGAACCTTCATTGTAATGAGGAATAAGATATGAATATATCATTCTATATGAGGATTCATCCTAGTCCCTTATACAATTCCTCAATATTGATCTCAAACCCTTCTCCACTGTAGGGTAGTGTGAGTGTAAGTTCATTAACCAACCTTGTTTGTTATTTTCTTGAAAATTTCCCAATATTCATATATCCAAAGGAACTTGAATCCATTATGAGTTAAATTAGTAACTAGAATAGATAGTTATGGGAACTTCTCTACAAATAAGTGATAATATCCAGTTAAACCATGAGAACTATTGATCTCAATCATACTGGTTAGTATATGTCAAATTCAAATAACTTCCATCTTTGATGGATATGATGATATACCCTTGATTAATATTATATGACCCAAAAATTGAACTTTATATAGATAAAATTCCCACTTGGTGAATTTTTCATATAATATATCCTTCCTTAGGGTCTTCATTACAATCCTCAGGTGATATTCATTATCTTCCATTCTTATGGAATATATAATAACATTATGTATAAATATTACCATATACTAATCAAGGTAATCTCTAAAGATTATATTCAAAAAATATATGAAGACGATGAGGATGTAGTATGAATTAATTGAATCACTATAAATTATATGTGCACATATCTTATACAATGTTGTCTTGGGTATGTATTCACTTTTGAACCTCAATTAATAGTATATATATCATTAATCAATCCTAGAAAAATATTTAGCTCCTTATAATTTATCAGAAAACTCATTATGATGGGTAAGAGGGGACGTATTTTTGAATTCGATCTTGTTCAGTTTCCAATAATCAAAGGAGCGTTCCATTGATCTATATTTATAATTAGAAAAAAACAACAATTTCACCCCATGGTGATGAACTTGGATGAATGAATCCCTTATCAAGATTATCCTAGAGTTTCTTCTTCAATTATAGTAACTCAATTGGGTCCATTCTCTATGGAGTCTTTGAAATGGGTGTAGCACTAGGTATTAATTATATTCAAAAATCAACATCGAAGTTTAGTGAAAGGCAAGAAAAATATTCTAGAAATTCATCAACAAACTACAATTAGGTAGTAATATGTTTGATGTTGAGTTTCTCTAAAACTATATGAGATAAACACCCCTATTGAATATAAATCAAGACCCGTATAATGGTTGTGATTTCCATTTGAATTTCATTTTTATCATCACACCGATAGTGAATCATAGGCATATTCAGATTATCAAATTTAACTTCCCTTCTTTAACAATTGATATGATACTTACATAAATAAATCCAATCCATTCCTAAAATAAAATTAAATTCAAATAGAGTGAGAATAATGTGATTTTAAAGGATCACATTCCCACAGACTTCAATTATAGAAGAAACAAAGACTTGAGATATGATCATCTTATCACTAAGAGTTTTGACAGATCATTTAACATCTAATATTTGAGTTTATTAATGAACATACACAAATAATTTTTATGTTATAAAGGAATACATAATATTATTATTAAATAAGAAACTTCAATATTTGTGCAAGTCTATCACCACCTAAACATCATTGTTCTATCTTCATTATCTTAATAAAAAAATGGTTAGCGTGAGTATAAAAATTATGGTGATAAATCATATAATCAAAAAAATAATAATTTATATGATGTCTAAATATGAAACCTTATTTTAAAAATAAGATACCATATGTGTAACCAAGGCTATCCTTGTTCGTTGGATATTCAAATCCTTCATACTGGTTCTTGAGTAAAATGGGAAAAAACCAAACATATCTCTTGGGAGTTTATATCTAAGTGTGCAGTCTTAGAGCCACACATAATTATTTGGTGATGATAGAGTTAATAACAAATCCACTCATTTTGTAGTTTTTACCCCTTGGTGCATCTATGCCATGAACACATCCACATTCTAGTATATATATAGGAATGTATTTTTCTAGTAATAGCACACTTCTTTATTTAATAAATTTAGGATATTCTCATATACTTAGGCATATCCTATGTGTTCTCACTAAATGTTTCACATCCTAATTTGTAAAAATGACTAAAAATTTCTATGATAAAAATAATATCAACCCAAACATTACATACATAAATATTACATCTTATTATATGAATCTTAAATACAAAACATTATGATCCATTCCAAAATCATAAAGGTTTGCTGTCTTCAGAAACTCATATACAGTAAAAAATGGTACATAAAAGATTTATATCATCGCCCACTAAGTTCTTCACAGTTATCACCCTTATTAGTCACATCATAGTTGAAAATATTTTTTATATTTAATCTAAACAGAAACATAATAAAGGGTGATCTCAGATGCTCAGTATGGGTAAACATATGAGATATCAATCAATGACCATATTATAGAAAACTATAAGCTTTAGGGTATGAGAAAATTATCATGACATATTATATTCATACCTATTTATTCAAATATCTTTAATAATAAATCATGGAATAAGGTTTTTTCAATAAATATACATAAAAAAGAAGAGTGAAGAATCATCAATAATCAATCACGAGCCATGAAAACATATCATAAGAATAATAAATAATTTTTTTGGAATAAAAATATTCATAAAAAATAATTCCTTTAGTCAAGTATCATATCCAAGTATGTCATATTTGATTTTTATCACTCCCTAGTCAATAATTTTCTTATTCAAGGTTCACTCCCATGAAAATCATAGTAAACACGGTCCCTTACTGAATAGGGTTCACTCTCCATTCTGATCCTTATTATCTCATAAGATATCCATAATTTCTAAAAGAATTAATGGTATATATAACTATATTCCCACCAATTACATAATAAAAAACATACATATTAGTTCTTTAATTTCATAAAACATTCATCATATCATCATATCATAACCCGTGGAATCAAAACAATTTTTATAAAAATTTCATCATTTCATCATAGTTGAACCCATAGAAAATAAATGGGTTTCATAAAAATATGACAATCGTAATCATAATCCAACCAAATAAAAAATAATAATAGTATAATTGGATCATGTACCCCATAAATCATAATTAAAATCAAAGGATGTTATCATAAATGAAAAATGAATTTAAAAGATCACTGAAATATATTTTGAGGAAAATACCATTTTTATTTATAAAACCCTAATTCAAAATATAAAAAATTCCAAAATATTAAGTAGAAAATTTTATTTTAAAATAAAAATGGAATCATAAAAAATATTCTTCAAAGTATTTAGTGGTTATTATAGTGTGAAATTCCATTTATGTCTTGTACATTAAACCAAATATTCCTTTCAAATTTTCGGTAAAAATTCAAAATTAATGTAACACCCCAACCCCTCAAGGCTAGAGATGGTGCATTACTTGTTATATTATAATGGTTAGAAGGAATGAAAGTACTGAAGGAAAAATAAGCTTAGTAGTCTTGAAAAAACTAGATACATAGATGTAACACAAATTACACTGGAAAATGTTACAAAATACAATACATAACAAAAACTGAAAACTGCAACCATAGGAACTCAAAAAATGATCACCTCTTCATCACATGTTGAAGGTAAAAAAATGAAAGGGGTGATCTCAAAGTCTCAGTAAATGTTACAAATGGTGGAAGCATGAATCAATAATAAATGAATTATAAACAATTTGACATAATCAAAATGGAATGGTGAATAAATAAAAAACTCATGCCATTAATAAACTGAGAATGAAACTGCATTCATAGATCTTGTCATAGTGAAAAACTCAAGGATAGTAATAACTAATAATGAATAAAGAAAATGATTATTAATTGGACTACATTTATCAAGCACAAGATACAATAATACTGTAAAAATGGTTTAGTTCTGTGGGTAGAAACCTGTCTGATTTTTGGAAACAAACTCGAAGGGTTTGTCGCCAAACTGATTTGTCTCATGATACATATCAATGCATCGAAGGGATATAGAGGGCCCCAAAGACCACTGAAATTCCAAATAATTCTTTATACATTGATTCAATACATGATAAATAATCCTTTTCAATATCTGTATAGAGTAGAGTATACAGATTCATCAATATTTCCATAATTAAAATAACTTTCCAAATAAACACCATATGTAAAATGGTATACGATTTAGAAAAAAAACATATCCATGATATGATAATATGGATATTTATTATAAATATAATTTCAAATGATAAGTGATCTAAAATGGGTATTAGGTACACCACATAAGTTTTATTTGGTGCACCATAAAAAGTTAGTCACATCAAAATAGTAGTTGAGACAAAGTCTCTTACCATAATGTAATCGATCAAATCATATGAAAAAAAACATAAGAACCATAAAATAAATCATTGAATAACATGAATATAAATATAATCATGTTATTATATATCAAATGTCAGTACACATATACCACATACAAGAAATAAGTGGCGAACAATGAAAATCTCACAGAAATGAAAGTGAGATGAGAAACCCCTTACCTTATGCCTTGTTTTAATGACCTGAATAATCAAATTTATATGCATTAATTAATAATTCCAGAACCCCCTATAAATTAAATTTATTTATTATAACTTTATTAGGTTAATTCATGACCCTTTGGATGGGTTTAAGAGGTTCAATTTTATTGTTTTGGAAACATTTTCTTGCTTGGTTTTAATGATTCTTTTACTTGTTTTCATGAATGGAAGTTCATTTGAAATGTGTTTAAACATACATAATTTTTAATATATCTTATTAATGAAATTAATGAGATATAAATGATCTTATAATGATTTTTTAATATACAATGATGATGATTCATTTGTTAAAAGTTTATTACAAATATTTCAGATTAACTTGGTCGTTTTGTTCATAAAGAACTTGTTTTGTATTTTTATCTTATATTATGAGTGTCTAAGGATTAAAGAACTTTAATGAGATGAAATAAATATATTATTATCTGGTTCAACAATTAAAATGGTTTCATGACCAATAATGAAGGATAAAGTGAAGAACGAAACTTCATCATCCACAAAGGTAATAAATTGGAACCTCATGGACGTTGATTTCTTTTATAACCATAAATGGGAGGGAGTAAGGATATTGATGATATTTCTTCCATTAACATGATATAATTAAATTATATAGATGATACAGGAGTTTAACATGGTAATTTGGATAGAGGATGTTATGAGAGAAAAATAAAAGATATGAACTTGAAAATAAAAGAAAAGGTGAGAGATCTCTTTTGAAAATTCACCATCCTAGCGGCGTCGCTTAAAATTTCATTAAATGAAATGATGAGAGAAAAAGGGTATCTCATCATATTGAAATAAAAAATTATAGTAATAAGAAAAAATAAAATCAAACCCCAACATATGAGAATAGAAAATCAAATAGATAACATAAAGGAAGTGTCGACTAAAAGAAGAGAATGAAGGATTCCCTTATCTTGTAGTGTAACTCCTTGATCCTGAAGGATGGGACCTTGGGTACTTAAGGAAACTTTGGGAGGACTCATAGGGAGGTAATACCACCAGATATTCTTGGATATTGGGTTTTTAATGAAATAAAACTGAGGGGGGTTTGTGGGTATTTATAGTAATTAAGAGAGGGTTTTTTTATTAATTAAAAGGGAAACCTCGTTAGTGGTTTTCAGAAACCCATGGGCATGACCATGGTATTTTCCCATGGTTTAAGCCACATGGGACACCTCATGTCATAAGATAATGTACAATAGTTGACCATCCCTTTCTATTTATAATTACATCATTATGTTGTCATTAAACTACCGGAAACTCAAATCTGTATTTTTACTATTCACAAAAAAATCATGTATTTTAGAAAATCCCAAAAATTCACCCTAATCATTTTTAGATGGGTAGAATTCAAAAATGATCTACATTTTTTAAAAATAAATTTTTAAGTATTTTTAATTTAATTTTTAAATAAAATCAAAGTTAATTTGATAAATAACAATTTAAAGGTATAATTAGATTTGTATTACATTGAAAAATTAATTAACTTATCATTATCGTATTACCTTAAGAATATAAAATATTATCATTATTTACTACTTATAAGGGTCATATTACTATTCATATTACTATTCATAAGGGTATGTTACTATTCATCAAAAAATCAAGTTGGTTCTACGAAACTCCAAACGACTTATTGGTCACAACTCTAAATGACTGTTTTTTGAAATTCAAAACAAAGAAATGGAAAATTTAGGTTTAATTGATTGCATATAACATTCTCCTATAATGTTTTGTTTCAAAAAAAGACTTAGTGCTTCATATAATATGGTCTATCTAGTGAATAGATAGTGTTTAAGATCAACACACCATAAAATGTTTGGGGGGTTATATTATTCCCTCCTTTAGAAATTTCATCCTCGAAATTTTATGTATAAATCCCACAAAAAAGATGTGGGTGGTTCTTCCTCATGAAATCCTCCAGTTACCATGTTGCTTCCTCCATATTTTTGTCTATCCAAAGAACCTTTTCTAGATGAGCTGTCTGATTTTTCAACACCTGCTCCATTGTGTCAAGAATCAAGATAGGATTTTCACAGTATGAAAAATCAAGTTCCAACTCTACTTCTTCAAATTTGAGAACATGCGTTGGGTCTGGCATGTATTTCTTTAACAATGACACATGGAACACGTCATGAACTCTGGAGAGATTTCGCAGCATGGCTAAATGGTAAGCTACATCTCTAATTTTTTCTACAACTTCAAATGGTCCGATATACCTGGGGCTCAGTATCCCTTTCATTCAAAACCTTAAGACACCCTTCCATGGAGATACTTTCAGAAAGTCATGATCACCCACCTAGAATTCCAAATCCTTTCTCCGATTGTCAGTATAACTCTTCTACCTACATTGGGTTGCTTTAATATGGGCATGGATTGTCTTCAATTTTTCTATGGTCTCTTCAATAAGTTCTGGGCCTATAAGTTTCTTCTCACCAACTTCATCCCAAAAAGTTGTTGTTTGACATCTCTTTCTATATAATTATTCATATGGAGACATTTCAATGCTAGAATGGAAACTATTGTTGTACGAAAATTCCACCAAAGGCATGTATTGATCCCACATACCCTGGAAGTCAATAGACCATGATCTCAACATGTATTCTAGAATTTGAATAGTCCTTTCAGGTTTTCCGTCAGTTTGGGGGTGATATGCAGTACTCATACAAAGCTCAGTATTCAAAGCCTTTTGGAGACTTTTACAGAATTTTGATGTAAATTAGGGATCTTTATCGAATAAAATTGACAGAGGTTCAACATAAAGTCTTAAAACTTCATTAATATACAGTTGTTCCAGGCACTCAAGTGGTAAATCCTCTCTTATAGGATTGAAATCTATCGATTTTTTGATACGATCAACAATTACCCATATTGCATCATTCCTTTTAGGTGTCCTCAATAGTCCGGTTATAAAATCCATAGTAATTCTATCCAACTTCCACATAGGAATAGGTAGAGGTTTCATCACTCCTTTGGGAAGTTGTCTCTCTACCATCACTTGTTGAAAAACTAGACAACTTGACACATACTCTGTAATTTCCCTCTTCACATTATCCCACCAAAAATATTCCTTCAGATCACTGTACATCTTGGTGCTACCCGGGTTTATAGGGAAATTTGAGCTATGAGCATCATCTAATAGTTCCCTTTTTTATCTCAGGTATGGATAGGATGCATAACCTATTTCAAAATTTCAGAACTCCTTATTCATACATGAAGTCAGCCAGTCTCCCATCCTTTCCAGCATTAATTTTCTTATTCAGATTCTCATCATCATATTCAGAGTATTTTATCTTCTTAATAAAGATTCTTTAGAAATTATTTGAAAGATAAAAGATGTTTCCCCTTCCTTAACAATTCCCATATCCATCTTTAGTAGATCCAAAAATACAGGATCTCTCTCAACCATCATTTTATTTATAAGTCCACGATCCTTCATACTTAATGCATCTGCTACCTTATTCACCATTTCTGGGTAGTAATGTATTGAACAATCGTAATCATTGAGTAACTGAAGCCATCTCCTTTTCCTCATGTTGAGTTATTTTTGTGTGAAATATATTTCAAACTCTTGTGGTCTTTACAAATCGCACATCTTTCTCTATGGAGCTAATATCTCCATATTTTCAGAGCAAATATTACGGCTACTAACTCAAGATCATGTGTTCAATAATTTTTCTCATGTTTCTTCAATTATCTTGATTCATAAGAAATAACTTTATCATTTTTCATAAGGATTCAACCCAATCTATTCTTTTATGCATCCTTGTATATCACAAATCCATCACTTCCAGATGGAAGAGTGAAAATTAGAGCATCGAACCATCTTCTTTTCCATTCTTTGAAGCATTCCGTACACTCTTTTTTCCACACCAACTTAGCTCCTTTATGTGTGTTCTTGGTTAGTGGGTTAGCTAGTCGAGAAAAATTCTGAATGAAATGCCAATAGTAACCTTCTAATCCAATAAAACTACATACCTCAGTTATGTTTATTGGCGTGGGCCAATCTTGGATTGCCTTTGTCTTCGCAGGATCAACTAGGATTTCATCCTTAGATACAATATATCCTAGAAAAGAAATCGATAGAAGCCAGAATTTGCACTTCGTAAACGTCCCCTATAATTCATTTCATCTAAGAGTTTTCATAATAGTCTACAAATGATCCTCATGGTCTTCATAGCTTCTTGAGTATACAAGGATATCATCGATGAATACCACAAAACGTTATCAAGATAATCCTTAAAAAATCTATTCATTAAATCCATGAAAATAGATGGTGCATTCGTTAGTCCGAAAGGCATCACTGTAAACTCGGAATTCCCATACCTGGTTCAAGATGTTGTCTTTGGAATATCTTCCTTCCTCACACACAGTTGATGATATCCGGATCAAAGTTCTATCTTTGAAAAGTATTTAGATCAATGAATTTGATCAAATAAATAATCAATCCGAGGAATAGGATAAATATTATTTATTGTAATAGCATTGATTTTCCTGTAATTAATTCTTAGCCTCACGGATCCTTCTTTCTTCTTGACAAAGAGGACATGGGCTCCCCATGGAGAGACACTAGGTCGAAAAAAATCCATTTCACTCAAATATTCTAGTTGTTTCTTTAGCCCCACTAATTCCACGGTGTCCATTCTATAGGATGTCTTTGATATAGGTCTTGCATAAGGAATTAAATCAATAGAGAACTCAACTTCCCGCTCTGGAGGATTTCCAGGTAAATCCTATGGACATACATCAACATACTCTTGCACCATATGTACGTCTTCAATTTGAATATTTCTTTCATCACCCATAGATGTTTGGTTCTCTTCATCTCCAAGAATTTCATTCAATAGAGATACTAGGGGTGGTTATGGATTAGAATCATATGTCGAAGTCTCTGATTTAAAGATAAGATATTCTATACCATTTAAAAAAATTATAACTTCCTTTTTATTGCAATAAATATTCACATCATAATTTGACAGCCAATCCATACTGATAATTATATCAAATTCAGTCATTGGTATGATGATTAGGTTAGAAACTAAAGCATGTTTATGTGTCATGAGGGGGACTAGTTGACATGCCTTTGTTGCATTGATACATCACCCAGGAGTTTTGACTGAAAAATCCTTTATTATATTGAATTGGACATATCTAATTATCTTAGAAAACTAAGAATATATAAATGAATGCGATGATCCAGAATCCAATAAAGTGTTGGCTAAGTTTGTGGAAAATATTAAAGTACCTACCACCAAGTCATTAGGAACATCAACCTCCATGGTTGTAATCGCATATTCTCTTCCTTGTTCTCTTGGATTTATCTAAGGCATGTTTCCTTGGTGCTTAGGACACTAATTTTCATAGTTTCCCATATCTCTACAATTTTATCATTTAATATCATTGAATTGTTTCTTCCCCTTTTATTCATCAGATCGACAAACCTTTTCTCTACAGTTATAGTAGAATCCCATGCCTTCCATGAATTTCACGAGATGATTCTTTCCATAGTTCTCACAAAATGGGAATAGCTTTGTCCCCCTGCTCTTCTTGGGTGCTTCTCCTTTTATTTTGTTATCAGAGTACCGCTTATTATCTTGGTTCCCCTTGAACAAATTTGATCAAGAAAATTCCTTCTCTATTTTGGTTGAACATGATACAATTCCATCATATGATACAAATGTTTGAGATGCCAGTGACCATCGAATATTTAGCTTAATACCTTCAAAGAAATTATCAAACATTCCTGCTGAGTCACGTACGTAATCTATGACATACCTGGCCAGCATTGTGACAGTAGCCTCATACTCTGCAACACTATCTTCTTTCCTTTGTTTTAAGCCAAGGAATTTCCTCTTCATTTCAGTTCATTGCTCATGAGGGTAATTTTTTTCGAAGAATTGTTTTAAAAGTCCTCCATTCCATATCTTCTATTTCTTCTTCCTCTATGGTATTTTGAATCAAGGGCCACCATTGATCAACGTCACCCTTGAGACAGTACACTACCAGTACTACCTTTTCATTTTCATTGCATCTTGATGTCATGAATATCTTTTCAAGGGACTTGATCCATTGCCCAGCAACCACTGGGTTAGTAGTCCCACTGAAAGGTGGGGGACTCTACCACATGAAACGATCCAATACAGGTGTGGAATGATTATTTGTTACAACTTGAGTAAGTTTTCCCAATATGGTCATGATCTAAACTGCCCCATCATTAACTGTGTTCACATGCTAAGTAGGGAGATTCATACCTTTCCCATGAGTATTTATTCAACCTCTTCCATTAGACAACATTTCTAAATAATGTGATAAACTAGATTAGTTTATGAATCTTAAATAGAAAATCACTCAACATAGATTGAAATTCAATGCATTGATAATCTTGTAAACATGGTTTCTTTGAGGAAAAATTTACATTAAACTCTTTCATAATGGCTTGTAAAGACAATATGAATTATCCTAAGCATATCCCCCCTGTAGTTCATAACCAAGAGTGTAGAAAGACCTATTTTCATGTACCAGGATACCCCAGTTCATGCTCGAAACTCCTTGTAAGAGCTTTCACTTCTAGGTACCTCTGTGCCAGAGCCATCTCTACCAGCACATATCCAAACATGGATGTATTTTCTAGAAGGATTCACATAATCAATTCCATACCAAAATACGAGGATATTCTTGTACGTTTATCCTCAAATACTACCTTAGGGCTTTGTTCCCTACTATACATTTCCTAAACTAGTTTCCAAGTTTTCTACTAAACATCCTTTGATACCAACTGTAACACCCCGACCCCACTAGGCTGGGGCCGGTGCATTACTTGTTATATTAGCATTGTTAGAAGGAATGAAAAGCCTGAAGGAATGATCTGTTTAGTAGTCTTGAAGAACCTGGATACAAAGATCTAACACAAATTACACTGGAAAAGGTTACACAATACAATACATTACAAAAACTGAAAACAACAACCACAAGAACTCAATAAACGATCACCTCTTCATCACCTGTTGAAGGTAAAAAATAAAAGGGTTGATCTCAAATTGTTAGTAAGGGTTAAAAATGGTGGAATAATGAATAAATAATAACTGAATTGTAAACAATTTGACATAATCAAAATGGAATTGTGAAAAAATGAAAACCTCACGCCATTAATAAACTGAGAATGAATTTACATCCATTGATTTTATCATAGTGAAAACCTCATGGATAGTAATAACTGATAAGGAATAAAGAGAATGATTATTAATTGTAAGTCATGTATCTGGAACATGATACCATAATACCGTAAAAACGTTTTAGTTCTGTGGGTAGAAACCCATCTTCTTTTTGGAAACAAACTCGAAGGGTTTTTCACCAAACTGATTAGTCTCCTGAGACCTACTAATGAATCGAGGGAAAAAATAGGTCCCCAAACACCACTAATTGTCAAAATAATTTGTTATACATTTATTCAATACAGGAGAAATATTCCTTTTCAATATCAGTATAGAGTACATTATGCAGATTCATCAATATTTCCATAATTAAAAATACATTCCAAATAAACATCGTAGGTAAAATGTTATACAGTTTAGAAAACAAACATATCCACGATATGAGATTAAAGATATTTAGTATAAATATAATTTTAAATGATAAGTGATATCAAATGGGCAGTAGTTACACCACATAAGGATTTTTAGGTGCACTGCACAAAGTTAGTCACACTAAAATAGTAGTTGAGACAAAGTCTCTTACCACAATGTAATCGGTCGAATCATATGACAAAAACCTATTAGCCCTCAAATTAATAATTTAATAACATGAATATAAATATAATCATGTTATTATATATCAAATGGAAGTAAAAATATACCACATACAAGAAATAAGTGGCGAACAATGAAAATCTCACAGAAATTAAAGTGAGACGAGAAACCCCTAACCTTATGCTCGAGTGTGTTCTTCATTTGTTTTAATGACCTGAATAATCAAATTTAGATTACTTAGTTAATAATTACATAACTTAATATACATTTAATGGATTTATTATAACATTACTATGTTAATTCATGGCCCTTTTAAAGGGTTTAATAGCTTCAATTTTATTGTTTTGGAAGCATTTTCTTCCTTGGTTTTCATGATTCGTTTACTTGTTTTCATGAATGGAAGTTCATTTTAAATGTGGTTAAACATCCAAAATTGTTAATATATCTTATTAATGATATTAAGTAGATATAAATGATCTTATAATGATTTTGGGTTATATAACATGATGATGATTCATTAGTTAAAAGTTTATTACAAATATTCGGATTAACTTGGTTATTTTTTCATAATGAACTTGTTCTACATTATTATCTTATATTATGACTGTATTAGGATTACAGAAAATTAATGAGATGAAATAAATATATTATTATTTGGTTTAATCATTAAAATGGTTTCATGACCAGTAATGAAGGAGAAAGTGAAGAACAAAACTCCGTCGTCCACAAAGGTTATAAATAGGAACGTCAGGGACGTTGATTTCCATTATAAAAATAAAAGGGAGTGAGTAAGGATATTGATGATAGTTCTTCCATTAACATGATATAATTTCAATATATAAATGATATTTTAGCTTATCATGGTCATTTTTACAGATGAGGTAAGGAGATAAAAATAAAAGAGATGAACTTGAAAATAAAAGAAAAGGTGAGAGATCCCTTATGAAAATTCGGTAGCCTAACGACTTCGCTTAAAATTTCATAAAATGAAACGATGATAGAAAAAGGATATCTCATCATATTTAAATAAAAAAGGAATTTAATAAGAACACATAAAATCAAACCCCAACATATGATAATATAAAATCAAATAGAAAACATAAAGGAAGTGTCGACTAAAAGAAGAAAATGTAGGATTCCCTTACCTTGTAGTGTAACTCCATGATCTTGAAGGATGGGACCTTGGGTGATTAAGGAAACCTTGGGAGGACATATAGGGAGGTAATACCATCAGATATTTGAGGATATTGAGTTTTTAATGAAATAAAATGAAGTGGGGTGAGTGGGTATTTATAGTAATTTAGAGGTATTTTTGTTTATTAATTAAAAGGGACACCTCGTTAGTGGTTTTCGCAAAACCATGGGCATGCCCATGGTATTTGGATATGGTTTAAGACACTTGGGAAACCTAATTTAATAAGATACTGTAAAAAATTAAACCATCCATTTACATTAATAATTACATCATTATGATTTCATTAAACTACTGAAAACTCAAATCTGTATTTTTACTATTCACGAAAAATTCAAGTATTTTAGAAAGATCCCAAAAATTCACCCTAACCATTTTTCAACGTGTATAATTCAAAAATGACCTCCGTTTTTTGAAAATAATTTTCTAATTATTTTAAATTTATTTTTTAAATAAAATCAAAGTTAATTCGATAAATAACAACTTAAAGGTATAATTAGTTTTGTATTACATTGAAAAATTAATTGACTTCTCATTATCTTATTACATTATGAAAATAAAATATTATCATTATTTACTATTTATAAGGTTCATATTACTATTCATATTACTATTCATAAGGGTATGTTACAATTCATCAAAAAATCAAGTTGGTTCTATCAGACTCCAAACTACTTACTGGTCACAATTCTAGATGACTGTTTTTAAAAATTCAAAACATAGAAGTGGAAAAATTATGATTAATGGACAACATATAACTTTCTACTATAATTTTTTGTTTCACAAAATACTTAGTGCTTAATGAAGTATGGGCTATCTAATGAATATAAATTATTAAATAGCAACATACCATTAAATGTTTGGGGTGTTATATTATTCCCACCTTTAGAAATTTCATCCTAGAAATTTTATGTATAAAGCCCACCTAAAAGATGTGGGTGGTTCTACCTCCATAAATCCTCTGGTTCCCATGTTTCTTCCTCTATATTTTGGTTTCTCCAAAGAACCATTACTAGACAAGTTGTCTGATTTCTCAACACCGGCTCCCTTATTTCAAGAATCCTGATAGGCTTTTCACAATATTACAAATTAGGTTCCAGTTCTATTTCATCATATGTGAGTACATGCATTGGGTATAGCATGTGTTAATTTAACAATGATACATGGGATAGATCATAAAGTCTAGAGAGATTTGGCAGCATCGCTAAATGGTAAGCTACATCTCCGATTCTTTCTAGAACTTCAAATGGTCCGATATACATGGGGATCTATTTCCCTTTCTTACCAAACCTTAAGGCACCCTTCTAGGGAGATACTTTCAGAAATACATGATCGCCCACCTGGAATTCCAAATCCTTTCTCCTATTATCAGCATAAATCTTCTACCTACGTTAGGCTGCTTTAATATGGGCTTGGATTGTCTTCACCTTTTCTATGCTCTCTTCAATAAGTTCTAGGCCTATAAGTTTCCTTTCACCAACTTCATCCCAACTAGTTGGAGTTTGACATCTCTTTCGATATAATTCTTAATATTGAGCTATTTGAATACTAGAATGGAAACTATTGTTGTATGAAAATTCCACCGAAGGAAAGAATTGATCCCACATACCCTGGAAGTCAAGAGATCATGATCTCAGCATGTCTTCTAGAGTTTGAATAGTCCTTTCATACTTTTTGTCAGTTTGGGGGTGATAGGCAGTACTCATACAAATTTCAGTATTCAAAGCCTACTGGAGACTTTTTAAGAATTATGATGTAAATTGGGGATCTCGATCGGATACAATTTATAGAGGTGAACCCTGAAGTATTACAACTTCATTAATTTACAGTCTTCCTAGGAGCTCAAGTGGTGAATTATCTCTTGTAGGAAGGAAATGTGCTGATTTTGTGATATGATCAACAATTACCCATATTTCATCGTTCTTTCTAGGTTTCCTCGGTAGTTCGGTGATAAAATCCATTGTAATGTTATCCCACTTCCACATAGGAATAGGTAGAGGCTGCATCACTCCTTTGGGATGTTGTCTCTCTACCTTCACTTTTTGATAAACTAGACACCTTGACACGTAGTCTGCAATTTCCTACTTCATATTATCCCACCAAAAATATTCCTTCAGATATTTGTACATCCTGGGGCTATCCGGGTGTATAGAGAAATTTGAGCTATGATCATCATCTAATAGTTCCCTTTTTTTCTCAGGTACGGATGGGATGCATAACCTCTTCCGAAATTTCAGAACACTTTCTTCATACATGAAGTCAGCCAGTCTCCCATCCTTTTCATCATTAATTTTCTTTTGTAGGTTCTCATCATCAGATTGAGAGTTTTTTATTTTATCTAATAAAGATGGTTTAACAATCATTTGAAAGAGAAAAGATGTTTCCCCTTCCTTAACAATTCCCATATCCATCTTTAGTAGATCCAAAAAATATAGGATCTCTCTCAATCCACAATTGAGTCAGAAGTCCATGATCCTTCTTACTTAATGCATCTGCCACCTTATTCACCTTTCTTGGGTGGTAGTGTATTGAAAAATTGTAATATTTGACTAAATAAAGCCATCTCCTTTGCCTCATGTTGAGTTCTTTTTGTGTAAAAATATATTTCAAACTCTTGTGGTCCGCATAGATTTCACATCTTTCTCCTTAGAGAAAATTTCTCCGACTTTTAGAGAAAATATTATGACTGCTAACTTAAGATCATGATTTGGATAATTTTTCTCATGGATCTTCAACTATCTTTATGCATAATAAATAACATTATCGTTTTTCATAAGGATGCAACCCAACCCATTCATCGATGCATCACTGTATATCACAAATCCATCACTTCAAGATGGAAGAGTCAAAATTAGAGCATTGAACAATCTACTTTTCAATTATTTTAGTCATTAAGTACACTCTTTAGTCCACACAAACTTAACTCCTTTACATGTGAGCTTTGTTAGAGGGTTTTCTAGTTGGGAAAAAATTTGAACGAAAAGCTGATAGTAACCTGCTAAGCCAATAAAACTGCGTAACTCAGTTATGTTTGTTTGGATGGGCCAATCCTGGATTGCATTTGTCTTCTTAGGATCAACTAGGATTCCATCCTTAGAGTGAATATGTCCTATAATAGAAACTGATTAAATAAAAAATTCACACTTGGTAAACCTCCCATATAATTCATTTCTTCTAAGAGTTTTCAGAATAGTCCGCAAATGATCCTCATGGTCTTTATAGATTTCTGAGTATACAAGGATATCATCGATTCATACCACAAAAAATTTATCAAGATATTCCTTGAAAACACTATTCATTAAATCCATGAAAATAGATGGTGCATTCGTCAGTCCAAAAGCCATCACTGTAAACTCGTAATGCACATACCTGGTTTGAAATGTTGTCTTCGGAATATCTTCCTTCCTCAGTTGCAGTTGATGATATCCGGATCGAAGGTCTATCTTTGAAAAGTATTGATCTCCATGAAGTTGATAAAATAAATCATCAATCTAGGGTAGAGGATACCTATTATTTATTATAATAGCATTGATTTTCCTATAATCAATTCATATCCTCATGGATCCATCTTTCTTCTTGACAAAGAGGATAGGGGCTCCCCATGGAGAAACACTGGGTTGAATAAATCATTTTTCAGTCAAATCATCTAGTTGTTTCATTAGCTCTACTAATTCCATAGTGGCCATTCTATAGGGAGTCTTTGATATATGTCTTGCATCAGGAATTAAATCAATAGATAACTCAACTTCCCACTTTGGAGGATTTGCAGGTAAATCCTCTAGAAATACATCAACGTACTCTTTCACCATACATACATCATCTATTTTAATATTTCATTCCTCACCCATAGATAATAGGTTCGATTCATCTCCAAGAATTGCATTCAATAGAGCTATTGGGGGTGGTTCTAGATAACAATCAGATGGTGAAGCCTCTTATATAAAGATAAGAGATTCTACACCATTTTCAAAAATTTTAATTTCCTTTTTCTTGAAATTAATCTTCGCATTGTAATTTGAAAGACAATACATACCACTAATTATATCAAATTCAGTCATTGGTATGATGATGAGGTTAGAAACTAAATCATGTTTATGTATCACGAGGGGGACAAGTTGACAATCCTTGGTTGCAATGATACATCCCCCAGAAGTTTAGACTGACAACTCCTTTGTTAAATCAAATTGGATACATTCAATTTTTTTATAAAACTGAGAAGATATATATGAATTTGATGATCCAGAATCAAATAATGTGTTGGTTATATTTAAGGAAACTATTAAAGTACCTTCCACTATTTCATTAGGAACTTTAACCTCCGCGGTTGTAATCACATAGGCTCCCCCTTGTTCTCTTGGCTATTTCTGAGGCATGTTTACTTGGTGATTAGGAAACTCATTTTCATAGTGTCCCATATCTCTACAATTATAGCATTGAATATCATTGAGTTGTTTCTTCCCCTTGCATTCATCAGACCGATGACCCTTTTCTCCGAAGTTATAGTAGACTCCCATGCCTTTCAAGCATTTACCGAGATTATTCATTCCACAGTTCTCACAGAATGGGAAACGCATTGTTCCCTTGCCCTTATTTTGTGCTTATCCTTTTACTTTATTATCAGAGTACCACTTCTTATCTTGGTTCCCCTAGAAAAAATTTGATGTAGAAAACTCCTTCTCTGTTTTGATGGCACTTGATACAATTCCATCATATGATCAAAATGTTTGAGAAGCCAGTGCCCTTACAAGTCTTGTCTTAAGACCTTCAAAGAAATGATCAATCTTGTCTGCTAAGTCACATACGTAATCTACAACATACCTGGCCAGCATTGTGAAGGTGGCCTCATACTCTACAACACTACCTTCTTCCCTTTTTTTAAGCCAAGGAATTTCCTCTTCATTTCAGTTAGTTTATCATGAGGGAAATATTTTTGAAATAATATTTCCTTAAAAGTCCTCCATTACATATCTTATATTTCTTCTTCCTCCGTGGTATTCTGAATCAAGTACCACTATTGATCAACATCACCCTTGAGACAGTATAAACCAGTACTACGTTTTCATTTTCGTTGCATCCAAATTCCATGAATATCTTTTCAAGGGACTTGATCCATTTCTCAGCAACCACTGAGTTATTAGTCCCGCTAAAAGATGGGGGCTTCTGCCACATGAAATGATCCGACATAGTTGTGGAATGATTAATCATTACAACTTGAGTAAGTTGTCCCAATATGGTCATGATCTGATCTGCTCCGACATTGACTGTGTTGACTTTCTCAGTAGGGAGATCCCTATTTTTCCCACGAGTATTGATTCCCCTTATTCCATTATATACCATTTCTAAATAATTGGATAAACTAGATTAGTTTATGAATCTTAAATAGAAAATCACTCAACATAGATTGAAATTCTATGCATAGATAATCTTATAAACATGGTTTCTCTGAGGAAAAATTTACATTAAACTCCTTCATAATGGCTTGTAAAGAAAATATGAATTATCCTAAGCATATCCCTCTAGAGTTTTCTAAGAAAGAGTGCAGCAAGGCCAGTTTTCGTGTACCAGGATACCCCGGGTCAAGCCTGAAACTCCTTTTCGGAGCTTTCACTCCTGGGTACCTCTGTGCCAGAGCCACCTCTACCTGATCGTATCCAGACTGGGATATATTTGCTAGAAGGATTCACATAATCTATTCCTTAACAAAATACCAGGATATTCTTGTAATTTTATCCTCAATTACTAACTTAGGGCATTGTTCCCTACTATACATTTCTTACTCTAGTTTCCATGTTTTCTACTAAACTTATTTTGATACCAACCGTAACACCCCGACCCTAGTAGGCTAGATTCGGTGCATTACTTGTTATATTGGCATGGTTAGAATTAATGAAAATCCAGATGGGACAATTAGTTTTGTAGTTTTGAAGAAACTAGATACATAGATGTGACAAAAATTACATTGTAAATGGTTACAAAAAACAACACATAACAAAAACTGAAAACTGCAACCACATGAACTCAATAAACGATCAACTCTTTATCACCTATTAAAGATAAACAATGAAAGGGGTGATCTCAAAAGCTCAGTAAGGGTTACAAACTGTAGAATAATGAATCAATAATACGTTAATTGTAAACAATTTTTTATAATCAAAATGGGATGGTGAATAAATGAAAAACTCATACCATTAATAAACTGAGAATGAAACTACATCCATATATTTAGTCATAGTGAAAACCTCATGCTTAGTAATAACTGATAATGAATAAAGTGAATGATTATTAATGGATGTCATGTATATAGAGACCCAAAGCATGACGTACATGGACATTACAATACTTTTGCGGAATACTTAATACATAACAAAACCAAACACCAAAGGACCGTAATAGTTTAGTTTCTTTGGAAACTCGGAATATAATCTTCTAATTTTGGTGAAATATCTTAAACATCTCCCATAATGATCTTCCCTTTTTTTCGTACCTAAAACCTTTATTTATATCCTGGAGAAAAGAAAATATATAAAGGGTGAGATCAAATGCTCAGTAAGGGTAATCATGAAGAAAATAAAACAAACCATATACATTTTAACTACAGAACATGAACATAAATTTTAAACATCAAAATCTTGAGCTGTGAAATAAATCTTAGCAGTACACAAGGCATAGATCATAAAGGAACATCAATAATGATAAAATAACATGGGAATAAAACATGTAATTGTGGAAAACCATTAATCACTTTATATGATTTACATAGTAGCCAAGGCATTGCTGCCAAGACCATCTTAGTGGACATAGTCCCTTTCTGAATCGAGTTCACTCCTCGTTTCAGTCCTGTAACACTAAACCAGATTAACTTACTGTTCCAGCCATTTCTATCTCATGAGATATAAATCTTTACCCAATGCATTGGAGGGAGATATAGGTCCCACCCGTCTCATAATGAAATCATTCTTACTTTTTCCACAACATAAACATAAATTATTCATCATAACCCAAAGAGTAAAAATGGGTTTCATAAACATCATCCCATCATAACATAATCCATATAAAACAAATGGATATCATTTCATCATAAGAAAAGTTAAACCATTTAAATCATAGAGATATTATACCTGTAACATACAGATATGAAATAAAGTCATCTTAGATGGAAATTTTTTTTGATAAAACACTTGAAATGAATTCTTGAGGAAAATATACTTTCTTTTTCAAAATCATTTTATTTTCACAAAATGCCATGAAAATTTAAAAGAAAAGGATTTTGTTGAAAATATTCATGAAATCTTGTAGATTAATATTCATGAAAATAAGGCGTTATGAAACTGTAAAAATCCATTCATGCCGTATAAGTTAAAAAAACATTCTTCTCGTACTTTTGTTGGAAAAGTAAAAAAGTACCTTGTATGGTAAACAAAAGAAAGATTCCTTCCACACGATGTGGTAAAAGTAAAAAAAGGTAAATATGAATTTAAACATAAATGGAAGAAATGTAAACATTTTATGAAAACATTTTGATAACATATGGACATGGATGACAAACATAACCACAGTAAATACTTACGAATAAACAATCTTGGATAAGAATGAGATTGGAATAATTATCCCTTACCTTATGTCCAATTTCTTCTGTATGTGTCTGAGACTCCTGTATAGTGGGTCTAAAAATATTATTAACTTCTAACAGAACCATGATAATATCTATGATATCATATATTATTCATTTACGGTTTTATATTATCCGTTCATTTGTCAATTCCATATTAATGCAGCGTTTTGGGTAAAATCGTTTCATTTATCGTCTGAGTTTTGACTTGTAATTATTAATATGATTAAATAGATCATGATTACATAATTCCATAATATGAAACATGATTTATATATAATATATATTCAGAATTTACATATATATAATAGATCGATAAATGGATAGAAATACTCTGTTCATGGAGATGGTAGGTCGTACGTACGCATGAACGCTGTTTTTGGTTTCCTTATTGAATTGAATGTAATTAAGTAGATGAAATAAATATATATTAACATAAATCCAGTTGAATTATTATTTCATAAATTTCATGATTACTTATTATATATACTATATAATCATTCTTTAATTGTTAAAATGGAAAATGAATCTCATCACATCGTGGAGACGGTAATCCGTACGTACGCACGAGCGATGATATCATTCCCATATTTATTGAATAGATATTGGAGTGGGTGATATAATATCTTAGAATCTGTATGATGTTATAATAATCATATATAGTTATTCTTTACACCATTATACCCATCCAAGTAAGGTGGTGGTGGAAAAACTGATTACACCACGGCATGGAGATGGTATTCTGTACGTACGCACGCGCGGTTATTTTGTTTTCCGTAGGATGGATAGAAGGTGAAATAGGGTTGTTTCATATTTATAATAACATATTAGTATATAATTAATACTTATGTTATTAATTTATAATGAAACAACTAATGAAGAGTAAGTAGGAGAAGAAAGAAACTTGAAAGAGTCGGTAGAAGAGATTACCTCTTCCTCGACGCACCTCCTTTAAATTTCTTCTTAGGGAACTAGATTTGGTCTTTTGAGAAGCCCAGAACCTCTATGATATAACTATAGAGGTTTAGAAGAGTAATTGGCTGGGGTTGGCCGAGCTTCAAGTCTCAAAATTGTGTAAAGAGAAGAGGGAGGAGGTTCCCTTTTATAAGGGAGGAGAGGGGCACTTTATGAAAAACTTAAATTATTATTTTATAATAATGTCATATTCATTTTATAATGGCTCCAAAGTAACTGATTTCGAATATTAAGTGGGTATGGGTCTAAATATTCTAAAAAAATAGGGTTTTGACATGTTTAGGTTACTAATTTAACCTTATCATTTAGATTTAACTCTAAGTTAAATAATTTAACTTTTACCGTGTCTTCTTGTTTTCTTACACTATATAGTTAATAAACCTACTATAACAAGACAAACGAACCCCAAGTGGTTATTTATTAATATATATATACTTATCTAAGTCATTTGGCCAAACCATAGATTTTTATGAATATAATAACAATTAACAATATTATATTGGTTTTAAAACCTATTTTATGTCAATTTTGAAACTACTTGGTAATTGATTTTTGTGAAAATCATAACAGCGTGATTAGTCTGAACAAAGTTAATTGAATCAATAATAACATGTCATATTAACCTAGAAAATAATTGGAATTAATAAAAAGTATAAAATTACATTTATTTTGGTATTTGTAACATCAATTATGTTAATATTTCATTAATAAGGTAATTACTGCATCATCATTGTGTCATAAATAAATTAATTTATTTAATGTCTAAAAATTATAAATAAATTACCATTATTTAGGAAATATTTTTATATTTCTAATGAATATTTATAGTCGAATTTATCTCATGTATTCCCCTATATTAAAAATGTTTTAGTTATTAAACTTTGATTTTATCTATTTTAACTATTCTTTAAATAGTACAATAATAAATGGTCTAATCTACTCCAAGTGGACCTAAATGATAATATTTTATTTCTAATGTTCTTTTTGGTTGAATTAAACTTATCCAATATAATTATTACATGTGTTAGGGTAATAATAATATCATTTTTACCATTAATTACCCTATTTACTTTTACCCATGGTAAATAAAAGTAAAAAGTTACTATTGAACAAAAATTATTTTTATCTTATTGAACCAAATTTTTCTTCTTGATATTAATCGTGTTTCTTGGATTTTTGAAATTTCACTCACATAAGCGGTAAAATTATGTTTTATGAAAATTTTCAAATTCTCCTAGGAGGTGGGTAAAAGACAGTGAAAAGTTGAATAAATTTTTTTATATCTCTAATTATTATAAAATGGCTCGAATGAATTAAATTGAACTTATATATGTATTATGTATCAATTTTGATCTAAAATAAATTTAAATAAATAATTATTTAAATAAGAAGTCGGTTTTTATATAGTAACCCAGTGTTTTCACTATTCATCCAAAAATTGAATGTTTTTAGAAAAATACCAAAAATTCACCCTAGGATAATTTCTATATTTCTAATCCAAAAATGAAGTCCATTTTGAAAGATAAAATTTAGAAAATTTCAAAAAGTGGGTATTACTATTCATAACCGCTAGTTTATATAATATTTTAATAACATATCGTTGTTTAGTGAAACTCGGTATTGCGTACAACACACGCTTTCGTGGAAGGTCGCGATTGCGTGTAATGAATGTGAATTTAGGGTTGTGTGTAGTTAAATATTCCCTTGTTGTTGTGTATAATAGAATCCAACCATATTTCATTTGTACATTGAATATATATATATATATATACACTCAATGTTGCATAAAATAACTTATATCAAACAAACTTGAAATTGTGTGTAACAGTATCCATGATTAGTGTTGTGTATACTGCAAGCTAATACGGTGTTGCATATAGCACAAGATAATCTTGGTGTAGCATACAAGAGAAGATATGAAAGAAATTAAAAAGAATATATCTTATAAAATCTCGGGCTGTTACATTCTACCCACCTTAAAATGAAATTTGCCCTTGAAATTCGTCGGGGTTATTAATCATTTACTACTTGAATGTTTCTTTAATAGAAACCCACATCGTAAAAAGGAATACTAAAGCTTAACATTAAAAACTAATGTATGAAAGGTAACAGTTACCCAAATTAACTTATCCCTAGGTTTCCACATAGGAGAACATAGGTGAAAATATGGAAATGGAAGAGAAATCTAACCGTCATGTTCTGATGGAGAGTGGTAGAGGACATGGATATGAAAAATCCAACAATCACAAAGCCATAAATTTGTGATGATCTAAGGTACCATCTGATTCATCAGATATGAGGGCACTAGGAAAAAAATTTTGGTTTTCAAGATCATTTCCCTAATGTTGATGAACTTTAACATGAGGAGAAATACTTACTTGATTTCAGTGTAATATCATCGTTGGTCATTCCATGAACAATTTTCACTTCATCTATATTTAATGAAATGAAGTTGAATTTGACATTAATTAAGTGTTAGCAGATCATGCGATATATTGATAAGTCATCCCATCTATTTCTATCATAAAAAGGTTAGAATAAGTTATTAAAAATACACAAGTCTATCTATATTGAGATAAATCGTATATGATTCCAAAAATGGAGTTATAATTCATCTATCATACTTGTTAATAAAATAAAACTAGTTTCTTCTAACCAGGGACTTCTTGTAGTCTAGTGGTAGGTGATAAAGGCCTGTCGCACATCAGTTGTGGGTTCGCTTCCCTCAACCTTGTCCGACGCGATGGGTTGTTGCCTGTCCTATGGGTTGTCCTTTTTCAAAAAATACATTATTATAACATCCCATAAATAATATCGAAAAAAAGTTTTAGCCTTAAACAATACTATCTGATGTCCAACTTAATCCATTCCAACCTTAAGACTTATCCAAAATACTTCTGTCCAATTACTAGAAACTTCATCTACCAAGCATGTGAATTCCTTCATTTGTCCCTCATATATCATAAGATATATCATGTTGTTGGTCACATTCCAAACATGTGAATACCTTAATCATGTATTCTCTTGAAACATGAATTACCATAGAATCTTTGTGAAAACATGAATGTTGTCAAAAGTTAACTCTTTCCACATACCAAAATTTCCAAATTTCAATATACTCAAACCATGATATCACATTGTCCTTATATAAATCATGAGCTCATTAGTACTATCAAACATTTCATTATCTCTTTATCCTTTCATTATGCGCATATCATCTTCCTTCCAAATATATCTGAATAAACTTTCTTGGTTACTAGTACCATTCAACATATACTTTCAAATACTTTAGGAAAGAAACAATTGTGTAACAATCCTTAGATGTGTCTTTATTCCATTGTACCATTACATATACAACATTACTCTTGATAAACATAAAATCATTCCACTACCTTCTTAAACCATTGATAGAGCTTTAACAATTCTTTCATCTCACATATCATTTGTAGTCTCTTCTTCATCATCAACATAAATACTACCCATACGACCATGCTGATTCTCTTCATGAGACTTTCCCTTAGGGAATTGGTTTGCATAATGACCATAAATTCCAAATATAAAACATTTAACCATTGTTGATGTCTTATCAATACCATTATCCTTATCCATGGTGTTAACTGAACCCTTTCCTTTGAAATTAATGGATTTGTTTCCGTCTTTTCCACACCCAAAGCATCTTCCAGTTCCGTTGAAACATTCTCCTTGATGCCTCTTCCCACAAGATTTATCTGAGGGGAATTGAACTTTATTTCCTCTATGATCATAATGAAACTCCATCTTTCTCTTCTTAGCCGAGTTAGGAAAATTACCAAAGTTAATATTATTGATCATATTATGAGATTGCTGATTAGGAATAATAACGTTTTTTTTAACTTCCAAATCCCATTTAATTTGGTTTCTCATGAATAATATCATTCCATTGTCCATCATATCCTCCATTATCGAAAATCTTTCTGTTTCTAGCCTTTTTCTAAAACCCAAAAAGAATAGTGTGAGAGGAAAAAGTCATAGTCAAGGGGAATTACCTTCAATATATAACATCTTAGGTTAAATTCTAATATCGTTACCATAATTCTAGGAATATAACCTATACTTATACTTATCCTTAGGGACATCCCTAGACATACCTTAGAAATATCTCTACGGATCTCACTAAAGTTTCCTCATCCACGTTTTCAATGGATAACTAAACCTTTCCTCTGATACCAACTGTAGATACCCAATGCTTTACGTACATGGACATTACATTACTTTTGAGAAATACTTAATACATAACAAAACCATACACCAAAGGACCGTAATAGTTTAGTGTCTTTGGAAACTCGGAATATAATCTTCTAATATTGGTGAAATATCTTCAACATCTCCCATAATGATCTTCCATTTTTTTCTTATCTAAAACTATTCTTTATATCATGGGGAAGAGAAAACATATAAAGGGTGAGCTCAAATGCTCAGTAAGGGTAAGCATAGAGAAAATAAAACAAACCATATACATTTGAACTTCAAAACATGAACATAATGTTTAAACATCAAAATATTGAGTTTTGAAATAAACATTGGCAGTACATAAGGCACAGATCATAAAGTAACATCAATCATGATAAAAAAACATGGGAATAAAACATGTAATTGTGGAAAACCATTAATCACTTTATATGATTTCCATAGTATCCAAGGCATTGCTTCCAAGACCATCTTAGTGGACAAAGTCCCTTTCTGAATCGAGTTCACTCCTCGTCTCAGTCCTATAACACTGAACCCGATTAACTTACTGTTCTATCCATGTCTATCTCATGAGATATAAATCTTTACCCAATGCATTAGAGAGAGATATAGGTCCCACCCATCTCATAATGAAATAATTCTTACTTTTTCCTCATCATAAACATAAATCATTCATCATAACCCAAAGAATAAAAATGGGTTTCATTAATATCATCCCATCATAACATAATCCATATATAAAAATGGATATCATTTCATCATAAGAATAGTTAAACCATGTAAATAATAGAGATATTATACTTGAAACATACACAAAAGAAATAAGGTTATCTTAGATGGAAAATGGTTTTGATAAAACTCTTGAAATGAATTCTTGAGGAAAATATCCTTTCTTTTTCAAAATCATTTTCTTTTAGAATATTTCCATGAAAATTATAAATAAAAGGATTTTTTTGAAAATATTTGAGATATCTTGTAGAGTAAGCTTCATGAAAATATGGCGTTATGAAACTGTAATATTCCATTCATGATGTATAAGATAAAAAAACATTCTTCTCGTACTTTTGTCGGAAAAGTCAAAAATTACCTTGTATGGTAAAAAAAAGAAATATTCCTTCCATACGATGTGGTAAAAGAAAGAAAAAGGTAAAAATAAATTTAAACATACATGGAAGAAAATTAAACATTTTATGAAAACATTTTGAGAACATATGGACATGGATGATAAACATAACCCCAGTAAATACTTAAGAATAAACAATCTCGGATAAAAATGAGATTGGAATAATTATCCCTTACCTTATGTCCAATTTCTTCCATATGTGTCCGAGAATCCTTTATAGTTGGTTTAAAAATATTATTAACTTGTAACAGAACCATAAAAATATTTATGATACCATATATGATTCATTTAAGACTTTATATTATCCGTTTATTTGTCAATTCCATATTAAAGCACCGTTTTGGGTAAAATCATTTCATTTATCATCCGTGTTTTGAATTGTAATTATTAATATGATTAATATATCATGATTACATAATTCCAGAATATAAAGCATGATTTATATATAATATATATTCAGAATATACATATATATAATAGATCAATAAATGGAATGAAATACATCGTTCATGGAGATGGTAGGCCGTACGTACGCATGAACTCTGTTTTTAGTTTCCTTATTGAATTGAATGGAATTAAGTAGATGACATTCATATATATATATATAAATCAAGTATCATTATTATTTCATATATTTCATGATTACTTGTTATATATACTATATAATCATTCTTTAATTGCTAACATGGAAAATGAATCTAATCGAGTTGTGGAGATGGTAATCCGTACGTCCGCACGAGCGATGATATCGTTCCCATATATTTAGAATGGAATTGGAGTGAATGATATAATATAGTAGAATCAGTATGATGTTATAATAATAATATATTGTCATTATTTAGACCATTATACCCATCCAAGTAAGGTGGTGGTGGAAAAACCGATTACACCACGGCGTGGAGACGGTATTCCGTGCGTACACACGCACGGTGCTTTCGTTTTCCGTAGGATGGATAGATGGTGAAATAGGTTTGTTTCATATTTATAATAACATATCAGTATGTAAGTAATAATTATTTAATTAATTTATAATGAAATAACTAAAGAAGAGGATGTAGGAGAATAAAGAAACATGAAAGAGTTAGTAGAAGAGATTATCTCTTCCTCGACGCACCTCTTTTAAACTTCTTCTTAGGGCACTAGATTTGGTCTTTTGAGAAGACCAGAACCTCAATGATATAACTAGAGAGGTTTAGAAGTGGAATTGTCAGGGTTTGACTGAGCTTCAAGGCTCAAAATTGTCTAAAGAGAAGAGGGAGGAGGTGCCCATTTATAAGGGAGGAGAGGGGCACTTTAGGAAAAACTGAAATTATTATTTTATAATAGAGCCATATTCGGTTTATAAGGGCTCCAAAGTGACTTATTTCAAATATAATGTGGGGAAAGGTCGAAATATTCTCAACAAATAGGTTTTTGACAAGTTTAGGATACTAATTTAACCTTATCAGTTAGATTTAACTCTAAGTTAAATAATTTAACTTTTACCATGTATTCTTGTTTTTTTACACTATATAGTTAATAAACATACTATAATAAGCCAAAAGAACCCCATGTGGTTATTTATTAACATATATAACATTATCTAAGTAATTTGGCAGAACCTTAGATTTTTAGGAATATAATAAAAATTAATAATATAATACTTGTTTTAAAAACTATTTTCTGTCAATTTTGACACTATTTGGTAGTTGATTTATGTGAAAATTATAACAGCATGATTAGTTCGAAAAAAGTTAATTTAATCAATACTAACATGTCATATTTAACTATAAAATTAGTTTAATTCATAAAAAGTCTCAAATTACATTTATTTGGGTATTTATAACATCAATTATGTTAATATTTCATTAATAAGGTAGTTATTGCATCATCATTGTGTCATAAATAAATTAATTTATTTAATGTCTAAAAATTATAAATAAATTACCATTATGTAGGAAATATTTTTATATTTCTAATGAATATACATATCCAAATTTATCTTATGTATAACCCTATATTAAAAATGTTTTAGTTATTAAACATTGATTTTAACTATTATAACTATTCTTCAAATAAAATAATAATAAATGTCCTAATCTAATCCAAGTGGACCTAAAGGATAATATTTTATTTCTAAGGATGTTTGGTCAAATGACACTTACCCAATAGTATTAGGACATGTGTTAGGGTAATAATAATATCATTTTTACCCTTAATTACCCTATTTACTTTTAAAGGTGGTAAATAAGAGTAAAAAGTTACTATTCACCAAAAATTATTTTTATCTTATTGAACAACATTTTACTCCTTGATATTAACCATGTCTCTCGAATTTTTGAAATTTCACTCACAGAAGCGGTAAAATTATGTTTTATGTAAATTTTCAAATTCTCCTAGGATGTGGGTAAAAGACGGTGAAAAGGTCAATAAAATTTTTATATATCGAAAATTATTATAAAATGACTCCAATGAATTAAATTGAACTTACATAGGTATTATTTATCAATTTTTGACCTAAAATAAATTTAAATAAATAATTATTTAAATACAAAGTCGGTTTTTAAATATTAACCCAATGTTTTCACAATTCATCGAAAATTGAAATTTTTCAGAAAAATACCAAAAATTCACCCTAGGATAATTTTGATATTCCGAATATTATACTAAATTCCATTTTGAAAGATAAAATTTATAAAATTTCAAAAATTGGGTATTACTATTCATAACGGATAGTTTATATAATATTTTAAAAACATATCGTTGTTTAGTGAAACTCGGTATTGCGTACAACACACGCTATTGTGGAAGGTAATGATTGCGTGTAATGAAAGACATGTAAGGGTTGTGTGTAGTACAAGATTCATTTGTTGTTGCATATAATAGAATCCAACCATATTTCATTTTTACATTAAATATAAATATATATATATATATATTCTCAATGTTGCGTAAAATAACTTCTATTAAATGAACTTGAAATTGTTTGTAACATGATCCAAGATTAGTGTTGTGTATACTGCAAGATAATACGTTGTTGCATATAGCGCAAGATATTCTTGGTGAAGGATACAACAGAAGATATGAAATAAATTTAAAATAATATATCTTATAAAATCTCGGGGTGTTACAATGTATCTGGAACATGATACCATAATACCGTAAAAACGGTTTAGTTCCGTGGGTAGAAACCCATCTGATTTTTTGAAACAAACTCGAAGGGTTTGTCGCCAAACTGATTTGTCTCAGGAGACCTACTGATGCATCAAGGGGATATATATGGCCCCACCCACCACTTCATGTTCAAATAATTATTTATACATTGATTAAATACAAGATAAAAATGACTTTTCAATATCCGTATAGAGAAGAGTATACAGATTCATTAATATTTGCATAATTAAAATAACTTTCCAAATAAACACCATATGTAAATGGTATATGATTTATAAAAAAACATATCCATGATATGAGATTATCGATATTTAGTATAAATATAATTTCAAATGAAAATTAATCTCAAATGGGTACTTGGTACAACACATAAGGATAATTAGGTGCACCATACAAAGTTAGTCACAACAAAATAGTAGTTGAGACAAAGTCTCTTAGCACAATGTAATTAGTCAAATCATATGATCAAAACTTAATAACCCTCAAATGAATCATTGAATAAAATTAATATAAAGATAATAATGTTATTATATATCAAATGGAAGTAGAAATATATCACATACAAGAAAAAAGTGGCGAACAATGAAACTCTCGCAGAAATGAAAGTGAGATGAGAAACCCCTTACCTTTTGCTCGAGTGTGTTCTTAGTTTGTTTTAATGACCAGAATAATCAAATATAGATTCATTAATTAAAAATTCTAAGACCTCCTATACATTTAATTTATTTATTATAACCTTATTATGTTAATTCATGGACCTTTTAAGGGGTTTAAGAGGTTCAATTTTATTATTTTGGAAGGATTTTCTTCCTTGGTTTTCATGATTCGTATACTTGTTTTCATGAATGGAAGTACATTTGAAATGTGGTTAAACAACCATAATTGTTAATATATCTTATTAATGAAATTATGGATATATGAATGATCTTATAATGATTTTGGGTTATATACCATGATGATGATTCATTAGTTAAAAGTTTATTACAAATATTCAGATTAACTTGGTTGTTTTGTTCATAATGAAATTGTTTTGTAATATTATCTTATATTATGAGTGGATTAAAGAACATTAATGAGATAAAATAAATATATTTTATCTGGTTCAAACATTAAAATGGTTTCATTACCAGTAATTATGGTGAAAGTGAAGAACGAAACTCTGTCGTCCACAAATGTTATAAACTGGAACCTCGTGGACATTGATTTTGTTTATAAAAATAAAAGGGATGGAGTAAAGTATTTTGATGATAGTTCTTCCATTCACATGATATAATCCAAATATATAGATTATACTGTAGTTTATCATGGTCATATGTACAGAGGAGGTGGGGAGAGAAAAATAAAAGAGATGAACTTGAAAATAAAAGAAAAGGTGAGAGACCCCTTATGAAAATTCGGCAGCCTAACGACGTCTTTTAAAATTTCATAAAATGAAATGATGAGAGAAAAAGGGTATCTAATAATATTTAAATAAAAAATGAAAGTAATTATAACACATAAAATCAAACCCCACACATTTTAATATAAAATCAAATAGATAACATAAAATAAGTGTCGACTAAAAGAAGAGAATGAAGGATTCCCTTACCTTGTAGTGTAACTCCTAGATCTTGAAGGATGGGACCTTGGGTGCTTAAGTACACCTTTGGAGGACTCCTATGGTGGTAATAACACCAGAGATTCGATGATATTGAGGTTGTAATGAAATAAAATGAAGGGAGTAAATAAGAGGGATTTTTTTATTAAATAAAATGGACACATCGTTAGTTGTTTTCGCAAAACCATGGGATTTCCAATGGTTTTTGCCCATGGTTTAAGCCAAATGGGACACCTCATGTCATAAGGTACAGTAAAATAGTCTACCATCTTTTTATATTAATAGTTACATCATTATGATGTCATTAAACTACCGAAAACTCAAATCCGTATTTTTACTATTCACGAAAAATTCATGTATTTTAGAAAAATCCCAAAAATTTACCATATCCATTTTTAAACGGGTAGAATTAAAAAATTAACTCCATTTTTTGATAAATTTTTTTTAATTTATTTTTAATTTAATTCTTCAAATAAATCATAGTTATTTCGATAAATAACAATTTAATGGTATTGTTAGTTTTGTATTACATTGAAAAATTAATTAAGTTCTAATTATCTTATTACCTTAAGAAAATAAAATATTATCATTATTTACTATTTATAACTGTTGTATTACTATTCATACTACTATTCATAAGGGTATGTTTCTATTCATCAAAAATCAAGTTGGTTCTATCAGACTCCAGACGACTTACTGGTCACAACTTTAGATGGCTATTTTTTCGAAATCCAAAACAAAGAAGTGGAAAATTTAGGTTTAATGGATAACATATAACTTTCTCCTATAATGTTTTCTTTCACAAAACACTTAGTGATTCATGAAATATGGGCTATCTAATGAATATAAAGTGTTTAAGAGAAACATAGCATAAAATTCTTGGGGTGTTATAATCAACTCATTCAGAAAATAATAAAAAGATTCCTTAATTTTTTTATAGAAATTAAAACAAGGTTAAAATTATTTTAAATAATCATAAAAGAATATTATAAATATTCTGGAACTGTTTCATAGAAAATATGTTCTTGGAAGAAAAATATTTAAGACCAAATAGTAAAATAAAGTTTGTTTCCCTTAAAAAAATTATTTTAGTCTTTTGAGAACTTAAAGAAGGGAAAATAAAAGTAAACAATTTAATAGATTTAAAATAAAAATAGGATAATACAATTAATAATAATTTTTATTTAAAGTACAGATAATTTCATCATCAAAAATTTATGCATTAAAAAACCTTCTAAAATGAGTTTGTAATGCAAAACCCTTACCGCTTTGGAAACATTTGAATCATAATCCACATGAAATAAATAACTTCAAGTGAAACATTAAATATGATGAATATAATGATATTAACTACATAAAATATCAATGTTTAATTATATACACCCCATGAAAAAAACATGCAGTGAATTTGACATATGTCACACTGAAATGAAAGCTAGACAAGACAGCCTTACCTCAAGTTTTAATTGCTTTATAATTTATCTGAAATCCTGAATAATAAATTTTATTTTTTTATAATTCTATTCAAAGAGAATTAATATAATTATAATATTTTATATGATCCACTTATAACATTTAAATACACATTTATTAATAATTATTTACTAAAATTTATCTTTTCTTTTGTTAATTGATGTCTTTATTCAGAAAGTCTATGTTTTGTAGTTTCAGTCATTCTACCTTGATCATGGTTACATAATAAATAAAATTATAATCATGATATAAATATAATATATATTCATTACGTTCATATTTAGAATCATCCCCAAATGGTAGAAATAGAAAACTTTGTTACACCGTTCATGGAGACGGTAGTCTATACATACACATGAACATTGTTTTCATTTTCCAATGAAATTTATGAAAGAAAAATAATAAACAATTATCATTAAAAACCCATAATTATATAATAAATATTATATATAAATTTTAAATCATTCTTAATAAACAAACATCAATGAAAGTGATGGAAAATGATTTATATCGCTATGTGGAGGCGATAGTCAACAAGTACCCATGAGCAATAATTTCAGTTTACATTTGTTAGAAAATAGGGTTGATAATGGTGGTTCCCTAAAAATAACAAAATTTTAGTATATCTAGGATACTAAATTAATTATCTTATAAAAAATTCTACAAATTTAACTAAGGTAGAAGAAGAAGTAATTTGAAAGAGGTCGGGTAAGATGATTTACTCTTCTTCAATAGTACTACTTTAGATTCCTTCGTAAAGGAATTTTTAATGGTCTTTTAAGAAGAAGAAAACAAATAATTTGTCGATATTAATGATTATAATATACTTTTTATTTTTTGTTTGATCTTGGTGTATCAATAAGGTGAAAATAAAATAGGATAGGAGGTTCCCTTTTATAAGTGGGGGGAGGGACACAACTCGAATATTAGAATGGATTAAAATATTATTATGTCATTTTCATGGAAAAGTGTCCAAAAAAAATTAAATTTCAATCCCAAGGTTAAAATAGTCTAAATAGATTCATCTAATATTTATTGAGATGAAATATTAAGGGCTTATCACATCGTTTTAACCTAGTTTAACCCGTTTTCCCTTTTACCATTGTGATAAATTTTTATTGTTTTTACTATTCATTTTGACCAAACATAAAGATAATTTTTTTTCAAAATATTAATTATGATATCGAAAATATGTTATCCATTTTACAAGAATCAATTTCTATTAGTCTTAGAAATTAATTTTAAAATAAACCAACCAAACAAAATAAAAAACGAATTTCCAGAAAATTGCGTTTTTAAGTATAAAAATATTTTAATACATAAAATAAGAATAATTTAAATTATAATGGAATTAATTTTTTCATGTTTATTAAAAAGGAGATATTTAAAATTTATATTAATTTTTTTAAAAAAATTAATTTATAAATTCATGAATAGAAAATAAATTTTTCTATAAAATCAGGTATTTTTTAAAATTAATTAAAACATTAATCTTTTCAAAAAATTCCTAAATTTTACCTTAAGATAATTTTTATATACCTATTTAAAAAATGAAAAACTTTTTATAAAATAAAATTTATAGAATTTGAAGAAATTATTTATAATAAGCATTCAAAAAAGTAAATCCAAACCATTTTTTGATGAAAACATATTTTTGAAGCATAAAATGACTTTATTGAAAATTGAATAATTAATTATTATACATTAATCAATAAATATAAATTATATTAATCCTTAAAAAATATTTTTCATAATGTGGTATTTCTTATTAATACCCCCAATTTAATATCTAGATTATAACAGTCACATAAAATATTCACAATTTAGTATTATATCATGGTTCATTTAAACTCAGTTTTACATGTAAAAAATT
The DNA here is from genome assembly GCA_963277665.1 of Viscum album. Taxonomy (NCBI): domain Eukaryota; kingdom Viridiplantae; phylum Streptophyta; class Magnoliopsida; order Santalales; family Viscaceae; genus Viscum; species Viscum album. The sequence continues at coordinate 164,765,247 of OY728167.1, forward strand.
CAATCAAATAATTTAGGATTATTTCGCATAAAATACATATAAAATGTCAGGGTGTTACATCCATCCACATAAAATCCTTCCAAATCAACATTAAATATCTTTAAATCTTTATCAACTATATTAGAGCTATCCCCATGCTCTTACAGCATAGATGAAATCTTATGAGAACATCAATGTTCTTTCACTACATCAACATACTTAAAAACAACCTTCAGAGTAATCTATGTATCATCATCATATAAAATCAATATTATCTCTATTATAATACATAGGATTAATCTTCATAGATATATTTTCTAGATCGTAATATAAATATAATCTCCACCATTCCCAATACTCCATAAAACTCCACCTCTACACATTTATAAAAAAATTTCTTAAACATATTCTATATATGAACCATTAAGAAGAAACAACACATTTCAATTATTTTTTAATCCTTTAAAAAAAATTAATCTTCAAGGAATGTTCGCCAAAACATAAACCATTTACCATATTTTAATGGATAATTAATATAATGTCCAATGATGGTACCTCAATTTCTCCCCATATCAACAAACATCTTAAATATGAATTAAATTTGAAGGAACTTCAATCCTAATGTTCCTAGGTGTTATCTAATCTTCATAACTCCAAAAGATATTAAAACCTTTTCTTGAGAACTTTATTTTTATTCTAACACTATCCTGTTATATCCTTAGTCACTCTTTACACTTTTTATATTCCTCTCTTGTAAACACATATTAGAATCATGCTTATTGACAATAAATAAAACTAAACAAAAAGTGGGTTCAATAATCTGACCCTTTATATTTGTATTCAATACTCATCTAGAACATGTATTTAAATATGTATTCTTCCATTTTGTTTCCTATCCATTTTATTGACAATAAATAAAATGAAACTGGAGAGAGGGTGGTATCATTTTACTTGATTTTATGTTGCATAAATTATTCCACACCAAGTTTAGGTGATAAATACTTGATGAAGAAAACAATAGGGACTAATTTAGTCAAAAAATCTATCCAAAATCAAACCAAAATATAATACCAACTCAAATGTTCTTTCATAGTGGATGTATAAATAGAAATTTAGGATAATATAAATTAATGAATATATAATCTTTAGATTTTGAACATTAATTCATGTATTCATCTTAATAATTGTTTGAAAAAATTAAAAAAATCTATCAGGTGTATCTTTATATATCAACCCTTGAATTTATTAAATTATATTCATTTTTAAATTATTTATGAAACCAATTTCTACCACATAAATTTTTAATTGATACTTATAAAACAAAGATGAGAGAATATGAAAGAATAAATCTATAATGAAACATCTAAAGAACTTTTTCTAAAATTACAGATTTTCAAAAACTGATAAATTCTGATAGATTTCTGAAAATTTCCATCTCACACCCTCAAGTGAAAAATTTGGTAAAATCTTCATCAAGTTTCATCTATTTATAAAATATGCTTCGAGATACCACATATTAGATCATACCTGTAAGGAACTGGCCTTAAACATTAGATATTCTTATGAGTTTAAACAATATTTAAATTTTATAAATTTATTATGATCTGCTGGGTTTATAATTTAAGAGTGTAATGTCAAAAGTCTAACTTAAAAATTCCATATATTAAAAAGTAGACACTTATACTCAAAATCCATTTTTACCACCAAAACAATTTATTTTTAAAAATAAATAAGTCTTATTTCCATGATTTATATTAAAAATTTTGATCTTGACCTCATCATTGTCCCTAATCATAATTAAATCCCTATGAAAGAAAAAATTTAAAATGTTTATTGATAAAAAAAACATATTAAGTAACGCACACCTGTTGCAGGGCATGGAAAAACTAAATTTCTAGTTTTTGAAGTGTATCACAGTGGATGACCAGGGTCATCTCACATGAAGAGCATTGAATTTGGTTCAATGACTAATTTCTAACTCACTTGATGTAATTATTTATTTAAAATGATGTTTTTTAGTTTTGGAGAACATGAAATTAAAATAATTAAATGAATAATTGAAATCTAAATGAAGATGCAGAAAAATATAGATTATAAAGAAAGAACTTGGTCGTGTAGATGGATAACACGAGTTCATTCATTATTTATATATTATTTAAATTCAATTTGAAAATTAATTTATTGAAAATTCATTAATAAATTACTTTCCCTTGATTAATTGAGTGTGTGATTTTAGTATTCATATGTCGCACCAAACCACACATCCTCCAATAATCAAATAGGGTAACACCCAACAGAGAATGCTATCCCAAAAGACCTGGCACCACTGTACGCCATTTCATCACTTATAACTACCCCAACTCTGCTGTATGAAGGGTTCACCTAGGAGAATAGAGGGAAAATGAATTAATTAAGGAAAAGAAATGGATTTTGAAATAGTATCACAGTGGACAATCACTGTACCCGTGAAATATTCCCATCTCCACCACAAATAAATTTAAAATTTTTTAAAATTGAAGTGCAATAATGAAGAACACCATGAAACCTTCCACAAGGAAAATCCTTGGGTTAGTCACTTGAAATTTCAATGTGATTATAGATCTATATGGAGATAGGGAAGATAGAGAATGATCTAACTAGAGTTTGAAGATAAAAAAATATGGAAGAATAAATCAGAAACACTTTATTGAAAAATAAATGTGTTACAAATAAAATAAATATAAAATAAAAAGAAAAGAAAAGAAAATTCCTAAATCATAAGAACGTCACTAGGCCTCCACTCCAATGGTGGTGTCAAAATCCTCCTTCCGCATGGGTGATCTCCTCCTTATATAGGCCTAGTGTTTCGATCCTTCAGTCATCAAATTTATGATCTTCAAAATCTCTATTTAATATTTCTTGTAGATTCTATCCACTGAAAGATTCCTCACAGTAAGGAAATTTAATGGCCAAATATTGAGAGTGTGTATTCATTGAATATGTTATAAAATATCTTTTACACTCCTCCACCAAATTTTAGATTGATCATCACTTTTTCATAAAAGATATGGCCAATTAACATGGAGATTTTTTCTCGATGAATGTTTCCAATTTTTGACCTAAAATATTAGCATCCATTGGCTACCTTAATGGATGAAAAATATTCATAATATTAAACATCTGAATGAAATATTTAATTGTATTTCCATAAAAATTAGAATCACCCAAATTTAATGTGTTTTGACCGATTTATGATCAATTAATTTAGGTTGGTTCCACTTAGTCTCCAAAATATTTCTCCAACATTATTGAATTTTTTGGGTCACTAGATGGATGAATTGGCTCTTGGTCCAGAAGAAAAAGGTGAATAAAATAAATAAAATAATACAATAAAAAATAAGTTACATCAACTGGATTTATATTATAAAATATATGCCCAAATTACCAAACATATAAAAATGTGTCTGTATTTCCAAATTAAGCAGTTTTCACATTTAAGCCAAAACACCCTATAAATCCAGAATTGATGCAAATGACACTAATTGATAAATTTTGTAATGTCCTGGTTCTAGGTGCCACTCAACAGGTGCCCCGAACCCGGTTCTCCACAAGACCTCAAGCACATTTCCCCAAACGCCAGAGGCTGTCGACTAGCAGCAAGGGCCCAGGTCTGATAGTGGGGAAACTATGCCCTCATTTGTCAAAGTGTAGCGCAAAGGAAATATGAAATAAAACATAAAACAACAGCGGAATAAATAAGACATTCAAATTTAAGTAAATAAGTATTGTAAAAGGTAACCAACTAGATATACAAATATGATGAAACTTGTCTCAATTATATGAAAAAAACTAGAACATGTTATACATCAATACAGTAAAATGAAATAAAGAGTACAACAAAACAAAGAAAAATAGCTGGCAGCGGCATCGCAAGCCTAGGATCAGTCACATGCCCTCCTAATCCTCAGCAACAGTCAAGTACCTGTATAGGGACTCTTTCCCATATCCACACCTGCAGAAACGTAATTTGTTTGGGCAGAAATGCATGACCCAAAAGGGTGTGAGAAATATATCTCAGTAGGCACCCACTAAAGGCCTGTGCTCAACTGTGTGTAAACATGCAACAACAGTGTGCAAATGTAAATTCAATAAACTAAGCAGTACTCAAAAGTAACTAAATACTAGTTATATTGCCATTTTCATATGCATTTAATCATTTATTTTAATAACATTTTGTGCTCAACAGCACCAAGCCCTCAGGCATAACAGAACCTTTCCCTCAGGCTAAAATAGTAAACCACGCCCTCAGGCATGCCCTCAGGCTATACAGAATATCACCCTCAAGTAGTTCCCTTCTGGCGTAACCAAAATTCTCGCCCTCAGGCATACGAAGTGTCTCCCTTAGGCACAGAAGTCAGGACCTTAGGCACGAAAGGTTTCCCTCAGGAGAAATAGGATGTTGCCCTCAGGCTAATATAGTCAAGACCTCAGGCTATAGTAAAACACCGCCCTCAGGCATAAGTAACCGGGCCATGCCCAACATATAAACATGCAATTTACATAAAATTCCTCTCAAGGAAAAATTAATCTATATTTTAAACATGGAATACCCTCGGGTATCATGGCCAAACAACTAAATAGAGGAACACACCCTCAGGTGGTTCTGGATCCAAGCACTGATACCAAACAACATTTTACTATCACAATTTAATTACCTATTCAGTCATAGGTATTTAAAATAGCTATGGCCTCAACCACATGACACCCCAATATGGGGTCGTGGCACGAAAACACACAAAACACACAACAGTTGAAAAAATTAACACCAAGCCACCTACCTTATACGCCAACGAGCGCTATACACAATCGTCGATCCCAGAAACAACCAAATACGACGTAGATTTGATGAAGAATAAAAAACGCTTAACCTCAAATAACTCCCATTAGGAGAATAATTGGTAAGAAAAATTCTAGGAGAAGAGAGGGCTTACCAGCACGGTTCCAACGAGATCGTCCGAGGCGGAATCGGATTCCCAGTTCACGATTGACGGATCTCCAAAGGCTCTGTCATCCAATCCTGCTCCTCTCATCTGGTTCTAAGACTACCCTGTGAATATGGGAGGCTACTTCCCATTTAAGTGAAAAAAACAAAGTACACAGCGTGTACTTTTGAGTACACGGTGTGTACTACATTCATTTAACTGTTCCTCTGGGGGCACCGCTACACTGTTCATCCGTCGACATGAGTACACGACATGTACTCTTAAGTACACGACATGTACTGTCGCCCTGCTGGCGGTTGCTCCACCGCCTTACTATTTGGGCCTGTCGACTGACTACACGGCGTGTAAAGGACCACTACACGGTGTGTAGTCGGTTCCTACACCCTTCATCGCCGACATGGCTACACGCCCCGTGTACCCATCCCACACGGCCAAAAGTACATGGCGTGTAGTTCCAAAATTTAGGATTTTTTCCCCATTTTCCATATTTTCTCAAACACACTTAAGGAAAATAGAAAAGAAGAAGCCTGTACCTCAAAGATAAGAACCTGGTTTTTACAAACTTCCCCCCTCATATCAATTCATCCCCGAATTGACCTTCCAAGGGTGGAGAAGATATAGCAGTGAAAAACTCCGGCCACTGAGCACGTACATCGGTTTCCCGCACCCAGGTTTCGTCCTACACTCGGCTATGCTTCCATAGCACCCGTACGAGAGGAAATGACCGGCCTCGGAAAACCTTCGTGCTCCTGTCAACGATACGGATCAGATGCTCCTCAAAGGACGCATCTGATTCCAATGCAACCTCCTCAGGCTAAAATACGTGAGACGAGTTTGAATGATAGAGATGCAACAGATACACATGGGAGACGTCGTGCATGAATCGGTACCGCTGCGGTAACCGCAACTGATAGGAAACCAGACCGACTCTCTTCAGAATCTAGAATGGCCCCACATACCTCAGTGAAAGATTACCCTATCTCTGGATCCACTTTTTTCCCAGCCTCGGTGAAACACGCAAGAAAACCTGATCCCCGACCGCGAACTCCAAAGGACGTCTGTGGTGATCAGCATATGACTTCTGACGAGACTGCGTGGTAGCCATCCACTTCTATATCAACTAGACCTGCTCAGATGTCTCGTGCACGAGATGTGGTCCCAGTAAAGCTACCTCACCTACCTCTAACTAGTACAAGGGTGATGAGCACGACATACCATATAAAGCCTCATATGGTTCCATCTCAATAGTCTCCTGGAAGCTATTGGTATAGGCAAACTCAACTAAGGGTATATGCTTCTCCCAAGAGCCCCCAAAGTCTAGGAGGAATGCACACAACATGTCCTCTAGCACATGTATCGTACGCTCTGACTGGCCATCGGTCTGAGGGTGGTATACTGGGCTCAGAAGCACCTGTGTACCCAGTGCCCTCTGAAAACTCTTACAGAAATGAGATGTAAAGCGGGCATCCCTATCTTAAACTATAGAACGAGGGACGCCATGAAGACGTACGATCTCTCGGATATACAGCCTTCTGATCTCGTCAACACGGAAGGCCTCCTTGATCAGCAAGAAGTGAGCTACCTTCGTGAGTCTGTCCACAACAACCCACATAGCATCATTGCCTCGAGGTGACCTCGGCAATCCAGTCACGAAATCCATCATGACATCATCCCATTTCCACTCTGGAAAGGGTAACTACTGTTACAATCCAGCTATTCTATGATGCTCTTCCTTCACCTGCTGACATGTGGGAGATCTTGTAACAAAACCAAATATCTCTCTCTTCATACCCAGCCAACAGTATTGACGTCTCATGTCATGATACATCTTGGTAACCCCGGGATGAACTTCCCAAACTGAAGAATTAAACTCCCGCATCATCTCCTCGCATATATCCCCTCAAACCTATACTTGTCCATGGAAACATAGGACCTTTTCATCGCCTATCGTCCAACCAGGAGGAGGGTCCTCACTTGCCACCGACTCCTGTAGAACTAGGCCTTCTGAATCAGATAGCTGCCTCATCCTCACTCTGTCCAAGATGGTAGATGTCACAGCTAAAGATGAAAGATAAGTCTTCCCTTGGCTTTCATGTACCTCCAGATGCATCTCAGAGAACAAGGCTATAAGCTCCCACTCACCACTGGCCTCCTGCACTGCCTGAATCTGAGTCTTCCTACTCAGTGCATCAGCTACAGCATTTCCCTTACTAAGAGTATAGGCAATCTCAAAATCGAAGGACTACAGGTACTCAACCCACCTTACCTTCCTCAGATTCAGGTCACGCTGAGTGAAGATATACTTGAGGCTTTTGCGGTCGGTGAAAACCACAAAATGCTCTGCCAATAGATAATGCCTCCTACATCACAATGCATGAACAATTGTAGCGAACTCGAGATCATGCATCAGGTAATTCCTCTCATGTGGCCTCAACTGCCGAGACCCGTACGCAACAACTCGATCACCCTACATCAACACTACTCCCAACCCAATCCCTGATGCATCACAATAAACTGTATATCTCTTCCCCTGCTCTGGGAGTATCAGGACTGGTGCTGATGTCAACCTTCCCTTTATGTCCTGAAAAGATTCCTCACAAGCTTCTTACCAAACGAACATCACACCCTTCTTAGTCAGACCTGTCAACGGCGCTGCTAAGCGGGAGAAGTCCTGTATGAAGCGTCTGTAGTAACCAACCATCCCTAAGAAACTCCGTATCTCAAACATGTTATTAGGATTCTCCCAGGAAACTACTGCTCTCACCTTCTCTGGGTCTACTACAACTCCTTCCTCTGAGATAATGTGACCCAGGAAGTGAATCTGGTCCATTCAAAAGTGGCACTTCGAGAGTTTAGCATATAGATTATGCTCTCCCAGTGTACTCAGTACGATCCCAAGATGGGTGGCTTGGTCGTGTCGAGTGTGAGAGTACACCAAGATTTCTTCCAAAAATACTACCACAAATGAATCAAGAAACGGATGGAACACTCGATTCATCAGAGCCATAAAAACTACTGGCGTGTTCGTGATCCCAAACAACATAACCAAGTACTCATACAAACCATATCTGCTCCGAAAAGCTATAAACGGTATATCCGATGGTCTCATGCGTAGCTGGTGATATACTGATCTCAAGTCAATCTTCGAGAACACCCGTGCTCCACGAAGCTGATAAAAAAGATCTTCAATCCTCGGCAAGGGATATCGATTCTTAACCATCAACTAGTTCAGCTTCTGATAATCCATGCAAAGCCTGAGGGTACCGTCTGCCTTCTTCGCAAAAAGGACCGGAGATCCCCAAGGAGAAGTACTGGGTAGGATAAATCCCTTTGCATGCAACTCCTATAACTGCCTCTTGAGCTCCTAAAACTCGGGTGTAGAAATCCTATAAGGAGGAATGGACACCGGTGCTGCCCCTGGAACAAGATCAATAGAGAAATCCCCCTCATGCTCCGGAGGTAGACCTGAAAATTCATCTGGGAAGACATCCCTGAAACAATCAACAACTGGAGGGAAATCCATCGGACAAGTCCCCTAATCATCCAGATACAAGCTCTCAATCTGGGTTGTGACTCCACCTTGCCCATGATGCTCTGTTCTAGCTTGACTCGCCTAAACATCCCATTCACCCTTGTATAGAAACTCTCCGCCCTCGGGTGACTTGAAACGCACCCTTCTACAATAGCAGTCTAAAAAGGCTCGATAGAGAACCAACCAGTCCATCCTGAGAATGACGTCATAACTCATCATCTCCAAGACATAGAGGTCCCAATGTAAGTGACACCCTCTAACCTCAAGGGGGAACTCCTCAAACTGACGCACAATAGCCGTCCTAGTGCCCAACGGAGTGTCTAGCGTCATGATATCAGAAGACAAAGAAACACAAATCCCAAGGATCTCCACAATGGGTACAAATATAAAACTATGTGTAGCACCCATATCGAAAAGCACTGCAGACAAAAAAAAAGCTACTAGAATAGTACCTCTGACTGTAGAAGGTCTGGGATCCTGCTCCTGCTAGGTCTGTTGCACTGCATAGTTCTAACCAGTGTCACGGCCCTACGACATAGCCTGTCTACCCTGAGATGTCCTGCCTTGTTGCCTATAAGATCCTGGTGTCTGGCTACCATGACCTTGACCACCATCTCTGCCTGCATGCCCTAATGTATTCCAGTTCCCTGACTGGTAAGAAGCCATTGGTACTGCTCCCACATGCGGAGTCCGCATAGAACCCCTCTCACTAGCCACTGGTAGAACCGCCCTGAAAAAGCACTGCAGATGACCCATATTTCCTCAAGCTCGACACTCCACTAGGTCACGTGGACACTGCGGTCTCTTGTGCCCCTCTCTACCACACTGGTGGCACCTGATCGGGCTACCTGAAGAAATTTCCTGGCTGGTACTGCCACCCTGAGAGAATTCCATATTTCTCTTCCTCTTGCCAGTAGAAATACTACCAGTAACTGGTGCTGAACCGCCCTGGCCCACACCACTAGATTCCCGCAGGTTCCTCTCTGTAATCAGTTCCTGGTTCACAATAGTGTGTAATAATGGAAACCTAAAAACATTCACCAGTGCTCGGATGTCATAACGAATACCATCCTCAAAATGTATGGATCTAAAAGTTTCATCACCCACATGCACTGGTGAAAAACGATGAAACTCTGTGAAATGATCAGAATAGCCCATCACTGACATAGCGCCCTGCTACAGATTCATGAACTCTCGAGCTCTATCTTCCCTCAGCGTCTCTGGAATAAAGAAGTCATAGAAGACTGCCTGAAAGTCTTCCTATGCCATGTCTCTATGATGCTCTAACTGGGTGGTAACATACCACCACCTCTTGGCGGAATCCTGTAGAATATATGTCGTGAACTTGACCCTCCACCCTGGAGGTGTCTCAGGATTCTCTAAAATAGTCTGCATCAATCCCAACCAAGACTCTGCAGCCTGTGGTCCGCCGTCCCTTGAAAACGTAAGCAGATGCTGTTGCTGGAAGATACGTGTCAGCTCAGCCATAGATGTGGCATCCTGCAGTGCTCCCTGAAAGGTCTGCATTAACCGCATGAAGCCTTCACGGAACTGCGCCTCTGCGCCTGTGTTCCATATAATGGCTGGAGCTGCATCTGGCTCAGCTGGAGGATCAACTAGAAGCCCATGGCCCACCATATCTAGAGTATAGTCGTCGCCGCTCTCCTGGCGAACAATGTGCGGTCGTCTCGGCGGCATTACACTACAATGTCAAAAGCACGCCTTAGATTCATGATTTATCAAGACTAAAAGTGAAGGAACCACAAGGGAACAAGAGGAAGAAGGCATTCAAAAGTTTTCAAAACATGTCTACACAGCGTGTACAATGAACACACGGAGTGTACTTGACTTTCTTTCCCTTGACTGGGTCCTTAGACATGGCTAAGCCACATGGCTCCCATTTGGAAAAACTACACGGCGTGTATATAATCTACACAGCGTGTATGGTGTAATTTTCCAAATACCCGTGTCGTCTGTGACACGACCGACTACTCGACTTGACACTACACGACGTGTTACACCTGCACACGGTGTGTACACCACCATGTTTACCTAGCCACACGGCTAACAACACACAGTCTATCCTCAGACAACACTACATGGCGTGTCCAAGGAGGGGTGACACCGGCCCATGTTGTTAGTTACACGGCTGAGTCCCCAGGTCACACTACACGGCGTGTTCTTCATTAACACGATGTGTACCCGAAAAGATTTCACTGACCCGTGCTGTTAGTTACACGGCCAGACTCCGGGTCAACACTACATGGCGTGTATATCTAGCACACGACACGTTTTACTATAGCACTTACCTACCCCATGTCGCCGCCCACACGGTTTGTGACATGGGAAGAGACTATACAGCGTGTACTCTGGGCACACGACGTGTACTCAAAAAGTTTATTTTTCTTCCCGAACAGAAGAACATACACGGCGTGTATAAGATACTACACGGCCTGTATACTGGGTTCCCGGACAGCATGCCTTAGAAACTTATCCGGAACCCATGAAATACTGAAACCAACACCTAAGTGTCAAATTCCGGACCGTGGGGGCCCATACTCCCCATGAATCAAAGTTTGACATCTTATCTGTGTTATAACAAAATAAACAACTAATGATCCACCGAATTCAGGTCAATGGGTGCCCATACTCCCCAAAAACCAAAATTTTGCATCAATTCTATAAAGAAGCTCACACAAGAAAATAACCTATCAAAGAGCAGGTATGTATCAAATTAGCTATCACAACAGCATGATTTTACAGCAAAATAACTATCACAACAACATGAAATTCTTAATTCACCTACATGGCATGGAAACTATGCATGGAATGTGAATTATAGCATGTTCCTATATGATTCATGAGATAGCATACCCTCATCTCATTGGGTTGCAACTAAATAGAACCCACAAATAAAATATAAACAGTAAAATCCCAAGTGCGTCACCCAACGGTGAAAACAAATTAACAGTAAATTTTGCAAAATCAGAAGAATTGCAAAATACGAGGTAGACTGGCTATTCCCTGTACACAGGTTAGCTATGCCCGAGCACAACTTATTACCAACTACCGTTCATCCTATCACTGACTACGAATCCAAATAGTAAGTCAAAGAAAATAACCTGCCTCTGATACCACATTGTAAAGACCCCGAACCGGGACATTACAAACCCGGTTCACCACAAGACCTCAAGCGTATTTCCCCAAATGCAAGAGGCTTCTGACAAGCAGTGAGGGCCCAGGTCTGATAGTGGGGAAACTATTCCCTCATTTTTCAAAGTGTAGCGCAGTAGAAATACGAAATAAAACATACAACAATAGTGGACAAAATAAGACATGCACATTTAAATAAATAAGTGAAGTAAAAGGTAACCAACCAGATATATAGATATGAAACAACATGTCTCAATTTTATGAAAACAACCGGAACATGTTATACATCAATATAGTATAATGAAATACAGAGTACAACAGAAAAAAGAAAAATAGTTGGCAGTGGCATCGTGAGCCTAGGCTCTGTACCATGCCCTCCTACTCCTCAGCAACATTCATGTACTTATATAGGGACACTTTCCCCTATCCACACCTACAGAAACATAATCTGTTTGGGCCGAAAATCATGACCCAAAATGGGTGTGAGAAATATATCTCAGTAGGCACCCACCAAAGGCCTGTGCTCAACTGTGTGTAAACATGAAACAACAATGTGAAAAATTAAATGCAATAAACTAAGAAGTAATCAACAGTAACTAACTACTTGTTATATTTCCTTTTTCATATTCATTTAATCATTTATTTTAATAACATTTTGTGCTCAACAACACCAAGCCCTCAGGCATAACAGAACCTTTCCCTCAGGCTAAAATAGTAAACCACACCCTCAGGATTGCCCTCGGGCTATACAGAATCTCGCCCTCTGGAATTTCCCTCAGGCGTAACAGAAATTCTCTCCCTCAGGCATACGAAGTGTTTCCCTCAGGCACATAAGTCAAGCCCTCAGGCACAAAAGGTTTCCCTCAGGTGAAATAGGATGTTTCCCTCAGGATAATATAGTCACACCCTCAGGCTATAGTAAAACACCACCCTCGGGCATAAGTAACCGGGCCATGCCAAACATATAAACATGAAATTTACATACAATTCCTCTCAAGTAAAATGTAATGAATAACTTAAACATGGTATACCCTCGGATATCCTGGACAAATGGCTAAATAGTGGAACGCACCCTCGGGTGGTCCTGGATCCAAGCACTAATCCCAAACAGAATTTTAATATCACAATTTAATTACCTATTCAGTTCTAGGTATTTAAAATAGCTATGTCCTCAGCCACACGACACCCCTACATGGGGTCATGGCACAAAAACACAAAAAATGCACAATTATTGGAAAAATTCACACCAAGCCACCTACCTTATACGCCAACAAGCACTATACACGATCGTCGATCCCAGAAACACCCAAATATGACGTAGATGTGAAGAAGAAGAAAAACCGCTTAACCTCAAATAAATCCCATTAGGAGAATAATTGGTAAGAAACATGCTAGGAGAAGATAGGTCTTACCCGCACGGTTCCAATGAGATCATCCAAGGTGGAATCAGATTCCCGGTTCGCGATCGACGGATCTCCAAAGGCTCAACCGTCCACTCTCGCTCCTCTCATCCGGTTCTAAGCCTTCCCTGTGAATAGGGGAGGCTACTTCCCATTTAGGTGAAAAAAGTACACGGCATGTACTTTTGAGTACACAACGTGTACTGCCTTCATTTAACTGTTCATTTGGATGCACTGCCACACTGTTCATCCGTCGACATGAGTACATAGCATGTACTCCTGAGTACACAGCGTGTACTGTCGCCCAGCTGGCGGCTGCTCCACCGCCTTACTATTTGGTCCTTCCGACTGACTACACGGCGTGTAAAGGACCACTTCACGGTGTGTAGTCGGTTCCTACACCCTTCATCACTGGCATGGCTACACACCCCGTGTACCCATCCCACACGACCAAAAGTACACAGCGTGTGGAAAAGTATAGGATGTGTAGTTCCAAAATTTAGGATTTTTCCCCATTTTCCATATTTTCTCAAAAACAAGTAAGGAAAAGAGAAAAGAAGAAGCCCATACCTCAAAGATAAGAACCGGGTTCTTAAAAAAATTTAGTGATTAAATCACTGAATTAAATTTAAAAAATGGTGAAAATATTATCTCTATCAATTTCCCCACAGTTAAACAATGCTTTTCCTCAATAATAAAATATGAACATGGAATTCAAAGGGCACAAATGTTACCAATATTGAAATTTCCTAGAAATAAAATAAAAAAATTATCAAAGTCTAATAAAATTTTCATGTCCCACAAAACAAAATCATTTTAATTTCCCATTTTTAATATAAACAATGAATTCATGAATTTTACTTTTCCCCCTTGAAAAATGATGGAGGTTCTCCTTTCATTCATTCAACCATCTCAATTTATTATAATTAAACATGAAAAATAATGATCTAAATCTCTTTTGAATATTCTCTCTCATCACTAATGATACAATTAAATTGGAGTCATGCTAATTTCATGAGAATAAGATCCTTATCCATAGGCCTTTAAATGAACTACTTTCTCCACTTCGTAAGGACAAAAATCACACATAAAATCATAGGGACTTGTAATACAATTTAAAATGACTCTATGGATTAGGGTTGGTGGGTAAATTATTGACATAATTTAAGGCTAAAATTACGAGGATTGACTCTTAATTACAATTCATGATTAATCAAGTGAAAAAACAGAACAAACCTCACTCAAATCCTATTGAGATTGTGAAATACAACACCATACCCTTTTTATGACATGTGACATGAGTCAATATATGATTATGTAGAATGAAATAATCCAATTTATACCCCATTTTTTATATAAAGATCAAAAAAGGAACAACTTAATTAAATAATTTATTTTTTAATTTATTTGGTAAGGCTCCAGAAAGATACAAATTTATTTTCTCCAATTTTTATTTTGTGAAGGAGAACCGGGTGAAATGAAAGAAGCATAATGAACCACAGAAAAATGATACACATCCCAATGAAAGCACAAAAAAGGCCCTTCTCCCACTCATTAACATGATATATCAAAGCAAAAATACTAAAAGGGTGGGTAGGTAAGGAAAAATTGGCTTGTAATGTTGCTTAAACCTAAAAATAAATTCATAGAATATATGAACTAACGAATGATAAATGTAATGGTGGGTATCCGGTAAATAGGTGGCTATCCAAATTAGTGTCTCTATCATTTTAAATGTGTTTTTTTCACAATCATAACTTTGACAAGTTTCAATACAAGTTCTGGCAGGTTGTATATCCCAAGATCACTCAAGAAATTTTCTCAAGATAAAATAGGAATTATTTGTTATAGAAATCCTCTCAGGAATGGGAATGTGATTTTGGAAAATTACTCAAGGAATAATTAATAATAAAAAATTAATTTACATGAATTTCAGAAATTCAAAATCATGAAAAATGGTAGGGAAATTTAATTTACATGAATCAACCAATTATCTCACTTCATGAGTCACCATTTCAATACCTATGCTTCACTTTAATCATCAAATTCTCTATTTTACTCATTAAATATCATTAACATTGAAATCTAAACCATTTCATTGATATATTCCTAATAAAATCATGTATCCTATATAATTAATGTAAATAATTAATTCAAGTGTTGGAAATTAAATCTTATCATTAAAGCTCTAAAAAATGTAAGGATTTTCAATGTTAAACATTAAAAGTGAACTCCCTTTTGTAATGAAGATTGGGTTTTCCCCTATTTAGGGGATCCCTTTTTCCATCATAAACCTACAAAAGATTATAAATCAATTAATTGAAATGATCATGTCATTAAATCTAAAAAATATTGGGGGGAGGGGCTGCATGCTACATTACCTCTAAGAAAAGAAATTGGAATCTAAATTCCTAAAAAGCGAGTAAAGATAAGTCTTGTTACAACCACCTAAGTGGGCCCAAGATTCTTTTAAAACCTGTAGAGGGAAGTACCATCTATTTTCTATAATATGATGGTGGGTGTATCATCTTGTACATGATCACCATATGTTATTCTTACCAAATTAATGTTTTTTGTTCTTATTGAGGAGAATTACATGTATAGAGTACACTAGATCTTACCCCTTCGGAATGTGGTATAACATGCTGGGAGGGGGTATGATAAATTATAGGACCTCCTCCTCTACAATTGATACTTGTGAAACGTCTTCTTCCAAATCCAGTGATTTATCTAGATATTTTGCATGAAAATAACAATCAAAGGGTGATTGAAAATTTAAATTTGAAGTATTAATTTATATATATTCCCTTTCAAGGTAGGTAACTTGTAGATTTGGTTCTTCAGTAAGAGGAACTGGTATCACTTCATAGGCTTCCTCAAGTAGATGATCAATTCCCCAATGGAGATCCATGCGTTCCTTAACATGTTCAATTTATTCTTCATCATATTCATAAAGGGAAATGAAAGGATTTTTAGAATCTGAAAATTGAAAATAATAAGGAGTGATACTCAAATCTGATTGAATGAAATCATAAAAGGTTGTGTTCAAGAAAGGATCATATCCCCGAGATTCCCTTTTTTCAATCACTTCTTTAGTGATATGTTCCTCTTTGAGTCGATCATCAATTGATGGAGGTAGGTAGTCATGAACCTCCAGTCTCTTCAAATTCTACCACTTTGATGGTTTCTTAATCTTCCATGGCTAGAGAGAGGTATAAAGGTGGTTTCTCTTCTACTATTTATGGAATCAGGAGACCATGTTGAATTTCAATTTCCACCCATTTTCTCCAAGATTTAAACAAATTCACATGATCACCCACTTTTAAATTAGTAGAAAATTATATTTCATATATATACGATAGAATTGGTTGAGATAGGTTGAATTGATCTTCAGGAACTTACACTTTTACCCCCTCAGGTTCATCAATATTAGAAACAGGTGGGGAAATTTCTTCCACAGCTTGCTCAGGCTATTTCTCCTGTTTAGGGTCGGGTTGCTCAATATGTGCTTGGACATAGTCAAATTATATTTTTATTTTTATATTCAATTCATCCAGAGTATTTCTAACCCTGTCCACCAGATAATTTAAATCATTATAATCCCCTTCTAGTTCTTGATATTATACATGTAAGTAATCATCCCATGCATTATAATATTAATTTGAATATATCATGGAACATCTGTTTTGTAGATTTTTTTATAAAATTAAAACTATATAAAATTTAAAAATAGAAAAAGTAAAGTAATCAACTGATTGGATCCCCAGAAATATTTCTAGTTTTGAGACATGACTGTCATGGGGCGTGGAAAAAGAAAATTTTCTGTTTTCCTTGTGCAACATAGTGGCTGACTTGGGTTGTCTCACTTGAAGAGCATTGCAGTTGTTTAAATCACTAATTTATAATTCACCTAATCTAATTATTTATTTAAAATTATGTTTTTTTAGTTTTTTTGAACATGCAATTAAAATAATGAAATGTAGAATTTAAATCTAAATGCAAATACTGACTAAATGTCGATTAGAAAGAAGGAACTCGGTCCTAGGGTTGGATACCATGAGTTCATTCATTATTTATTTATTGTTTAAATTAAATTTGATATATCATTTATTAAAACCCAATTAATGAAATATTTTCCCTTGATTTATTGAGTGTGTGATTTTAGTATTCATCTAGCACACCAAACCACATCTCCTCCAATAATCAAATAGGGTAACACCTCAACCGAGAATGATATCCCAAATAAGGCCAAACTCTACCGTTTACTATATCATCCCTTATGGAAACCCCAACTCCACCGTATAAAGGGATTTCCTAATAGAAGGGAGGTAAATGAATTAATAAAGAAAAATAAATATATTTGTAAATAGTGTTGTGGTGGATGACTGCCACACTCGTTCAATATTCCCGCCTCCATCAGAAATAGATTTAAATCATTTTGAAATTGAAGTGCAATAATGAAGAACACTATGAATCCACCCCTATGGACAAGCCTTGGTTTAGAAAAATTTTACTACAAAGTAATTAGATATCATGATGGAGATAGGGAATAGAGAGAATGAGGTAATAATATTTTAAGACAAATAAAGATGGATGAAGAAATGGGAAACACATTAATAAAAAAATAATTTGTTACATTTAAAAGATATAAAAACTAATAATAAACGAAAGGAAAATTCATAAGTCAACAACTTGTCACTAGGACTCCACTTAAATGGTGGTGTCAAAATCCTTCTTCATCATTAGTTAACACCTCCATATATAGGCCAAGGGTTTCCATACTTCGGTCTTCAAAATTTAGATCTTCAAAATCTCTATTTAATATTTCCTACATATTCTGTTCACCGAAGGATTCATCATGGTAAGAAATTTTAATGTCGTAATATTTACATGGTGAATTAATGAATGATGTTAAAAAATATCTTCTACACTCCTCCACAAAATTTTGGATTGATCAGCACTTTTTAGTAAGATATTTGATCAACTAACTTCAATATTTTATTCTAGATGAATGTTTCCTATTTTTTTACCCAAAAGTTTTTCATCCATGGGCAACATTAATGGATTAAAAGCTTCATAAAAGTCAACATCCGAAGGAAACATTTAAATTTCTTTCCATTCCAATTGGTATCACTCCAATTGGATGTGTTTTTAGAGATTTATGATCAATTCATTGGGGTGGGGTCCAAGCAGTTTCCATGATCTTTCTCCAAATTTATTGATATTTTTGGGTTGATAGATTACTGAATTAGCACTAGGTCCAGAATACAAAGATGTATAAAATAAATAAAAGAATAAAATAAAAAAAATCATATAAACTGGATTTATATTATAATATATATTCTCAAATTACCACAGATAAAAAAATATCCCAATATTTCTAAATTAAGCAGTTTTTACATTTAAGCCAAAAACACCATATAAATCCAAAATTGACATAAATAACACAAATTGATAAATTTTTTTATTAAATAATTTAATTACATTAAAATTATGAAATTATTATCTCTATCATTAAGACACATAAAAAGAAATAAAACCATTAGTTTAGCAAGAAAAATGAAAACCCATGTAATGCACAACTTTATCTTCAACGTTCTTTATGAATGTAAAATAAAACATTTACTCACAAAAAAACACACAAGATATTTTCTCAATGAAGGCCATTAAAACCCACAGTAATAAAATAAAAACCCTTTTTGGAATCTTAGAGGATCAAATTCATAAAAACCTTTAAAAACCCTCATAATTAGAATAACAATACGAGTGAATTCCAATATAATTCTTCATAGAACATAATCATTACCCAATGCATTTGTGAGCGATAATGGGTTTAGCCTTATTATAATCTATATAAAAGTCACCAATTTTTTATTAGATATAATGTGGATCATCCCTTAATATAAGCTATGTAGATCTCAACCATGTTCTATAACTAGGATCAACCCATCATTTAATCTATATTAGGCTCACCTGTAAGCAATAATGGGGGTCAACCCATTGTATAAGCTGTATCAGGCTCACCCATGAGCTATAATGGGTCTCATATCATCATATAATCTATATCCAGCTCACCCTTTTTTCATATATTTATCATGTACTATATCATGAATAAAAAACTATGATTTTAACTTTTCATCAAAAAAATATTTTAACAACTCTTTTCAACCCAAATAAAAACATATTTTGATATCAAAATACCCTTTTATTTTAAAAATGTAATTTTAAAATCTAAAGACTACTCAAAACATAACGAAAAAATTATCATTGAAAATAAAAATGGAAAATTATAAAATATACATCAAATAATAGAGTCCTCATTATGGTGGGAAGTTCCGTTCATGACTTATATGTTATAAAAACATTCCTTTGGCTATTGTCAGAAGATTTGAAAGGGATCTTAAAAAAATGATTTTAAAAGAAAGACACTTACATCGAGTTCATCATGTACATTCATTTCCTTCATGAATAATAAACATTGGTTAATTATTTATTGAAGTAAGAACCTTTTTAAAGTTCATTATTCTTTATTTCATTTAATATCATGTTATATACAATTACGTAATCATTTATGTTCACGTCGAACATATTGATGATATTCAGTCTATAAGTCCAAAATGACTTTGGTAGTTTAACTATGATAAAAAATTTCATTATTAAATCATTTAAAAAATAATATATAGGAAATAAATAAAATTTTTATTTATAAATTATACTATTAATACCCATAATGAAATATGGTTATGAAAAATGAACTATGTTCCGGTCATGGAGATGGTAGGTCGTACACACACATGAGTAATATTTATATTTTTAAAAGATCATTATGGAGATAAGGTATGTATTATTTTATAGATCAAGAATAAAAATTATACCATATATATGATATAAATTTATTAAATATACTTATATATATTATCCTTGTGATGTGGTGATGAATAAAAATCACATCACTTCAGGAATGTGGTAGTGCACACGTACGGATGAAAGACATTATCATTTTTTAGTGAATGGAAAGGTAAGAATGTAAATGATAACTTATATTTTAATAATGTTAAATTTTCATTAATATAATATATAAAAATTAATTATATCATTATAATGAATCCATTAGGGATAATGATGGAATATTAATTATATCGATTCACGAGGAGGTAATCTGTCATACACACGGACGTTGGTTTTGTTTCCAAATTTGTTGAAGAAGATTTAGAATTAGGTTATGTTATTAAAATAATAACATCTATATAGATTATTGATAATTTTTTTTATCATTTTATCATATCTTAATAAAATTTTAAGGTGGTGGAAGAAGAAACAAAATAGAAATACTCGATTAAAGACGATACATCTTCTTCAGACAACCACCATTGTTTAACACATTAAGACAACTATGGTTAGTGTTATACCAAAAAAAAGAACTATATAATTATTTATGGGATTCTAGTAAGGTATTTTTGTTGGTATTATCTCATAAAAATGGGGGTTTTGTGTCAATAAATGATAACTGGTTCCCTTTTATAAGAGTAGGGAGTGGAACTTTTGGAATTTAAAAAACTGTTAAATTAATGTATATTAACTTTTAATTCAAAATGGCGGAAAAAATATTTATTTAGAATATAGGATGATTGTGTGTGAAAATAATCTCTTAAAAAAATTATATAAGTTTTTACTATGTTTTCACCCTTATCTTTTGGTTTTAAGCCCTCGTTAACACTTTTAAAACATACCATGAAAACAATGATTTTTATTATTTAAGGGTAAATATAGTTACAATAAGTGGAAAAAATACCCATAACTGGAACATGCTTTATATTCTAAACTGTATAATAATAATTTGTATTAATATAATATTTTTATGAATGTTAAATCATATAATAATATATTCTTTATTCTAAAATATCACTAGTGTCAATTTTTATAACTATTCATTACATTGACTTTGATAATATCAAGATAAAACTTATAATTAAAAAACTTATTTTAAAACATCCCTAAAAAATAATTTTAATCGATAAAATTCTTGAATTACATCAATTATATCATATTATATTTCTTTTAATATTTTTTAAATAATTTATTTTATTTTTCCATTAGTTTTTTTAATTACCGCATCAACGTTGTGAAAGAATTTAAGGTAATTATTTCTCTACTAAAAATTAAAAATAAATTATCAAGATGAATATAATTTTTTTTATTTTAAAATAATATTTATATTCAAACATATCCTCTTGTTAGATACATATTAAAAATAATATTGATATTAGAAATAGGAGTGTGACACGATTGACTTTTCTTGAAATAAAATATTATACAAGTTATTATCTCATCAAAATTTCCATAAAATGACATATTACAGAATCTTGGATAAGTATGGACAAAATGGAATCATAAAATAATACTAAGGTAAGTGTTTGAGTCATTTTATTGTACCTATACATTTATTTTTAAACATTAATTTCTCGATTTACCCATCACCTTAGTAATAAAAATTACTAAGGTGATTATACATATTAAACAAAAATAAAAGAGAAAAATTTAATAAATGTGGAAGTGATTGTTAGAAATATGGAATGAATTTTTCAAGATTGAATACACATTAATTTCCGAAATTAATTTAAAATAAAACAAGAAAAAGATGATGAAAATTGGTTTTTTAGGAAAATGTCATTTTTAAATCTAAAATGTTATAATACTAAATTCAAGTATAAAATTCATTTAAAAAACCATAACTAGATTATTATAAATAAAAAAGAAATAGTTAAATTTGAAAACTAATACAAAAAATAAAATCGAACCTTATAAATACTTTGAATGAAAAATATATTTTTCAATAAAAATCTATATTTTGCACTATTCGCTAAAAATAAAATTTTTCTGAAAATTATAAAAAAAATCTTGTTATGATAATTCTAAAATATTGAATTAAAAAATTAAATTAAGTTTTTTTAAAAATTTATATTAATTAATTATAGGACTTACTCACAAAAATAAATAAATACCATTTATTGAGAAAACATATTTTTAATAATAAATTAAATTTACTAAAATTAGGGTCTTAATTATATAATAATTAATTAATACATTTGTATTGGGAAGGAACATTATAAATCTTATAATTCAGTAAATACTATTCATTCCCTCCAATTTAATAACTAGGTTATAACAGCCACATTTAAATGATAATAATTCATTGTTCGTTTTTGCTTAGTGTTGCATATCTTGTATGATATGGAACATAGTATATCCTTTAAAAATATTGGGATATTAAAATACCTATGATAAAAAATAATAATATACTGACCGAATTTTAAAACAAGCTCATTTATTAATTTCTCCCCCAGAACACATGAATCACCTTTAATTTCTTCCATGGAATGAACGAGCATACTATGTTTGGGAATAAGGTGGTTTTCCATAACTCCTTAGCTCAGGAAATAAGGTTGAGAGTTTATTATCCATAAAGTAAATATTTTATTTTTAGATCCATTTTTTAGGGAAATATCCATTCCTGCTTCACTGATTTTCCATATTATATTCCCCTTTGACAATATGGTCTTTTTTCTCCATTAAAAATCCTCCTTGTATAGGATTTTATCCTTTACATTTATCTATAAAAAAATGATTATTTTTGTGAATTATTCAATTTTTTAACATTTCTTATTGATATAGTAGGATAATTAGATAACCCATTAAGACATGACCAAATTACTTAAAACTACCACAAATATTATTAGGAATTATGGGGTCATCATTTTTAGACAACCTATTAGGAAATTAGACCTCTTAATATGGAATTGATTTTTCCTTAAATACATTCCTTTTATTGTTCTTCCTTCATTTTTTCTACATTTATAGTTATGATATATAGATGATCATTCATTCTATTAGAACATGATGAGCTTTCTTGGATACCCCACATGGTTTCTCCTCAATTACTTATACTAAATAAACCCTTTTTATTTATTTTAGGAATTGAATTACTTATTTTTTTCTTATTATTCTCTCTATTATCATTGAAACTCAACTATTGTTTTAAGTAATCTCTATTATTTCCTCTTATAGGATAATATAACAAAATTATTCTTATTGAAATTAGAATATTCTTAAACTTCTTAGGGTTTTTAACAACATTTTTATTTTTCATTATTCCCAAGTGTAACTCACCTTTATCCCATTCTTATGTTTTCTTAAATTTTAGTGGTCTTATATTTTTGATTGTGTATAGATCATTCATGGTTGATTTAGATCTATTCAAATCTACAATGTGACCAATTTTATTTCAAATTTCAAAAAAATTCACTATTGTTTCCAGAATTTTAGAGATAAAAAAATTATTCCCATTCCTATATGGGTACTATCTAAAAAATATTTTCTAACACTTTTTTAGTATTTATATATATTTTATGGATTGAAATAATTTTCAAACAATCATGTAAACGGTTCCTAAATCTTTCACAATATCAGTAGTGGAAAAAAATATTATTCTTTTTTTTAAATATTATTCAGGCCATATTTTCTAATATTTATTTCTGTAATATTTTAAGCTCAATTTGGGATTATTTTTTGTAAAATATTCTAATACACCTATTTAAATCCACCGAATATATATTTGTGGGTTTCATGTGAATTTTATTTATCTATACATTTCCTGACATTTTTTTTTCTAAATTTAAATTGTGGATGAATATATGATGAGAACAGATTAGGCAATAAAAAAATATGTTAATTATGTTTTAATGGTATTAAATGTTTATTTTTGATCTTATGGGACTGAGTTAGTGGATTTTAATTTTGAACATCCATTCTCATCATTTGTGCAATTCATGCCAAATGTACACCAAATTAGGCATAATGATTCATCAGATTTTAAGGAATGTAATGATCCATATTTTAATTTCATAATTTTTTAAATGGATATAAACTTAGATATGAAATTTTCTCATTTAGGGATCAATGGATTATTTATAAATGATGATAGAGATATTTGGAGATGAAAGGAAATAATTCTAGAGAAGGCGGATTGGACACCAGCCCACTGATGAGAATGTGGGGCCCACAATTCCAGTCCAAGGAAGCCAAAATATCTTGGGATTCTAGAATACATATAGAGGAACAAATAATTATTCAGGAGACAATGCTAATTTGGCCTCTATGCTGGCTGTTAAGGCAGACCAAAAAGAATATCAAAATATGGGACGGAATCTACGGCCTAGAATGTTAGCCCACTAAATTCTTCATAACTTCCGATGCACAACACAAAATGGGACAAAATTTACATAAGGTTATGGTACATCTAGATCTCCATTTTCTTATTCTATGACCCACTCTAATTCAGACATATAAAAGGCCCTTTCGACACGTCTGTTCAGTTGATGCATGTTGGATTCCACTTCGGGTCAAAGGAGGGAATCAATTTTTATCCCCTACTTTCCACCACCGTAAGGCCTAAATTAATTTAATAATTGGGAATACATTTATTTAGGATCGTCCAAAGGCTTCCCAATTTTCTATTTAAGGTAGTGGTGGTGAGGTGGAAGGAATACCTCTTGTTTTGATGTAATGTTATTATGCCAAAGTTCCTTTGTAATGTTTTCAATTACCATGTAAGTCTATTTTTGTACTTCTAAGTTCTTAATAAAAATCATTCTCTTATATTCTTACCATTTATTTCATTAACACTTTATAATCACAATGCACTGTGATATCTCTATGTTGTGGTGAATTAGTTCATACATAGGTGTGAATTTCGTTCACACACATGGATGAGTGCCCGTTATTTCCGTGATTTTAATATTATCAATCAAAATCTTGTAAGCCATCTTCCGCCCACCTTTGAGAGTATACCATCAATGGAGGGATAAACCATTAATGGGTTGATCATAAGAAGATGAAAAGGATGTATTGAAGGTTATTTTATGATTGAATTTATTTAATTGGCTAATTAATTTAAGACTTAAATTCTTCAGTTATTTCCACTCTTCATCTTCACTGTGTTTGAGGAAGCCAAGTCCAAGTATGAAAATGACCATATACTTTGGAGAGATCATGAATTTGGTTCTCTAAGTTTGTACTGGGTTATTAATTGATTTTAGTTAGCATCAAACTAGAGAATAATGAGTGTAGTGTTATTTTGAAGAATGGATTCATTATGAATTAATTAAACAAAAATTGTCTAAAGAAGTAAAATTCATTCAATCCACCCCGAATATAATCATATGATCAACCAATTTTCATTGAATTTAATTCACTTAGGTTTTTTAGTGTTCCTTAAATATATATAAAAACATCCCATGTTTTCCACTTCATAGCCAAAAACAATCCATAGAATGTATGTCTCTGTAGGTTACTTCTCAGGTCTCTGAGTATTTGAGAACCCGAGCAAAACTACAAGCGACCGCATAACCTTAAAATCTTGGGTAAATTTGGGCTTAATTTTTTTGTCACCCTTTCCAGGGACCAAGTAAGTAACTTACACCAAAACCTTCTTCACCCACCCCCATTCTTCTATTCTCACCCAAGATCTCATATCTTGTCCCTTTCTCGTTTTATTCTTCCTCTTGGCGCATGTCCTCCTACACCTGCGATAATTCAAACTGACTAGTATGGGTTGAAAGTCCTAGGATAGGGGAGCCAAGTGAACCTAAGGGATTGTTTCCATTAGATCCTATTATTTTTAATACTAATTAATCAGAAATTTAATCAATTATAATGGAGGTTCTTCCAAGAAATCAAATTGTAAATCATGGGGGAAATCAAATGGGAAACCAAAATCAATAATCTCCAAACCTAGCGAATGTATTTGATCAAACCATGAATGACTACCTCAATACATTTTGGACCAATACCCCCTCATGCATTAGACATAATTCCCAAGGAGATACCAATTACATCTTTAATCCCCATTTCCTAAACCATCTTCAAACATTTCATGGGATGGAGTCTGAGATACCCTACCTTCATGTTAAGGAGTTCATTGACATTGTAGAAACCATGTGTCCCCCTCATCAACTAGAATTAGATAAGTTGAGTCCCTTTATTTTTTCATTGTAATATTGAGATAAAAATTGGATAAACAACTTTAGACATGCATTAATCCACTCATGGGACCAATTTCAAGGAGAATTCTAAAAAAAATAATTCCCTCATCACAAAACAATTGGACATAAAAAGTGCATTCAAAAAATTTTTGAAAGAGGGAGAGTCATACTATGAAACATGGGAGAGGTTCAAAGACACCCTAAACATAGTTCCACATCATCTTTTTTCTATTTTGGAATGAGTGAGAATATTTTATAAGGGGTTGGGCCCGGGGAACAAACAATTCAATGACATGATGTTGAATGGAACCTTTAAAAACAAAGCCCCAAATGTTGCTTATGAGTATCTAGAAAGCCTTTCTGAAAAAAATCAAACATTTGGACCTTCATTTTATTATGAAAAGACACAAAGAACAACTAAAATTCATACACTTAGAGAATAGTAAATCCTTAGGGCTAAACTCGCACCACTTTCTAGGAAGGATGAAGAGATAGACCTTTGGAAATTCCATGAAATCCAAACTATAGACCCTGTTTGCATAATTTGGGACAAACATGACCATAATACAGACAACTACCCAACCATTCCATCCATCAAGTAGGTTCTTTTAGGTTGACCCCTATGAGATTTAAATCCATTGAACATTTAGAATCCTTAATACCAAAACACCTTCAACCCAAGGTATAATGACCACCTAGGATTCCGTTGAAAAGATAACCAACAACCTAGCTAGCCATAGGGATAAAATCCTTACCCCCATCAGAAATACCAAACACATAACCAGTTCCAAACCAAACCTACCCAATAACAACAACCACTGGTCCATTTTCAACTAACCACTCCCTCCAAAATATCCCCTTGGGATTAACGAATCTTCTCAAGAACTAACCCAAACTGTTCCACAAAGCCTCCTATAAAAACTATGCAAAAAATGGACAAAATGAACTCAGAATTATCTTTAATTAAACAAGAAATTAAAACCATCAAAACTAGAAAGTCACACATTCCAACACAAGCCATTCCACAACAAATAGTAAGGGGAGAGTCTGGTTTCACACAAAAAAATCATGAACAACTAAAGGTTGTGACTGTTTCAAGAAGTGAGAAATCAATTGAGAAACCAAAACATCTAATTTAGACCCATCTAAAGATTCAAACATAGATGAAAATTAAAATGGACCAAATGATCAAACATAAAAACACAATAACATTTTCAATGAAACAACTCTTCAACAAACAACCCCAAAACCTACACCATTTCCTCAATGCATGAGGGAGAAAACAAAGCCTGAATTGAGTGAAACATTGGGGGAAATATTCTCACAAGTCAAGTTGACCATTCCCCCCCTTGATGCAATCCAAAACATACATTCCAAATAAAAGTACCTTAAGGACTTGTGCTCTTTTAAAAGAAAATTTTCACATAAAAACCAAGTCCTTTTGGCGGCTGATGTGAGTACCACAATTCAAGGGACCATTCCTCCTAAGTTGAAATACCCGGGATTCCCTTACAACAATACTGAACTAGGAGAGAGCTAAGTTGTAAAGGCCTTGTGTGACCTAGGTGCTAGTGTCAATCTCATCCCCTATGATGTGTACTGCCACTTATGCCTAGTGGAGCACCAACCCACCTCTGTCACACTTTAACTTGGTGATCGTATCATTAGGGTTACAAAGGGAAATTTAAAGGATGTTCTAGTGAAGGATGAAAACTTCATCTAACCTACTAACTTCATTGTCCTTGACAACCATCCCAACACAGGAAATAAGGAACAAACCCCAATCATCCTTGGTTGTCATTTACTTTCAACAATAAACTCAATTATCTGTGTTTAAAATGAGAACATGACCATCAACTTTGTCAACATGAGTCTAGACTTGAACATCTATAATGCAAGCTCAAAAATAGGGGATGACGAGGACAATCATGAAGTAAACATGATAAAAAGCATTGATAATGAATCCATAGAACATCAAGGAATATTTGATGGATGTTTAAGTTAGGATGATATTGATTTCCTGTGTTCACATGAATGAAGTTTAACTCCATGGATAGAATCATTTTCAAATTACTGTTATGATGAATTATTAGGTCCAACAATCAGTGAAACCTTTCAAGAAACCAATTTCATGTAGACCAATCAAACTTCCCTCCATAAATCTGATCAAACTAGTCTTGTAGCTGAAACTTATACACATAGGGATTCAATTCTATCTAAAACTCTCGGAAGAAAAACTGATCTTGATCCAAGGTCCCAATCTTCTGTTGAAATTCTAAACCAACCTTATCTTTAATTAAAGGAACTTCCCACTAACCTCAAGTATGCCTTCCAAGGGGACAATCGAACACATCTTATTGTCATCTCTTCTTCTCTTGAATCCAATGATGAGAGTATTCTTCTAGATGTACTTAGGAAACATAAGAAAGCCATTGGTTGGACCCTGTCTGATATTCCTAGGATTGGCCCACTAATCAGGACTTATTGAATTGTTCTAGAATCCGATTCCAAGCCATGTAGTCAACCTCAATGGAGACTCAATCCAAATCTCATGGAGGTAGTAAATAAGGAACATCTGAAATTGTTAAAAGATTGTATCAACTATCCCATAACTGAGTGTGTGTGTGGGTGAGCCCAATCGAAGTGGTTCCCAAGAAGGTGGTAATCCCAATGATAACCAATAAGGATGGATAGATTCTTCCAACTAGGGTGAGTAGTGGATGGAGGGCCTGAATTGACTATAAGAAGCTAAACTCATTCACTAAGAAGGATCATTTCCACTTACCATTCATTGAAAAATTCCTTGAGTGAGTGGCAGGTCATGCCTTATACTGTTTCATAGATGTGTACTCGAGGAACAATCAAATTGAGGTATCCCTATAGGATCAAGGGAACACTATATTCACTTGCCTATTCGGCACCATTGCTTTCAAATTCATGTCGTTCGGGTTAGAAAATTCCCCTAGAACCTTGCAGCAGTGCATGATGGGAATCTTCTTAGACATGGTAGGGTATTTTCTTGAGGTCTTCATAGATAAATTCTCTGTCTTTGGGTATACATTTGAGGGATTTCTTAGGAATGTGGAGGGAGTTTTGTTTAGATTTGAAGAAATTAATCTGGTCCTAAACTATGAAAAATGCCATTTCCTGGTTAAACAGGGGTTAGTCCTTGGCCATATAGTCTCGAGTACAGTGATTGAAGTTGATGATGAAAAGGTTAACATCATTCGTCACCTTCCATCACTGAGAACTGTTAAGGAAGTGAGTTTTTTTAGGACATACTGGTTTCTATAGAAGATTCATCAAGGACATTAGTTTAATATCCATTCCACTTTGTGCTCTCCTAGTAATGGATGCTCCATTTTTTTGGATAAAAAGATATGAGGGTTCATTATCAACCCTCAAATCCTCTATCACCTCTCCTCCCATCATGAAATCTCCAAATTTGAACCTTCTTTTTAAACTTATGTGGGATTACAGTGACTTTTCTGTAGGAGCAATGTTAGGAAAACATTGTGATAAAACTCCTTATCTTATTGCTTATGCAAGAAAATAATTAAATGATTCCCAAATAAACTTCACCACCACTGAAAATGAGTTAATTTATATTGTGATTTCCATAAATAAGTTCAGGTCCTACCACTTAGGATCCCCCATCACTATGTTCACTGACCATTCTGCACTGAAATACCACATCCAAAAACAAGATTCTAAGGATATAATGATTAGGTGGGTCCTTCTCTTACATGAATTTGACATCAAAATCAAGGAAAAATGGGTTTTGAAAATGTTGTAGAGATTCAACTCTCTAGGATAGAATTCAATGAAAAATTTTCTCACCTTTCTATTCCTGATTCATTCCCTGATGAACACCTATACTCTGTGAGTAACTGCCCTTGGTATGCCGAAATAGCCATCATATTAATTACAGGGGGCATTCCAAAATTCTTACGGACTCATGCTTGAAGGAAATTCCTTTCCGATGTTATGCACTATGTGTTTGATGATCCTTACCTCTATAAGTTCTGCCCTAACCAAGTCATTAGGAGGTGTGTCCCCAAATCTGAACAATAGTCCATCATTAAATTCTGTCATAGTGAGGCATGTGGAGGTCCCTTTTCTTCTAAGAAAACTTCTTTTACGGTTCTTTAGTGTGGTATCTTCAGGTCCACCCTCTCAAGGGACTCCTAAAAATATTGTCAAATATATCTTAAGTGTCAACAAGCAGGGTCCATCACAAAAAGGAATCAAATGCCAGTCACTCCCATCTTAGTGATTGAAATCTTTGATTGCTGGGGAATCGATTTCATGGGTCCTTTCCCAAAATCTAGGGGATCATTGTACATCCTTCTAGCTGTTGATTATGTTTCCAAATGGGTTGAGTCCATTCCAAAAAAATACAATAATCATCAAACTGGGATTAGATTTTTTGAGGAAAACATATTCTTTAGATTTGGAATTCCTTGGGCTATAATTAGTGATCATGGAACTCAGTTTTTCAATCATCCATTCTCATCACTCATGGCAAAGTAAATAATTTCTCACAATATGTCCACTACATACCACCCATAGGCCAATGGTCATGCTAAGTCAGACAATCAAAAAATCAAACAAATTCTTGAGAAAAATGTTAATCTATCATGGATATATTGGTCGAGAAAAATCTTAGATTCTCTTTGGGCCTATCGTACCACATATAAATCCATTTTAGGAATTTCCCCATATAGGTTGGTTTATGGTAAAGCATGCCATTTCCCAGTGGAAATTGAACATAAGGACTTTTGGGCAATTAATAAAATGAATTATAACCTCTCATTGGCCAGAACAAAAAGTAAATTAGATCTCAATGAACATGAAGAACTCAGGATGGAGGATTTTGAAAATTAAAAGATCAATAATGAAAAAAATACAAGCCTACCAATCTCAAAACCATAAAATAAAACATATTGAACCTGGAAAACTTGTTCTTTTGTGTAATTCTATACTTCACCTACACCTGGGAAAATTGAGCTCTAGATTCTTAGGTCCATACATAGTGCATAAGGTATACCCCCATGGGACAGTAGGAATTCAAGATCCCCCCAATGGTCAAACATTTAAAGTTAATGGTCATAGAGTCAAACTATTCATATAACCATTCCAAAAACATGAAGTTGATTACGAATTGTCTGAACTACCTTAGATGGCGTAAACAATTAATCAATTTGGGTTCCAAGTCTAGATAACGACATTAAAAAAAGCACTACATGGGAGGAAACTTGTGGTATTCATGTTTCCAATCATTTTATTATTTTAATAAACATTATATAGGAGTAGTGAATCATTTTTATATAATTCAACCTCAGAATGTTGACCTATTCTTCTCTTATGAGTATGGATGGGTATGAAAGGGGAGCATTGTATTCATATGTTTCAGGCGGCGTGATCCCTGAGTACTACCTTACTTAGAATTCGAAAAGGAGACAATGTATCATAAGTTTGATTTAAAAAAACCATAAAAATGATGAGACTTTGTATTGAATAAATTGTTGTGTTTTTTGTTTTGTCTGGTTTGTTCTTGTGTGTATGGTTTATCAACTATTATGGGTGATAAATATTCAATTAAGTAGGTGCCTACATCTCCCATGGGAACTAAGAGTGATTTGGGAGAACCACAATCATAATTATGAAGCCACGTGGTGAACATGTTCCATGTCCATTATAACTCATTCCCCCACCCAGTTTCGCCTCTCTTTTCTTTTTAAGAATCCAAGGACAGTTTCATTATATGTTGGGGGTGGGGGTGTGGAAACAAAAGGTTTGTTAAAAAACAATGATAAAAAGAAGTAAAATTTCTTTATCATTAATATAATAACATCTTTTCTCACATTTAAAAAACGTAGAATATAATTTTTATTTCCATGACTCTTAATTTAATTCATGATAAAGTTTACACGGTTTTATTTTGAAGTTTTGTTGTCCAATGAGAATTTCCATCATTTTTATTTTCATCTATTAAATTAAAATTCCACAATGCATGTCCCTCTAGACTATGGGGTACAAATTTGAATTCTCAGGGTCGCATAATAATTAGAATAGGCTGGTTTGATTTTTATGAATAATATGAGTATTCAAAAAAATAAAAAAAGTAAAAACAACTAAAAAAATAAAGTAAAATAAAAATTTCCCTCTATAGAAATGGATTTTTAAAATGTGAGGCTTTCAGCACTTGGGAATCCCGACTCAAGAGTTGTCTAGCCCTGAGTTTTTTACTCTATCTATATTTATGTTAATATGAATTTGTTTTTGATCAAGTTAACTCGAGATGATGCCCGAGTATTTGGGCTTCACTTGGTGCCATTAGGCCTTTAAGCCTAGGATTCATCGGTACAGTCTTGCTACATGGGTTAATTTTATTAACTAAAATCTCAAATACAATAGAAAAATTGAAAAAAAATACTTATATTTGGATTAAATGTGATTCCACCTATCTCTTCCATGATTTCCCTTTTGAATGAAAAATAACCCCCATATCTATTGTGATTCACAACACATCATTTCACCTAATTGAGTTGGATGAAGTATGATGATGGATTTGATCAAAAAAATGGAATTGGGATTGGGATATGATTTTAAATTTATCTTGTTTTAAATTATTTTGATAGGTTATAAAGATATATTTGTGTTTAGTTTACATTGGGAGCATTTTTTGTTATAATGTGTTTGAAAAAAAAGAATTCGAATATAATCATTGAATTATTTGCTCAGCACTAGCAAATATCATGTTGGGGGGGGGGGTTGTGATTAGCCAATAAAAAAACATATGTTAATTAGATTTTAATGGTATTAAATGTTCATTTTTGATCTTATGGTCCTGAGTTAGTGGATTTTAATTTTTAACATCCATTCTCATCATTTGTGCTCATCAAGCCTGGTGTACACCAATTTAAGCCCAGTGATTCATCATATTTTAAGGAATGTAATTATCCATATTTTATTTTCATATTTTGGTAAATGTATATACACTTTAGTATGAACATTTTTCATTCAGGGGTCAATGGAGGATTCATAAATGATGATGGAGATATTTGGCGATGAATGGAAACAATTCTAGAGAAGGCAGATTGGATACCAGCCCATTGATGAGAATGTGAGGCACACATTACAGGCCCAGTGAAGACAAAATTTCGTTTGATGCTAGAATAAATATATATGAACAATTAGTTATATAGGATCCAGTTCAAATTCTGCCTCCATGGTGGCTATTAAGGTGTCCCAAATAGAATATCAAAATCATGGCCAGAATCAGCGCCCCAGAACGTTTTCCCACTAAATTGGCCAAAACTCTTGATCCACAACTCCAAATGGGACCAATGTTTACAGATGGTTAGGGGGCATCCGGATATCCATTTTCTTTTTCTATGGACCACTCTAATTCGTCCATACAGAAATTCATTTCGATGCGTCTGTTCGGTGGATGCAAGCTGGATTCCACTTCGGTCAAGGGAGGGAATCAATTTTTATGCACTACTTTCCACCACACTAAGTCATAAATGAGTTTAATAATTGGGAATACAATGATTGAGGCTCGACCTAAGGCTTAAAAATTTTCTATTTAAGGTAGTGGTGGTGATGGGGAAGGAATACCTCTTGTTTTGATGTAATGATGTTATGCCAAAGTTCCTTTGTAATGTTTTCAATTTCCATGTAAGTATCTTTTTGTATTTCTATGTTTTTAATCAAAATATTTATCTTATATTCTTCCCATTGATTTCCTTAAAACTATATAATCACAATATATCTGTTTTTTGGTGTATTAGTTCACACATAGGTGTGAATTTTGTTCACACACATGGATGAGTGCTTGTTTTTTTCTGTGATTTTAGTATCTCCAATAAAATTCTTGTAATCCACCTTCCGCCCACCATTGAGAGTATACCATAAATGGAGGGATAAACCTTTAATGGGTTGATCTTAGAAAGATGAAAAGGCTATATTTAATGTTACATTATGAATTTTTTTTGTTAATTATCTAATTAATTTAGGACTTCCATTCTTCAGTTATTTCCACTCTTCATCTTCACTGTGTTTGAGGAAGATAAATCCAAGTACAAAAATGACCATATAACTTGTAGAGATCATGAATTTGGGTCTATAAGTGTGTAGGGGATTATTAATTTAGTTTATTTAGCATCAAAATAAAAATGATTAAGGTAGTGTTATTTTGAAGAATGTATTGATCAAAAATTAATAAAACAAAAATTCTCTAATGAAGTAAAATTCATTCAATCCACCCCGAGCATAATCCTAATACCAACCCATTTTCATTAAATTGAATTCACTTAGGTTTATTAGTTTTCCTTACAACCATATAAAAACATCCCAAGTTGGCCACTTCATATCCAAAAACAATCCATATAATGTATGTGTCTTTAGGCTACTTCTTATATAAGGCCCCAGCCTTAAAACTTACTTAATCTTGAGTTATTACAAGATTACACATTGAGGATCATTTCGGGTTTAGAGTTTTAGAGAATTAGATCATAAAACTTGCATTACATTCCACATATAAAAAAAGTGGTTACATAAAGATAGTATTCTTCATTCCCATCAATGGAAACATATTTAAAATAAACATGGATTCTTTCTTGACACTTCCTTGACACTATCATCATGTCATGTACCTTTCCCTTGACCTGTGAAAAACATTTCAAAAAACATGGGATGAGCATAAAAAGCTCAGAAAGGGATATAAAAATATGGAAAGGAAATATGGGTACATATATACATGAGGATGAGATCATACTTTACCCATAAAACATAAGCACTTTAACATACCTCATCAAATCATGAATAAATCATAGAAATCATAAGACATAAAGGTAACTTAAGGCATTCATAACATTCTTACGTAGGGAGTAACCCTCTTGGTTATGTTTGGAATACCCATCACAGTATATTCCCTAAATCGCTTCAGAGAAACCTTAACGTTTCACTCCTTCGCATTACCCAATGCATTGGAGAGCTATATCGGGCTCACCCGCCCTAAGTTTATCACGGAACCACCCGTTTTCATAATAATGCCCAAGAACCTCAACATAATCATATCACATAAAACATGCATAAAGGAAAAGATAACATTCCCACCTTTCAATCACAAGATATCAATACAACACATTGATATATAAAACATTATGAAAACCATTTTCGATACCAAAATAAAATAAAAGTAAACATGGTATTTATTTTTCTTTTAAAAAGAAGGTATGGATTGTAGAGGAAGCCGAAACTCAAATAACGGTCACGAAGGCGGAGAAGTCATTGTCGCCGCATACGTATGACAAAAACATTCCCTTTTGTCATTTAGTAAACGCTTCGTATAAAAAAGATTCCTTTTGAATAAACTTAAAAGTCAATGGGGTTTATACACCGTATAAAAGAAGGTTGTGTATAAAACAAAATATGCCTCAATGAAAGGAGATTGAGACGAAGTCCCATACCTCGGGTCCGAATTGACTCGATCATTCTATAACGTCCTGAATAATAAACTTGAGTTAATTTATACTTGCTTAAGAACCTTTTTCAAGTTCATTATTCCTTTTATATCACTTATTTCCATGTCATGAACACTATGTAATTATTTAAGTTAATAATGATCGTTTTAACGATCATTAGTACTTGAGTCAAAAATAAGCCCTTTATAATTACATGTTGTTCATGTATTCATTATATCCAGAATGGTATTCATGATGTAGATATCATATATGTCATATATATCCAGTACAGTCATGCATTTATAATATTACATAATCATTTAGAGGTAAGAACTGAAATGCACCGTTCATGGAGATGGTAAGCCGTACGTACGAATGAACGCTACTTCCATTTCTATTTCATATTTTCTGGAATGGAATAATAATGATATAAGAGTATATTATAATTCCAGTATAATAACATATATAATATCATTAACTTTATCCTTTACACATCCCACATATGGTATTAACAAATCAAATCACTTTCAGGGGGCGGTAGTCCGCACTTCCTAAAATGAAGATATCGTGTTTACCCATAATGGAAACAATAATGGTATGCCATAAATGAAAAATACAGAAGATTAAGGAAAGAATAAACATATTATATATCATATATAAAAATAGTGACATCATAATGGCCACCTTTGAAGGTGTTAAATGAGTATTGAACAATCATCGCTTCGGGAGGCAGAATTTCGCCATCCACAGAAACCGTATGTTCTTTAACCATTTGATGTAGTTGTGTGAGAGTGTAGCTCGAATAAATCTTATAACAACATCCTAGTATATTTACGATACTGGTTTTGTTACAAAAGAAGTAAATAAAAATAGTTTAGGGGGTTGGAGAAGCAAAATAAAACAAAATAACATGAGAGAATGAATTACCTTTAAAAGTGTAACTCCTTTTGATTTGAGCCTAAAGGATTCCTTTGAAAGCATTATGCCCAAAGGGAATCCTATAGGATGAGTAGAGGGATGTGTATAGAGTAAATGGGCCGGGGATGGCTGAGCCAAAGGCTTGAGGAGTGTGTGAAATGAAGTAGAGGTGGGGGCCTTTTATAAGAGGAGAGGAGGGGCACTTTTGGAAATCATGAAACTATTATTTTATTTTCAAAAGTGTTTCGAATTTCTAAGGTCCCACATTGATATATTTCGAAGATAAGATGATAAGGCTTCGAAATATTTCAATGCAATAGGTTTTGGACATGTGTAGGTTTTAGATATTACATTATCTTTCCATTTTATTCAAATCATTAAATAATGAGGTCATCGCTGCATCATCATGATGTCATAAATAATATAATTTATTTAAAGTCTAAAAATTATAAAAAAATACTATGATGTAGGAAATACTTTTAGCTTTCCAATGACTATTTATAATCATAAATCTGATCTTTATAACCCCATGTAAAAATTGTTTTCGTAAAACATATTATGTTTGTGTCATTTTTACTTTTACATTAAATAAAAAGTTATTTATGTCATTTCCCAACCAAAGTGACTCCATGGGGTCCCAAACTTGACCCATGGCTTTTATTGGTCGGCCATGACACAACCAATGAGGTTATTACATGTGTCAAGCTCATCTCATTTTATTAAAACATTATTTTCACCTTAAACTACACTAATTACCACTAATCGAGATTAAAAACATAATAAGTTACTATTCACCAAAAAATTATTTTAATCTCATTGAACTGCATTTTACTTCTTAATGACAACCATGTATGTCAGATTTTTGAAAATCAAAACACAATGATGGAAAAATTTTCATTTAAACGGAAAATCAGTTTTTATAAGTACCACTTAGTGGTTTCACTATTCATCAAAAATTGAAGTTTTTCAGAATAATATCAAAACTTCAGCCTAAGCTATATTTGATATTCTGAATTCAAAAATGAAGTCTATTTTAAAAAATTCAATACATATAAGCCACATTAATTAATTCAATAATTAATTCCCGCTGTCAGAGCAAATAGTATGTTTTTATGAAACAATAAGTATCAAAAGATTGACACTAGTTTAAGTCTAATTTCAAAGTGAAATTGATTCCAATGACCACCATTGGATTAAATGGTAAAAATATATTCAGATTACACATTAATACCAATTCATAAGATAATCTAATCATATAAATAAATTAGATTAAGAAGCAGTTTTGATGTAAAATGCAGTATTTTTCACTATTCATTAAAAAATGAACATTGTCTAAAAAATACCAAAAATTCACACAAAGTAAATTTTGATGTCCCAATCATAAAGAATATGTTTATTTTGACAAACATGGCTTATAAAATTGTCAAAATATAGATTTAAAAACGGTTTTCCATTAAAAGGCAGTAAAACAATCTTTTAAAAATATTAGTGTATTCTATGCTTAAGATTGGATTTATTTTCATTTTAGGCCTCTAAAACACTATATAATTCATTAATAGGCATAGATAAAAATATTTATTATTAATTAC
This sequence comes from Viscum album, assembly GCA_963277665.1. NCBI lineage: Eukaryota > Viridiplantae > Streptophyta > Magnoliopsida > Santalales > Viscaceae > Viscum > Viscum album. The sequence goes on from OY728167.1 coordinate 164,803,313, forward strand.
TTACTTGGGATGTTACATCCTTCCCCCCTTTAGAAAATCGTGTCCCCGCAATTTATTTACTTATCGAATAAATGGGGGTACTTATCCCTCATTGCATTTTCAGATTCCCATGTTGCCTCTTCCATCATGTGGTTTTTCCACAAAACCTTTATCTGGTGAATCACCTTATTCCGTAACACTTGCTCCCTATGGTCAAGAATTTTGACCGATTGTTCCTCATAAGATAGTTTCTCTTCCAGCTGAACTACCTCTGGACTCAAAACATGAGATTGATCTGGCATATACTTTTTCAACATTGAAACGTGAAAAACATTGTGTACCTGAGATAAACTCGGATGTAAATCCAGCCGGTAAACAACTGCTCCAACTCTCTCCAGAATTTTGTATGGTCCAATAAACCTTGGACTCAACTTTCGTTTCTTACCAAATCTCATCACACTTTTCCAAGGAGAAACATTGAGAAAAACATGATCACCTACCTCGAAAGATAGATCCTTCCTCTAGTTATCCGCATAACTCTTCTTCCTGCTCTGAGCTGTTCTCATGTGCTTCTGAATCAGATGAACTTGTTCTGCCATCTCTTCTACCAATTCTGGTCCCATCAACTTCCTTTCACCCACTTCATCCCAGAAAGCTGGAGTTCGACACCGCTTCCCATATAACGCCTCAAATGGTGCCATCTTTATACTGGAATGAAAACTGTTATTATATGAAAATTCAACCAAAGAAGGATGTTGGTCCCAACTTCCCTGATAATCCATAGAGCAAAAACGTAGCATATCCTCCAAGGTCTGAATTGTTCGTTCTGACTGCCCATCTGATTGAGGATGAAAAGCTGTACTAAAATTTAATTTAGTACCCAACGACTTCTGAAGGCCTTTCCAAAAGTTAGAAGTGAACCTGGGATCACGATTAGATACAATGGAGAGAGGAACTCCATGTAACCTGACTACCTCTTTAAGATACAAACGGGAAAGATGATCCAGGGAAAAAGTATCTCGTATAGCACGGAAATGAGCAGATTTGGTCAAGCGATCAACAATAACCCATATTGCATTATTACCTCGAGATGTCTTCGGTAATCCCACAACAAAGTCCATGGATATGTTTTATCATTTCCGATCTGGCACTGGTAAAGGCTGAAGCATCCCTTTCGGTAACTTCCGCTCTGCTTTAACCTGTTGACATGTCAAACACTTCACTGTAAAATCAGCAATATCTCTTTTCATTCCATCCCACCAGTAATACTCCCGCAGATCTCTGTACATCTTAGTACTGCTAGGATGAACTGAAAACAGAGAACTATGAGCTTCACATAACAACTCTCTCCTCAACTGTGAATCACAAGGCACACACAATCTCTTCCCAAATCTCAAAACACAATCATTATCAATGTTGAATTCAGGAAACTTACCTTTCTGAACCAGCTCTACCTTTTTCTGCAACACACTGTCTTGCTTCTGTGCTTTCTTGATTCTGTCTGATAGAGATGATCTCACTGATACCTGAAACAAAACAGAAGAAATTCCTGCACCTACAACTTCTATGCCAAAGTTCATCAAATCCTTATCCAAAGGATCATGTTCCAAACACAACATTGCTAATGAAGCATTACTTTTTCGACTCAAAGCATCAGCCACTTTATTTGCTTTTCCCGGATGGTAATGAATTGTACAATCATAATCCTTGATTAATTCTAGCCATCTCCTTTGTCTCATGTTCAATTCTTTCTGAGTGAATATATACTTTAAACTTTTGTGATCGGTATATATTTCACACTTCACTCCATACAAATGATGCCTCCAAATTTTTAAAGCAAAAACAACAGCAGCTAATTCCAAATCATGTGTAGGGTAATTTAACTCATGAGTTTTCAACTGTCGTGAAGCATAAGCAATTACCTGATCATTCTACATTAGGATGCAACCATGTCCTTTCAATGAAGCATCACTGTAGATAACAAACTCACCATTCCTGGAAGGTAGTGCCAAAACTGGAGCATTCACCAATCTTCTTTTCAATTCCTGAAAACAATCATTACATTCATTTGTCCAGATAAACATAACACCCTTCCGAGTTAGCTTAGTCATTGGACTAGATAACAGTGAAAAATTTCTGACAAACCTTCAGTAATAGCCTGCCAAACCAAGGAATCTACGAATATCGGTTACATTTGTGGGTCTTGGCCCTTCTTCCACAACTTTTGTTTTTGTAGGATCAACAGTTATTCCATCTTTAGAAACAATATGACCAAGGAAAGAAATTTGTTGCAACCAAAACTCACACTTGCTGAATTTTCCATACAGTTTCTTTTCTTTTAAGGTTTGCAAGATAACCCTTAAATGTCTTTCATGCTCCTCTTTACTTTTAGAAAACACCAAAATATCATCAATGAAAACCACCACAAACTTATCCAAGAACTCATGGAAAATTCTATTCATTAAGTCCATGAATACAGCAGGTGCATTGGTTAGCCCAAAAGGCATTACTACAAATTCATAATGGCCATATCTCGTACGGAACGCGGTCTTCGGAATATCTTCCTCCTTTACCTTCAGCTGATGGTACCCCGATCTCAGGTCAATCTTTGAAAAAAACTGAGCTCCCTGGAGCTGATCAAACAAATCATTGATATGAGGCAAAGGATATTTGTTCTTAACAGTGATATTATTCAAGGCTCTATAATCAATGCAAAGTCTCATAGAACCATCTTTCTTTTTAACAAATAAAATAGGAGCACCCCATGGTTATGTGCTAGGTCGAATGAAACCTTTCTCTAATAAATCTTGCAATTGCTCCTTCAACTCTAAAAGTTCAATTTCAGACATTCGATAAGGGGGTTTTGAAATTGGCTTAGCATCAGGAACTAAGTCAACAGTAAATTCAACTTCCCGATCTGGTATTATTCCAGACAACTCATCAGGAAAAACATCAGGATACTCATTTACCACTGGCACATCATTAATCTGAATAGTTCCTTTATTTTCAATGATGTGTGCAAGGTAACATTCATTTCCATCTTTTACAAGTTTCTCAGCCACTTGATAAGTTATCAACAGTAAGGTTTCATTCTTGTACACAAACTGAAAGTATTTCTGAAAAGAAACTTCATTAGCTCTACAGTCAATATTAGCATGGTAAATAGAGAGCCAATCCATACCCAGGATAACATCAAACTCTACTAGAGGTAGAACAATAAGGTTTGCAAGTAGGTTCTTTCCACAGATAAGGATAGGAAGATTCTTATAAATTCTTTTTGCCTCAACATTTCCCCCAGGTGTCTTTACCACAAGTTCAGGAGTCATTTCTTGAGATGGTATTCCCATTTTACTAGAAAAGGTTTCAGAGATGAAAGAATGTGTAGACCCCGAATCAAACAACACACTGGCATAATCTGAAAAAACAAACAAAGTACCTGATACAACTTCATTTGATGGCCCGACATCTGCTGAAGTAGTTGCAAAGGATTTCACCACCCCTTTCTGCTTGTAGTCTAACTGCTTCCCATCACTCATGCTCTTTGTCAGACACTCGTTTGCATAGTGACCCATCTCATTGCACTTATAACATTTCACTAACTGTAAATCAAATTTGTTATTACCTTCACCTTGATCCTTTTCAGTGCAATCACGAGCCTTATGTCCCATCTTACCACATCGGTAGCACTTTCCAGAATTCAGAAGACAATCCCCAGCATGCCTTTTTCCACATTTATCACAAACTGGAAACTTAGTTTTCTTACCATCAGACTTTTTTGAAGAATTCTTACCTTTCTCCTACCACCTCGGTCTCTTCTTCTGCTGGTTGTTATAGAACACTTGGTCATCGGAAAACTCCATTTCCACCTTCTCAGCACATCGAACAAGCTTTTCATAACTTTTAAACTCACGAGAAGCTAATTCCCTTCGATATTTTGGCTTTAATCCTGAGTAAAAACGATTGATTTTACTATCAAGGTCTCAGATAAAATTTGGAGCATACCTTGCCAATCGAGTGAACCTTTTTTCATTGGCAGCCACTGAGTCTTCCTCTTGCCTCAATTCCAAGAATTTATTTTCCATCCTATGTCGAACATCCTTGGGAAAATATTTCTCAAGAAACATACCTTTGAATTCATCCCCGTCAAGAGCATCAATCTCATCGGCGTCCCTGATATTTTTAACCATAGACCACCACTGATCTGCCTCACCCTCCAAACGGTAAATAGCAAGACTAACCTTTTGATTGTATGAACACCCCATGACATCGAAAATCTTCTCCAGTGCTTTAATCCACCCTTCAGCTAGCATAGGGTCAGATGATCCTCTGAATGATGGGGGATGTTGCCTCATGAAATGTTCCACCACTGACATGTTCCTCTGCGGTTGGTCTGGCTGATCTCGTGCATGGATACCACCACCATTTATAGCCTGAGTCAAATACGCCATTACTGCAACAAACTGTTCAGTTCCAATTCCGACCATCTCAGGATGCTGATTCGGAAGGTTATTTCCTTCTGTATGCCTTCCTAGCACTGCTTCCCTGTTTCCTCTGCGGAAAACCATTCTGAACAAACATGTCTTAGATGAAGCAACATGGTAATCTTCAAATGCTATATCATTTCAAAAACTTTTTTTGGACAATCATTTAATAGAATTCTAACTCCTAAAGTTATCTAAAACGAACATTGATACCAACTATAAGGCCCCAGCCTTAAAACTTACTTAATATTGCATTATTACAAGATTACACATTGAGGATCTTTTTGGGTTTAGAGTTTTAGAGAATTAGATAATAAAACTTGCATTACATTCCACATATAAACAAAGTGGTTACATAAAGATAGTATTCTTCATTCCCATCAATGGAAACATATTTAAAATAAACATGGATTCTTTCTTGACACTTCCTTGACAATATCATCATGTCATGTACCTTTCCCTTGACCTGTGAAAAACATTTCAAAAAACATGGGATGAGCATAAAAAGCTCAGTAAGGGATATAAAAATATTGAAAGGAAACATGGGTACATATATACATAAGGATGAGATCATACTTTACCCATAAAACATAAGCACTTTAACATACCTCATCAAATCATGAATAAATCATAGAAATCATAAGACATAAAGGGAACTTGAGGCATTCATTACATTCTTACGTAGGGAGTAACCCTCTTGGTTACGTTTGGAATACCCATCACAATATATTCCCTAAATCGTTTCAGAGAAACCTTAACATTTCACTCCTTCGCATTACCCAATGCATTGGAGATCTATATCGGGCTCACCCGCCCTTAGTTTATCACGGAACCACCCATTTTCATAATAATGCCCATGAACCTCAACATAATCATATCACATAAAACATGCATAAAGGAAAACATAACATTCCCACCTTTCAATCACAAGATATCAATACAACACATTGATATATAAAACGTTATGAAAACCATTTTCGATACCAAAATAAAAGAAAATTAAAACATGGTATTTATTTTTCTTTTAAAAAGAAGGTATGGCTTGTAGAGGAAGCCGAAACTCAAATAACGGTCACGACGGCGGAGAAGTCGTTGTCGCAACATACGTACAACAAAAACATTCCCTTTTGTCGTTTAGTAAACGCTTCGTATAAAAAAGATTCCTTTTGAATAAATGTAAAAGTCAATGGGGTTTATACACCGTATAAAAGAAGGTTGTGTATAAAACAAAATATGCCTCAATGAAAGGAGATTGAGACGAAGTCCCATACCTCGGGTCCGAATTGACTCGATCGTTCTTTAATGTCCTGAATAATATACTTGAGTAAATTTCTACTTGCTTAAGAACCTTTTTCATGTTCATTATTCCTTTTATATCACTTATTACCATGTCATGAACACTATGTAATTATTTAAGTTAATAACGGTCGTTTTATCGATCATTAGTACTTGAGTCAAAAATAATCCCTTTATAATTACATGTTGTTCATGTATTCATTATATCCAGAATGGTATTCATGATGTAGATATCATATATGTCATATATATCCAGTACATGAATGCATTAATAATATTACATAATCATTTAGAGGTAAGAAATGAAATGCACCGTTCATGGAGCCGGTAAGCCGTACGTACGCATGAACACTACTTCCATTTCTATTTCGTATTTTATGGAATGGAATCATAATGATATAAGAGTATATTATAATTCCATTATAATAATATATATAATATCATTAACTTTATCCTTTACACATCCCACATATGGTATTAACGAATCAAATCACTTTCAGGGGGCGGTAGTCTGCACTTCCTAAAATGATGATATCGTGTTTACCCATAATGGAAACAATAATGGTATGCCATAAATGAAAAATACAGAAGCTTAAGGAAAGAATAAACATATTATATATCATATATAAAAATACTTACATCATAATGGCCACCTTTGAAGGTGTTAAATGAGTATTGAACAATCATCGCTTCGGGAGGCAGAATTTCGCCATCCACGGAAACCGTATATTCTTTAACCATTTGATGTAGTTGTGTTAGAGTGTAGCTCGAATAAATCTTATAACAACATCCTAGTATATTGAAGATACTGGCGTTGTTACAAAATAAGTAAACAAAATGAGTTTATTGGGTTGGAGAAGCAAAATAAAACAAAATAACATGAGAGAATGAATTACCTTTAAAAGTGTAACTCCTTTTGATTTGAGCCTAAAGGCTTCCTTTGAAAGACTTCTTCCCAAAGGGAATCCTCTAGGATGAGGAGAGGGATGTGGAGAGAGTAAATGGGCAGGGTATGGCCGAGCCAAAGGCTTGAGGAGTGTGTGAAACGAGGTAGAGGTGGGGGCCTTTTATAAGAGGAGAGGAGGGGCACTTTTGGAAATCATGAAACTATTATTTTATTTTCAAAAGTATTTCGAATTTATAAGGTCCCACATTGATATATTTAGAATCTAAGATGATAAGGCTTCTAAATATTCCCATACAATAGGTTTTGGACATGTGTAGGTTTTAGATATTACATTATCTTTCCATTTTATTTAAATCGTTAAATAATGAGGTCATCGCTGCATCATCATGATGTCATAAATAATATAATTTATTTAAAGTCTAAAAATTATAAAAAAAATACTATGATGTAGGAAATCTTTTTCGATTTCCAATGACTATTTATAATAAAAATTATGATCTTTATAACCCCATGTAAAAATTGTTTTCATAAAACATATTATGTTTGTGTCATTTTTACTTTTACATTAAATAAAAAGTTATTTATGTCATTTCCCAACCAAAGTTGCTCCATGGGGTCCCCAAGTTGACCAATGGCTTTTCTTGGTTGGCCACGACACAAAAAATGAGGGTAGGACATGTGTCAAGCTCATCTCATTTTATTAAATCATTATTTTTACCTTAAACTACACTAATTACCACTAATCGCGATTAAAAACTTAATAAGTTACTATTCACCAAAAAATTATTTTAATATCATTGAACCGCATTTTACTTCTTAATGACAACCATGTATGTCGGATTTTTTAAAATCAAAACACAATGATGGAAAAATTTCATTTAAACGGAAAATCAGTTTTTATAAGTACCACTTAGTGGTTTCACTATTCATCAAAAATTGAAGTTTTTCAGAAAAATATCAAAACTTCACCCTAAGCTATATTTGATATTCTGAATTTAAAAATGAAGTCTATTTTACAAAATTCAAAACAAATAAGCCACATTAATGAATTCAATAATTAATTCCCGCTGTCAGAGCAAATAGCGTGTATTTATGAAACAATAAGTATCAAAAGATTGACACCAGTTTAAGTCTAATTTCAAAGTGAAATTGATTCCAATGATCACCATTGGATTAAATGGTAAAAATATATTCAGATTACACATTAAGAAAAATTCAAAAGATAATCTAATCATATAAATAAATTAGATTAAGAAGCAATTTTGATGTAAAATCCAGTATTTTTCACTATTCATTAAAAAATGAACATTGTCTGAAAAATACCAAAAATTCACACAAAGTCAATTATGATGTCCCAATCATAAAGAATATTTTTATTTTGACAAACATGGCTTATAAAATTGTCAAAAGATTGATTTAAAAACGGGTTTCCATTAAAAGGAAGTAAACCAATCTTTTAAAAATATTAGTGTATTCTATGCTTAAGATTGGATTTATTTTCATTTTAAGCCTCTAAAACACTATCTAATTCATTAATAGGCATAGATAAAAATATATATTATTCATTACTTACTTGGGATGTTACATATTAGGTCTCCGAGAATTCGAAAACCCAAGCTAAACTACAAGCGACCTCTTAACCCTAAAATCTTGGGTAAATTTGGGCAAGACCAAGAACAATCATAAATTTTTTGAGTAGATGAAATTTTTTGGTTTTATCATGTAATAGATTTATCATTATATGAGCCCATAATTTTCTCACCACAATTTAGTTGTATTTTGTAATTGAGATACTTATTATAACTTATGTTTATAGTAAGTATTTTCGATAAATATTATGAGGAATCAGGTCATGTTACTTCCAGATTTGTTAACTTGAATTTTAACTCAAGAAACTTCATGTTAAGGATGATTTTACCATCCTTAGATTGTCTCAATTTTTAGTTAAAATCACCTCTTATAATCATAATATTATCTTCCTGAATTTATCTCTTCTCTTTTATAGAATCATCAAGATCCTTAATACTATTTGAATTGATTTCTTATTAAGAATCCTTGGCAATAATTGATTTTCTTAATCTATGGATATTTTCTCCAATCCCTTTACTAGATTATCGCTTATACTAGATTTTATTGAGCGAATTATTCTCAAATATTGAACAACATCCTTTAAGATCCACATTCATATAACATTTTGATCTGACTTATTTATATAGTTTTAAACATATAAACCACATTTTTCTAAATCCTTCTCTAATTTTTCTAATTCATCCTTAAGTTGTGAAATCAATTCCTACATGTTTATAAGTGATCTGTAAATAAAATTCAATATTTATTTGGGAAAATTATATAGGATATACATTAAAAAAATTTATTCATCTTATGATTACTAAAAAATGAGATATTTCCTATTTTTTCTTGGTTCTTATTTTGGATATTTTGGTAAGATATTTTAGTTACCTCTTCATCAAATGAATAATTTAAAATTGTGATTTTGAAGTGTTGTCCATATCCTCAATAATTTATTTGACCAACATATATTCTCCATATATGTTGAATCTTATTTTTTATTGCATTATATAGAAGTAATGTTTTATCAATATTTGATTATGAGAGACTTTTTCTCATCATAAGTTTCTTGAAGATAAATATTACCAATAGATATAAAAGAATTATATCTAATTTGATTAACTTCAATTAGTAAAGAGTTATTGTACTCTCTTTTTTGTTTGATGAGACCTTTATCAAATTATTTGTATCTCTTTTATTCATGTTTTTCAAAGACTTAGATGATATATCTTCCATGGTTTCTTTGATAGGGTAATCATAGGATTAATTAATTTCGTACTTCTTAAAGTCTTTGGGGGAGAAAATAAAAACATAATCTTTTAAAATATGTTTTTTTTTTGGAGAATACAACATGAGGTAAAACCATAACATTGATACGAATTGTTCCTCCACCAAGATTATTATACTACACTATGAGGAAGACGGGGGAATCAATGTGGTCTGCTTTTTACCAATTAAACCTTTTCCATTCTTTCACCTGATCACCTAATTTGTGAATGGATATCACTATCCTTTTATCTAAATGATTTTTCAATTATGAAATGATAAGTAGGAATCCAAAAAATAATTCACAAAATGATTTCATAATAAGTTTCACCTATAATATGGATGACTACAACCCCAGTGTATGGTGGTTGTTATCCAATACGTACACAACCTCACTTTTATTATCAAAATGAAGCTTTGAAAAGGTTATATCCTTGACCTTCTTATGCTAACATCAACATGGTTACATTAAATCTCTATATATCTATTTCTAAGACTCTGTCACTAACCATGACATCCTTTAAAAATACTATATTTTTCGGGATACATTTTGATGTGTAATTATTAGGTAAGCAGAAGTCTTCAATCAGCAAGACAATTATGATCTTTATCCCCAGTATATAGAAATAAACTTGTGGCTACCTATACTGCACAACAATAACTGAGCTATCGCAATTATTCATCCTTAATCCGTATAATACAAGGAATCATAGGCTGGTCTTCTCACTTTTATGCCATGTATGATCGTCAGTGATTAGTATACATGTCATTCTCTCAATCTGTCTACTTTATTCTTCTTAAAAAAATAAGAATGAACTGTCATTGTTGTATTATATATTCTTTTATTAATTTTTTTGACTCACATAATACCTTCAATGGATGCAGTGTTATTTCTCTTTAATTTACTTTATCCTATTCTCTTTATCACTATTATATTTTCAATATGAGTCCATAATCAATTCCGGAAATTAAATTATATAGAATTTCAATTAAATACATTTATTCATAGTTCTATAATTTTTTTAATTCCTCAATATCATCATGTGGATTAAATTTCAATGATGATAATTATATAATGGCTTCCCAACTGGGCATGTTGGTCCACCTCCCATGATAATTAACTTACATTACACAAATACCCCAGATCATCAAATTAAAATAAATTAAGAATATTTCCTAATAAAAACTCCATATTTTATCTTTATATATTATTTTTAATATTCATATTTTTAATCTTATAATTATCATTATAACTTCTTCTAAATTTACTCTCATTTAATCTCTACAATTTTTCTCTTGAATTAAGGATATTCAGTAGAAACATCATCAAATTTAAATCACTGAAGAGTATCTCAACATCATCACATTTATTTCTTCCTTAGAATCGCCCTTCGAGAGTTGAACGTAGAAAAACCCTTATTATGTTCCATGGTGGCATGCTCTAGGTTCTAAAGGTATTCCCATTGGATTCCAAGGCTATATCATGTTTGACCACTCCAATAATATGATTAAGGCATATAGTATTAATATGAACTTTATAATTAATGAAATAAACAAGGGTGATGATATTGGTTTTTCATGAACCAATATTCAATTAAATTCTAATTTTCCTAATAATACACCATAGTGGCACACCATATGGTTGATCATAAAGAGGCCTCTTACACACACTACAATTCTATTGTGAATATTATAAATACAACTAATATAAAACTATAAAAGTAATACATATGGGAGTTTTTGAAAATAAATGAAATATAAAATAAAAATATATTAAAGTAATGAAATAACATAATTATGTTTGAAATAAATAATGAATTAAAATTTTCTCAGGAGTTCATATTGATTGAAATCATTGTTAAAAATGTTTAATAATATTGAACTCAATGTGAATTCCAAGACTCACCACACCTCACCTTCTTGTTTGAATTATCATAACCCCATAATGAGACCTCGACATATAAGTTAATGCTCTTCCTAATGTCATGTAGGAGACCTATTCATTAACTATAACAGTATATTACATTCTCCATCTTATGAAAGAAATAAATAGCGATGGGAAGGATGATGATAAACGACAAAAACAACTCAGTGGCAGAGAAAATGTGGTGACCACTCACCGTAATCAATTTAAACAACATCATGATTCCAAAAATTGAATAACAAAAAACTCAATAAAACCACCATTCCCTTCCTCTAACAAGTGCCGTGGTTTTTTCTCCAGTTATATTGGTGTTTAAAAGGTAAATATAGTGGGAGATCACATAATAAATAAAAGAAATAGAATATGGATGTATGAATACGATGCCTAATATATTAGAAGTAAACAAACATTATAGAAAGTAAAAAATAAAAACCTACTGAAAATGGCCAAAAAAGGATACCCCCGATATTCCAACCCATTAAATGAATAATAAAAAAAATTATAGGGAGGAGAGATAAATGTTTCATCCAAAATCATCCTATAAAAGGATCCAATTGTTATCCCACAGTAATGACAGAATTGGAAAATCTGGTCTTACTGAAAGTTATTTCCCTACCTATCCTATCACTACCTGAAAAAATTATTCTTAATTGTATCGGTTTAAAGATAGTATGTCTAATTTACTCAGGGAATTTATTCTTCCCATGATTATTCATCATATTCCACATCTTCTATTTACAATGCATTTATGGTCATGATAATGAAGGAATAACAAATCGTCATCATAATAAAAGTTGTTTCTCAAGATTCCCTATTGATACCTATTTAATGAAATATTTTTTTGGTTACCATGTATGAGATTTTGTCCCAAAATAAATTATCATGATCTTTGCATATATTTCGAGGCTCGGATTGGGATTTGATTTTGGGTTTCTAAATGATTGATTAAACACTGGCTCAAGAAGTATGAAATGTTTCCCAAGATATTTATAAGCCGAAAAAAATAATTTCACAATTTAAATCACTTACCATAACATTTTATTTCCAAAAATAAAATAAATAAATAAAAACAAATAAATTCCAAAATTAGGTTATTTTTTCATTTAAGATCAAAATACCACCAAAACATAAAAATGTGAACATTTCCCATAATATAAAAAAATGGTGGGATTATAAAAATTAAATTAAATTGTTAAATTTATTAAAATATTATCTTCATCACTGCCCCATATATAACCATTACACTCCTGTGAAATCATTTAATACCAATGTAAAAACAATAATTCCAAAATATAAATGACAATACAACTCAATTGTCACATATAAGGAAATATCATACCTCCTACACGGATAAAAATTTACTAAATAATAATAATTCATAATAACTCATACAATTTCATGTTAATCCCCATGTACATTTCATACCTACCTCCTAGAAAAAAATATTTATCTCTTTACTCAAGGATTTCTATGGAGTTTTTCTCATTCCTAAGAATATGTGTGATCTCTATGGGATATATATACTCTTAATATCTTCACTTATAAGAGTAAAAAATGTTTCAATACTGAGGGATTTTCCATTAGTTTTCTGAGGTTGAGGGTTGATAGATCTTAAATGTAAAAACATTAGAGGTAGAAAAAGGATGGTCGGTTTCTAATGTGAAGTAAATGCATGAAAATAGCTTTTCTCACTAATTGTGTGTTCCTCAATCATCTCAAAAATGAATCACCTAAAATCACCTCCTTATTTAAATAGAATTTTCACACAATTAATTTAAGCATCAATGATAAATTTCTTCCCCCTTTTCCCCATTTGTAGCATTATTTCATCCTAAATTCAGATATGTATTTTCCCTTTAGAGTCATATTTTTGAGGAAATAGAGAGGCATATATTGATCTTAAAAAAATTAGTGAACTCCATACCCAACATTTTAAGCATATTTTGGAAACCAATCCATATTTTCAAAATAATATTTTATCCAAAAAAGCATTAAAAAATATAGAATTTAGTTTTTTTTCATTTAATCATCAATAGATTATTCAGGAAAGAGAAATATTTCCCATATTATCCCTCCCCCACACTTGAATTCAAATATAATCCTACATTTTACTTCTAGATAAGTTGATAAATGAAAAAATGGCTTGTACTTTGGCTTCTTAATAGGTTCTTTTAGGGACACCGTGGGATAAATAAAGGTTAGATGAAAAGGTAGGAAAAAAATAAGATTTGAATGAAAAAAGGGCTTTAAAAGAGGTTCCTCAATCATACTTGATACATTAAAAGAATACTATAAGCATTTAAAAAGATAAAAAATATGTTATATAACACATAACATGTCTCAAGAATCATAAGAAAAATAGAAATGCAAGAATATAACAAATAGGTTTATAAACCTCTCAGTCTAGGTATGATTTTCAATTTGGATATCACATGTGCACGTAAGTTTCATAATCAATCAAAATTCATCAAATTAAATAAATGGAAATAAAGAAAAAAACCATTTAGAAATAATTGAAATCCTCAAAAATTCAAATCCCTAACTTTTTAAAAAATACCATGATGGTTTGAATTTTCCAAAGTATTTGATTCAGCTCAATAATCCTAAAAAACTAAAAATGAAAACCAAAGCCTACGAAACATAGAAAAATAAAACATGAAAAACAAAATTGAATCCCACAAAAAATTCCAAAAAATATATTTACCCCACACACTTATTCCATTTATTAACCTATTTATAGTATAATTTATATAAACCTTTTTGATGAATTATTTTAATTGGGATTCAAACAAAATAAATTAAAGGAAACACAAAATTATATTTTTTTTGAAGTAGAAATGTGGAGATGTAGACGCCGGAAAAGTCCGTTGTTCCCAAACGAAGCTCCGGATGCGGAAAGCGAAGTGATATTTGGAGTCAGAGGCACGTTCCGGAGGGCCCGGAGGATTTGCGCGAAATTTCAGAGGCTCGCGCGCAAAGTTGAGCCGCGGCGCGCAATCCTCCCGGGATGCGCGCAATGCGCTGGGCCGGCGCGCGATTTTGCGCGCCCGCGGCCTGCGCGGCGCCTTTGCGCGCTGGGTCCTGATTCCGCGCCCGAGACCGGATTCCGCGCCCGGGGTTGCCTATAAATATAAGGCGACCCCCGACGTTTTGAAGGTTGCCGGAATCCGAAGCGTCGCTCGTTCGCGCAATCCAACCCCTTCCGCGCGCAATGCCGATCTTCAGGTAACCTCCTTTCTTTCGCGCAATAGAGACTTGGGGTCCGCCTTCGCGCGCAATCCCCTTGGCTCATTTCCTTTGAATAAATTTCAACCCGAAGGCCTTTGAGCGCAAAAGAAGCCTCTTGCGCGCAATTGCCCCCCGGGTGCGCGCAATCCAGCCCGATTGCGCGCACCCCCATTTTCAAAGTGGCCATTCGTTAGAGAATGAGCCGTTGCCCCTGCGCGCTACCCGAAGCCCGGTGCGCGCAATCCCATTCATCCGCGCGCGAAGCGCTGGCCCAATTGCGCGCCAGCCCGCCATTTTGCGCGCCGACCCGCGGTTTTGCGCGCAAAGCTCTTCTTTTGCGCGCAATCCGCCAAGGTCGCCTCCCTTGACCCCCTGAGGGTACCCGCCTGCGTGGCGCCCGATGGTCTTCATCCCGGGTGCCCGCACCGTGCGTTGTCTTCCCGTGCGGCCCTCCAGGCTCGCGCGAAGTGACACGGGACTATCAGCAGCTTCTACGTCCTGCACGACGTTAAACTGTACCTCGTCCGAGCTACAAGACGTTAAACTGTTCAGCATACGTCCAAGCTGCACAACGCTAAACTGCCTAGCCTTCATCGTCCAAGCTACAAAGACGTTAAACTGTACAGCATTCGTCCCGCAAGACGCTAAACTGCACATCCGTCCCGCATGACGCTAAACTGCACCACGTCCGTGCTGTAAGACGTTAAACTGCCAAGCACCTTCGTCCTCAACACACGACGTTAAACTGTACTTCGTCCGGCAAGATGTTAAACCGTCCGCTTCGTCCTCAACACACGACGTTAAACTGTACTTCGTCCGGCAAGACGTTAAACCGTCCGCTTCGTCCTCAACACACGACGTTAAACTGTACTTCGTCCGGCAAGACGTTAAACCGTCCGCTTCGTCCGATCCCGTGCTCTGCACGCAGGGTCTCCCCTGGTTTGGATGTGGCCCCACCCGCTCGTCTCTGCAGGGATGTCGGGATTGTCCCGCTTTTGGGACGATTTAATGGGAGTGGCTTTTCCCTACGGGGGCAGGGTATCACAAACCCCTAGTTTCTCGTGGGAGGCTGCACATGTGTATCTCCATTGCGCCTCCCCACTGCCGAAGCCAGTAGAGGGTGTGACTGGGATCGAGGTGTCTTCTGCTTTCGGTCCAAGTCCCTTCCAACTGAGTTTTGCCGCATCCGGGCTGCCTCAAGTGCGTAAGTCCTGACAGAATGAACTACGTGGACTTTGATCCCTATCTTCTAAACAGGGTACGTAGGAAGCCTTCTTGAGGTCCAAGCCCGCCACCTGGTCGTCCCGGTCGTATTTACGTCGGTTCGTCCATCAGTGGACCCCTCCAGGGTTCACGCTTGCGTCGATTCACCTATGAATCCGCCCCTGTGGGAGACTGCCCGTGTGTATCTCCACGGTGCCTCCCCACAGCCCCCCTTTTCCATTTCTCCTTTTATCGTCCAGCATGACGTGAAACTGTGATCCACCCGGCCGTTCCATCCCCCTCTGTGCGAGGTGGTTCGGTTCAATCCTCCGCCCGGCGGCCTCGACCTCTTCGTGAGTCGGCTTGCCGACGTCCAGCATGACGTTAAACTGTATACCCGAACTACGTTGACTTTGATCCGTGCTAACGTGCGGTACGTAGGAAGCCCCTACGGGGTCCAAGCTCTTCACTCCATCATCCATCCTGATCCTTACCCGGGCCGCCACATCCCGGTGGGGTCATGCCACTTCACTCCACTCCACGTTACTTGGGAAGCCGCCCATGTGCTGGCCCCAGCGTCAGAGGTTCCCCGCAAGGGGTTCTGTCATCTGATCCACTTTTCGTGTTGATCGGTCCGATGCCGTCCCCGCTGGACGTTAAACTCGCGGCATACCCCGTGTTAAACATGGGAAGCTGAGGAAAACCTCAGGTGACACAGTTCCCCGCACCCAGTACGGGATGCCTCAGGCCATCATGCCTTCGAGAAGCCCTATTAGGGACGGAAGACAGACGTGCAGAGCCGCAGCGCTACGACACGCCCCCAGCACCCAGAGCCACCCGGCCTTCTCACTGCAGGTTGCTGCCCCGCCCAGACTCCTTGGAGCGTCCGGGCGGAAGCAGCGTAATTAACCGGTGTCCATGAAGATATGGCGCCGAGAACGAGATTCACGAGCATGTCTTAAGTCTATGAGGGAGACCCGGATTAGGCGACGAGTTCCGAGGAGACGTCCAAGGAAGGAGGAGCCGACATCCCATCATCCCGGTTTCGATCAAGGAGCAGACGCCCCTGAATAAGGGACGGATGCCGCCCGCCCTTGGAAAGCGGGACTGCGGGACCACAAGCCGCGCGCCCATCCCCTCGGGTTGACGGGTGCACGCGCGAACGCGTCCTGGCGGAACAGCGTAACCCGACGCACATCCGCACCGAAACAGAAAAATGGTGAACCCGACGTGAATCTCTTCTCCTCGATACGAAGACCGATGGCTTTCAGAGGTGTTGGAAGACCGGCATGTTGCCCGGCCAAGCATTTAGTCTTACCCGCCAGGGGCTGGGGAAGTGAAATCGGGCACTCCGTCTCGCAACGTCGAGGGCCTGGGTTCCCCCCACGGAAGGCGTCGTGGCGCTAATGGTTGGTTGTCGATTTCTTTTTCCTGTCAGTGTTAATGGGTTCTTCTCCCTGCTTTCAGAAATCAGGTCACCCGATCCAGTGCCCGATCGCCACCCGCCCACTGGCGCAGGGATAGGGGAAACACCGACGCGGCTACTCCGCGCGGTCCTGCCCGTTCCACAGTCGTCCCAGCAGCCGCAATTGCGGGACGACCACGCCCTCTCTCCCCCTCGGAGGTCATCCAGAGAAAGGTGATCAACACCCTGGTGCGGAGATACGAGGAAGAGGGAGTCATCCCCACTAGGGAAATGGCTCGCCTAGACCTTGAGGAGGCTGCGCCTCGCCACCACCGCCGCCCCCGAGGGCCGCGCAGGGAGGCACCACTGCCTATCTCAACGTCCAACCGCTTCGGGAGCTTATCCCCGGAGCGCTCTGACAGTTCCCTTCCCTATGCGGATGAGGTGGATGATGCCCGGGATCACCCTATCCGGGATTCGCTCCAGGGATCTACGGTAAGGACTCCCGTCAGGCCACGGCGATACCGCCGCCAGGCCTCTCCAGTCGAAGAGCGGGCTCTCCACCTTCCCGCGCCGCTCATCCCGACTCGTCTGTCTCGACGCCAACGTCGGGCACGAGCGGAAGAGGATGCCCACCTTGGGGCTCTAGCAACAGCGGCCGCATTGGCCCAAGCCACTGCTGGCTCCAGTCGCCAGGCCTCTGCGCATCCTGAGCAGGGGAACTCCTATGCCCGACCTGGATCGAGGCCCCGACCGCCCCAAAGGCAGGTTGGGTCGACTCTCCCGGTTGCTGGCACTGGCAGTAGCCACCGCGGACCACATCGCGGTAGCGCTATTCACCGGCAGGATCTACTCTGTGTGGCCAATCCAGGAGGCATGGGTCATCCCACCTTCCGATCCCGGCCCGGAGGCCTGCCCGGAATCATCTCTCCCCGCGTCCCCTTTGATATCTGTCCCGGTGCACCTCGCACCTTGGTTCCCAGTCCTCTTGGCCCCAGCACCAGTGCGGCCGGAGGACGCCAGGACAGAGATCAGCCCTGCCCCGAAGAACCACCCAGGGGCAGGAAGGCAAGGCGTCGACGCCGAGGGAAGAATGTTACGGAATTCCGGACAGAGATCCGACCGGTTTTCTTCTCTGACTCAGAGGCGGAGTACGATTCGGCGACAGAGCCCCTTCCACAATCCCGCCAGTCAAGGGCAGGGGTAGGAATGCGGCACGTCAGCCTCGTGCTCCCCGAGAGCGAGATCGATGTGATCCCCGCTTCTCTCAGAAGGTATATCCGGAGTAACGAGGGCCTGGTAGACCCCCAAGGATCAAGCTTGCGGTTGGTACCGGCCCCTCCGGAAGTGCCTTCCGTCTCGATCGGAGAAGCCGGAGACTTTTTCTGGGGACCGACGGTCGAACCACGATCTGGTGCGCCCTCGGCGAGCACCGATGCTACGGCAGGATGTTCGCTCGCCGGCCCGTCCTATCGAGATGTGGTAGCCAGGGCACCGCCACCCTCAGAGGGCGGCCCGGGATATGGAGGCCAATCGGCCTGCTCGCCGTATTCACCGCCGGCCAGCCCGTCAGCCCGGCGGCCCGCCTCGGCACCACTACCAGTTCCCCGTCCGTTCCCAGCCATGGAAGAGGACCAAGGAGATCTGGGTCCCGAGTTTGAGTCGTGGAGCTTCTGGACCGTCCTTGCAGAGGGCCACTTCCCTGAGAAGTTTTGGCCAGTCGCAGGACCGGGCTTTGATGCACCCGAATCGCTCACCCCGGATGAGTTCGAATGCTTCCGCCGAACTCTCCGGGAGACTCGCTCCTGTCTTCACCGCCTACAAATGCCATACCCCGGGAGTCAAGCGCACCTGGAGGATATTGGTGAGTAGTGCCATCAAATTGACCTGGCCATGCTCCCCGCGGTTCGGCACCCCGGGTCATTTGAGCACCACGAGGCCCTCCAACAACGATGCGTTGAGTGTTTTCAAGTACTCCACAAAGTTATCGAGGAAGCCACTCCCCACGTGTATATCCGTGGATGGGGGCAGTACGCTGCCCTACGCTTCAGTGTGATTCGCCGACAGCCCGATTCGCTGGGTGGCCCTGAGGGTATATCCCCAGGGACAGAAACGGTCAACATGGCTGACCTGTCGGGAGAGGGGAACGACTTGGAACTTCTCGACGGGGGCTTCCCCCCCCCCCCCGAAGACAAGCCGTCGTCAGACCCATCAGTGAGAGTTACTCGTCATCAGAGGAACCTCCTGGGGCTCCCCGCACCCACTGAAGCACTGACGTTGAGCCGAAATGTCAGCAAAGGAAAAGAGCACAGCGAGGCTATAAGGCCCGCCGACCCATCTGCCTCCATGCAGAGGGCAGAGGAGGATCCCGAGAAGGCTATGCTACGTCAGCAACTCGCCGAACAGAAGAATCTGGTTGACCAGCTCCTCGCCGAGCGCGCTGCAGAACGACGGCCTGACTACGGTGATCCCAGGCCAGGACAGCAGGGACCGGAACAACCGCTCCTCGATGAGACTCTCCCGGGCAACCGTGATTACGCCGTGTTCGCCGACAGGAGAGAGGCCATTGCCTATGGCAAGAGGGCGCGGTATGTTTCGCCACACCCTCCCGAGCGGCGTGACTACCTGAGAGATCCCGCTCGGATTCCTCCCGCTGCCCCAAGGGCCGCTCCGCCCGCCATCCCACGAGCTGCCGAGTTCGACGACCCGGTCGACGACCCGATTGAAGGGCCATGCAATGCGCTCGTGGTTAGAGATCCTCGCCAGGACTGGAACCCATGTACGGACGATCTGATGGCGGCACTCATTGCCCGCTTGGAAGCCTTGGAGACTCGGCAGGTGGCGATCCCACCGGACGGCAAGCCCTACCCAGCATGGGTGGATGACATGCCGGCGCCTCCGGGATTCGGGAATCCCACTTTCACCCCCTTCAACGGAACTGGAGATCCGCCACAGCATTTAGCCCACTTCAACTCGAGGTGCGGGCCTATGTTGGGGGCTCCGGCGCAGCAGGAGGCCGCTAAGCTTCGCTGCTTTGTTCAGACACTGGAAGGGCCAGCATTTGTCTGGTACAGCCAGCTCCCCGTCGGGTCGGTAACCAGCTGGGAGGACCTCCGTAGACAGTTCCTCTACCAGTTCAGTTCCACGACCCGGAAGACAAGTATCGCAGACCTCTTCAAGTGCAAGCAGAGGCCTGATGAGCGAGTCGCGGACTTCGTCGCCCGATGGAAGGGTCTCACGTATTCCCTTGACATGCCATTGACTCAGGAGCAGTTGCTGACAATGTGCGTCGGGAACGTCAAGACCGAGCTGGTCCCTTCCCTGATCACTCAGAATTACCCCGGAGGGTTCAGGGACTTCTCAGACAAAGCTCAACGTCTTGAGGAAGCCCTGCAACAGGCCAGCCAGGCACACCCGCTGCCTCCTATGATTCTTGCAAGGAGAGTCAGTAGGGCTGAGCCCGCTGCTGTTGCCCAGATAGAGGCCCCCAGGCCGTTGGAGCTGCTGCCGGTGAGGCCAGCTCCACAGCCTCACAGGAATCCGCCTCCACGGGCTCAGTTCCCGGCCCAGCAGCGGCAGCCCCAGAACCGGCCGGCCCCTCCGCGTAATGTACCGCCGCAACCCAGGCGAGATAATCAGGGTCCACCTCCTCGGCCGGCCCCTCCAGCCCCTTGTCAAGACCACGCTCCCAGGGGCCCGCGACACCTGACTTACTCATTTCATGAGGATCAGGTCCCCGGTTACTTCCGGAGCGCCCTGGAGCAGAGGATTGTGCGATTGCCTGAGTGTTGGAGGCCAGAGGAGGCACATCTTACGAATAACCCCCGCTACTGCCCCTACCATCGGGCCCTGGGGCACACCATCCAGCGGTGCTATGTGTTTAAGGATTGGCTCCAAGACCAGATTAACAACAATGTAATCAGGTTGGGCCCAGCTCCAGCACAAGTGGCGGGCGTGTTCGTGGGTTCAGATGACGATAGTGGCAACGAGGACGAATGGCAGCTGGTCTCCGACCGCGGATCCCAGAAGTACAATAACTGGATGGCCCGCAAGACGACCATTCGCGCCCATGGAATCATCCGTGCGCGCTTGAATCAGCCTGAGCCCCCAGAACCTTCGGGTGCTGCTTTGGCATCGTCGTCCCAGCCTGCCTCTTCCAAGAGGAGCAAACGGCGGCAGCGCAAGAAGGAAGAGCGCGCCCCGCCGGTTCCGCCACTATCCCGCACTCTCGGCGATTTCATGCCCCCGGAGATGGAGGTCCCTCCTCGGATCCGCCCGGTGATGGATGATTCGTCCGATGACGGTATTGGGTACGCTTCGGTTAATACCGTCGAGCTGGTAAATCCCTTTTCGGTTCCCGACGTTGAAGAACACCAGGTGGACCTCCCTAGTGTCCCCGGTCGTCGCTACCGTCGGAAGAACCGCAGAAACAGGAGTCGCCGGGGCACAGCCGTTGGTACCTCCAGCCAGGCCGTGCACGCCACTGAGACTAGGCAGCAGGCTCAAAACCGAGCTCAGCGCGCGCAGCCCCCCCATCCGGGGATGACGGATTCGCCTCCGCCGCTGTTTGTGGTGTGGGACCAGGCAGAACCGCCTCAGCCGCGTCACGACCAGCTCCGCCCTGCCATGAGTCCATCCCGGCCTCCTGACTCCAGTACGGTGACCATTTCCCGGACTGCGACCAGTGAACAGCGAGATGCGCCAAGTACCAGTCGGCCGCCGATTCAACCGGCAAGGCCCGTCATGCCACCAACCGCAGAGCAACCTCCTGCAACCAGGGGCTCGCGCTTGGCCAAAAAGTATGATGTCCTGAAGCACTTGGCCGACATCCCAGCAAGGCTCTCCATCCTTGAGGCTCTGCGCATGTCATCTGAGATGC
Organism: Viscum album; assembly: GCA_963277665.1. Taxonomy (NCBI): domain Eukaryota; kingdom Viridiplantae; phylum Streptophyta; class Magnoliopsida; order Santalales; family Viscaceae; genus Viscum; species Viscum album. Next base: position 164,825,450 of record OY728167.1, read on the forward strand.
GCGAGGCACTCGCTGAAGCCCTAAAAAGACCCCTCCAGTTTGAGACAGAGGTTGCGGCTGCAGAGGCCTTTCACGCCGAAACGATCGAGGACGCCGAATGTCAGGCTGTTATCTCGTTCTCGGGTGAGGATGAAGACCCTCCTATACAGGGACATATCCGTCCGCTGTATGTCACTGGCCAGTTCAATGGCCTTGAAGTCCGGCGCTGTCTTGTCGACACGAGGTCCGGGATTAACCTGATTCCAACTCGGACGCTCCGGAGATTGGGGTTGTCTGAGGATGACTTGATTCCCTCCGACCTCAGGATCCAGGGGTACGACCGCACCGAGCAAACCCCGGTCGGCAAGATACGTTTGAAGACCCAGTTCGGTGACTTGGTTGCCAACACCGAATTCATGGTAGTCTCTCAGGACACTGCGTATAACGCATTGATGGGCAGGCCATGGCTTCACCTTCACGCGGCGGTTCCCTCGTCATACCACCAATGCCTCAAATACTCCCTCAATGGTCGAGTAGGCGTGCTTCAAGGAGATGCCTCTCCTTTTGCCTCATGTGAAGCCCGCTATCTGGACGCGGACTATTACAAGAGCAAGGATAAGCAGATCCTGGCAGGTGAGGTTGATCCTGTCGCTGTTGCAAGCGATCCCTGGGCAAGTCTGGATGACGCTTACGTCCTCCCGATTCACCGGTTGGACGTCGCCATGGTCTTGACGGTCCGCGAGTCTCCTGATGAGATGGCCGCGACCGCCCGCGCCAGCACCAGTGGCCCAGCAGGATCTGGTAGCCCCAATGCAGTTTCCAACGCAGTCTCTCCCGTGGACGATCCCTCCCCGAGCGGAGAGGATATGGAAGACGCACCCCCAGCCTTTGAGGAGGGCGTCCCCGCCACGGTCGATGAGTTAATACAGGTGAACCTTGGAACCGAGGCCGATCCAAGACCCACATTGGTTAGTGCCGCCATGCCCTCTGAGGAGCGGCAGCAGTACGTGGACTTTCTCAGGCAGCACCGTGATGTGTTCGCTTGGGGCTATGACGAGATGCCGGGGCTAGATCCTCAGGTAGCCGTCCACCGCCTTGGTCTCCCGGCGAACCATCGCGGGTTCAAGCAGCCTCCCAGGAAGATGCACCCATCCCACGGTGCCATGGTTGAGGCCGAAGTTGACAAGCTTATCAAAGCCAACTTCGTGAGGGAAGTTCAGTACCCCAAATGGCTGGCCAACATTGTGCCGGTCAGGAAGAAGAACGGGCAGATTAGAGTCTGCATCGACTTCCGCGATCTCAACCGCCACTGTCCGAAGGATGATTTTCCCCTTCCAGTGACAGAGCTGTTGATTGATGCCACGGCAGGGTTCCAAGCCCTCTCCTTCATGGATGGATACTCCGGATACAACCAAATTTGGATGGCCCCTGAGGATGAGGAGTTCACTGCCTTCAGGGCCCCCCAAGGTACCTTTTGCTACCGGGTCATGCCCTTCGGCCTGAGGAATGCAGGTGCCACCTATCAACGGGCGATGCACCGCATATTCAAGCCAATCCTCGGCACACTGGTGGAATGCTACGTCGACGACTTGGTTGTCAAATCGCGCCAGCGTCAGGACCATCTCAAAGATCTTGAGAAAGTGTTCAGCTTCCTCCGGTCTCGCTGCCTGAAGATGAACCCGTTGAAGTGTGCCTTTGGGGTCACCTCCGGAAAGTTCCTTGGATTTGTGGTAAGATACCGGGGTATTGAGATCAACCCAGAGAAAATCAGGGCGATTAGCCAGATGCCTCCCCCAGGTACCGTCCGGGAACTGCAAGGGTTCCAAGGCCACTTATCCTATATACGCCGATTCATCGCGAATCTGGCCGGCAAGTGTAAGCCCTTTTCTCGGCTCATGAAGAAAGGTGCCACCTATGTATGGGATAAAGAGTGTCAGACCGCTTTCGAGGAAATCAAGCAGTACCTACTTCAACCTCCGGTCCTGATGCCGCCCGTATCCGGAAAGCCGCTGGTCCTTTATGTGACCGCCCTGGAACGGTCCCTGGGTGCCCTTCTCGCCCAGAAGAACAACGAGGGAACAGAGAATAGCATCTATTACCTCAGTCGCATGCTCCTCGATGCGGAAGTTAGGTATTCCCCCATCGAGAAGAGCTGCCTGGCGCTCGTATTTGCCGTACAGAAATTACGGCACTACTTGCAGCACCATGAGGTACAGTTGGTTTCTCGGGTAGACCCGTTGAAATATATCCTGAGCCGGCCTATGTTGACTGGCCGCCTAGCGCGGTGGGCTGTGATTCTCCAGCAGTTCGACATCAGGTATGTGTCTCAGAAGGCCATCAAAGGGCAAGCATTGGCAGACTTTCTGGCAGCTCACCCGACCTCCGCGGACCAGCCGCTGGATCTAGGCTTTCCTGATGAGGCCATTCTCTCGGTTGATCGAGCCGATCCATGCTGGCAGATGCACTTTGACGGTGCATCCCGGAGCCCCACCGGTAGAAGACTCGATAATCCTAAGCTCAACAGAGTGGGCTTGGGCATCGTCTTCATTACCCCGGAGCGAGCCGTGCTGCCATACTCTTTCCTGTTGTCAGAGGGCTGTACCAACAATGAGGCGGAATACCATGCCCTCATCACCGGCCTCGAGTTGGCTCTCGAGATCGACGTGCCCCGTCTGTGCGTGAAAGGGGACTCCGAGCTGGTCGTTAAGCAGATCAATGGCGACTACGTTGTCAGGAAGCCAGAACTTATGCCATTGTTGGAGTGCACCCTCCTTCTGATGGCCCGGTTCCCTTCTCGGCCGGAAATTGTCCATGTTCCCCGGTCGCAGAATGGTCGAGCAGATGCTTTGGCCAGCCTCGCTGCGTCACTTGCGGAGCCTGAACAGGACAACCTGATCGTCCGCGTGACGCGCCGCAGGCTCATCGCTCCCGTTATCCCGGAAGAAGATCGAGGTCCATTGGTAAGTAACCTCACCACGATTTCCCCTATGCCCGGAGCCCCGAGCACCCCAGATATGACAGTCGGATCAGCCCCTGATTGGAGGACGCCTTTGGTTGAGTACCTCCAACATGGAATTCTTCCATCGGATCGGGCCGAGCGCGAGCGAGTTCGACGCCGCGCATCGCAGTTCGTCCTCCAGAGCAGTCCCGGCCTGGAGCAGATCCTCTACAAACGCGGATTTGATGGTGTTCTCCTCCGTTGCCTTCAGGGAGTTGAGATCCCACGAGTCATGCAAGAGGTTCATGCTGGTTCATGTGGCGCCCACCAGACTGGGCCGAAGCTGTCCCACCAGATTTGGAGGTTGGGATACTTCTGGCCCTCTATGATCCATGACTGCATCGAGTATGCCAGGAGGGGCCATGCGTGCCAGGTTCATGCGAACTTTGTGCATCGGCCGCCGGAGCCTCTCCATACCACAAGGTATTCCTGGCCCTTTGCAGTCTGGGGACTGGACGTTGTGGGACCTTACCCGCCGGCGACAGCTCGCCAGTGCCGGTTCATTCTGACCGCCACGGACTTCTTCTCCAAATGGGCAGAAGCGATTCCGCTCAGAGAGGTCAAATCCTGTTCGATCGCTGACTTCGTGACCTCCAACATCATCTATCGATTTGGAGTGCCTCACGCTATCCTCACGGATAACGGAACCAATTTCCGAGCAGCCGAGTTGAAGAAGTTGTACGCCAAGTATAACATTCGCTCGAACCATACATCTCGCTATCATGCGCAGGCGAATGGACAGATCGAGGCGTTCAACAAAACCCTATCTAACATTCTGCAAAAGATGGTTGGTCAGAACAAGAAGAGTTGGCCGGACAAGCTCCCCAACGCCCTCTGGGCTTATCGGACGACGACTCGCAATTCCACCCAGATGACCCCTAATTCCCTGGTGTATGGAGCTGAGGCCGTCCTGCCCATCGAGATCCAGTTGCCGTCCTTGCGCACTGCGGTCTACGACCAGCAAGCGCCGGACAGAGTTGCTGAAGCCCGTCTAGTCGAGTTGGAAGCACTGGATGAGAATAGACTTCGCGCTTTTCACAACTTGGAGAGGCATCAAAGCAGAATGGCTCGAGCTTTCAATAAGAAGGTTCGCCTCCGCTCCTTCCTGCAGGGTGATCTAGTGCTAGCCCTAAGAGCGCCGATGATCCCCGGCAGGAAGCCGCCCAAGTTGGAGCCCAAGTGGGAGGGACCTTTTGTTGTCCACAAGGTCTATCCCAATGGCGCGTACTCCCTAGCGACTATGGATGGTGAGCGTGTCACTCCTCCCACCAACGCTAGGTTCCTCAAGCAGTACTTTGTCTGAGTGTGCCCACGTCCTGCACGACGTTAAACTGCATTCGTCCAGGCTACAAGACATTAAACTGTTCAGCATTCGTCCGCGCTGCAAGACGTTAAACTGCCAAGTGCTTCATCCTGCATGACGCTAAACTGCACTACGTCCGAGCTACAAGACGTTAAACTGTTCAGAATTCGTCCTGCATGACGTAAAACTGCCCCTCAAGAACTACGTACGGCTTGATTCCCATCCTTATGGGATACGTAGGACCGCCTGAACATTCATGTTTCAGGCCCAGCCCCATCTTTTGGGAATTTCCATCCCATCTCGGGCCCTTGGCCCAGTTGCCCCCGGGTGTGCGGCGTATGGTGTGAGCGCGGGGCTATGCCCTCATTCACGTCGGTTTGCTCGTCACGCTGTACGCCCCCCCCCCCACGTTTGGGGATGCCTTCTGTTCCCCCTTTCTTTTTTCTCTCTTTTCGTCCTGCATGACGTTAAACTGCACTTCAAGAACTACGTGCGGCTTGATTCCCATCCTTGTGGGATACGTAGGACCGCCTGGACATTCATGTTTCAGGCCCAGCCCCATTTCCCGGGAATCTCTATCCCGCGTTGGGTCTCTGGCCCAAGTTCCCCTCCTTTTTGTGCGAGGCGTATCGCGTGAGCGGGGGATCATGTCCTCATTCGCGTTGGTCTACTGGCCGCGCCGTACGCCTCCCCCGTGTGTGGGACCACCTCACACCTCTCATCGTCCTGCATGACGTTAAACTGCCTCTTAAGAACTACGTGCGGCTTGATTCCCATCCTTATGGGATACGTAGGACCGCCTGGACGCTTGTGTTTCAGGTCCAGCCCCGTCTCTTGGTTGATCACGGGGATCTGCCCTCTTTTGGTTGCTCTCAGGGTGAGTCCTCCGACCCTTCCCGGTGATCTGTTAACATGTTTTGGGTACTTCGGTCTATGACTCGTAGTGTCAGATTCAATCCCGACAAGTCCTGTGTTGCTTGTCAGGCCTCGCGCTTCCTCTTGTTCGGGCCTTCACTCAAAGGGATCCTCGTTGGCGGTTTGGGTACGATGCCTCAGTGCTCTCCTACCGCTCCGGGTCGATTTACCGGCGAGTCCTGGGCCGCAAATCGATATGAATCCTGCGATTGAGCGGTTGATGCTCGTTTTCTTGCCCCGTCTTAGGCTGACGCGATCGGATGTTGTGTTGCGAATATGGTCAGCAACGTCCTTGATCGCCATGTCGGCTCTTTCAGGCTCTGAACATTGGTTGCGCAGTCCTCATCACACTCCGCCTTTGTGCGTTGTAGTGGAATCTCGACACTCTCTTCATACTGACCTTCAGTACACCTCTACACGTTAGGCAGACCAACCAGGGTAATGATGTCGTTCGAGGCTCCCGTGATCTGAGCACCAAGGATATATGCGGATGTCCTCCCTAAGGGCCATGCATAGATGGACCCTCGTCCCCATAAGGAGGAAGGAGTCGCCCGAACAATCGCGTTCTGGGCCCAGTATATCTGGAGGCTAGCATCTCTGCCCCTCGGGTGATGGACATACGCAGGCCCCTATCCCAAGACTCTTCTCCGGGAATCGTGCGTGACCGCAGGGCTGGGTATGTTCCCCCCTCCGCCGTGTCCGCCGTACCGCAATAAGCGGATTCCTCCATGGTCCGAACCACACGACCTTAAACTGTGTTGTCTGGTCCTACCACACGACCGTAAACTGTGATCGTCTTGGCCGCCCGACGAGAAACGGCACTGCATCGTGATGTTCTCCTCGGGGGACACTCATGTTGGGCGCTGGTTAATAACCACGCCATTCATCAATGCCTTCCATGGCTTGATTATTGTGGAGACGCCAGAGATTTCTCAATCACAGGCGTGTCGCCGCACAAAGAAAAACCATTCATCTTTAAGGACAAACAAGAAATATCAAATGCCGCTCCTTCTGTGTGCGAGGGTCAGACCCGCACTCTTCCCCGCGCTGGTGCCCGATTGTGTTGCGCCGCGCTTCAAGAACTACGTGCGGCTTGATTCCCATCCTTATGGGATACGTAGGAACGCCCGGATGTTTGAAACTTCGGGTCCAGCCCCCCACCTCTTAGAGATTCCCCCTTCTCTGGGGAATCCGCCGCCTTCAGGTCACCCTCAAGGCGTGTTCCCCGACCCCTTGCAGTGGTCCACCGGTGTCAAGAGTACTCTGGTTTATTGCCAGGAGGGTCAGGATCCGCTTGGTCAGGTTTCCTCCGCTTTTCAGGCTTCGTGCTCCCTTTCATTCGGACCCATCGTCTATGCCCTGGGTGGAGCCCCCGTGAACGGTTCGGACACAATGCCTCAGTGCTCTCCCACCGACTCGGGCCGGTACCCCCAATGGCCTCGGGCAGCAAATCGATATGAATCCTGCGATTGAGCGGTCGATGCTCGTTTGCTGCCTCATTCCACCAACGGTTAGTGCGATATTGATGCTGCTTTTCCGCCACGGTCGGCAGTACTCCCATATCGTTACGCCGGTGCCCCCAGTCCTTGAATGAATGGCCGCATGATTCACATTTCCCACCTCCCATTCCGGCCAGGCGAAACCTCGATGCTCTTGACACTATCCCTCAGTGCATCTTCGCATATCCAGGGGATATGACCACGATGTGGCGTGCTTTGAGCTCCTTATGGTCCGAGCTCTAAGACCTTAAACTAAGATCTCTCCTTATGGTCCGAGCTCTAAGACCTTAAACTAAGATCTCTCCTTATGGTCCGAGCTCTAAGACCTTAAACTAAGATCTACCCCTATGGTCCGAGCTCTACGACCCTAAACTAAGATCTCCCCAAATGGGGTCCTACGTCCTGCATGACGCTAAACTGCACTCTCAGAACTACGTGTGGCTTGATCTCCAGCCTGATGGAGTACGTAGGAACGCCCGGGCATTCCGACTGGGGTCCAGCCTCAGGGATCGTTAAGTCCCGCCCCTCCTCGTCGCCGGCCGTCTGGCCTGACTTCGGGTAGAGTGGTGCAGTTGTGATATTCTCCCCGATTCAGCTCGGGATGCCCCATCGCAAGGATGGGAAGCGACGGTTTCCTCGTCAGAGAGGTGCTGTCTGAGAATTGAGGTGACTCACGGCCAGATTAGTGCATCCGCCTAATACGCTCTCCCCACGGTGGCGCAATTTTGAGAGTGTTGGATTCTGTCCGAACAAATCGTCACTTCGCCCCACGCTTCGCATGCCCTGTTGATCTGGATTTCCACCCTTGTGTCTGAAGGAACCCCAAAGCGGTATTCATGATGACATGTGGTCCGCCTCCTGCAATATGAATGATGGCCTTTTTCGGTCCGTCTATTGCAGTTGTTATGGTCGATCCACTGTCCGCCTACCGTCTTTGGCATTTCCTGGAAGGCCGACCGTTGTGGATGTCTGGATTCGGGACGCGCGATTCACCCTTTCTCATTTCCCTATGTTCAGATAAAATCTCAACGCCCCTAGCATTGTCCCGCTCGTGTGTTGGAACAGGTTGGGGGGATGGTACATTGATTAGGTCTGAGGTCTCCTTTCCTAGGAATGACCTCCCTCTTTTCTCCAGAAATCCAGGCCCAATTATGGATGCCTGATGCTTGGTTAACACTCCCGCAAGACAACGAATTGTGGTTGAGCATGTTAAACCAAAAGATGCAGATAAATATATTGGTTCATACAGATGGGTCAAAGTAGCGGAAGCAAATGTTTTGGGAATGGCAAAACAAAGCCCTTAGGGATTAGCGTGCTGAATGAGTCTTTCTAATGCCGCTACCCTTTGGCTGGTGGCCTCCAGAGCTGCTTCTCGCTCTCTGCGTGCCCTCTCTTCGTCGGCGGTCGCAGCGCGCAGTTCGTCGATTCTGGCCTGTGCACGCTCCCGCTCGACCTGAATTGTGACCATCTGTTGGCCCGCCTCCGTCAGCTGTACCTGGGCGTCAACCAGCTGGGCTACTAGTTGCTCCACAAGCTCGGTACACGTTGCGACGAAGGCCTCCTTCTCTGCCGCCTGCCCTTCGAGGCGCCGGACTTCCTGCTCCGCCGCGAGGAGCGCCCGCGTGCTCTCCGACATGTCCCGACTTTGTGTGACGTCGGCACGCCGGCAGCTCTCGCGCATCTTTTCGGCCATGAAATCACGGACCGTTAGATGGAGGCGTTGAGCATCAGCTCCCCCGGCACAGAGAAAGCGCAGCCAGGTTTGAAGTGATCCCATGCGCCCCAGCCACTCCGACGGGTCTCGCTTGAGGAAGCGCTGGATGCACTTCCACCCCCTACGGCGCGTTATCCGGCTCTCCTCGACCGCCTCTGTGTCTGAGTCGTCCATCTCCTCGGGATCGGCAGGCCGGTAGGCAGGGAAGGCAGCCAGCAGGTCTGCTGCAGGGTCCGCCCCTGGGAGGTCCTCACGAGGGATAGGTTCCCCAACATCCGGGCGACCTTCTTCTCTCTCCCCAGCGGCGCTGACACCCTCGTCAGCCCCCAACCTCTCTCCGATGGCAGCACCGCCGACGTCCGCAGCCCCTTGATCAGCAGTTGGTGGGGCCGGCTCGGTTTGGGAAGACTGTTCCGGAGCAGGCGGCATGTCTGCCACCGGTCCACTCGTGGATGGCCCGGGTTCGGCAACCCGATGAGCCTCCAGTGTTGAGATCACTGCGCAGGGCATGCCATGGTTAGTCACGGATCGTCAACGGCAAGCACCAGCAGTAAAGTAGGGAGACTTACGGGAGTTCGGAGCATCATCTTCCGCTATCCCGGTCGCCGCAGGAACAGTTGCAGCAGGGGACCCCTTAGCGCTTGTCAGTTCGATAATGGGTGCCTGGCCCCCGCCTTGTCCTGCTGGCGCCTCTCCTACTCCCGCTGAGGACGCCTGACCGACATCCGTGTGCTCCTGAGAAAGATGGAGAAATGGGTTAGAAGCTGCATAAGAGAGTGGATGAAGCAGATTGAGTAGGGATAGAAGCGGACCTCGAGGAGCTCAGTGACATCAACGTTGTCAGAGCCGGCCACCTCGCCGCTCTCCCGTGGGCTCCCCTGATGGGGTCTTCCCTCGGAGCCTTCATCCTCCCCCATTTCCTCCTCTTCTTCGGAGTCGCTGCTACTGTCATCTTCTTCCGGCGGCACCTGTTCCGGAGCGGGCTCGAGACCGAGCATCACCTTCACCAGAAGGGATGGCTCCGCGCGCTGACCACGTTGGCGCGCGTACTCGTCCATGGCCGTCAGATACGCATACTGCCGGTTGAAGTCCACTCTGTCGGCGATCTGGAGGCACCCGACCTCTGGCAGATAGATTCCTTCTCTGAGTAGCTTTCGCCAGATGGCGTCGGTCCCCAGTGACTGCCGCAGAGTCATCCAGGCCGACCACAGCGCCGGGAAGACCGCATCATGGGAAGGTTCGAGCAGACGTCTCACCTGCTTCCCGGGCCGCTCGTCGACCACCGCACGTGCCCCCTCTCTGGGCGCTGAGGTCGTGGTGGCAGCTCGCGATGTGCCCGCCGCCGAAGTCCCTGCCCGCGCCGGCTCCGCTGTTTGGCGCGCCTCCGTTCTCCCCCGTGTGGCGGCGCCTCGCCTCCTTCCTTGACGCCCGGTCTCCGCACGGGTAACCTCGAGCCGCCGAACTAGCTTCCGCAAAAGCCCCTCGGGGTACGCGATGGCCCAGTGTTCGGCGTACTCGGTTGCCAAGCCTGCGTCAACTCCGGTAGGAGGGAGAGTGATGACGTCGCCAGAGCCGAAAGCGGCAAACATCAGCCACATCTGGCGAAGGACGCCAGGGTTCGTCTCCTCCCGGACAGCAGTGAATACCCTCTTCGGCATCCGTTGAAGGCACCCGAACTGCCTGGCGAACCGGGTCGGCACGTAAGGCTCTCAGATCACCTTCCCGTCGATCCGAGCCACGAGCACCCCGCCCCGCATGTTCAGGAAGTATTCATGCTGCTCCAGCGGACCCTGCCCATTGTCGATCATCTGGCCGACGGGAGTGGGGAACGGACTGAAGTTGAAGTTGGCATGATTGCCAATCCGGATCCGCACGCCCTCCTCACTTAGGGTCATCGGAGAGACCCCCGCGATGTTCAGCAGGGAGGGTCGCAGGCCGTTGCCCGGAGGAATGATGGCGTTCAGAAACGTGTACCCACCGAGGTGAGCAGCCACCCATCCGTGGAAGAACTGAAAGGGCCCACAGATCCTTCGTGGTGACCCCCCTCGTGAGATGCGTCCCAGGATGGCATACAGCCTCGCCAACACTGGGACCCCGAGGTTGTATCTCTTGTTGGCGGCCATAGCGCCCGCCATCGCCAGTGTCGTCGGGCGAACGCCCATTCTCGCGTCCCGCACTGGCAGGAGCCACCCACTCAGAAAGGCGGCCAGGAACGCCGCGTACCGGACATTTGGGTCCCGGGCCTCGATGACACGGTACCCCCATGAGCGGTAGTCGCCCGTCTCCAGGACCCGCCAGTACGACCCGTTCCGGCTCCTCTGAGCTGCGGTCGGGCACCGCTTCCCCCTACCTGGCATCTTGACCGCTGGGTCATGCTCCAAGAACTGGCCGAACCACTCCTTGTAGGCTATGTCCTTCTGGAAGTCCTTGATCCCAAGCCGCTGCGTAGCCAGGTCAAGGAGATGCCATGTCAGGATGGGAGTCCGTGACCTGTCTTCCCAGATGTTCTTCGGGGGCAGGAACTCATCGTATTGGTAGCCCTCCAGCGGGATACCTCCGATGCAGTGGATGTCCCAGAGACCGATGCCGACCTCCCCATGGTGAAGATGGAAGGTGTTGGTATCCGGAGACCATCGGGTGAACAGCTCCGGCCCGAGCTCGGACTGCTGGTCGAAGTGGAACTGCGACGTCCACACCGCCTCGAACAGGCCGATGTACCGCAGCTCCTCTGCGAAGTGATCGCAAGTGTGGCATACCCAGAACGCCCAGGCCCACTCACTGGTGAAATTGCCCCCAGACCGCAAGTCCCAGTCCTTCAGCCAGCCCTTGGTGTCGTCAGTGACACTCTGGCGATATGTGCTCGAGTAGAGGGCTGGAGAATTCTCCGCAGTAGGCTCACCCCCGTCAATGGTCCGCGTCCTCGGGTTCAGGACGTAGACATCCAAGTGCCTGGTTTCCCTGGCATGATGCCCATTGTTGGTGATGTTATAGCGGTGAAGCTCGTCCTCCCGAGTCACCCAGGTCCGTGGCGCATCGACCTCGAACCCTGGCACCGGAACCTCATCGAGGATGCCGAAGTTCCAGAGCGGCAGGTTGTCCGACAGTGGATATGTCTTCTGGGCCGGCGTTAGTAAGTCGAACAAGGATTGATTGTTGGAAACAATCTCCTTGGCTCCGTAAACCTCCTCGTTCGTCGCCATCTCAGCCCTGCGAGTGGCGGCATCCCCCTCATTTCCTCTGTGCGCGGCCATCTCAGAAGTTTCGGGAGTCGTGCGGGTTAAGGGATGAAGCGTGCGGGATCGGACGAGGCTGGTAGAGAAGTTTGAAGGGTGGCGCACAATCCAAGTGGACGGCGCGCAATTGGGAAGAATGTCGCGCAAAGTTCCGGGTTTTCGCGCAAAGACAGGCGAATTCCGGACAGTTTTGCGCGCCGATCGGGCGAATTTCGCGCCGGAAAAGGCAATTTCACGCACGAGAGCGTTGGAGCTTATCGCGCGGAAGGCCGGAGTATGGAACGCGGGACCCAGGGCCCCTATTTATAGGCGAGGCCGAGGTCCGCGCTGCGCGGAAAGCGCTTTGCGCGACCGCAGCGGCGAATTTCGCGCCCGGCGCCCCTTTTTGCGCGCCTTAGTCCCGCGCAGCCCAGGATTTCGGCATTCCGGCGTCTCCCTCGAAACCCGTTCGTTGCGACCTCTCGCCGATCAGATTCCGAGGGGGGGCTTTTATAGACGCCGGAAAAGTCCGTTGTTCCCAAACGAAGCTCCGGATGCGGAAAGCGAAGTGATATTTGGCGTCAGAGGCACGTTCCGGAGGGCCCGGAGGACTTGCGCGAAATTTCAGAGGCTCGCGCGCAACGTTGAGCTGCGGCGCGCAATCCTCCCGGGATGCGCGCAATGCGCTGGGCCGGCGCGCGATTTAGCGCGCCCGCGGCCTACGCGGCGCCTTTGCGCGCTGGGTCCTGATTCCGCGCCCGTGAAGCGAATTGCGCGCCCGAGACCGGATTCCGCGCCCGGGGTTGCCTATAAATATAAGGCGACCCCCGACGTTTTGAAGGTTGCCGGAATCCGAAGCGTCGCTCGTTCGCGCAATCCAACCCCTTCCGCGCGCAATGCCGATCTTCAGGTAACCTCCTTTCTTTCGCGCAGTAGAGCCTTGGGGTCCGCCTTCACGCGCAATCCCCTTGGCTCATTTCCTTTGAATAAATTTCAACCCGAAGGCCTTTGCGCGCAAAAGAAGCCTCTTGCGTGCAATTGCCCCCCGGGTGCGCGCAATCCAGCCCGATTGCGCGCACCCCCATTTTCAACGTGGCCATTCGTTAGAGAATGAGCCGTTGCCCCCGCGCGCTACCCGAAGCCCGGTGCGCGCAATCCCAGTCATCCGCGCGCGAAGCGCTGGCCCAATTGCGCGCCAGCCCGCCATTTTGCGCGCCGACCCGCGGTTTTGCGCGAAAAGCTCTTCTTTTGCGTGCAATCCGCCAGGGTCGCCTCCCTTGACCCCCTGAGGGTACCCGCCTGCGTGGCGCCCGATGGTCTTCATCCCGGGTACCCGCACCGTGCGTTGTCTTCCCGTGCGGCCCTCCAGGCTCGCGCGAAGTGACACGGGCCTATCAGCAGCTTCTACGTCCTGCACGACGTTAAACTATACCTCGTCCGAGCTACAAGACGTTAAACTGTTCAGCATACGTCCAAGCTGCACGACGCTAAACTGCCTAGCCTTCATCGTCCAAGCTACAAAGACGTTAAACTGTACAGCATTCGTCCCGCAAGACGCTAAACTGCACATCCGTCCCGCATGACGCTAAACTGCACCACGTCCGCGCTGTAAGACGTTAAACTGCCAAGCACCTTCGTCCTCAACACACGACGTTAAACTGTACTTCGTCCGGCAAGACGTTAAACCGTCCGCTTCGTCCTCAACACACGACGTTAAACTGTACTTCGTCCGGCAAGACGTTAAACCGTCTGCTTCGTCCTCAACACACGACGTTAAACTGTACTTCGTCCGGCAAGACGTTAAACCGTCCGCTTCGTCCTCAACACACGACGTTAAACTGTACTTCGTCCGGCAAGACGTTAAACCGTCCGCTTTGTCCGATCTCGTGCTCTGCACGCAGGGTCTCCCCCGGTTTGGATGTGGCCCCACCCGCTCGTCTCTGCAGGGATGTCGGGATTGTCCCTCTTTTGGGACGATTTAATGGGAGTGGCTTTTCCCTACGGGGGCAGGGTATCACAAACCCCTAGTTTCTCGTGGGAGGCTGCACATGTGTATCTCCATTGCGCCTCCCCACTGCTGAAGCCAGTAGAGGGTGTGACTGGGATCGAGGTGTCTTCTGCTTTCGGTCCAAGTCCCTTCCAACTGAGTTTTGCCGCATCCGGGCTGCCTCAAGTGCGTAAGTCCTGACAGAATGAACTACGTGGACTTTGATCCCTGTCTTCTAAACAGGGTACGTAGGAAGCCTTCTTGAGGTCCAAGCTCGCCACCTGGTCGCCCCGGTCGTATTTACGTCGGTTCGTCCATCAGTGGACCCCTCCAGGGTTCACGCTTGCGTCGATTCCCCTATGAATCCGCCCCTGTGGGAGACTGCCCGTGTGTATCTCCACGGTTCCTCCCCACAACCCCCCTTTTCCATTTCTCCTTTTATCGTCCAGCATGACGTGAAACTGTGATCCACCCGGCCGTTCCATCCCCCTCTGTGCGAGGTGGTTCGGTTCAATCCTCCGCCCGGCGGCCTCGACCTCTTCGTGAGTCGGCTTGCCGACGTCCAGCATGACGTTAAACTGTATACCCGAACTACGTTGACTTTGATCCGTGCTAACGCGCGGTACGTAGGAAGCCCCTACGGGGTCCAAGCTCTTCACTCCATCATCCATCCTGATCCTTACCCGGGCCGCCACATCCCGGTGGGGTCATGCCACTTCACTCCACTCCACGTTACTTGGGAAGCCGCCCATGTGCTGGCCCCAGCGTCGGAGGTTCCCCGCAAGGGGTTCTGTCATCTGATCCACTTTTCGTGTTGATCGGTCCTATGCCGTCCCCGCTGGACGTTAAACTCACGGCATACCCCGTGTTAAACATGGGAAGCTGAGGAAAATCTCAGGTGACACAGTTCCCCGCACCCAGTACGGGATGCCTCAGGCCATCATGCCTTCGAGAAGCCCTATTAGGGACGGAAGACAGACGTGCAGAGCCGCAGCGTTACGACACGCCCCCAGCACCCAGAGCCACCCGGCCTTCTCACTGCAGGTTGCTGCCCCGCCCAGACTCCTTGGAGCGTCCGGGCGGAAGCAGCGTAATTAACCGGTGTCCATGAAGATATGGCGCCGGGAACGAGATTCACGAGCATGTCTTAAGTCTATGAGGGAGACCCGGATTAGGCGACGAGTTCCGAGGAGACGTCCAAGGAAGGAGGAGCCGACATCCCATCATCCCGGTTTCGATCAAGGAGCAGACGCCCCTGAATAAGGGACGGATGCCGCCCGCCCTTGGAAAGAGGGACTGCGGGACCACAAGCCGCGCGCCCATCCCCTCGGGTTGACGGGTGCACGCGCGAACGCGTCCTGGCGGAACAGCGTAACCCGACGCACATCCGCACCGAAACAGGAGATAAGAACCTAGGTGCTACCACTTTAAACATAAAATAATGAAAGGAAAAAACATGAGATATATAAGAAGAAGATAAATAAATAGATATAGGAATGAAAATGGATAATTATTGGTTTAACCCCCACGCGGGTGCTAGGTTTTTACCGCACCTAGTCAAGTAGTTATAGTGGTTTAGCCCCAATCTGAAGGTCGATGATGTTTCTTGATTATATAAAACCAGAAATTATTTCATACATTGATCTTAGACCTATAATTTATATGGTGGAACCCATGGATTGAGTACATCATCTCTCCTTAGATAATGTGGTACAACATGGATGAGGGGAAAAGTGGAAGAATGTGTCATCCTTTTTACTAGACATAACTTCCTTAGCCTTTTCTTTATCATCCAAGGCCTTATTATTTTGCATTGAAATAGAAAAGACAGAATTAGGGAATTTTGAAAATATTTTAAATTGAATAAGATTAAATAATGATGAATCAATAATGAAATATTCCCTTTCATTTAAATATGATTTAAATTAGATATATTCTGGAACAACCATTGAGAATTCTATTTCAGTTGTATTTTCTTCATCTTCTTCCATAAAAAGAGAGGTATAGAGGTATTTATTCTTATTTGTAAAATATTATAGGATCACTTGCCTTTTTTCATCAATAAAATCTGAGCAATGTTCATCCAAATCATGTTGATCTCCCAAATTTGTATAGCTGACATGACATCTCAGGAACCTATTCAAGAAATGGACAAGGAGATATGTTTGGATCTTCAAGTTGATTCTTCATGTCTTCCTTGGAATATTAAACTTCAAATATAGGTGGAATAATATTTACCTCTTTATATTCTACTTTGGTTTGTTGTTCCGACCAATGAACTCCAACATCTTCAAATTCAATTGCCAATGATGCTACGAGCTTGATTGACGTTTGTAGAATTCTGAAATTATCTTGAATTTTCATTGCATTTTGTTTAAATAATATTATAAAGTTATCTTCACAACCAAACAATTCATCACCATGTCACGCATAGGGGAAATCATAGAAATAATCCATCTTGATCTATGAGTTATTTTTTTTTCAATAAAGCACTTTTTTTAGTTTGAGAGTTTTTTTAATTTTTTTTGGTTTCTCAGAAAAACAATGTGAGAAGCACATGGACCCCATGGTAATGGTTCCCAATTGATGATAGAATATTTTCATGAACCACTATTCAATTAAATTATTATTTTAATAAAAATTCACCATAGTGGCACCCCCTTGGGTAGATCACAGAGATGCCACACACACTCACCGCAATTCAACTTTCACAATTATAAATATAACTAATTTATGATCATAAATTTAACATACATGGGATTTTATGAAAAAATATGAAATATAAAATAATGATATAATAATTCAATGAATTTTGACAATGAATTTAGAAACAAATAAATGGAGAAAATTTTCTTAAAATTTCATTGTGATTAAATTCAATGTTCAAAATGGTTCTCAATATTCAACTCAATGAGATGATCATGACCCATCATACCTCACCTTCTAGTTTTAATTTTCATCACACCATACTGAGTCTTCTGCATACAGGGTAATTCTCTTCCAAAAGTTATCAGGGATATATCTTCACTAACCATAAAAATCTATTCCATGCTCCATCATATGGATGACAGAAATAGTGAAGGGAAGGATAATGATAAATGAGAAGGATAACACTGTAGTGGTGAAAATGGGGTGACCACCATCGCAATCAGTTTTACTATCACCAAAATTCCCATATTTAAATAATTAAAATTAACTAATGTACATAAAACTCAATCAAACCACCATTCCCTCCTTCAAACAAGTGATGAAGTTAGTTCTCTACTTATAGTGGAGTAGAGAAGGGAAATACGATTATAGAACACTTAAAAAAAGAAATGGAATAAGTAGGTATGAATAATAATATTAATAATATATTAAATTAAAAATAATATTACATAAATTATTTTTTTTAAGTGGCCAAAAAAAGAAAACCCCAAGTTGTCAACCCTTTGAAATGAAAACTAAATAATTGTTTCTATGGTGGAGGGTGATAAATTTTTATTCCAAATTTTTTTTCTGAATGTTTTTGCATGCTATCCAAATTTATTGAAATAATGGGACAATTTGGTATTATTGAAAGATGGTCTCCTTCCTATCCTGTGTCAACCTAGAGAAATTCAGCTTCATTGGACAAGTGTGGAGAGAGTAATTTTAAATTTAGGGAAGGTATTTATTCATCCAATGGAGGCTCTTCATATTCCATATATCTCATTTACACCACATTTATGGCCTTGAGAATGAATGAATAATGCCTTGTATATTTACTAAAAGTTTTTCTTATGGAATTATTCTTGACCTTTGGTGATTTTAAGATCATTTCTAGTGTCCATTTATGAGATATGGGCCCAAAAATTTAGCTATATATGTGAATGTATTTCATATCCTAGATTGTGAGACAATTTTGAGACTCTAAATGATGATCGATATTTGGATCCAGAAGTATAAAATGTATATCAGGATGTGTGGAAGAATAAAAAAAGGAATTTCACAATTTCAATTAGTGAATAAAATGTTATGACCTAAATATACAAATAAATTAAAAAAATTAAATTCCCAAATCAGTCCATTTTTTCTTTTATGATCAAAGTAATATAAAAACATAAAAATGTTATAATTTCTGAAAAACTAACAACATGGTGGTATTATAGACATTAAATTACAATATTAAATGTATGAAAATATTATATTCATCAAAGAAACATGTGAAAACCATACCACCTCATTCAATTTACATAATTTATGTATTTACCTTTTCATTCAACAATACTAAGGGACATAAAATGTTTCTTGTCATTAATAATATAATTTTTAATTAATTAGTGCTATGTTATACATTCTCTCTCAATCATTAACATTCAATAAATTAATTTAAATTAATCAAATAACTTGAGGAAGTTGAACCAAACACACCCATGGGTGTCTTAGTCAATAAAATGTTAGTGGAACATAGGTATAAAAATGGAAAACCCATGTGATGGATCTAGTTTATATCATTAACCAAAAATAGTGAAAACAGTATCTAATAGGGAATTTTGATTCCAATTTAAAAAACTAATTTTAGGAAACATGATTTTTGTGGGAAAGTGTGGGTGAGACCGGTTAACAACTCAATGATGACTATTATAAATATATAAGACCTGGGGGAAAAGTCATAGACCACCTACAATATTGAATTAGATGAACCATCATCCAATGTTGGCCTATAATTGAGATCAAAATAAGAGAAAAAATAAATAAATAGAAAAATGACATAAAAATATGGAATATTAGATCACACCAAAATAATTCCAAATATAGTGACAAAAATATAGAAAAGAACGAAGATGATTAAAGAAAACACCAGTGTAAATTTAACCTGATAGACGAAGCATGATTTAGATGTCAGATGAGGAATAAACATCAAATCCTTGCTAGAATTCATAAAGGAGCTTCAATGGGAGTTGGAATCCACTATGTGTGAATAATAAGGAAAACATGGTGAGTGTTTAGAAATAAGTAAGGGAATAAAGGTAAATTCACACTACATTAAGTGGTTGCACAGTTTTTCAATATGGTTTTCCAAACCGTGCACCGAACACTAGATAGTTGGTGCTCATGGGTACCCCTTAGATGGATATCCTAAATGGTTGGGGAAAACCATGATCTAACCATGTGGGGTCACTTCCTAAGTGTCACTATGTGTGTGGGATAGGTGTATGGTTTTCCAAACCACACGTATCCCATACGGGTAACCCGTATAACATGTCTATAGTTTTTCACATGTTCATTTCGCCTTGCTCCCATGGGTTTTCAAACTATGCTACCATATATATGGGTTACACAGTTGAGCCTCACAGTTACTACTACTAGTGCACCAACCATGAGTCTTATACAACTTCTCCAAAAATTGGAGCTTTAGGCTCTGAAAAATCCCTGGATTCTGAAGAACCCTTCATTAAAATCTTATGAACATTTATTTGAATAAAAATAAAGATTGAAAATGAAAATTAATTGGTTTGTATCTCAAAATAAGAACTAGAGTGGTACAACCTCCCCCACTCAAGAAAAAACATCCATGGGTTGCCCTTATGAGGGTAGTAAAACATATTCTGAGAAAATATTGGGCCACTGGGAACATACATTGACCTCTCTCTCCCAGTTCTCATCCTATTCATTAATACGATTCTTTACCACCCTGAAAAATGGAACTGACATTCCTCTCAGAGCTTTCATGTTCTAGTCAACGATGCCAATAGTATGCTCATAAAAGGATGAATCAACATTTAACTCATCCTAATTAGGTTTAAAATTTTAGACAAGTTTAAATATTAATGATGTAGATGAGAAATAATGAACATATCATTAATATCTATTTATATCTCAGTAAGTACTATCTGACAAGAAACTAGTCTGCCCCTCTCTAAAACCTCCAAATTTTCAACAAACCAAGATGAATACTTACCTTACCACCTAAACTATTGAAGACCCATTCAAGTTGTTACTCCAAAAAAGACTTTATCCCTAACCTTAAAATCCAAATTTCATCGACGATGAATGAAAAAAGACTTATTTTTAGAATGATTTGTATCCATTTGCTTCCGAATCAGTTGAAACTTTTCAAAAGTCTCCTGAACTGGGTGAGGTTTAAGTAGAACAACCTCCCCTACCTCTAACAATAATATAGGTGATCAGAATGAATTATCATATAATGCCTCATAAAGAACAATATATATCTTCACCAAAATGATATTATTATAGATGAAATCATCTATCGAGTTTTTCCTAAGAATCCCTAAAATTGAGGACACGTTCTCTAAGCATGTACTCTAAAACCTATATTTACTACTCAGAACACGTATTGATTTGGGGGTGGTACGTTTTACTGAAAAGTAAATGGGTTCCTAAGACTATCTTCAACCCTTACCAGAACTGTGAAGTTAAATGAGAATCCATTTTTGATTCAATAGTCAATATGACTGCTTGAATTTGTATAATCTCTCATACATTGAGCATTTTGATCTCGTGTACTTAAAAGTTCTCCATGATAGGTAAAAATTGAGAGACCTTCATAAAAATGTCAAATATCAACCATAATACATCATTAACTCAATGGGATTTTGGTAAAATAGTTATAAATACATGGTGATGTAATCCCATTTCCACTAAAGAATGGGAAATGACTATTGATTCCCTACTGGCCATTCATGTTCCACCCTTACCTACTGACAGTCAGAACACCTAGTAACAAATCCAACTATCTCCCTTTTTACCCCTATGTGTAAAACTGATATTTCTGATGTATATTATGATACATATTTTTATGCCTACAGTGTACCACCTAAGTAGATGAATGAGACTCTAAAATCAATTCCTCCAGGATGTCAGTAGGAACCAAGTTGCATCCATGGATTCCCATTACCTCATCCTCATCAATGATCAATCCCGGTGACATGTCCTCTCCTAAAACACTCTCCCTTTAGTATCGGCCCTTAAGATATGATAACTGTGTCATATTCACTCTCTTCATGAGTGAATAGGTAATTACTAAAGCTGTATGTATAGGCTACCATGACACTCCTGGACCTCTAATAGAATCTCATAAAATAGGGTCATCAATTTCCACTCACTACTAGGATCTTGAACTACCTATTTCTAATTCCATCAACTATGAGAATCCACTACAACAATATCCTTCCCAGGTATATAGTAAATATCAAAATTTAAGGACTCTAGGTATTTAACACACCTTCTATGAATGATACTTATTTCATGATATGTGGAGATATATTTGACACTTTTGTGGCCTATAAAAACCAAAAAATTCTCTCGTAATAAGTTATTTATCTAACAAATTCAAGGCATGAACTATGAATTCTACCTCTAGACTCTGTGTTGGGTAATTCATCATGTGTGGCCTTAATTTGCCAACAGTTTATGCCCCGACTTGATATTCCTTCACAGGAACTGCTCCTAGATCAATGTTGAATGTAACATAATAAAATATATAGCTTTTCCCCAACTCTGGAAGAACCAAGATTGACACTGAATTCAATCTCCCTTTTATATCCTGAAAGGATACCTCACAAGATACTGACTATATAATTTTTACACACTTCTTAGTCAAGATTTTATGAGGTCTTGCTAAGAATGATATGTCTTGAATAAAGAAATTTTAATATCCCTACATCCCTAAGAAACAATATTTTTCAAAGACATTATTGAACTGATCCTAGGTTACTATATATCTAACCTTCTTTTGGTCAAAAGATACTCATGACTCTGAAATATAGTGAACCATTATGTGCACCTTATCGATCCAAAAGAGGAATTTGGTGATGGTAGAAAACAAATGGTGATCTCATTGTGTATTCGACACTATCTCAATATGTTTTGAATGGAAATGCTGAGAATGTGAATACAACGAAATATAATCTATGAATACAACCATAAATGAATCTAGATACAGGTGAAATTCCTTATTCATTAGATTCATGAAAATGATGGGCATGTTCATAAAACCAATATATATAACTAGATACTTAGAAAGACCATACCTACTAAGAAACATTGTATGAGGCATGTATGGATGTATAACTAATATCGGGTGGTATCGAAACCTCAAAATAATCTTGGAGAAAACCCTTTATCTTATGATATATTCAAACATGTCATTTATAAAATTTATTGGATACTGGTTCTTAATTGTAATGTGGTTCAACCGACATTAATCCATGAAAATCCTAAGGGTTCCATCTTCCTTCTTGGAGAAAGGTACGGATGGACCCCAGAGAGAAGTACTGGGAAATATAAAACCATTAGTTTCCAAGACCTCTAGCTATCTCTTGAGATCCTTCAACTTAGTAGTATCCATCTTTTATGGAGGAATGGAAATAGGTGCAACTTCTTGAAATAACTCAATACAGAACTCCACCTCTCTCTCAGGAGGAAATCCAGAAAATTATTCTGGGAAGAAGCCCCTAAAATTATCTATTATAAGAGGGAAATCATCCTGACATGTTTCTTAATCATCTATATAAATTCTATAAATATGTTCTATCATTCAACCCATACCATGATTCTCTAGCTGTAACACCCCAAGCTTCCTTGGTATGTATCCTTTCGAATAATGCAATGGCGTCCATTGTACGCAACTTCGAGATTTTAACACACCATAACCAATCAAACTAGCCGTTATGAATAGTAATACCTACTTTTTGAAAATTTATAAATTCTATCTCTCAAAATGGACTTCATTTTTTGATTCGGAATATTGAAATTATCCTAGGGTGAAATTTTGGTACTTTTCGGATAACTTTCATATTTTGATGAATAGTGAAAATTACTAAATTTTAATTAAAAACAACTTTTTAAATCAAAATAATTAATAGTGATAAATTATGAATTTGAGTGGTTTTAAAGTATATTTATAATATATTTTTACCATATAATAAAATGTGGGTCATTGAAAAAAATTTCACATTTAAACCAGACATAAACAAGTGACAATCTTTTGATAGTTATTATCTCTAAAAACACGCTTTTTGTTTTAACAACGAGAATTAAATTTAAATTAATTTCTGACACTTCTGTGTTTTGAATTTGGAAAAATGGATTCCATATTTGGAATCAGGATGTTCAAATTGTGTAAATAGGTAACTTTTATTTTTAAACATTTTGGATAATTACTCTGGTAAATATTTTATTTACCATGGTTAAAGTGTAAATCCGGTAAACAAGGGTTAAAAAATAATATTATAATAATACTAAATTACCCTAAAACGTGTCTTAAACCTATTGGTTGATACATGGTCGACCATGGGCATCTTTGGGTCCATTTTGGGACCCCATGGATCCACTTTTAAGTGATAATGACACTTTATTTTAATTAAGTTAAAATAAATACAAAAATAACACAAGCATATATCTTTTAACAAAACATTTGTTACAGAGGGTTATATATGTTGTATTTTAGATTATAAATATTCCTTAGAAAGATAAAAAGACTTCATAAATAATGATATTTTATTTATAATTTTTAGACATTAAATAATTTAATTTATTTATGACACAATGATGATGAATTAATTAGTTTAATAGTGAAAAATTACAATAATTGATATTATAAATACCCAAATAAATATAATATGAAACTTTTAAGGAATTAAAATAATTTTATAGGATAATTTGACATATTAGGATTGATTTAATTTACTTTTTTCGAAGTAATCAATCTGTTATGAGTTTCACAAAAATCAACTATTGAATAGTGTCAAAATTGACATAAAAGAGTTCTTAAAACAAATATTATATTATTAATTGATATTAAATTCCTAAAAATCTAAGGTTCTGTCAAGAGACTTATATCATGATAGTTTCATCATTAATGGACCACTTGGGGGTCGGTTGGATGTATATAGTAAGTTTATTAACCATATAATATAAAAATACAAAGAGACATTGTAAAAGTGAAACTAATTAACTAAGAGTTTATACTTAAAGATAAGGTTAATATAATGACCCAAACCTGTATAAATTCTATTGGTTGAGTTGTTTTCGACCCATCCCCACCTTAAAATTTAAATAATAAACTTTGGATCCATTATAAACTGAATATGAATTTATTATAAATTAATATTTCTAGCTTTTCCAAAGGTGCCCCTCACCCCTCTTATAAAAGGGCACTCCTCCTTCTCATTTCTTCACACCTTCAAAGCCCTTTGGTTCGGCCAAACCCTGCCCAAATACTATCTCAACTTCTCTCACTACAACCTAAAGGAATTATTTTGATCAGAAAGCCAACCTATGGAGCCCTTTTGATCAAATCAAAAGGAAGAACCCGAAGAAGAGGTAATGTTTTCACCACCCCTTTTCAAGTTCCTTTCTTCTTCCACTTCCTCTTTCTTTGTTATTACCATTATAAAATAATAACTCCAGTATCATATATATAATGTGATGTTATTATAAATATGGTACAACCATATTCAGTATTCTATCCATCCTTTGAATAACATGTCACCATACGTGCGTACGTACGGCTTACCGTCTCCACGTCGTGGTGTAATTGTTATTCAATATATTATTATTTGGATGGGTATAATAATGATGTTTAACTCATGTAAATAATAAATATAACATGATAATGATTCTGTATATATGATATAACATCCAATTATATATTATTTTAATATCAAAAGAATGATATTGTCGCTCGTGCGTATGTACGGACTACCGTCTCCACGAACGCGATGAGATTCATTATCCATCTTATCCATTCAAGTATAATTATAATTTGATGATTTAAAAATAGTATATAAGGACTTGATATCATTCTGGATGTTAATAATATACATCTCATTAATAAATATGTCTCACATAACAAAGAAAATAAAGTAAAATGAACCCGTTAACACCCGAAATGACAATAATTCTAAGATATTATTAACAAATCAATGTTAAAAGATCATATATGATATCATATTAAAGTAAATGATTCTTGTATAATTCAATAACAATTGTTTCACCATTATACAGGAGGTAAACCTACCGTCGACCAAGGAAAAAGTACAAAGTAAGGGATTTTCTTATCTCACTTTCAATTCCGTGAGATTTCCATTGTTCGCCACTAAATTATTGAAAGTGGTGTATTGTGTACTGCCATTTGATATATATTATCATGATTCACTTTATATTAATTTTATTCTGGAAATAATTTGGTGGTTATTAACTTTTGTCCATACGACTCAGTTGATTAACGTGGTAATGGGTTTCTTATCTCACTTTTAATTCCGTGAGAATTCCATTGATCACCACTTAATTATTGCATGTGGTGTATGTGTACTGGCCATGATCATATTCATTGTGTAATATACTTTAATTTATGGATATTTACATCATCATGGTATGATACTTCTTTCATGGGTGCATGTTTCATAAGTTACCAAATCGATAATGGAATTTGAGATTTCAATTTCCACTCATTCGGCTTTACGCATATTTCATTGATTATATTACTCCAAGATTATGTGTTGAATCACTATTCATTTTATTATGTCATAAATTCCACTCCCCTTCCTGTGGATATATTTTTGATACACATAATCACTCCATTGACAATTTCTCATGTCATCGATATGAATTTGATAAGAGTAATTTTAACTCATTCTCCATTTGTTGAGTTAAACATCCAATTCATTGGTGTTGTTTTTTTACAAGATTATGTGTGAATGTCCTTTGATTGTTTTACACTAAATATCCAATCATATTTAGTGTATTTATATTTGTCACACATAATTATTTCATTTATTTATCCTTAACCTAAGGATATGGTCTTTATAATAGAATTCATTTCAATTTACATTCCATTGAGACTTCTTTGTTGTTATACACCAAATCACTTTTATGTGGTGTATATAATGTACATTGACATAGTATATCATGAATCCCTTTATTCTCATGATATTACAAAGTTTTGATTACCTCAAATTATTTTTATTAAAGTGTATCTCTTTTGGTTAGAATCTCTAACTAAAATACCATTTTTAAATGTTTTAAAGACTTATTCATTTAAATATTTCTCATTAATGTCCATGTTTTAAAAATGGTTTTAAGGATTTATTTATATGGACATTAAAGTTTAGAAATTAAAAATCCTTTTAAAAAAAAGTTTCAAAGTGGTATGGGACACTTTGATTCAAAAATCTATTTTTAAATGGCTTCTTGACAAATAGTGTGACTTTTAAATGATTTCAAGAAAAAGGGGGATATTTCTCTCAAATGGTTTTGATGATTATTTTCATATATGTCAACATCCTTAATTATTCTTGATTGAGGTTAATTTGATACAATACAATCTTCCATATTGTATCAAATGAGTTATGTTTGACTGTGGATGTGCTATTTTTATACCATTCATGGTTTGTGGTTAAAGTATTGACATTTAGTATTCTAGTTTTAATACGAATGTTTATGTTATGTTTAAACCTGTTCATATGAGGAATGCATTGGACTTAATAAGTGACGGGTGGAGCCCGCTATAGCTCCTCGATGCATCGGTAGGTCTCATGAGACAAACTAGTGTCTTGGCACAAGGCCTTGGCAAAATCTTATTTGTAGTCTTGGCACGAAGCCTTGGCTATGTGGTTATGATAGTCTGGCATTATGAATTCCATCATTATGAAAGTGGTTATTGATAATTCATGGGATTGTTCGACTAGTAGAGTATCCATGTGAGTAAGTAAATGGCATTATTTTATTTTATCTTTGCCATTTTATTCTGAAGTTCAAGTTTAAAAGGCTTTTTTTAGTTATAAACTGCCTTAAGTGTGTATGCTTATTTATGAATGCTTCTGCTATAATGTTATCCTTATTGAGCATCTGAGCTCACCCCTTTCAATGTTTTATTTTTCCCATGATTATGAAGAAGTAATTTATGAATGACCTGCAGGGATAATATGAGGGGATATGAAGACAAGATGTTTTTTTATGATGTAATGTAAAAATTTATGGATGTACCTAGTTATTCCAAGTCTACTAAACTAATCGGTCTTTCGAGACTTGATATTTCTCGTGATCATGCCAATGTTATGTAATAATGCACCGAATCTAGGTAACTAGGGTCGGGGAGTTACAGTTGGTATCAGAGGAAGTTTAGTACAAACCTTGGAAGCTAGATTTAGATAAACTCTGATTAGAGCACGTAGACCTAAGATGAACTTTGAGGATTAGTATAAAAGAACTTCCTAGAATTTTGGTATTGTAGAGATTTTGTGAGTTTTCCGAGCAATACATCCTTGTCTGGATACGAGCAGGTAGAGGCGGCTCTGGCACAGATGTACCTAGGGGTAAAACCCGAAAACACCGCTTTGAGCTAGACTCGAACGGGAATTGGTGCACAACAACGGGCCTTGCTGCACTCTTGGTTACGACACTCTCGGGGGATATGCTTAGGATAATTTACATTTTCTTTACAAACCGATTTAAGTAATATATATATAAGATGAAAGTTAATGACCTTGGTTAATCCTAATGTGTTTCAAATTGAGAATATGGTGACATTTTAATCTCTAAATGATTTTACGACTACTGTTACTCACACAATGCTTTCTAGTTTTAGTCAATGGCTGGATTCCAAGGAAGTCATAGTGACTTTGAGAATGATGTACAAGGTGGGAACGTTGGTGGCAATGAGAAACAAAATGGAATGTTGATAGGTGTAAAAGATATCGTCTTTATGCCAAATAAGTTTTCCAAAAATATGATCATCAACATATATATTAACCAAATCCCAGACTCAACAAGGAAGAGAAAGGTGATAAATGATAAGAGCTCCAGCAATGGAGACCATGGAGAAAAGAATCCTAAATTTTCATCATGCAGGAAATGTGGAAAGAGACACCCAAGAAAGTGTCTCAATAGGACAATGAAATGTTTTACGTGCGGGAAGGAAGGACATAAAGTGAAGAATTGCCGAAGAAAAATGAAGAGTACTATGGAAGAAGATAAAAATGGTCCCAAGAGTCCATTTACAGTCATTTGCCGTAAATGTAGGGGACCTGGCCATTACCCGAGTGAATGTACTATTCTATAGGATATTTTCTTGGTCAAAGAAGAAGCTATGTGGAAATAAATGGTTGGAGAAAAATTTAAAAAGTATTAGCACTCCTTGTTGATGGGTTTACTTTTGAATAATTTTCTCTTGTATTTGTAACCCCGCAGTTTGCCATGTGAGAATGGTATTTGAGGAAGAATTGTCTCTTCTCTTGTGGATATAGGTATAAATAACCATTTGGTTTTATATGATCATTGGGGTTTGAGAAAATTATAAGTTATTATAATTTGGGATGAAAATGCAAGGTATGATATAACATTTGTGGTTAAATTATGTTATTTTGAGGAATTTATCTCATTTTGGTAATATTATAAAATATAGTTTTTGAAAAAGGACAACACTTAGACCGTGTGACAACCCGTCGCGTCGGACAAAGATGTGGGAATCGAACCCACAACCAAAGTGCGATTGGGATTTATCGCCTACCACTGGACTACGTGAAGTCCCTGGTTAGTGTGACAATTTTTTTGTTAAATGATTTTATTGATCAATAATAAGATGATTTTGGTTCTTATGTCTTATCAAATGAATACCCTTGGTATAGGAAAATGATTTGGTGATTAAGTGATAAATGTTATTTTGGAAGATGTTCGCTTTGTTGGGAACACTATATGCCCATGGAAAATAGAATACAATGGGGTTTCATTTGTAGAGTAATGGTGTATTTTTATCTACGTTTTTATTGTGGATTTATAGTGATTTGGGTTATTTATGGAAATGATTAACCTATAACAGAGAATATGTGACGATGTTAATTACTTTTATGTATGTGACTTTAAGAGTATTTGATGTCATTTGGAGATACAATTTAACATGGGAGACTACATAATCAAATTATTCTATGTTTTGGGTTTCAATATTAGTTTGGATTATATTGAAGGATTTTAAGGACAATTGATTATTGAATGGTATTTATTTTACTTGGGGTATTGTTGGTTTAAATTTAGAAATTAAGATTAGTGCATATTTATCTCAAGGAATATCCTTTTGGGGGATCATTAGATCATTCACTAACCATTTTGGTTTTGATTAATCTTCAAAGACAATGTAAATATATAGTTTATCCTGCATGGATCATGTGATTCTATAGAAGTTTATTCTAGCTCTTCCAGTGTGACCAAGTCTTCTTGAATACTCATCGTTTAAAAAAAATTGAGTTAGTGGTCGAAATTTATTAAAGAATGAAACTCTACTTAAAATGTAAGTATATCTCATAATGTTCTTAGTCAATATCATAAATGAATTCCTCGTCCTTATGTAATGTAACTAAAAAAATTGTTGTCAGTTTACTTTCCTACCAGGAGACTAATGGTCGTTTGTCCCAACACAAGTTTGTGGTTTTCTTATTGTTAACTTTCTCCTGATCATGATTTCTATCCCTCTCCATCAGAACATGAAACATAGTTTATCATATCCATGTTTTCCTACAAGGAATCCTGGTATGGGTTATCTTGGATGACCCTTATACCTCTCTTTCTTTCTTTTAAAGTGATTGTTTTATTGACTCTTTTTCCGATGTAGGACTTTCCATTATATTCCCAAGAAAAATTTTAAAAAAATTGCGAGGACGCAATTTATTGAATGAGGGGAGAATGTAACACCCCAAGCTTCCTTGGTATGTATCCTTTTGAATAATGCAATGGCGTGCATTGTACGCAACTTCGAGATTTTAACACACCATAACCAATCAAACTAGCCGTTATGAATAGTAATACCTACATTTTGAAATTTTATAAATTCTATCTCTCAAAATGGACTTCATTTTTGGATTCGGAATATCGAAATTAGCCTAGGGTGAAATTTTGGTACTTTTCGGATAACTTTCATATTTTGATGAGTAGTGAAAATTACTAAATTTTAATTAAAACCAACTTTTTTAATCAAAATAATTAATAGTGATAAATTATGAATTTGAGTGGTTTTAAAGTATATTTAGAATATAGTTTTACCATATAATACAATGTGGGTCATTGAACAAAATTTCACATTTAAACCAGACATAAACAAGTGACAATCTTTTGATAGTTATTATCTCTAAAAAACACGCTTTTTGTTTTAACAACGGGAATTAATTTTAAATTAATTTCTGCCACTTCTGTGTTTTGAATTTGGAAAAATGGATTCCATATTTGGAATCAGTAAGTTCAAATTGTGTAAATAGGTAACTTTTATTTTTAAACATTTTGGATAATTACTCCTGTAAATATTTTATTTACCATGGTTAAAGGGTAAATCCGGTAAACAAGGGTTAAAAAATAATATTATAATAATACTAAATTACCCTAAAACGTGTCTTAACCCTATTGGTTGATACGGGGTCGACCATGGGAATCTTTCGGTCGATTTTGGGACCCCATGGATCCACTTGTAAGTGATAATGACACTTTATTTTAATTAAGTTAAAATAAATACAAAAATGACACAAGCATATATCTTTTAACAAAACAATTGTTACAGAGGGTTATATATGTTTTATTTTAGATTATAAATATTCATTAGAAAGATAAAAAGACTTCCTACATAATGATATTTTATTTATAATTTTTAGACATTAAATAATTTAATTTATTTATGACACAATGATAATGAATTAATTAGTTTAATAGTGAAAAATTACAATAATTGATATTATAAATACCCAAATAAATATAATATGAAACTTTTAAGGAATTAAAATAATTTTATAGGATAATATGACATATTAGGATTGATTTAATTTACTTTTTTCGAAGTAATAAATCTGTTATGAGTTTCAAAAAAATCAACTATTGAATAGTGTCAAAATTGACATAAAAGAGTTCTTAAAAAAATATTATATTATTAATTGATATTAAATTTCTAAAAATATAAGGTTCGGCCAAGAGACTTATATCATGATAGGTTCATCATTAATGGACCACTTTGGGGTCGCTTGGATGTATATAGTATGTTTACTAACCATATAATATAAAAATACAAATAGAGATTGTAAAAGTTAAACAAATTAACATAGAGTTAATACTTAAAGATAAGGTTAATATAATGACCCAAACCTGTCTAAATTCTATTGGTTGAGTTTTTTGCGTCTCATCCCCACCTTAACATTTAAATAATAAACTTTGGAGCCATTATAAACCGAATATGAATTTATTATAAATTAATATTTCTGGCTTTTCCAAAGGTGCCCCTCACCCCTCTTATAAAAGGGCACTCCTCCTTCTCATTTATTCACACATTCAAAGCCCTTTGGTTCGGCCAACCCCTGCCCAAATACTATCTCAACTTCCCTCACTACAACCTAAAGGCCTTAGTTTGATCAGAAGGCCAACCTATGGAGCCCTTTTGATCAAATCAAAATGAAGAACCCGAAGAAGAGGTAATGTTTTCACCACCCCTTTTCAAGTTCCTTTCTTATTCCACTTCCTCTTTCTTTGCTATTACCATTATAAAATAATAACTCCAGTATCATATATATACTGTGATGTTATTATAAATATGGTACAACCATATTCAGTATTCTATCCATCCTACGAATAACATGTCACCATACGTGCATACGTACGGCTTCCGTCTCCACGTCGTGGTGTAATTGTTATTCAATATATTATTATTTGGATGGGTATAATAATGACGTGTAACTCATGTAAATAATAAATATAACATGATAATGATTCTGTATATATGATATAACATCCAATTATATATTATTTTAATATCAAAAGAATGATATTTTCGCTCGTGCATATGTACGGACTACCGTCTCCACGAATGCGATGAGATTCATTCTCCATCTTATCCATTCAAGTATAATTATAATTTGATGATTTAAAAATAGTATCTAAGGACTTGATAACATTATGGATATTAATAATATACATCTCATTAATAAATATGGCTCACATAACAAAGAATATAAAGTAAAATGAACCCGTTAACACCCGAAATGACAATAATTCTAAGATATTATTAACAAATCAATGTTAAAAGATCATATATGATATCATATTAAAGTAAATGATTATTTTATAATTCAATAACAATTATTTCACCATTATACAGGAGGTAAACCTACCGTCGACCAAGGAAAAAGTACAAAGTAAGGGATTTTCTTATCTCACTTTCAATTCCGTGAGATTTCCATTGTTCGCCACTAAATTATTGAAAGTGGTGTATTGTGTACTGCCATTTGATATATATTATCATGATTATATTTATATTCATTTTATTCTGGAAATCATTTGGTGGTTATTAACTTTTGTCCATTCGACTCAGTTGATTAACGTGGTAAGGGGTTTCTTATCTCACTTTTAATTCCGTGAGAATTCCCTTGATCACCACTTAATTATTGCATGCGGTGTATGTGTACTAGCCATGATCGTATTCATTGTGTAATATAATTTAATTTATGGATATTTACATCATCATGGTATGATACTTCTTTCATGGGTGCATGTTTCATAAGTTACCAAATCGATAAGGGAATTTGAGATTTCAATTACCACTCATTCAGCTTTACGCATATTTCATTGATTATATTACTCCAAGATTATGTGTGGCATAACTATTCATTTGATTATGTTATAAATTCCACTCCCCTTCCTGTGGATATACTTTTGATACACATAATCACTCCATTGAAAATTTCTCATGTCATCGATATGAATTTGATAAGAGTAATTTTAACTCATTCTCCATTTGTTGAGTTAAACATCCAATTCATTGGTGTTGTTTTTTTTACAAGATTATGTGTGAATGTCCTTTGATTGTTTTACACTAAATATCCAATCATATTTAGTGTATTTATATTTGTCACACATAATTGTTTCATTGATTTATCCTTAACCTAAGGATATGGTCTTTATAAGAGAATTCATCTCAATTTACATTCCATTGAGACTTCTTTGTTGTTATACACCAAATCACTTTTATGTGGTGTATATAATGTACTTTGACATAGTATATCATGAATCCATTTACTCTCATGATATTACAAAGTTTTTATTACCTCAAATTATTTGTATTCAAGTGTCTCTCTTTTGGTTAGAATCTCTAACTAAAATACGATTTTTAAATGTTTTAAAGACTTATTCATTTAAATATTTCTCATTAATGTCCATGTTTTAAAAATGGTTTTAAAGATTTATTTATATGGACATTAAAGTTTAGAAATTAAAACTCCTTTTAAAAAAAAGTTTCAAAGTGGTATGGGACACTTTGATTCAAAAATCTATTTTTAAATGGCTTCTTGACAAATAGTGTGACTTTTAAATGATTTCACGAAAAAGGGGGATATTTCTCTCAAATGGTTTTGATGATTATTTTCATATATGTCAACATCCTTCATTATTCTTGATTGAGGTTAATTTGATACAATACAATCTTCCATATTGTATCGAATGAGTTATTTTTGACTGTGGATGTGCTATTTTTATACCATTCATGGTTTGTGGTTAAATTATTGACATTTCGTATGCTAGTTTTAATACGAATGTTTATGTTATATTTAAACCTGTTCATATGAGGAATGCATTGGACTTAATAAGTGATGGGTGGAGCCCGCTATAGCTCCTCGATGCATCGGTAGGTCTAATGAGACAAACTAGTGTCTTGGCACAAGGCCTTGGCAAAATCTTATTTGTAGTCTTGGCACGAAGCCTTGGCTATGTGGTGATGATAGTCTGGCATTATGCATTCCATCATTATGAAAGTGATTATTGATAATGCATGGGATTGTTCGACTATTAGAATATCCATGTGAGTATGTAAATGGCGTTATTTTATTTTATCTTTTCCATTTTATGCTGAAGTTCAAGTTTAAAAGGCTTTTGTTTTAGTTATAAACTGCCTTAAGTGTGTATGCTTATTTATGAAAGCTTCTGCTATAATGTTATCCTTACTGAGCATCTGAGCTAACCCCTTTCAATGTTTTATTTTTCCCAGGATTATGAAGAAGTAATTTATGAATGACCTGCCGGGATAGTATGAGGGGATATGAAGACAAGATGTTTTTTATGATGTAATGTAAACATTTATGGATGTATCTAGTTATTCCAAGGCTACTAAACTAATCGGTCTTTCGAGACTTGATATTTCTCGTGATCATGCCCATGTTATGTAATAATGCACCGACTCTAGGTAACTAGGGTCGGGGCGTTACACTAGCCGAGCTTTACATTACTAAACATCCAATTTACCCTTGTAAATATAGCTACTTCCCTAGGTGATGTAAATTATACCATTATATAATAGAAGTCAACATAATAATGATAGGGGACCAACTAGCCAAGTGCATGAATAAAATTGAATCCTATCACCTCGATGATAATGTTGTCCCATAAGAAATAATAACTTCCAACCGTAAGGGGGATTTCCTTGCACCAACACACATGCTTCGATAAAATTACGAATGGAGTATAAAGTTCCATAACACATAAAAATACTAAATATCAAGACAAATGATTTCCATGGTATATATAGAGATAAATGAATATGAAGTGACTATATCAAAAAGGGAATATACTTAATTAGAGGCTTCTAATATTGTTCCAATAAATATAAATGATCTAACACCATAATCCTCTGGTAGATGTTGAAATGTATAAATATGGCCTAATCCATGGCCCTGATCTACTCTTGACTACCTAGAGTGGGTTCACTCAGCTATCTCTTTGTGTCCTGAGTCTAGCCTCCTTGACCACATCCACCTCCTAGACTTGTTTGGCCAGTGGTAGTCTAGTTTCTTTCATGGTGTGGTGCTACTGATCATTTTCTGAAAATTTGATTTGGTACATATGATCTCCCACTAGGAACAGATGGGATGGTAAAAAAAACCTCTAAAGATACCACATCCCTCTGTAGGCTCTACTCCAAACTAGGTCTCAATCACACTGAGGTTTACGTGACTGTATCTACCACATTGACTAAATATAGCATAACAACTAGTGAAAATACTATGGCTACCAGTACTCTATACAGAAACCCCCAAACAACATTTCTTACTACTAGATGAGCTAAAATCCAATCCCATAACTGAACTATTGTGCCCTATACTTCAATATTCCCTCATGTTATGCTCAGTGATAAGGGAATGGTTCACAATTCCTTTGAAAATAGTCAAACGGAAAAGATTTAACTAAGAAAATATGGAATACCTCAGCCCATCCTCAAGTAATCTCACTCTAAAAAGAACATCAGCAGTGAAGGAAGGTGAAAAAAATCAAAGACCAATAAAGAGATTAGAATAATACATAATTTACAAAGATCCTTTCTCTTGGTGTAAGAATTCCCTAGACCTGTCATCTCTCAGTATCTCTAGAAAGAAATTATTATAGAAGGAAGCCTAGAAATGTCTCCATAATATAGCTTGATGATGGTTTGTCTAAGTAATAATGTCCCACCAAAGCTTGGTAG
This sequence comes from Viscum album, assembly GCA_963277665.1. Classification (NCBI taxonomy): domain Eukaryota; kingdom Viridiplantae; phylum Streptophyta; class Magnoliopsida; order Santalales; family Viscaceae; genus Viscum; species Viscum album. Next base: position 164,860,514 of record OY728167.1, read on the forward strand.
AACCATGAAAAATATAAGTGGTGAGCTTGACCCTCGTCTCTAAAGGCATCTCTAGGTCTTAAAACATAGACAACATGTCATATAGCTTTGTCTTATAATCTTGTGGATTAATATCCCAATAAAATATGGGCAGATATTGTTGTAAAAACTCTAATGTCAGATCATCTATAGTAGGGTTAGGTCATAGAGCTCTATGAACAGTATACATAATCTGTAGGAAAGGGTCTAAAAAGTAGGAATCAACACCCAATTCAAGTATATATGGAGGTGTCATATGAGTAAATTCTAGTGAGTTAGGTCCCACAAATTTAGGAACATGGTCATGGACACCTTCCTGCAGCTCGAATTGAGGAAATCATGTTGGTATATATCTAAAAAATTCCAAGAACATTCATTATATAAGATTTATCAATGATAAAATCATTAATATTAGAATAGGATAGGTAAAAGGCTTCCTATAATAGAGTCACACCTCTCTCCCTTCTCATAAATCTAGGTATGAGATTCGTAAAAGACCAAGGTGGATCAGTAGATATAATTCTCACTTCCTAATACTAAGGCCAGGTTTTGGTCTAGTTTTCAATTTTCTAAAAGGGGTTCTTATATACAATGTGTCAATTAAAAATTATAGAGGAAAACACCCTTTTAGTTTCATTTAGAGACAATATTTAACCGCAACCATTTCCATTTAAATTTAGATCCCAATAGTTCATAAGTTCATCTATCAGTATATATATATATATATATATATATATATATATCAAGGTACACTTAGATTCCAATATCATTCCCATGTTATAAAGTAATATTATTTATAAATTGAAAATGGGACAACATATAATCACATCGATGATTTTCCAAAGGTTTAATTAGATAGATCACAATTCATAATTTATAGAGGAACAGAGGATCAAGAAATTTTAATTGGAATTCTGGTAAATTTATCCAATGAACATTTCAGATCATTTGACCAACAATCCATGGATCAAAAACACTATAATTATCTTATTATGGTTCATAAAAAAACTATTTTGGAAACCCCCATTTAGGTTGATGCAAACAATTTAATTATTCCAACTATTTTATCCCTATATGAAATGTTAGCACAATCTCAAATATTACTATCAAGTCACAAGAATATAAAACATGAAATACTCAAAGTGTGGCATTGAATAATGAATTCTATATTGATCTTAATGTTACTATAATGATGCATGATGCACTTCATCATTTCCATAATGGCTAAAAAATAGAATAAATAGAAAAATTGTAATAAATAACACAATCAATGTGCATCAACCAATTGTGAAATCAACACAACTAAAATAGGAATAATCCAGATCATCAATTCCCATTCCATATAATTTAGATATCTTCCATACATGGGATGACTAATCTAATGAATAGGCTCATTACCAAATTTTAATACCTTCATAGTCGCCTATCTAATACCCAAATAGTAAGATAAAAAGGAAAAGAAAAACCCACTGATACAAATTTGCAATTCCTCTATCCCATTTTACACATAAGTGACTAAACATTGTTGGTAAAATTTCCCTAAGCACACCACCTCATATGATGGTATAGTTTGGAGACAATAACCTTATTGCTAGAGTGCCATAGTCATGCAATAATGAATAAATGAATAAATAGAGGCAAAATTATAAAGAAATCTAGAGAAATAAAGATAAATCATCCAAATAGTAATAACATATCAATCCAAAATAGGTTTCATATAAAAAATGATGTTAATTACATGGATCTATATAAAAGGCAAGAATACTTACATATATTTATTTCAAAATGAAATAACAGAAAAAAATTGTATCTTTATCAAAATCAAAAGCTAAGGCTCGATGCTGAGCTTCCAATATCCCATGCTATAATCAATCAAGAATCGATGACCGGGTGCTTTCTGTTATCCTTTCATGCATCCATGAGGTCTATCTGGGTACAAAATGGAGTCCCATATAGGGTGTGAGATATAATCAGTTGGCCACCAATAACGATGTCTATGAAAATTATGTCAATGAATATTAAAGTTAAAGTATATATATATATAAAGATAATTATTGGGATAACATGCATGAAATAATTATCATGTCAGACTCATACTCCTCATTCGATTCCTGACCGACCATTCTTGCTTCAAATCATTCTGGTAATGTCAGAACCAAATACCTGTAAATGGTGAGGTTCTAGTAGATATAACCATAGTATCCAAGTAGAAACAACATGTGCAAAGTGGGACCCAAGTAGTATCCAAGGCATTCAAGCAGTAATTACTGTAATGTTGGATTTGAACGGAATCAAGGAATACTTGACCGTAGAATGTAGATCCAATAAACATCACATAAACCATGAACCGTAGCTAAGTGGTATCAGTGTAATAAAAGGATTAAACCCAAGGAATTCCACTAGAATAATTTATATCCTAGTCTATGCAGTATCTCCATAGTAAATCCTGATCTAAAAATGACCAGGGCCTAAGGGAAGCATCTAAGGTACTTTTTATTTTAATACATTAGGTGAATCCAAGGAGTGTATCCAAGGTATTATAATATCTATAAAAAATTGATTGAATAATAGGTACTACACAGTGGAATTCACATACTATTAATACATGTCCGTAATTCCAATGTTGGTATTTCCCTTAGAAATCGACCTAGTGAATTGAGGTTTCATCCTATGTGTGATCGCTGAATTCTCTTAGGAATCCAAGCATGGATCAAGTTTGATGACTCCAATAATTAGCAAAGACCCATAATAGAGATAAAAACCTTATATTTAATGAATTAACCAAATAAAATTTGACAACCATTCCAAATCATTGAATTTAAATAATTCACATCTTTACCTATTCATTCAACCATGACAATGCAATATATAATGGGTCGTACCATTAATAATATAATTTAAAATTAACAAGATCCAAGATAAAATTTCTTTTATAATAAAAAATTTTCAATTCATCCATTTAAATTAATCATGTTTCTTTAGTATGTTGAACCAAACAACCCCATGATTTTTTTGGTTAATAAAATATATGTCTCATATAAGTATATGAATGAAACACTGAAGCGGTGGATCATGTTTAGATTATTAACATCCAATGGTTATAGGGACCTAATAAGGTGTTTAGATTTCAATTTAAACAATTAATTTATGGAAAACCGATTTTAAGGGAAAACATAATTCGAAATGGTGCACAATACACCAAAGATAATTATAAATCATTAACACTTGGGGGAAAAGTCATAGACCACCTACCTTATGGTGTTAGATGAACAGTCATCTAGTATGAGCATCCAATTCAGGGAAGAATGAGAAAAAATAGAGAAATATACAAATAAACTAATATTTGGAAATATTAGATCACCCTAAAATAACACTGAGGATTGTGAGATTATGTGAGAAAAGAAGTAAGAGTATTTAAGAACATACCAGTGGTGATCCAACATGATAGAAGAAACTTAATCCAAATACTGGATGAGGATGAAAAATCCAACACTAGCTTAGAGGCATGAAGGATCATCAATGGGAGGTAAAAGCTACTATGTATGGAGGATAAAGAAAATGAGGGTGATTTTTTAAAAAGAAGGGGAAAAGTGTAAATTTATCCCACTTTAAGTGGTCGTATGGTTTGGCCACATGATTGGAAAAACTGTATTCCAAATATGCGATGATCACTTACCTTGAGAACCATTCACATGACTATCACACATAGTTTGCAAAAACTATGATCCAACCATGTGGGGAACCTACCTAGGTGGCACTAAGGGTGCGAGCTAGGTGCACAAATTTCCAAATTGTGCATAGGTCATGTGAGAGACCTCTGTAATATGTATGAAATGTTTCCATTGGCTATGAATCCTCCCTCACATGGTCTATCTAACTATGCTCCCATATATATAGGCCACCTAGTTTATCGACATTGTCACTAAAAACCATGTGAATACTATGGGCCTCAAACAACTTCTTCAAAATTTGGATCTCCGAGCTCCTAACATTCCCCAGATGCTCCCGAAACCTTCCTTAAACTCTTAGGAACAATTATAAGAGTAAAAAAAAGATTCAAAATAAAAATTTACCCTTTTTTAACTCAAAATAAAAAATGGGGTGTCACAAAGTTCCCAAACCCAAAAAATGACAATTCATCTTAGGTAATAATGGGAATAAGTGAAAACCACCTTTAGTAAAGTAAAAAAATTCGTAAAAATATTTTTCCCGATTGGGGAAACCATTTTAAACCCTCATTAAAACCATTTAATTTCCAAAACAAAATCATCACACCATTTATAATCTAAAATTTTACTATATTTTATTCTTTCAATTAAAATCCACCGATTAAAACATTTTTACATAATAATATTTAAATAAATAAAAAAATTTAAATCCATATATAATTATAGAGAATACTCTTATTATTTTATCAATGTCACAAAAAAATTCACAAAATCCACCCTTATAAAGACTCATCTACAAGAAATTTATATTTTAAAAATGAAAACCAATGCTCATAACAAGAGAAATAAGACCTGGAATAATTAACAATAACAACATCCCAAGGAAAATACCTCAATTCATTTCATAGTTAGAATAATCTAATAAAATGGTGAATTGAAATCATATAGAGGCCAATAACATTGATCATACTCAACCTATGATATCAATAAAGAATATTATAGTACATTTAAAAAGGTAAAGTATAATAAAACAACACCTATTCTAGATATGTGGTCTATATACATAGTTCTCATCCTGTGAACCCTTCACATGCATCTCATTGGTTCATCTTCTGACTTCCTACAAAGCTATAATTGTACCCATAAATAAGGATAAAACAATCCAAAATTATTCATTCCCAACTTCCCTTGAAAACTCAATGTTTGATACGGAAATTGGTCATCAAGAACCTATTGAAGAAAAAACAAATGATTTTTGATATTCATATTTCCATTCTACCTTGAATCCCCAAATAACATAAAAAATCATGGATTTAATAGAATGTTTTCACAAACTAATCAGGGTTACCCGTAAGCAGGTCACCAAAGACTGCCCATGAAAAGGCATGAATGGTGTTACGGATCCTGAAGGGGCTGGTAACTAGTTATTAGGCATCAAATTTGTGCATGTGGTACTGATTTTCCCCAAAAAGCACAAAAAACATGAGAAGTACCCCTGAATGTATAGTATTACCACTACATACATGATATGATCATAAAAACAAAATTAATGTTTCCAATAATGAAAAAAACCAAATAGATAATAACATAATTTATAACACATGAAACACAAAGGAAATACAACCAATGCAACCTATGAAATCTCAACAAAAGAATCAATCATAACAAAGAAGAAAACATAAACTGAAGAATTAATATTTTACCACCAAGATGGAATAATACATCAATAAAAAATACCAGAATAAAAGGATGAACCTGAAATCCCCTCTCCATGTGTCAAAAAATACTCCCATAGAACCACCATTATACCAGAATAAGGACTCAATGAACAACCACTAAACCCAAATGCAACCTACAATATTTAGGCATGTGCAAAAATCCGTTTAGTTAATCTCCATACATACCATAAAAAACCATTACAAGTAAAACCCTTCCCTTATAGTTTGAAAATATAGTTATAAAGGTTCGATTTTCATTTTAATTAAAACAAGTTAGATGAGTATATAAATTTAATTTATTGAATCTATATCAAAAATTTCACCCATTTAGCCATATTCAATTTAAAAAAAATTGAACAAAGAATGGGAATTTAGATAACATGTTAAACCATACATTTGGAAATACTCAAATTTTAAAATTAAAGGATAATATACCACGTTTTCATGCTCCATTTTAATTTTCACTATGAAAAAAATAGAGTAATAAATTATAATTTTAAAATAAAAAAGATCACCAAATATAATAAATACTAGTAGAGAATCCACAGAACATCACAAAAAGAAAGCAGAAGTAAACAATAATAACATCCAATCAAATACAGGGAAAAAGTAAATTTAAACTAATGATAGGAAATAATAATATCCAATAAATAAAAGAAGAAAAATATATGTAAATATCATGGCAGTGGCCCTAGGTAAATTAAGGTGATAACAGCCTAGGATCCTTACACTATCTCAATGATTGAACAAATCATAACCGTGACACCCACCATGTCACATGTATTAGTTTATTTTGGATTCCTTTATTAATTTATTTATCCATGTATTTATAAGATTTAGGGGTAACAAATATGTGTCTTTTTTGGATAAATTATATATTGAATATGGTTAGTGTATGGTTTGTAGTAACTATGCCCCTTACTATGTGAGAGTGGTGTTTTGGGGATAATGCCTTTTTTATGCTCTTGATATGGGCCATAAAACCTAGTATAATTTCTATGAAAACCATAAAAACCTTTATATATTGGGGAGGTGACCCACAATTTTAGATGATTATTTAGAAAGCTATGTGTATAAACAATGCAGTCTTTCACGAATTGTTAGAATCATTGAATTTACCAAAAATACCCTTACAAGATTTTACTTTTTCTTTCCCCTCTTGTATCCCAACCATGAGTTGTGCCATCTTCTTATTTTGGAAGCCTTTATTGCTTTCCCCATGGTGGATCTTCTTAACTATTTGGTCAATTACTTCAAGATATGGGTGTATTTCATTGAGTTTACTTCCTCTCTTCCCTTATTCCTCCATAGTCTTGATCTTCCTTGAATTTTTAGAACCCTAAAATTCCATGCAGGATGAACCTTGGGTTATGTGTGTGGATTTAATGAAATTTATTCTTATTTTTGGTATATGAGTAATCATTCACCCACAAGAAGAAAACTGGGCTATTTCCATGGACCTATGGAAATGGTTTTCAAAAAAATGGATAAAAAACATTTTTTTAAGGGATATAGCCACATTTTTACTAAAACTAGGGATGTAGCCCATACCTATATCCACTATTTTGAAAACTATGGAAACAGGTCTCCCACCATTGCGCAAGAGAAAAATTCACCCATGGAAAAAAGAGAGGGAAGATCTATTACCATGGTTTTTATGCTACTAGCATGGTATTTAATAATATATACAACATAATATATATAAATATATATACCCGAATCTCTATGTGGTGTTTTGGGTTGGTGGATAAATCCCATAGGTGATGTGTAGAGATCGAATCTTCCCGGTGAAATATTATTTTGGGACTACAACAACGGTTTTCTAGGGCTATAGACATGATTTACCACTATGGAAATAACACATAGGGATATAGTTTATCCCATGGAAATAAGTCAACTGCTACGATGCACTACTAAAAGACCTATTTCTATGGTTTAAACCATGGTAATAGGTCAGACCCTATTACAATGGCCATAGGAGACACAATTTTGGAAAATTGTGGTTATAGTCTATGACCATGGTTTTGGGCCCTATTGCCACAGTTTTCAACCATGGAGGTAGGCTCTTTTTCTAGTTGTGTCCCTATTAAAAGTGTTTTCTAGTAAAAGGAGGTGTTATTTTTTAATTCAAGACAGGTTTTTTGACTAAATGGGCCTCTTCAACTCCTTAACATTAATTACTGGATTTCTTTTGATTTAAAATGATTTATTATTCTTATTATGAGTTGTTATGGGATGTTATGTGATCATTTAATATAATTTTTGGCATGTGTTGGGTTAAAATTAATTTTAAATTGGTTTTCCTAAAAAAATGTTTTTTCCATTAATGTCTTTGATGGAATACATTTAATCGAACAAATGGTCGCAAATTAATGTCTAAATAGTGTTTCAAATGGCATTTTCCTTGGGATCGAGGTACCTTGATTTTGTGATGATGGGAATGACTTTTTTGTGTTTTAATTATTGAAATCACATAGTAGACCATGAATTAGTTTTTAACTTGGACATATGCAATGCATGCTATTGATTGTGTGATCTTAAGGGTTAATGGCCTGATTATACCAAGTGTGTTAATGGGATAAATTATTGCACCAATGAGATAATTGAGCTCCATGGGATGTATGACTATGTTTTATTATACGAACTATCGTTATTGGGGAAAGTTATTGTTTCCTTATATCCATAAGTTGAACCTATTGGGTTTTCTATATTTTTATTTCCCATTTCATGTTTGAGATTATGATATCTCTAATTTCATGATTCCCTCATTTATGTATTCTTGTTTCTTAGTTTTCCTTATATTTAGAACTATTCTTTATTTTATTAAACCAAATGTGTTTTTGTAATGTTTTCAAAATAAAAATTTATTTCGAATTTGGTTTAAAAATAGAAATAATGGTTTTAATATTAAGAGTTTTTTTAGATTTATGGTTGTATAATATTGGGATTTTCCCAAACACCTTGCACATTCTACTAGGCATATAAAAACTTGGTTTTTTAGGAAATAGGTAAAAGAAAGGGAACCATGTAATTCATTAGTTATTCCTAAGGTTCTTTGCCCTCTCATTATTTATTAGTGGAGGTGACTGTGGGTCATGAGGAGTGATGGGTTCATGTTGATGATTTGGGGTTCCTTAGTTATTTTGGGTTAGTTTGTATGGTCCATTTCATCCATGACTAGTTTTTGGTACCTTTTGAAAATGTATGATCATTAAAACTTATTTATGATTCTTTTCGTAGGTTTATGAGTTACGATTATAAATTTGTTACTGATTTAAATATTTTTTTCTATCATTATATTAGAGTCTTTTCATTTGTTGGTTTTTACATCTAATATATAGATGGTTTATGTCTAAATTTATCGTGGAATAAGAGTGAAATATTTTTGTAATAATGATGGTGAAACCATTCCCAAATGGTCACTTATGATACCATGAATCTTTTTTGTGTACCAAGGTGATCAAGAACGTGCCTTAGGCCTTGTGGTAGAGTAGTTCGGGTGACGGGTCTGGTTGACCCAAGTTAGTTTGTTAAGAAATGGTATCATAGTGCTCCTATAACTAATGGACTAAATGTTTTATAAATAAGGGATCATTGGATCTTGAGAGGTAAGTGTGAGGGAGTTCCTAAAATACTATTTTTAATGTTGAACCTTGAGTGACCATGGCTATTTTTTAGTTTTGTATTATATTTGAGCTTGATTTTTTGTTGTTTCCTCAAGGTTTTCTGTTTTTCATTATTCAAGATTAGTTTTAGGAAGAAATCACAAGTCATTTTGAGGAAATTTGAGTTTCATGTTGAAACAAAGGTAAAAATCATATTCTCGTTGTTTAAGTGAATGTTTTGTAAAATATAGTCACCCAACGTTTTCTAACATTACTCTTATGTTATTTTTAAGATAAATAATATAATTTTAATAGATTCAAGGATGGAAATTTTTAGTCTATTGGGAAAATTATGATCATACATTACTCAAACATAATAAAACATAAAAACTATCTAAATTATTCTTCCTTTTTTCTTCAAAATATCTCTTGATATACTTAGTACATGTATTCACCTAAGTATATATATCATTGGAAGGGGTGATCTAAAATCCTAGTATATTGAGGGATAAGGGAAAAGAATCAATAATACATGCGTGAGAATAATCAACATCATCATATCATAAGCATAGGATAATCATCATAATAAATAGGGAATGATTTCATAAAGGCATGGAATGTTTCATATGAATAATAATTAAACATCGTAACAATGTGTTCAAATACCACCCATAGTTGGGAACAAACCTAACATCATGTCCCTGACTAACATATTCACAAAAATATAAAAAACGTCATTATGAAAAAATTTCATCATTTTTTCACATAATTCACATAATATCATGATATATATAACATTACCTAATGAAATAAAGGGATATATCATTCTGGGCTAACCCATCCCATCAATTAATTCTTACTATCATACTTTCCACATGGAAGGATTACAATCACTGTCATGAAATTACCCATGGAAATGAATAGGTTTTATAAAATATTCCATTTATCATACTTCATTAAATTAATATTAGGATTTAAAAATGAATAAATTAGATCATAAATTGTCATAAAATACCATTTTATCCTTAGAAAGTATAAACAACTCAGTAGGATTCAAGAGATCTTCATGAAATTAAAGTCTTTTTGAAAAACATATTTGAAATTGGAATTAAAAATAGTTTAGAATATTTGTAATAATATATCCATAAAAAAATATAAATAACATTGAAATGAAATAATATATATTTTAGATTAATATTCATAATGAAATTAATGTGAAATAGGAGTTTAAAAAATATAGAGTTTGGTTTTGAGAACCCACTAACCACAAATCCCAATTTATTTCATCATTTTACACCTCCTGAGTAATAAACATAGGTTTGTTAAAAAATTGAAATAGAATTTAATTATGGTCATTTTTTTATTATTAATAAAATATGATCATTGTATTATATTTCTTAATTATCTCAACTAAATGGAAAATGTTTGGATATACTGTTTTCTTTAAAAATTCCCCATTTTGGTTCGATTTGTCTATTTTTGTTCAAAGTCATTTATACATTATTATAATTAATTAAATAAGAATAAATTAAATATATTAACACATTTATATTTCAGAAATAATTTATTATAACCATCCATAAGTTTTTTGATAAAAAAAATTGAAACATCCTCATTACAGGTTAACTGACTGTTAATATGATATCATCCAAGGATGAGGATCTAGAATTATGAAATATAATTACATAGTAGATATGATTATTTAAGAATAAAAACATAATTAATATATTTATAAAATATTATTAAATTAATCTTAGATTATTTTCGTTTTAGAGGGATAGGGAAATAGAGGAATAGAAGAGGAAAATACAAAGAAGAGTTGATGAAAACATACAATCTTCCTGGTGTTGCTTATCTTGTATGACATTAAACTACCTGGATGATTGGAGTTGGTTATATTAGAATGATCCTAAAGATTATAAAGTGATTTAGGGATAGAATATTCGTTGGGTTTTTGTATTTGGTAAGTAAGGGAGATGTGATTTTCCATGGTTAGGGATATGGGTTACTTATACTTGAGAGGGGTATTTTTAGAATAGAAATATGACTAAAATACTATATCAATGGTAAACCTTGTAATGAGGATATTAATGAAATTATGGGTAATATATAAATAAAATATGTTGGTTTTTTGTAATTTTAACCCCTTAATAATTTTAATTAACTAATTTATTAAAAAGGAAAGTGGAAAAAAAGAAAATTAGTTATTTTAATGGAATACTTTAGACATTAGACATTGGAAAATACATTCCAGGTTTAAAAACATGTTTATTGTATTTAAATGAATCATTTATAAAATTTAATACATTCTTGGTGATAAAATTTTTTTATAATTAATTTGGTCATTATTACATCGTTTATGATGTAATCTGAAATACACCTATGACGAAAAAACTATAATTTTACTATTAACCTAAAAATTGAATTATTTAAAAAAATTACCAAAAAAATCACCCATGGATAATTTAGAAATGGTGATTTAAAATATTTTATTTACATTATCAAAATAATTCTCTATCATAGGTTATTTTAATTTTTAACATAAAAATATGATTTTTACGAAATACCTTAAAACATAGTTTATTAAAATAGTGCTTATAATTTCATTGAGTTTTTAATCAAGATATTTATTTTGTCGAGTTATAATATTTATATTTTTTTAAATTAGTGATGATAATTATTATTTATATAAAACTAAATTAATTTGAGATCAAATTATTATTGCAACTGTACGGTTATTATTCCCCATAGTCTTGTTAGGATTCCAACAACTAGGTTACTATTCTAATAGACATATTACTATCCAAATGGTTATATTACCTCTTATAAATAACAATTTATTCATTAATTAATTATATAATGTCATTTATATTTTATAATATTTTTGTTGGTTTACTAGTATTTTTTTTCATTTATACAGTATTAGTCGGGGCGGGGGTGATGATTCTAGATTATTGGATGGATCTAAATTTTCCCAGTCTACTTTTCCATTATATTATTTATACAATTTCAATGTTTTAAATTTTCACAAGTTTACTTTTTTATAAATTTAATGATCTTTTTTAATTAGACATTTTTTCAGTTTCTTTTAATGTTGTATGTGTATAATATATAAAATAATATAACACAAATTTATTTTAAGAAACAAATTTCATTTATAAACTCTAGGTCATTACATTATTCATCCCTTTAGAAATTTTATCCCCAAAATTTAAGCTCATATTCTTAGTTGAAAATAGTTTAGTGTACATATGTTTCATAGTTTCATTTGGTTCCCTTATTACCTCTTCATATTTTTGGTTCCTCCATTGAACTTTGACAAGGTGAGTTGTCTTGTTGTATATAACTTCATCTCTATCATCTATGATCTTCCACGGATTCTCCTTATATGAGATTTCATTCTAATGTTATACCACCTCTTGATTAAATTTATGTGAGGGGTTATGTATATACTTCCCCATGAGAGATTCAAGGAATAAATCATGAAAATAAGTTATATTTTGGTGAAGTGAATGATTATAAGCAACTTCTCCTATGCAATCATGGATGTCAAATGGGATACTATACCTAGATCTAAGATTCCATTTCTTAAAAAAAATTATGACCCTCTTCTATGGTGATTTTCAGTAGATAACTTGGTCTCCAAATTCAAACTCCATGTCCATTAAATGTTTTTCAGCATAACAATTTTTCTAAATCTGAGCATCGTTTATATGTTTTTAGATGGAAAGAATCGTCTCTGTCATCTTTGGTATAAGATATAGTATATATACCTTTCATTAACCAACTTCATCCCAAAAAATAGGGGTTCTATATTACATCTAATTGAAATCTTCACATGGAACCATTTGAATACTTGAGTGGAAGATATTGTTTCATGAGAACTCAACTTGTGAGAGATGTAGATCCTATCTTATTTTAAATTACATTGAGTAGGTTCTCAGCATTTCCTTGAGTGTCGGAATAATTCTATCATATTGGCCATTAGTTTGTGGGTGATAATGCATGCTGAAATTAAATTTAGTCTTTAGATCACGTTGAATAATTCTATAGAATTTAGAAAGGAACCTTGGATCATGATTGAGGATGATCAAAAGTAAAAACCCATGTTTAAAGGACCAGATCTTCATGTATTGACCCTTTGTTTGTTCTTGAGGATTCTGGAGCTCTAACGAGGCTTCAAGGTAGTTTAGAAGAACTAGGGTTTTGAGAACTAGGCCTAGGAAACTTTCACAGAGTAATAGTGGGATTCACGCCGTGTAGAATAATTTCACAATGTGAAAGTGGGATTCAAATCATGCAATATTTTGGGGTTATAAAAATAAAATAAATGTGAAAGGATAATGTTTTTTTGGCATAAACTGACCACAAGGAATTACATGATGTGAAAGGGGGTTAAATTTCAGGAAATCCCCTGATGATGTAATGTTTTAAAACATTCCAACCACTCAGGTTGTCGAACCCCATGGCTATAGCCTCCATCCATATCATCCTAGGCTACTCAATTATACCCTATTGGGTATTTTGGAGATCCCTTCGATGGGAATCGATCTCAGGCTTCAATCATCGATCCTTCCTTACTTAGATTGATAAAAGCTGTGTTTTCCACAATTTTATAGAAATTTATCCAGGATTCTATCTAATTTCCTCTCATATATTCTCACCATGATATAGTGGTTTCTTACCCATTGTCTAATTGGGGTTTTCTAAGTTTTTGTTTATATGGTGGTGTCACGACATCCTTGGTTGGATGTAGTTCTTGAGAGAGTGGTGATAAGAGATCTTTTGCATGTTCTGTTGTCATGAAAATAATGTTGATGACATTTTGAGGTAGGGAATTCATTTCTTCTATATTTATTTATGGGAAATAGTAGAGGTAGAATGATTTGGCCCCTTGGATCAAAATTAAGTTGACCTAAATAAATACATGAATCAGATTAATGAATTGATATCGATCTCATGATTATGTTGTTGTTTGTATAATGATAACGATTTTCCTCTTGATTTTATAGATATTGTGGTATATATTCTTATCTTGGATTAAAAAGTTTTTCTTGATATAAATTGATAAAGAACATAAAGCCATAATTAATTGATAATTAAATGGCTAAAGTAATTTTAGAGTCATGTTAATGAATCTGATTTCTGTTGTAATTTTATGTTAATCAAGTTGATGCAAGTATTCTTTTTTAACTAAATTAGATAATGAACTTAAAGTATGTTTATGATTTTTGATAAAATAATAAAAGGCATGTTAAATTAATTGATTAATTAATTTTTGATTCCTTGTGATAGATTTTTTCTTAGGTTTCCCATAGTTTGAACCTGCGAATAATTAATTAGCTAAATCAATATGGAATAATAACTAGTTATGTGGTAAAAGATAATTACATTTTAGGTCTAGTGTGTCTGGATTTTTTGTAAATTCCAAATACATTAGGTTTTGGATCCACAGGAGCTTGTTTTGTAATGTCTGAATGCCTTGATTTTGGGCTTAGAGCTTGGTTTCAATGTTTTTATCATACTACTTATGATGTGATATGATCTTGGGATGACTGAGCGTAGACGGCTATTGTGGTTTATGGGGGTAGAATGACCTAGATGTGATGTGAGCTTTGGATGGATGATCCTAGAGGGATATTGTGTTACGAGGGGTAGGGGGATAATTTATTGTGGCAACATTTGACTCCTAGTGTGGAGAGATGCATTAGTTCATGTGTGGGTGTTGGAGAGAACATTGGATATTGAATAACATGTTGAAGATGGGCTTACTCATTATTATGAAATATTTATGCTTTTTGGAATCTTCTGTTAGGTTGTCTACTAGGTTGTTTGTTTATATGATTTCCTTTCCCCACTGCTTAAGGTAGATAAGTGTGTTTGGTTACTCACATTCCATGGGATGCAAAGATGCACGAGTTATGCCACATTATTTCCATGTTTATCTCTACATGGATGGAAAAGTTTACTCTCCTAATATAGGTGGAAATGACTCGCTGTGTAGTTTCTCTACTCATCATGTTAATCCCCTTATGTTTGGGGAGTTTATAATGTTTTTCTAGAATACTTGGAAATATGGAATGTGGTATTTTTAAAAACTAAATGAATAAATTTAAACCTATGGGGATGGAGCTTACTGGGATGCAATGATGATGTTGAAATTCTAAGAAGTGGTGGACGAGATTTTCTTATTCCTAGAGGTCATGGATCTTTATTGAAATGTTAATGCTATGTAAATTGGAAATGATAATGGTTAATGAATGGTAAAATATTAATTAACATAAAATTCAATTGATAAAAATGAATAAAGTAATTTAATTTAGCTCTTTAAATGGTTGTGTGCTTATAGGATATATATTCTTAGTAGCGGCAGACAAGATTCTAATAGATGTAATCTGTAATTGATTTTGAGACTAGGTTATTCCCATAGTGTGGTTTTTATCTATATTATATTATGTATTTTTTGTATTTTTATATGAAAATTCACCCTTTCGGTTAAGGAAACATGACACCCCAGGGATTCTAAGCCTTGTGGGGGGGGGGAGTGTTTTCCACAACATCCCAATGGGAGGATGGAAGGACGACAACCCCATTTGGCCCCACTCTCTTCTATCAGTAGTTACATGTCCTGGTATGCATGACAGTTAGTTTTCCCAATATACGTGCGTAGAGGGATATAATGGATTGTGGTAATTTCACACCCATGTATTCTGGATGAGGTTTCCTAAGGACTATTATTGGTATAACTTGTATAGGCTGTGATGGCTTGAGGATCCTTACTCAACGTATGGACTGTGATGGGTTGAGGTATAATACCCGGCGTATGATACACTTTATTCGAGCTGTGGTGGATCTTGAAAACTATATTGTTACTTTTGGTAATGTGTAGTTGGTGGTGTGTTGCATGAGGTGCATGTTGGGGGGCATTTCTGAGGTGTTTGTTGGCTAGCCTTTTTTGACAGAGATGCTCAGGATGTGTGATATTGGGGAAAAGAAACAAACCAGTGGGGAAGTGGTAGCGGGGTACCCTATATATTCATTATTTTATTATATACTATTGTATGCAATACTTAGTGATAATATCCACAGTGAGGGTGGGAACTGAGTACACCTGTTTAGGTTATTAGTTAGTTTCACTTTCTGTTCACTGTGCTTCATCATTCTCTCTTTAGTTTTACACAAGAGGCTCTAGGGAGGAACATATTAAGTATACTTTTATACTCAACCTACATATATATAAATATTTTTTCGTCTTGTTGGAGTAGTTTGTAGATTATTCCAATTACTATTATCTTTTGGGTTTTAGTAGCTGTATGGGCTTCGTGGTCACTGTCGTCTTTACTTTCTTTCAGTACTTACATTTTCCGTTTAGTTATATGAGTTCTTTTATTAAATTACATTCATGTACTTAGGTTTTTTTCTATATTATATTCTAAGATAGAGTTAGTTTCTATCTATCATATCTCTCTATTCCATATGTTTTTCTCTTAGAGGTTATTTCCTCCCATATGCATGTTTACTATACACTCGGTACTTGTTGCCAACCCAGGGCCTACCGAAGGTGAGACTCGGGGGGTCACTATCTCTATTCTCCCATTTTCAAACCATGAGGGTTACACTTTATGTAGAGGGTGTCATGATAGAGTGGTATCAGAGGCCCGTTTGGGGTATAATATGGAGTTTGGAGTCATACACAGGTGAGGTTTCAAGGGATGGATGAGAAACAATCTCATCTAATTTTAAGAAGCACTGTAATCATGGGAGTCCAGATGAGACATGGGGTTTTAGGGACCCATGTGATCTGATGCAAAATCCTTTAAGCTTAATTGGATACTAAATGAAATGATAATGGTTATAGGGTAGAGTCATAGGAAAATATTATACATCATTCTTCTTTGCTCCAATTTTTTAATGGGTAGACTTTGTGATATGATAACCTAAAATGAATAAACGAAAACCATTAATTTATGTTAAAGACTTCCATACTCTAGGTTTAAGAGCTTTAATTGTTTTTTCTTTTGGAGTTATGGATCTAGGTCGATTTACTCATTAGGTTCGTGTAGAATATGTTCCTCAGGTTGTGCCAACATATCTCCGTAGAGTAAATGTTGACGACAACAACTGTTGGAGGAAGAAACTCTGAGAGTTTCAGCACCAGAGTCTATAGAGATATGAAAGATCCATTTCATATACTATAATAGAATTATGGTTTGAGGAGGTTGATATATCCTTCAGTTAAATCTAAGATCAGATGGAAAACTGGGTTTCATTGTATTTGATGATGCTATGTGGGTTAGTTAGGCAATGGTGGTTGTTGTTCCTTAGGGATCGTGAGGAATCGATATTCTTGTGGGAGGATTTCAAAGGCTAGTTCAGATTTGAGTATCTTTCTTAGAACATGAAGGATACCAGTCAGTAGAGGGTTCTTACCCTTCCATAGGGGATCTCCTGTGTGAAATATTTTGGATTCTATTTCAATAAACTTCAGTGATATGATCGGGACATGTTTGAAGATGGGGAGGCCTAGGAAAAGCATTTCATTGAGGTTGTGCATCTAGAGATCTAGCACCAAGTCTCCCCTTTTATGTTGAAGACGTATCTAGAGGTGATGGTGGGAGAAGATGTCCTCAAGAGTATGTTACCTACAACTAGATCATTATGAGAGGGGTGTTTTTTCAGATTCCTCATTAAGTAGAGCTTTGGTTCGGGGATCCTAGTTTTTAGGACAGAAGAACTTCTGATCAACCAAGGGTATGTCCCATCCCTCAATGTCTCATTTATCCAGCGGAATTGGTACTTAGGAATATTCCAAGGGATATAATGCATGTTTTATTATTTAATAGGCCGAGTCCATCAGCATCAAGAGTCCCTGACCATTCTGGGAAGCCAACCTAAACATGTTTTTCTACTTTAGGTTCCTCTATTGAGGTAGTTACAACTGAGGAAGCAACAACATGTTACTCATGTTTTGGAATAATAGAGAGGAGATGGGGAAGATATAGGGAAACCCTATGATTCTATCCATATATAGAGTGTAGATAGAGGTCATAGAGGTGGTCATCAACATGGTCATAGAGTATGTGGAGCAGTTCATGGTCAGCTTCATGCTTCAGTGTTTCCAGTGTCATGTGATGCAGATGTTTTTCGAGGTACCATTTACTTGTTTTCAACTTGGGTTCATTATTTGTTTGATTGAGGTGTGACAAACACA
Source organism: Viscum album (assembly GCA_963277665.1). Lineage (NCBI taxonomy): Eukaryota > Viridiplantae > Streptophyta > Magnoliopsida > Santalales > Viscaceae > Viscum > Viscum album. The sequence continues at coordinate 164,878,734 of OY728167.1, forward strand.
TTCAAATCACCTTCCCTTTTCAATTATTTATGAATTTAGGTAGAGAGTCTTCCAGTGCCATTAGCATTGACACTGCGAGTTGGAGGATGAGCTAAATTCTTGGAATTGCATAGAAACCGTGAGCTAGTGTTGGGGAAACACTGATCTTCTAGAGATTTATTATTTTCATAGATTTAACCATATAACATCATCCTTAACATGAATTGGTTGTATTTGGTGTAGGATTTTGTGGATTTATTTAGGAGGTAGTTTGTGATATTCAATGATGATGGAGATCCAGTGATGTTTGTTGGTGAGAGAGACCCTCAGAAGGGTTAGTGACATGTTTCGTCCTTGTCATCCTTGATGGATGATGGGATGCTGAGTTCTGCATAAGTTTAGTAGTTGGTGTTTCCCAGTGTCATAGAAAAGTATCCTTATGTATTTCTAGAATATTTCATAGTGTTACCCCATCAACGAGAGATCGAGTTTGGGATCAAACTAAAACTAGGATTGTATCCTATCTTGATGTCTATGTATAGGATGACTTCTTCTAAGTTTACAGTGTTTCATATATAGGTTGGAGGATTATCATGGTGTGGTTTTGTTTGGAAGTGTGTGTTATTGTGGGGTGCATTGGTTTTTTTATAATGAAGGTTGAGAATAGTTTGTGGTTGTGTATCAATTATGACCACATCAACTAAGTGACAGTGAAGAACTACTATCCTATTCCACAAATTGATGATTTATTCGATCAACTGAAGTGTGAAAGTTGGTTCTCAATGATCTATTTGTGGTTAGGGTATCATCTTATTTGTGTAAAGGATTAGGATATTCCAAATACTTATTTTCATAGTCATCATGGGCATTATGAGTTTTTTAGGCCGTTTGGTGTGACAAATGCTCAAGCTGTGTTCATGGGGTTAATGAAGGATTTGTTCTGTGAGTTCCTTGATAAGTTTGTGGTGGTTTTCATAGATGAATAACTTGTGTCCTATATATCCAAGGAGCATACAGATCTGCTATGTGTCATTTTGGGTGTTCTTCATTGTGATTAGCTGTTTGGGAAGTTGAAAAATTGTGAGTTTTGGGATCGAGATGTCTATTTCATGGGGAATCTTGTATCCCAGCTAGGTGTAACTATTGACCCATCAAAGATAGAAGTAGTTGGGTCTTTAAATTATCCAAAGATATTGGTATAGGGGAACAGTTTTCTTTGAAATACAAGATAATAATGGAGGTTTGTAGCAGATTTCTCTTAGGTTGTGACTCCTCTAATAGTTTTTACTTTAAAGGATAAGGCATTTTTGCGGACTGATCAGTTTCAAATAGATTTTGAGTATCTAATAGAGAAGTTGGACAGTGCTGTAGTTCTTTTTATTCCCTCAAAAGGAATTCAGTTTGATGTTTTCTATGACACTTTTTGTTGGGTTAGGAAATGTTATGATGTAGTAGATATCAGTCATTTCTTATGGGTCTTCGCAGTTACATCCCCATAAACATAACTATTCAACTGACAAGATCAAATTGGAGGCGGTAGCATTTTCCTTGATGTTTTGGAAACATTACCTCACAGATGAGAAATTTTTTATCTTCATTGATCCTAAGAGACTGAGGTATATTTTCTCCCAATAGGACATGAACTTGCATCAACATTAGTGGATGGAGTTCTTACTGGAATATGACATCAAGATTTCATCTACACCTGGAATATAGAATTTTGTGGCCTCTGAATTGAGTAGGAAGTCACATAGTGATTCCATGCATGAATCCGTTAATTACCAGATAGTAGTGAAAGTGATTTCAAAAATACATATGGATATAGGAGAAGTAAAGAGTAGAGATTTACTTTTTTAGATGATAGTGAAATCATCTCTAGTGCAGCAGGTGGAGGAATCCCAGTTGGGAGATCTTGAGGTGGAGGTTTGGAGAGACCGAGTTGTTTTTGTTAACGCCCCTGATGGTTGGTCTAAGGATGAACAACACTGGGTGTTATTCCAGGGAAGGATTTTCATTCCGTTAGTGATGAATGAAATGGTTCTTAGAGAGTTCCATAGTCCCCCCTTAGCGGTACATCCTGGCGTGACCAATATGTACCGAGCAAGCAGCAGTTAGTTTTGGTGGTCTGGTTTGAATCATGAAGTTGTAGAGTTTTTGTCTCGATGTTTGGTTTGAATGAAGGTGATGGTTGAGCACCATGTTCCTGGTGGTTTTCTTCAATCATTATATTTTCCACATTTGATGTTGGAGGACATCTAGATGGACTTTTTTACCTGTGTACCTCAAGCTCAAGGAGGCTATAACACTATATTGGTAGTAGTGGATTATTTAATGAAATCATCTCACTTTATAGAGATCAATAAGTCGATCTCAGTAGAGGTTTTGTAGAGGAAGTATCTAGAGGAGGTGGTGAGACTCCAAAAATTCCCTATGAAATCCATTTCTAATCTAGATCCTCCTTTTACCTTCAGGGTGTGGAGAGGTCTATAGTCGATTTTTGGTTCTCAGTTATTCCGTAAAATTTCTTTTCATCTACAGAAAGATAGTCAGATAGAGTAGACCATCTAGAATCTTTAAAACATGTTTCTCTCTTCTGTCCTAGATTCTAGAGGTTCCTAGATGAGTCACTTGACCTTGTAAGAGTTCACGTACAACAATAATATTCACTCCACCATCAATATGGATCTCTTTATATCCTTGTATGGAAAACCTTTCCATTCTTCATTGTGATGGACTGGGGTCATAGAGTCAACAATTATCAGACTATAACATGTACAGATTACGAATGAGATGATTCGGGTGATTCGAGAGAGGATGAATGCAGTGCAGGATCATCACAAATCCTATTCTGATCATAGGAGTAGACCTATGGAGTTCTATTATTGGGATCATGTGTTCCTGAAGGTGGCACCCCATCATGGTAATCAATGGTTTGGTCATGGGAGTAAGCTTTCTCCCAGGTGTTTTGAGAGTTTTGAGGAATTATCCTGTATTGAAGATAGAGAATATCAGATTGTGATTCCCTTACCGATGATCCAGATACATGGTTTTTTTCACATGCCACTGATCCATCATTATCTTCATGATAAATCTCATGTCATCGATTGGGGAAAGATCAATTTTGAAGATGATACAACCTTCGAGGAGTGGCCTATAGGGATATAATACCTCAAAGAGAAGGTGTTACATGGTCTTGTTGTCCCCTTGGTACAAGTCTTGTGGTGGAATGGTGTCATGGGAAAGAGTTCCTAGGGATGTGAGTTGAAAATACATGCACATTACCCCAAGTCATTCTATGTTTAGCTCTTCTCATGTAAAAATGTTTGTTTTATGGTTTTGGACCTTTCTTGGTTGTGATATGGATTTCCCTTTTTATTATTGTGAATTTCAATATTTTGAGAGGTATCTCCTTGGGGAGAGTGTTTAGGAGATTTTTTTGGTTGTTGTTAGGTTTATGTTTATTCCTCTAGTGAAGCAGTGAGCTCATGAGTTAATGAGAACCATGAAAGTTATCTCAAGGGGTGGATGTTTAGATGATCCCTTTCTGTTTATTCTCTAGGGTGGTTCTGGATTTTCAAGTGTGAGAATATTTTGGGAGGTATCTTATGTAAGGGGCCAGATCTACATGGAATGACCCTTTGTGTGTTCCAAAGGCTTGTGGATCTCATATGATTCTTAGAGGAATTTCGGAGGGACTCGGGTGTTGAGTTCCCAGAGTAGGGAACTTTCATAGTGTGAAAGTGGGTTTTATTCCATATAGAATAATTTTACAATGTGAAAGAGGGATTAACATCTTGTAATATTTTAGGGTTTTAAAAATATAATAAATGAGAATGACGTTGGTTTCTTTTGCAGAAATTGACCTTGAGGAATTACATGATGTGAATGGGGATTACACATCATGTAATAACGAGTGTTGTAATGTTTTAAAACATTAAAGATGCATATGTTTTCAAAACCAATGGATTCATCTTCCCTCCATCTCATCCCAGGCCACTCAATAGTACCCTCTTCATCATTTTGGAGATCCCTCAACATGAATCATTTTTGGGCTTCCATATTCAATCCATGGTGTCCTAGCTTGATCCAAGTTGTGTGTTTCCTCTAGTTTCTAGTTTTTTCTCCAAGTTTTGATCTTATTTCCTTTAATATATTCTCTCTGTGGTATAAAGTTTTCTTATCCATGGTTTTAATGGGGTTTAAATAGGTTTTTGTTAGTGCGGTGGTGCCACGACGTCCTCAGTTAGATGCAGCTCCTGAGGGAGAAGTGGAAGGAGATTCGTTATGTGGTTTTTTCTTGTATGAAGAACATCAATGAACTTTTTAGGTAGTAGATTCATTAATTCTCTCTTTTTTATGTTAAATTGTAGAGTTAGCATGATTTATCCCCTTGGATCACAATGATATTGACCTAATTAAATACAAGAACTGGAATAATGAATTCATATTGATTGCATGGAAATGTTGTTGTTTGTACCACGATAAATATTTTCCTCTTGATTTTTTAGGTAGTGTGATATCTATTCCTTAATTGTTTCATCATGTTTTTCATTATGTTAATTGGTAATGAGCATAAAGATGGAATTAATTAGATTATCAAATTTATGAGGCATTCTAATGAATTCTATTGTCATTATAATTTTATATTTATCAAATTAATGAATGTATGTATGATTAATTTAATTGGTTAATGAACATGAAGCATGTAGATTCTTGTTGATAAATTACTTAAAATAATGTTAAATTTTTTTATTTAATTTTTTTATAGCTTGTGATATCTGGTTGTTTAGGATTCCATTAGTTAGAACCTATGAATAATGAATTTTTTAATTCAATATGGAATAATAACAAGTTATGTGGTAAAATATAATGCCTCTATAGAGAATAAATTATCTGCTTTCTTGTAAAGGCGTAGTGCTATATGTTTTAGAGCCAGGTGAGATCATTTTTTTAAGGATAAATGACTTGATTTAGGGAAAAGAGCCCAATTTATATACTTGTTTCCTACTACATGTGATGTAATGTGAGTTTAGGATGGATGGGTTGAGAGGGGTGTTGTGGTTTTGGGGGGTAGGGAGGCAAAGATGTGACATGTTCTTGAGATGAAAGTGTCTAGAGGGATATTATGGTATGAGGGGAAGGGAGGCCCTGTTTTTGTTGTATTAGTAGATTCATAGAGTGGGGAGATGCATAATTTAATGTATGGGTGTCAGGGAGGACACTGGAGATGACGAAAAAGGTTAAAGTTGGGTTTACTCATTGGTATAAAAGCTAGATTCTTGTTTTAATATGTAGTTTGGATATAAGGTATGTTTTTTGTTTACATTATTTCCTTTACCCACTTCTTGAGACAAAAAATGTTTTTGGTTACTCTCTTTCTATGGGAACTGAAGACATGGGAGGTATTCCACCTACTTTCCATGTTTAGATCCTCATTGGGGGATGAGTTTAGTCTCATGTGATAGGCAGAAAAGACTGGACGGGTAGTTCATCTACTCACTATGTTGACCCTCTTGTGATTTGGGAGTCTATAATGTTATTTATAGAATACCTTGAAATATGGATGTTGGTAATGTTTTCAACTGAATGTATAACATTTATCACATGGGGATTGATCTTGCCGGGATGAAGTGTAGAGGTTGAAATTTTGAGAAGCTATGGACTCGGTTTGCTTATTCTTGGAGAGAATGCTTCTTTATTGAGATGTTAATGTGAAGTAATGTTGAAATGATAATGGTAAATTAAATTTTAAAAAATAATTAACTTAATGTGGAAGTAATAAAAATGTATAAGGTAATTTAATTTATCCCTCTAAATGTTTGGATGGTTGTAGGATATCTAGTATTACAAGTGGCAGCTGGGAGTCTGAGATACATTAGCTGCACTTGAGTCATTGACTGGGTTAGGCCTATAGTGTGGTATTGAGCTATATTATATCATGTTATTTTTGTGATTCTATATTTTACTCAACCCTATCAGCTATGGAAACTAAGACCCTGGTGATTCTGAACCATAGTGGGTGTGTTTTCACCAACATCACAGTGGGATGATGGAAAACTGACTACCCCATTTGGCCTTACTCTCTTCTCTTGGTAGTTAGTTTTGATTGTATGAATGGAGATTAGTTTTCCAAATATATGTATTGAGAGGGATATAATGTATTGTGGTTATTTGACACCCATGTATTCTGGATATAGTTTTCTAAGGACTACTAAAGGTATAATGTGCATAGGATGTAATAGATTGAGGATCCTTACTCAGTGTATGTGTTGTGACGGGTTGAGTTATAATACCCGACATATGATGCATGTAATGAAAGATTTGGAGGATCCGGGAAACTACCTGGAAACTTTTAGTTATGTGGATATGGTCGTGTGTTGCATGAGGAGAATTTTTTGGTTATTCTCTCATGTGTCAGTGGGCTAGCCCTTTTTGAAATAGACAATCTTGAAGTGCGATGTTGGGGAAAAGCGGAAAACCAGGGGGGAAGCGGTAGTAGGGTTCCCATGTTATTATTTACTATATTATATTTTATTGCATGAGATACATGGTGAGAGAATCCCTGGGGAGGCTGGGACCTTAGTATACCTATTTAGGGGATGCGTTAGTTTGACTTGTTGTTCAGTATGATTTAATATGCTTTCATAACAGTTGCATGAGAGGCTACAGGGGGGATCCAACTACGTATACTATTATACTTACCCTATGTATTTATAAACTATTTTTAGGTCAGTTGGAGCTAGTTAGATATCAGGCTGGTTACTATTATATTGTGGGTTCTAGGAGTTGTTTGGGATTTTTGGCCTTTGTCGTCTTTACTTTATTTTGGTACTTTCAGTTTCCTTTCAGTTGTAGTCATTCTTGCATGACATTACATTTGTTTACTTGGGTTTTTATTCTATAATGTAGTCTGAGTTAGAATTGGCTGTTATCTATCTTAACTCTCTATTCTGCATGTATTTATCCTAGAGGGTAATGCCTCCAATATTTTTGTTTACTATACCCTCAATGCTATTCGTCAAGCTGGGGCCTACTAGATGCATGAATCAGGGGTCACTATCTCTCTTCTACTATTGTCATCCCATGAGGGTTACACTTTGTGCGGAGGGATTTGTGAAACCAAACAACCTCACCAATTCCATTATGCATATCTCAACAAGTTTTTCTAGTGAGAAATATTGAAAATTTATGATAATGTGGGTAGTATTACTATTTTGATCCACCATACCCCAGATTAAATTGTTTCCTTTGAATGTATTAATGAGATCAAGGACAAAGTCCATGGTGATGTTCTCTCATTTCCACATGGGAATTGAAAATGGTTGCATCATCCATTTTGACTTATGTCACATTGATTTAACTATTTTTCATACTAGAACTTTATGGTGAACTCAACAATCTCCATCTTCATATTGTCCCACCCGAAGTTCTCTCGAAGATCAGAGTACATCATGTTGCTTATAGGATGGATTAAAAAATATGAGCTCTGTTTATTATCCAATAGCTTCTTATTTATCATATGAAAAGAAGGAAAACAAAGCCTAGTTCGAAACTAAATCTCACCATTATCATCAATAGGTAATTCCTGAAGATTCCCTTCCATTATAGGTTTCACCCTTTCTTTGAAGCTCTGGATCATCAATGTCTGCCTCTTAGATCTTCTCTTGGATATATAGTTGGGAAATCATTTAGGCATGGTAAGATGTCTTCCCTACCATTATTATTTTTATATGTATCCTTTGCATATCCATGAAAATAGGGTCTTTCTCAATGAGCATAATGGATAAAGCAGTAGGTTCTTTTTTGCAAGGAGAAACAACCACATTGATTATCATTTTCGGATGGTAGTGATTGTAGAAATCGTTGTCCTTGTGTAACGACCCAAACATTTATCAATAGAATTTACCTTCTTATAATTATGTTTTAGAACACATACATAGAATAGATATTCAAATAGAAACTTTTTTCCCATAAATGAAGAATTAAATAAGTGATATTTACTAAAATTGAGAAACTTATACTAATGGAATAGTAACTTCACCCCTAGAATTGTAACATGATCATTATGAACTGTAATCTGGAAAATATAATTTTAAAATAACCTATAAAATTATTGATAAACTTGGTACATAATATAAATGATCATATGATATGATCATATCATAGTATAAGTAAATAAATGTTTAAAAAAAATAATTAAGTGTAGGTATTTTTGTAAAACATAAATGTTTATTTACAATTTAATAAATAAAATAATGATTTAAAATAAAATTTATTTTCAAAATATATATTCACCAATTAATTTTTGTTGTCTTATGATATAATATAATTTTATGAGACCTTTTTAATTTTTCAAAGTTTCATAATATCATTTATAATTCTTAAAATTCATATTTTTCGAATAAATGATGATTTTAATTGAAAATTAGATTTTTCATAATTGTAAAATTATTTTCATAAAATGGTGTTCATTTTTTAATTTCTCACATTGAATAATTGTTATGGTGAATTTTTGGGATTTTACTAAAATTGATGAATTTTTGGTGAATAGTGAAATACAGTAATTTAGGGTATATAATATTATAAGTTAAATTTTCTATTTCAAATGTCATGGAATATGTAAACAAAATAATATGAAAATACCCTAAATTATTTATTATAATTATTGATAAGGTTCAAACAATTCAATGTTTTGTGCCAAAATAATAAAATAATGAATAAAAAAATAAAAAAAAACACCCCTCACCCCCTAAAAATACCACCCCTCACCAGCTCTTCTCTTCACACATCTAAATATTTGAAGCTTTTCAAAATTATGCCCAATACTCTTCCCAAAACATTCCCCACGTCCATGATCCTTTGGTCCCAATAATAGACCAAATCTATTTTCCCTTAGGAGGTTCTGAAGGAGAAGAATTGATGTGGTAAAAACCTCTTTCATTTTATTTTAAATTATTTTTAATTTATTTTATTTTCTTACTCCCTCATCACCTCCCCTTATTAAAGTGGCATGATAACTCAAAATCATATACATACTAGTGTTTAATTTTTATAATGTAGTAAACCATCATCAAACCTCTTGTCCTCTATCTTTTATTCCAAAAACTAAAAACATCACCCTTGAGGTATTGATTTATCGCCTTCAAGGACAAAAAGTATACATTTTAATTTACCGTCAACAAAGATGGTATTAAAAAATTTATAATGGTTGGAAAATATTTTAAAATTTATTTTACAAAGTTTTTTATGTTCTGTATCTAACATATATAAATAATATAAAATAATAAAACAAATCCAGTACGTGATGGTCAAAAACTTCCAAATTAATCAAAATAATTATCAATAATGTTTTATCTAATAAATTGTCCTCATATCTATAAAAATAATAATATGTAAGACCTTTTAAACTTATATAAGTCCATTAATTAAAAATAATTCATATTAAAGATAATTATTCTCATTTTCCATGATCATCCATACATATATACAAGTGAACTAATCATGAAAACCAAGAAAACGAAGAGCCCCGAACACCGAAATTGAACTCCATAACTCATCATAATGTCCATAAATGAACTTAATAAATGGTAAAGAGTCAAATAATGGTATAATAGGTTGTAGATTTATTAATTAATGAATATAGAGTGATTAAATATGATATTTAATTTAGGAAAGCATTCATACACAAGGTAAGGGGATTCTCAAACACACTTTACTTTCTCTAGGTCATTCTTATTTCATGAGAAATTTTAGTGTGGGGGTTATTTTATTATTCCTCAAATATATGTTCATTGTTCTAATATTTTATATTTCAAAGATATATGTAATTTTCAAGCTTTGATTCAACTAAAATTGTTCCACAATTCATTTGGTTATTAGGCCTCAAGCACGGGTCCAAAAATGCTAGAGGCTACAGACTAGTAGTGAGGGTGTAAAGGTGGTATAATAGAGAGAATATAACCGCATACCAGAGCAAGAAAAATGTGGAAATATGTAACTATCATGCACAATAGAAATTAAAAAATGTGTGGATGTAGAAAATATCTAAAATACAAACATGTTCGAACAACTAAAATGCTGTAAAAGCCCAAATAGCTATGAAATTTAACACAAATATGGTCACCCATTGGGAAAACCATATAGATATAGGGGGAAAATAAAATGAAATTAAAATTACAAGGCTCTAATACTATATTTGGCCTAGAACACATAAATTTTCTATAGAAACTTTCGAACTGAACCAACTCGATCATAAGAACCACACAAGATACTCTACTTGATCTCACAGATCTAGGCCTTATCCCTATCCACCATGCAACTTGTGCTCAACTAGAAAATTATACATATGTTATACACATAAAATAAGGTTCATGTGCAAGCGTGAGAAATAATCTCAGTAGAAAACTCCTACATGTAACCTATAAATGTGCTGATATAACTGTATACAAAAACAATGTCCTCACACCATCGAAGACACTACAGAAATGGTATGAAAAAATAATACATGAATCAACCGCCGAACCATAGGTATATAATCCTAGCTGACTAGGAATGTTCCACCATGGATGTCCATATCTACATATGTATACATGTATAGTCCCATACATATACATGTATACATAAATATGAATATTCATTGGTATGTTAAATCAAATAACATAAAAACCAATCAGTTGTCAATCCATGAGTCTGTAATCTCGATCTCCTGGACATCCTATTCCAGGTCATTGTGCTAGACGTTGTGCCACTCAAGCCATGTATCATTAATTCTATATTTGGGTCTATAATCCCAATAGAAATATACCTTCTTTAACCAATGCTAGAAATATATATAAGAAAGATACATCACCTTTGGGGGATACACATCTTATACCAAGGTTCATCCACACTCGCCTTCAATCACTAAGAGGGATACTGTATACCAAAGGTAAATCCTATGAAAAAGAATACCATATACCTATGGTCAATCTTATAAATAAGGATTATAGGGAGTACATCTGGATATCCTAAAAAAGGTCATTGAGTCAGTTTCAATGCTAACCAGGCCTGTGAATCCAGTCCAACATCTGAGCCCTAGGTCTCAGTCCATAGTCGTTCACGATATTCATCACATGGATAATTCTATAAAGGACTATACAATGTGTGTATCAACCCCAAATTGTTATATACATTGGATTCTAGTGCTGGATTGGTAAGGACCTAACCCACAAACATCCATCACTAGGCGTACCACTCATGGTCTATCCCCTATCCCAACTCTAAGAGATCTCATGATCTCTTGGAAAAAATTATGGAAGCTCTAATGGTATTCCCACCCCAAAGGCTCTTATGATCATTTGGAAAAACAAATATGGAATCTCACATGATCTTCCAACATAAATGCTACCGGGGTCCTTTGGAATCCTACAGAAAAGCTCATACGGTTTTTCAACTCCAAGGTATCATCAAATGGATACCAAGAAACACCTCTGGTCGTCCCAAAAAAAAATATCATAATATATATACATCCAAGATTAATATACAAGTCCTAGGTACAACCTGTAGGTATAAAATAAAATAACAAAAATTATAGGGCTAAGAAGCTGGATCCTGGGAAAACACATCTAGGAACGAAAATAATATTGATCTTAGAATGAATTTCCAAGAATCCAAAAAGAAATAAAGACACCTCACATCAGGCTCAACACCCACCAACCCTGAATCACCATTGGAAAAAACCGCTGCAACAACAATAAACACGTGAAATCCTAAAAAAAGATTAAGGGTGGCCCAAATTGGCAAACCAACACTACAACCACAACCCCATGAGATTACAAGTTTAGAATGGTATCTAATGTGATAGACACTACCATCTCCACCTAAGCCCGACATGCTAGATCAGGGTCAATCAAGAAATAGGAACCAGCTGGGTCCCTCAAGTCAGCATTGAGAGGCATCCTACTCGGGATCATCAAAATGATACTTACGTATAAGGATCCAACAAGGGACTCCATATATCAACATATAATCAATGCATCCCTATGGGGATCCTTGGTAACTAGATAGAAGATAGAGTCATCCTGAAAGGGATCCTCAAGGTCAAAATATAGGAAGAATAATCGTATATGGGATCCTTGATAACAACTTTTCTCATGGACTCTTAGGCTAGAAGGTCTCATCTAGAAAGGGATATATCCTCAAATGAAATCCACAAAGGCACCCAAATAGGGTTTGGATGTGTAAGCTACACAACTATGTACCCCTACATGGGTTATCATAGCTGGATACTCTGCTATAGAACTGAGTAACAATATACAGTGTGCACACCCCTTTACATAGAGTGCACTTCTTAAACTTCATCTTCCCAAAATAGGATAAACACATGGAATGTTGCCCAAAAACACATGCCATTTAACCTATTTTTCCCGAAAGGAAAACTCTCAGATCTCACAAACCCCAGTTTTCTCCCCCATAATAACAAATATTTCCTCTAAGGGACAAATGAAAACATAAATAGGATTTGAAAACATGAAAAAAATCTAAGGTGGATTTGTGAAAAAAAACATAAACACGCCTACCATTGGGTGGACACCTGTAACAACCCAATATTTTATCAGTGGAAGTTCCAATCTTATAATTATGTTATATAATCACATTAAATCACAAGACAATGAACTACTAAGTACAATGTGACCATAAAAAATAATATTATCCTTTCTATGATTTGAATTTCGAAAATCTGATATACATGGTTGTCATCAATAAGATGTTTGGAGACCGATAAGAAAAATTTAATTTTGGGTCAATACTAAATGACCCATATGAATAGTAATTTTACCATTATGAATAGTAATATGACCCTTATGAAGAGTAAATTTTCCAAAAAAATAGTAACCTCACCCATGAATGTATAAATAAATTTTAGGCATCTTATAAGTGATAATATGATTACAGTAAAAGTATTGGTATTTTTGGTTAGTCATACATAATTAATTACAATTAATTAACTTATTTTAATGAAAAATTATTTTTCAAAAATGTGTTCATAAATTTAAAATTTTATTTCTTCTAGTTTTAAGATAATGTTACAAGACCTTATGTAATTTTTGAAAGTATTTTAACATCAGTTATAGTTTTAAAATCTTTATTTTTCAAGTACATTATGATTTATATTAAAAATTAAATTAATCATTCATAGAAAATTATTTTTGAAAAATGGATTTCATTTTTTTATTCTACACTTCAATTAATAGTTTGGGTGAATTTTTGGTATTTTTCTAAAATACATGAATATTTTATGAATAATGAAATACATCAATTTACTATACATATACATTATAAGCTTAATAGAATATTCCTAGAATATTGGATGATGTAAGAAATATTATTTTGATTTCACATGAACTTATTACTATTTTTGTTCATTTATTCATCATTATTTCATGTTTTATGAAAAATAAATAAACAAATGATTAAAATATTAAGAAAACCCTCCTTCCCTCCACTATAAAAACCACCCACACTCCCCTCATCTCTTCACTACTCTCAATCCTTATGAAATCCTTAAATTCTACCCAAATCTCTCCCCAAGATCCTCTACCAAGTCTATCAGCTCTTTGTCTCTTCAAAAGACCGAATCCTCTCTCCTTAAGAGGCTCGGAAGGAAAATTAAATCAAGAGTTAAATTCCCCTTTTCCTTTCTTTCATTTTCTTTTCATGTTCCTTTGTTCATTTTTATTTCCAAAACTATACTCATAAAAATGGCATGAAAACTCTAGTACCATAAATTTACTATAATTGTGTTATGGTAATGGAATAATTCGTTATCATATCTTCTTTCCCCTCTGTTTATAAGAAATAAGTGAAAACACCATCTAAGATGTGTTAATTTATTACATTCAAGGATGGAGGGATATTATTTTCTATTACCATATTCAATTACAATCATGAAAACATTTTTGTGATGGAAACATACTATTAAATATATATTTTATCTTATGTGGTATTTATGAATCCTTTTTCACACATGATTTAGAATAATAATACAAAACAATTTAATTGTTGGAAAAATATCAAAATCAATCAAAGAGTTTATCATTAATGGTTTATATAATGATTCACTATAACTGAAAATAAACATATGAATTTTATTACCATTTAATATTCTGGATGTTCAATAATTTCATATACCTTTAATTTTGGACAACCATTTTCATCCTACATGTCTATCCAAACATGAATATAAGTGAACTGGTCATTAAAACCAAGGAAGAAAATGTTCCCAAAACAATGAAATTGAACCTCTTAACTCATAAAAAAGTACATGAATGAACTTAAAAAGATTATACTAAATCAATAACATGTATTTTAGGTTTTTTAATTATTAATTAATGAACCTAATTTTATTATTCAGGTTATTCATATTAGGCAAAGAACACCATCGTTCTTAAGGTAAGAGATCCTCTCTTTCTCACATTTTTTCACGAATATTCTCTATGTTATGTCCTTTTATGTGTAATTCCTAATTTTGGGGTCTGACTTTTCACCTTACCCATAATTCCCTAATTATATATAAAATATGATAAAACTATTTTCTCTCTCATTAATCCTTCCTAAGTAAACATTATCCCATGTCGATATTCCGTAAATGATTCAACCCGAACCTCCTTTATTCCTACAGGATGCTCAATATTTCTTTCTACACAAATGACGTTACCTTTTCTATTTATGTATATATTATAAATTCTTTGTATACTCTCAAAAATAATGTTTAAAGATCCATTAATCATTATCTTTTGGGGATATACATGTTTTCAAATGATTCCATCCTCAATACTTCCCGACAAGAAAACCCGTTTTAAGGGAACTTCTTGAATCCGTAACCAATTTCAAGTAACATCTACCATATGATTTAAGCCCTAATTTTTTTTTATAAAAATAGTGTTTTTATTTTGAAAACCATCTTGTATCACTTCTTTTTTTTACAAAATATTATTCCCTTTTCTATTTTAAATGATTGTTGTGTTTTCCTTAAAAATGCACTAAAATGTTTTATTGTAAAAGTTATTAAATACACTTTTCAGATGTGGTCACTTATGTTTTCCATCACATACAATGATATATTCCTATTTTACCTTATTAATGTCTATGTATGTTCTAATGCCTACCTTTTATGGATACTTTTATGATACTCCCATTCGTTCTTCTTTATGACTTGATTATGATACCCATTTCATTCCGTGGGTTCCATTATGTTTATGATTATTTATGTGTGATTATATATGTGGAAAGAATATTCATGAACATGTTAATATGGGTGTTCCCCGATATAACTCTAATGAATTGGGTAAAGTTTAGTCTCTTGAGAGGTTATGTGCAATGGTCTTGGTGGTTAGTCTTAACTCTTGATACCATGTGCAATGGTCATGGTGGTTAACCTTGACTTGCAATCCTCTATGTGTAATGATCCATTACTAATGACAATGTCATTATTTATATTTCTTCCACATTTCTATAGAATCATGTTTATACAATCCCATGTTTATGTGTTAGGATTCCATGTCTTCCATGCCTTTTAATTTCATTATTCCATTCCATATAACCCATTTTTAATGTTTTATTACTATTCATTTTCCCATACAGGGCATTTAGCTCATCCCTTCATTCATGTGATCCCTAGGGTACCCTATGAAGATGTAAGTGCTTAATTTAAGTTAGGAGTACTTTATGAAGATTAAATATATATGTGTTTTTTAGTCCCATGTTCTCAATTTTATATACCTAGACATCAAAGACACTAGACTTCATGATCCTTGGCTTATTTTCTCATGCATAATTATGATTAAAATCATGCAATGTTATTCGTAAAAGGGTTGGGTTTCTATAGTTATTACTAGAAGATGGTCTAGTTATTTTTGGAGATTAGGAATAGATAACTTTAGTGAGAACCTTAGAGATGAGACTAAGTATAAGAAAAGATCCCTAAATTTTGGTAAGTAAAGAGTATGTGGGTTATCAAAAAAATACATCCCTATAAGGATATAAATTGGTAGAGGTGGATCTGGCATAGATGTATCTATGGGTAAAATCCAAAAACACCACTTTGAGATAGACTCGAATGGGAACTCGTGCATGATAATGGGCCTTGAAGTTCTCCTTCCTTGACACTTCTGGGGGATGTGATTTGGTAAATTCATGAGTTTTTTTCAAAAAATTTTTAAGGGAATGAAAAAAATACAATAAGAATATAAGTTTAGAAAAATATCAATAATAACCTAGATTGAAAAATAGGGAATCACAAGTTAGGATATACATATCCTTTACATGTTTATCCAATTATGTTCGAAGTTTCAATTTTATGCTCAATAGATAAGTTTTCATGCCCTCTAATTTTATGTTATTTTTCATAGTTAATGGTTGGAAATAGTAGAACATGTGCCGATAATCAATGTGATAGGGAATATGAATATTTACTTAACAATATGACTAATATGATGGGAACGAGTTCTCAAAACATCATGATAGTACTTTCTAAACTAGATAATGTTACGAATAATAACTTGAATCTTGTGGAACACCATCCTCCTCCAAGGAAAGAGAAATTTTCTATTTAATCCTTCATGTGGAAAAGGAATCCCATGTTTTGTGAATCTTATGATCTCCTCCACATTGAAAAGTGGATTAACTCCAACAAAAAGATATTCTATGTCCTCCAATTCTCATAAAGAGAGAATGTCATACTAGAGGTCTATAATTTTTATGGGGAAGCTAATTAGTGGTAGAAACTAATAAAAAATAATAATCCCATAGAGGAAATTGATTCCATGGATTAGGAGTAATTCAAGAGATTGTTATAAAATAATCACCTTCCCCAAACCCTCTTTCTCAAGAAGTAAAGGGACGACCTCATACTCATACTAAAGGAAGATGAGTCAATCAGGGCATATGAAGAAAACTTTACATGTCTAGCTAGGTATTCCACTAGCTTTTCCATAAACACTTAAAGTAAGGTGGATCACTTCTTTAGTGGACTGAAGTTGATTCTATGAGAAGACTTGGTGATTTGAGACTTCGACAACTATGAGGAGATTGTCTGTTGTACCCTCATGGTTGAAATAGAGATCAGATACTTTTAGTGGAATCATTGTCCCTGAAACAAAAAGGAGAAAATGGAATCTAATTTTCACAGTTCTGCTAATAAATTCCTTGATGGAATGAATCCAGATCATCCCTCATCCCAAAATTGTATGAAGAAGCATCCTGGGAACTGTCTAAAGAGAACTAGGAATTACTTAAAATGTAGAAGTTATGGACATATGGTTAAAAACTACCAAAAAGATATGAAAAATCCCACTAATGTGCAAGATTAAAGGATCATTCAGATCAACAGTAATCCAATAGTGCAGTGTTACAACATCAAGGAGCATGGGAATTATGTGAACTATTTCCCTAAGATGAGGGTTGTCGAAGGCAATCAACAACAACCTCCAAGGAAACATGTTTGTTTTTATGCTATCACTAATTATAAGGTGGAGATAGACAATGATGTGGTGGCAGGTACACTAGTTATTCCTTAAAAAATAGCGAATGTACCTTTTGATTCTGGTTCTACCCATTCTTTCATATCTTGAAAGATTTTCAGAACGTTTCAAACACCACCTCAAAATTTTGAGGATATATTATCTATGAGAACAGTGAATGGGGAAATTATTTCATCCAGGGTTTATAACTCCTCCCCAGTTAACGTTTTAGGATTTAACCTCCCATAATATCTCATCATACTTACTTTAGTAGAGTTTGAATCTATCATGCACATGTATTGGATATATTTAGACAAATCCAACATCAACTGTCAATAATGGTAGATCACTCTTCAAATCCTATAGAATCCTCTAATTATTTACAAGTGTAAGGAGGAAGATAAATATCCTTTTGAATCATTTTATCAAGTATGGATATTAATTATTTATGAGGAAGCATGTCTACCTCAAATGGTTGAGGCAAAGGAGAGAATACTGCTTGAAGACATGCCCATCAAGAGGGATTACAATGATGTATTCCTAGAAGAGTAATCTAGTCTTCATCTTGATCAAGAGTTTGAGTTCTCAATTGAACTTATTCCTAGATCTCTTAGTATATAAAATAAACCTTATATAATGGACACCGTAGTCTTAGAGAAGTTGAAGAAGCAGTTATAAACGAATCTGGGGAGTAGTTTTATACGCCCATGTTCATCACCATGGGTTGATCCAATCCTCTTCATAAAGAAGAAGGATGGATCAATGCGCCTCTACATTGATTATCATGATCTCAATAAAAAAATGATAAGGAAAACGTATCCCTTTCCATGGATAGATGAACTATTAAATCAGATTCGTGGGTTCAATTATTTTTCTAAGGAGGACCTTCGGTCGTGATGTCACCAATTAAAGGTGGGGAAGGAAGATATTCCCAATACTACCTTTCGAATGAGGTATGGATACTCTATGTTCATAGTGATGCGTTTTATAATCATTAATTCTCTAAAAAATTTCATGGATTTAATTAATAGAGTCTTTAGAGATTACCTTGACAAATTTTTGGTAGTCTTTATCGGTGATATTCTGATGTACTCCAAGAGAAAGGAGGAACATGAG
The DNA here is from genome assembly GCA_963277665.1 of Viscum album. NCBI lineage: Eukaryota > Viridiplantae > Streptophyta > Magnoliopsida > Santalales > Viscaceae > Viscum > Viscum album. The sequence continues at coordinate 164,897,327 of OY728167.1, forward strand.
ATGCATTTGGGTACTGTGTTAAATACATTTATAAGGGATAATTTGTATGAAAATTATAGTAAATGTGAGTTCTTGATGGAGGAAGTATCGATTTTGGGGTATGTTATCACCAGTAAAGAGATATCTGTGGACCCTTCTAAGACAAAGGGTATCAAAGAGTCGCCCTGGACAACATTTTTAATAGAAATACACAAATTTATAGGTATATCTTAGTATTATCTATGATTTTTGAAGAACTTTTCAGGATTTTCAAACCCAATGACCAAGCTGACATGGAAGGGAGTAATGTTTTTTTAGACTCAGGAATGTGAAGATTGTTTTGTAAGGTGTTGAAAAAGAGGATGACCACTGTGCCAACAATCACTGTCCCAACTAATGGAGAACTCTTTGTGGTGTAAATTGATGTTTGAAAGAAAATATTAGGCTGTCTTCTGATGCAAAAGGATAAATTTATAGCCTACACCTCAAGAAAAATGAAAATCCATGATAAAAACTATCCTACGCATGATCTTGAATTGGCAGTTGTGATCATTGTGTTAAATCTCTGGCGGCATTATCTATCTGGGGAGAAGTGTGATATATATACTGATCCCAAGAGTCTCAAATATATATTCACAAAAAAAGAGCTTAATATTCACTAGAAAATATGGATATATATCATCATGGATTATGATTGCTCAATCCACTACCATCATATTAATGAAAATAAGGTGGAAGATGCTCTAAGTAGAAAGGATCCTAAATCTTTATAAAGGATGAGAATTTAAAATGATACAATCTTCATAGATTTTAAGTGAATGGAAATGGGAATCCATCAAGGAGGAACATCATAAATCCTTTATCAAATTGTTTCTCAGCCATCCCTCATGGTGAAATAAAGGATTCTCAATGAAAAGATGTGGAAATTCAGAAAAGGGTGGAATCCCTTAAAAATTGGAAATCCTTTGAGATCATGTTTGATGAGGGGGGAGTTGTATGATTTTGGCCCCAATTATGTGTACCGTCTGATCTAGAGATAAATAAGTATCTTTTTAATGATGCAAATAACTCAACCTTCTCTATTCACACATGGATCACAAACATGTATCGAGATCTCTGAGAGAACATTTGGTGCGACAATATGAAGAAGGGGATTGTTGAGTATACCTCAATGTTCCTGGTATGTCAAAAAGTGAAGGTTGAAAGATAGAATTATTTTATTATGATGTTAACACTACCCATACCATCGTGGAAGTGGGATAAAATCACTATATACATTTCCATAGGACTTCAATGGACATCTAGAGGCAACAATTCTCTATGGGTCATTGTGGGTCGTCTTAAAAAGATAGATCACTTTATCGAAATTCGAGAGGTCATCTAATTAGATCAAAATTCACAGATATATTTCAAATAGGTGGTAAGGCTTCATGGTGTACCACTATCTATTTTAACCGACAGAGATCTGATATTCACCTCGATGTTCTGGAAAAGTATCCAACATGCTCTAAGCACATAACTGAACTTCAGTACAGCCTACCATATTTAAACTATCTACCAATCTGAGTGAACTATTAAGACACTAGATGATATATTGATAAAATTTTTAATGGACTTCAAAGGAGTATTGGACCAAAATCATCCCCTGGTCAAATTCTCCTACAACAATAGTGTCCACTCGAGAATCTGAATGACACCATTCGAATCCCTTTATGGAAAAAGGTGTTGAACAATAGCTTGTTCGGATGAAGTTTATTAGCATAAGTTTCTAGGACCCAAATTGGAAATGAAATGGTGGAGAAGGTGAAAAACATTATGTAGCATAGTAAAGAAGCCCAAAGATGACCAATTATTTATGAATACAATCACCAATGAGACAATGAGTTCAATGTTGGAGACATGGTATTTCAATGCATATATCTATGGAAGAAAGTCATGACGTTTGGGAAAAAAAGTTATTTCCAAGGTACATTGGCCCCTTTGAGATTCTTGATTGTGTCAGAGCTATGAACTTCCACTTACCATGTCCATTTTACACAATGTCTTTCATGTATCCCTTTTAAGGATGTACATACCAGAACCTTCACATGTACTATCTTCAGAGGCGGTACAGTTGGAGAATGATCTTTCTTATGAGGAGCAGCGAGTGAAGATATTTGATTACAGAGATAATGTTCAATGTAACATGACTAATCACCTGGTCAATTTACTATGTAAGACCCATATGAACAAAGAGGAGACATGGGAATGGGTGGAGGCAATGAAGGAAAAGTGCCCACACCTTTTTATGGCTTAAAATGTAAAACACATTTCGAGGGTGAAATTTTATAAGGGGGAATAATGTAACAACAGAATATTTTATGAATGGAAATTACCTTCTCTTAATTATGTCTTATAATCTCATGAAATCACAACACAATGAACTATGAAGTACTATGTTACCTTTAAACATAATATTGTCACTTCTATGATTTGAATTTCAAAAATCCGACCTACACAGTTGTGATCTGTAAGAAGTTTGGAGTCTGAAAAAGAAAACTTAATTGTTGGTGAATAGTAACTAAGCATTATTAATAGTAATGTTACACTTATGAATATTAAATCGACCAAAAAAATTGTAATGTCACCCATGACTTTATAAATTAAATTTTGGAATCATATAAGTGATAATTTGACCATTGTAAATGTATTTTTATTTATTGTAAGTCATAAATAATTAATTACACCTAATTAATTAATTTAAAAAAAATTAATTTTCTTAAAATTTATTCATAAATTAACAATTTTTTGTCTTTTGGTTTTATGATAATTTTATAATACCTTATGTAATTTTTGAAAGCATTACAAAATCATTCATAGTTTTAAACTCTGTATTTTTCAAGTAAATTATTATTTTAACTGAAAATGACATTAATCAAACATAGAAAAATATTTTGTAAATATGGATTTCATTTTTTTATTCTACAAGTTGAAAAATTGTTAAGGTAATTTTTTGGGATTTTTCTGAAATACTTGAATTTTTTATGAATACTGAAATGCGATAAAATACCGTATATCTATATTATAAGCTAAATGGACCAATGGATGATGTAAGAAACCTTATATCGAATTCAAATTCACTTATTAATATTTTTGGTCATGGAAACATCACTATTTCTTGTCTTATGGAAAAATAATAAACTAATGGTTAAAATATTAGGAGAACCCTCCTTCCCTCCACTATAAAAACCACCCACACCCCCTCTTCTCGTAACTATTCTCAAGCCTTATGCCTTCCCTAATTTCTATCCACCTCTATCCCCAATATATACTCCCCCATTTCTACCATCACTTGGTATCTTAAAAAGACCAAATCCTCTCCCCTTAAGAGGCTCTCAAGGAAGATTAAATCAAGAGGTAAATTCTTTTTTTTCTCTTTCATTTTCTTTTCAAATTTCTTTTTTCACTTTTCTTTATTAACCTCTCCTCATAATAATGGTATGAAACATCTAGTACTATACAGGTACTATAATTTTGTTATTATAATGGGATAATTCATTATAGTATCTCCTTTACCCTCCTTTCATAAGAAATAAATGAAAACACCATCTGAGATGTATTAATTTATCACATTCAAGGACAAAAGTTATAAATTTCTGTTATCATATTCAATTATGGTCATGAAACCATTGTTATGATTGAAACAGACTATTCAAAATTTATTTAGCCTATGTGAGGTTTTGGAATCATTTTCCATACATGGTGTAAAATAATAAAACAAAACAAGTTAATTATGACAAAATAGTGAAATTAATCCAAGAGTTTATCATTAATGTTTTATATAATGATTACCCTTCCCTCCAAATAACCAAATGAATTTTATGTCCATTTAATATTATTTATGCTCAATAATTTCATATAAATTCAGTTTTTAAAGACTATTTTCATCCGACGTGTTTATTGAAACATGAATATAAGTGAACCGATCATTAAAACAATGAAATAAAATAAAGCCAAAAAATGATATTGAACCAATTAAATCATCAAAAAGGACATGAATGAACTGAATAAGTTTATACTATATCAATAAAATTTACTTAAGGTTATGTAATTATTAATTAAGGAACCCAATTTGATTATTCAGTTCATTAATATTGGTTTAAGAACACCACCATGCTTAAGGTAATGGATCCTCTCTTTCTCACATTTATTTAAGAATATCTTCTATGTTATGTCCTTTTATGCATAAATCATAATGTTGGGGTGTGATTTCAAACCATCCCCATACATCCCTCATGATTTATAAAACATGATAAACCCATTTTATCTCTCATTAATCCCTCATATGTACACCCGATACCTTGCCGATATTCCGTGAGGGATTCTACCCGAACCTCCTTTATTCCTTTGGGTTTTTCGATCATTACTTCTACCCAAATGATGTCATCTATTATAATTATTTTCATATTATAAATTCTGTGTATACTCTCCAAACACATTTATCATGCTACATTCATCATTCACTTTCAGGGATATACATGTTTTTAAATGATTCCATCCTCAATACTTCCTGATAAGAAAACCCATTTTAAGGGAACATCCTGAATCTGTACCCAATTTCAAGTGCATTGTACCATATTTTTTAAGCCAAAATTTTTTTTAGGAACCCAAATTTTTTATTATGAAAACATTCTTGGATCACTTTTGTTTTTGTACAAAATATTATCCGCATTTCTATTTTAAATTAGTGTCAGTGTTTTCCTTTAAACCACACTAAATGTTTTAATGCTAAAAATTTTTAAACAGTATTTTCACACGTTGTCATTTATGTTTGACATAAATTACCATGATTTATTCCTATTTTATGTTATTAATTTCCATGTATGTTATAATTCCTATCTTTCATGGACAGTTTTATGATACACCCAATCATTATGCTTTATTACATGATTATGATAACCGTTTCTTTCCATGGGTGACCTTATGTTTATTATTGGTTATGTATGATTATATATGTGGAAATAATATTCATGAAATTGTTAAGATGGATACACCCAGATAGAGCTTCAATGCGTTGGGTATATTTTAGTCTCATGAGATGTTTTGTGCAATGGTCTTGGCAGTTAGTCGTGACTCGGGCTACCATGTGCCTTGGTCTTGGTGGTTAACCTTGAATTGTGATCCTCTCTTTGCAAAGATCCTTGAATCATGATAAATTCAAGATTTACGTTGATTCCAAATTTCTATTAATTCATGTTTATATATTCTCTTGTTTATGGGTTATGATTTTATTTGATCCATGCATTTTATTTTCATTATACTGTGCCTTGTAACCCATGTTTTAATGTTTTATTACAATGTTTTTTCACTTACTAGGATTTTAGCTCATCCCTTAGTTCATGTGATCCACATGGTAGCCTTTACTGATGTAAGGGATCAAATTAAGTTAGGATCTATTTATGAAGATTAAATAAACAAGTGTTTTTTAGTCCCATGTTTTCAATTTTATTTACCTATTATTCAAAGACACTAGAATTCATGACCATTGGATTGTTTTCTATTGAATAATTATTCATAAAATAATTTAATGTTACGTGAAAAAGGTGAGGGTTTCTATAAAATTATCATATCTTATTTTGATTTTGTGGTCTTTGGTTTCCACACATTGATTCATCACATTGAGGGCTTTTCGAAGGTACCCATCTCTCCTTCCATCTCTCTCTTTATCTTCCTATCTCTACAACTTTATATCTTATGTCACACGAAGGAAGAGTTATAGGATGGGATTCGACAATATGGAGGAGGAAAAGAGATGAAATAAAATTAATGAAAAAATAAAAGAAAAAGAAAAAGAAATGAAAAAGGGCCGCAGGCCGGCCCCAACTCCCAACATGAGTTTATAACTCTCTCTGCTAAAGTCACCATTCTAGACTCAACAGTAAAGAAAAAATCTCATTCTAATGGTCTGTTAAAAATATATCACCAAACAAACCTACTCGAATAATTTAATTTTTAATTAACTAAATATTTATTCTTAATTATTTCTTCAATACTCAAACAACTCAAATTTACACCAAACTCAAATATTTTTGTAAACACCCCATTACAAGACCAATAGAGGGGTCAAAAAAATCATCCAATATCACCTGCTAGAATAAAATCACCATTTTCCCCATATACAGGCAACTGAATAGAAAAACTCAATTTTTTACTGAAAACTACTGTCCGGAAAAAAATGATTCCTTACAAACACCACACCATAATACTTATTATCCCCAAGATGCATGGTGAAAGGATGGGAAACCAAACTCTCAACCCGAGTAATAGCACTTCCAAGATATATGGAATTTCCAATGACCTGTCTTATAGCTTCCAAATATGTCTCCTATATGAAAGATGTTTAAATGTGACCGATATGGTACTCCCCACCATTGGAATACCCTTATCACCTTCTCACAAAAAAACCCTAAGCTCAAATCCCTTGGAAAACACCGAATTTAAATTTAAAGTGAGGGTCACCAACCTAAAATGGCCAATGGTGCACCCCAACCATATGGATTATCATATAGTCCTACTTGAGAACAACCTAAATAGGTTCCCATCCTCAAATAGGGAATAAAATTAATAAATAAAAGGGAAATAGGCATACGGCTGATGTTCTTCCAACATAATCATGACAGATCAAGAAAGAGCATGATTATCTCTAACATTAGTACACTAAGATTCTGCAAAAATGGTGTATACCTCTCCCTTTGATCCATGGTCACCATCCTATCAATAAATTACTAGGATTCAACCATGGGTAAACATTATTATGGTTCTCTACTTATTTCCGATGTTATATCTATAATAGAGGAACATTCCAACCAAACTTTCAGAAAGAAATCCCACAACAAGTCTTAAAATCATCGGTCCTCAACTTTCACATGGCCACCACTGATTTATATTCAAATGATACCATGTTCAACAATTATATACTTTACACACATGACTCATATGCCATCAAGTCATCCATTACATGGATAAAATGATTGAGTTTCATGAAACATCAATCTCAATAAGCCATAATCATTCTTGGAACCCCTCTTCAAAATTGATAACCTCACATGTGCCACGATTTACTCCACAACATCCCATCACCTGATGTCATCCCAGTCACAATATTTTATCCATACTCAGAGTAAATTATCAATAGTGGAAACACTGGTCTATCAGGTCAGACACTCAAACAATCCTACCCATCGAATCTAGTCTAAAAAACACCAACACCCAAAGTGCTTACCGAAATATGATGACATAAACATGCCTATAACAAAAAAACATGAGCACTGATCATGAATCAATCAAAAAATGAGCAGAAAACCAAGATCACTACATTAAAATGAATCCAAAAAAATGGGCCAGACTATTACATAGCATTCCATTATAAAATAGGCATCATCCTACAACGGTCTGAATGAAAACTCAGGGCCTCTAGGTTTACCACATATCCATATTGAATAAGTCTCACAAATGAGTCACCAGGTCTAACCATATAGCCCAAAATATCAACACCTCTAAAAATTAGTTAATTTTCACAAGACCCTGTGAGGATCAATGCTAGAAACAAGATCTACAAGGGCCCTCATCCTCATCAAGCATCCTTAGAAGGAACTACTCCTTAGAGGTCACGATACCAAAGAATATGAGAAACTAAATTGACAATAATTGGGCATCCATATACAAGAATACACCATAGAGGTATTGTTCGTAATAAAGGTCCTAGTATTCATCGACATTGTACTCAGATATATTACTAGAGAACAACAAACTTGAAAAAAACATCCTACAAGGGATAAAATAGAAAGGCGTCACATGTCGTATCAACCTACATGGTCACTACACCTCCTCCTCATGAGGATTGAGTAATATTCCTAAAAAAATGCCTCAATGTAGATACACATAACCTACCATTAGAATGAAATATATATGTGTAAGTAGTCCCAACTTAGTAGGTATCTATAATCAATAAAATCACATACTAGTAGGACTATATGGTGTGAATCCTACGTGCCTAGTATAATGCATGAGACACCTCTTGCCTTTTCTATCAAAGAGTCAAAATCCATATACGACCTCTTACCAATGTCCAAGATCCAAAGATAAAAAATAAATCCTAACATACACACAACAGGTGTGTCACTCAGTAGAAATATCATATAAAATGGTAAAATCATAAATCAGAACAACAATCCCATACCCTACGAACCAGGACTTCCTACCAGAACAGGTGTTCTCTACACACCTTCCCAATATCAATCATAGTTTCGGAGAAATTCTTAATACTCTTTTCTACCTAATCCCAAATAGTAAAAACAAGGAGAAGAAAAACTCTAATACCACTTTGTAACATCCCAAACCAAATGAAACTGAAATGGTGCCCCGAGCCGGTTGGTTACTAGGCCTTAAGAGCACATCCCCAGATGTAAGAGGCTTTCGACAAGTAGTGAAGGTGTAATGGTTGTACAATGGGGAGACTATAATGTCATACCAGATTATGAAAAATAGAAATAAATAAGTATTATACATAGTAGAATATAAAAGGAGAGAGGAAGCAGTAAATAACTGAAATAAAAACATGCTAAAACAACTAAAATGCTACAAAATCCCAAATAACAATGAAATACAATACAACATTACTCACCCACAAGAATGAATATACAAATAGAAAAACCACAAAATAAATTTAATGTAAATGTATAAGGCTCTACTACTAATTCTGAGCCAGACCACATACCCGATCTCCAAACATTGTCAAATTGCCCCGAATCGATCAGAAGAACGACATGAGAAGCTTTGCTCGATCACAAAACATTGGGCGTCACCCCTATCCATCATAAAACTCATTCTCATCTTGAAAGACAAACATAAGCTATACACATACACTGAGTTTCATGTTTATGGGCGAGAAATAATCATAGTAGGTCACCCCAACAAGTAACCTATAAATGTTATGTTATAATTCTATGCAAAAGAAAAGTGCTTAAACAAGTAGATACACCACTGAAATGGTAATAAGCACTAATATGTGAAACCACAGTCGAACCCCGAGTGTGTAATCTCGACAAAATATGAGCATTCCTATATGGATATCCATATATATATATATGTATACTGTTATAGTAGCATACCTATACATATATACCTAAATAAGAATATTCATCGGTACGTGAAATCAAATAACATGAAAACCAATATACTGTTGATACTTGGGTCTGTAATCTCGATTTCTTGGAAATATCTTACAATGGTATTGAGCTGGATGCCATGACAATAAAGTTTTGTATCATTAAGTCTATCTATGGGTTTGTAATCCTAATCGAAATATACCTGCTTAGACAAACACCAAAAATTTCTCTAATCAAGCTACGTCACCTCAGCTGGATACTTGTCCTGCACCTGTGTTCACCCTTACTTCCCTCGAATCACTTACTAGGATACAGTATAATTAAGTTAAGTCCTAGGAAAAAGGATACCGTGTACTGATAGTCAATTATGTAATGAAGGATTCTAGGGAGTACATCTGGGTATCCTTCTAAGGGTCACTGAGTCATTTGACATGCTATTGAGGTATGTGAATCTAGTATAATGTATGATCCATTGGTCTCGATCCATAGGTGGTCATGAAAATTTGAAATTTGATAATTTCCAAACGGTCTATACCAGGTGCGCACTAACACAAAAAGGTCATATTCCTGGGATACTAGTGCGGGCTGTACTGGTATGTAAACCACATACATACATCACCAGGGGAAACACTCATGGTCTATCACTTTCCCCAAATCCAAGAGCTCTAATGGTATCGTGGAAAAAATCAAGGAATCTCTCATGGTATTCCTACCCCAAAGGCTCTCACTATCCTTTGGAATCCAAATGTGGAAGCTCACATAGTCTTCCTACTTAAAGGTAATAATGGTCCTTTGGAAACCAATATGGATGATGACACAATATTTATACTCTAATAGATCAACAGTCGAATAATGGGAAACTTCTCTGCTCATCTCGAATATATATATATATATATATATATATATATATATATATATATATCACAATATATATACATATAGGCTCAATAGACATGTCCCCAGTAACACCTATAGGTATAAAAGTAAATATCAGAAAAAATGTGGCTCTGAAGCTGGATCCCATGAAAGCATGTATGGGCATCACAACTAGTAATATAGATCATAAGAAGAAAATCTGATCATCCAAAAAGAATGAAATATGCCTCAAATCAACCTCAACATCCACCAACCAAAAATCCCCTTTGGTAAACATCACTGCAACAACAATAATCATGTGAAATAATATACAAAGAGTGAGGGTGGCCCAAATTCCCATCCCAACTTTAAAACCACACCCCCATGGGATTAATAGTTTAGAATGGGTTCTATGGTAACACCCACTACCAACTCTTCCCAAAATCAACATACTAGATCTTGGTCGGTCAAACAATGGGAACCCACTGGGTCTATCTTGTCAGCACTGAGAGGCATCCTACTCAGGATCCTCAAAATGATACTCAGGTATAGGGATTCTACAAGGGACACCCTAGATCAACATATAAGAAAAGGCATACCTCATGGGATTTTTCATATCCAGAGAGAAGATACAGGCATCATACAAGGGATCATCTTGGTCAAAACATTAAAGGATGAATCATATATTAGTTACTCGATAATAACTATTCTCACAACTTCTTAGGCCAGAAGGGAACATCTCACAAGGTAGACATCCTCAATGAAATGTCATGAAGGCATCATTAATATGATATAGCTCAAGGATCATCTCAAATCATGATGTCAACTAGTTTGGTTTCCACACCAAACTGATCATTAATGTCGAGTTTCTCTATCAGTAGATGACTGAATTTGAAAGCAAGAGGAAGAACATAACCATTTAGGTAAAATCCCCCAAAACCCATTAGTAGGCCTTAGAATGCTCCATGAGTTTCAAAATCATGATCTACATTGGAAAATAATACGGATGGACTACTGTCGCGTCCAATTACAACTTCAGTCCATGAAAACATGAAAAACCCAGAAAGGGTTTAAAAGGGGTAGTACACGATGTGTCAACCTCGATAAAAGACATGTACTCCCAATGCACCACGTGGTCATGTAGTCTTGATGGAATAGAATTATAAGAGACCTAGGTATAAGACATGTGAAACAGGTACACATAATATACCCAACATGGGGTACATGCCCATGTCCCTTAATTGGCCATGATGTTTACTTGGATAGTCCCTGTACTTTTACAAGGCGTACTACCCAAACGGGGTCTGACTGTGTATGCTACTTGTTCATGTACCCATATATGGGTTCACCTAGCCAGAAACTCGGATACATGACCTATTACCTATCATGACCAATCCTTGGGGCCTGTGCCGTGACTACTCCAAGCCCGCCTTCTATAGGCCAGGGGCTGGCGACTAGCACCAAAGGCGTAAATCCCAACAAAAGGGAAGGCATTGCCTTTATATAAGAAAAAAACACCACAGAGTATGCAAGATGAAGTAAACACTAAGTAAACTGAGTACAAAAGTATATTCAGGAAAGTAAATGGGCTAGTATACAAACCCAAATGAAAGTACAGTGCAACAGTAAAGACAGAACAACTACAATAAAGTAATCCAGCAACCACCGAGTCATCCTACGGATATCCCACCTGAAAGGTGGGTATAGATGATCTCCTCAGCTTATTGGGTCTGGCCGTCCACTCCATGTATGTCCCGCTAAGTGTTCCACCTCCAGGTACCATCTCGCTCCACTAGACTCCACCTTGATTAGCGCTGTCTGTCATCTGCAACCAACACAACATAGTACGGGCATAGGCCATGCAAGGGTGAGTATACGATACTCAGTGGAGTCCCCGAGACCCCCAAAGGCCTCCCAGAATCCAGAAAGGATGAACCAAAAAGGAAAGATACAAATATGAAGTATCAACCAACACAACATAGGTATATTCCCATACATATACCTATGTCATCAATTCCAGTTTGGCTCCAACATCAGAGCCCAAGTTCAACCCAGTCCACATAGGAAAGTACAACCCAATCCACACAGAAAATCACAACCCAATACACACAGGAAAGAAAGTCAATCATATCGAAGATAATGATTGAAAGTTAAGACTCATCTCACATAGGTATACTATTTACGAAGAGGGGTGGAGATGATTAGATGTACCATATGAATCATCTCCTCTGCCGAACCCATGCAGGATCCAAGTACAGAAGTCATCGTTACCGAACCCACGTAGGATCCAAGTAAAATAAACATCGCAACCAAACCCACGTAGGATCCATGTACAGCCATCATCACTGCCAAACCCATGGAGGATCCAAGTACAGTCGTCCTCGCTGCCGAACCCACGTAGGATCTAAGTATATTCACCATTTTCATCGCAGTCGCAGCCAGATCTAGGGTTCCCGCACACATCACGCTTGATTCCGGGAGGGTCCGCTCCACAAGCCAAGGGATCAATACATCAACTATCATGAAGAACAAAGTTGATGTATCCCATAGTTCCATCCCACCTCATAGGGGAAAAACCAAGAAAACTATGCCCAAGTCACAGAGAACAATTCAACCAAGCCATTTTCCAAAAGTACACGGCGTGTAGGTAAGTGATACATGTCGTGTCTTCAGACATCGGGTACTAACCATGTGATACGGCCCGTTTCGCAGGGCTGGTCATGAAGATATGTAAATAAAAGGCATGTAGTATGGTTACATGCCGTGTCCAAACCTCTAGGGTCGGTTCCATGTGCGCTAGACATGCCTGGCCGTGTGGTGGAGTACATGCCCGTGTACTCCCCCCCGTGTCCGTGTATTTTCAGAATACACGCCGTGACACTTGGCCGTATGGTTCTGCCCATGTCCGTGTATCACCTAGATTACATGATGAGCCTCGCGAAGCCGCTTCTGCCATGGTGGTGGTGGTATACGATGTGCCTCGTGGACGCATGGTTCTTCCCGTGTCCGTGTATCTCCCGGATTACACACCGAGCCTCGTGAAGCTGCTTCTGCCTTTCAATGAAGATAATACACGACGTGCCTCGTGGATGTGTATTTCTGTCCATGTCCGTGTATTTCCCAAGAATACACGCCATGTCCATCGAAGTCTCCTCTGTCGAACTGTGTGGACAGTACATGCCGTGTGACCAGTGTCACACGCCTTTTGTCACTTCTTCCGATTTCTATTACTCCTGACACTGAACACTTGTACTACACGGCATGTGCTTTGGAAGGACACGCCATGTATTCTGGAATTTTCTAGAAACGACACCTCTGGACAGCACGCCTCCCGAGGCATCCGTTCTTCATTCTGATGAACTATTTTCTACAAAACCTCCACTCCCAGGTCCTCCTGAGGTTGGGAGGCCGTTTCCGATGTTTTTGGGCCTCCGATTGGCTCTGAAAACGTTCGTTGATTCACCGCTCAATAATAGTAGGAGAACACCATACAACAAATATGGTGGAGGAATCAGATCTTGTTAGTTTGGTCCGGTTCTTTTCGCTTTATTTTGATAGAAAATGGTTTAGAGAAAACCAATAACAGGGAAGGAAAAACAACGTTGCTCAATCATAAACACACCCCTACCTTGAAGGAAGTTCGCGGTTGTCTAGCGCCGCAGACGATGGCGTTGATTCCGTCATCGTCGGTTTGCACCCGAGGAAACGTCGTCTTCTCTTTTATCACGGAGAGAAGATGAAGATTGCGCATCGGTCGCCAATTCATTCTTCACTTGAAGATATGACATTCTTCGTGGGAGGATTGATGTTCTTCTAAAGAGAAACTTCCTTCTACTTTTTACAAAAAAGCTCCCAACAATTTCTCCCATCCCAACATGTCCTAAATAAACAAAATCATAGAGTAGTGCTATTATTTTATTAACACAAGTAATTTAAATTTCAAAATTCAAAACACTTAATCAAATTAATTAAAGTGATTGAATTCATTAAATAAAGGGTTGGCAAGTGTTAATGAGGGAGAGAGAAGGAGGTGAGTGTTCTCACATTAAAGGGTTGTTAACAAAATAAAGAATAGGGTTTTAGAGGAGTTAGGGAATGTGAAGGGTTGGGCTCGTGTGGGACCCACCCCACCTTTATCCTTTCATGGGTAGTAAGAAACTAGTGGGGCCCACCCCAACTCCCACACCTAGGATAAACCACTTAAGTTAGGAATATAATTAGTACGGAAAATTTTATTCAGTTCTTTATTAATCCCTAAAATTTAACAACTCGTCCCGAGAAAACACACCTTTGGTAAACGCCCTCTTAAAAAATTACTCCCACTGCGGTTTCATCGGTGCCCTTAGATTTCGATTTCAAGCACCGGTTCGAAATATAGGAAAAATCGCTCATTCGTTCACTGAACGTACCTGATCTAAACTTCTGAAATTGATTCCGGGCACACTGGTCCTTAGAATCAGTTGTCGTCAGAAACTGCGTACTCGTAGAATCCCAAAGAATTTAAGAAAAAAATTTCCTTGAAATTTATGGGTCTTTACATTACTCCCACCTCTGGGCTTTACATCCCCGTAAGGATACATCATAAACTAGGGAAACAAATGAAGGTACTGTGCATGAATCTGAGCCTCTCACTCCCATGTGCTCTCCTAGAGGTTCCCGTGCTGCCACCTGATCCACACCAGAGGAATCGACCGCCCACGTAGGACCCGCTCCGGTCGATCCTCAACCTCCACTAGGACCTCCACAAATGTATCATCATCATAAACTTCCAGCTAACAGTGATCAATGATATGCATTGGGTCATGCACGTATCTCCTCAGCTGAGATACGTGGAAGACGTCGTGCACCCCGTGCAACTAAGGTGGAAGAGCCAGACGATAAGCTACCTCACCAATCCTGCTGAGAACCTGGAATGGTCCGATGAAGCATGGAGATAACTTGCCGCCTCGGCCAAATCTCTATTATCCATGTCAAGGTGAGACCCATAAGAAAATGTGGTCACCATCCTAAAACTCTAGTGGTCTCCGCCTCCTGTCCGCATAGGACTTCTGTCGGCTATGAGCAGTCCTCATCCGCTCCTGGATGATCTGTACCTCCTCCATCATGGCCCGGACCATCTATAGTCCTACAAGTGCTGACTCCCCGGGGTCTGTCCAGCACAGAGGTGATCTGTAAGGTCGGTTGTACAATGCCTCGTATGGTGCCATCCCGATTGTGGAGTGGTAGCTGTTGTTGTTCTCAAAATCCACCAAGGGTAGGTGATCCTTCCAGCTTCGAACAAAGTGAAGGACACATGCATGGTGCATTTCCTCGAGAGTCTTAATGGACCTCTCCGTCTGGCCATTCGTCTGAGGGTGAAAGGCAGTGCTCAGGCGTAGCTGCGTCCCAAATGCCTCTTGCAACCCCTTCCATAGTCGGGAAGTAAAGCGAGTGTCTCAATCGGAGATGATAGATGATGGCACACCATGAAACCGTACGATCTACTAAATGTAGAGGCGTCTCATGCTCTGCACTTAGCCCCTCTCTCTGATAGGTAAGAAGTGGGATGACTTGGCGAGTCGGTCGACAATCACCCAAATGGAGTCATGTCCTCTAGAAGAACGTGGAATAACCATCATTAATTCCATGGATATCATGTCCCACTTCCACTCCGGGACCTCTAGGGGCTGTATCAAGCCTGCTACTACCTGGTGCTCTGCCTTCACCTACTAACAGGTGAGGCATCGTGAAACGAACTCTGCCACAACCTTCTTCATACCCGGCCACCAGTGCTGTTGTCTGAGATCCAGGTACTTATTTGCTACTCCTGGATGTACTGCCAATGGGGAAGTGTGAAACTCCCTCAGAACCTCCTCCTATAATGCAACTGCTACCATGGTACGTCCTCTGAAAAGGATGGCATGCTCTCCACCTAAAAAAAATCCATTAGATGCATGTCCTGTGGAAATCTATGCACGTCGCATCTCATAGTCAACATCCCCACACTGTGCCTCTCTAACCCACTGAAGTAGTGAAGAAGTGACTGTGAGGGACTGAAGGAAGGATTCCCCATCTATATCCATGAAGGATATCTACAAAGCGGTTGACTGCTCATTCGCCTCTCCAAGTAGCTGAATGCCCGACCTCCTGCTGAGAGCGTTAGCTACTATGTTACCCTTAATAGGAGTATAGACTGTCTAAAATTCATAGTCCTAAAGGAACTCGATCCATCACCGCTGTCTCAGGTTTAGGTCCTTCTGTGAGAAGATGTACTTGAGACTCTGGTGGTCAGAGTAGACTGTAAAGCGCTCACCCATCATATAGTGCCTCCACATCTTCAAGGTGAAGACCACTGCTGCTAACTCCAATTCATGGGTAGCGTAGTTCTGCTCATGATGCCTCTACTATAATGATCCATAGGTGATCACTGCCCGCTCTTGCATCAGGACACAACTGAGTCTGGTCCCTGATGCATCGCAGTAAACTACGTACCCTACTCCCTCCTCCGGTAGCCTCAAGATGGGTGCACTGGTCAATCTCTGTCTCAACTCTTGGAAGCTCTGCTGACATCTATATGACCACACAAAGGGTTTCCCCTTCTTTTTCAAAGCTGAAAGGGGTGATTCAACTCTAGAGAAGTCTAGCACAAATCTCTGATAGTACCCATCCAGACTTAGGGAACTTCGCACCTCCATCACGCTCCTGGGTGGCTCCCAATCTAGCACTACCTCGATCTTCGCAGGATCCACTGCAACTTCCACCTCAGAGATGATGAGACCCCAAAAGTGGACCTCTTGCATCCAGAACTGACACTTAGAGTGCTTACCATATAGCTGGTGCTCTCGGAGTGTGTCCAGTACAACCCACAAGTGGTAGGCATGCTCCTCCTCAGTAGTCGATTAAATCAATATGTCGTTGATGAAGACTACGAAAAATCGATCAAGGTAAGGCTCGAAGATCCTATTCATGAGACTCATGAACACTGCTGGAGCGTTGGTTATGCCTAAAGGAATAACCAAGAACTCATAGTGGCCATACCGACACCTGAATGCCATATTCTTCACATCCTTGTCTCTAACTCTGAGCTGATGATAGTCTGACCTGATGTCTATCTTCGAGAACCATCGTGATCCCTTGAGCTGATCGAAGAGGTCGTCAATCCTCATGAAGTGGAAACATGTTCTTCACAGTCACCTGATTTAGGCGATGCTAGTCGACACAGAGTCGCAAGCTCTCGCCGCCTTCTTGGAAAACAAAATCGGGGAAGCCCAGGGTGAAACACTGGGTCAGATGAATCCCTTGCCCTGCAAGTTCCCCAGATGTACCTGTAGCTCTCGAACCTCAGCGGGAGCCATCTGATATGATGGAGTTGATATCAGGGCTATCCCGGGGTATAGTTCAATATAGATGTAAACCTCTCTACAAGGAGGTAGTCCTAGAACGCCGTCAGGAAAAATGTCCGCATACTGATCCACCATAAAAGGAAAACTCGGACTCCGCACGTCAACTGCTCCTAGGATGAGACTAGCCAACTGATGAGTGATCGGCTGTCCTATCCTCTGCATGAGTCCATCCTGCACTGAAAAAGGCTCCCTTCTCACTGGTAAAGGTGAACCTGCTCCCATCGGTGCGGACACACCGCACCTTCTTCCTAATACAGTCGATCTGAGAAAGGACCGTAGATAACCCATCCATGCCCAAGATGACGTCCTAAGGCCTCGACGCTGCTAAAAGAAGATCCCAGCTGAAGATCACGCCTCCTAGAGTAAGCTCACACTAACGGAACTAGTGCGTTATCGTCGAGTCTTCTCCCATAGGAGTCTCTATCCATAAGGATCGAGCCAACGGCTCCGTCAGAATCTCTGAGCTCCGAACTAGGGCAGCAGCAATGAAAGAATGACTTTCTCTTGCGTCTATAAGAACTGCAGCAAGGGTGGAGTAGACATAGGTAATACCTAGAATCGTCTCAAGTGCGCCATGGTCGTAGGCCTCCACTTCCTGAAGCTGAGCCTTCCTTTGCTCGCCAGCTCCCTATGGTCGGGATGGACCTCCTGGTGGTGGTGGTGGTAGAGCCCCAAAGCGTCATCGACCACCTGCTGCTTGGCCAGCTCCTCTACCTTGTCCGCCTGCTCCCTGCAGACAGCCACGGTCGAACATCTGCCTCTGCCTACGTGGTCCCTCAACCGTCTGCTGCTCCTCTGCATGGTGGGTCGGGCAGTCACGAGCCATGTGGCCCAGCCTGCCACTTGCGTAGCATTGTCTGCCTCTCGTATGACTAGAAATACTGTGTGTGCCTTGCACCACTGAACCAGTATCCTGAGGCCGCCCAGCAAATGGTCTGATCCGCATGGACCCCTGTGACATCTGTCGACTTCCAGATGCAGAAGACTCTGCTACGTGCCGCCCTGCGGTAGGTCTCGCTGCTGGTGTAGGCTTAGCAAGAAATCTCTCCACAAGAAGGGATCGCTCCAGTACTCCATCCTACATCGGAATGTTGTGGGAGATCATCGAAGCCCTGATCTCATGCCTCAGTACCTGGTCGAAGGTCCGAGCCCAGAAGAATGGGTCCCGTACCATTTCCTTGGAATAGTGTGAGAGGCCGGTAAATCTCACCGAGTACTGGGCTACTGTCATGCTGCCCTGTCGTAGCTATAGTAAATCCTGAATGTGCACCGCACAGAGGGTGGTTGGAAAAAACTCTGAGAGAAAGAGGCTATAGAAGTCCATCCAAAGAAGAGATGCCTCATCATGCACGTGGAGCATCAGGCTCCCCCATCTACTTGCTGCCGCGTGTAGGAGACTCGCAGCAAGGATCACCATAAGATCTTCTGGTGTCCCTACCAATCTAAAAACTCGAACAACAACCTCCAGACAATCCTCGGCTGCCTGAGGGTCCATCTCCTCGCAGAACCTGGGCAATCACTGACGCTGAAACTCATGCAGTGCACTCCGGTGATGTGCACTCTCAGCTGTTGGGGCTGGTGGCATCGGTGGCTTGGTGGGTAGAGGTACCGCCAGTGCCTCTACTATAATGGGGACCTGCACCGAGGCCTCATCGCTCAGTGGGCTTCCATCTCGCATAAAGATTGGAACCCTAGCTGGCTGCCATCGTGGGGCCATCCTAAAATAAACTGGTGCGCCGCGGTTAATACAGTATACCTGGTGAGCTGACATAAAGTAATCACAAAGAAAACTTTGAAAAACACATGCAGTCAATGTTTTCATGCACTAAGTTGGAAATCAGAAGTCAGGATCCTGGTGTATGGATATGTCAACCGCCGCACCAACACTGGACTCCCTGGACTGATAACCACAGTCAATCCCCTTAACACTATTGTTTCACATAGAAAAAATTATCAGAGTCCAGAGTTCTGTGTTAGAACCGACTACTTTGATACCAATTTGTCACGACCCGTCCTCAGGACCCGTGTTGTGACTACCCCATGCCTGCCTTCCGTAGGCCAGGGGCTGGCGACGAGCACCAAAGATGTAAATCCTGATAAAAGGTAAGGCATTGCCTTTATATAAGAATACAAACACCATAGAGTACTCAAGTTGAAGTAAACACAAAGTAAACTAAGTACAAAAGTAAGTTCTGGAAAGTAAATGAGCCAGTATACCAACCCAATTGAAAGTATAGTACAACAATAAAGATAGAACAGTTGTAGAAAAGTAATCCAGCATCCACTGAGTCTTCCTCCGGATATCCCACCTAAAGGGTGGGTACATATAATCTCCTCAGCTCCTTGGTTCTGACCGTCTGCTTCATGTACGTCCCGCCAAGTGGTCCTCTTCTAGGTACCATCTCACTCCACTAGAATCCACCATGATTAGTGATGTCCGTCGTCTGCAACCAAAACAACGTAGTGCGGGCATAGCCCATGCCGGGGTGAGTGTACGATACTCAGTAGGGACCTTGAGACCCCTGAAGGCCTCCCATAATCCCCAAAGGATAAGCCACAAAGGAAAGATACAAATACTAAGTATCAACCAACACTACTTAGGTATATGACCATACATATACCTAAGTCATCAATTCCAGTTCGACTCCAACTTTCGAGCCCAAGTTCAACCCAGTCCACATAGGAAAGTACAACCCAATACACACAGGAAAGCACAAACCAATCCACACAAGAATGCAAATCAATCATTCGATGATAATGATTGAAAGTCAAGACTCGTCTCACACATGTATACTACTCATGAAGTGGGGTGGAGATGATTAGATGTAGCCCTCGAATCATCTCCTCTTCTGAACCCACGTAGGATCCAAGTACAGAAGGCATCGCTGCCGAACCCACGTAGGATCCACGTACTGTAACCATCGCTTCCGAACCCATGTAGGATCCAAGTACAGTCGTCATTGCTGCCGAAACCATGGAGGATACATGTACAGTCATCCTCGCTACCGAACCCACGTATGATCCAGGTACAGTCGCCATTGTCGTCACAGTCGTAACCAGCTCTAGGTTTCCCACACACATGACATTCGATTCCGGGAGGGTCCGCTCCACAAGCCAAGGGATCGATACATCAACAGTAACGATGACCATAGTTGATGTATCCGGTAGTTCTGTCCCACCTCATAGGGGAAAAACAATGAAAAATCTACCCAAGTCATGGAGAAGAAGACAACCAAGCCATTTTCCAAAAGTACACGGCGTGTAGGTAAGCGATACATTCCGTGTCTTCAGACACCAAGTACTTCCCATGTGATACGACCCGTGTCCCAGGGCTGGTCGTGTAGATAAGTAAATACACGGCGTGTAGTATGGTTACACGCCGTGTCCAAACCTCTATGGTCGGTTCTATGTGCGCTGGCCATGCCTGGCCGTGTGGTGGAGTACATGACTGTGTATTCTACCCCGTGTTCGTGTATTTCCGGAATACATGTCGTGCCTCATGGCCGTATGGTTCTACCAGTGTCTGTGTATCACCTAGATTACACGCCGAGCCTCACGAAGCCGCTTCTGCCATGGTGGTGGTAGTACACGTCGTGCCTCAGGGCCGTGTGGTTCTGCCCGTGTCTGTGTATCTCCCGGATTACACACCGAGCCTCACGAAGCTGCTTTTTCCTTTTAATGAAGATAATACACACCGTGCCTCGTGGCCATGTATTTCTATCCGTATCTGTGTATTTCAGTTGAATACACTCTATGTAAATGGAAGTATCCTCTGTCAAACTGTGTGGAAAGTACACGCTGTGTGACCGGTGTCACATGTCGTGTGTCACTTCTTCTGATGTCCGTTACTCCTGACGATGAACGCTTGTACTACAGGACGTGTGCTTTGGAAGTACACGCCATGTATTCTGGAATTTACGAGAAATGACGCCACTAGCTAGAACTCCTCCTGAGGCATCCGTTTTTCATTCTGATGAACTGTTTGCTACAGAACCTCCGCTCCCAGGTCATCCTGATGTTACGAGGCCATTTTCGATGTTTTCGGGCCTCCAATCGGCTCCAAAAACTTTCCTTGATTCACCGCTCAAGAACGGTAGGAGAACACCATACAACAAGAATGGCAGAGGAATCAGACCGTGTTAGTTTGGTCCGGTTCCTTCCACTTTAGTTTGATAGAAAATGGTTTAGAGAGAACCAATAACACGAAAGGTAAAACAACGTTGCTCAATCATAAACACACCCCTACCTTGAAGAATGTTCGCGGTTGTCTAGCACCGCGGACGATGGCGTCGATTCCATCGTCGTCGGTGTGCACCCAAGGAAAAGTCGTATTCACTTTTATCATGGAGAGAAGATGAAGATTGTGTGTCAGTCGCCGAGTCGTTCTTTGCATGAAGAGATGCCGTTCTTCGTGGGAGGATTTATGTTCTTCGAAAGAGAAACTTACTACTCCTTTTTACCCAAAATCTCCCACCAATTTCTCCCAACCGAACATGTGTAAAAGTAAACAAAATAATAGACTAATGATATTATTTTATTAACACAAGTAATTTAAATTTCAAAATTCAGAACACTTAATCAAATTAATTAAAGTGAATGAATTCATTAAATTAAAGGGTTGGAAAGTGTTAATGAGGGAGAGAGAAAGAGGTGAGTGGTCTCACATTAAAGGGGGGTTAAAAAAATGAAGAAGGGGGTTTTAGAGGAGTTTGGGAATGTGAAGGGTTGGTCTCGTGTGGGCCCCACCCCACCTTTATCCTTTCATGGGTAGTTAGCAACTAGTGGGTCCCAACCCAACTCCCACACCTATGATAAACCACTGAAGTCAGGAATAAAATTTTTACCACAAATTTTATTCAATTCTTTATTAATCCCCAAATTTTAACAACTCCTCCGGAGCAAACGCACCTTTGGTAAAGGTCCTCTTAAGGAATTACCACCGTAGTGGTTTTATCGGTGCCCTCATATTTCGATTCCGATAACCGGTTCGAATGATAGGAATCCCCGCTCATTCGTTCAATGAATGTACCTGAGCTAAACTTTGGAAATTGATTCCGGGGACACCGGGGCTCGGAATCATGTGCCCTCAGAAATTGCGTACTCGTAAAATCACAAAGAAATTAAAAAAAAAATCAATGAAATTTATGGGTCGTTACATTACCTGTACACAGTTTGTACACCCCTGTACATGGTGTGAACTTCTTAAAATTAATCTTCTCCCAATAAGAAGAATACATTGCACATTCCCATAAACCATATGTCGTGTAACCTGGTTTTCCAAAATGTAAAACCCTCTGAACACCCAAAACCAACATTTTAACCCCCAAAATAATAGATCAACCCTTTAGGGTCCATAGGAAAACATAATAGATAATTAAATCATGAAACAAATAATTTAAGAATGCTTTTTTGTAAATACATATACCGACTGACCTTTTGGAGGAATTTTCCAAAGATTTTTTCGATTACGCGGTCCACTATTGACGCACATTGACTGAGCATGTTGAGAGATTCAGAAAGGATCCCCAATTACCTTCCCTTTATCTATCAGTATCCCCCAACTATTTCTCTCTTAGGTTATGTGAAGGAGGATCCATAGGAGGGGCATGCATGAGGTGGAGGAGGAATGGAGAGGAAAGAAAATAATAAAAAGATAATAAGAAAAAGAAAAAGAAAAGAAAATAGGTCGGGGGTCGGCCTCGTGCCCAACACATGTTTATTCCTCACATATGATAAGCTAACCATTATTATCTCAATGATAGTGGTGTAATATCATTATGATGCTTCAATCTAACTATATCAATATACAAACTTGCTCGAACAATATAATATTTAATTTATTAAAAATTTATTATTAATTATTCTACCAAACCATTAACATCTGGGATTTCTACCAAAAAACTATCCTAGTATAAAAACTCTATTATGGGACCAAAAGAGTGGTAAAAAAAATAATCTGAGATCATCTTCTTGGGGAATGTTACCATTTTACCCGTGTACAAAGATTTGAAAGGAAAAATTTAAATTTCTTCTCAAAACTGCAGTCCATAAAAACATGGGACCCTACAATATACATGTTTCCAATATAATTTTATGACTAATGAAAAATGTTTTTCCAAAAGAAATATTTTTTTTAAAAAAATTACTTCTCATGAGATTGTTTCTTCTTTACTCAAGATGTATGATTCTTATAGCAAGTATGTTTTTCCCTTTTTTTTCGGAATGCCAAATATTATTCATGATTGTATGATTTATGAAATTATCATGAAACCCATTTTATTTACATGGGTTATGTCATGAATAATATTGTTATATGTTCTATGTGAGATGCATGATTATGTAAATTTTATGATGTGACAGGTGAACTCAGAATTATATCGGACTCCAATGCATTATGTAATGTGTTGTATGTCATGAGATAATGTGAAATATCCATGAACATGATGATATATTTTTACATAATGATGATTTTATGATTATGGAAAAATGTTATATGTGAAAATTATGCTAGCTTTGTTAATAAAAGTGTGTGGTATTTGACCACTTAGACCTAATGTTTTATTTTTATACATTTCCACATTCGATGCCTTTATCTATTGCTTCCCCTCCTAATTATGATGATGATCCCATGATTATGTTATAATGATGATGATAATGCTCACCACATGTTATATTGCTTCATGTTCATATCTATCCTCTTACTAGGATTTCAGGTCACCCCTTTATTTGATGTATAACCACAGGTGATTACTTGTACTAATATGAAAATGAGGGCCACTAAGAAGATAGATAAGAAGGAATTAAATAATTTTTAAGTTTTATTTTGTAAATGTTATGTATTGTAATAATTTTAGTAAGACACTAAACCATCAGATCCAAATTTGGTTATGCATTTTAGTTTTTTATCTTTAAAATGATGTAATAATCATGTAAGAATATTGCAGGGTCACTATAGTTGGTATCAGAGTATGTTTTAGTTAATTTGGGAATTATGAATGGAAAACATTAGGGAAAATACTTAGTATGAGAGAATGTATATGTAATAACCTAAGAATATTTTTTTTTCATAAAATTATATATATGGGGATCCCACTAGATATAAAATTTGTTTTATTTTCACAATGGAATAAATTATTTAATCATTACTTTTTGGCTTATGTGTTTTGCAAGATTTTTCAATTTTAGAAATTAGTGGGAACCTGGAGAAGCTGGGACAACAACCCGTGTGAGGGAAAATGCATCAATTTACTAAATAAAATCCCCAATGCATTGGGAGATGGAGTTCAAAATTTCATGGTTATTATTATCCAAATATATCAGGCTATGAACAATAACTTAAATAATTTTGATCATCTACCATCCTCTAATAGGGAGAAATAGGAAATCAAGTATTTTATGCTGCAAAGACCACTAAATTTTAGTGACTCCAATGATCCACTAGTCACAGAAAATTGGGTCAAATCAATGGAGAAGATAGTTTATGTGATTCAATGTTCTAATATGGAAATGTTGACTCTGGCGATTTATCATTTTGATGTGGAGGTTGACTAATGGTGGGTGTTGATTAAGAACACCAAGCCGAAGGAAGAAATTAATGAGATGGAGTGAAAAAAATTTAAGAAAATATTTCTTAATAAATATTCCCCTTCAACTCATTCGGCAAATATGGATAGAGAATTCAATGATCTGAAGAAAAATAAAGTGAATTTATCAGGGCTTATGACAAAAATTTCACAAGGATTGCAAGGTACACCTTGTGGTTTTTATAAAAAATTAAAGAAAAATATACAGAATCTTTAGTTGTTTAAAACCACACCTTCAAAAGGATATAGCTATTTGGGAGTTAGGAGGAAGTTTTTCGTCGTGTTCTCAAAGTGGAGATGGATTTTAGTGAATAGTCCCATGGTTATGGAGTAAGAAATGAAATATAGAGTTTCAAGATAGAGGAAATAATGAAAAATGTGGAAATAAATATTAACCACTCACATGTCAAAAATATGGGATGAAGCATCATGAGAATTTCCTCAAAGGAATAGGGAAATTATTCAAATGTAGGGTATAAGGCCACCAAGATCATGATTTTAAGAGAGACATGAATAATCTAGCCAATATGATGGAGGAATGGAGGGAACCACCCACGATCCAATGCTTTGATTGTAGGGAGTAAGGGAACATTGCATACGAGTGTGCTAAACCTCGAGCCCTCGAGGATAATCAGCATCATCAGCCACCAAAGCCAAAGGAGAAATGGAAGGATTATTCCATCACTACTACTAAAGTGGTGCATGAAAATGAAGTCATACTAGGTACACATCCTATTCAATAAATAATGGAAACTTTTTTATTTGATTCTGGTTTTACAATTTACTTTATATCATACAAGTTTTCTAAAAGTATTTAATCAATTCCCTAATACCTTGAAGTAGAAATATCCATAAAAACACATAGTGGTGAAATAATTTCAACCCATGTACTAGACTCTTCTTCTATTGGTGTATGCGGGAATATTATTCTAGAAAATCGCATGACACTTTCCTTGGTTGAATTTGACACTATACTAAGGATAGATTGTCTCTCTTTATATAGAGCACACAACAACTGTTGAGTAAAGGAAATATACTTTCAAATTCCAAAATATCCCATGATATTCTACAAATGAGAGAAAGATCATGAATTTCCTTTGGAAAATCCTTCAACAGTGTGGCTGCTGATGCCCTGTGAATAAGCATACCTCACTCAAATTATTGAGTCAAAGGAAGGCATAAATCTTGATGACGTTCCCAAAGTGAGTGAATATAGTGATGTATTTACCAAATGTTTACCAATAATTCCCCAATATTTTGAGGCTTATTTATCAATATAACTCATACTCGGAGCTAATCCTAAATCAAAAGGACCCTACAGGACGACCTCGATCAAACTAGAAGAGTTAAAGAAGCAGTTGTAAGGGAATTTTGATAATGGGTTGATACTACCTAGTGAACCACCATGGTGTTAACCATGGATATTTTTTCAAGAAGAAGTATGGATCAATGTGGCTATGTATTAAATACATAGAGATCAAACAGATCACTATAAATAACAAGTATCATATTCCATGGATTAATGACTTGTTAAATCAGATACAAGGAGAACAATACTTCTCAAATGTGTATCTTCATTCTGGATATCATCAATTGAAGGTGAAGAAGGAAGATCTTTAAGAGGATTTAATCCGTACAAGGTATGGGAACTATTAGTTTTTAGTTATTCCTTTTACACTAACTAATGACATTGGAATCTTCAATGATTTGATGAATAGTGTCTTTAGTCCCAATCTCAAAAAATTTGTGGTGGTTTTTATAAATGATAATATCATCTACTCCTATGGTAATTATGAACGTGAAGAACATCTAAGGATTGTATTGGGGACATTAAGGATGGATAAATTGTATTCCATGTTTAGAAAGTGTGACTTTTGGATGTAGCAAGTCACATTATATGGACATGTGATCACATATGAGAAAATTTATGTGGACCCTTCAAAAAAAGGAAATTACAGAATGACCTAGACCAACTAGTGCCTTGTATATCCATAGATTTCATGGATTTGTAGGGTAATACCAATGTTTTTTTATAAACTTCTTTAGATTTTATAGCTCGATAACTATGTTAAGAAGGAAATGGGTATTGTTTGTCTGGACGGACGAATGTGAGGAAAGGTTTATGGAGAAAAGGAAGAGGATGATCACTACTCATGTACTCACATTACCAATAAGTGGAGAATGTTTTATTATATATAGATATTCATAAAACAATGTATTGGATTGTTTACTCCTGAAAAATGATAAAGTAATATCCTATGCATCACGGAAGTTGAAGATCCATGAGCATAACTACCAGATGAATGATCTAGAGTTAGAATCTATGAACTTCACCTTCAAGATTTGGTTTCATTACCTCTATGGTGATAAGTGTGACCTATATACCAACAACATGATTCTAAAGTATATATTCACAAAAAGGAACTCAACATGCATCAAAATAGATGGTTATAGCTAATCAAAGACTATTATTTCACTATTCAATATCATATTGGCAAGGAAAATATGGTTTCTGAGGCTCTTAGCAGAAAATAACCCGCTAATCTATCCATGATGCAGATTTAGAAAGAACATATCTTTATAGATATAAAAAGGATATATTTGGAAATCATAATGACATGGAATAAAACCTAAAATTCCCAAATGATTTCCCAACCATCTATCAAAGAGAAGACTAAGGAGGCATAAAGGGATGATATGAAGATTCATAAGAATGTGAAATCAGTAACGGAAGGGAAGCTACAAGAGTACCATATTCATGATTATGGTTTGATTCATTTTGAAAAATGGGTTTAAGTGACTTTATAACCTGGGATAAAGAAGGATAAAATGAGTAATGAACATAGCTCAATGTTCTCTATCCATCCTAGAAGTACTAATATTTACCATGTTCTTCGAGAACACTTCTAGTGGGATAAGATGATAAAGGATATTATAGAGTATATCTAAAGGAGATTAATATTTCATCAAGTCAAATTAGATTGATATAAGTCCAAATGGATGATGAAACCATTTCATATACCCACATGGAAATGGGAGAATTTCAATATGGAATTTGACACTAGTCTCCCAGAGACATCTAAAAGAAACAATGTGATATGGGTTGTGGTGTATCTACTCAACAAGACTACCCACTTTATATATATTCAAGACGATATCTTACTTGAAAAACTCTCTAAGATATATGTGAAGGAAGTTATAAGGATTCATGTGGTTCCACTTTCAATCACCTCTAATCATGATCTAAGGTTCATATCTAAATTCTAAATAAGATTCCAACATGATTTGAGTAGTGAATTAAATTTCAGCATGACCTATTACCCCCAAACTTATGACCAATACTAAAGGGCTATTCAGATGCTCAAAGACATAATGAGAGCCTAATAAATGGAATTTAAATGTGTATGGGATCAACATCTCCCATTGGTTGACTTCACATGCAATAAACTATTCCACTCGAGTATTAAGATGTCTCCATATGAAACTTTATATTTAATGTGATGTAGAACTACAACATGTAGGGAGGAAGTGAGATAATGAATGATAATTAAACCTGATAATTGTAAAATATATGATAGAAATTGTTCAAACCATCCAACAATAGATAAATGCTGATTAGATTCGTCGAAATAGATATGTTGAAAACTGATGAAGGTACTTGGAGTTCAACATTGGAGATAAAGTCTTCTTTCTAATACAACCATGGACGAGATTTATTCAATTTGAAAAGAAATACAAGAAAAGCCAAATGTATATTTCCCCCTTTGAGATCCTTGATCATATAGGAGCAGTGGCCAATAGAATTAAACATCCACCGTGTATAGATCAAATTCAAGATGTGTTCCATGTATCACTCCTTAGGATGTACATACCAGATCCAGCATATAAAATAAAAGTAGAGGTGGCATAACTAGAATATGATCTCTCTAATGAGGAGAAGCTGGTAAGGATTCGGGACTAGAGAGATAATGTTCTATGCAATAAGACAAACCATCTCATAAAAGTATTGTGAAAGAACCAAAAGAATGAAGAAGTGACCTGGGAATTATATGAATCAATAGAGGGGAAAAACTCACATGTTTATGTAAAATGAAATTTTGAGGGTTATATTTTCAGAAGGGGGGAGAATGTAATGTACCAAACTTTTATCAATAGTATTTAATTACTTATAAATATGTTATAAAACACATACATAGCATATAAATTACAATAAAAACATTATTTTAAAAATTGTATAATGGAATAATTGATATTTAATAAAATTAAGGAACTAATACCGATGAAATAGTAACTTTACCCATGAAATTTTAACATGAACTTTATGAATAGTAATATGCCCAATGGAATTGTAAATTCACCTATGAAATTATATAAAATTTGGGCATATTATAAATGATAATATGATATAATCATCTTGGAGGGTAAGTCAATAAATGTTTTAAAAATAATCAATAAATTGTTGGTATTTTTGTGAAACCTAAATATTTATTTTTAATTTTCTAAGTAATATAACGATTTAAAAGAAAATTTATTTTCATAAAATAGATTCATAAATTATTCTTTTTTTCTTATTATTAAAATAAAATTTTATGATCCCTTGATTAATTTTTCAATGTGTCATAAAATTAGTTATAATGTTTAAAATCAATATTTTTGAATAAATGATTATTTTAATCAAAAATTAAATTCCCCATATTTATAAAATTAATTTCAAAAAATGGAGTTCATTTTTGAATTCCAGATGTTATAAAATGGTTAGAGTTAATTTTTCAGTTTTGTCTAAAATAGTTGAACTTTTGGTGAATAGTGAAATGTGGTAATTTACGGTATATAAAATTATAAGTTAAATTCACTCTTTATTGAGTCATGGATGATGTAATATCCATAATCTTGAACTCTACTTAAATATTTAATATATTTAGTGATATGGTTCAATCTATTCATAGTCTTGAGCCAAAGTAATAAACTAATGAATAATGTAATAAAAAACACCCCTCTACCACCTATAAATACCACCCTCACCACCTCTTCCCTTCACACATCCTATGCATTTATGTTTTTATAAATTATAAAAAATCCTCTTAGGAATCTCCTACCCTACATACATGAGCCTTTGGTCTAAAAAATGACCAAATATTATTTCCCGAAGGGGGTTCTCAAGGAGAAGAATTCAAGAGGTAAAATACACTTTCATTTTTTTTAAAATTTCATTTAAATTTATTTTATTTTTTATTCCCTCTTCACCTCCCCTTATCCAAGTTTCATGATAACTATAGGATCTTATATATTCTATAATGTTATTATGATAATGGAAAAATCCATAATCAAACCTCTTATTCTCCGCCTTTTATTCTAAAAACTGAAAACACCATCAGTGAGGTGTTGATTTATCACCTTTGAGGATGACAAGTTCTCATCTATCTTTATCACCTTCTATTTTAAAATGTATTTTATAACCTATTTATGTTATTTAAATAACATATATATATAATATTAAATAATAGAACAATACATGTTTGTGACGATCAGAAAACCACAAAATTAATCTAACAAATATCATTAATGTTTTGTCTAATAAATTATTCTCATTTATTGAAAAAATATATAAGATAATTTTAAAAAGTATATTTTAATTATTAACATATAATTTCAATTCTAGATAATAATTCTAATTTTACACGATCTTTCATACATATATATACTAGTGAACCAATCATGAAAACGAAAAAATGAACACTCCCAAACAATGAAATTGAACTCTATAACTCTTCATAATGGACGTAACCGAACATAATAAAATGGTAATGAATCAGATATATGTATAAAAGGTTATGGATTTAATAATTAATTAATATAATTTTATTATCATGAATATTAAAGAGAATAAAGTATTCAGAAATAAGGTAAGAGGATTCTAAAACCCAATTTCCTTTCATTGGGTTATTCACATTTTGTGGAAATTTTGAGTGTGGATGTTCCTTTATTATTCATCAAATATAATTTATTTGAAAGTAATTTTTTTAGGATATAAATGTTTCCATTATTATTTAATAAATAATGTAATCATTTTTCCAAAATAACTCTTCTTTTAAAAAACACAACTATTCCTTCTCTTGAGATTGTTTCTTCTTCACTCAAGATTGGTGATTCTTATACCAAGTATGTTATTTACCTTTTATTCTGGAAACCCCAACGTTTATTCACGAATGAATGCTTTATTAAATTAAATTGAAACTCATTTCCATTCCACGGGTTATTTTATGACTATGATTGTTATGCATTCTATGTGTCATGCCTGATTATGTAAATGTTATGATGTGACGGGTGCGCCTGAAATTATATAGTGCTCCAATGAATTGGGTGATGTGATATATCTAATAATACAACATTATAGATTAATGAAAAAATTATATATTTTTTCAAAATGATTATGTAATGATTATGAACATATGTTATGCGTAGATATGATGCTAGCTTTGTTCACAACTATGGGTGGTATTTGACCTCTAAGATATGGTGTTTAATTTTTATGCATTTACACACTCCAAAAAATTATATAATTTATATATCATGATTATGATGATGATCCAATTATTATTTTATGATAATGATTATTATTCTTATACAAAGTTATATTGATTCATGTTCTTATCATTCCTCTTACTGGGATTTAGGCTAACCCCATTTTTTGTTGTATATCCTCAGGTGATTACTTGTACTAGGATGAAAATGAGGGACAATAAGAATGTAGATATGAATGAATTAAATAATGTCTATGTTTTATTATGTAAATTTTATGTATGGTCCGAATTTTCCCAAGAAATTAGACCTTTGGATGATGGTATTTTAATTCTTTTATGTTGTTTATATTTAAAATAATGTAATAGACATGTAAGTAAATTGTAGGGTCTTTATACCTTGGTCATATATTACGGTCTTCACTAACACTTGTTTAACTAATTCTATGTTAATATATAATTTAGACTCTTGTGATTGGTATATATGTCACACCTATTTCTATAGAGATAGTGCCTCTAAATATTAAAGATAAAGATCCTAACTACTAACTTAAGATAATGAGTCAGATTCTAGTCACAGATTTATAGTTATCATAAGACATATGATATCAATTTTTCATTATTCAACAGTACACAACCCAATAAAAAATAATGAAGCATCACTATATATCATAAAAACAATCTCCAAATGATGTTAGTGTGAGTAAAGGTGTAGTGATTATCCACTTCTTGAGTTCATTAATGTTTTCCTCATATTTATCTATCCATACATAATCAATCCCTTTCCATGTTAAGTTAGTTAGTGGGATATAAAATCATGAGAAATTTCTCACAAAATGTGGATTGTACCCATCTAATCTAAGAAAACTATAGATTTTCATTACATTTTTTGTTATGCCCCATGCCTCAATTACCTTTTTCATTAAAGAAACCCTATAAATCCCATCACATATGACAATGTTACCCAATCATGTTACTTTATACCTCCATAAGTCATAGTTTTTGATCTTAACATAAATTTTCTTCTTCATTAATTTCTCCAATACAATCCTTATATTCTTTAACTGTTGTTTTTTTTACTTAGAGTAAATGAGAATATCATCGATAAAGACTAACAAACATTTTTCAAGGTAGTCTCTATAAACTCTATTCATAAAATTCAAGAACATTTAAGCGGAATTAGTGAGTCCTAATGTCATAAATTTAATCTAATTGTATCCCAAACTTGTATGTATGGTGGTATTATGAATATATGATTTCTTTAAATTCATCTTGTTATATCTAGAATGAAGATTCACCTTTGATAAGTACTGATCTCTTTGTTGTTGATAATAAATGTCATCAATATTTGGTAGAGAATTTATGTCCTATTTAGTGACATTTTTTTATCTCACCTTAATCTATACAATTCTGCATTAATCAATGATTTTTCTTTAAAAAGAAAAATAGGACATCTCAAGGCGATTCACAGTGGTGTATTCACCCTTTGTCCAAATGATCTTTTATATATTTAGTTAACTCCTCCAGTAAAATAAGGGCCATACTATACAAGAATTTAGATATAGGAGTGGCTCTAGCTATAAGATCTATTAAGAACTACATCTCATGATCTATTGGAAGCCTAGATATCTCTTCAGGAAATATATTAGTTTAATCCCTAATAATGGAAATTTCCTCAAGGCTGATACTTTACTATGACACAAACATTTGGGTAAGGTATGTGTCATCATAGGGTATCATCACCAACACCATTTAGGGATTATTCAAAAGAGATTCATGATTTTCCTTTCATTTTTACAGGAGCATGGGATGACTCAGTATATAGAAAGATATTTTCATTTTCTCAATAGTGAATGTGTTTTATATATAACATGCGACAATACATACCTATTATAGCATAAAATTATGACAAGGGAATGATGACAAGATTCCTTGGAAGAATAATCACACAGACTATAATACGAGAAGAGTACAACACAAGGGTTGCATTTATCGAACCACTAGGTGTTTTTATGGATACCCCTACATAAATATATTGAGCCTATGATTCAATAGATCTGAAAAACATGTAGGATATAAATGAATGTGTAGAAGAAGAATCATGTAAATCCTTTTCAATTTTTCAGTTAAGAGGAAGTTTATGTTGTAAACTACATTTTCATGTTCCACCTTAGTTGTGGTGATGGAACAAAATTTCCATTTATCATTTAGATTTGGGGGTTTCTAATTCATATTACCCTCAATTACCTATGGTTTAGTACACTAGATAGCATAGCTCTCTTTCTCCCTATAGACGAAGAATTGAACCATGGGGGGTTTCTTCTTTTCATACTCTACTTTGGTAGGATTATTAATGTCTCCTTGACATTCATGAGCTTGGTGGACTTCTCTCCCACACTTGAATCATTTTCTTATCCCCTTGAGGTAATTTACATGATGTTTCATCCCACATTTTTGACATTTGTGTGGTTGGATCCCCATTCCTCTTTTTTCATTGGACCTAATAGCTTGAAACTCTATTCTTATCTTCCTATCTCTATAACCACCTGATTATTCTCCAATATACATCTCTATTTTGAGATCACATTTAACTACTTATTTAGTTCTCCCAAAGTATTATATAGTTATAGCCTTTCAAATGTGTGGTTTTAAACCAATAATGAATCTATCTATTTTTTATTATTGTTGATAAAAAATATGGAGGCCTATCGTGGAATCATTTGGATGTTTTCATCATAATCAATGACAGATTCACCTT
This sequence comes from Viscum album, assembly GCA_963277665.1. Taxonomy (NCBI): domain Eukaryota; kingdom Viridiplantae; phylum Streptophyta; class Magnoliopsida; order Santalales; family Viscaceae; genus Viscum; species Viscum album. Next base: position 164,931,548 of record OY728167.1, read on the forward strand.
CCTTCTACTTCAGTACTTAAAATTATCTCTCCATATTTGTTCAAATAATTTTAGGTGAATAATTATCCTGAAATTTTTTCTTAAATTTTTTCCACTCTTACTCTTCCATTTAATCCTTCAACTTGGTGTTCTTAATCAATATCTTCCATTGATTATTTTCTCTATCTAAATTATATATGGCTAGAGTCACCTTCCTCTTCTAAAAACACCCAAGCATAGAAAAGTACTTATACATTGAGTTTACCCACTATTTTATGACAAGTAGATCAAAATATCAAATAAAAATTGGTGGTCATTGATTCATAAAGGACTCAATAACTAGTTACTCTCCCCTAGGTGAAGGAGAATATTCCACATATTTTAGGTTATTTTTTAATGCCTGAGATATTCTGGTAAGAATCACCATGATATTATAAACTCCACATACAATGGAATTGAGGATGTTATTTGAGAAATTATTGCATTGTACCCCACATGGGTTATTAGTCTAGTTTCACCGAATTCTCACCGTTAAAAAAAGGTTTGAACAAATTTCGAGTCAAAAAATCATAAAGAAATAATTTTTTCTTATGTGGAATTAATCTCTAAAGTCATAACTTAGGAGATCCCTATGTTTATCCTTTATCTAAAATGAATCTTCTAGAATTTCATCATATATATAGACTTTTACTTATGGTTTTCACTAAAATATTCTAATCCTAATTCCCAATTTAACTAAACCATTCTCTTATAGAATCTACAGAGACCTAACATTTTTTTATATGAATATTACATTATTTTTATTAAAAAAACATACTACTAATAAATTCATGAATTGAAATGTTTAGAATACTGGGAAAATTTGGCTCATACATCACTTTTACATAATAAAAATTAAACACAATTTAATTTATTTTTTTGATCTATTAAATTCTCTCTTTATCTCATTATTATTTTCATTTTCCTAGTGATATAAAATAAAGAAAGTGGTGAGCTAAAATCCGTGTTAGAGGATGGAGAATGGATATGAATAAATAGAACATGGGTGAGAATAATTAACATCATCATATCATAAGTATATGGTCATCATTATAATCATGATGGAATCATTTGATAATGTAATGGAATGTTTAATATATGTAATAATGAAACATTATAATATAGTGGTCAAATACCGAACATTATTGTGACAAAAGCTAGCATCATGTCCACACATAACATATGTGCATAATTCATAACATCAAAAATGTGAACAAATATAAAAGCATGTTAAGAATTAATACATATAATCTCATGAGATATATCACAGTAACAATCTCATTGGAAAAATATATAATTCCAGGCCCACCCGTCACATCATACAATACTCATAATCATCCATGCCATATGTAAAAATAACAATAGTAGTCATGAAATAACACATGGAAAGGAATGTATTTCATAAAATATTTCAGGTATCATTTTTATTGAAATTAACTTTAGGATTCCCAAATAAATAAGGGAGTTCTTAAATTGGAATAATATATATTTTTCTTTTTTGAAAGGAGAAACAACTCAAGAGGATTCAAGAGATGATTTGGAATTGAAGACTTTTTGAAAAAGTATTAGAAATTGAATAGAAATTATTTTAGAATTTTAAATCATGTATATCCCCAATTGAAAAGAGAATGAATAATTTAAGGATTTTTTTTGAATATTATATAAATATTAATACAAATATCAACATGAAATATGAGATAACCCAAAAGAAAGTTTTTGGGTTTGTGAATCCCCTTACCTTAAATCCCTCTTTATTTCATAACATTTCAACCTCCTGAATAATAATATTAGTTTCATTAAAACATTTAATAATAACTAAATTATTGTTATTTTTTAAACTATTTATTAATTATAACAATTGGATTATATTTCTTAATTCTCTTGATTAAAGGGAAAACATTTTGTTAACTTGTTTTTCCTTAATTGTCTTTTCATTTTTCCATGCTTTTTATATTTTTGTTGAAGTTAATATATAATTAGAATAATTAGATGAAGAGTAATAAAATAAATATATTTAAACATTTATATTTCATAAATAACTGATCATGACCAACTATATGTTTGGGGAGAATAAAAAATTGGTAATGTCCTCCTTGGCAGTTAACCGACCATTAGTGGGAAATTATACGAGGTGGAGGTTTGAGAATTACAAAATATAATTACATATTAGATATGATTTTTTGATAGGTATAATATCATTAATATAATTTTAACAGAAAACATAACTAATCATAGAATATTTGATTCTGGAAGGGACAGATAAAACGAGTAAGAGAATAAAAAAACACAAAGAAAAGATGATGAAAACACACCCTCTTCCTGATGTTGTTTCTCTAACACAACACTAAACTCCCTTGATACTTAGAGTTGGTTACTATTGATCAGCCTAATAATTATAAGGGGATTCAGGGAGAGGGGTTTTTAGGGTATTATCTTTATCAAGTGAGAGAGGTGTGGTTATCCAGGGGTAGGTAGATTGGTTATTTATACTTGATGAGAGCCGTATTTTTAGAATAAAATAGTGATTAAAAATAAATAAATTATAGGTAAACCATGTATTAGTTATATTAATGAAATTATGGATCATATATAAATAAAATACAATGGTTTTAATAATTTGATCACATTAATAATTCTAATTTATTAATTTAATAAAAAGTAATGAAGACAAAATGAAAAAAAATATTAATGAAAAACATTAGACCTTAACATTTGGAAACTAATTTTTAGGGTTGGATTACATTAATATTATATATATATGACTAATTTATCAAATTTAACTTGTTAATGTTTGATTAAAATTTTCTATAATTTAATTGGTCATTGTAATGTCATTAATTATGTAATTTCAAATACACGGGTTATGAAAAAATTGTATTTTTACAATTCACATAAAATAGAAGTATTTCAAAAAATATCAAAAAAATAACCCCTGAAAATTTTGATATTATGATTTCAAAAATGAATATTATTTTATTAAAATAAATTTATAAGATTTTTTTTAATTTTTAACATAAAAATTAGGATTTTTACGAAAAACCCTAAAAACATTTTATTTAAACACTCCGTATAATTTATTTTTCTTTTTAATCAAAACATTTATTTTTCAGAATTATAATATTTATATTTACATAAATTAATCATTATAAATATTATTTATATGAAATTTTATTATTTTGAGTACAAATTATGATTCCAACAGTCATGTTACTATTCCCAATGATTATGATACTATTCACAATGACCAAGTAACTATTACAATGATCCAGTTACTATTTTAATAGTCATATTACTATGACAATGGTTATATTAACTCCTATAAATACCTCTTAAATCCTTCCTTCATTATACACATAAATTCCTCTCAGGGTTCTACATTTCCAATTTTTAAAATATTGATTGGTAAACTAATTTTTTTTATTATATAGTGTTAGTCGTGGGAATGATAATTCTAGCAGATTGGAAAGGTCAATAGTTTCCCATTATACATTTATTAATTTATATTTTTTGTCCCATTGAAATTTTTGTAATTTTAATCGATTTAGTTTCTGACTAATGTAATGATCTATATTAAATAAATATTTTTTTCAATTTATTTATATTTTTTGCGCGAATAATATATAAAAAAATATAACGAAAATTTATTTTGAGAAATAAATTTCATTTATAAAATCCAGGGTTTTACATAAAAAACATGAGAAAACTATGAAACCAGGTCTTCAATCCTTCCAATACTGTTTCACTAGGTTGATCCATAGTTTTCAAAACTTTACGATCATATAGTACACAGTGGGAAGATGTTAAAATTTATATGTTTTCACCCCATTAGTTATTAAATTTTTTAAATTGATTATTTTACTTTCATACGAGTAATTGAATTAAATTGCTTATTAAATACATGGATTTAGAAATTAAAATTTGGAAATTTTCAATGTTTTTATCTTATTTTTTGTAGATCGTGCTTCCCAGAAAATCTAGTAAGAATCTTGGAGTCGGTGAAATGGATAATGTAACAAAATCATTCCCTCTAACTGAAACTACTATTGTTGTGTCAATCATCTTGAATCTCTATTTTAGTTGACAAGGGCAGAATAAAATAGACCCGAATAATGGACCATGCTGAGGAGTTCACTAAGAGGAATCAACTTGTTTTTTTGGTGACAAGGGACCTCAAGAGGTGTCACACTCAAGACTGACATTTAAGGTAATTTTTACTCTTATATTCTTGGTATAACTATCCTCGTTATGTTTCCCCTAGGCCCACCTATAATTTGATATAGTTTAGACACTTTTTTAGTTGACAAAAGTGGGCCCACGATTTGGGTGCACGGTTTGCTAAATCGTGCAAGAAAACCATGTGGTCTTGTACAGCTAAATAAAAATGATTTTATTTTTCATTTTTACCCACCAATGATTTATCCAAACATTCCCCATTCTTCCCCCATTCGACCCTTGCAGCCATTTCAGCCTCCCCAACACCTCAAACCCCCTTTGGAAATTCATTTTGAAGTGGAATTTTCTGGAGAAACTTCAAATTTCCTCACGCAAGTGAATATCTTCTTCAGTTATCTCCTTTTTCATGGGGTTTCATCCCCTGTTCATGAACTTCCTTGTGTACAGTAGGTAGGATTTAGAACCATGGTGTTGATCATGGTTGGTCTATTATTTTGGTTTTAGTCTTGATCTAGGTCCCTTGTGGTGCATCGGTGGTGCAGTTAGATTTTCGCACAAAGATTCAAGGGATTCCACAATTGTGTTAGGTGATTCCATGTGTAATAATTGATAGATGATTTATATTTTCTGAATTTCTATTTTTATCACACATATCATTCATTATCCTTGATCAAAAATCTGGTTTTGGTGGCATTTGTCATGAAAATGATTTTTAGGTACCAATTTGGTGTTAAATTGGGTGTTTTACATGTCTATTTTATGTTATGCCAAATGGGGTTGTTTTATAACTCATTTAACAGGTTTATAGAAATGTTTTTGGGTGCTGGAAATTCATTTTTGGTGAATGTGGGTATTCCCAAGGTGTTCAAAGTGGGATTGGAAAGGGATATTGTTTGTAAAGTATTGTTAAATTTTGTGAAGTCGTATTACTGAAATTATAATGGTTTTATTGAGTGGTGTAAGTGGTGAAAAACATGTGTAACTACTATTTTGGGTTAAATATGAATATAATTGACGTTTTTATGTGATAATGGATGTTGGTATCATGGGATAATGGTTTGAGCACAATGGGGGAAGCTCAGGTATCTAGGATGGCAGATATGTACTAGTACACTAGTGATCCGGATGGGTTTTTCAATGTTTCACATTAAAAAATGGATAAATAAAACACTAAAAAAATACAATGATGATTATTAAGGGCCACTAGGTTTTGGGTATGTTCCCTACTAGTGACTCATACACAAGAATGGATTTTTCTAAGGTTACTTTACACTGAGGAATAAGGTACATGGGGCCCGAGACTAACTTGTGCCTAGGGGTGTTCTCGTGATTGGGGATCATTAAATATTATGTATTTATCTTTTTAATATGGTGGATTTATCTGGGAAATTCTGTATCATACTTGTTTTATGGAAAATTTCTCATTTATAGAAAATTCCCTTTTGAAAATTGCTTACATGAAAAAGTTTCGATTTTTAGAAATAATTTCCACCACTACCTGTTTATCAAAAATCGAATGATTTTTTTTCATATATTTTTTTACTCTATGGATTATCATGGTGGTATCCTATTGTGATTAGGCTCACGCACTACTTACTCCCCTTCGGTGTAAGTGGACTTGGTTCTGTTTGACACAGGTAATGGAAAGGCTATGGGTGATGGCATTTTAGAGTGTTCATTCCCATCTATAGTGCGGCGTAGTGGAGATGGATTGTGGGCAATGAACCCTTGTTTTGTGGAGTCATTGTGGTGGTTTAGATGTTGTTTTTATGTTTCTTTGGCCTCTTGTTATACGTTCGAACCTATGTATTCTGTTCTATATTTTTTACGTATTTTTTGGCATTAATTTTCATATTCAGTTTATCGAATGTTTTGATGTGTTATATATCCATATTTGGGTAAATCATTCCCAAACCAAACAAAATATTCTTGGGAACCTGTTTTAGTCCATGGGGATAGGGAACGCCCTTAGGAACTTTTCACCAATTGGGTTTGGGACTAGTTATGATGGCGACCAGATTTGGTACGTGACAAAATTGTATCAGAGCAGGTTAATGTTTTTGGGTTGTAATATTATTTTGGGATGAGTCAGTCCAGACATGAGCTAGGAATGTTGGGATAGGAGTTTTGGTAACTAGTAGGGTTCTTGGCCCACACCCCTCTTGGAAGACAATGAGTCACCACGGGATATTGGAATAATTTGTTTGAATTCACTTCTAGGTGAGACGTGTGTGTTTCCGAGTACACATGGACATCATGAGGGGGTGAAGTAGTTGTTTATTTTATCATTTTAATGTTCTTCGAATACTTATATTTGATTTAAGTGATGAAATATTCAGAATTGGTGTACTGATTTTTCTCTTGTGACTATTTCCTTTTTTAGCAACATGCCTCCCTAGAGAGCTCCCATGCTCCCACAGGAGAAAGCCAGAGAGTGTTCTCCCTCACCACTTGATCAGAGTCTAGTAGAGGATATATTTCGAGCTGTCCAAGAACTAGATCATGGAGTAGCTCTTGTTATAACTCCTATTTAATAGAATGAAACTGTTCCTAGAAAGGACAAGGCCCAATTGTTCTTGAAAAATAAGCCTCATACTTTTCGAGGTCCCATAGAGCCCCAGGAATTAGAGGAAGAGATTCAAAAGATAGAGCACATGTTTGAGATCCTGGAAACACCCGAGGAGCTCAGGGTTACATGTAACTCTTTTCTATTGGTGGTTCCTTGCTGCATGTGGTGGGAATCTATACTTCAATATGGGAAGAATGAGAAGATGTACTAGGATATTCCAATGTTGTCTTCAATGAGCAGTACCGACCTAAAGTTTTGCATATGCCAGATCCCAAGAGTTCATTAATTTTGTTCAGGGGGATCTTTCTATGATAGAGTTTGCCAGCCATTTCATGGACCTAGTTTGGAATTCTCCTGAAATCATCTCTAATAAGAAGGCGAAGGCCCACAGGTTTGAGAAAGGCATACAACCAGAGATATACTCCTAGATTTTCTTGTTTAAGCTGAGGACCTTTGTTGAGGGGGTGGATCAAGTGTGCATGGTGGAGATTGACTGGAAAGGGAGGGATAGTTTCTATGGGAAAATATCCATAGTGGGAAATGTCATCTATTCAATGAAGAAAAGGAAGTAGAAGGATTAGGTGAAGAAGAGAGGGGGTAGTTTAGGCTAATCTTTTAGGTAGTTTTCATCTATGGCTTCTGATGTGAGATCGGTTGTGTGCAAGATGTGTGGGAGGACGGGGCACATCAGACCCGCATACCCACTTCCTCCAATGCCGTGTTACCAATTTGGAGGTATGAGTCACTTGATACCGGTGCCTCTGTTTCATTTATTTATTCCAATTTAGTAGACATACTGAATTTTCTAACCGAGTTTTTTTCTTTTGCGATAGAGTTGTTGATGCCTCAGGGAAAGAAGAAGGGGTAGGGTCTTAGGTGCCCTTCATGTGCGCTTTCTGTGTCAGGGGTTGAGAAAAATTGGGACCTCTTGGTATTAGATATATAACTTTTTTACATAATACCTGGAATGGATTTTCTAGTACACTTCCAGGCGCACATTGATTGTTATAGGCCGAGGGTCAGTTTCATGACACCCAGTGGGAGTCAGTACGTTTTTCATGGGGAATGGGTTCCTTGGTCAAGTCATTTGGGACATCAACCCCCACTTTTGGGATATGTTTTTTTTTCAGTTATTATCACCTGCGATAGAGGAAGATGGTCATGCTCTCAATGGTGGACTACCTCATGTAGTTGACAAGTTTCCAGAGGTATTTCCAAATGATTTTTTAGGTTTTCCCCTAGAGTGGGATGTGAAGTTCTTGATTGATCTGGAACCAGGAACACAACTGATATCTGTTCCCTCATATCGCATGGACCCCACCAAGCTAAGGGAATTAAAGATATAGCTGGACGACTTATAATCCAAATTGTTCATTCTCCTGAGCATCTCTCCTTGGACTGCTCCTGTGTTGTTTGCGGAAATGTCTGACAGATCCCTCTGGTTGTACTTTGACTACCAGAAGATGAATAAGGTAAAAATCAAGAAGAAATATCCCTTTCCCTAAATTGATGAATTTTTTGATTAGTTTTAGGGGGCTAGGTGGTTTTATAAGTTAAAATGCGTTCGGGCTTTCATCAACTCAGGGTGATAGTGGTAGATATCCCAAAGACAACATACTGAAGTAGGTACAACCACATGGAGTACATTTTCATGCCATTAGGATTGACCAATGCTCTAGAGTTCATTATGGAACTCATGAATAGGGTGTTCCATCATTATCTCGATTATATTTTTGTGTTATTTTTGGATGACAACCTAGTTTATTCAGGATCCTAGGAGGAACATGAGAATCACTTGCGGATCGTTCGACGCACCTTCTGGGAACATCGTATTTATGAAAAGATTTACAAATGCAATTTATAGATCAGGGAAGTGAAATATTTGTGGCATGTGAAATCAGAGAAGGGGGTTTTAGTGGACCCTAAGAGGATCTGTGTGATTATGTCATGGGAGTATTCGAAGAACGTGTTCGAGATCAGGAGTTTTCTCGACCTGGATGGCTACAACATGAGGTTTTTTCCGGATTTCTCACAACATGTTTCTCTCATGACCATGATCACTCAAAAAGGGGTGGTTTTTGTATGGGCCCAGAATGTCAGGAATTTTTCAAGGAGCTGAATAGGTAGTTGACTACCACCCCCATTCTGATTTTTCCAGAGGCTGGAATGGGGTATGTGGTGTATTCTGACGCTTTCGGTATAGGTCTTGGGTGGTGCTTATGCAGGATGATCATGTGGTGGCGTATGGCTCTCGCTAACTCTGACCTCCTAAAAATAATTACATAACCCATGACGTGGATTTAGCAGCTGTGATGCATGAATTTAAGACTTGGTGTCACTACCTCTTTGGGGTGATGTTTTTGGTCTACTCGGATCACAAAATCTTGGTCTATATCTTTTTGTAAAAGCACCTCAACATGAGGCATCATCACTGGATCGAGTACTTGCAGTGTTTCGACTTTGACATTTTTTATACCCTAGGAAATTTTAATGTGGTGGTCGACGCATTGAGAAGAAGAGTCTCAATGCATGCTTTGAGGATGTTCAATGATGAGTGGAATCATATAGAACTATTTTTTCATATACAAGTAGAGACAAAGAAGAAAAATGAGGGTGCATTCTTGTAGATCTTTCAGTTGAATCCTTATACGATTGAGCTTACTCAGTGGGGGTAGCCTAGTTATGATTTTTTCAGTATTATAAGTAGTTTCTTCATGATGGGGAGAGGTCCTCTGATTGGTCGTCATCTCTATATGGAATCTTGTGATTCAATGGTCGTTCAGTAGTGTCGTTATCTCTATGGTAGGTGGTGATGCAGGATAGCCACTAGTTTTAGTTGGTTGTACATCCGGTTGCCACCAAGAAGTATTATGATGTCTGTAGGTAGTTCTAGGGTCCTGTTATAAGAGGAGACATCACAGACTTCCTGTTGAGAGGCTACACATGCCAATAAGTGAATGCAGAGCATCAGAGGCCCACCTGTTTGCTCCATCCAATACCCATTCCTACCTGGAAGTGGGATGAGGTTTCCATGGAATTAATTGTTGGATTAGATCGTACACATCAGGGTAAGGATTACATTTGGTTAGTGATTGATCGTCTGAAAAAATCATCCCACTTCATTCTGATCAGAGATGCAGCTAAAGTGGATGAGTTGGGCTATTTGTATCTTCATGTGGTGGTAAGGCTCCATGGTGTTCCATCAGAAATTGTCTTATATAATGACCACCATTTCACTTCCTAGTTTTGGTATGGCCTTCAAAAGGCCTAGGGGTCTCAAATTATGATGATAATGGCATAACCTCCTCAAACGGATGGTCAGACAGAGCGGGCGAATCAGATTTTGGAGGACATGGTTCGTGCTTGTGTTCTGGACATTTGTGGTTCATGGGATAACCATTTGGAATTGGATGAGTTTTCTTATAATACCATTTACCCATAATCGTTTCAAATGTCTCCATTTGAGGATCTCTATGGTCAACCTTGTTGGTCCCCCCTATGTTGGGCTGAGGTAGGTGAGACCTCACTGCATGGGCCAAGTCTAGTGTAGGAGACATATGAGAAGGTCAAGTTGATCATGAAGTTCTTATTGACAGGTCAGAGTCACCCTAAATCATAGGGTAACTAGATTCATAGAGACCTAGAGTTTTCTATGGGCGACATGGTATTCTTGAATGTGTCCCCTCATCTTGGCAATCGTCGATTGGGAAAGCAAGGGAAGATGACTTCATGATATGTCAGACCTTTTGAGATCACCGAGCATATTCAAAACGTGGCATATAGGTTGGACTTAACCTTCTTAGTTGAAATCCATCCATGAAGTCTTCCATGTATCCTATTTGATGAAATACCACTCGGATCCATCCCATTTATAGAATTGGGAGAAGTTGGATATAGAGCATGCTTTATCAATTGTTGAGAAGCCGGTGTGAATAGTGGACATCCAAGAAAAGGTGCTTTGGGGTTTGTCTATTCCACTATTCTGGGTTCATTTGAATCATGGTAATGATTCACATGATACATGGTCGTAGAATTCATGGGTCGTGGAAGGGTACCCATTCTTATTTTCAGATCAAGAATCAAGTTGACTTTATAGGGTGGAATGTTTTCATATTGGGGAGAATTGGCACACCCATGTCTTTTATTTAATGTACTTTTTCCTACTATATAATTGTCAAAACATTCCCACTATGTTTCCTATAGTCCCCACTGGAATTTGAAGGTGACTCAACTCATTTTTATTGGACAAAAGTGGGTGCACTGTTTGGGGGCACAGTTTTCCAAACCGTGCAAGAAAACTGTGCAGCCTTGTCCAGCTCATTAAAAATATTTTTAAGATTATTTTCCCTCACAATATTTATCAAAATTAGACCCCTTACTTCCCCCATTTGACCATTTTATCCATTTCAGCCTCCCAAGCTCCACAAACCCTCTTTGGAACTCCATTTTTAAGGGGGATTTGGTGGAGAAACGTCAAACATCCTTAATTAAGTGAAACTCTTCATTTGTTATCTCCCTTTTCATGGTTTGTAATCCCCTATCCTTGAATTTCATTATTTCCATAAGGTAGGGTTTTTAACCTAGGGTTTGATCCTGGTTTTCTTGGTATATTTTTTTTGTTTTAGGATTGATCTAATTGTTTTGTGGTGCGATAGTGGTGCAATTGGATTTTCACACAAAAAAATCAAGGGGTTTGACAATTATGGTAGGTAATTCCATGGGTAATCATGGCTGTATGAGTAATATTTTCTGAATTTATATTTTTAGCACACTTATCATCCATTATCCTTACTGTAAAATCTATTGTTTGTGATGTTTGTGATAAAATTATTTTTAGGTTGGTATTTGGTGTTGAATTGGGTGTTTTACATGTCTATTTTATGTTATTCCAAATGGAGTTGTTTTATAACTCATGTAATGGATTTATAGAATTTTTTTTGGTGCGGAAATTTCTTTTTTATGAATATGGGTATTCCCATAGTGTTCAATGGGGGATTTTAAATGGATTTAGTGTGTAAAGCATTGTTAGATTTTGTGACGTTGTTTTTTTAAATTCTAAATGTTTTATGAAGTGGTGTAAGTAGTGAAAAACTTGTGTAGATACTGTTTTGAGTTGCTAATGATCAGAACTGATATGTTTATGTGATAATGGATTTCAGTATCAATAGATAATGGTTTGAGCTCAAATGGAGAAGCTTGTGTATCGATGAGGGCAGATATGTACTAGTACGACAGTGATCTAGATGGGTGTTGTCCCTGTTTCCCTGAAAAAATGGACAACGAAAACACTATAAAAACTAAATTGATGATTATTGGGGAAAAATAGGTTATGGGTATGTTCCCTTCTAGTATCTCATGCTCGAGAACAGATTTTTTCTATGGTTACTTTACAACGAGGTACGAGGTACTTGGGGCCCGAGACTAACATTGGCCTAGGGGTGTTCCTGAAGTTGGTGACCATTGACTCTTGTGTATTTATCTATGGAATATGGTGGGTTTGATTTAAAATATAGTAGCATAATTTTTTACTAAAATTTTCTCATTTATTAAAAATCCCCCTTTGAAAACTACTAACATGAAAATGTTTCAGTTATCAGAAATTATTTCCACCACTTATTGTTTATCATAAAATTGAATACTTTTTATCTTGCATTGTTTAATCTATAGAATCTTCTAGTGGGATCCTATTATTATTATTATCACACCCTACTTACACCCCTTGGGTGTAAGTAGACTAAGTCATGTTTGACAAAGGTAAAATAAAGGCTTTGGGTGATGACAGTTCGAGGTGTTAGTTCCCAACCATGGTACGACATTGTGGAGACAACTTGCGGGTGATGACCCTTGTCATGTAGTGTCCCTGGGGATGTTTTGATTATTTTTTATCTGTATTTTTACCTCTTGTTATATTTTATGACCTATGTATTTAGTTATGGATTTTGATTAACTCTTGTTTTGTATGAATTTTCAGATTTGGTTTATCGAATGTTTTGATGTTTTATGTATCCATATTTGGGTAAATCATTCCCAAACCAAAATAAATTATAACCAGGCACTTGTTTCATCCAGTGGGGATAAGGAACTCCCTTGGGGACATGTCACGGGCTGGGTTTGGCACCATTTCTGATGGTGACCAAATTTTGGTCGTGATAAGAGCCTAAGGACTGGTTAGAATATATTAGAAGTATTTTCTATTTTCTCATGAATCTGGAGACTTAAAAGGTTTATTTTTATACCTATATGTTGGAGGGCTTGAGAGAAACGTTGTGGTAATTTGTAGTGGAATCCAAATTGTATGTGGATTTATCCTAGATTACATTCAAGATGTTGTCCAATAAACCATTTTATCTGAAGAACCTGGGGGTATAAAAGGATTGATAGTCTGTGTCCATAGAGAATGGGATTCATTCCATGATGGAGTAATCCACTCATTTTTTTATTTTCTTCATATTTCTCAAAATTTCATAATATAAAATTATTTGAAGGTGTGGAGCATTGTGATGGGGATAAATCCATAAATTAGTTTGGGGTTCATTATTTTGCGATTTAAAACCTATGTGAAGGTGGTTGACAATGACATGATGGCATAGAATAATATATCAGGTTTGACTAGTCATAGTGGCACCACTTCCATGTAAGGGGTACTTATAGTTATTCTTATGTTTATATGAGAAATCAAGAATGGGATTATCATTATTTAGATTCTAAAGTAGTTGATTATTCAGGGAACATGCCTATGACTTTCTTCTAGTGTGGGAAGGTACGAAAAAATAATCCAGAGTTCTAAGAGGCTACTTGGACGTAGCACCTATATAGTAATTTGGGACATCTTCAGTGATTTTGTAGGAATAATCCTTAATGTAGAAGGGTGATATATTCCTTCACTCAAGTATTCTAGATAAAACCTAATGACTCTAAGGGGGAAGGGTCCCTTTTGAAGGAAAACTGGAATTACATCCCTTTATGAATAGCTAGGTCAGATCCATGTTTGGTAATATAAATGCATATAATCTTATTTTAGAGGATTTTTATGTGGGTCTACCCATCGTGAGAGATATAGTTTTAATTACTACTTTCATGGATTTGTAATTCCTCGATGCAGGTGAATCATATTCATTTATTTCATTGAAGTCGATTAAGGATTTTTCTTTTTTGTATCAAGGTAATTATATTTTTGATGGATATTTCCAATATTCTACTAAAGAGGAATGTCCATGGCTTCAAGTGTCTTGTGTTTCATTTAGTAATTAATAACTTTGATATCATGTGTGATTTCTTGTTCCATGACATAGATGATTTATATATCATTATTGGTATGGATTAAATGATTGGTTTTAAGGCATAGATCGATTTTTCTCACCATATGTTTCAATTAATTTTTCACCATAGGAACCCTCATGTATTATTGGGGGAGTGGGATTCTATGTTAGAGAGGACATGACATATTTTTCTAGATATTAGGATTATCTCATCTCAGTTATCTAGTTTTATCTTCAATGTATTAGAGATTAGTTTATTAGGCCACATCCTAGTGGTGGTAGAGTTTTATAAAATGGTGGTTCCAGATTTCATTTCAAGGTTTCATGCATAGAGGGAGGTTGATTTATATGTAAAATTACAAATTGGGATAGGCCCCACTTCTTTACTATTTAAATGGATGGCATCGACCAAACTAAAAGAGTTTAATTTCCAGCTAGATCATATTGGATGAAATAGATTTATTTGAACATCTATGACACTATGAGAATCACCTAATCACTTTTCAAAAAAGGAAAATAGGATCCTCTAATTTTTTTTGAATACTGAAAGATTAACCTAGTGAAATTCAATAATAAATACCAATTTACCATAATTGAAGGTCTATTTTACTTAAGGGTTGTCTATGGTTTTTAAATATTGACATATAGGAAGGATACAATTAGTTAAGGTTTTATCAAACAGATGTTCTTAAAATCTCATTCAGGAGTAGGTATGAGTTATATGAGTATTTGTTTATGTCATTCATCCTAATGAATGATCCTATGATTTTCATTTTTTTATGAATAATATATTTCATTTATTTCTCATTTACCTCATATTTATATTCATGGATGAAATCCTGTTTAACTCCTTGTGAGAGGTGAAACATAAATACCATCTTACTATTGTTTTTGAAACCCTCAAAGAGAATAGCCTATATTATAAACTATCCGAATGAAAATTATGGATCCAAAAAGTGATATTCATAGATTACATGATATATAATAAAGGTGTCTTGATATATCCCAATAATATTTATGCAGTGATGTATAGGGAGTAGTATAATAACTTGTTTGAGATCAATCGATCCATGGGATTTTCTAGGTACTATAGTCATTTCGTTTTGGGGTTCTCTTGGTTGGCCTCAGCCTTGATTACTATTACTATTAAAGGGGTGACTTTTATTGGGTCAATAAGATTCATAGTTATAATAAGGACAGAAAAAGAGGTTAAATTCATCTCAAATAATTATTCTTCAAGATTCAGGTAAGGGTTATACTATATATTGTAATGATTTAGGTTAGAGGATGGGATGCGTTCTAATGCAGTTTGATCATGTAGTCGTGTATGAATCCTGCCTGTTCTTCCCTAACAAGAATAATTTCCTCACTCATGAACTCGAGTTAGTAGCCATGATGGATACATTAATGTCATGGAATCACTATCCTTTCAGGAATCAATTCATGTTTTATTTAGACTATAATTTTGTAAAGTATATTTCCACCATAGAGGTACATGAATTTTAGATATAGGAACCGAGTGAAGTACTACCTAAATTTTGACGACAACATAGCCAATACCCCCTAAGAGGGTAATGTGGTAGCAAAAACCTTGAGTATAGAGATATTGACCTAATCCATGAGATATGTTTTGGAGAAATGTCTCTTAATGGGTATGTTTTGCTAAGATTCACTTGGGTATGGATGAGGATGGAGAGTAAGTGATGTTGGCTAGTGTGAAAAATATATATTCCCTATATGACTAGATTAATCTAAATTGGGTAATAGATACTAAATGAATATATCTTATATCATTCCAAATGGTGGGTAGACCTTGATGGATTGTCTTAGATCTCATGTGGGTGATATTCTATTTTGATAAATGCTTGTTTTTCCCGTGGTTTTGTGGTAGGAGTTGATAAAAGTAGGGAATTAGACCAACTCGGTCCTTCACCCTAGGGATAACGAAATGTTTTATGATATAAGACACCATTATTGGTGGCCCATGATGAGGTGTATAGTTAATGATTTTGTGTCAAGGTTCCTTACATATAAGAGAATTAATGCTAGACATCATAGACTAGTTGGTTTACAACAGCCCCTTCTAATTCCAGCATGTAAGTGTGATGAGATTTCCATGGATTTCATGATTATTTTTCCTTGGAACCTGATTGGTAAGGTTTTATACAGGTATTTATTTATAAAATTATCAAATCATCACATTTAGTTTCTATTTGGGATTCATTGAATGTGGAGGTGATTGGGAACCTGTATTTATGAGAGATCACTATGTTTTATAGAGTGAATTCAACAACTTCTTTGATTAAGAACCTCACATCACTTCACAATTTTGGGTATTATTTAGGAGGTTATGGATTATAAACTAAATGTGATAATGGTTTATCACCCTTAGATGAATGGTTCGACTAGGTGGGCCATCCAGATTCCTGAGGATATCCTTTAAGGATCTGTGTCTGACTTTATAAATTATTGGGTGAGTCATCTATCATTGGTTGAGTTTATTTACAATAAAATTTATCATGAATAAATCATGATGGATCTGTTTGACTCTGTATATGGGAAACTATGTTGATCAACTCTCTTTCGGTCAATGTTGAGTGAGATCACCTTTTTGGGGATAATCATTATCTGGGAGACTAAAAAGAATATATAGTTGATTCAGAAGAGGTTGGAGATATCCTAGACTAATTAGATTATTTAGATTTCCGTTGTCATTCATTAGAGTTTTTAGTTGGTTATTGGGTATTTATAAAGGATTCCCCTGGTTGGGACATCTCTTTTGGGGAAATAGGGGATGTTGGAATAATGTAATGTTGGTCAAACTGAGATCATGATGCGTATCAAGAATGTTCCATATCAGTTTGAATTAAAACCTTTGTTGATATCCATTCATGATGTGTTACATGTTTTCCATATAAAGAGACATCATATAGAATCATTCCATGTGATAGAATGCGAGGATTTGTATGTGGAACCCAATACCATTGTGGCTGAGAATCCAGTTTGAATCACAGATTATCATAATAAAGTCTTTCATGGTAATTTGATTACATTATTTTTTGTGTTGTGTTGAGTGTTTGAGATATCAATTCGACATAGGCATACGAAACAAGGGTGAGGCAGAAATTTACTAATCTTTTCTTGTATTCAAAAACATAACAATTTTCTAGTTACAGAAAGTGGCATGTTGGGGA
Organism: Viscum album; assembly: GCA_963277665.1. Taxonomy (NCBI): domain Eukaryota; kingdom Viridiplantae; phylum Streptophyta; class Magnoliopsida; order Santalales; family Viscaceae; genus Viscum; species Viscum album. The sequence continues at coordinate 164,948,761 of OY728167.1, forward strand.
GAATTGTGACACTCTTTATGCCACAAGTAAATGATTATTTGATTTTCCATTATTATTATACATTTCCTCAGATATTCGAAGAGTCAAGTGTCAAAAATGTGTGTTTCTAGGAAAAAGACAAGTGCACTTGGTTAGTGGTAATAACACACCTTACTATTTAAGGGAGGTGTTTGGGGGATAATTAATTTTTTCATGGTATCCTTATGGGTCATCAAACTATACAATATCTCTAGGAAAACTATTAAACACTTTTTAAAAAGGAGAGGTGACCGACATTATTGGAGCACTCTTTTTAAAACCATGTGGAAAAACCAAATGATCTACCTAGAATTATTAAAATTAGGGAAATTTTTGAAAATACCATAATGAGTTTTAACTCCTACCCTCCTCACATCTCTCCCATTATCTCACCATCCACTATTCTTACCATGGGAGCATTCCTACCATTATAGTTGGAGGATTTCCTTGCTTCTTGGTCAATTACATTAATGCAATGATGGATTTATTTGAGTTTCCATATGGTATTAAATTATTTCCCCTTGTTGTTTCTTTTCCAAAAGTTTTTGGGACCCCACAAGCCTATGTGGGTCAAACCTAGGGTCATGTATAGGTATTTGAAAAACTTTATTGTTGTTTTAGGCTTGTAAGGTGTCACCCTCACTATTCTAAGTGAATTATAGCTAATACATTGAGATTCTCTTCTATTTAAGGTAGCAATGTGTTGGTTTAAAATGTATTTGAAATAGGATTTCCTAGAAAAGTTATTTTTTTATACCTAGAAAGTGTTTTATGGGTTGACTTGAAGAAGAAAAATGACCTAAAAATAATTTATAAGGGTGTTTAAAATTGAATTTTACTTGTTCTTAATGTTCCTTGTTTATGTGATGATGGGAATGAATTATATGTTTGTGGACCATTGAAAGTGCGCTAGATACCTTTGGTGAGTTGGTTACTTGGATAGATGAAACCCCTAGTATAGATTGTGCGATGACTAGGGTTAGTGAACTAGTTAGATTTGGTTTTTTATAATATGAATTAGTGCCCCGATTAGTTGATTGAGCTCTTGGGTATGTATAAATATGTTTTAATCTTCCAGGTAGAGTTACTATGGCTATTTCTAGTTTCCTTAGATCCATTGGTAAAGTCCATAGTGTTTCTACTGTATTTTTATTTCTCATTTCATGTTTGAGATTTTGATATCTCTTATGATGTTATTCCCTTATTTCATTATGTATGTTTCTGAATTCATCTTGTTTTTAAAATTTTTATTCATCTATTAAAAAATAGTTTTTCATAAATATTTTTAAAATTGAAATGAATATATAATTCGTTTACCAAATAGAATAAATGGTTTTCGAGTTGATATTCACTTTTTATCTATGTTGGTGTCTTACTGGGTATTTGCCTTACACCCAGTATATTCCACTAGGTGTAGGAGGACTTGGTTTTCTAGGATTTAGGTAAATGAAATGTCACCATGAAGTTCAATGGAAATTCATGTGGCTCTTCATCCTCTCATATTTTAGTGGTGGAGGCGACCATGGGTAATGATGAATGTTGGAATTATGTTGAAAATTTTGGGGTTTAGAGTTGTTTTTGGGTTATTTTGTATAGGCTAATTAATCTATGATTTTTTTAGTTTCCTTTGGTACATAGATGATCATTGATGCTTATTAATACTTCTTTCAATATTATCATGAGGTATGGTTATATATGTGACAACTATTTTACTATGTTTATCCGTCTTAATATTTGAATTACTTTTTATGGTGTGTCTTACAATATATTGATGGGTCATGGTGGAATTTTGGGTGGAATGATAGAGGTTTTCATTCCTAATTTTGAGGGATAATTGATTATAAAATGGTCACTTATGATACCATGGAAATAGTTTCAAGACCTGGGTGATTGGGAACACGTCTCAGTCCTTCTAGAAGAGCAGTCTTGGTGATTGTTCAGGCTGATATAGTCTAGTTATTTACAGTAACCAATAATACGCATGTCTCTAGGGAGAGAATCATCAATGTATAATGGAAAGGGGTCACATCAAAATGTGTATCCCTATCCATATAATCATAATTCTTAGTTTGAATAGTGGAATCCAAGGATTAGGGGAGCATAATCAATGCATATAGATACTTAACCGAGGTCCATACATAAGTACTTTGTGTTACAATGATAAACTAAGAGGTGGTGAGTAATATCAATAATTAAATGAAGAACACTAAATATAAAATACATATATAAAACCCATAGAAACCATGAATCATAACGTACTCTCATATATAAAAACTCTTAATATAAGAAACCCCTTTCTCATCAATAATGAAATATAAGAGACATTGCATCAATAAACACAACATCAATTTTTTCTCTTTTATACAACTCAAGGGTCTCTCTTCATGAAAATGATCACATAAAGAAACTATTTTTCATAAAGTACCTAAATTGAATTTGGAAACATCCTTTATAAAACATGATTATAAATTCATCTATTGAAAATAAAACCTTGAGGAAATACTTTAAAAATCATTTGAAAATACAACATTATTTCATAAATGTCACAAACCACATTCTGATATATATATAAAAAAATATCAATAAAAAATCTATAAAAACCTTGATATATAAAAACATATTTATAAAATCCAATCCCATTTCTATATTGTAAACCATTTTATAAAAATAAAAAATTATTCCATTTAAAACTGTTACAAACCAAAACACTATTTTTGTTAACAAATTTTTCGAAAAAGAGCACTTTAGTAAATTTAGAAAATAATAATAGGTGTACGTTATAATAATTTTCATTAAAAATTTATAATAATGGATTAAAAATAATTAAGAAATTAAGGATTCAAATTTTAAGATATATTCATAGAGATATCTACCTTGATCGATGACCTGAAAAATGCTCCCAAGTTCGTAGAGACCTAATATGAGTATATGAGAATCATGCATTATAATGGTGATGAAACATAAGAAATGAAGTGCATTCCACTCCTAACACACATACATACTTGAGCTACATTGAATACCTAATGAAATCACTCAAAAAGGCGATTTAAAGTAAAATTCCCTAAAACCTATAAATTAATTCCTACCCTCCAATAAAAATCAAAAAATTCCTCAAATTAATTTTAATAACAATTAAATATCTTATCTAATAGTAATAATCATAGGAAGAGGAATTCTAGGTTTTCGGAACATACTGGTGAGCCAGATAGATATAGAAAGGAAACCTAAAGGGTTTGATAAAATCCTAGGAAAATAGCCCAGTCTTGGGAAGAAAAATCCCCATCATGATCATATGTTTCTCTAATACTTGATGACATATCAATCCCCAATCTATAATTTAATTAAAATTCATAGTATATCCTAAGTAAATTCATGAATTAGTAAAAACCACACCCAAAAAATGAATAAGACAATGTGATGGTCCTACTTCGTCCATTTATTAAAAAATAAATAAAAATCCCTAATTTATTCGTGTTATAATCCTAATGTTTTTCTGAAAATAGAAATTATAGGGTAGTATAGAGAATAAATGAATAAATAATTAATTCATAGTGAAATAGTTTTAATAGACTCTATAAGCTTTATCTTATAAAAATTTAGAAGAATATCTAGGCATATATGTTATTTTTCCCATGGTTATTATGAAATCCAAATATAAAATCTCTAATTTAATTGGTAGAACAAAAAGGATTAGTTGATTTGAATGATGAAATAATACCTAATGATCACATGTTGATAAACCAATTATCAATTGAAATTGAGGGGGAAGAGATGAGATTCCTAAAGAAGATTAAGTGTGGGGGCCGATTAGCCCCCCTCTTGATGCTACTTGTGTTGGCCATGGCCCCCCTCAAGGGGTCTTTCGTTCCTTTTTTTCATGCATCCTAACCCCCTATACTTCTAAGTACGATTATTATATAAAACTAATAATATCACATATTACACAAATTTATTACATCTTAATAATAATAATAATAATATTTCATACTATTATTTATACATTTCAACGAAACATAAATAGTATATCTACCCATACATCTCTATTAAAAAATATTAATATATTTTCAATGTATAAATCTACATGTGAATTTAGTATATATATTTTATAACACACTATTGATATTATTTTTAGAAATAATTCCATATTTATTTCATAATACTATTACTAATTATAACATACACATGTATATAGATATATATGTTCCTCATTTAATAATACCCCATTATATAATGACATCATGAAAATACATTAATTAATTAAATATACATCAACACCAATGAGAATAATAATTTTAAAAATTTCCTTCATAAAAATTTAATTTATAAATATTTTTAAAATTTTATTCATTTTGAAAAAATAATATTAGTTTATATGGAATTTATCACTTAATTAATTTTTTAAATTGAGAAATAATGTAATTTTATATTCAATTAAATAAATTTTTCATTTCTTATTAATTAAAAGTTGTTTAGAACTCCGCATAAAAAACTACCCCTAGTTTTCACAATTGAAATTTCTATTTAAATAAGATTTTAAAATATAATTAATATAACATAGATACAATTCATTAAATGTGGTTACCATTACATATCTATGTACAACTAAATACTTTTCTAAATTTTTATTCTGTAACTTAGATAGACTCTTACGTGTTAACCGTTACATATGATCTAGAGCCTCTTACATATCTATCAAGACTTCTAAGGGGAACCTATGTATCAAACCTTACGTATTATTTTATAATGAAATGACCATTTCGTACCACATGGTAACTCAACAATTGTTCAAATCATCAATCTGTAACATTGAGTGACTCTTATTTATGAATAAATGAAACTTATATAATTCCGATCAACCCTTGTGTATCACTCTATGAATTGATACTTTTCAACTTTCCAGTTCAAGGTTTGGGAAACCCTTACATAACTAGAGTACTTTTTTAGATTTATTCTTATACATTCATGAATGATTCAGAGTAACTCTTACATATTAAGGGCCTTATGATATCACAAATCACCTACAACCCAGAATTTAAAAACCCCTATCCAAATTGATTAACTCAACTTTTAAAATTTTCAAACATATTATATGAATTTCAATCCACTTTAAATCCTTCCAAATAAACTTGGTTTATATTCTATAATTATTTAGTTATATCTTAAATAACCCAGCCTGCAATCATTTTTTTTTCATTTTCTAAAATCCAGTTTATGGGTTACCGGTAACCATTACAATATTCAAAAACATCACCCAACAACATTCCACCATCAAATTAAAGATTCAAACTTAAAAAAAATTCCTAGATCAAATTTCAAAATTCAAAATTCAAACCAAATGCCCTTATCAATCTAGAGCCACGAAGCACAACACACATACCCAATAAGATCCAAAAATCCACCATCCATCATGTAGAGGTCTAACCGTGTCAGATGGTCATGTCAATACACACTGCCATCTTTGTTCTCAATGACACTACCTGTCTATCCACAAAGATGATATACTGATCATTATTCCCACCACCACAACACCATTGAACACCAACATCCTCACCGTCGCCATCTGACGGACAATCAGGCCACAAATAAAGGATGAACAAAACCAACAAATATATATGCAAACAACTCCACTGAAAACATTAAGGATGAAAAACCTAACAAAATATGATGAACAAAAATCAATCCCCATAATCATCGCTGAAGATCGTCATCCGCAAAGAGAACAAGTACCAAATCCATCCTCAAAGGTGAAAACCAAAAGAATGATGTAACTGGAGAGATCCACCACAGGACGTGCCACCAAACAATAAAGAACAACCATCAATTTCAAGGCATACCTTCTTTCAGGATTGACATTACACCGAGCTGGCTTGACGCAACCCCAAACATCTTCGACACCTCACGCCACCATCAAAACCGCACATCGATAACCACAAACACGATTAGAGCTAGAAACCACAAACCAAACCAAAAAAAGAGGCCTACAAAACATCAGATCTTGCTGAATGGGGCCTCGTCGGGGGCCATTGAACCATATACCACTGATGCCTTAATAGCCGCACTAGAGGACCAGATTTCCCAAAACGCTCGTAGACAACACGGAACGCGACGACACCCCCAAACCACCACATCTTAGACCCGCACCCTAGCCCAACATTGCGCCACCTTGGAGAACCCTATCCATATCTAAGGTTAGAGTGAGAAGAAGTTCAATAATGATACAGATCACCGAGGATAAAGATGATACTATGCCACTGAAAGCGTCCACGCCACGAACGCGCCGAGAAGAATGTCGTGGGAAGAAGATCTAGCAGGAGGAGGATGTGGGGAGGAGGGCGGCATAGGGGAGAGATAAAGCAAAGAGGAGCCCCTTACGGGCTCATTCCATCACTTAAATAACCCAGATCTCTTACAAAATATTTAAAATAACTAGTCAAAAAGTATTTATCGCATTGGAATTTTCACTTCAGTTATTTATAACTGATGTGATAAATTCATGTATATTAGTTTATAACATCAAATATCAGATAAAAGACATGAAAAACATGAATAATGATTTAACAAATTAGTTATATAATATTCGATGTCATAAAGTTTGTTTTTATATTAGATATAATATATTGGACATGGTAAAGAAATATTCATTACATTATAATGTCGGCTATAAAATAACTGACCTGACAATGATGATCTGTCACGTTTTTACTATATAACTGATGTGATAAAATAATAATAAAAAATTTATCACGTTGATTATTATATAGTCAGCTTGATATATCAATTAAAATTTTATCAATCTCTATTTTGAATTATTTCATTGTAAGTCGATATCAAAAAAGCTAACTCAGTTCTCTCATGCAAAATACATAACATTGTTTCTTTAATCCAGTGGCCTCCAATATGTGTTTTCCATCATCATATATCATCAGGATTCATTGGCCTCATTGTTGCGTATTTGATCTTCTCATATCTCAACTCTCATGAAAGCCTCACACATCGATCCTCACTTTTAGTTGTTAAATGTCGTGGACACCCTAACTCTTGTCCTTTTCTTCTACTTACTCAAATATAGAATTACCTTACATATAATACCTTAAGTTTCTTATACCTCATTATTGAGTTTTCTTATATTGATGTACTCATCACAAATATTAGAGTACCTTCATCATATACCTTATCAATCGATTTAAGTTAAAAGGTGTGGATTTCATTATATATTAATGGTATATGGCAGGTCATAAATTTCAGAATTATATATTAATGTTCCGGTATTTTTACTATATGTAAGGACGTTTTCATGGGTTTTTTTCATAGATATTTATTCTGTATCTCATATTAAATATCATCATTTATTCTCTAAATGTTTCTGATTTTGATTAGTCTTTTCAACCATTCATTACTTTTGCATAAACAACCATGTATAAAAATAAATTTCAATTATAGTTGTGAATTTTTTAGTGACATAGTAATATTAAAATATAATGTATACATACATTTCAATTTTCTTATAGTTCAAATGCAATATCCTATAAGTAGTGTATATGTATATCATCATTTTTTGTGTGCTATGAGCATATTCATTTCTTGAAAAATCATATATTAAATATAAATATAGAATATTATGAGTTACTATCAATATAATGTTGACATTATTGGTGAATACACAATATGAACATTAAACTGGGTTCTTTATAAATATTTTTAATATTTTGTTAGATATATGTAATGTTTTGACCCTATTTGGAAAAATTAATCATTTTTTCTCAAATGATAATAGATATTGATTCAGTGCCTATCCCCAGCCATAATTCAACCCCAATTAAACTTTTCTACAATTATGATTTCTCCCCGGTCATATATTAGGTTACATTAGTTTTTAAATTTATAGGATTATCCCACTATATAGGTAGATATTTTCTATGTTATATTTTCACATAGTTACACATGCATCACATGGTATTCACACAGAATGAATTTTTCTCCGGATAAATTTATATCTTAATTATATCAAATGGAATAGATGGAAATATTTAAAATGTGGGTTACTAGTTTGGTATATTCAAATAGAAAATCTAATCATAGAATGCATAGTAAAAAATTATCATTTCGAAATTTTCAAAATACACTAGGAATAAATAATAAATAATATTAATTTTGTATATGTATATTTAATTCATTAAAAATTCATCATTGCATTGTTTTAACTATAATATACGATTAAATTATAGTATGGATATATGTATATTATAATACATTTTGTTTTTTTCATGAAATAAATTCTTTAAAAAATTCAATGATAAAGATTAAATTCAAAATGGAATATGTGAAATTTATTTTTATTCTGTTCAATAATATTCAATTTCATGTTTTATCTAATTTCATTCTGAATAAAATGGAAAATGAGATATTGGTCTAACTATATTTTCTTTAATAAATTACTTCAATTAATTTACTTTATGAATTATCAATTTTTTTTGAACTTATATTCCATTATATTCTAGAATTTATAATTATAATTTTCAAATAAGGATATCTTTTTTAAATGTTAAAGGTTTTTTTACTTTAAAATTCTGACATATTTCATATAAATTTAATCCCGATTTAACATGAATAATTTCTTCTCACTTTTAACACAAATATATTATTTTGAAAAAAATTTTGAATTTTTTATTTAGATAATAATAAGTAAAATTTGGCTTATGAAACATTGAATAAGTGATGAATATGGGGAAGAAGTTAATTATTTTTTGGAATTTTCAAAACAAAATGTTCCAAACAACAAAATCTTTTTCCCATGCATGAAATGTTTAAATATGTAAAATTTGAAATGTATAGATTTGAAAGACTATTTAATTTTTCGTGGTCTTAATATGAGTTATACCCTTGTATTTGGCATGGTGAGACTAGGCCTAATTTCAAATCTATTGATGATGATGCATTGCAAGATGATAACTTTGAGTAAATTGAAGAAATGATTCATGATATTTAGGTAGAGACAATTGAAAAGGAATTGAGAATTGATCATATATATGGTGATTCAGAAATCCCATTGTATCTGGGTTATATAGAATTCATGGTTTTATCAACAATATTAATATTGACTGACTTGAAGGTGAAACAAGGTTGGAGTAACAACAGTTTTAGAGATTTTCTACAACTTTTGAAACATATTACACTTCAAGACAATGATATTCTCGATTCACATAATAATGAGAAAAAAATACTATGTTTGATGGGATTCTGTTACAAAAAAATAAATTCCTGATGGAATAAACATGTTCTATATAGGATGGAATACAAATTTATATCAAGGTGTATTAAATGTGGGGTGTAATGGTATAATTTGAAATAAAAATTACATTCTGATTTTGTAGTTATAGAGATGCCTACCAAGGAAATTTGGAATCTTCTTATAATTCCTCATTTGAAACATATTTATTTTAAAATTCACATGATAAAAAATGTTTTAGAAGGAATACCGATGAGCATATATGTGATGGAGAATTACAGCATCTATTTGATTATCCACAGTGTAAAATAATGATAAACCATTTCCTATATTCATAAATGATGTTAGAAATCTCAGACATGGAGTGTGAACAGATGGAATGAATCTGTATCAAAGCGTTAGTAGAACACAAAGTTCATGTCTTGTTTTATTGGTATTTTAAAACTTATCTACTAAATTTTGTATGAATATAAAATATTTCATGGTGAGTTTAATGTTCTATGGAACAAAACTACAGGAAAATAATATTGTTCTTTTATTTTCACCATTTATTTTTGATTTCAGTCTCTTATAGGAGGAGGATGTTTGGGTCAATGCTTCTTATAAAATGGAATATTTTCAACTATAGGAAATTATTATGTTCACTATAAATTTCTTTCCAACATATTGAAATATTTATAGATATAATGTTACGATTCATCAATCATGCCAAAGTTGTAAAAAATAGACTTCATAATATAAAAATCATTATGGGAGACAAACAGTATACATGGGTTATCAAATTTTTTTTGTCTATGGATCACTCTTATTGAATATAAGAAAAGGAATTCAATGGATCACAATAATTTTATATTTTTTCAAAACATTTATCCATTGATCATTATTTTGAGAGGCTGAAAACAATTATTGTGACATTCAGAATTGCTCATAAATCTAGTAATGATAAAAATATTTGGAAGAAATGATTAATATTTATTGAGCTAACATATTAAAATTATCATGAGGCTAAACATAACATTAATGTCATGCATTTGGAGTAGAATATATTTGATAGATAGATTATAAAATTGTTGAATATCAATAGGAATACTAAATATGGGTTGAATACAAGATTGGAATTACCCTCAATGGGAATATGTTTAAAGTTATATCGCACTCTTGATGGAGGGTGAAAATTACTACCATGTCTTTTCATACATTTATATAGAGGGAGAAAAATGAATTTTTTAGTGCCTTCATGATTCCATGTTCAATATGGTTATTCTTCAGTCATAAAACTTTTTGTGTCATTAAAGTATTTGAAGTTGACACATATGAAATGTCATGATTGTCACCTCATGATGCAACAAATCCTACCAGTTTCATTGCGTTGAATATTACACATCCATGTCAGAATGACTATCATAAAGGTGTGTTATTTTTTATATTTAATTTCTAATAAAGTGCTTGATCGTATTTTTTTTTGCAAAATTTAGATAACAAAGAAATTTTTATTCCTTTTAAATTGGAAATTAATTTTCCTCTATCTTGTTTAGATATCATGTTGTATTTAATGGTTCATTGGGTGTGAGAATTAAAGCTTTTTCAGCTTATATATCTATGTTTGATATATCCTTTTTAATTTCATATTAATGTGTTGAAACAATGATATCCAAATAAGAAAGATATGCTGATTTTAATGAGCATAACCGAACTTTTTTTCTTTGGTTTAATTAGACCATCCTTGGTATATCTAATGCATTGGAAATATTGAGTTGGTTATTGGTTGTTAAATGTACAAATTTGATAACATAGTCTGGGTACGTCATTAGTTGCTATCAATTTCATATGAAAGATCAGGACAACAAAAGTGGAATTCATAATAGTAGTGTATTGGTATTCGCAGGAACAATTCATTTTTTGATTGCCAAAGACAAAAAACCAATTTCTGTATCAAGTGCCTATTATGGATTCATTAAAGGAATATGGGAGGTCGATTTAATTAAATTTCAAAATCTTGTTTTTTAACATCAAATGGTTTTTTGATAAGAACAGTGTCAGAGATGATGGATTTGGAATGCCACTTTTTAATCTGAATCGATTGGAATAAACATCTAATCTTTTTATTATGGAGACTCTAGAAATTATTATTTTTATTCTCTTGACCAATACAATATCCAATGGTCCATTGTATTTAAAGGGTAAAAACAGTATGTTGGTGATGATAAATTCAATGAGGATGATGATTTATGTTTGATCCCTAATTTAATGGAAATGTTGGCAGATAATTTTGATGGTCATGTCATATACACAGTTTGTTCCATATAAAATGATCATGGAGATGGAATTTGGGATGACAATACATTAGTACATTTCAAATATTACAGGTAAAATATGTTTATTTCTTTTTTTATTTTTTATATTTCAATTTTTTTAGGTATTTTAATTTTATTTTCTTTATTAAAACACATATTGTAACTAATAAGATAAATTTTTTTGTTTATATTAGTTTAGTTTTGTTTAGTTTACCATGTTTTTTATTATTTGAACTATATATTAAATGATTTTGTTGAAAAAAATTATTTAAAATATAATTTTTTAAATAAAGCAAAAATATTGTTTAAGAGCATATTTAATAAATATTATTTTTCATGTAAAAAATGATTTATTTGGTTGGAATATTTTTACTATTCACACACCATTTTTGGATTTTTCATCATTCATTTATATGAAATTTCACATATCAGTAATTTTTTTATCATTTTAGTTAACTATACATATATGAAAAAAATGTGTTAAGATTAATTGAGTTTAATTTTTTGTTTTATAAAATTTCCTTTTTATTCAAAATAGTATGCAATAGTCGAATTGGTATATTTGTGTACTAATTGATTGTTTCTTTTATTTATAGGATATTGGTAGATCAATAAATTGTTCCACCACATATTTTTGGAGATGATTGTGCTCATACCTCTTGGGGAAAATGTAAATATAGTCCTCTTGATTAGCCTCATCCTTCCTTACAAGAGATATCTACTCCAACAGAGGCAAATAAGTGATTGAGGTTTAATAAACATGGAATCAAAAATTTTCCAAAATTATCAATTTCTTGTATGTAGGACTAGAAGATACTAGTATTATTTTGTGATAATTATATTCCAAGATGTCCAAATTCCAAAACAATTCCAGAATTTTATATGAGTTCAGGATAAAAGCAATGTCAGTATTTTGATTTACGATTGGAGAAGTGGTGACAAATTGACACTATCTCACTTATGGGAGACCAATTTAGTAATCTCATTTTTTATTATTTTACATATCATGAAAATTTTATAGTAATATATTTTTTCACCCGTCTTCTAAGAAGACGTAAGATATTAATGATACTGCTGTAGTCCGGAGGAAATGTTTATCAACGATTGCTAAGAGATAGAGGGATTTCAAATCAACCCTCACATCAGATTTCATGTTTCTAATAAAAAACATCATTATCCATGTGATATATATCCCTTTAAATATGAATATACATGAAAGTTATTTTCTAAAAGTATAATATGAGAAGTATTTTTGTTAAGTACAATGATACCTTTTATAAATTTTATTATATTAATGGTATTATTAATGTCTTATTAATGATTTATTTATTTTTAATTTTAAAAATATTAGGATATTTTATTTGGAGTTATAATATAGAAACATATATGCTCATAATTTATCTCATGGAGGGTATACATTATTGGAAGAAAAAAGGATGTTTGAAAAATATTAAAAACTAAGAGATGAGTCTCTATGATTTGAAGTGGTTTCCCCTCCATCCCCTTGCCAGACATGAAAAATGGAAGATGGATTAGATGAGAAAAAAATTAAAATATCTAACAGAAGTGTTTATAGTTTTAGATAAGAGAAAATTATGTTGTTTACTTTATTTATTTATTTAAATTAATTCAATTGTTTATATATTGTCATTCATTAAATATTTTTTCAAATATTTCATACAGGAATTTATTGAGGAGAACAGCACTCATTGAGTGCTTTAAGATAAGGGTATGTAGGAAATTTTATCTACAACTATGTGAATGCCTGAGTACCCGAGGCGTGTGTGAGGATACATGATGGGTGTATCAATGAATTTTTTTTCTAGGTTCTGTAGCTTCTTTAATGGATTTTTTTTATAAAAAAAATATAATCTTTGGAAGATGATGTTTTAGATATTCATATGATGATGGATGATAGGATCATATCATCAGTACAACCGATATTTGCAGACATACAATGGAAGCTTTAGACTGTATCTCCCACTCTTCCACTTCAGCTACAAGCAACCACTCCTCCACCTCAGCTAGGAGACCAAACTCCTTATCGTACAACTACACCCCCTTCTCTATAGCTTCTTTATTATTGTGAGTTATATTTCAATGATCCCCATAATCATATTTTTGCATATGGGATGATATTTTATATTGGAGGTGATATTCATCATTAACAGATAAAGATAGATAATCATAATGTCACTACACAAGATATTATAGATTGTTCAGTTGGAGTACCATTACATACAGATGAGGTGAGTACATTTGGATAAAGTACAATCCACTTTTTGTTTTGGCCATATATAATTCCTTAGAATATTACCATAGTGTTATTTTTATATTTTATCTTTTATTTCATTTTTGTATTAAATTTGTTTTCATATTTTACATATTACCAATTTATCTATTTTTTATAGGAATTCATTAATGGTAAATAAATAAAATATATAAAACCAAAAATATGAAGTGAAATGACATTAGATACAAATCCTACTATTCTTGATTGATGGTAATCAAATTCATAATTTTTGAACATATTCAAATTTTTTGTAATTTATTTTGAGATTCCAATTGAAGTTGGTGTTTGTGGGCATCAAATATTTGTGGAACTTTTGAAAAATGATATCATAGAACTTGTATCTGGAGATTAGATGGGAATAAAAAGGATCCATATTTTTTTCGATTAAGTGTTAAAATAAATCTTTATGTATGTTATATTTATTGAAAATATATTCTTATGTTTTTTTTTGTTCTTGGTATCTTTATACAATGTGTACATAGTAAGAGAATCCATATGTATATGGACTCTAGGACCCTCAATTTATTTCAACTATAGAAGTGATAATGATTGAATCTAAAAGAATAGTTTATTTTTCTTAAATACTTCAAAAGAATGAAATAATTCAGTGCTAGATGTTTTCTTATCTTCAATAGTGTGATAAATATATATCAAAATATCTTATATATATTGTATCATAATATAAATTAAAATTTTATTTTATTTTATATTAGTTTCAGTTGGTTGTTATGTGTTTTTTTGTCTAACGGAGAATGCACTTTATATATTTTGATCTATCCATGGAGAAGTGTGAAAAAATTCTAAAAACATATTGTACACGTGTGTTTGAATTTTTTAATACATATTTATATTATAATTAATATCAAATATATTTCAGTCATATTATTTTCAAATAGGGCAAAAAATTTCTTAACCAAATGAAATAATAGAACCATGATCAAATATATAAAGTAAAGGTGAATTTTCATTTATAATGAGTATATTTTAAATATATTACATAATAGTGTAATTTTGAATTGAAAAACTAATTTGAATAGTATTTTCATAAACAAGAAGGTGTAAAAGAATGTAGATATTATAAGATAAGGATTATATATGAAATAATTTCAACTGGGATAGTTATGATGTTCCACTAAGTTAGATTTTTTTATAAACCTTTACATTATATTTGAATCATTTTATTCGTAATACATGGTAAATGATTTCATTTTAATTCATATATTTTTGTTGACCCTCATACTTTTGGTGTGTTGGAGCTGAGACACTTTCAAATTGAATGGGAAAATTATTTTACAGGCATGTTTTGATTTTAGTTTTTCTGTACTCATTATTGTAATTTTGAAAGTTGTAATTGTAAATGTGTTTGAATATAAAAAACATTTTACAGTTTTTGTTGTATTTAAGTTTTTTTAACTATATATTATAATTTGGATGTTTTAATTATAAATGGGGTTTTTGAATATTTTATTTCCACTTTTTCTTCTTGGTTTATCCTAATTTTTTAGATATTTATCTTCTAGTATACAATAGGTATAAGATTAGAAAGAAAAATTCTTCCAAAAATAGATTTTTTCTCATCACTTATAAGATAATAGATGTGAAAAAACCTTAATAAGAATGGTTTTCCACGTCATTTATCTAATAACTTATATGGAAACCATTAATAATGGGGGTCTCACATCGGTTATCGCATAACTAATGTGAAAAATTGCAATCGTGATGATTTTCCATATAGGTTACCAAATAAATGATGTAGAAAACCTATAAAGATAGGGTTTTTACACTTGTTATCATATAACCAAAGTTAAAAATTGAGTATTCATACTAGTTAAATGATAAATGATATTAAAAACCAATAAAATATTTATTTAAAACATCAGTTGTTTTAACCGATGATAATTTTTTTACAACGTCTCCAGTAATAACATCACATAGTAACATACTTTTAAAAGTATGAAAAACCTACGTGAAAACTCACTTTCAATACTAGTGACTCCTCATGGTACTTGAATGCTCCTCTACTACCTCAAACTACATCATATCTTCATTAATAATCATCCATGAATCAACTTAATTTAATATCATACCTCACCACATAATAATACTTGATAAACAAATTAAAAATATCTTTCAATAATTATTCATAGATTAATAATTTATATAAATCCCCATAATCTATAGAAATATTCCCCATCAAATTCAAAAAATATACTCAAACAAAGTCTTTACATGAACCTTCAAGAATGGGATTCACACTCTAATGGTCTTATATAACCTTTAACAAAAGTACAATTTTCCTAAAATTTTGGAAAAAAGTCAACCCCTTTGGAATATATGATGGGATATCCAATATAATATCCAATGGAATTTCCTCAATTGATTATACCCTATTACTGGGAAACATACATAGTATAAATTAAATCCTAGGAAACATTAACCCTAATTTTTCAAGGTGGTCTCTAATCAGTTCATTTCTAAGATAAATTGAAAACATTGCTTGGGAAATCTATTCTTTTCCCAACACTCTAATCTCATATGTTTAGAAACTATTTACACTTTTTACAAGCCTCTCTTCTCAGCCCATATTAATGACATACCTATTCAATTAATGCTTACTGACAACAAATACAACTCTACACTATGTGGGATCATTAGAAAGATTTACTGAAATAAAATTGAACCTGAAATGAATTTTGAAATAAAAAAGGAATGAATGATCATAGGTGAAGTGATTCATTTTCAAACCATGGTGTCATCTTTCTGTAATGATGATGGAGATGAAGAATAAAATAAATAAAGTAAAATTGGTAGACTAGATATGGAGAGAAAGTATTGAGGGACAAAAGAACAATATTCAATTAAAAAAATGATATATATATATATAGGGTGCATGGTGTTTGTAATAAACAATCTATATTTATCTCTATCTCACATGTCATATCCATCCATTTACATTCCAAATATTAAATTGACATGGGAGATATGGATTGATCATGACTCGTGATTACAACCTCATGCAATCTATATATATGTAATTATATTAGTTGAATGGTGATTTTTTTCTTTTTATTATTTGTCTATACATCTTATCTACTCATTTTACACAATAGTGCAGAAAACGTTTTTTACATCACCATTTTTTACGTCGGTTATATAAAACCGACGTCATAATATGTAAAACGAGGTTTTTTACATCGGTTATTTAATAACCGACGTAAAAACCTATGTTCGGTACACCTTTAACGTCGGTTATTTTTATAACCGACGTTATTAATCGCGTGGCTTCGTTTTTTACGTCGGTTATACATTAACCGCCGTAAAAAACAGAAGCGGGGGGTGTTTGTTACGTCGGTTATTCAATAACCGACGTAACAAATCGACATATGTACGAGTTATTACGTCGGTTATTCAATAATTGACGTAAAAAATGCGGTTTTTGAATGCCTTTTTACGTCGGTTATTTTATAACCGACGTAAAAAAAGAATCCGCATATGTTTTTGACGTCGGTTATGGAATAACCGACGTAAAAAAATGCGGATTTTGAGCCCTTTATAACATCGGTTATAAAATAACCGACGTAAAAAAAGAATCGGAGGAAGTTTTTTAGGTCGGTTATTGAATAACCGACGTTATAAATGTTTTTAAAACAATTCTAACGTCGGTTATTGAATAACCGACGTGATAACTCATTTAAAAATTTACCCAGACCCGTGGATTGTCATTCGCAAGTTTACCTTTGATAGTCGCGACTCGTCTCTCTCGCGCGTAAACCCGAATCGGCTCGTCCATTTCGTTGGTTTAGATTCGTTTTGCGATCATCGTTTCTCATATTTAATCTCCTCGGATCAATCATCTAAACTCGCAGCACTTAGGTAATCCTCCCACTTGTTTGTTTTTTTTCTCGGATAGTATATATATATGTGTTGTGATTTTTTTGTTGAAACTAGCTAAGATTCTTCTATTGCGAACCCTTTTAACACGTTTTGGCACCATAATCTTATTTATCATCCCTAGATCTATTAGTTCGACTTGAAATATTGACTAATTTTATGATTTCACTAATTTTTCATCGTTTTCTATAAATCCCCGAGAGGGTTGGGGCGTGTCCATTTGGATGGGTTTCCCTTTTACAGTTGTTACTACTTTATTCACACACAACCATGGAATATGTGCATGGATTTGGGATCACATCACCATTTTCACCCCCTGCAAACAAAGTTTCACGAGGAGGACTCGCCAGATTTCCCCTCGGCATGTTAAAATTTTTAGATACCCTCTTTTCAGCAAGTAAAAAATTAACTAGTTTTTTCTTCACTACTTATCCTAAACAAATAAAACCACCATTCTTTCTAGAACCTCTACTAGATCCATTGCATCCATCAACATACATATTTGGATCTGAAAGCATCCCTTAAGCCTTATGTTCGATGCTAACATCCTTTACTGATCTATAGAAAATATGATGGTCTGCTAAGCTCTCCATTTAAAAGTCAAACCCCACCAATTATTCATCCTCATCATGAGAAAATGGCACAACATCTGAATTTCTGATTCAATCTCTTGGGTCACTGAACAAACATTAACTCCTTCAAATCCACACCTGGAATAGACAACCTAATGTCGAGTTCCTTCTCTATCTATTGAAACTCAGTTCTTCCTCCACACCTAAAAACATTCTTTGAATGGCCCAACTTCTTGTTATGGAAAATTTTCAGTGATTCCAGGGGGGTGGGAGGGCTATCAAGAGGGTTGGGGGGTGTCCAGGGGGGTGTCCAAGGGGGTAGGGTGTGGGGGGTGGTGTCCAGGAGGGGTGGGGGGCTGTCCAGAGGGGTCGGGGGGTGTCCAGGGGGGTTTATAAGGGGGTGGGTGGGTGTGGGGGGTTGTCCAAGGGTGTGGGTGGGTGTTGGGGGGTGTCCAGGGGGTGTCCAAGGGGGTAGGGGTGGGGGTGGTCATTAGGAGGGGTGGGGGGCTATCCAGAAGGTTGGGGGGTGTCCAGGGGGGTGTCCAAGCAGGTCGGGGGTGGGGGGTTGTGTCCAGGAGGGGTGGGGGTGCTTTCTAGAGGGGTCGGGGGCTGTCCAGAGGGGTCGGGGGGTGTCCAGGGTGGTGTCCAAGGGGATGGGTGGGTGTGGGGGGTTGTCCAAGGGGGTGGCGGCCTGTCCAGAGGGGTCGGTGGGGTGTCCCGGGGGGTGTCCAAGGGGTTGGATGGGTGTGGGGGGCTGTCCAAGTGGGTGGCGGCCTCTCCAGAGGGTATTTGGGGTTGTCTGGGTGGGTGGGGGGGCTGTCCAGAGGGTTGGGGGATGTCCAGGGGGTGTCCAAGGGGGTAGGGGTGGGGGTGGTGTCCAGGAGGGGCGGGGGGCTATCCAGAGGGGTCGGGGGGTGTCCAGGGGGGTTTACAAGGGGGTGGGTGGGTGTGGGGGGGCTATCCAAGGGTGTGGGTGGGTGTTGGGGGTGTTGGGGGGTGTCCAGGGGGGTGTCCAAGGGGGTAGGGGGTGGGGGTGGTGTTTAGGAGGGGTGGGGGGGCTGTCCAGAGGGTTGGGGGGTGTCCAGGGGGGTGTCCAAGCAGGTCGGGGGTGGGGGGTTGTGTCCTGGAGGGGTGGGGGTGCTTTCTAGAGGGGTCGGGGGCTGTCAAGAGGGGTCGGGGGGTGTCCAGGGTGGTGTCCAAGGGGATGGGTGGGTGTGGGGGGCTGTCCAAGGGGGTGACGGCCTGTCCAGAGGGGTCGGTGGGGTGTCCAGGGGGGTGTCCAAGGGGGTGGATGGTTGTGGGGGGCTGTCCAAGTGGGTGGCGGCCTCTCCAGAGGGTATTTGGGGTTGTCCGGGTGGGTGGGGGGCTGGCCAGAGGGTTGGGGGATGTCCAGGGGGGTGTCCAAGGGGGTAGGGGGTGGGGGGTGGTGTCCAGGAGGGGTGGGGGGCTGTCCAGAGGGGTCGGGGGGTGTCCAGGGGGGTTTACAAGGGGGTGGGTGGGTGTGGGGGGCTGTCCAAGGGTGTGGGTGGGTGTTGGGGGGTGTCTAGGGGGGTGTCCAAGGGGGTAGGGGGTGGGGGGTGGTGTTTAGGAGGGGTTGGGGGGGGGGGGGGCTGTCCGGAGGGTTGGGGGGTGTCCAGGGGGGTGTCCAAGCAGGTCGGGGGTGGGGGGTTGTGTCCAGGAGGGGTGGGGGTGCTTTCTAGAGGGGTCGGGGGCTGTCCAGAGGGGTCGGGGGGTGTCCAGGGTGGTGTCCAAGGGGATGGGTGGGTGTGGGGGGCTGTCCAAGGGGGTGGCGGCCTGTCCAGAGGGGTCGGTGGGGTGTCCAGGGGGTGTCCAAGGGGGTGGATGGGTGTGGGGGGCTGTCCAAGTGGGTGGCGGCCTCTCCAAAGGGTATTTGGGGTTGTCCGGGTGCGTGGGGGGGCTGTCCAGATGGTTGGGGGATGTCCAGGGGGTGTCCAAGGGGGTAGGGGTGGGGGGTGGTGTCCAGGAGGGGCGGGGGGCTGTCCAGAGGGTTGGTAAGATTTCCTCTTTCTCATAATATTTCAATTTGATTTATTCATTATACACGTTGAATATTATCCTTTTCCTTTGTAGCTTTTTGATGACCCTCAACCCTTTACTGCTGAAGATATCAAACACTTACAAGTGGAGTGGTCAAATTATTTTACATGTTTGATTGACTTTTAGTTGTTTGTAATGTAAAATGTAATTTCGAATATTGTCAATGTAATTGTGTATTTCGTAGTCGTTTAGGTTGGATTTAGTTTTTTTTGATGTTGACAGTGTAAGTTTTGAATGTTATATAAGTGAATGTTTAATTTTTATCTACTTCTTGTTTTGGTCTACTGTTGATGGTTTTTCTGGTCTGGATTTTGGTATGGGGGGAGAGGTTCCAAGGGGGTGGGTGGGTGTTTGGGGGGTGTCCAAGGGATATGGGAGGAGTGTCCAAGGTGTGTTTGGGGCTATCCTAGGGGTCGGGGGGGGGGGGGTGTAAATGAGGGTGGGGGGTGTCCAAGGTGTGTTTGGGGCTGTCCAAGGGGTCGGTTGGGTGTAAATGAGGGTGGGGGGGGGGGGCGTCCAAGGGGTGGGGGGGGTGTCCAAGTGGTGGGGGGTGTCCAAGGGATATAGGAGGGGTGTCCAAGGGGTGTTTGGGGCTGTCCATGGGGATGGGGGGGTTTCCAAGGGGTCGGGGGGGGGGGGGTTTCCAAGGGGTCGGGGGGGGGGGGTGTCCAGGGGGTGGGGGGGCTGTCCAAGGGGTGGGGGGTGTCCAAGGGGTGGGGGGGTGTCCAAGGGATATGGGAGGGGTGTCCAAGGGGTGTTTGGGGCTGTCCTAGTGTTCGGGGGGTGTAAATGAGGGTGGGGGCTGTCGAAGGGGTTGGGGGGTGTCCAAGGGTGGGGGGTGTCCAAGGGATATGGGAGTGGTGTCCAAGGTGTCTGGGAGTTCTGTCCAAGGGGCCGGTTGGGTGTAAATGAGGGTGGGGGGCTGTCCAAGGGGTGGGGGTGTATAAGGGATATGGGAGGGGTGTCCAAGGGGTGTTTGGGGCTGTCTAAGGGCTTGGGGGGGGTGTCCAGGGGTCGGGGGGTGTACAAGGGCTCTGGGAGGGCTGTCAAGGTGTGGGGGGGGGGTGTCCAATGGGTGTTTGAGGCTGTACTAGGGGTCTTGGGGGTGTAAATGATGGTGGGGGGGGGCTGTCCAAGGGGTGGGGGTGTCCAAGGGGTGGGGGTGTCCAAGGGATATGGGAGGGGTGTCCAATGGGTGTTTGAGGCTGTACTAGGGGTCGTGGGGGTGTAAATGAGGGTGGGGGGCTGTCCAAGGGGTGGGGTGTGTCCAAGGGTTGTGGTGGGGCTCCAATGTGGTGGGGGAGGGCTGGCCAGGTTGTTAGGTGGGTATAGATGAGGGTGGGGTTCAGTTGGGGCTTGGGGGAGGGCTGGAATGGTTATTTTTGTTGTTTGGTTTCTGGTTGCTTTTTGGTGAGAGCAGTGCAATTATTTTAAAAAAAAAATATATCGCTTTCACGTCGGTTATTTTATAACCGACGTCGTAAATAAATCGGTAGGGGTTTATCACGTCGGTTTTTTCGAGAACCGACGTGATAAACCGTTCCCGGGCCTTTTATCACGTCGGTTCTTAATATAACCGACGTGCTAAAAGGCCTGGGAATCGATTTACCACGTCGGTTATGGGATAACCGACGTGCTAAAACGTTTTGCAGGCCTTTTTATCACGTCGGTTATTTAAGAAACCGACGTGATTATAGGCCCGGGGAAGGGTTAATCACGTCGGTTATGTCATAACCGACGTGATAAA
Source organism: Viscum album (assembly GCA_963277665.1). Lineage (NCBI taxonomy): Eukaryota > Viridiplantae > Streptophyta > Magnoliopsida > Santalales > Viscaceae > Viscum > Viscum album. The sequence goes on from OY728167.1 coordinate 164,970,860, forward strand.
CGATATCCCAGGTGTTTTATCACGTCGGTTTAGAAATAACCGACGTGATAAACCCCCCCCCCCCCCCGCGCATATTTATCACGTCGGTTATTATATAACCGACGTGCTAAACCCCCCCACCCGCGGTTTATCACGGCGGTTATATAATAACCGCCGTTATAAATCCCCATCCCCCATCATTGTTCACGTCGGTTATTAATGAACCGACGTGATAAACACCGTGATGTTAGGGATGTTACGTCGGGTTTTAAATAACCGACGTAAAAAACTTTATTTATAACGTCGTCCGTATTAACATCGCCTAAAAACCGACGTAAAAAATGTTTTCTGCACTAGTGACATTATATTATTTCACTTGAAATTTTCATTACAATGCTTTGAATCCATGCCTATTATATTATTTTCCTCACGAAAAATCAATCACACATTTTGGGTTTTGAAATTCCTCATAGTTTCAAATAGTGTTTGATTAGTTTCTCAACATGTTATCAATAAAATCATCTTCCTTTCACTGTGTATCATGATAATGATACATCATTCATTATCATATTTGAAATAATTATTATATGAAAAATTATGTATCATGTTTTTCTAGAAATTCATTTGGTATTCTCCTTCATATTAAAATCAACTTCACTCATTTGAAGAGATATATCTTCCACTAAGGCTTATTATATATTTCTTATTTTGGTATATTAATTTCCCTTCCAAATAATAACATTGAATCAATATATGAATTAATTTATAAATATTATCTTATGAGGATAAATAATGATCCCCTGAAGAGTAGTAATGATTCACGACAATCAAAATATATTATATTCCATGAAGTGAATGTGATTTTTCATTATTCTAATTTTCATTAACAATCAATACAATTGATGTAGAAGGTTGAACACATTATACCTTTAATATGTTGATGTGGTAAAGTGAACCTAACTAATAATTCCTAGAACCATGAAATTTTATATCTCCTATTTCATTGTACAATATGAAGGTGTTGAACTTTATTTCTATGTCTACATTTTCATGAAATATACGATATTTGTTTATTTATTTATTTATAAATAAAAAATGGATTGTTTTATTTGTTTTATCATTAAATAATTAATTGAAAAACTGATGAAATAAATTATGTTTTCTGGAGGAACAACATAAATATATTTTATTGATATCTATCCCATGAACTGGATGAAAATGCAACATTCAATATTCATTTTATTGTCTTAAAGACACAAAAAAACTCAATAAAATAATTTAATTATGTTCCTTTATGTGAATTACAATGTTTACCAAATAATTTATATTTTATTCCATGAAGTGAATGAAAATATCCATGATTTTAATAAACTTTGTAAGAATATGATATTTTATGATGATAAATTTGTATTATTTCTTTATAAGTCACATAACTAAATAATAATAGAATAATTACATCAATTGTTTTTATATATATAAATATTTATATATCACAACTGATTTTATTAATATTTATAAAATAGTGCATCCTTGAAGGTTAATATGAAAATAGTGTATGTTAACATTTTGATGAAGAATAATTTTTATTCAAAATTTTTTCCTACATCATTCTTATTGAGAAAAGAATCATTATTTATCCCATGATTATGAATTATCAATTTAATTTAGTTGATTTCTCCCCTAAAGTGACTATTATTCTATTTATAGATCATTTATGAGATGAGAGAGTTATATATCTTTTATAGTCCAATATATTTTGTAAAAACACTAATGACTGTAAACATGGTGATCATCAAAAAGAAAATTTGTATTTTTATACAAGATTGTAATAATTGATGAATGAGGAATTATATTTCATGAATTATGATATCCAATTAATAAACTTATTCCTCAATGAGAATATAATTTTAGATGCTTTAATTTCATTCATTAAAGAGAATGAAATTATTCATGAAAAAATTGAAATAATATTCATTACTCATGACTGAATTTTTATCATGACTATTTGGAATCCATGAGATTTTTTCAAAATATGTCTCATTCAATTGTTATGGTGAATGTTATTATAATTTTTTTATAAAATATAATTACAATTTTGATGAGGTGTGTGTTGTGAATCTTGAATATTTTTCATATTTCTCATTATTGGAATATTTACCAGCCCCAAAATGTATAAGGGGTCCTCTCCCTAGAAGATATATGTTAAAACACCTATTTTAGTAGTTCTATAGTATACAATATCCACATGGTTGTGGGCCTAACCTGTTATTATTATATTCTTAATTTATTCCTTAATTAACTATCAACCCCCAGAATGGAGTTTATAATGATAAATATGATAATTTTAGTATTTCATTATATTTAAAAAAATTGATAAGTATCCAAAATGGATGATCCTAGTGGTATTACATATATCTATTTTGAAAAAATGTTATGAATATATTATTTTACTTAAATACTACAAAATAACTCATAGATTTTTATTATTAATCAAAACTCTTGAAGTGTCTTTACAAGAATTTAGGTCTTTACGCATGGGCCTATAACAAAAGATTTATCTAACCATTGGTATAATCTAGTTTTCGATGGGCTATAACAATAGTTTTAAATCATTATTAGTATAATTTTGGGTTCAATGGGATATATTAATATTTTTTTAAAAAAAAATCAGGGAAAATATACGAGGTTGAAGGCCCCCTTTCCCTCCGCCAAATCTGTTCCCCCTATGGTGGTGTTTTTGTTTTGGGATTAGGTTCCATTAATTACCATGATTATTATTGGATTTTTCTTAGATTAATCATTCTTACAATAGTTTTTTGGTTTAATCATCAAGTTATATTTATTCCATTCACCTTCTATCATATTTTATCCTTGCCTTCCTGTATCTTCAAGCCCAAGATTGTGAATGACCTAAAATAGAATGTAATTACCATGTGGTAGGTTATAAATCTGTATAAATATTTGAAATTCCATTTTTTATAAGGAATTTTTAGGAATCTAGTGTGGTTTTATTTGAAATTTATAAGTTATAGATGCACTATATTTTAATACTGGCATGTATTTATTAATAATGTACGTTTTGAGGGTCAATTGGAACTTTATTTTTTAAAACATCAATTCGTGAAATCTAGATGTTTTTAAATAATTTTTTAAATTTGTGTTTTGTTTTATAATTAGAGTTTAAAATATAATTTTTTTTTGATTTCATGTTATGTTTAACAATTTTTGGTGTGTTAGGTTTAAAATAATTTTTTAATATACTTTATATATCCAATTTAGCGATATTTAATCTATTAATATATTGATTAAAATTAAAACGAATTCAAATAAATTTTAATTAATATTTTAGTTTTTATAGGTCTATTTTAATACTAATTTTCATTGATTTAATATCTATATATGAATTAGTGGTCAGTATAGAAAATACCCAATGGTGTAAATTTCATAATTGAAACACCATTATTTTATGTTTTGTGTAAAAATGATATTTGATGATATTAAATAATCATTATTAGATAATAAATGTTTTTTTGTATGTGTATTCGATATTTTTGTATTGTATTAAATATATTTTTACTCAATGATATAAAGGATTTCAATACTATGGATATATATATATAGTATTATGTTATATCATGGAATAAACTTAAGAAATTAGGGATACAATTGATAAATATAAAGTCTGAATTATTTCCCAAGGCTCTTTTCCCTTCAAAAATTTTGTTTTTCATGATATAATATGTTATTTTTTATAATGATGTATTCATTTTTTTTCTACATATAAAAATTTATTAATTTAAAATTTATTTTAATTCAATCTTATTTCAATGATTTTTGATGTTTTCAAAATAAAGTGAACATATGTCATTCCCTTAAATAAATTTAGGATTGGGTATTGAAATTCGGTCTATAAACTGATTTGATTTGAATTTTTATTCAAAATATTCAAAGTTTTCATTAAAATGTTAATTATTGTTTACTTTGATAATATTATTAAAAAAAATTTAAGTAACAAAATAGACAAAATTTGGAGGTATGAAAATTATGTCATCTCAGTTGAGTTTCAAGATATGTTGGATTTATTTTTATATATATCATTTACTAATACTATAGATAGAGTTATTGTTCACATCCATTTTTATAATTATGCTATAAGACCATAGTTAAGTAAGGAAGATGTTAGATACCCTATAAAAAATGTTGGTTTTCAAACAAACTATTTTATCTTGTATAAAAAAGGGAGAAAGGAAAATCTAAAACTATTCATAAGTGAAAGTAAAGTAGTGGTATAGGGAATTTTAAATTTGATATGTTTTTATTTATGCATCACCATGAAAAATATAGTACTCCAATGCATGAAGAAAATGATATCATTATACATGAGGAAATGAATTAATCTGATGATATTTATGGAGTGAAAAGATTAACGTTTTATTCCATGATTCTTGTATATTATAGAGGAATATATACTTTATAATATGGTTTTATAATTATAAAAAATGTATGTTATTTCAATTACAACCAATGATTATATTTTTACATTTTTGTAATACTTTCATTATGATGATTCAAATATTCCCTCAATCATTATATGGAATGAAAGTTAATTAACCATCTTAGATTTTCTACTAATATAATTTATGGTTTCTAGATATATTATATCTTATTCATGGAATTAACTGCAAGACTATATAATTGTAAGGAATGTGAAATATCTTGATGGAATCCAAATGTAAATATAATACCATCCCAGGTGCCAAAAAATGTAATGCAACACCTTCCATTGATTTATAGGCTTTGAAATCTATTAATTTATAATGAAATTTCAATAAATGTGTGATGACATGCCACTGAGATAATTAAATATAATGATGAGCTGTTTCATCCTATAGATCGATTTTCATTGTGGAAATTTTATTTATAGTATCTAGATTTTTAATTTGAATATTGTAATGTATGTTCTGGCCAATGATGTGATAGTTTCCATTTTTTGGTGATATGATTACTTCTCACTACACATTGTCATTTCTTCACATTAATAACGCTACTCTACTTATGTTTATGGAAAAAAAATCATTTTCTTGAGTATACTAATATATAAACCTTCAGATCCTAGAAATGATATAGGTGTGTAATCACAAACTTTAATAAAAGAGTTAATGAAACATTGGAATGTGGGTCTGTGGACATATGAAACATTATCCAAAAAAATAAATTTTATACACGGTACAGTTATATAGATGATAAATTATTTACCTATTTATGGAATGATGTCTAATTATAGAACAAAGGGAAAAATATCTTTCCATATTTGTATGAACAATATGTAATCTAGATGACTGAAATATCATCATAGTTTCAGCTTCATTGGAATTAGATGATTTGTTCCATGGGATTATCCAAACAAAAAAAATCATCAAAGGAGTGACAATACAGTTGACGCCAAAAATTCAACCCAATATATGTTTACAACTTAAGAACTTAATAAATTATAATATGAAATTTTTTATTAGGGAAATGATAGATGAAATCTAGAACGAGGAATTATTTTCACATTGAATACAATCTCAATTGTAAAAATAAAAGTATCATATTTGATTTTCAAAACTAGATATCCAATTTGATATGCTATTATTTATACATCATGAAAATTATGAAAAATATAGTTTAAATGATTTTATTGATTCTTATAAATGTCAATGGGAAGACAAAAGATGATTTATGATATTTCCATGACTTAAAAAATTGGGGTATTAAACTAGAACTATATCATGAGCGTATTAGTGAAAATAAATAGAATGTTTCATGTGATTCTATTGTGATGACACATTTAGAGAGAACTTAAAATTTTAATTTTTGTAGACTATAAATTATTCATGATTTCTATTCAAGAAACACATCTAAATGATTCGATTGAAGAGATTTGAAACTAAAATCCTTCAAAACTCATGACTATAACATCTGTCTTCATGAATTGATTCCAATGGAAATTTTTCATTTTTATTCAATAATATAATGGTAAAAGTTATTAAGTTTTTTCATTTTAAAAGATAACTTTATTCTAAAAATTTATCCCTATATTTCCTGATAAAAATGAAATAATAGAACCAATAATTTTCTATCATTTAGAGAAAAAAAATTATCCCATATTTTTTCACATACATGTTGTATCTAACTATCCATATTCCAACTAAAATAAATATTGGTGTAACAAAAAATTATTGGTGGATTTATCCCATTGAAAAAATATTCACGTAATAAGTCTAATGTTTGGATCAAGAATCATCCTTAAGGTTATATTATTAAAGTTTATCTAGATCAACAATGAATGGGTTTCTATCCTATGTGTTCAGGTTATGTAAACATGATATGTAACAGAAAAGTGGGAAATAAGGATGATATTCAAGAGAAAAGTGATCCCACATTTCCTATGATTTCCTAAAAATTGGGAATTACTATGTTATATACACTTTCTATTTTAATCCTAGAAGAGTGATATATGGAACATTAAAAAGTGATATAAATATATGATTTTGTAGATCACTACATAACATAATAAATCTGAATATGTATATTTTATCTCATACTACATTGATTCAAAAAAAACATAAAATTTTATTGTTATTTTGAAGAGGGAAAATAAGAATATTATAAGTATAATTTATTGATTTTTACCTTTGAGATGGAGAGAGAGTTTACATAGAAAACAATTTCCCACTTGTTTGAAATCAAAGGCACACACAACATTCTGACTCCTGTATTTAGTTATGACCATTGGTTTACTCCAATCTTCTTGATTTTCATGTCAATTCTAGGATGTTATAGATTTTTTTTACTTTCACGTGTTGGGAGAGTGGTTTTGTTTTTAAATTGGGAGTTAGGGTGGTGTACCATGAGTTTTTATCAAGAGTGGACATGGTCCTATAACTAAAAGAGCTATAGGTAGTTCACCATCAAGATGGTGAGGGAAATAGGAAAACTAGTAGAATACTTGTAGTAGGGTATTCCAATATGATATATTCTATACATCTTTTGGTAGGATGGAATAATTAAGTTCCTATAAGAACCCCACTGAACATTCGGTGGGGTTCCCAGTATTGCAGGAAATCTACCTCGTGCTACAGACTAGCCGATGATGCCAATCTAGGTGAAGAATTACCCTGTCATTAGTAAATGTTTTTCTTAAAACCAAAATTTTTATTTCTATAACATCCTCCATATTCAACCCATTCAAACATAGAGGCTCCAATGATGTGTTTTGTCTCTTACATCATTTAATATTAATGGATATATATGCTAATTAATAAATTAAATCTATTCTAGTATGTGTAACCATGATTCATGTTTGAATTCATCTTTCCTCACATCTCTACTTCTTCGACGTTTATAGATCCTTGTGTTTTTATTGGATCATGTTATTGATTCATGAACATTGTTTCTACATTTCAATATTTATCGATTATTTCATTTTATCTCTCCATTTTTGGTTCCTTTTTTTGTTGATTGATGATTCCATGATTGAGGTAGGTGGTTTTGTAATACAATTACAATCAATTGAACCTATTATTGTCTTCTTTTTTGAAATGGAATTTATATGATTATCAAATAATGATTTTATAATATTTATAAATTTTTACAAATTTCATAGTGTGTAATGAAACCTCCTTTGAAACCGATTTTGATATAAATTATTGAATTCTGAAAATGTTTCTCAATTTGAATGCATGATTTTAATAATGAATTTTATGATGCTTCTTGGGAAATGATGGCATGAAATGTTTTAAGAACTTCAAATGAAATTATTATCTTTTTAAAATGTATGAGTTTTGATGAAAAATATATGTTTGGGATTTATATTAAATAAAATTTCAAAAAAATGGTTTGGGGATGTTTGAATGATGTATAGTGAAAATGATTTCAGGTTAACAATTTTTTCCTTTGACTGTTTTAGTCAAAATAGATGGAATCCAGGGTAGTTTTGTGGGTAGTCCGGAACAATCATACTAGGAATGTATTAGCTCTACCAATACGTTGATTGATGATGAAAATGAAAAATAAAATTTTATGAGGTGAGGGAGTTCTTTCATTGGCATATAATCCTATACCACCTAGTCCAGAGTTCGTGGGAAGTTAACACACATAGAGTAATCTTTTATTAAGATGTTTGAGAAAACTTCAGTCTTGATTTAACATACCTCAACACTTACAACCCTAGTTCTTTGATTGAAAATAATTTATATATGGAAATTATTATAAAATGATATATTCATGTCCGTTTTTTTAATACGATGACTCATTTCTATTTTATTGTAAATTTTTATTTTTACATGCTTTATACCATCCTTTGAGATAATTTTTTTATTATAAATTGTGAAAATATGATGACACAATGTTTTATTTAAAAAATTTCATTTTTGGTTTTTTGATATGGAAAAATTATGAAATTTTTTAGTGGGATCCTATTGGGCTTGTGTTTCTCACATCGTACTTATGCCTTTGGGTGTATGTTGGGTTTTTTTTCAGGTCTATGAAATGGGAAAAAACGACTTGGAGATGGTGGGTGTTTTTTAAAGTGGTACATGGGAGTTGGTAGTGAAAGGAGGAGTATGTGATCCACATGTTACAAGGATAGATCAGTGATTATGATATCATTAGTTTATGTATTGGATGGGATTGTTTTTATATTTTGGGGTTTTTTGTTTCCTATATTATGTTACCTTTTTCTTAATGATTGTATTTACATACATACAATTTGTGGATTCTTATCCAATAATTTATATGTTTTTAATTTTTCATATTGTGAAATCCTTCCCCTTGATCTTTTTGATTCGTAGAAACTATTCACCATCTTAAGGGGATCAGGAACACCCTTCCGGCTGTTTCAGGGACTATTTGCGTACCAGTTTAGTGGGATATTTGGTTTGGTTCATGAAATATTGGTATCAAATGATGATTTGGTTTCTTCTTAGATTCAAGTATGCAGTTTTGGATGCAATTTTAGATAGAATATAATATTCTTATGACTTGAGGTATTTTTTATTATTGAGTTCCTAGATATCTATCATTGTATCGAGCCTTGGGCTACCTTGGGTATATGGGGAATGTCTATTTAAGGAGTCTTTTGACTTGATTCTAGATTTTTCTAAAACATTGAAATGAGAAATGTGTTCCAATGTTGGTATATGACTAATATAAATTATTTTTTATGTCTTTTGACAGGTGTTATCTTATTTTATATAAATTTTTTTTAGTACCATGGAACCGAGAAGACATCTAATTAGGCTTTAGGATAGATCTGTTGATGAATCACATAAAGAAAAACCTCATGTTGAATCGAATATTGTGGAGGTATTAGTGTGAATATCATTTGATTTAGACTAAAGATACATAATTACCCTTATTCATGTTAAAGAGGTAGAATATTTTAGTGACAATAGTAGAGACTATTCCCAATAGTTTCTTCATCAACAAAAACCATCTTTCTAAAGAATGAATTATCTTGAGGGTGTAGGTGATTGGTTGGGATATATTGAATAAGATTTTGAGTTTATATAGATTCGCAGTTCCATTAGGGTGAAGTGTTCCATATTTAAGATAAAGAGCCCTAGTAGGATTTGATGGGATGATATAGTTCAAGAAATATTGGTTGAGAACCTGTAGTGGAAATAATTCAAGACACTTTTTTATCGACGAATAATATATATAGTCAAGGGTATTGGAAAACTTTATTATGTTCTAAGAATATCATAAAAGTGATTAGAATGTAACTCAGTATGCCAATTATTTTTATGAACATTATTAGTTTCCGCCTAAGGTTTTATAAAACAAGAAGAAGAAGGATCCTAGGTTTCAAATGAGTCTTCGATTGGATATCAATCATAGGTATTTATGGTGAATCTCACATATTATACTAATATTCTGGATAGGGATCTAATGTCATAGATTGAAATGGATTGTATGTTAGGGTTGACCGGAGTTTCTCCTATTCTTAGTTGTAGCTTTAGTTGTTCATTTAAGGTGAATAGGAAGTGAAATGAGTGCCATGGTGGAAATATTTTTGGTGTTCCATGACAAAAAATTACCCTAAATCAATTTAGGTGTTTACTATAATCTCATTAACTTGATTCCCATGTGGAATATTGGGAACTTGAGGCATTCATGCATAGAGGAACCAATTAATTTCATCTCATGTAGATATATAGGTAACATTCAGAGGGTTTTCGAAATTATTACTACATCTTATATTGGCAATTTATTTTTAGTATTAATAAGAACTACATCATTGAGAAATGATTTATGAAAAATGTGGTTCCAGCCATAGGAATTTGGAATGAAGAAAATTCATTTTGTGTACGAGTCTCCTATATGAATTTATGTAGGTCCAATGCTAGTGAGAGGAACCATTTCTGTTGCTTTATAGTTAATGAATATATTATTTGATATAAAAAAGGATCAATATTTTGCCTCAATCCATACTATTTACTTGTTGGATCTTCTAATGGATCTTAGGCGTTAGAAAATCGATATTTTAACACATACTTGGATGAGGAGAGAGAGTGGACTCTGATGCCCCTCTCTTTCTTTCTATTAATTAGAGATCAAGATTATATGGGTCATTTGGGTTCTGAAAATGAAATACCTGGATGTTATTATTATAATAGAGTAGTTGGTTGATCCTAATTCTCAAATAGACTATTATAATTTGTGGGTGTCCATTACTACCCCGATGGGGAGTTCCACATCTTATAGGGAGAAAAGGTTTTATGGTCTGGCCAAGATATAGACCCTATTCATGAGATGGGTAAGTTGAAATCCTTGTATACTATTGAATAGAAGGAGAGATTCTACTATGAAGATCCTCTTCTAGTAGCTATTTAATTCCAAAAAGTTTTTTTGTTAGAATTTTCTTATATAACACAATAGATAGAGGTGGAGTTTTCTATCAACATGGTGACAATTACAAAGTAGGTATGTATTCCATCATTATATATGACACCATATGAACTAATGGAATTAAATAATTTATTGTATTAGTTGATTTTAAAGGTTTCATTTGACCCAGTGGGTTCCCTTGGGAAGCACCAGTAGTTTTCACCTAGAAGGTTGACGAAACCATTCACTTATGTGCCAATTACCAGAAAATCTATCAAGTTATTTTCAACAAAAAGTATCAAGTTCTCCAAATTGATTTTTTTTGAAATGAAAGGGGTGAACATGTTATCAATGATTAATATTTAGTTTGTTTACCCCTTGTTTAGGATCAAGGATTATGACACCCCAAAGACCACTTTCATGGTCAGGTATTTTCACTATAAGTATCATGTAATGCCATTCAACCTAAAAAAATGATCATTCCATGTTTATAGAACTGATAAAAATTATTTCTCACTTTTACATATACCCTTTCATTATTGTATTCATGTATGGCATATTTATTTATTCTAAAACATAGGCGGATCATGTGGTTTATTTGAAAATAGTTTGAGATGTCCTGTGGAATTAATGACTTTATTCCAAGATGTTAAAGGTCCAGTTCTCGATTTAGGAGATGAAATTGATGGGGTATGTTGTCTCCAATAATGGTACATTAGTTGATCTTGATAAGGTTAAATATGTTTTTCATGTGAGGAATCATGTAATTTATTTGAAATTTATAGATTCTTTGGTTTGATAGGGGATTACCACAAATTCATAAATGATTTATCTAATATGATTTCACCATTGAATAATATAAACATAATGGAATTGAAGTACATTAGGGATTCAAAATTTTAGTATTCCATTAATGAGTTATAGTTCAATTTTTCTTCAGTTATAGTGTTTACTCCTCTAGAGGCTGGGTAGGGCAATGTGGTATTCTTGAGGCATTAGGTTTGGGTTTTTTGTTGCGTTCTCATGAATGGTGATCATGTGATGGTTTATGGTTCTTGTTAGCTTTTTCCACAAGATATAAACTTTCAAAACATGATATAGGACTCATAATTATAATGAATTCCCTTAATTGGTTTTGGTACTTTATTTTTATTGAATTCAATATTATTTAATCTATTCGCAAGAGCCTAAGTTATATATTCTCACATAAAGATATGAATCTTTTCCAGAGGTAATTGGTGGATTACATAAAATTTTTTACATTGAAATTACTTATACTACTAGGAAGGGGTATTTTATAGCTGAGGCTTTTAGTATGAAGTTTCCACCCTAGGATGTGAACGAATCACTGGAGGAGTAGAATCTCTTGACACTCTTTACTCGCTTAAACTCAACATTTTGGTAGAATTGTACTGGGATATTTATGGTGACTATTTAGTTAACATCATCTCTTATTAAGATGACCCCAAGGATAAAAATCCCTATGATGAGTTCTAAGGTGTCATGAATACTTTATATAGCATTGATACCAACTTTTAATGGTCTCTATCTCCACATTATATCTTTTTTATTTGGTACTATTATGTAATTCTATTTTTAATGAAATAGATGGGATAGGGTATTTTCATCATTTCTAGTGGTCAGTTCACCAAGTTAAAAATAATATATTTTCTGATATGTGGTGTAATTTAGGTCTTCATGTATGAAATGGGACATCACTAATTTTGTTTCTTGTTTCTATACTTGTTATAAATCCATTGATTTGCAATAGAATCCATTAGGTTTTCTTCAAAAACTCTCCTTACTGATATGTAAATAGAATGAGATATATTCGTATTTCACTTTTAGGTTACCATGTACTCCTTAGGGGAAGAATGTGATCTAGGTTTTGTTTTAATGGTTGACTAAATCATCTCACTTTATTCCCATTTGTGATACCACCAAAGTTGAGGATAAGATAAATATGTATATGGATGATATTTTTAGGTTTCCAAATGTTTGGATTCCTATTGTTTCTGATAGGGATACCCATTTAAAATCTCATTTTTATAGAGTCATCTAGGAGTTTATGGGATCCCAAGTAATCATGTGCCTGACATACCATACTCAGATGGATAGTCAGAAAAAACAAGATATACATATTCTTAAATACATGTTTTGTTATTGGATCATTGAATTTAGAGGAGAATGTTTTTTCCATTTGGACATGGTTAATTTTTCTTGTAATAATAGTTACCAATATTATATTAAAATAAAACCTCTTTATTCCTTATACTATTAGCCTTGCAAATATCATCTCCATTGGTCTAAGATTTGTGAGGCTTCCCTGTGGGGACCTAGCTTGGTCCATGAGAAAATGATGAAGGTCCATATGATTTTCATAGGTTGGTACTAGATTACTTCTAATATAGAACTTATGTTGATCATTATTGATTTTTTTGGAGGTATTTTTTGGTCACTTGGTGTCATTGAGATTCTCTCCTCAACTAGAACACAAAACATTTGTAAAATTGGGGAAGTTGACACTGATATATGTGAGACCATTTAAGGTTATGGAGCATATTGGAATGGAATCATACCATATTTCATTTCCACTCAAAATTACTTTTATCTATAACATGTTTCATGTGTTTCATCTCAAGAAATATCATTTGTACCCATATCATTTTTTGAAATAGAAAGTCCTTGATGTGGAATCTAATATGACCATAATCATTTAGTTATTTTTTATTATATATTCTTAAGTGAAGGTGTAATAGAATAAGAGCTTTCCACTGGTATGAGTTCTATGGTAACATGGTTAATATGTTAATGAGAAATTGGAGCATGATGCGATGATGAGAGGGAGGTGGCCACATTTTTTTATACTAGTCTTCTCGATGATGATTTATGGAGGAAAAGGAAATATGTTAAAGAGAATTATAACACCCTAACTTTGGCTTTCAGGTATGACCTTTTATTTTTCTCTTCTTAGTTATCATGATTATTCACTATTGTTTCTACATATTTATCACCCTTAAAAGATTTTTGGATGGGTTTATTTCTTTATTTATAGGATGATAGGTGTCTCGAGAGTTTTTATGAATAGTGTACATGAGAATATAGCTAGAATAGCTATAGGTAGTGCACCAGATAGCTGGTGAGAGACAACAACCAGTTGGTGTCATCCTTGTAGTATGATCTTCTTATAGAAAGTCCACCTGCCTTCCAATGGAAGCATAAAAGAATAATTTTCTTACAATAACTCCATTAACAAGTTTATGGGGTTATTAGTTCTACAAGAAATTTTCTTGGTTCCACTCATAGCGAGCGGTAGCCAGTAGATTTCTAGTGATGATGATCTATTTTAGGAAGTAGAAATTAGTATCATAAGTTTTTTTTAAAACCTCTATTTTTATTTTATTAACATCCTCCCTCAAACCTAATTTGACCAATTCATCCTTGGAGTCTCTCTTGAGGTGTTTTTGACCTTCAATCCTTGAATCTTCAGTTATCAATGTGTTAATTAAAGCAATAAATCTCCTTCGGTAAATGTAAACATGATTAATTTGTGAATTGCTCTTTTCTTAAGTATCTATTTCTTTAAGGTTTATTGATCCTATTATTGTTAATTAATATATGTCTTGATTCCTGATTTTTTATCTAATATTCCCTCTTGATTAACTACATCCCTTAATATATTTGTTTTTCTATGTTCTTTTGGGTGATTGGAAATATATTTATTGAGGTAGGTGGTTTCATAATGTAATTACTATCAATTTAAATAATTGTGGCTTATTTTTTTGAAATATATTTATGATTTATTTAAAAGATTGTTTCAATATTCTTGTTAAATGTTTTCAAATGGAAAAATGTGTAACTCAACACCCTTTTACAATGAATTTTGAAATAGTGTCTTCATTTTAAGAAAGTATTTTCAATTCTTATGAAATATTCGATTAGTGAATTTGTGGATTATTCTTTATAAATGAAGTCATAAAGTATTAAATGAACATTGAATTATGCGATTTTATTTAAAGGAATGGGTTTTGATGAAAAACATTAGTGCTGGTTTTGACATGAAAAGGAATGTTAGAAAATTTGATTTTGTGTTTCATGAATGATAAAGGATGAAAATGATTTGAGATAAATAATTTCCCCTTGATTTATTTCTTTGAAACATATAGGATCATAGATAGTTAGGTGTGTAGTCCAAGACAAGCATTCTAGGTATGTATTAACTCAACATAGCCTTAGATTGACGATGACAACACAAACTGATCTGTGATGAGGGAAATGAGTACATGTATTAGGATAAACTCCTATTCCTCATAGGTCTGATATCTATAGAAGTCTGCACATCTAGATCATAACTTTACTAAGATGTGTGAGGATCCCTGAGACAGGATCTAACAAACCATTGGTGTTATAACCATGGTTCTATTATTAAAAAATGATATATACATTCTAATGTTTATAAATTGATCTACCCCTGTCTGTTTTGATTATGATGTTGACTCATTCCTATTTGGTTGGAATTAATTATTTGTATTTTCTTTATTCTTTCCATTTATTTTATTTTAAAATCATGTTTTATTAAAAATTATTAAAATATCATTGTCCGGTGTTTTATTTAACATTGTGAATATTTGGTTTATTTGATATGGATTTTTTATGAAACATTTATGTGGGGTCATATTGGGCTAGTGCTACTCACTAATCACATATTCCATTATTCATATAAAAAATTTGTTATTATAGGTTCATAAAAAGGTAAATAACCACATATATATGTGAGTACTTTCATATCATGACATGGTAGTGGGAAGTGATAGGAAAAGTATGTGATTCGCCTAAAATGAAGAGATCTTTTTCATGATTATATTGTTGGTCTGTGTGATGTTTGAGATTATTGTTCCATTTTGGGTTTTTTACTTTCCTATCTTATGGTACGTTTCTCTAGATGACTGTATTTGTATATTGAATTTTTATGGATTTTTATGTAATGATTTTTATTTGTTTTCTTCTTATTCTTTAGAAATCATTACTTTTGATTATTCTTTATTCCTAGGCACTTGTCTCCAGCCTATGGGGATTGAGAATTACCATTATGCCGTGTCATGGAATGTTAGGATATTTATTTAGTTGGTTATTAGGGTTTTATCATGACAGAATGAAAAATCCTTTAATAATGTAAATAATAAATATTAATTTAATTTTGAAATGTATATATTTTTAGGTTTTGAGTGTACCTATTGAATATATATCTCAATAATTAAGAGGGTTGTATTTTTTTCCCAATTCATTGGTTCGTGAATTAAAATTATTGATAATCAATGAATTATAATTTTTTATAACTAATTGAGAAGTGAAATTGAGAACAAAACATGATAGTGTTATGATAACTGATACAATTGACTATGATGTCAGTTCCTTAGATTGTAGGATTCAATATAAAAATGTGTCTTTTTATGGAGTTGTTATGAAAATACTGATATTGGTTTATTACTCCCCTAATCATGTCACTATGATGAAATAAAAGTTGTTTAATTCAACTACATGATGAAGTTCTTTTTCATAGGACTATGCATTTAGAGTTGTTTACATGACCCACTTATTAGCAACCAAGGAGGCATATATTTTTTAATCAATAGTGAAATATGTTTTTTACCAGAAATATCATTAGGGTCATGAATTTGGCGTTATTAGTTATGTAATCCCAATTAGTACTTGGTGATATTGGGGATGAAATTTACACCATTTATACCCCTACTGGTATTGATCTAAATATTTCATATGATTTCCCAAATAAACCAATTGTTTGAGTTGATTGTTAACCTAATGTAGTGGTGGGTAATATATAGAAGTAACCCTATATGAACTCGTTTCAATTAGATTATCTCCAGTTTGGTCACTTAGGATGGTACTATTGTAATTGAATTAATTTGTTTTCATTTTAAATGGTTTATTTGGGTTAATGTTTATAGTATTCATTCAATTTTATAATATTTACTTCAATTAAAAAAAATTCATACAAATAATAACACTGATGAGATAAATTGATTGAAAACATTTCTTAATAATATGAATTCAAAGGGAAGTATTATTAAAATACAACTAAACAATTCCAATTAATAACAACAAAATATTATTCAATTAGAACCATTCATAAAGTAGAACAGATTTAAATTGGGTTTCATAATAAACATGTTTTAAAAACTTATAGAAAAGTGGTTTAAAGTAGTTTATTAAAACTGGAATTAGTTTAAAAAACAAATTTTCCTATAATGTTTCCAAAAATTTGCTAATTTTTTTAGAAAAAAATATTGAATGATTTTTTTAGAAAACAATTTTTAATTATAGTTAATTTTTTTTTAAAAAAATGGTTTAAAATGGTTTCCAAAAACTATTTAAAAATGTTTTTAAATAGTTTTGAAAACAAAATTTAAACTCATTTAAACAAATTTTTAGAAAATAATTTTAAATGAGTTTTTAGTTTATCTATTACATAGTGTGACATCTACAAGATTCACCAAAAAATAACATGTCATACCTGTGCTTTGATAATTTTATGAAATATTTTATTCTTTGTTTGAATTGAAACTTTTATACTTTGGTTACATGTTGTGACCTATTTTTCATTTGGATTTCCATTTACCATGCCCATATTATTTCCTGTGATCTTTTAAACCTTATTCCTCTATTTTTATAGTATTAAAAATATTAAATAAATTTATTTCTCTTTACTATGGTGATTGTGAAATATAATGAAGAAGCATGCCAATAGTGAGCATCTGAAAATGAGAGATGAATGCGAGAGTTTAATCTACCTCCTCCAGTACACTTTTTTAGAGTAATTATAATATTTATTAACTATAATACATTAAATATAAGTTTCGTATTATTTATAAATTTTATTTCAGGGGAATTAATATGGGCCACAACTGATATATTGTCATACTACTAATAGGGGTTAACATCATGGGAAATCCAGTGGGAATTCTGGTAGATTTACTCGAAGCACCCACCATATATATTCAAACCTAGACCTACCAGTAGATATCACATATTAATCAAGTTATACTCCCACACCTCCACATGACACTCAATGGATGTCCTAAGCTATTCCATTATCATTATCTGAGTCATGTTATACTTCTCGTATACAATTTAAATATACTATGATGGTTCCTTATCCTGTATATTTTTCTTATAACCCCTATATACTACCTCCATTTCCACTCCTTCAACTATGACTCAACAATTTTAGATGACTTAAAGAATGAATTGGAGTATGCATATCCTTTACAAGATACTGATCCAAAAGAGCCCACAAGTATATTAAATCCCAATGTACATCCTTGATCAGTTATTTGTTGACAAGTGTATTATATTATTTCATAATAATTTCAGATTAACCTGATCTTGTAAGAGGTGACACAGTCTTACCCATATGTGTGATGTGTGGAATCATCAAACACAAATCATGGTAGACTGTAATATAGATAACCAATTGACTACTATATATGCTAGTAAAAATATATGTTTTATAGATAAATTATCCAAATATAGAGACATAATTATGGGTAACCAATCTAATGGAGTAATGTTCATAATCAAATGAATGATAACACATGGGATCCGATATGCGTAAAAAAATTATTAAATTGTCATCTATGTTATTATTTTATTTATATGAATTGATATGTTAGTCACAAATTCAAATTAACTTTACCAATAGTGAAACATTGAAGGTTTTGAAACTGATGGAACTAGGCTAATTTGGATGGTCATATAAGGATGAGATATAAGTGGGTATGATGGGTTGACTCAAAACCGAGATAGAGGGTATATCAATATATAATGACTATCCAATTAAAAAATATCAACAAATGATCACTGATTGTATGAGTAATGAATATAAGGTATTATTTCATTTTAATGTTTTTTGATCAAAATTAAAATTATTGATATTTTTATTTAATTCTAGTTTTTAGGAATCATTGGAATGAATGAAAAAATTTCAATAATGTACATACACATATTAGGGCACACTACTATGTCATAGAATGAGACAAATTGAGTATTTTTTCTTAACCGACTGAGTTTTACTTTGTACCAATACAATTGAATCAGTCCAAATAAATCTTATCAACTTGTATTAATTTATTTCTATGTTCTTAATATTGGTTCATTTAATATTTGTTTTTTATTCAATTGAAATTGGTTTCATTTATTTATGGTATATCCATGATGGGTTTCATTATATATGTCAGGTTTCATTCAATCACATTTAATTTCATTTAGTTATGTTTGATTCAATTAAATTTAGTTTGTGTTAGTTAATATTAGTTTAAACCTGTCATAATTAAAGAAAATAAAACTTCTATAACAAAAGTGATCCAATCATGGCCAATAAAACCAAACTAAAAATGAATTGGACCCAACCAAACCAAATTGACAAAAACAATTATTGAATCAAACTAAATATAATTATATTGAATTAAATGGAATTGAAACAAAAATGAGATAATAAAATAATCCATCCCATTCCTAATACAAAAATATTAACTTAAACAAAATTTAACAAAATCAAAATGACCCGATTGAACTAAACTATGTCAAACCAATTTGAAATAGAATAGCCTGGAAAATATAGAATAAAAATCAATAAAATAATTTAATTTTAATTTAACTATAGTGGAATAATGTTATACATATCAGGTAATTCTATATGAATTCAAAATTAATTGAATTTAATAAACCTAAAAGGAACAAATGTAATGTGAAACAAGTCATATTAAGCTGAAGATATGGAAAACACTTTGAATAGATCAGAAAAATACTAAACTAGATGAATGTATATTCAAAAGAATGTAATCTAACAAAATTTTTCTATACAAATACAACTAATATAGGATTTAAAAAATGAAATATAATCAAATTAAATTGAATTGAGTTTAATTTAAGTAAACACAACTACCCAACAAAAAACTGAACCAAACCAAAATAAATAATAATGAATTTTTTACAGACGAGACACAACAACCTTACATGGATTATATTGAACCAAAAAAATAGTTATGACCCAAAGAAGATGTTATGTGGTGTACCCTATATCCTTTTAAACCAAACATATCTAAATTTACATGACTGAAGCTAAATAAAAAATTTGAAATATTAGTAATGATTTGAAACAAAACATACAAAAACTAGTCAACCCAAAAAATTTCCCAATTTCAAAAATTTAGAATTATTATAGGAATATATTTATTTCAAATCATATGGAATTCAACATTTAGAAAATGTATACCTATGAAATCATTTCAAGTTTTAATCAAACAATTCCATCGGTATTCACTAAAACTACATATTTTAAAATCATGAAATATCCACTAAAATATAATAATTAATGAAATCAGAATAATAAATTAAAATTTAAAAAATCTTTTTATATAAAAAACAAGTCATTGGACTAGCTACTCCCAAATCATTACATATAAAGTGCTCAATTTCAAAACATAAGAACTCATACAAAACTAAGGAAACCATTATGAAACACATTTAAATAATATCACCTTCTTTATTAAGAAAATAATCTAGATAAACACACCATTCAAAAATATCACATTTCTTCCTAATTAAGTAAAAATGAGTGAAGCTTTCCATAACAACAATGAACTAACATGGTCTGAGTAAAATTAAATTCAATTACACTAAACAAAATCAAACCATAACTGAACTAAATTATTTGAATATGTATGAAAGGAATCTAAATTATATTTTATTTAATGTAACTATAATAAATTGAACCAAATATAATGAAACCCAAATTTATAAAATTAAATTGAACCAAAATAGACTAAATGTAATTAATCTTTTCATATAGTTCATGAACTAAACAACACAAAATAGCCTTTAAATTGAACTAAAACAAAATATACCACTCCAAATTTGGTATGAATTAAATCATACCTAACTAAAAAAACTATATTAAAACAACTAAACCAACCTAATATTATTTATTCACAACGAAACTAAGAGATAATAATTGGATATAAAAGTGTAAAATTATTCTAAAAAATACTTTTTCAAACTGAACTCATGAAAACACAGTCGAAAAAAAATAAAAAATGTAAAAAATGAATATATCAAAATGTTACACCCCAGGTAAATAAAGAATATGACATTTTTATATTTATCCATATTTGTGAATAAAATATTAATATTACTTTAAAGGGGATGCTATGCTTGATGGCGTACCGAACACTCAACAACGAGTTTCTTGGGAATCTTACGTTGCACTCTAATAATATTATTTTAAATGGTAGTTAACGCCTAGCCGTTGTAATGGAGGGAATGAACAGAACTAACTAAAAAATGATTATATATGTTTGTCAAATATTTTTACTCTTTACAATAAATGTTATAGGATTAAAAATGTGAATGGATCCAATTTTAAGCGTAAACATTCCAATATTCTTTAAAAGGTCGATTAACCGCCTTTTGATGGAGAACCTCTTTTAAATCCACTTTTTGACAATTTTATGTGTTATATTTGTCAAAATAAAATTCTTCTTTAGAATCGGAACATCAAAATTTACTTTGTGTAAATTTTTGGTATTTTTCCGAAAAAGTTCAATTTTTAATGAATAGTGAAAAATGTTGTATTTTAATTCAAAAACTATTTTTAATCTAATTTATTTATATGATTAGATAATCTATCAAATTGGTTTTAAAGTGAAATTGTAATATATTTTTTCCATTTAATCCAATAGTGGTCATTGGAATTAATTTCATCTTGAAATCGGACTTAAACTAGTGTCAATCTTTTGATACTTATTGTTTTATAAAAACATGCTATTTGCTCTAACAGCGGGAATTAATTATTAAATTAATTAATGTAACTTACATGTTTTGAATTTTTTAAAATTGAAATCATTTTTTAATTTGGAATATCAAATATATCCTAGGATGAATTTTTGGTAATTTTCTGAAAAACATCAATTTTTGATGAATAGTGAAACCACTAAGTGGTACTTATAAAAACTGATTTTCCGTTTAAATGAAATTTTGCCACCTTTGTGTTTTGAATTTCAAAATCCAACATACATTGTAGTCATTAATAATTAAAATGTGGTTCAATGGGATTATAATAATATTTTGGTGAATAGTAACTTATTAAGTTTTTAATCGTGATTAGAGGTAATTAGTGTAGTTTAATGTATGAATAATGTTTTAATAAAATGAAATGACCTAGACACATGTCCTAACTTCATTTTATGTGTCATTTAGGACCATGAAAATACATGGGTCAACTTGGGGACCCCATGGAGCCACTTTGGTTGGAAAATGACATAAATACCTTTTTATTTAATGTTAAAGTAAAAATGACACAAACATGAGATGTTTTACTAAAATAATTTTTACATGGGGTTATACAAGTCAGGTTTTTGACTATAAATTGTCATTGGAAATCTAAAAAGATTTCCTACATAATAGTATTTGTTTTATAATTTTTAGTCATTAAATAAATTAAATTATTTATGACATCATGATGATGCAGCGATGACCTCATTATTTAACGATTTAAATAAAATAGAAAGATAATGTAAAATCTAAGACCTACACATGTCCAAACCCTATTGTATGGATGGATTCCGAAAACTTATCACCTTATCCTCGAAACACATAAATGCGGGACCATTAAAATCTGAAACTCATTCTAAAATAAAGTAACATTTCTTTACTTTCCAAGAGTTCCCCTCCACTCCTCTTATAAAAGGCCCCCACCTCTACCTCCTTACCCACACTTCCAAAGCCTTTGGCTCGGCCAACCCCTACCCATTTTGTCTCTAAACATCCCTACCTAACTCTTAGATGCCTCAATTTGGGAATAACCCTTCCCAAGGAAGCCTTTGAGCTCAAACCAAAGGGAGTTACCCGATTTTAAGGTAATGTCTTCACTTGTGTCCTTTGGTTTTATTTTGCTTCTCCAACCCCTTAAACTCTTTTTATTCATTTCTTTTGTAAAACCTCCAGTATCTTCAATATAATAGGATTTTTTTTTGTAAGAATTATTTGATCTACACTTACACACACATTCATCTAATGGTTAAAGAACGTACTGTTTCTGTGGTTGGTGATTTTCTGCCTCACAAAACGATGATTGTTCAATATTCTTTTAACACCTTTAAAGGTGGCCATTATGATGTCACTGTATTTTATATATGATATATATGGTATTAATTTTTACTATATGCTTATGTATTTTATATTTATACCATACCTTTATTCTTTTCATGTTTTGTAAATGCGATAATTTCATATGAGGAAGTGTGGACTACCGCCCCCTCAAGTGATGTAACTCGTACATGCAATACATGGAATGTATAAAGAATGCAATTAATGAAAATATGTGACCTATATAAGATATATATTATACTGTAATTATAATATATATATATATATATCATTTATTTTTAATTCAATTAACATGACAAAGAAAAAATGAAAGTAGCGTTCATGCATACGTACGACCTACCATCTCCATGAACGGTGCTTTTCATTTTTTATCTCCAAATGATATGGAATAGTATAAAATGAATATGTACTGGATATATAAGATATTTTAATCATTAATACTATTCTGGAAATTATTTACTTATAACTACATGGGCAATCATTTTTCAAACAAGTTCATTTTTGACTCATGTACCAAACATCGACAAAAACGTCTGATATGAACTCATATTATTAACCAATTATTATAACATTAAAATATGTGATATGAACTGAATAATAATATTTATAGGTGGTCCTAAAGAAATTATAAATTGACAAATGTTTATTATTCAGGAATATAATGAAACGAACAAGACAAGTTGGACTTGAGGTAAGGGATCCTACTCCTCTCTTTCTTTTTAAGTACAGTCTTTTATGTCATTCCTTTTAAAGCTCATCTTTCTTGTTATTGGGATATTATTTTATATTAATCTTACTGTAATTTTTATGTTCATATGATGAGAGACCATATTCCCTCTCAACAATCCATTTTGGATGTTTTGAGTGGCGCCGTTAGGCTGCCGAATTTTCGTAAGAGATCTAACCCCTCTCTTTCTTTTTAACTACTCTCCTTTATGTCACTTCTTTTAAGCTCATATTTGTTATGTTGTGGGATGTTCTTTTATTTTCCTATTTCTGTAAACATTATGTTAATATGATTAGAGACCCTATTTTATCTCATCAATCCATTTTTTTACGTTTTAAGTGGCGCCGTTAGGCTGTCGAGTTTTCGTAAGGAATTTTTCATCTCACTTTTATTCCCGTGAGATTTATGCAACATTTGCCACAATTTCCTTTGAGTTGTGTATGTACTGCCCATTATTTTACTCATTGTGTAATATAATTTGATTTATGAGTATTTACATCAATTTTGTATTGTCCTTCTTTCACAGGGTGTATGTTTCGAAAGATACCGATGTCGGTAAGGTAACCTTTCACCCTCCTCTTTTTAAAAGACTTCTTTTGTTATGTCTTTTAATTCACATACTATTATTTTGGGATATGTTCTTCTATATCCTTATTGATTTAAATTTTATGTCCATGTAATGAGATACCCTTTTTATCTCTCATCAACTCATTTTCTAAATTTTTAGTGACGCCGTTAGGCTGTCAAATTTTTGCAAGGGAACTTCTTAACCAAAATTTGATTCTTTGGGATAAAAATGTACTCCTTGAATATGTCGTTCTATGAATATGTGTGAATAAATTCTGATTGTTTTACACTTAATATCCACTTATATTTGGTGTATTTGTTTGTCACACATAATTATGTAATTGATTTATCCTTAAACCAAGGATACCGTCTTTGTATGGGAATCCATCTCTATCTCCTTTCATTGAGGCATATTTTGTTTTATACACAACTTTCTTTTATACGGTGTATAAACCCCTTTGAATTTTATGATTATTCAAAAGGAATCTTTTTTATAAGAAGAGTTTTACGAAACGACAAAAGGAATGGTTTTTTGTCGTACATATGCGGTGACAACGACTTCTCCGCCGCCATGACCATTATTTCAGTTTCGGCTTCCTCTACAAGCCATACCATTTTTTAAATGAAAAATAAATATCATGTTTTACTTTTATTTTATTTTGGTATTGAAAATGGTTTTCGTAAGGTTTTTTATATCAATGTGTTTTATTGATATCATGTGATTGAAATGTGGAAATGTTATGTTTCCTTTATGCATGTATTATGTGGTACAATTATGTTATGGTTCTTGGGCACTGTTATGAAGACGGGTGGTTCCGTGATAAACTAAGGGCGGATGAGACTGATATATCTCTCTAATTCACTGGGTAACGCGAAGGAGTGAAACGTTAAGGTTTCTCCAAAGAGATTTAGGGAATATACTGTGGTGGGTATTCCAAACATAACCAAGAGGGTTACTCCCTACGTAAGAATGTTATGAATGCCTCAAGTTACCTTTATGTCTTATGATTTCTATGATTTATTCATTATTTTATATGCCTATGTTTTAATGGGTAAAGTATGAATTCATTCTTATGTATATATGAACTCATGTTTCCTTTCCATATTTTTTTATAACCCTTACTGAGCTTTTTATGATCATCCCAAGTTTTTTTTGAAATGTTTTTTCACAGTTCAAGGGAAAGGTACATGATATGATGATAGTGTCAAGGAAGTGTGAAGAAAGAATCCATGCATTATTTTTTTTAATATGTTTCCGTTGATGGAAAAAAATTAATACTATCTTTTATGTAACCACTTTGTTTAAATTTGGAATGTAATGTAAGTTTTATGATATAATTATATACAACTCTAAACCTGAAAAGATCCTCAATGTGTAATCTTGTAATAACTCATGATTAAGTAAGGTTTAAGGCTGAGGCCTTATAGTTGGTATCAAAGGTTGGTTTAGACAACTTTAGGGATTAGGAGTTTTTGTTAGACACATGATTAGTCCCTATATCTATTATTTCAGTTAAATCATTGTTTTATAACATTTTCAGGTCAAGTAAAGTCGGTTATGAATGGAAGGAGAAGGATCTCAAATGACATTCCTATCTACTCCTGATGACATGCTTGCAATGATTATTGCAATGTCATGTTCAGATGATTGTGAAACTTTTTCTAACATACAACTCACTTGCAAGCAGTTGTTTGAGATATCAAACACCTCCACTATACCTCGTTATTATCGTGGATCATGGGTTGTTTTTAGACAAATACTATTTTCACAATATTCTCATATTTTCAAGAAAGGTAAATATTATCAAGTTATTTTCAAATATTTTACCTTATCACATGAATGTGAAGCATATTATGATTTTAAAAATGGTGCTGAGGAAGGAGACCCTTGCGCAACCTATTTATATTTTCTTTTAAAAAATAGTCTCTCAGCATATACTTATTGTATTTTAAAAGGACCAATAATAGAATGTTTCAACTCAAATTCTGTCCGACTATTTTATAGAAATCATGTTTTATCAGATGTTTTGGAATTATATGTCATACATGATTATTTTCCAAAACTGTTTTTCTGTGAACACCCATATAACCCATGTTGTGCAAGGTGTATTTTGGATGAAAATGAGAGGTATAAGGAAACTATTGAGGTTAAAACATATTATGGTTATTTTTGGAGTTTTATAAAAAGGGCAACACGTAGACCGTGTGACAACCCGTCGCGTCGGACATAGCTACGGGAATCGATCCCACAACCAAAGTGCGACTGGTATTTATCGCCTACCACTGGACTATGTGATGTCCCTGGTTAGTTTGACTAGTTCTTTTTAGTTAGATGATTTTATGAATTAAAAGTAAGCTGATTTTGGGTTATCTATGGATATTTATTAACCTATCATGGATGATATGTGATTAGGTTAATTACTTTTCAAATACGAGACTTTAGGAGCAACTGATGTTGTTTGGAGATAAATGTTACGATATAACTTGGAAGACTATGTGACTAAATCCTTAAAATATTTGGGTTTCAATCTTAGTTTGGTTTACTTTGAAGAATTTTATGTACAAATTGTTTATCGAATGGTCCTCGTTTAACTTTGGGTTTTGTTGGACAAATTTTGGAGATTAAGAATATTTTTTTATAATGGGTTATCCTTTTCTGGATTATCTGATCTTGAAATAACCTTTTTATTTTTGGTTTTGGTTAAAGTCTAAATACATGGGAAATATATAGTTATCTTTTTTGGATTAGGTGATTCTCTATAAGCTGATTATAGTACTCTTAATGTGAACAAGTCTTCCTAAATACTCGTCTTTTGGAGAAAATATGAGGTTGTGTAAGAAATATAATAAAAGTTGAAAGTCAACATGATAAGTGATTATTTTTCCATATGAATAAATTCCTCAATAAAAAGTAACTTAAAACAAAAATGTTGTCTATTAAATTTTCCTACTGGGGAATCGAATACCGTTTAAACAATCAAATGTTTGTGATTTTCTTGTGGTTAACATTCACCTAAACATGTTTTCTATCACTCTACATCAGAACATGACCCTATTTTTGCTCCTCCATGTCCCTATTTTCATACTTGGAATCTTAGTATGGGTTAACTCGGGTGACCTTTGTACTTATCTTTCTTTATTTTTAAAGTGATTGTTTTACCGACTCCTGTTCCGATGTGGGACTTTCAAGGATGTTTCCAAGATCAATTTTAAAATTGCAAGGATGCAATTCCCAAAAGGGGGAAGGATGTAACACCCCAGGTAAATAAAGAATATGACATTTTTATATTTATCCATATTTGTGAATAAAATATTAATATTACTTTAAAGGGGATTCTATGCTCGATGGCGTACCCAACACGCAACAACGAGTTTCTTGGGAATCTTACGTTGCACTCTAATAATATTATTTTAAATGGTAGTTAACGCCTAGCCGTTGTAATGGCGGTAATGAACATAACTAACTAAAAAATGATTATATATTTTTGTCAAATATTTTTACACTTTACAATAAATGTTATAGGATTAAAAATGCGAATGAATCCAATTTTAAGCGTAAACATTCCAATATTCTTTAAAAGTTCGATTAACCGCCTTTTGATGGCGAACCTCTTTTAAATCCACTTTTTGATAATTTTATGTGTTAGATTTGAAAAAATAAAATTCTTCTTTAAAATCGGGACATCAAATTTTACATTGTGTAAATTTTTGGTATTTTTCCAAAAAAGTTCAATTTTTAATGAATAGTGAAAAATGTTGTATTTTAATTCAAAACCTCTTTTTAATCTAATTTATTTATAAGATTAGATTATATTTTTAATTGGTTTTAAATTGAAATTATAATATGTTTTTACCATTTAATCCAATAGTGGTCGTTGGAATTAATTTCATCTTGAAATTGGACTTAAACTAGTGTCAATCTTTTGATACTTATTGTTTCATAAAAACACGCTATTTGCTCTGACAGTGGGAACTATTTATTAAATTAATTAATGTATCTTATATGTTTTTAATTTTTTAAAATATAAATCATTTTTGAATTCAGAATATCAAATATATCCTAGGGTGAATTTTTGGTAATTTTCGGAAAAACTTCAATTTTTGATGAATAATGAAACCACTAAGTAGTACTTATAAAAACTGGTTTTCCCTTTAAATGAAAATTTACCACCTTTGTGATTTGAATTTCAAAAATCTGACATACATGGTTGTCATTAAGAATTAAAATGTGGTTCAATGGGATTAGAATAATTTTTTGGTGAATAGTAACTTATTAAGTTTTTTATCGTGATTAGAGGTAATTAGTGTAATTTAAGGTAAGAATAATGTTTTAATAAAATGAAATGACCGAGACACATGTCCTAACCTCATTGGATGTGTCATGGCAGACCAAGACAATCCATGGGTCAACTTGGGCACCCCATGAAGCCACTTTGGTTGGAAAATGGCATAAATACCTTTTTATTTAATGTTAAAGTAAAAATGACACAAACATGAGATGTTTTACTAAAAGAACTTTTTTACATGGGGTTATACAAGTCAGATATTTGACTATAAATAGTCATTTGAAATCTAAAAAAATTTCCTACCTCATAGTATTTTTTTTATAATTTTTATACATTAAATAAATAAAATTATTTATGACATCATGATGATGCAGCGATGACTTCATTATTTAACGATTTAAATAAAATGGAATGATAATGTAAAATATAAGACCTACACATGTCCAAAACCTATTGGATGGGTGGATTTCGAACCCTAATAACCTTATCCTCGAAACAAATCAATTTGGGACCATTAAAAACCGAAAATCATTCTACAATAAAGTAACATTTCTTTACTTTCCAAAAGTGCCCCTCCTCTCCTCTTATAAAAGGCCCCCACATCTACCTCCTTACCCACACTTACAAAGCCGTTGGCTCGGCCAAACCCTGAACTTTTGTCTCTCCACATCCCTCCCTAACTCTTAGAAGCCTCACTTTGGGCAGAAGTCTTCCCAAGGAAGCCTTTGAGCTCAAACCAAAGGGAGATGCTCGATTTTAAGGTAATGTCTTCACTTGTGTCCTTTTGTTTTATTTTGCTTCTTCAACCCCCTAATTTTTTTTATTCATTTCTTTTGTAACAAATACAGTATATTAAATATACTATTTTGTTTTTATAAGAAGGATTCGAGCTACACTTACACACACCTTCGTCTAATGGTTAAATAACATACTATTTCTGTGGTCGGTGATTTTCTGCCTCACAGAACGATGATTGTTCAATATTCTTTTAACACCTTTAAAGGTGGCCATTATGATGTCACTTTATTTTATATATGATATATATGGTATTTATGTTCACTATATGCTTATTTATTTTATATTTAAACCATACCTTTATTCTTTTCATGTTGTGTAAATATGATAATTTCATATGAGGAGGTGTGGACTACCGCCGCCTCAAGTGATGTGACTCGTACATGCAATACATGGAATGTATAAAGAATGAAATTAATGAACATATGTGTCCTATATAAGATATATATTATAATGGAATTATAATATATATATATATCATTTATTTTTAATTCCATTAATATGACAAAGAAAAAATGAAAGTAGTGTTCATGCGTACGTACAGCCTACCATCTCCATGAACGATGTTTTTTGTTTTTTATCTCCAAATGATATGGAATAGTATAAAATGAATATGTACTAGATATATATGATTTTTTAATCATTAATACTATTCTGGAAATTATTTACTTATAACTACATGGGCAATCATTTTCAAACAAGTTCATTTTTGTCTCATGTACCAAACATCGACAAAAACGTCTGATATGAACTCATATTATTAACCAATTATTATAACATTAAAATATGTGATATGAAATGAATAATAATATTTATAGGAGGTCCTTAAGAAACTATAAATTGACCAATGTTTATTATTCATGAATATAAAGAAACGAACAAGACAAGTTGGACTTGAGGTAAGTGATTCTACTCCTCTCTTTCTTTTTAAGTACCCTCTTTTATGTCATTCCTTTTAAAGCTCATCTTTCATGTTATTGGGATATTATTTTATATTACTCTTACTGTAATTTTTATGTTCATATGATGAGAGACCCTATTCTCTCTCATCAATCCATTTTGGATGTTTTGAGTGGAGCCGTTAGGCTGCCGAATTTTCATAAGAGATCTAACCCCTCTTTTTCTTTTTAAGTACACTCCATTATGTCACTTATTTTAATCTCCTCTTTGTTATGTTGGGGGATGTTCTTTTATATTACTCTTTCTGTAAACTTTATGTTAATATGATTAGAGACCCTATTTGATCTCATCAATCCATTTTTGTAAGTTTTAAGTGGCGCCGTCTGGCTACCGAGTTTTCGTAAGAGATTTTTCATCTCACTTTTATTCCCGTGAGATTTATGCTACATTTGACACAATTTCCTTTGAGTGGTGTATGTACTGCCCATTATTTTACTCATTGTGTAATATACTTTCATTTATGAGTATTTACATCAATTTTTTATTGTCCTTCTTTCACGGGGTGCATGTTTCGAAAGATACCCATGTCGGTAAGGGAACCTTTCACACTCTTCTTTTTAAAAGACTTCCTTTGTTATGTCTTTTAATTCACATACCATTATGTTGGGATATGTTCTTCTATACCCTTATTGATTTAAATTTTATTCCATGTGATGAGATACCCTTTTTACCTCTCATCAACTCATTTTCTGAATTTTTAGTGACACCGTTAGGCTGTCAAATTTTTGCAAGGGAACTTCTTAACCCAAATTTAATTCTTTGGGATAAACTTGTACTCCATGAATATGTTGTTCTATGAATATGTGTCAATAACCTCTGATTGTTTTACACTTAATATCCACTTATATTTGGTTTATTCGTTTGTCACACATAATTATGTAATTAATTTATCCTTAAACAAAGGATACCGTCTTTGTATGAGAATCCGTCTCAATCTCCTCTCATTGAGGCATATTTTGTTTTATACACAACTTTATTTTATACGGTGTATAATCCCCTTTGACTTTTATGATTATTCAAAAGGAAACTTTTTTATACAAAGCGTTTTACTAAACAACAAAATGAATGTTTTTTTGTCGTACGTATGCGGCGACAACGACTTCTCTGCCGCCGTGACCATTATTTGAGATTCAGATTCCTCTACAAGCCATACATTTTTTTAAAAGAAAAATAAATACCATGTTTTACTTTTTCTTTTTTTTTTGGTATTCAAAATGGTTTTCATAAGGTTTTTTAGATCAATTTTTTTATTGATATCTTGTGATTGAAATGTGGAAATGTTATGTTTCCTTTATGCATGTATTATGTGGTACGATTATGTTATGGTTCTTGGGCATTGTTATGAATACAGGTGGTTCCGTGATAAACTAAGGGCAGGTGAGCCCGATATAGCTCTCTAATGCATTGGGTAACGCGAAGGAGTGAAATGTTAAGGTTTCTCCGAAGAGATTTAGGGAATATACTGTGGTGGGTATTCCAAAGGTAACCAAGAGGGTTACTCCCTATGCAAGAATGTTATGAATGCCTCAAGTTACCTTTATGTCTTATGATTTCTATTATTTATTCATTATTTGATATGCCTATGTTTTACGGGTAAAGTTTTAATTCATTCTTATGTATATATGAACAGATGTTTCCTTTCCATATTTTTCTTATAACCCTTACTGTGCTTTTTATGCTCATCCCAGGTTTTTTTGAAATGTTTTTCACAGGTCAAGGGAAAGGTACATGATATGATGATAGTGTAAAGGAAGTTTCAAGAGATAATCCATGCTTTATTTTTTTAATATGTTTCCGTTGATGGAAAAAAATATGAATACTATCTTTTATGTAACCACTTTGTTTAAATTTGGAATATAATGAAACTTTTATGATCTAATTCTCTACAACTCTAAACCTAAAAAGCTCCTCAATGTGTAATCTTGTAATAACTCAAGATTAAGTAAGGTTTAATGCTGGGGCTTTATAGTTGGTATCAAAGTTCGGTTTAGACATCTTTAGGGATTAGGAGTCTTTGTTAGACACTTGATTAGTCCCTATATCTATTATTTCAGTTAAATCCTTGTTTTATAACTTTTTTCAGGTCAAGTAAAGTCAGATACGAATGGAAGGAGAAGGATCTCAAATGACATTCCTATCTCTTCCTGATGACATGCTTGCAATGATTATTGCAAAGTCATGTTAGGATGATTGTGAAACTTTTTCTAGCATACAACTAACTTGCAAGCAGTTGTTTGAGATATCAAACACCTCCACTATACCTCGTTATCATCGTGGATCATGGGTTGTTTCTAGACAAATACTATTTTCATAATATTCTCATATTTTCAAGAAAGGTAAATATTATCAAGGTATTTTCAAATATTTTACCTTATCACAAGAATTTGAAGCATATTCTGATTTTAAAAATGGTGCTGAGGAAGGAGATCCTTGCGCAACCTATTTATATTTTCTTTTAAAAGATAGTCTCTCAGGACATACTTATGGTATTTTAAAAGGACCAATAATAGAAAGTTTCAACTAAAATTCTGTCCGACTATTTTATAGAAATCAGGTTTTATCAGATGTTTTGGAATTATATGTCATACATGATTATTTTCCAAAACTGTTTTTCTGTGAACACCCATATGACCCATGTTGTACAAGGTGTATTTGGATGAAAATGAGAGTTATAAGGAAACTATTGAGGTTAAAACATATTAGGGTTATTTTTGGAGTTTCATAAAAAGGACATCACGTAGACAATGTGACAACCCATTGCGTCGGACAATGCTACAGGAATAGAACCCACAACCAAAGTGCGACTGGTATTTATAGCCTACCACTGGACTACGTGAATTCCCTGGTTAGTTTGACTAGTTATTTTTAGTTAGATGATTTTATGAATTAAGAGTAATCTGATTTTGGGTTATCTATTCAAATTTATTAACCTATCATGAAGGATATGTGATTAGGTTAATTACTTTTCAATACGAGACTTTAGGAGCAACTGATGTTGTTTTGAGATAAATAATACGATTTAACTTGGAAGACTATGTGACTAAATCCTTCAAATATTTGGGTTACAATCTTAGTTTGGTTTACTTTGAAGAATTTTATGTACAAATATTTTATCAAATGGTCCTCGTTTAACTTTGGGTTTTGTTGGAAAAATTTTGGAGATTAAGAATATATTTTCTTTTTATAAAGGGTTATCCTTTTCTGGATTATCTGATCTTGTACTAGCCTTTTTAGTTTTGGTTTTGGATAAAGTCTAAAGACATGGAAAATATATAGTTATCTTTTGTGGATTAGGTGATTCTCTATAAGTTGATTATAGTACTCTTAATGTGAACAAGTCTTCCTAAATACTCGTCTTTTGGAGAAAATATGAGTTTCTGTAAGAAATCTAATAAAAGTTGAAAGTCAACATGATAAGTGATTATGTTTCCTTATGAATAAATTCCTCAACAAAATTAACTTAAAACAAAAATGTTGTCTATTAACTTTTCCTACTGGGGAATCGAATACCGTTTAACCCATCACAAGTTTGTGATTTTCTTGTGGTTAACTTTATCCTAAACATGTTTTCTATCACTCTCCATCAGAACATGACCCTATGTTTTCTCCTCCCTGTCCCTATTTTCATACATAGAATCCTAGTATGGGTTAACTCGGGTGACCTTTGTACTTATCTTACTTTATTTTTAAAGTGATTGTTTTACTGACTCTTGTTCCGATGTGGAACTTTCAAGGATGTTTCCATGCTCAATTTTAATATTGCGAGGACGCAATTCCCAAAAGGGGGGAAGGATGTAACACCCCAGGTAAATAAAGAATATGACATTTTTATATTTATCCAGATTTGTGAATAAAATATTAATATTACTTTAAAGGGGATGCTATGCTCGATGGCGTACCCAACACTCAACAACGAGTTTCTTGGGAATCTTACGTTGCACTCTAATAATATTATTTTAAATGGTAGTTAACGCCTAGCCGTTGTAATGGCGGGAATGAACAGAACTAACTAAAAAATGATTATATATGTTTGTCAAATATTTTTACTCTTTACAATAAATGTTATAGGATTAAAAATGTGAATGAATCCAATTTTAAGCGTAAACATTCCAATATTCTTTAAAAGGTCGATTAACCACCTTTTGATGGCGAACCTCTTTTAAATCCACTTTTTGACAATTTTATGTGTTATATTTGTCAAAATAAAATTCTTCTTTAGAATCGGGACATCAAAATTTACTTTGTGTAAATTTTTGGTATTTTTCCGAAAAAGTTCAATTTTTAATGAA
Organism: Viscum album; assembly: GCA_963277665.1. NCBI lineage: Eukaryota > Viridiplantae > Streptophyta > Magnoliopsida > Santalales > Viscaceae > Viscum > Viscum album. The sequence goes on from OY728167.1 coordinate 165,005,518, forward strand.
TATTGAAAAATGATGTATTTTAATTCAAAACCTCTTCTTAATCTAATTTATTTATATGATTGTATTACCTTTTGAATTGGTTTTAAAGTGAAATTATAATATATTTTTTCCATTTAATCCAATAGTGGTCATTTTAATTAATTTCATCTTGAAATCGGACTTAAACTGGTGTCAATCTTTTGATACTTATTGTTTCATAAAAACATCCTATTTTCTCTAACAATGGGAATTAATTATTAAATTAATTAATGTAACTTATATGTTTTGAATTTTTTAAAATAGAAATCATTTTTGAATTTGGAATATCAAATATAGCATAGGGTGAATTTTTGGTAATTTTCTGAAAAACTTTAATTTTTGATGAATAGTGAAACCACTAAGTGGTACTTATAAAAACTGATTTTCTATTTAAATGAAATTTTTCCACCTTTGTATTTTGAATTTCAAAAATCCGACATACATGGTTGTCATTAAGAACTAAAATGTGGTTCAATGAGATTATAATAATTTTTTGGGGAATAATAACTTATTAAGTTTTTAATCGCGATTAGAGGTAATTAGTGTAGTTTAATGTAAGAATAATGTTTTAATAAAATGAAATGACCTAGACACATGTCATACCCTCATGGGATGTTTCATGGCCGACCAAAAAAATTCATGGGTCAACTTGGGGACCCCATGGAGCCAATTTGGTCGGAAAATGACATAAATACCTTTTTATTTAATGTTAAAGTAAAAATGCCACAAACATGAAATGTTTTACTAAAACATTTTTTTCATGGGGTTATACAAGTCAGATTTTTTACTATAAATATTCATTGGAAAGATAAAACGATTTACTACATCATAGTATTTGTTTTATAATTTTCAGACATTAAATGAATTAAATTATTTATGACATCATGATGATGCAGCGATGACCTCATTATTTAACGATTTAAATAAAATGGAATGATAATGTAAACTCTAAGATCTACACATGTCAAAAACCTATTTTATGGGTTTATTTCTAACCCTTATAACCTTAACCTTGAAAGAAATCAATGTGGGACCATTAAAATCCGAAAATCATTTTAAAATAAAGTAACATTTCTTTACTTTCCAAGAGTGTGCCTCCTCTCCTCTTATAAAAGGCCCCCACCTCTACCTCCTTACGCACACTTCCAAAGCCTTTGGCCCGGCCAACCCCTGCCTATTTTGTCTCTCCACATCCCTCCCTAACTCTTAGAAGCCTCACGTTGGGCAGAAGTCTTCCCAAGGAAGCTTTTTAGCTCAAACCAAAGGGAGTTACTCGATTTTAAGGTAATGTCTTCACTTGTGCCCTTTTATTTTATTTTGCTTCTCCAACCCCCTAAACTCTTTTTATTCATTTCTTTTGTAACAACCCCAGTATATTTAATGTACTATGATGTTGTTATAATAAGGATTCGAGCTACACTTACACACACATTTGTCTAATGGTTAAAGAACATACTGTTTCTGTGGTTGGCGATTTTCTACCTCACGAAACGATTATTGTTCAATATTCTTTTAACACCTTTAAAGGTGGCCATTATGATGTCACTGTATTTTATATATGATATATATGGTATTAATGTTTACTATATGATTCTGTATTTTATATTTAAACCATACCTTTATTCTTTTCATGTTGTGTAAATGCGATAATTTCGTATGAGGAAGTATGGACTACCGCCCCCTCAAGTGATGTGACTCGTACATGCAATACATGGAATGAATAAAAAATGAAATTAATGAACATATGTTACCTATATAACATATATATTATACTGTAATTATAATATATATATATATATATCATTTATTTTTAATTCCATTAATATGACAAAGAAAAAATGAATGTAGCGTTCATGCGTACGTACGACCTACCGTCTCCATGAACGGTGCTTTTTGTTTTTTATCACCAAATGACATGGAATAGTATGAAATGAATATGTACTGGATATATATGATATTTAAATCATTAATACTATTCTGGAAATTATTTACGTATAACTACATGGGAAATTATTTTTCAAACAAGTTCATTTTTGACTCATGTACCAAACATCGACAAAAACGTCTGATATGAACTCATATTATTATCCAATTATTTTAACATTAAAATATGTGATATGAACTGAATAATAATCTTTATATGAGGTCCTTAAGAAATTATAAATTAACCAATGTTTATTATTTAGAAATATAATGAAACGAACAAGACAAGTTGGACTTGAGGTAAGGGATCCTACTCCTCTCTTTCTTTTTAAGTACACTCTTTTATGTCATTCCTTTTAAAGATCATATTTCTTGTTATTGGGATATTATTTTAAATTACTCTTACTGTAATTTTTATGTTCATATGATGAGATACCATATTCTCTCTCATCAATCCATTTTGGATGTTTTGAGTGGCACCGTTAGGCTGCCGAATTTTCGTAAGAGATCTAACCGCTCTCTTTCTTTTTAAGTACTCTCCTTTATGTCACTTCTTTTAACCTCATATTTGTTATGTTGGGGGATGTTGTTTTATATTCCAATTTCTGTAAACTTTATGTTAATATTATGAGAGACCCTATTTTATCGCATCAATCCATTTTTGTATGTTTTAAGTGGCGTCGTTAGGCTGCCGAGTTTTATTAAGGTATTTTTCATCTTACTTTTATTCCCATGAGATTTATGCTACATTTGCCACAATTTCCTATGAGTGGTGTATGTACTGTTCATTATTTTACTCATTGTGTAATATACTTTCATTTATGAGTATTTACATCAATGTTGTATTGTTTTTCTTTCATGGGGTGTATGTTTCGAAAGATACCCATGTCAGTAAGGGAACCTTTCACCCTCCTCTTTTTAAAAGACTTCTTTTGTTATGTCTTTTAATTCACATACTATTATGTTGGGATATGTTCTTATATATCCTTATTGATTTAAAATTTATTCCCATGTGATGAGATACCCTTTTTATCTCTCATCAACTCATTTTCTGAATTTTGTAGTGACGCCGTTAGGCTGTCAAATATTTGCAAGAGAACTTGTTAACCCAAATTTGATTCGTTGGGATAAACTTGTACTCCTTGAATATGTCGTTCTATGAATATGTGTGAATAACCTATGATTGTTTTACACTTAATATCCAATTATATTTGGTGTATTCGTTTGTCACACAAAATTATGTAATTGATTTATCCTTAAACCAAGGATACCGTCTTTGTTTGGGAATCCATCTCAATCTCCTTTCATTGAGGCATATTTTGTTTTATACACAACTTTATTTTATACGGTGTATAAGCCCCTTTTAATTTTATGATTATTCAAAATGAATCTTTTTTATACAAAGCTTTTTACTAAACGACAAAAGGAAAAAAAATTTGTCGTATGTATGCGGCGACAACGACTTCTCCGCCGCCATGACCATTATATGAGTTTCATCTTCCTCTACAAGCCATACCCTTTTTTTAAAGAAAAATAAATACCATGTTTTACTTTTCTTTTATTTTGGTATTAAAAATGGTTTTCATAAGGTTTTTTATATCAATGTGTTTTATTGATATCTTGTGATTGAAATGTGGAAATGTTATGTTTCCTTTATGCATGTATTATGTGGTACGATTATGTTATGGTTCTTGGGCATTGTTATGAAGACGGGTGGTTCCGTGATAAACTAAGGGTGGGTGAGCCCAATATAGATCTCCAATGTATTGGGTAACGCAAAGGAGTGAAACTTTAAGGTTTTTCTGAAGAGATTTAGGGAATATACTGTGGTGGGTATTCCAAACGTAACCAAGAGGGTTACTCCCTACATAAGAATGTTATGAATGCCTCAAGTTACCTTTATGTATTATGATTTCTATAATTTATTCATGATTTGATATTCCTATGTTTTATGGGTAAAGTATGAATTCATTCTTCTGTATATATGAACTCATATTTCCTTTCCATATTTTTTTTATAACCCTTACTGAGATTTTTATGCTCATCCCAAGTTTTTTTTTGAATTGTTTTTCACAGTTCAAGGGAAAGGTACATGATATGATGATAGTGTCAAGGAAGTGTCAAGAAAGAATCCATGCTTTATTTTTTTTAATATGTTTCCTTTGATGGAAAAAAATGAATACTATCTTTTATGTAACCACTATGTTTAAATGTGGAATGTAATGCAAGTTTTATGATCTAATTCTCTAAAACTCTAAACCTGAAAAGATCCTCAATGTGTAATCTTGTAATAACTCAAGATTAAGTAAGGTTTAAGGCTGGGGCCTTATAATAAATTTCATATAACTAATATAACATGGAATACTACAAAAAAATTAATCCAATTCGGATATATCTTTACCAAAACAATCCTAGTTTTTTTATTTTTTATTGATTCTAGTTTCTCTCTAATGGGGAAAATATGATTCCTTATAATTATGTTAAGTTTGATTATTTTTGTTTTAACTAGTAATATATTGGTTAGAATGAGTTAATTTCATTCAGTAATACAATATTATTGAATTTTTATCATACATTTGATGTAGTTTATAGTGTGTAGTATTGAATATTTAAGGTCTCATGTCGTAAGAGAAATTGTTTTTCTCAAGTAGGAAAAAGATGCATGGGAATATATTAAATGAATATATGTAATAAAATATTGTAAATATTATAACAGTTCATTAAAATTTCAATTCCAATTTCATAATTAATATCTCACTTATATTCTCAATATAATGCTTCGGTGGCCCTTGATGATAAAGAAGATGAAAATTTCTAGCGAAATGATAATTTGAGATAGATATTAGGAGATAAGTACCAAAGGAGAGTATGACGTCAACCCAAAAATGGAATTTACACACCAGGTATTGTCCCACTAAGATCACAAATAATAGCTGTAGTAGCACTGAGACTCAAAAGGCTCATCAAGAAGTAGTCGTGGCTAAAAAATTTCCATACATATGTGTGAAAGTGGAAAGATTATCTCTTAGCAGTTCTTGAAAGCTCTAAAAAAATTATTTCAATCACTTAAATCCATGGATACTATGTTTCTTGACACATTAATGTGAAATATATTTTTCGTATATAATTTATTGTGTAGGGATGATGTTCCATGTGGTGTTTGGGGTGATGGAATTATTGGTGATGATGATGTTTTTGAAGTTGATAATGCTGGTGATGATGTCTAAGATGAGACCGATGATTTTGATAGTAGTGGTTTGATGAGGGATAAATTTATTCCCTCGGTTTCTAACATGATATTTATGAAACAATTGTATGGATTGTGATTTATTTTTTAACACCTCAATTGATAAAATGTAAAATATATAGTATATTTCCTACAATTAATGTGTATTGCTATTAGTTTTTTGTTCTTATGTTGTAATATTGCACATAACATGGTTCATAATGGGTTTTATGTGTTAGATTTTGAGATTAACCTATTCCAATGGATTACCATAACCATTAAAATAGGGAAATTCCATAAGGGACATACTGATTGATAAATGCCCCACTACTAATGGAACCATTACTGATTCCTATGAAAATAGTTCCATGGGCTATAAAAATGGTTTTAAATAATAATTACAGGGTGATTTTGCAATATTGAGTTACTATATGCTCATGTAAGCATATTATCCATTAGTGAAAATTAATCTAAATCTCCAGAAGAGAGAATATATTCCTACTCAGTGATATATAATTTTTAACACCTTTTTATATCTAAAGTATGAATGAAATATATTAAAATTTAATGATATTCATGAAAAATATATATATTATTGTGACATTGTATAAGAATGATTTAAATTCCTCTATAAATAACATGCATTCATAATAGACAAAAAAATGATTCTAAACAATTTGTTAAGATTTTCTTATTTTCTATGTACAATAGAATCAATTATTGTAAACATGAATTTTACTTAATTAAACACATTAAATACATGAAATGATCATTTAGGTAATCTGAGGTCAATTATAATAAAAACTTCTAATAAAAGTATTAAAGTGCATCAATCAATTGATATAATAATAGGCATCCATTAGGGGGAGAATTCTGAATTTATTTTATGGATGTATGGCTCCAAAATTATAAGATATAATAAAATTTTCCATTCATGTTATGTTATTATGATTTCCTCTTGTATGATGATTTACCATGGTTTAACTATTATTAAATAAAATTATTTATATCATTACCAACTATATTGGAATTTAATATTCAATATTTACAAAAATTATTTATTATGAAATACACATGGGTGCACCCACCTTCCATGTAGTCCTTTTAAATTTTATATTAAAGTTGCATCTATTAAATGATCACATATATTATTATTTATGGGTGATTAAATAACACATTCCATTCATATTAATTAAAATAAATATTAATAATCCTATACCATAAATAAAATGGTCCAGCAGAACCACTGATAAGATACTCAGAACACCAAAATGAATAATTCAATTTTTATGTTTTAAAAAATAAATAGTGTTATTATACAGACTAGAAGGGTGGATGAACTGATTATATAAAATCATTTTCATCATGATTGTAAAAATAAAAATAAAAAATTTCTCCTAAATTATAAAATAAATATATCAATTACATAATATGTTTCTAAATATTGTCCTAGAAGTGAAAAAATTAATATATAAATTATGAGATCTCATTCAATTTTGTTAAATATATAATTTAATATTTGAAGGATTTTAAAAATTATTGATGATAATGTATTTTTATAACTGTCAATATCAAAATAATTTTCCTAAATTACAAGCAGAATATATGATATGTTCAATATATAATTTTTTTAATTGTTTATCCGAACTATAAATTCTATTGAATATATATGATCTATTTATAAGTTGTGTTATTCCTTAATAATTTGGATATTTATATTCTTTGGTTAAATACAATTTATTTTATAATTTCACATCTATATAGTAACATGGATTACAATATCTATGAATCCTTAAAGGGATCAATGTTACTAAAGAATAAATTATAAATTTTTTCCCAATCATATGAATCACTTTATGGGTTGATGTAAATAATTGATTATGTTGAAAATATTCATTGGTGGAAGAGTATAAAATTGATTTTATCATCACATGGTTTTAATAAATCAATGTATTAATTAATTATATTATCATTATTTTATTAATAACATCAATACTCCAAAATATTTTCTAAACTAATTAAAACATTTGATCATCAAATTATAAGGAATTTTCTTTTATTTTAAGATTAATCATCCATAAGATGAAATCATAATTTTTGGAATGATTTTATATATTCATTAAAATACTACATAATGAATACTAAAATATCATTCGTTCAAGAATGATATTTTTAATATATGAGTGTATAATGAAGAAATTTTTTATCCTTGAAGGATTACATATAAATGTACATTTTATTTATCATTTAAGGATATACATGTTCATGTTAATATTTTTAATAATATGAGGTCTTACCCCTATGAATTTGACTCATGGTAATATTCTTTTACAAATTATGATTTAATGTGCAACAAATCTATTTTCTTAATTTAAGGCTTTAGAATATATTAAGGAATATTTACAAAGTTTGGTGTTGAGTTAGTGCAAAGTTCTGGGGCCATGAGAGCCACGGTGTGGTGATATTAATAAAATTAAATGTATTATATATTGTCCACACAGTTATTCCAAAATAATTTAATTTCCCTAGAATGGTGTTTCAGATGTGAAATTCGAGAGAATGTTTGAAGTAGGAATATGTGGTTTTCAATAGGCATGAAATATGTTTGGTCGACATCAGATGTTCCCTGGGAGGTGACCATTATTAGGTGCATTTAATAAATAAAATAAAATAATAATATATTTTTATTAAATAACCCAAAATAATTTCATATCTATAGATATGCTACTATATAAAATCTATAGGGATATCTATATAACCCTGTGGGATTAGAGAGGTTCCAAGAAAATGTTTCATTAGTGTATTGTGATTGGATGATGAAAGATGATTGGATCTAAGCGGATCGTCTTCCATACAGTGAACATAGCTGATATTCATCACTGAAGAAAACATTCTTTACCAAAGATCGATCCTAAATTATGACATGAATCATTATTTTTGGTTTCCTCTCTTTTTGATTTGATAAGCATGGGTTTTTATCCTATTCATCGTGAATTTCAATTTCCTATCTTTTGCATGATCACGTTCTATAATTTTATTGATTTTAGTGAGTTATTTTTGTTATGACATGTTATCAACCATGATTCCACACTTATTGATCATTGATTCGGATTGCGTCAGCCAATGATGATCATCTCCTTTTTTATTATTATTTTCCCACACTATTCTTTTTCTTCATCATTGCCCCTTGGGGTCATAGGTTGAAATTGTTAGGGAGAGTTCGAGTGTGATCAAATCCCTTTAATTGTGGCTATTTTGTGATGAATTAATGGACCAATAATTGGTGGATGGATCTATATTGATTTAATGTTGAGGGTATTGGATTCAGGTTTCAAAACTCAGAATAATGGCAGATGCATGGAAGATTCCCAAAAGAGTAATGATATTTCGTTTTAAGGCCATCGATGTGTGTGAGTGGATGGCCAGAGGCATTTTTATTTGATTTTTTCTGTTCGAACGATGAGATTCATGGTGGTTAAGGTGGATCTTAGACCTACACGAGGAAACCGATTTTTTATGAAAAACATAAATACACTGAACTTACTCTAAAAAAACACACCATGTATTCCCCTAACTGTGACAACTTTGGTTTTAGGAAGAGATACCATCACATGTTATATGGACCCACCACATGTAATGTGACCATTTTCTGGTGGCATGGTGTGTACAACATGAGTACATGAGTATAAAAATTTCTTGACACATGGGAATAAAAAGAGTACACATGCATGGTTGTGCACACAAACATGACCAGAATACTAGGACCCAACAATGTACATGGGCATGGGCTGATATACATGGGCACAACCAGAAGAGCACAGGAAGGCCCTGGGTGGCTGATACATTCCTTGTACAACTAGTAAACTCCATGTATTATAAAAAATCTTTTCAATCCATGTTTAGGAGAGAAAACATCAAGGTGGTGTGGTGTGTTCACACACCGTGCATGCCCCCATACATGTTGTTTACATCTCCCAGAAACTTCTTCCTCTCATATCTATTTCTTGGGGACTTGGATTTTCGAATTTGAGTATCCTATCATGACTGTTTTAACACATAAAATATAAAAATTTCCTTGAATGTGGAATAAAAGATATTATGTGAGGCCTTCTGAGAATGATGCTTCTTCAGGTGATCCTTGATGATGACAATTATCAGACCCGGATCATCTGAGTGATACTGAAGATGGTACTCCCCTCCCACCCAAGGGTGAGAGCCCCCTAAACTATTTACATAGTTATAGGTTGTACTCCACCAAACTACATAAGGGTGTGAGTCCTCTATCTATGGAGTGGTACTACATCATCTTCATGATCTGGTGGGGAGTGTGTCCTCCATAGGAGTTGTGGATCCATTGGTTGTGGAGCATAGTGACGATGGGTAGACCCTTACAATCAAATTATTATGACGTAACATGTGATTATGGGCATCAGAGATGAACATTTGAATCATAAAGAAGAATCATTGATTTTTTTGGGCTGTGAGATGGATATCACCTTTTTCTCCCTACCCGGGTTCTTTTTGATCATATATATATATATATATATATATTGGGTTTTCATTTCCCTATTTCAATGTGCTAAGATTAAATCTATTGTATCTTTTCATTTCTCCCTTTTCTATTTTCAGGGAGTCCAACTAGGTATGTATATACTCACCCTTTCATAGGCTTTTTCAGAATGTGTTGTGTCTTATGCAAACAATAATACATTCAGCGGTGACATTAATGGAGCATAGTGAAACACGGATGCATTGACTACGTTTAGAGGTTTGACCAGGATATCCAGAGCTATGATATCTTAGGTTTTCTCTTTTATATTTGTTTTCTGGTTTTGAATTAATTTCTAGTTGGTCTTGTATATTTATCTTTTATTCTTTGTATTATACTTTGATGCTATGAGGTATTATCTAGAGGTTATTTCATTCATGGTTTTAATCTTAATGTTGTAGTCTTTTATATATATTCCTCTAAATTTTTTCATGGAGATAGTTTGTGTGCATGCATACAAGTACATTAGGTAAAGGAATTCTATAAAAGTTATTCTTGCTCATCAATTGTCACCATTCACCAAGCCTATTGAAGGTGGGGTCTGGGAGGTCACACCTAGCCTTCTGCCAACCAGGAGGTCCCAAGTGGGTTGTGTCATGAAAAATTGATATTAGAGAATTTAATTCCTTGAGATGATGTTTGGAGTTTTTCACTTTGTCAGGATTGGTTGAGATCTTTGGTAAATAGCCTTAGAGTATCTCAAGTATGGATTTTAGGCTAGGGAATCACGTGTTGGCATGACATCCAATGTATCCATTCACCTATAATTTAACTACCTTCTTGTCGAATTCGAATATCGACACATCGGTATTAGAGAATCATTGTTAAATTATTCATTTAGGATTGATTCCTTTGGATTCAATTCTTGAATCAGCTCCCATGATATGATTTTTACTATGGTATGTATTGATAACTTTCATGATGTATCCATGATGACAAATAACTAGGCTTTCAAGATAGTATCAGATGATGACTAGTTAACTAATAGGTCTGTAGTTTAGGGAGGAAAACACGAGGTGTTTCGTCTAGGAGAACACAGAGTGGCATTGCTAACTATTAATCAGTGCATGGACTCTGCTCTACTAGTCAAGGAAGAGGATGTTCCATGTGTTGAGTAGTTGATGGAACCACCAGGACAGGATGATAGTACATGTAGGATTAAAATATTATGAGAGTTCTAGTGATATATACCACTGTTGTTTCATGACGATCTAGACCATTAGATAGTGGGGGATTGGATCAAGGTGGTGTGTGGGGTTTTTTGGAATGTGTGGACCACGAATGACCAGATGGTCTCATTGAAGAGAATTCTCATTAGAGAGAATTATTCATTTTGATGAGAGGATTATAATAGGCTAGGACCCCTCTCTATGCTGGTCCTCATGGTGAGACCTCCATAGGGTGATGGTGGGAACTGGAAGGACCTTGTGTTGGTGACGTTGAAGTGGATTGGAGCACACAAGGTTGAGGGAAACTTCCCTCAATGAGACACATTATTTTTTTGTGATCCAAATCTGTGTGGGCGAGTTAGTGCTACCCAAAGTAGATAATGTTGAGGTGTGCTGGATGAGTTAGTTTGGATTGTGTGTTTGGGGTCGTTTTGATGTGTTAGGTGTCAAAACTGTACCTGGTTAATAAGGACATGCGTGAAAGAGGAAATATAGATTCTAGTTATAGGGGCTTGTGACCTTGATACTCAGGGTGTGATTGAGTAATAAGATGTTTCTTCTCAACACTAGTTATTGTTTTTTACACCATCACATGCCACATTCCATGGACATAGTCCCTATACAAGGCCCAATGATATTAGTGGATACTTTTTGGCTGACCTTTGTGTTTAGAGACTCATGTTAATAGGATTAGTGATCATTCAAATTTTTTTGATACTGTGACCTAACTGTTAGACGAATGAGAGAGAGTGAGAGAGATAAGTCCTCACATGGAACATATATCTAGATAAAAACGTGGCCCTGTGATTTTTTAATGGGAATGGTTATATTGTCTGTTATCCATACCCAATTGACTACTTCTAATGAAGGTTGTGGTGTACCTGAGTGAGTGTGAAAAAATTTTCCTTCATTGGTGAGAAGAAGTCACAGTAAAACCAGGACGATCATGTGTGAAAGAAGATGTAACTGATTTTATATCAGTTAGGTTATGTGTTCCATGGAGCAGTGGATGCTATGAGATTTCAGTTCCTGTGATGTCGGAGTGGTATGATTTCATTATAGACTGATTATGTTCATAGTTTACCTCAATATTGAGATTTAGTTTTCTATTTGGAATCTCAATAGGGATGACTCGATATCTGCATTATCATATCAATTGACCATGTGTAGTTGTGAGAGCAAGATGTGTGGTCAGGGGTGTCTATAGAGTGTGGTCATTTTAGAACCAGAGTGTTCATATGGGTAACATTACGTTATTCTCCTTGGAGGTATATAAAATATTGACCATGGGTGTAGACTAATGATGCTAGAACCAAGTGACCATTAGTAAGGATTATAAACCCATGATAACTGATGATTTCTTTGACTAGTGGTTTGTGGTGAAGTGGTTCCTAGTGTTTTACCTCAAAATGGGTAATCTCCAAATCTTGGTGTAAGATGAAGGTGTTCAGAATGTGGAGTCCTAGAGATGTTACAATTGATTTGTGTCTTTGGTGATACCATTGAAAATGTTTAATACACTAGAAGATGTTTTAGGACTTATGAACCATATCTTTAACCCTTCCTGGATCAGTTTGTGGTAATACTCTTTGATGTAATCTTTGTCTATTTAGAATTAATGGTGGAGAGCATGAGACACTTGAGGATGGTTCTGTGCATTCAATGAGTGTACAAACATTATGGGGAGGTATTGTACATTTGGTCATGGATTTATAATATTTTTTAGATTTGTGCAAGATTATAGCCCCATTTACGACAATGATGTGGAAAGGGAATCCATTTTTCTAGACCAAGAAGTGTTAGAGAGTCTTTGAGGAGATGCAGCTGAGGCCAATCGGTTCTACTTTTTTGGGACTAACAGAGTAAGGCATGTAGTATATAGTGTTTTTCAATGCCTATGGAGATGGGCTAGATTGTGTTTTTTTGAAGATTCAGATAGGGATTTCATATAGTTCATTGATAGTGAGACCCCATAATATGATCTATGTGACTCACAACCAAGAGTTGGTAGTGGTAGTCTTCACTATGAAGATATAGAGGTACAATCTTACTGGAAATAACTTTTTTTACTTATACCACCATAGTTTTAGGTACATCTTCACTTAGATGGATCTTTACTATAGATAATGGAAATGGTCAGATTTCCTATATTACTGTGATTTTTAGATAGTCTATACTTTTAGGAAGGAAAAAATAGTGGTAAATAAACTTAGAAGGAAGTAATGATCTCACTTGATAGAATATTCTATTGAACCATTGGATTCATTGGAACTGACATTTATAGAAGAGAGTGGTGTAGTTTTTCTATAGTTTATGTTGGTGAATCCTCCACTTATTCATCAATCTAGATAGGATCAGTTTGGAGTCATTAACAATGAGTTTATGTGTGATCAGATATCCTCATGAGATAAACTAGATAGCATTTTTGAATGTGGGGAGCACATTATTCTTTAATAGGGATCAATGGTGGTTCCAATCATATTTCGTGAGGTGGTGATGAGGGAGTATCACACTTCACCCAATGTTTTAAATCCTGGTGTGGAAAATATGTACAAGGAAATTCATGGTTAGTTTTGGTGGGCTGGAATATGGTGGAGAATTGTTGATATTTTTTCTCAGTGTAAAACATTTTAGTAAGTAGGGGTTGATCCTCCAGTTTTTGAAGGTTTTTCATAATCTCTTGAGATCCCAGAGTGGGAATGAGGTAAAATATGCATGAAATTTATAGTGAATCTTTTGTAGATATCATGATCCCAGGATACTATTTGGGTGATTGTTGACTAACTTTCTACGTCAGTTCACTTCCTTTCCATATTAGAGAAGTGTTTAGTGGACATTTAGGGGATGATGTATGTGCGTGACATCAATTGGATTCATTTGGGACCCTTGAAAATCATCTCCAATTGTGATGATCAGTTTACACCATAGTTTTGGAGAGGCCCATATGAGGCTTTTGGGACCTAGTTATGGACATGTAAATCCATTCACCTACAAAAGATTGGAAAGACTGAGAAGAATATCTCATTGTTGGAGAATATTATAAGGGAATTTGAGTTAGAATTTAACAATATCTTGGAGGATTTCTTTCCATTTGTAGAGTTTTATTATAATAAAATATATCACTCTAATATCAACTTGAAAACTTTTGAGGTCCTATATGAAACAACTTGTGGTATGCTGTTATCCCAGTTGGAGCTAGTGTGAGACACCACTTGTGGGCCTAGAATTAGTTCTAGTGATGGATGTGAAATTTTTAGTTCTTGTAAGGGTAGATGAATACTTACTAGTGACATTAGGGTCCTTTGAGGATAGGTGATGTTTCACTTTTTAGTTCAATAAAAAGATCATTTTTCCATGAGATATCACTTCATCAATGATCACAAGAATTTTTTATGGACAAAAGGCTATGTTTGGGGTTCATTAGACGTTTTTATAATAACTATGTTAGGTCAATGGGATGGTATACCACTTGAACCTATGAAAATAGTTACCCTTTTTCGAAGTTCAAGGAGCTCAGTGGTGTTTGGGGAACAAAAGGAAAAGACCCTTCCTAGGAAAGTGTTTCCATTGGGTGTGTGTTTTAATAAATTAGAAGTACCTCCAATAGAGCTAGTGGGAGTTGGAAACCTAATATTGAGATTAATTACCTCACCTTTCTTAGAAGGATTTCTCTTTAGTGGATGAAAATCCTTGAAGGTGGGTAGAGTGTAATGATTATATTGTTACTATAAAAGTCATTGTAATATTTTAAATAATATTTAAGAAGATTTCTACTGAGTTAGAATATATTTATCAGAAATAGAGAAACTTGGTGTAGTGGTATTAATAATATTAAATGAATTATATAATTCAATTGTAGTTTTATATGAAATAATGAAATATATACTGAACAATGTTTTCTAAGGAAAATATGGGACTATGGTTGAATGTAGAATGCGGGGTTTACACTAGGTATGAGATAAGCTTGGTTGATGATGGGAATTATATGGGAAGTGACCAGTTGCATATTCGTTTGATAAAATTAATAAATAATTTATTTATATTTAATTAAATAACATAATATAATTCTCTCCCTATAAATATGATTCTATAAAAAATATCCATCCATAACAGCATAACACTAGGATATTAGAGAGGTTGATGGACCGTTCATTGTTGGTATATCGGGATTAGATGACAAATGGAGATAGATCATCTTGTATTGAGAGGCTTATAGTGAAAGTAGTAGAAATTAGTCATTTTAGAACATGTAATTCACCAACCATTGATCTTAAATTGAGTTAGGACTCATTATTTTCGGTTTTCACCCTTTTTCATTTAATAAGAATGGATTTGTTATCTATTTATCTCAATTAATGATTTACCACCTATAATGCCCTTTGATTTTAATAGAGAAACATAATCATTGACAATGTTTACGAACCAAACACTAATACTATAAGATAATTCAAAAAACTAAGACTTTTTTATATATTAATTCAATATCATTGATAGAATTTAACGTACAGTACATCAGTTTTAAATGAAATAAGATAGTATATTAAAATATTGTCATATAAACATGACCACTATAACCAAGATGGTAAGTTGGTGTATATGAATAAGAATAACTATATTATTAAAATTATATGGTGTAAACATGTATAAAATAAATTAAATGGATATCTATTGAATGAAAATTAAATAATAATTATTTGAAAGAAACAAAAATGTTTTCTTAATTTTTTTTATATGTGGTTGAGTCGTTCTTTTAAAAAAAATTAAAATTAATTTTTATCAATTTTAGAAAATTTATTAGGAAATTAAAATTCTTTTTTTTAATATACATGAAAAATATTATTATGGTTTAATTTTTTATATTATTCTGAAAAAGATTATTTTTCTATGAATAGTGAAACATCCAGTTTTTATTGAAAAATGAAATGAAATTTAAATTATTTAAGAGGTTAAATTATCTTTTAAATTTGTTTGATGTAAAATTACATAAATTATATTATAATTTATCAAATTTAGATTATTAGAATAATTTTCAAATTTAATTATGATTTAAAAACTATTTAATCTTTTGAATGTATTTCTTTAGAAAACCTGTTTTTGGATGAAAATATGGGATTTATTTTAAATTGAATTCTTCCACTTCAATGAATTGAATTTGGAAAATAGATTCCCTTTTTGTATTAATAATAATTTATATTATCTAACAATGTTAATTTTTTTTCTCATAATGAATAGTTAAAATAGTAAAAATTAATTATCATGGTTATGGTAAAAATGAGTTTACCGTGAGGTTAAACAAAGATGATAATTATTCCAAATGACCTAAAACTTATCCAAAGCATGTTTTATAGACATATTTAAATCTTATAACTAATAAGGTTCAAGAATATCTCATTTAGATGGCCTTTTTAGTGATAAAAACAAGGGTATCAATTTATATTTTAAAAAATTCCATGTCTGTTCTTCCCCCAAATTATATATAATAGGACACCCCTCCTCTCATCTTTTCACACTTAAAAAACCATTTTTTGACCAATCCCGGACCAATTAAATTCTTTAATTATTTAACCACATCCTAGAGGCATTATTTTTTTAAGAATCACTTCTAAGAAGGCATTAGGTATAAACCTAAAGAATATCACTGAGGAAGAGGTATGATTATTATATGTGCCTAATTTTTTTATTTATTCTTCCTACTCTGTAAAATAATCTTAATAGATTTATACATGATTTTTTAACTTGTAATAAAGAAATAAAAAATTTGGTAAGGGTTTTATTATATCATGTTTTCCTTCATGAGATATATTCCTTATTAACCACTTATTTTATTGTGTAGTGTATATACTACACCTTTTGATATTTTATATAAATAACATATTTCTATTAATTTTATTTAATGTAATAATTGAAGTTACTTATTTTATTGTGATTTTTGATTCAAAAGTTATCAATTTACTAAGAGTTTATTTAACAATATCATTATTTTTCAAGAATGTTTATGTTTAAGTTTCCGTCAATGGAATTAATTGGTGTTTCTATATTAAAAGAAATATATTTTATATGTTTCTAGTTTTTCAATATATTTTTCAAATATTAGTAAAAATTTTCATACTTTAAAAAAAATATGATTGGGAAAATTCTTTTAAAAATAGACAAAATTATTTCACTTTTCTATCAAAAATAATTTTTCTTTGAAAACCTTGTGTTCTAAAAATATTTTTAAAAATGTTTTTAAATTTCTCCAAATTACTTATTCAATATATTTATACAAAATTTCGAATTGTGTATTTTTTACAAGTAATTTTCAAGTAATTTTCCAAACAATGTCCATTTGGATTTTACGGAAAACGTAAAAGGATTCTTTATTTTAAAATGTATGGGATGAATATGATTTTTGACCATTATGACCACTCAATGTTTTAAACATTATTCTATAATTTTTTAAAGGTTATTTTCCAAATATTTATAAAATTTTTGTTTTAAAGAAATATTTACAATTTGAAAAGGTTATTTTTCTCGATAATATTTTTAATTACATTTTTCGGTACTTCTATTAATCGAGGACATAAACAATTCATTTTACGTATGTTCCGCTAGGGATATGTTGTATTGATATTATCATTGTTATTTATTTGGATGGTTTTTGATAAGTTTTAATGATAATGTAAAATTTTATTTCCATTCACCTTATTCCTCTAGATCGTTTAAGAATATGTATATTTTATTTCGGTATGTATTAACATTTCATATGTCAGTTTTTCTGTATGAATAACTATGTTTATTATTTTTCAAACGTTTAATATGAGGAATAAAATAAATTTATTATATTATGGGTGGATCTCGGTTATATGTATCCCCTAGATGTATCGATAGGTCTCATGGGAAAAATCGGTTGGCCAAATTAATTTTTTCACCGATAGATTTAAACTGTATTGTGAATGGTCTTAAAAGAATGTTTCAGATGTTCGACATTATGAATTCCATAATTATGAGACAATTCATTGAACTCCCGATGATTAATCATTTAGTTAGAATATCCATTAGAATGTTTCATGCTCATGTGATTATATATATTTCATTATTATATCATTATTACTTATTTCATCCATATTATTATCAAGTTATTTATTAAATTGAATGTGTTTAAGTTATTTAACATATAATAATAACTATTTTTTATTTATTCATATATTTTTTTGTAATCATACCATTACTAAGTATTTTAGCTCACCCCTTTATTATTTTTTATTTTTCATAGGATAGTTAAAAGTGTTTTGTAATTGAAATGTAGGGATATTATAAGGAAAAATATAGAATCCTCAATGAAATCACTTTTTGTATTTTTGGTTTTAAATTTTAATATGAATATCAAGTTTGTATATAGTATAATAAGAATAATAAACTATTTTTTCCTTCAATATTTCATTACTTTTATCACAGACTAATGTAATGATGTAAGAAATAACTCTAGGATACTAGGTTTGGGGTCTTTATAGTTGGTATTTAAGGAAGATTAGTAGAATCCAATGGAACTAGATTTAGGTAAACATAGATTATGGAAGATAATACTATGTTAAAATTGAAGATAATTATAGAATAAAATATTTTCAATTTGTTAAGGTATATATTATTTTGTTTTTCCTATAAATACATCCAAGTCTTGATACTATAGTTGAATTTTGTTATAGGACATATGTACCTTGGGTTAATAGCTTCAAAAAATGAAATCTAGGAATTACTCAAGCTTCACATGGTATAATAAACATGCCTTACTGCCTACTTGTCTTGAAACTCCTGGGGATATTCATATGATTATTCAAATTTTCATTATAAAAAATTACTAATAATTTCAAAATAATTTTATAATTAAAAAACAATCCAAACATAACCACGTCTGTGATTATGACATAAACCATGAATAATTTTTTCAATTTTTGTTATGTGCTTCACTGGTTTTGGGATTATACAATATTTCTCACAGTGCCATGATATAATCAAGAGTATTCCATTGTTTATAAATGGAACATAGTGGAAGGAATGAGAACCATATCAATGCACGTAATCCAAAGAGTAAGGATGATTGTTTCTTTGAAAAGATTAATTCACACTTTCAAAGGGAATTAGTCACCTAAACATTCCCATCATATGAGGACATGACATCATGCTCTATAAAGAAAGAGAAAGAATTATATGAGTGTTATGGATTTATAGGTATGAAATAAAATAAGAGGTTTACAAATAAAAAAATAGATACATGGAAGAAGGGAATGATATATTTTGTCAAGATGTTATAATTGTAGAAAGAATCAGCATAGTACATATTTGAAGTGATTATGTGTTTTCTACATGTTTGGAGAGAGAATAAACCATGCTCATGATTTCAAGGGAAATTAATATTATTAAAATGCTTTATTCTTAAACTACAATGAGATGAGACATTGCACAAATGAATGTCTTATGTGTCAAGGGATTATAACTCAAAGGGATATAGGGAACAAGGTGAATCTTATACTACTATTAAAAATGAAGTGTAATGATCACTATTCTTGTGTTTTGATTCAAGAATTATATTATAATAGTATTTTATTAGTGATATTCAGGTTATAAGAATCTTGAATTGTATAACTATTGTATTTCAGTACATCATCTTTATGTATTTGAGAGTATATGTTGAATGGTACTAATAAATAGAAAAAGTGATTCAGTGGAAGGTTTATCATTTATACAACACCTAATTGAGGTAATATAACCCTTAATATGTGATCAATGTTGAGATTACAATGATAAATATATGTTTTTACATTTTTGGTGACATTGAAATTGGCTAGTTATTTTATGGTTTATGTTATACTTTTTGGTATATGTTAAAAAATTAGATATTTTATTTTTAGTAGAATGCAAGTTTTAATAATTTTTTACGTAGATATATATATATTAATATATTTTTAATGTGATATAATGATTCACTTTGTATTATTTAGGTAATATTAGGATTATTTAGAGACCTCCCTTTTATATTTTGGGAATTTGAATTTGGCCAAACATATTTTGGTTGAGTCTTATGGTCAACCATTTATTAAATTGATAATGTAAAATTTTGAGAGATACTATTGTGTTATTAGAGATTAATATATTATATTGGAAAAAATTTACTAATCATTTTTTTTATAAAAGATAGGAGGAATATCTTAGTAATATTATATAGATCTTTGGATTTTTTAAAAGATAATATTAGTGCATCTAGCATAAAAAAATTATTTTTGGATATTAATTTATTATTATAAGAGTTGAAGTGGAAATTGATCAAAGAATAACCAAAGGAAGAAATGTTTCTAATGAAATAAAAAGATATCAAGTAAATAATTTTCCTTATATTCTATGATAGTAAAATATTTCCTTAACTCTAGGATAAGCATCTTAAGAAAAATATGTTATCCTAATAACATTATTTATAATGAAATGATCATTTTTTAACCTTTATAGATTTATAGTTTTTATTATAATTAACCTTATTTAGATCAACCATTTTCTAAAAATCACTTATCTTTGTAACTCCCTGACCCTAGAAGCATGGCTCTGGTTAGTTATGTTATCACATTGACATGATTATAATGAAGAAAATATCTTCGGAACAATTAGATTAATAGTCATGGAAATCCAAATTTCATACATAATACCCAAAATAAATTAGTAAACAGAAAATACAAACATGATACGAGAAATGATATAAACTGTATCCTTGAATGCTTATTTAAGGATTTCTACTCAATAAATAGGGTAATAGAAACATAATTTGGTTGGGATCAAATGATCAGTAAGTATAAGGCCCCAACCTTAAACATTACTTAATATTGAATTAAATGAGTAATTCACATTGAGGATCTTTTCAGGTTTAGAGTTTTAGAGAATTACGACATAACTATTAAATCTCAAAATATTACAAAGTAGTCGCTTATACTAAAATTCCATAAAATAAAAACTCTTAAAAAGAAACATGTCTAGTTCCATTTTTAGGTAGCATGACTTTCCCTTGATCCCATCCTTGACCCTATTCCACGCTAAGTCCTGTGAAAAACATTTCAAAAACTTGGGATGAGCATAAAAATCTCAGAAAGGGATACACAAAGAATGAAAACTGTTAGTTTTTCAAAACAACAAGTAAACCATGTATTCTTTAACAAAGTAATACTTTTCACCTTTTCGAAGTAGTAAAAACTCTTCACTGAATAAAAGTACATTACATACCCTTCTGTAACCAAAATATTACTATAAAACCCATATAATGATCACATAACATATAAAGGTAACTTGGGACATAAACATACTTAAGTGGAATAACCATAAGGTCGACTTCCACACATATCACTTAATGGAATAGCCATTCGGCCAACTTCCATACACACTTAATGGAATAGCCATACGGCCGACTTGCATACCCAATGCATTAAAGGTTATAACATAACCACCCGTCCTGGTATTCACGGCACCACCCATCATATGGTTTATCACATAACCACCCGTAAAATTTCCAAGTACCATTATAAAATTATAACAAATAAAACCAACATAAAGGAATGATAACATTTCTAAATTTAAATCACAATATATCATTTAAATATATTGACATAATAGAATCTTTTATCAAAACCATTTTCAATACCAAAATACAAAAAAAGTATAATGTATTTATTTTATTTTAAAAACATTACGGCTTCTTGAGGAAGCCAAAGATCAAATAATACTCGCGGTGGAGGAAAAGGTCGTTGTCACCGCATACGTAAAAAGAAACACTCCTTTTTGTTGTTTAGTAAAACGCTTCGTAGAAAAAAGATTCCTTTTGAATAAACATAAAAGTCAAAGGGGTTTATACACCGTATAAAAGAAGGTTGTGTATAAAACAAAATATGCCTCAATGAGTGTAGATTGAGACGAAGACCCTTATAAAGATGGTATCCTTTGTTTAAGGATAAATCAATTGCATAATTATTTGTGACAAAAGAATACACCAAATATAAGTGTATATTAAGTGTAAAACAATCAGAGGTTATTCACACATATTCATAGAATGACATATTCAAGGAGTACAAGTTTATCCCAAAGAATCAAATCTGGGTTAGAAAGTTCCCTTGCAAAAATTTGACAGCCTAACGGCGTCACATCAAAATTCAGAAAAAGAGTTGATGAGAGATAAAAGGGCATCTCATCACATGGACATAAAATTTAGATCAATATGTATATATAATAACATATCCCAACATAATATTATGTGAACTAAAAGACATAACAAAAGAAGTCTTTTACAAAAAGAGGAGGGTAAAAGGATCCCTTACCGACATGGGTATCTTTCGAGACATGCACCCCGCGAAAGAAGGACAATAAAACATTGACGTAAATACTCATAAATGAAATTATATTATACAATGAGAAAAATAATGGGCAGTACATACACCACTCAAAGGAAATTGTGGCAGATGTAGCATAAATCTCACGGGAATAAAAGTGAGATGAAAAATCCCTTACGAAAACTCGGCAGCCTAACGGCGCCACATAAACTTACAAAAATGGATTGATGAGATCAAATAGGGTATCTCATCATATTACAATAAAATGTATAGAAAGAGGAATAGAAAATTACATCATCCATCATAACAAAGAGGATCTTAAAGGAAGTGACATAAATGAGAGTACTTAAAAAAAGAGAGAGGTTAGATCTCTTACAAAAATTCGGCAGCCTAATAGCGCCACTCAAAACTTCTAAAATGGATTGATGAGAGAGAATATTGTCTCTCATCATATGAACATAAATGTTATAGTAAGAGTAATATAAAATAACATCCCAATAACAAGAAATATGATCTTTAAAAGGAATGACATAAAAGAGCGTACTTAAAAAGAAAGAGAGGAGTAGGATCCCTTACCTCGGGTCCGACTTGACTCGATCGTTTTTTAACGTCCTGAATAATAAACTTGAGCTAATTTATATTTTCTTAAGAACCCTTTTCAAGTTCATTATTCCTTTTATATCACTTATTTCCATGTTATAAACATTATGTAATCATTAAAGTTAATAATGTTTGTTTTGTCGATATTTGGTTCTTAAGTCGAAAGTGGACTTCTTACAATTACATGTTGTTCGTGTGGTCAAAGGTTCTTTATATCCAGAATGAAATTACTGATTTGGATATCATATATATCCTATATATCTAGAATATACATGTATTTATAATATCACATAATCATTTAGAGGTAAGAAATGAAATGCACCGTTCATGGAGACGGTAAGCCGTACGTACGCATGAACGCTACTTTCAGTTCGTTGTCATATTAATGGAATTAAAACGAAATGAGAGGAATTTATATTTTAATTCCAGAATTATATTCATCATTTAGATTTATCATTCATCATATATATCCATTATATCCATGTAATTATAATAGTTCATTACATTTGGGGATAAGAAATGAAATGCACCGTTAATGGAGATGGTAAGTCGTACGGACGCATGGACGCTACTTTCATTTCTATCTCATACTTTAATGGAAATAAATAATAATTATATAGAGTTATATTATAATACCAATATAACATCATATATAATAACATTAAATCCATCCTTTATACGTCCCATGTATGACATTAACGAATCACATCACTTTGAGGGGGCGGTAGTCCGCACTTCCTAAAATGATGATATCGCGTATACCCATAATGGAAGCCATAAAGGTAAGCCACAAATGAAAAATAAAGAAGATTAAGTAAAATATAAACATATTATATATCATATATAAATATAGTGACATCTTAATGGCCACCTTTTAAGGTGCTATATGAGTGTTGAACAATCATCGTTTCGTGAGGCAGAAATTCACCATCCACGGAAACAGTATGTTCTTTAACCATTAGATGTAGGTGTGTGTAAGTGTAGCTAGAATACTTCTTATAACAACATCCTAGTATATTGGAGATACTGGATTTGTTACAAATGAAATGAATAAAAATAGTTTAGGGGGTTGGAGAGGCAAAATAAAACAAAAGGACTCAAGTGAAGACATTACCTTAAAATCGGGTAACTCCCTTTGGTTTGAGCTCAAATGCTTCCTTGGGTAGACTTCTGCCCAAATTGAGGCTTCAAGGAGTAAGAGAGGGAAGGGGAGAGACAAAATGGGCAGGTGTTGGCCGAGCCAGAGGCTTTGGGAGTGTGGGTAAGGAGGTAGAGGTGGGGGCCTTTTATAAGAGGAGAGGAGGGGAACTCTTAGAAAGTAAAGAAAAGTCACATTATTTTAAAATGATATTCGGATTTAAGAGGTCCCACATTGATATAATTTGAGGATAAGGTGATAAGGGTTCGAAATCCACTCATCCAATAA
Source organism: Viscum album (assembly GCA_963277665.1). Classification (NCBI taxonomy): domain Eukaryota; kingdom Viridiplantae; phylum Streptophyta; class Magnoliopsida; order Santalales; family Viscaceae; genus Viscum; species Viscum album. Next base: position 165,029,768 of record OY728167.1, read on the forward strand.
GTTTTGGACATGTGTAGGTCTTAGATATTACATTATCATTCCATTTTATTTAAATCGTTAAATAATGAGGTCATTGCTGCATCATCATGATGTCATAAATAATTTAATTTATTTAAAGTCTAAAAATTATAAAAAAACTACTATGATGTAGTAAATATCTTTATCTTTCAAATTACTATTTATAGTAAAACATCTGACTTGTATAACCCCATGTACAAATTGCTTTAGTAAAACATCTCATGTTTGTGTCATTTTTACTTTATCATTAAATAAAAAGGTATTTATGTCATTTTCCATCCAAAGTGGCTCCATGGGGTCCCCAAGTTAACGAATGGATTTTATTTGTCTGAAATGTCACATCCAATGAGGGTAGGACATGTTTCTAGGTCATTTCATTTTATTAAAACATTATTCTTACCTTAAACTACACTAATTACCTCTAATCGCGATTAAAAACATAATAAGTTACTATTCACCAAAAAAATTATATTAATCCCATTGAACCACATTTTACTTCTTAATGACAACCATGTATGTCGGATTTTTTGAAATTCAAAACACAAAGGTGACAAAATTTCATTTAAACGAAAAAACAGTTTTTATAAGTACCACTTAGTGGTTTCACTATTCATAAAAAATTGAAGTTTTTTAGAAAATTACCAAAACTTCACCCTAAGCTATATTTGATATTCCAAATTCAAAATTTATGTCTATTTTACAAAATTCAAAACATATAAGTTGAATTAATTAATTTAATTATTAATTCCCGCTGTCAAAACAAATAGCGTGTTTTTTTGAGACAAAATGTATCAAAAGAGTGACACTAGTTTAAGTCCGATTTCAAAGTGAAATTAATTCCATCGACCTCTGTTGGATTAAATGGTAAAAATATATTCTAATTTCACTTTAAAACCAATTAAAAATATAATCTAATCATATAAATAAATTAGATTAAAAAGAGGTCTTGAATTAAAATACAACATTTTTCACTATTCATTAAAAATTGAACTTTTTCGGAAAAATTCCAAAAATTTACACAAAGTAAATTTTGATGTCCCGATTCTAAAGGATAATTTTATTTTGTCAAATATAAAACATAAAATTGTCAAAAAGTGGATTTAAAAGAGGTTCTCCATCAAAAGGCGGTTAATCGGCTTTTTAAAGAATATTAGAATGTTTACGCTGAAAATCGGATTCATTCGAATTTTTAATCCTATAACATTTATTGTAAAAAGTAAAAATATTTGACAAACATATATAATCATTTGGTAGTTAGTTCTGTTCATTCCCACCATTACAACGGCTAGGCGTTAACTACCATTTAAAATAATATTATTTTATTATTAGAGTGCAATGTAAGATTCCCAAGAAACTCGTTGTTGCGTATTGGGTACGCCATCGAGCATAGCATCCCCTTTAACGAAATATTAATATTTGATTCACAAATATGGATAAATATAAAGATTTCATATTCTTTATTTACCTGGGATGTTACATCCTTCCCCCCTTTTGGGAATTGTGTCCTCGCAATTTTAAAATTGGGCTTGGAAACATCTTTGAAAGTCCCACATCAAAACAAGAGTCGGTAAAAAATATCACTTTAAAATAAAGAAAGATAAGTACAAAGGTCACCGGAGTTAACCCATACTAGGATTCCAAGTACGAAAATATGGACATGGAGGGAAGCACAAAGGGTCATGTTCTGATGGAGAGTGATAGAAAACATGTTTTGGTGAAAGTTAACCACAAGAAAATCACAAACTTGTTATGGGTTAAACGGTATTCGATTCCCCAGTAGGAAAAGTTAGTAGAAAAAATTTTTATTTTAAGTTACTTTTTATTTAGTAATTTATTCATAAGGAAACATAATCACTTATCATGTTGAATTTCAGCTTTTAAACAAAACCATATTTTCTCCAAAAGACGAGTATTTAGGAAGACTTGTTCACATTAAGAGTACTATAATAAACTTCTAGAGAATCACCGAATCCACAAAAGAGAACTATATACTTCTCATGTCTTTAGACCAAAACCAAAACCAAAAAGGCTAGTACAAGATCAGATAATCCAGAAAAGGATAACCCCTTATAAAAAGAAAATCTATTCTTAATCTCCAAAAATTGTCCAACAAAACCCAAAGTTCAATGAGGACCATTCAATAATCAATTTGTCCATAAAATTCTTCAAAGTAAACCAAAATAAGATTGAAACCAAAATATTTGAGGGATTTAGTCACATATTCTTCCAAGTTAAATCATATCATTTATCTCCAAACAACATTAGTTTCTCTTAATGTCTCGTATTGAAAAGTAATTAACCTAATCACATATACTCCATTATAGGTTAATAAATATCCATAGATGACCCAAAATAAACTTACTCTTAATTCATAAAATCATATAACTAAAAAGAATCAGTCAAACTAACCAGGGACTTCACGTAGTCCAGTGGTAGGTTATAAATACAAGTTTCACTTTGGTTGTGGGTTCGATTCCCGCAGCTTTGTCCGACGTGACGGGTTGTCACACAGTCTGCGTGTTGTCCATTTTCCAAAACTATATAACACCTAAAACATTCCCCAAAATGAGATAAAATCTTCAAAAAAATCATAACATATTTTAACCTCAAGTTTATCTCATACCTTTCATTTTCCATCATATCATAGAGTAACCCATAATTACCTCAAAAGTAAGGATCATATAAACTCTAATGGTTACCTTTATAATTATTACCTGAACTTCCACATCGATTGGTCATATCGTACATGATGCATTACAGAACGTACCAAGGTTCAAGTGGTTGATCATGAATCCTTGATAGTTCGTTTAGAACAACCACGAGTTTCCTCACTGAATCCTCCATTTTATCTAGTATCTTAATCAGAGAACCACCACAGTTTCCTTCAAACCTGTTGTCTCTTTGGTGCCTGCTAGATCCATCCATTCACTAAAAACAGAATTGTCAGTGTGAGTATATCAACAGAACCATCATGTAATAATGAGGAAGATATACTTACTCATTCACTTTATCTAAAAACTATTACTCTTTCTGAAATCCTAACCATTATGGTAATGTCACTTATGATTAAAGTATACCCTAACCTATAAAGTTATCTAAACCGACCTTTAATACCAACTATGAGGCCCCAGCCTTAAACCTTACTTAATATTTAATTAAATGAGTAATTCACATTGAGGATATTTTCAGGTTTACAGTTTTATAGAATTATAACATAACTATTACATCTCAAAAGATTACAAAGTAGTCGCTTCAACTAAATTTCCATAAAATAAAAACTCCTAAAAAGAGACATGTCTAGTTCCATTTTTTAGGTAGCATGACTTTCCCTTGATCCCATCCTTGACCCTATTCCACGCTAAGTCCTATGAAAAACATTTCAAAAACTTGGGATGAGCATAAAAAGATCAGAAAGGGATACACAAAGAATGAAAACTGTTAGTTTTTCAAAACTACAAGTAAACCATGTATACTTTAAAAAAGTAATACTTTTCACCTTTTCGAAGTAGTAAAAACTCTTCACTGAATAAAAGTTCATTACTTACCCTTCTATAACCAAAATATTACAATAAAACCCATATAATGATCACATAACATATAAAGGTAACTTGGGACATAAACATACTCAAGTGGAATAACCATAAGGTCGACTTCCACACATATCACTTAATGGAATAGCCATTCGGCCAACTTCCATGCATACTTAATGGAATAGCCATACGGCTGACTTCCATACCCAATGCATTGGAGGTTATAACGCAACCACCCATCCTGGTATTCACGGTACCACCCGTCATATGGTTTATCACGTAACCACCCGTAAAATGTCCAAGTACCATTATAAAATTATAACACATAAAACCAACATAAAGGAATGATAACATTTCTACATTTCAATCACAATATATCATTTAAATATATTGACATTATAGAATACTTTATCAAAACCATTTTCAATACCCAAATACAAAAAAATTATAAGGTATTTATTTTATTTTAAAAACATTACGGCTTCTTGAGGAAGCCAAAGATCAAATAATACTCGCGGTGGCGGAAAAGGTCGTTGTCACCGCGTACATAAAAAGAAACATTCTTTTTTGTCGTTTAGTAAAACGCTTCGTAGAAAAAAGATTCATTTTGAATAAATGTAAAATTCAAAGGGGTTTATACACCGTATAAAAGAAGGTTGTGTATAAAACAAAATATGCCTCAATGAATGGAGATTGAGATGAAGACCCTTACAAAGACGGTATCCTTGGTTTAAGGATAAATCAATTGCATAATTATGTGTGACAAAAGAATACACCAAATATAAGTGTATATTAAGTGTAAAACAATAAGAGGTTATCCACACATATTCATAGAATGACATATTCAAGGATTACAAGTTTATCCCAAAGAATCAAATTTGGGCTAAAAAGTTCCCTTGCAAAAATTTGACAGCCTAACGGCGTCACTTGAAAATTCAGAAAAAGAGTTGATGAGAGATAAAAAGGGTATCTCATCACATGAACATAAAATTTATATCAATAAGAATATAGAAGAACATATCGCAACATAATATTATGTGATGTAAAAAACATAACAAAAGAAGTCTTTTACAAAAAGAGGAGGGTGAAAGGTTCCCTTACCGGCATGGGTATCTTTCGAGACATGCACCCCGCGATAGAAGGACAATACAACATTGATGTAAATACTCAAAAATGAATGTATATTACACAATGAGAAAAATAACAGGAAGTACATACACCACTAAAAGGAAATTGTGGCAGATGTAGCATAAATCTCACGGGAATAAAAGTGAGATGAAAAATCCCTTACGAAAACTCGCCAGCCTAACGGTGCTGCATAAAATTACAAAAATGGATTGATGAGATCAAATAGGGTATCTCATCATATTAAAATAAAATGTACAACATGAGGAATAGAAAAGGACATCCCCCATCATAACAAAGAGTAGCTTAAAGGAAGTGACATAAATGAGAGTACTTAAAAAAAGAGAGAGGTTAGATCTCTTACAAAAATTCGGCAGCCTAACGGCGCCACTCAAAACTTCCAAAATGGATTGATGAGAGAGAATATGGTATTTCATCATATGAACATAAAAATTAAAGTAAGAGTAATATAAAATAAAAACCCAATAACATGAAATATGATCTTTAAAAGGAATGACATAAAAGATCGTACTTAAAAAGAAAGAGAGGAGTATGATCCCTTACCTTGGGTCCGACTTGACTCGATCGTTCTTTAATGTCCTGAATAATAAACATGAGTTAATTTATATTTTCTTAAGAACCTTTTTCAAGTTCATTATTCCTTTTATATCACTTATTTCCATGTTATAAACATTATGTAATCATTTAAGTTAATAATGTTTGTTTTGTCGATATTTGGTTCTTAAGTTGAAAGTGGACTTCTTACAATTACATGTTGTTCGTGTGGTCAAAGGTTATTTATATCCCGAACAACATTCCTGATTTGGATATCATATATATCATATATATCTATAATATACATGTATTTATAATATCACATAATCAGTTAGAGGTAAGAAATGAAATGCACCGTTCATGGAGACGGTAAGTCGTACGTACGCATGAACGCTACTTTCATTTCCTTGTCATATTAATGGAATTAAAACTAAATGAGAGGTATGTATATTTTAATTCCAGAATTATATTCATCATTTAGATGTATCATTCATCATATATATCCATTATATACATGTACTTATAATAGTACTTTACATTTGGGGATAAGAAATGAAATGCATCGTTCATGGGGACGGTAAGCCGTACGTACGCATTAACGCTACTTTCATTTCTATCTCTTACTTTAATGGAAAGAAATAATAATGATATAGAGGTATATTATAATTCCAGTATAACATCATATATAATAACATTAAATCCATCCTTTATACGTCCCATGTATGGCATTAACGAATCACATCACTTTGAGGGGGCGGTAGTCCGCACTTCCTAAAATGAAGATATCACGTATACCCATAATGGAAGCCATAAAGGTAAGACACAAATGAAAAATACTGAAGCTTAAGTAAAATATAAACATATTATATATCATATATAAATATAGTGACATCTTAATGGCGACCTTTGTAGGTGCTATATGAGTGTTGAACAATCATCGTTTCGTGAGGCAGAAATTCACCATCCACGGAAACAGTATGTTCTTTAACCATTATATGTAGGTGTGTGTAAGTGTAGCTCGAATCCTTCATATAAAAAAATCCTAGTATATTTAATATACTGGAGTTGTTACAAATGAAATGAATAAAAATAGTTTATGGGGTTGGAGAGGCAAAATAAAGCAAAAGGACTCAAGTGAAGACATTACCTTAAAATCGGGTAACTCCCTTTGGTTTGAGCTCAAAGGCTTCCTTGGGAAGACTTCTGCCCAAAGTGAGGCTTCAAAGAGTAATATAGGGAAGTGGAGAGACAAAATGGGTAGGGGTTGGCCGAGCAAAAGGCCTTGGGAGTGTGGGTATGGAGGTAGAGGTGGAGGCCTTTTATAAGAGGAGAGGATGGGCACTCTTGGAACGTAAAGAAAAGTCACTTTATTTTAAAATGATATTCGGATTTAAGTGGTCCCACATTGATATAATTCGCGTATAAGGTGATAAGGGTTCGAAATACAGTCATCCAATAAATTTTTGACATGTTTAGGTCTTAGATATTACATTATCTTTCCATTTTATTTAAATCATTAAATAATGAGGTCATCAATGTATCATCATGATGTCATAAATAATTTAATTTATTTAACGTGTAAAAATTATAAAAAAATACTATGATGTAGGAAAGCTTTTTATCTTTCCAATTACTATTTATAGTAAAAAATCTCACTTGTATAACCCCACGTAAAAATTGTTTTAGTAAAACATCTCATGTTCGTGTCATTTTTACTTTATCATTAAATAAAAAGGTATTTATGTCATTTTCCAACCAAAGTGGATCCATGGGGTCCCCAAGTAGACCCATGGATTGTCGTGGTCGGAAATTGACCATCCAATGAGTGTAGGACATGTTTCTAGGTCATTTCATTTTATTAAAACATTATTCTTACCTTAAACTACACTAATTACCTCTAATCGCGATTAAAAACTTAATAAGTTACTATTTACCAAAAAATTATTTTAATCCCATTGAACCACATTTTAATTCTTAATGACAACCATGTATGTCGGATTTTTTGAAATTCAAAACACAAAGGTGGAAAAATTTCATCTAAATGGAAAATTAGTTTTTATAAGTACCACTTAGTTGTTTCACTATTCATCAAAAATTGAAGTTTTTCAGAAAATTACCAAAAATTCACCCTAAGCTATATTTGATTTTCCGAATTCAAAAATGATTTCTATTTTACAAAATTCAAAACATATAAGTTTCATTAATTAATTTAATAATTAATTCTCGATGTCAAAACAAATAGCGTGTTTTTATGAAACAAAATGTATCAAAAGATTGACACTAGTTTAAGTCTGATTTCAAAGTGAAATTAATTCCATCGACCACTATTGGATTAAATGGTAAAAATATACTCTAATTTCACTTTAAATACAATTCAAAAGATAATCTAATCATATAAATAAATTAGATTAAAAAGTGGTTTTGAATTAAAATACAACATTTTTCACTATTCATTAAAAATTGAACTTTTTCGGAAAAATACCAAAAATTTACACAAAGTAAATATTGATGTCCCGATTCTAAAGAAGAATTTTATTTTGTCAAATATAACACATAAAATTTTCAAAAAGTGGATTTAAAAGAGGTTCTCCATAAAATGCGGTTAATCAGCCTATTAAAGAATATTAGAATGTTTACTCTTAAAATTTGATTCATTCGCATTTTTAATCCTCTAACATTTATTGTAAAAAGTAAAAATATTTGACAAAAATATATAATCATTTGGTAGTAAGTTCTGTTCATTACTGCCATTACAACAGCTAGGCGTTAACTACCATTTAAAATAATATTATTTTATTATCAGAGTGCAACGTAAGATTCCCAAGAAACTCGTTGTTGCGTATTGGGTATGCCATCGAGCATAGAATCCCCTTTAAAGTAATATTAATATTTGATTCACAAATATGGATAAATATAAAGATATCATATTCCTTATTTACCTGGGGTGTTACAGTTAGGGTAATTAAAGTGGAATAAATATAAAATAAATAGAAATAAATTAACATAGATTGGTAAATAACTAATAAAACTTTCCATTAAAATAACTATATAAGTAAAAATCAATATGGAAAGGTATGAAACTGATACACATTCCATTAAATCAATGAGTTAGATATTAAATGTATCTATAGATATGTCAACGCAAAGTCTCCTGGATGAATAATAACTGAAATAACTATGAATGAAATTATTAGTTTTTAAAAATCGTGTCTTAGGAACATGGGGACCTATCCCATCAAGACCAATCATCCAGACAGTACAAAACTATAGGTAGAAAGTTGTATAATTTGGTGAACTTGGTAATTTCAAAAGATCTAGTCGATGCATTGAGGAGATACATTGAGTAGAGGCTCCACCCATAATTTTATTATCAAATGAATTCCTCATATTGAAGAACCAATTAAATAAATAGAAATATTCTTTATAAAATTTCCATAGTGAATGAAAGATACTGATTTATTAATAATTCCCCATTTATTAAAATTATAGTCCAAGTGAACACCATATGTATAAATGGAATACAGTTTCGGAAATACTAAAATAAATTGTTCTAAAATATGGATATTCAAGAAAATTTACAAAAAAAATTATTAAAATAAATTTATTATTTCATGATAAAGTTAAAAATCAGAAAAGTAATTTATATTTCAAAAAGAATCCTTAGAAGAATAATCATTAAACATTACAAAGTGTCCCGTACCATTTTGAAATAGTTAAATCATATTAACCATGAAGGAATAATATTAAATTAAACTTATAATATCATGATAGTAATTTTCTTCATGATATAACATTTCAGAAGGTTCTATTTACATTATAAAAAGTGAATTGGTGTATATTAAAAAATAAGTCTCAATGGAATGTATGTTGATATGAAATCCCTTAACTTAACCTTACTTTTGTGGTGTGGCCTTTATCATTCATTAATGTGGTTTAGAGTATGTTACTAACCTATAACAAAACCATAATCACATTTATAATATCATATATTATCTTCTTAAAATATTTTATTACCCGTTTTTAACACTCTTTCATTATTTTAACTATTTCAAGTGTTAGTTTCCTAGTTTTTCTCATGTATGTTTAGACTTATGATTTTTTGTTCTTATTAAATAGATCATGATTTAATAATATCATGATTATAAAACATGACCAAATTGTCGTATATATTCATTACATATTCATATATAATAATCCAAAATGTTTGGAGATATGAAATGAAATGCACTGATCAAGGAGATAGTTGGCCATACGTACGCCTGAACACAACTTTAATTTATTATTCATATTAAAAGTATAAATATTAAACTATACATAAGTATATTGTTATTACGTTTTAATATATATTTTTATATACGTTACATAGGATTATCAAAACCATCCTTTTTACAATCCATGAATAGCGTGAATGAGTTGCATCACTTTGAGGAGGGGGTAGTCCACACTTCCACAAACAATGATATCATATTTACACAAATTCAAAAGTATAAGGGTATGCATTATAAAATATTTATAGAAGAATAATTACATATTCAATATAATATATAATATATTTTAATATATTTTACATCATAATGTCCACCATGATAGGTGGTAAAGGAAGAATAAAAAATCACAATTTTGGGAGGTGGTTGTTGGTCGTTCACATAATCAAAATATTTATTACCAATTATATGGAGGTGTGCGTGATTATAAGATGGAACCTTATAACAAAAAAATATTATTATATTTATGATACTATTTATATATAATTATATAATACTTATATTTGAGGGGAGGATATTGGAAATGAAACTAAAGAGTCTGAGGAATAATATTACCTTTTAATCAGGTAACATCTTTTTGTTTTTACCAAAAGGATTCCATGGATGGATATATGGACAATGAGATATTGAAGGATTAGGGTAGTTATTTTGAGTATATTCTTGGTTAGATATATTTAGAGTCAATTTGTTTGGAGATATGTGAGGAAGTGGGAGGAGAGGAGGCCTTTTATTGTGGAGGAGGAGTGACACTCCTGTAATATTTTGATAAAGTAATTACATACACAATATTTATATTTAAATTGGATCAAATAATTTAGAAAATTAGATAAAAGTGATGAAATGGTATATATATTTCTATAAAATGGATCTTACAGAAGTTTATAGGTAATTTGGAATCTTAATTTAATAGTTTATTCATTTGTTATGCTTACTTTTTCCTTAATAATTGTAATTAATTTTAATTACTTTCACTAATATTTTTGGTCAACTAATAAGATTAACTTATAATAAATTATAAATTATAATAATTCCAAATATGGAATCAATTTCTCAAAATTATTATCACATAATTGGAAAAAATTAATATAAATTCAATCCCATATAAGAAATGAAAATACAGGTTTTTAATGTAAAAATGTTCAAAAGTTTTCTACTTTTTTATGCCCAATTTCAAAGTATAATTTATTCCAATTAAATAAATATGATTAATTGAAAAAAGGTTGATCCAAATAAACATTAAAATAAAATTTAAAATTCAATTGAATATTATAAATAAATTATACTAAAAAGTAGTTTTGAATTAAAATACAATGTTTTCCACTATTCATTATAAAATTAAACTTCATATAAAAATACCAAATATTTACACTAACCCAATTTTTATTTTTACATTTAAAATATGAAGTTTATTTTGACATGTATAATAAATAAAATATCATCAAATTTGATTTATTATAGGTTCACTATTAAAATGTGGTAATAATAAAAATGTTGTATTTCTTCATAAAATTGGGTTATTTTTTATATTATGCCTATCAAATCAATTTGATGAATTTAAAAAATATTTCATTGAATATATAATATCTATCTATATATATATATATATGTAAAACCTCACGATTTTATCAGATATATTATTTTTAATTTCATTGATGTCTTGTGATATTCTTGCGCTGTACACAACACCGTATTAGGTTGGAGTGTAAGGAACAATATACTTGGCCTGTGTTGCACACAATTTCATGTTCTTTTTATAGAATTAATTTTAATCAACACCGAGTATAGAATTTTCTCAATGTATAAATGAAATAATTTTTTATTATGTTATACAAAATACAATTGAAATGTTTCACTGCACGCAACACTAACATGGCTTGCGTTACACACAAGAAGGACCTTCCTCGATAGATTGCGTGGTACGCAATACCGAGTTTCACAAAACGATGATATATTTTTATGATATTATATAAACTAGAAATTATGAATATTATTAACCACATTTTGAATATTATATAACATTATCATTCATTTTGCACATTATATGAGAACAAGATCAATTTTTTCAGATAAAATAAGTATTTTCTCTAAAGATGCAGTTTTATTTCCTTTTACTGGTGCACCCATTTTAAATAAAGTTTTTGAAACTTTTATAAGTTATATATGATAAGATAAAATTATTATTTCGAATCAGGAAATAAAAATTTACATTGAATAAATTTTTGATATTTTTCTGATAACCTTTATATTAGGTGAATAGTGAAAATACCCTAAATTTTAATTGGAAACAACTTCTTTCATCGAAATGATTTATATGGAAAAAATATATAATTGAATGGTTTTAAAGTATAAATAGAATATTTTTTTATATTTTAATACAATGTAGGTAATTTCCATTAATTTTACATCGAATTCATATGTAAAAACATTTCACACTTTTGTAATGTTTCAAAAAAAACCTGTTTTTCGTCAATGCGATTAATATTAAATTAATTAATACAACATCTATGTTTTGAAATTGGAAAATTAGATTCCATATTTTTAATCAGAAGGTTCAAATTTAGTAAATAGGTGCTTATTATTTTTTGACATTGTGAATAGTAACTTCAGTAATTATTTTATTTACAATGGTTAAAGGGTTAATCTGGTAAATAAGGGTAAAAAATAATATTATAATAATATTAAAGTACCCAAAAACATGACCTAGTCCTGTTGGATAAGATATTTCCGACCATGGGAATTCTTGGGTTGATTTCGGGACCACATGGATTCATTTGGATGTGAAAATGACAACTTATAAAAATTAATTTAATTTAAAGATAATTATTACCTAAACATATATCTTTTAATAAATCAATTTTAATAGAGGGTTATAAAACTAATCCCTATTATTATAAATGTTAATTATAAATATATAAATATTCCAACATTATGGTATTTTATTTATAATTTTATGAAATTATATAAATAGTTTTATGTATGGCACAAATATGATGTATTGATTACCTCATTAATGAAAGATTCAAATAAATTATTTTATAAATATTAAAAAATATATAATTTGGTTATTTTGTTTTCATCTAAGAATTTTATATATGAAATTTACATATTACCTTCGATTTAATTCCCAATATTCAAAGGAATAATGTTTTTATGAAATTTTAAAAAGTCATGTATTAATAGTGTCCAAAATTGACACAATTCATAACTTAAAAAAATTGTCTATTAAATGATATAAAATTCCTAAAAATATATGACTCATCCAAATGTTTAATATCAGTCAAAATATGTCATAAATAATTTTTTTGGTTTTTTGACACGATATAGTAATTACATTAACCCAAAATGTGTAAATAACATGATATTAGGGTAAGATTAAAAAGGGTAAAATAAGGGTAAAACTAAAAAGATAAGAATACAAATAATATTCAAAACTTGTCAAAAAAATATTGGATGATGTGTATTCGAAGCAACATCATCTTATATTATAATTAAATAAGTTTTGAAATTTTTTTTATTGAAATTGAATTTATGATAAATTAATATTTTGAAGAGTTTCCTAATGTGCCCCTCTTATCTCCTATAAAAGGGAACATCCTCCCTCTCATTTCTAATCCATTTATTCCTTCAAGATCGGCCAAACCCTACCCATTTCTATTTTAAACTACCCTAGTTACATTCTAAAGGTTTTTTTCTTCTAAATAGACCAACTCTAGTGCACTAAGAGAAATCTAAAGGAGGCAAATCGAGGAAGAGGTAATCTCTTCTAATGATTATTTCAAAGTTATTACTTCTGCCACTTCCTCTTATTTAGCTATTTAATTATATATTAATAACATAACTACCACTCATATACTTATATTTTATTAAAATTATGAGAAAACCCCATTTAAACTTCTATCAATCCTTCAAAATAAGAAATCACCGCATGTGTATACGTATGGATTACCATCTCCACGACGTGGTGTAATCTGTTTTTTTCACCACCACCTTACATTGATGGGAATAATGTTAGAATTAATAACTATATAATAGTATTATAACATGATACTAATTATTTAATATTATAAATAATCCATGTCAATACCATTCAAAAATTATGGAAACGATATCATCGCTCGAGCGTACGTACGACTTACCATCTCCACGACACGATGAGATTAATTCTCCATGTTATCCATTAATGAATGATTCTGAAGTATATATAATAAATAATCAATAAATATATTAAATAATAATGCTAATGGATATATAGATATATATAGATATATATGTATATATATATATCATTTACTTACGTCCATTCCATTTAATAAGGAAACGAAAACATCGTTCATTCATACGTATGACCTACTATCTCAATGAATGGTGTATTTCATTCCATTTATCGATCCATTTCATATATTTATATAAAGAATATATATTATATATAAATCATTTTTATATTCAGGAAGAAAATAAATCATGATCTACGTAATCATATGATGAATCAAAAATCCAAACACACATGATAAATGAAACGATTATTACCCAAAACGTTGCTTTAACATGGAATTGACAAATTAACGAGTAATATAATGTTGTATGTGAATAATAAATTATATAATAAATATTTGTATTGTTCTGTTACAATTTAATAATATTTTTAAACCCATTATATATGAGTTTCAGACACATAATGGAGAAATCAGACCTAAGGTAAGGGATAACTTTTCCAATCTCGTTTTTATCCAAGATTGTTTATTCATAAGTATTTATTGGGGTTATATTTATCATCCATGTACATATTTTCTAAAAAAATTCATAAAATGTTTATTATTCTTCAATTTATGTTTAAATTCATTTTTATCTTTCGTTGATGTTTATCACATGGTATGGAAGGACTCTTTCCTTTTTTACCATATGAGGTACTTTTTGACTTTTCTGACAAAAGTACGAGTAGAATGTTTTTTTAAATTATCCGGCATGAACAGATTTTTATGGTTTAATAATTCCTTATTTCCATGATTCTTCTTCTATAATATTTAATGTTTATTTTCAAAAAAAATATTTTATTTTAATATTACATGGCATTTTGAGAAGAGAAAACAATTTTGAAGAAGAAAAAATACTTTCATCAAGAATTCATTTTAAGTGTTTTATCAAAACTATTTTCTATCTAAGATGAAATTATGTAATATGGTTATGTTTCTTGTATAATATCCCTATTATTTACATGGTTTCATTTTTTTGATGATTAAAGGATATCCATTTGTTTTATATTGATTATGTTTTGATGGGATGATTTTTATGAAACCCTTTTTATTCATTGGTCTATGATAAAAGATTAATATTTATTTTTTGGCACATGTATGGATGAATTAATTATGATATGGGTGGGACCTATATCTCCCAAAAATGTTTTGGGTATATATTTATATCTCATGAGATTGACATGGTTGGAACAACAAGTAAATCTAGTTTAGTAACACAAGGATGGAATGGAATGTAAACTCGGTTTAGTAATGGGATTTTTCCACATTGATGGTCTTGGAAACAATGCCTTGGCTACTATGGAAATAATATTATGTGATTAATGGTTTTCCACAATTCTATGTTTTTTCCCATGCTATTTTATCATGATTAGTGTTCCATTATGACCTATTCATAACTTACTACAAAGATTTAAATCAAGACTCAAGATTTTTATGTTTAAACACTATGATCATGTTTTTATGTTCAAATTTTTATGGTATATTTTATATTTTCCATGTTTACCCTTACAGATAATTTGAGCTCACCCTTTCTATGTTTTCTTTTCCCTAGGATATAAAGAAAGGTTTTAGGAAGGAAAACAAAAGGGGAATATCTTTAAGGGAGATGTTGAAGATCTTTCCCCATGATTAGAAGATTATGTTCTGAGTTTCAAAAAAAACTAAACTAGTATGGTCTATGGGAATTATTTTTGTTTCATGTATTAAGTATTCTGTAAAAATTAATGTAATTTACATGTACATCAGGCTTGGGTCTCTATTATTGGTATTAGTGTGAAGGCTTAGTCAAGCGTTGGAAACTAAGATGCAAAAACATTAGTGAGATACCTAGAGATATTTATATGCTATTTCGAGGGATGTAACAAAGGTTTGGTATAACAATAGGTTACAATATTAGAATTATAGTAATGATAATGAATAACCTTGGATTAAAACTAATATTTTAGAGATTGAATGTACCCCCTTGAATATATTTTTTCCTTATTTTATTTTACCCTCACAATATTCATTTTGGTTTTTAGAAAGTTGCTGGAAAGAGGAGGATTCATGTTAATGGAGAATATTATAGATAATGGAATGATATTATCCATGAGAAACCAAGTATAATGGGACTTGGAATGAGAAACAACATTATTATACAGAATCATAAATCTCATAATACGATCAATAATTTCAACATTGGTGAGTTTTCTGAAGCACCTAAGCGGAGAAAGATGGAGTTTCATGGTGATCAAATAGTAAATAAAGTTCAATTTTCCTCATGTAAATAATGGGGGAAGAGAAATTAAGGATAATATTTCAATGGAATTGGAATATGCTTTGGATGTGGAGAATAAGTATAGAAATCCAGTAATTGAAATGGAACGTTTTCTGTTAAGACAATCGACCAGGATAATGGTATTACTAAGACATCAATAGTGGTTAAACGTATTAAATATTTAATGTATGGGATTTATGAAAATATATTCCCTAAGGGAAAATCTAATGAAGAGAATCCTCATGTTCGTATGGGTAATATTTATGTTGATGATGGAGAAGAGACTAGAAATGATATATGAGATGAAAGAAGTTTGGAGGAATAAAAAAATGATGCTCGGTCAATGGTTTATGAATTTAGTGTAATAAATAATAATGTTGTATATGTAATTTAATGGTACTATGGAATATTGAAACATCTAATAATTGTTACACTATTTTTTTCTTAATAATTTGAGAGTATATGATGAATGGTACATGTAATTTAGATATTTTTGGAAAGCACATGATATGCGCATAATAAATGGATAAGGAGACAATGAGATGTTTGATAGTATTAATGACCTCAGGACTGGTATAAGGAAAAATTGACATCATGGTTTGATTATATATAATTTTTGGGATTTTCATATGTGGAAAGAGTTAAATTTTTATGGAATTCAGGTTTTGAATAAGGTTCTATGTTAATTCATGTTTTAAGAGAATACATGATTAAGGTATTCACATCTTTGGAATGTGACCAAAATGATATATCTTATAATATATGGGGGATAAATGATGGTATTTACATGATTGATATTTGAACTTTATGGTAATTGTTTTCATTGTAATGGGAGATTGGACGAAATTATTTTGGTTAAGCCTAATGGTTGGAATGGATTATGTTGGATATCAGATAGTATTGTTTAATTCTTGAACTTTTTTATATTATTTATGGAATGTTATAATAGTATAGTTTTATAAAAGTGACAATTCGCAGGACCGGAGACAACCCATTGCATCAGAAAAGGATTCAAGAATTAAACTCACAACTAATGTGTGACATGCCTTTATCGCCTACCACAGGCCTACGGGAAGTCCCTGGTTAGTATGAATTAGTTTTTTATTTAAGCGGTATAATAGATGAGGTATAAGTCAATTTTTAAACCATATATGATTAATATCACCATAGATGGACTTATGTATATTTAATAACATGTGTTAAAATTTTTGTGATAGAGATAGATGGAATAAACTATCATTCTATCACATTATCTTATAACACTTCAAGAATAAAAAATTCGACTTCATATCTTTAAATAAGAGATGAAGTGGAAATATTCCAGGGAAGGATCAACAATGATATTGTATAGAAATCATGTAAGTAATTTTCTCAAGAAAAAATTCATGAACATTAGGAAAAAGATCTTGAAAAAAAATATTTTATCCTAGTACCTTCTTATCTAAAGAATCATACTATCCCTTAAATCATCACAGATATATGGATTTTTCGAAGTTAACTTTCATTAAACCTTTCTCTCCATCCCTATCCATTAGAACATTATGGTTAGATTTCTCTTCCTTATCAATGATTTCACTTCCCACATATGTTATCTTATGCGGAAACCCAATGATGTGTTAATTTGGGTAATTGTTATGTTTCTATATTTCCTTTTTAAAATGATGGTTTAGTATGCCTTTTTACGATGTGGGTTTCTATAAAATAAAATTTCAAGTAGAAAACCATTTATAACCATGAATAATTTTGAAGTAAAAATTAATTTTAAGGGGGTTATAATGTAACACCCTGAGATTTTATGAGATAGATTCTTTTTAATTTCATTTATGTATTGTGGTTAGCTGGTGCTATACACAACATCGTATTATCTTGCAGTATAGGAAACAATATACATGGATTGTGTTTCACACAATTTCATTTTATTTTAGTATAATTCATTACACACAACACTGAGTATAGATTGTTTTTCAATGTATAAATTAAATAAGTTTGGATTATATTTTATGCAACACCAAACAAAGCTTTCAAAACATGAAACATTGACATGGCATGCTTTACACGCAAGAGAGGCCTTACTCAATAGCCTGTGTGGTAAGTAATACCAAGTTTTACTAAACAATGATATATAATTAAAATATTACAAAAAATAGATGTTATGAATATTATTGTCTGTATTAGAATTTTATATAACAATATCATTCATCTTACACATGATATGAGAAAAAAAATCAATTATTCTGATAAAAAAAGTATTTTTCCAAAAAATACAATTTTATCACCTTTTGATGGAACACCCATTTTAAATATAGTTTTGAGTCTTTTATAAGTAATATTTGATAAGATAAACATCTTATTTTAAATCAAGACATAAAAAATTTTCTTTGGATAAATTTTTTATATTTTTAATATAACCTTCATATTTTGATGTATAGTGAAAATACGCTAAAATTTAATTGAAAACATCTTTTTTTCATAAGAAAAATTTATATCGTTAAATGTATTATTTGATGGTTTTATTTTATAAATAGAATATATTTTTATAGTTTAATATAATGTATGTAATTTTCATTTATTTTATATTGAATTCATATGTAAAATATTTCAATCTTTTGTAATGTTTTAAATAAAAACTTGTTTTTTACGACAATGAGATTAATTTTAAATTTATTACTTCAAATTCTATGTTTTGAATTTGGAAAAATGAATTCAATATTTGTAATAAAAAGGTCAAAATTGTGTAAATAGGTACTTGTTATTTATGGACATTTTGAATAGTAACTTCAGTAATTATTTTATTTATCATCGTTAAAGAGTAAATATGGTAAATAAATGTAAAGTATATTATTATAATAATATTATACTACCATAACGCATGACCTGGTCCTATTTTATGAGATATTTCCGACCATGGGCATCCTTGGTAATATTTTGGGACCCCATGGATTTACATGGTTGTGAAAATGAAAATTTATAAGAATTAATTTAATGTAAATATAATTATAACCTAAACATATATCTTTTACTAAATCGATTTTAATAGAGGGTTATATAAATAATATCTATGATTATAAATATTTATTATAATTATAAAAATATTTACTACATCATGGTATTTTATTTATAATTTTTAGAGATTATATAATTAATTTTATTTATGAGACCAATATGATGTAGTGATTACATAATTAATGATATATCCAAATAATTGAATTTATAAATATTAAAAATATATATAATTTGGTTATTTTGAATTCATAAACGAATTTTATGGATAAAATTGACATTTTAGATTTTATTTAAGGCTTTATTAGCAAAGGAATAAATTTCTTAAGAATTTCATATTGTCATGTATGAATACTGTCCAAAATTGACAAAATTCATAACTTAAAATAAAAAATATTTTATTAAATGATATTAAATTCATAAAAATATAAAATTCGTCCAAATGTTTAATATAAGTAAAAATATGTCATAAATAACTTTTTTTTGGTCGTTTTACCTGATATGGTAATTACATTAACCCACAAAGTGTAAATAAAATGATATCACAGTAATATTAAAAAGGGTAAAATAAGGGTAAAACCACAAAATATAAGGATAAAAAACATTAAAAACTTATAAAAAAATTATTGGATGATTGGTATTGGAACCAAAATCATATTATTTTCTAATTAAATTAATTTTGGACAATTTTTAGTAAAAATTGAATTTATAATAAATTAATATTTTTAAGAGTTTCCTAAAGTGCCCATCTTCTTTATTAGAAAAGGGCACCTCCTCCATGTCCTCTATACTCCATTTTGAACCATCAATATCTGCCAAACACTAACCATTTATCTTCTCAAATTCCTTTTTTATATTATAGAGGTTCTGGTCTTCTCAAAAGACATATTGTATATCCCTAAGAGGAAATCTAATGGAGGCACGTCGTGGAAGAGGTAATCTCTTCTTCTGATTATTTTAAATTTATTTCTTCTTGTACATCATATTATTTAGTTTTTTCATTATAAAGTAATAAAATAAGATTTAATAATATACTGATTTGTTATTAAAAATATTAGACAACCCTATTTCAACTTTTATTCATCCTATGGAAAACGAAATCACAGTGTGTGCATACGTATGGATTACCGTGTCCAAACCGTGGTCTAATATATTTTTTACCACCTCTATAAAATGGATGGGTATGGTGTGGAAAATAATAACTATATAAGATTATTATAACATGATACACATTATAAAATATTAGACACCATCAAAATCAATACCATTCAACAATTATGGGAACAATATTATCGCTCGTGCGTACGTATCGCATTCCCTCTACACGACGTGATGAGAATCATTTTCCATTTTAACCATTCAAGAATGATTATAAAGAATATAAAATAAATAATCAGGAAATATATGAAATAATAATTCTTCTGGATTTATATATATATATATATATTTATATATCATTTAATTACTTCCAATTCAATTTAATAAGGAAACAAAAACAACGTTCATTCGTACGTACGACCTACCATCTCCATGAATAGTGTATTTCATTCCATTTATTGATCTATTATATATATTTATATACTGAATATATATGATATATAAATAATTTTTTAAATTATGGATGTTATTAAATCCTGATATAATTAATAATATTAAGAATAACAATTCCACACACGTATGATAAATGAAACGATTATTACCCAAAAAGTTGCTTTAACCTGGAATTGACAAATGAACGGATAATATAAAGTCGTAATTGAAGAATATATGATATCAAAATTATTTTTATGGTTTTTTGATGAGTAAATAATATTTCTAAACCCACTATACAAGAGTCTCAAAAACATATAGAACAAATCCGACCTAAGGTAAGGGATAACATTTCCAATCTTGTTTTATCCGAGATTGTTTATTTGTAAGTATATATTGGGGTTATAGTTATCATACATGTCCATTTTTTATAAAAACGTTTTCATAAAATGTTTATTATTCATCCATTTATATTTAAAGTCATTTTTACCCCTTTTGACTTTTACCACATGGTATGGAAGGAATCATTCTTTTGTTTACCATACACGATACTTTTAAACTTTTCCAACGAATATACAGGGACAATGTTTTTTTAACTTATAATACCTGAATAGATTTTTACGGTTTCATAATGACGTATTTCCGTGAAACATCATCTACGAGGATTCATAATCTTTTTTAAATAAATTTGTTTCTTTTAAAATTTCAATACATTTTGAGAAATAAAATGATTTTAAAGAAGAAATGATATTTTCCTCATGAAATAATTTCAATTGTTTTATCAAAACTATTTTTCTTCTAAGATGAAATTCTTTAATATGGTTATGATTCAAGTATTATGAACCTATTATTTACATGTTTTAATTTTTTTGATGATGAAATGATATCCATTTGTTTTATATGGATTATGTTATGATGGGATGATTTATGTGAAACCCATTTTATTCATTGGGTTATGATGTATAATTTATGATTATTTTATGGAACACATAAGAATGATTTCATGATAAGATTGGGGGACATATATCTCCCTCCAATGAATTAGGTAAAGATATATATCTCATGAGATAGACATGGATGGAATAGAAAGTATATCTGGTTTAGTAATACTGGTCTTGAAAGGAATTTAAACCTTGTTCAGTAATGGAATTTTTCCACATTAATGGTCTTGCCAACAATGCCTTGGATACTATGGAAATCGTAATATGTTCGTAATGGTTTTGCACAATTCCATGTTTTATTTCCATGAAATTTTATCATGATTAATGTTCCGTTATGACCTGTTCTTTATGTATTGCCAAAATTAATTTCATGACTGAAGATTTTGATGTTTAAACATTATGTTCATGATTTTATGTTCAAATGATTATGGTTTGTTTTATGTTCTCCATGTATACCCTTACTGAGAATTTGAGCTCACCCTTTCAATGTTTTCTTTTCCCCAAGATATATAGAAAGTTTTTAGGTAGGAAAACAATAGGGGAATATCTTTATGGGAGATGTTGAAGATCTTTCACTATGATTAAAATATTATGTTTGGAGTTTCCAAATAAACTAAACTAATACGTTCTTTGGGAATTTGTTTGTGTTTTTTATTAAGTATTCCTAAAATGAAATGTAATTTCCATGTACATAAAACTTGGGTCTCTACAATATATTTCATTAAAATCATTCAATAATAGTAATTAATTTAATTTATTAAGGAAAAACACCTTTGGGTGCAAAAAATAGTTTCCAATGAAGAACATTTCCTTTGTATTAAATAGGTTCTTATATTCATTTCAAATCAATTTGTAACTAATAATTTCATTTTAAATTTGCACAAAAAATATATTTTCATATGTTAGTTAGTAATATTTATAACCACTAATTTAATATATATGTTAAATATTATTAAATTAGACAACAATATTTTAATAATATATTTTTTTTTGTGAAAACTCGGTCTTACGTGTAATGTAAGATTTCAAAGAAAGGTTACATTTCATGTAACAAAAGATAACTAGATGTTGAGAGCATTAATATTAATATATAAATATATATAATATATTGAATATATTGAAATTATTAAATTTATTTTAGTCTATCAAAGTATTATATTCCCTTATGCACTTGGTGGCGTGTGTCATGCATGTTATCATATATAAGGTTCTTACTTTAGAATTTTTTGTTGTAATATTCTCTCCAAAAGAACTAAATTTTGTTATCACAACTTAAACATGATATCAGTAATATATGTATTAAAAATACTATTTTTTAAAGATGCACATCACAAAAAGGGTTAATATCACATATTCTTAATAAGAGAAAAAGGAGATGACAATGGTAATATAACTAGGATCCCCTATAGGAGAACATATGTGGGAAATGAAAATATGGTTATGGAAGAGAAATATAAAACTCATGTTCTGATGTAATGGGAAAGAAAACATGATTAAGTGAATGTTAATGATCACAAGGCCATAAATCCACGATGATCTAAGGGGCCATTTGATTCACCAGAAACAAAAATACTAGGACAACATTTTTTATCACAATATAATTTTTTCCAGAGTCGAGGAATTATTTCACACTATATAAATTTAAGTAAATATAGTTACTTGGTACATTTATATAAGAACAATCTTATACTACGGTCTTGACTTGAACTATTTCTACTTTATCTCTTAGAAAACGATTCTTCATATAGTGATTTAATATATCAAAATTTAAAAACCAAATCCAATGTTCAACTTAAACCATTTCAAAAATTGTAAACCATTCAAAAATATTATAATCTAACACATTAGAAGGAAGTTCACTAAATTTGAAAAATCAACATATCATTATCCATTAATCAATATGAAGTAATTATAAATTTTCACTTTCCAAACATTTGAATAACTTCATTATGTATCCTCTTAAAATATGGTAATTACTCAAATCACAAAAAAACCTTATTTTAAACATGAATTATTCTTTATTCCTTATGTAAGAAAACTTTTATAGGATATATTCCTTAAATCCAAAAGTGTTGTAAAATCCATTAATGATAGCATATACCACTGGTCAAAAGGTCATTAATAAGTTTCAAGGTAGTCAAAACATATTTAAATCAATATTTTATTGATCATGATCTCAAATTCAGAAACATATTATGGGGTTTCAATCCCTCAGTCATGAGTTTTTTTGACAATTTTAACTTTTTACTGAATAATGTTTCTTGATACCATTCAACACATGACCTAAAATATTTACTGAAAATGCACTCCAATACATTCCTAATATATTTCGTAATTATTATAACCAGTAAGTCACTGATAAAATATTAAAATTAAATAATTATTGAATATTCATATTAAGTATTCCACTTTATTTGTGGATGTATCATAACTTCACCATTATAAAGTAGAATCATTTCTGATTTATTCCATTGACTCTTGTGACATTGATTTTTATAGTCAACCATATCCTTACAGTTGAAGCATTTTATATTGAAAACATTTTTATTACCCTTGAAATCATGAAATTGATTTCTTTTTTCTAAAAACATAGAAAAAACTCCAATTCCCTTCAATCATTTTCCGGAGTGTTTCTTTCCACAAATATCTTGTGTTAGAAAATCCTTCTTTCCCTTCATATTATTCGACTCATTCATTTTTTCAGGGTGCTTGGATGTCCTCTTCATGTCTTAGTTTCCTTCTAAGACACGGGACATGAAGAATCATTTAACTATCTCATTATCGAATGGTATTATATCCTCATACGATGTGAATTTTCTTTCAAACTATTTCACTTTGAAATATTGTCTTAATAGCTTGAATGATTTGATCCTTCTTAATCATTGGCTAACATGCATCAGAGAGGATCACATTCCTTCTACTAGTTTCCATTTATAAATGATTACATACACTAGGATGATCATTTCATTATTTATAGTCTAAAAATTGTCGAAATAATTAACATATATTGATAATTTTATTTGTAGTTGGACTCATAATCATAAAAATGATTTATTTAGGGAAATCCTTACTTTTAAATACTTAATAATGGTAGGTAAATAAAATGTGATCTATCCTAAGCATATCCCCTAAGATTTTCATACCAGGTGTGTAGTAGGGCCCAATGTTTAGTACCAGGTTACATCGAGTATGGACTGACACACCTTTTTAGATTTTTACTACCATGTACAGTAGTTCCACAACCACGTCCACTTGTAGTATCCAAATAGGGATGTATTTATTAGAATACCAAATAATTTATACCATACCAAAATTATAGGATTTTGAATTATAAATATCCTTAATTTGTATATTTGTATTTTAATCCTTAATCTATTAATTATAAATATAGTTTACAATATTTCTATTAAACTTCCTTTGATACAAATGATAATGACCCGACCCCAGATACTGGGAGTCTGTGAATTATTTTATCACATTGGCATGATGAAAAAGAATCAAATCACAAAGGACCCATTAGTATAATAGTTTGGGGAAGATAGATTACATACATAATACCCATAATAAATTCTTCAATATAAAATAAAAAAATGGTACATAATAAAATGAAATAAAATGCATCATTGAAAACTTATTCAATTTTTTATTCTCCATAACATGGGGAAATGAAACATAATAAGGATCACATAAAATGTTTAGTAAGGGTATGTAAATAGGATGTAATAAACAATAAATATGAATAAATTAACATTTAATGGAAAATAACTGACAACACATTCCATTAAAATATCTATATATGGTAAAATAAAAATGGTAAGATAAGAAACTGAAACACATTCCCTTTAATCAATGAATGAAAAATTAAATGTATATATAAATATTTCAACACAAAATATCATGGATGAATAATAAATGAAATATCTATGAAGGAATTTATTAATTGTTGGAAATCATTTTTTAGGAACATGAGGACCTATACTGTCAATATCCACCCCCAGATAGTTTAAAACAATAGGTATAAACATGTTTAATTTGGCCAACATAATCCTCTCATGAGAACTAGTCGATGCATCAAGCAGGTATATAAAGTCTGGGATCCACCTATCATTGAATTTAAAATTATTCCACATATATAATAATAAATTTAATCAATATACTATATTCCTTATCAAATGTAAATATTTAATAAAAGATTAATATTTTCAATAATACCCAAGTTAATCAAATAACATTAAAATTGAACACCATATGTAAAAATGCTATACAGTTTAAGCAATAATAATATCCATTGTATTTGAATATGGATATTAAATTAAATTTTCAATTAAAATTGATTAAAATAATGTGATTATTTCTACATAAAGTTAAACAATAACAAAAGAAACTACGATTTCAATGAACATTATTTAAGATAATAATCATTAAACATTCCAAAGTGTCCCATATACCTTTGAAACATTTAAAACCTTATCCCCCATAATGAATAATATTAAATGAAAATTATATTATAATTACAGTAATTTTATTAATGATACATCATGTCCAAAGGAATTATATGCATAATTAAAAGTGAATTGATGTATATTAAGAAAATAACTCACAACAAAATATAAATTGAGACAAAACCCTTCCCTTAACATTTGTTTTATTGTGTGGTATTTATCCACCTATATAGTGGTCTAAAATTTGTTACTAAATTATTCCATAACTATACTCAATTTAAAAATAACTTATATTATCTTCTTAAAATATTTTATCACCCGTTTTACAACACTCTTTCATTATTTTAACTACTTTGAGTGCTAATTGCTCGGTTTTCTCAAGTATGTTATGACTTATGATTTATTATTCTTATTAATTATATCAAAATTAATTTTTCTACAAAATTTATAACATTACTTAATTATAATATTTATTCATTAAATATTTATTTCTAATTATATATTATTTTTTGATATAAGAAAATAAATTCATCATTATTGGAGACAGTAGTCCTTACGCACATATGAACGCTACATTCATTTCTTTATCGTATTAAAAAAATGAAAAATAAATGTTACAAGTGTATATTATAATTAGAGTACTATATATATGTTATATATATTATATTCATTTATTGAAACCATACTTTATACATTCAATGTATAGAGTGAATGAGTCATATCACTTTGAGGAGGTAGTAGTCCACAATTCGCGAAACGATGTTATCATATTTACTCAAAATGGAAAATATATGGGTATTTGTTATAAAAGAATTAAATAAGAATATATAAATAATAAATATAATATATAACATATTTAAACATTGTATACATCATAATTTTAACCATTATCGGTGGTAAAGGAAGAACGAACAATCATCGTTTCGTGAGGGGGTAGTTCGCCGTTCACAAAAACAATATGTTCGTCACCCATTAAACGGAGGTGTGGGTGTGGGTAGGTCTAAAACATAGAATAAACACATATTAGTATATTTAGGATACTATCTTTGTTATATAATCAAATAATAAGGATATTTTATGTGGTGTAGAATGAAAATGATACTATAGATTTTGATGAAACATGTTACCTCTTAATCGGGTAACTTCTTTTGGTTTGTAAAAAAAGGATTCATTGAATGAATTTATAAAAAAGAGTATATTATAGGATTATGGGAGGAAATTTTATTATATAATTATTAATAAATTGGTAATGAAAACTTTTCTTGAGAGTTCTGAGGAAGTGGGATTAGAGGATTCCTTTTTATAGTGGAGGAGGGACACTGTTGTAATATTTTGAAAATGGAATTTCATAAAAGTTTTTCAAATTGAAATTGGGACACATAATATAAAATTATTTATAAAATGAAATATAGGGTCCATATATTTCCATAAAATAGATCTTGGAAATGTGTATAGGTCATTTGGGCACTTAATTTAATGGTTTAGTCCTTTGTTAATCTTAATGTTTCCTTAAGAATTGTAATTAATTATAATTACTTTTATTCTTTTTTTGGTCATAATTTATTTTACCATATTAGAAATTATAAATTATGATGATTACCATTTGGAATCAATTATTAAAAATTTCATTCACATAATAGGATGAAATTAATTTAAATTTAATCTCAAAGATGGGATGACAATAGAGGTTTTAAAAGTAAAAACATCCAAATGTTTTCTATTTTTTATACACAATTTCAAATCGAAATTTTTTCCAATGACATAAATTTTATTAAATGATAATAATTTTATCTTATTAAACTTTAAAACCAATTTAAAATTTAATTTTTCCTTATAAATAAATTATATGAAAAATAGTTCTCAAATAATAATATGTATTTTTCACTATTCTTAAAAATAGAACTTGACAGAAAAATATCAAAAACTTACCCTTATAACAATTTTTATGTTTATATTTAAAATATTATGTTTAATTTTACATATATAATTCATAAATGTTACAAAAATTATATTTTAAATAGGTTGTCCATTAAATGGTGGTTAATTTTTTTTTTTGTATATTATGCATAAAATTGGTTCTGTTTTTAACTTATGTGTGTCAAATATAATGGATGAATTAAAAAAATATTTGATTGAATATATAATATATATTTTTTTTAAAATGATCCACTAATAGTATTTATATTAATTTTTTAAGTAAAAACACATTTTGGTGGATAAAAATAGGTTTTTATGAAAAGCATTTCCTTTATATCCAATTGGTTCGTAAATTCATTTATAATCAATTTATAACTAATGAATTCGTTTTATATTGTGTAAAACATTAAATTTCATAATTAAGTTAATAATATTTATGACTACTAATTTAATTTCTATGTTAAGGGTTAATACATTATATAATAAAATTTTAATAATATATTTTTGTTTGTTAAAACTCGGTTATGTGTATAATGTATGATTTCCTTTATATTCAATTTGTTCATATATTTATTTAAAATATTTTTTGTATTTTAATGTATTAGGGTATATTATTCCATTTTGCCCTTCATGTTTCATATCATTCATGGTATCGAATATAAGGTTTTTAATTTAGGATATCGATGTGTAATAATATTTTTCAATTTCTACAATTCTTAACACTTTTATTCCATGTTAATATCTTAACTACCCACCAATGGTCTCTTATTTGGAAACCTGGTTATAATTCATTCCAAATGAACATCATATTTCTCTTTATCTCTTATAATGATGATGTTTTATTAACCCTTTTTATGTGGGGTTTTCAATAAAAATATATCCAAATATGAACCCCCTGATTACTAAGAACAAGTTTAAATTGTGAGGACACAATTATTTAAAGGAATAGGGAACTTAGAGACATTATATTTTTTATAGAATGTAACAAACCATGAATTTTAGATATATTAATTCAGTATCTTTAATAACTTCCAATTCACACAACATTATGTTTAAATAAAAAGGAATACTTTATTAAAATATTAATATTTAAACACAAAAATTATAACCAAGACATTAAGTTTGATGGTGTTAATAAAAAAAATAAATTATAAAAATTAAATATTTTATAAATTTATAAATCAAACTCAATTTTTATGTATTTATTAGAAATAAAATAAAAATCATTTCAATGAAAAAGAAATGTTTTATGAAAAAATCTATTTTTCTAAAAGGTTGTTTACTATCACTTTGTACACATAATTTAAGATTTATTTTTACAAGTTTTAGAAAATATATTAGATAAAATAAAATTAGTTTTTTTAAATTTTCATTTCAAAAATATTTTTGGTTGATTCATTGTGATTTTTCTGAAAAGATTATCTTTTTTGATAAATATGGAAAATTGGAGATTTTTATTGAAAAATTCCCTTTCATTTAAATTATTTACAAGGATAAATTATATTTTTAATTAGATTTCAAGTAAAATTAGTAAACTTATTTTAAAATTTTAGTAAATTAGTTCATTTTAATAAATTTAATATTTAATTATTATTTAAAATCTTTTTAATCTTTTGAAAATTTTTATTTCGAAAAAATGTTTTTTCAATCCATTTGTGGCTTTTATATTAAATTTAATTTTTCCACTTCTATGAAATTAATTATAAAAAATTGATTCCATATTTATAATTAGAATTATTGATATTATATAATATTATCAATTTAATTTTTTCCTTATTTAATATTAAATACTGTAAAAATAAATTACCATGGTTAAGGTAAAATGGGTTTACTATGAGGTGAAACTAAGATGATAAGGGTTAAAAGTGACCTAACACATGTCCATGACAAAATATGTGATCATATTTAGGCCTCATAGACACTAATATTCTATAAGGAGCTATTTTGGAGGATTTTTTTTGAAACACATGGGTATCACTTTATCTTTTCGAAACATCCATTAGTGTTCTTCCCCCAATTATAAAAGGCCACCCCTCTCTTCCCCTCTCCTTGTATTCAAAAACCAACAGTTTGGAAAATATCTATCAAAATAGCTTCTGTAATTCACTAAAAAATACTATAACCCTTAATTTTATTATGAATACCTTCTAATAAGGATTTCGGTATAAAACTAAATAGGATCTCTAGAAATGTGGTAAAATTAATTAACATGCATATTTATTTAATTTCTTATTTCACCTCATTCAAATCAATTTAAAATAAGCTAATATAATAAGAAACATATATTTTATATAATGATATGTTATTATGTTAATTGAATAAACCAGATCAATCTATACTTCTATCAAATGAGATATGATAATGTCGCTTGTTTTTACGGAAGACTACCACCTCATGAAGTGATGTGATTCATTTTTCAGTAATGCTTTACATAGAAGGTAGTATGGATTGTAGCAACCCAAAACCAAATATCCCAATGTTGGTGGTTATTTTATTTAATTTTAATATATGAAATAGATTACATCACAACGGATCTATCATTTTAGTAGTCATGAAGAAATAGATACATACATGGTTCTCTTATTACATTGGTAATTAAACATAAAACATAACCAATTAAAATAAAATTCTTCCTTGACACATATTCAAAGATATCATATTTATAACCTACAGAAGGAAAACAAACAAAATGGTGAGATAAAATGATCAGTAAGGTTTATATATAACATAAATATAAACTAATAATAAGTAAATAATAATAAATTATGAATTATCAGTATGGAAATGTAAATGATTGGAATCAAAATCCATTTAATCAATACTCTAAGAATGAAAATATATCCATAGATTTTTTCATAGTGAAAATATCATGGTTATTAATAACTATAATCTGAATAATGGAAATGCTTAATTTTTATACATCATATATCTAGCACATGAACCACTACTGTAAAGACCATTCACATGATGGATTAAGGCTATGTGTAGAAACTCATATTCTTCTGCTTCAAAACAAATGTAAAGATTTTTCACCAAATGTTTTGTCTCATGAGACCTGTCAATGAATCAAGGGGAAATATAATTAGGGTCCCCACCCCTCACTTCATTTCCAAAGTGTTACTAATATATAGATTTAATTCAATTATAATATGTGTTATCAAAATATTCATATTGAGTAGAGGATACAGTTTTATCAATATTTCCCCAGTGAAAATAACATTCAATATAAACACTATATGTTAAAATGGTATACAATGTAGTAAATAATCATATCCATGATACGGGAAATATGGATATCTAATGGAATCCTCATTTATTAATGATAACAAATAAAAGGTTTGGTATGTACACCATGTAAAATTAAATAGGTGAATAACATAAAAAATATGCCTAAACAAAACAAATTGAGACAAAGTCCCACACATTGATCATATCATTAATGAAATGAATGGGTTATGTGTATTCAATTTAAATCCACATAAAAAATTGTAAAAAAATATAATATAATAACATTTAATTTTACACATAACCTTATCATGACATAAGTGTTGAAATATAACTTTAACATGATGAAGGAAAATTGATTTACGAAATACCCTAGTAGTTGGGGTTTGGCTTAGTGGTAAGCACCCCATAATTCTACATGGAAAATGGGGGTTCAAAACCCATTGGGCGCAGGTGACTATAGCAGCACTGTAGCGCTACTATAGCAGCCGATATACTGTTGCAACGACGGCACTGTAGCGGCGACAGGGGCACTGTAGCGGTGGCAGGGGCACTGTAGCAGCGGCGTGTACTGTAGCAGTGCGGGTACTGTAGCAGTACTATTCACAGAATGGGCTTTGGCCCAAAAAATTGGGCCTACGGGCTATGTAATGGGCTAAATGCCCACTAGGCCTTTAGGCAATGTAATGGGTCTCCCTCTACCCAGTTAAAGAGGTCTTTTCTTTGTTTCAATAATAAAAATTAGGCTTCGGCCCCAACTTTAAGAACCAATTAATCATTTTAAAAAAACAAAAATTTACGAAATACCCTATCACTGGGAAACCAATCCTCTCATACTCCCCATAAAATTATTAATTACTAAATGAAACATTTAATAACATGAGTATAAATATATTAAATATATTATATATTAAAGGTAACTATATACACAATTCAAAATAAATACTGGTTGAATAAGGAATATATCTCATAGATGTAAATGTTAGATGAGAAACCCCTCACCTTATGCCCAAAAACATTCTCCACTTGTTATTAATGTCCAAGATAATCAAATTTGATTAATTAATTACTTAATTTAATACCTATTAAACATATATATTTTTTTATTTTATTACGTTCATTTATGGCCATTCCAATGAGTTATTATGGTTTATTTTGTTATTCTGAGAGCATTCATTTTATGGTTTTATGGGTGGTTCCCTGGTGTATAATTGTGTGAGTTCTTATCAAATGGAAGAAATAATATAGATATAAAACTGATAAGTATTATTGAAGTTATATAATTTTAAATGGTCTCATATACCATTTTTTATATGTAATGAGGAAGATTCATTAGAAAAAACATTGATAAAATGTTTACATTATTTTTGCGATTTTTAGGACCATTATGAACTTGTATAATTTTATTATTTAATAATATATTTATATATTATTTACAGGAAACAAAAAAGTTATAATTTACATATTATAATCTTATTTGTCCATAATAATGGTTTTATGACCATATTTTAAGATAGTAATGGAAAACAAAAACTCATCATCCACGAAGGCGGTGAATCACCACATAGTGGACAATGTTTTAATTTTTTGAATAAGTGGATGATAGAAGAGATTTTATGATGGATATTCCATTAAAATAATAAAATTATAATATATATATGATATTGGAGTTATCATGCTACTTTTTATTATGTTATGTTAGGAGACAACAAGAACATAGAAGAGCAATTGAGAAATAAGGAGGATTTTACCTCTTGAATATCATCTTCTTGGGAGCGTCCTTAAGACACATGTATTTGGTCTTTTTGTAAGAAAATTTGGTCTTGTATGTGGGTAAGAGGATTTATAAGTTAATAAGAAATAATTTATATAGTATTCATGGATTATAATATGTGAGGAAAATTTGTGGTATTTATTGGGGAGGAGAAGGGTGTTTTTTATTATTTTATTCATTAGATTATTATTTGGGCGCAAAACTGTCAATAGTATAAGGCCCCAACCTTAAAACTTATTTAATCTTGAGTTATCGCAAGATTACTCGTTGAGGATCTTTTCAGGTTTAGAGTTTTAGAGAATTAGATCATAAAACTTGCATTACATTCTACATATAAACAAAGTGGTTACATAAAGATAGTATTCTTCATTCCCATCAATGGAAACATATTTAAAACAAAACATGGATTATTTCTTGACACTTCCTTGACACTATCATCATATCATCTACCTTTCCCTTGACCTGTGAAAAACATTTCAAAAAAACTTGGGATGAGCATAAAAAGCTCAGTAAGGGATATAAAAATATGGAAAGGAAACATGGGTACATAGATACATAAGAATGAAATCACACTTTAACCATAAACCATATGCACTTTAACATACCTCATCAAATCATGAATAAATCATAGAAATCATAAGACATAAAGGTAACTTGAGACATTCATAACATTCTTACGTAGGGAGTAACCCTCTTGGTTACGTTTGGAATACCCATCACAGTATATTCCCTAAATCTCTTCGGAGAAACCTTAACGTTTCACTCCTTTGCGTTACCCAATGCATTGGAGAGCTATATCGGGCTCACCCGCCCTTAGTTTATCATGGAACCACCCGTCTTCATAATAATGCCCAAGAACCTCAACATAATCATATCACATAAAACATGCATAAAGGAAACATAACATTCCCACCTTTCAATCACAAGATATCAATACAACACATCGATATATATAAACATTATGAAAACCATTTTCGATACCAAAATAAAAGAAAATTAAAACATGGTATTTATTTTTCTTTTAAAAAGAAGGTATGGCTTGTAGAGGAAGTCGAAACTCAAATAACGGTCACGACGGCGGAGAAGTCGTTGTCGCCGCATACGTACGACAAAAACATTCCCTTTTGTCGTTTAGTAAACGCTTCGTATAAAAAAGATTCCTTTTGAATAAATTTAAAAGTCAAAGGGGTTTATACACCATATAAAAAAAAGTTGTGTATAAAACAAAATATGCCTCAATGAAAGGAGATTGAGACGAAGTCCCATACCTCAGGTCTGACTTGACTCGATCGTTCTTTAATGTCCTGAATAACAAACTTGAGATAATTTCTACTTGTTTAAGAACCCTTTTCAAGTTCATTATTCCTTTTATATCACTTATTTCCATGTCATGAACACTATGTAATTATTTAAGTTAATAACGGTCGTTTTAACGATCATTGGTACTTGAGTCAAAAATAAGCCCTTTATAATTACATGTTGTTCATGTATCCATTATATCCAGAATGGTATTCATGATGTAGATAACATATATGTCATATATATCCAGTACATGAATGCATTTATAATATTACATAATCATTTAGAGGTAAGAAATGAAATGCACTGTTCATGGAGACGGTAAGCCGTACGTACGCATGAACGCTACTTTCATTTCTATTTCGTATTTTATAGAATGGAATCATAATGATATAAAGGTATATTATAATTACAGTATAATATCATATATAATATTATAGTTCCATCCTTTATACGTCCCACATATGGTATTTAACGATTCAAATCACTTTGAGGGGGCGGTAGTCCGCACTTCCTTAAATGAAGATATCGTGTTCACCCATAATGGAAAACATAAAGGTATGCCAAAAAAAAGAAAATACAGAAGCTTAAGGAAAACATAAACATATCACATATCATGTATAAATATAGTGACATCTTAATGGCCACCTTTTAAGGTGTTAAAATAATGTTGAACAATCATCGTTTCGGGAGGCATAAATTCACCATCCACGGAAACTGTATGTTCTTTAACCATTTAATGTAGTTTTTTGAGAGTGTAGCTCGAATCCGTTTTATAACAACATCCTAGTATATTGAGGATACTGTATTTGTCACAAAAGAATTAAATAAAAAGAGTTTAGGGGGCTGGAGAAGCAAAATGAAACAAATGAACATGAGAGAAAGAATTACCTTTAAAAGTGTAACTCCTTTTGATTTGAGCCTAAAGGCTTCCTTTGAAAGGATTATGCCCAAAGGGAATCCTATAGGATGAGGATAGGGATGTGGAGAGAGTAAATGGTCAGGGGATGGCCGAGAAAAAGGCTTGAGGAGTGTGTGAAATGAGGTAGAGGTGGGGGCCTTTTATAAGAGGAGAGGAGGGGCACTTTTAGAAATCATGAAACTATTATTTTATTTTCAAAAGTGTTTAAGGTCCCACATTGATATAGTTCGAATATAAGATGATAAGGCTTCTAAATATTCCCATAAAATAATTTTTGGACAAGTTTAGGTCTTTGATTTTATATTATCGTTTCATTTTATTTAAACTGTTCATTAATGAGGTCATTGTTGCATCATCATGATGTCATAATTAAATTAATTTATTTAATGTCTAAAAATTATTAAAAAAATACTATGATGTAGGAAATATTTTTATCTTTCTAATGAATGTTTATAGTCAAAAATATGACTTGTATAACCCCATATAAAAATTGTTTTAGTAACATAACTCATGTTTGTGTCATTTTTACTTTAACATTAAATAAAAAGTTATTTATGTCATTTCCCAACCAAAGTGGCTCCATGGGGTCCCCAAGTTGACCCATGTCTTGTCTTGGTCGGCCATGACACAACGAATTAGGGTAGGACATGTTTCAAGCTCATCTTATTTTATGAAAGCATTATTTTTACCTTAAACTACACTAATTACCACTAATCGCGATTAAAAACTTAATAAGTTACTATTCACCAAAAAAATATTTTTATCTCATTGAACCACATTTTACATCTTAATGACAACCTTGTATGTCGGATTTTTTAAATTCAAAACACAATGATGGAAAAATTTCATTTAAATGGAAAATCTGTTTTTATAAGTACCACTTAGTGGTTTCACTATTCATCAAAAATTGAAGTTTTTCAGAAAATTTCCAAAAATTCACTCTAAGATATATTCGATATTCCGAATTCAAAAATGAAGTCTATTTTAAAAAATTCAAAACATATAAGTCACATTAATTAATTTAATAATTAATTCCCGCTGTCAGAGTAAATAACGTGTTTTTATAAT
Organism: Viscum album; assembly: GCA_963277665.1. Taxonomy (NCBI): domain Eukaryota; kingdom Viridiplantae; phylum Streptophyta; class Magnoliopsida; order Santalales; family Viscaceae; genus Viscum; species Viscum album. Next base: position 165,065,886 of record OY728167.1, read on the forward strand.
ACAATAAGTATCAAAAGATTGACACCAGTTTAAGTCTAATTTCAAAGTGAAATTGATTCCAATGACCACCATTGGATTAAATGGTAAATATATATTCAGATTATAGATTAAGACCAATTCAAAAGATAATATAATCATATAAATAAATTAGATTAAGAAGCAGTTTTGATGTAAAATGTAGTATTTTTCACTATTCATTAAAAAATGAACATTGTCCGAAAAATACCAAAAATTCACACAAGGTAAATTTTGATGTCCCAATCATAAAGAATAAGTTTATTTTGGCCAACATAGTTTATAAAATTGTCAAAAGATAGATTCAAAAATGGTTTTCCATCAAAAGGAAGTAAAACAATCTTTTAAAAATATTAGTGTATTCCATGCCTAAGATTGGATTTATTTTCATTTTAAGCCTCTAAAACACTATCTAATTTATTAATAGGCATATATAAAAATATCTATTATTCATTACTTACTTGGGATGTTACAGCCTTCCCCCCTTTAAAAAATTACATCCCCGCAATTTATTTACTTATCAAATAAATGGGGGTACTTATCCCTCATTGCATTTTCAGATTCCCATGTTGCCTCTTCCATCATGTGGTTTTTCCACAAAACCTTTACCTGCTTGATCAACTTATTCCGTAACAATTTATCCCCATGGTCAAGAATCTGTACTGTTTGTTTCTCATAAAATAGGTTCTCTTCTAGCTGAACTACCTCTAGACTCAAAACCTGAGATGGATCTGGCATATACTTTCTCAACATCGAAACGTGAAAAACATTGTGTACCTGAGATAAAATCGGAGGTAAAGCCACTGGGCATGAAACTGATCCAACTCTCTCCAGAATTTCATATGGTCCAACAAACCTTGGACTCAGCTTTCCTTTCTTACCAAATCACAAAACACAATCATTATCAATGGTGAATTCAGGCAACTTACCTTTCTGAACTAGCTCTACCTTTTTCTGCAACTCACTGTCTTGCTTCTGTGCTTGCTTGATTCTATCTGATAGAGATGATCTCACTTATACCTGAAACAAAACAGAAGAACTTCCAGCACCAACAACTTCTATGCCAAAGTTCATCAAATCCTTAACCAAAGGATCACGTTCCAAATGCAACATTGCTAAAGAAGCATTATTTTTTCGACTAAAGGCATCAGCCACTTTATTTTCTTTTCCCGGATGGTAATGAATTGTACAATCATAATCCTTGATTAATTCTAGCCATCTCCTTTGTCTCATGTTCAATTCTTTCTGAGTGAATATATACTTTAATATTTTGTGATCGGTATATATTTCACACTTTACTCCATACAAATGATGCCTCCAAATCTTTAAAGTGAAAACAATAGCAGCTAATTCCAAATCATGTGTAGGGTAATTTACCTCATGAGTTTTCAACTGTCGTGAAGCATAAGCAATTACCTGATCATTCTGCATTAGGACACAACCAAGTCTTTTCAATGAAGCATCACTATAGATAACAAACTCACCATTCCTGGAAGGTAGTGCCAAAACTGGAGCATTCACCAATCTTCTTTTCAATTCCTGAAAACAATCATCACATTCTTTTGTCCAGATAAACTTAACACCCTTCCGAGTTAGCTTAGTCATTGGACTAGATAACCGTGAAAACTTTCTAACAAACCTTCGGTAATAGACTTCCAAACCACGGAAGCCTCGAATCTCAGTTACATTTGTGGGTCTTGGCCAGTCTTCCATAACTTTTGTTTTTGCAGGATCAACAGTTATCCCATCTTTAGAAACAATGTGACCAAGGAAAGAAATTTGTTTCAACCAAAACTCATACTTTCTGAATTTTCCATATAGTTTCTTTTCTTTTATGTTTTGCAAGATAACCCTTAAATGTCTTCCCATCACTCAAGCTTTTTGTCGGACACTCGTTTGCATAGTGACCCATCTCATTGCACTTAAAACATTTCACTAACTGTAAATCAAATTTGGTCTTACCTTCACCTTGATCTTTTTCAGTGCAATCACGAGCCTTATGTCCCATCTTACCACATCAGTAGCACTTTTCAGAATTCAGAAGACATTCCCTAGCATGCCTTTTTCCACATTTATCACAAACTGGAAACTTAGTTTTCTTACCATCAGACTTTTTTGAAGAGTTCTTACCTTTCTCCTGCCACCTCGGTCTCTTCTTCTGTTGGTTGTTATAGAACATTTGATCATCGACAAACTCCATTTACACCTTCTCAGCACATCGAACAAGCTATTCATAACTTTTAAACTCACAAGAAGCTAATTCCCTTTGATATTTTGGCTTTAATCCTGAGTAAAAACGATTGATTTTACTATCAAGGTCTCAGATAAAATTTGGAGCATACCTTGCCAATCGAGTGAACCTTTCTTCATAGGTAGCCACTGAGTCTTTCTATTGCCTCAATTCCAACATTTTCTTTTCAATCCTAAGTCAAACAGCCTTAGAAAAATACTTCTCAAGAAACACACCTTTGAATTCATCCCGGTCGAGAGCATCAATCTCATCAGCGTCCCTGATATTTTTATCCATCGACCACCACTGATCTGCCTCACCCTCCAAACGGTAAATAGCAAGACTAACCTTTTGATTGTCTGAACACCCCATGACATCGAAAATCTTCTTCAGATGATCCTCTAAATGATGGGGGATGTTTCCTCATGAAATGTTCCACCACTGACATGTTCCTCTGCGGTTGGTCTGTCTGATCTCATGCATGGATACCACCACCATTTATAGCCTGAGTCAACTGCGCCATTACTGCAACAAACTGTTCAGTTCCAATTCCGTCCATCTCAGGATGCTGATTCAGAAGGTTATTTCCTTCCGTATGCCTTCCTAGCACTGCTTCCCTGTTTCCTCTATGGAAAACCATTCTGAAAAAACATGTCTTAGATGAAGCAACATGGTAATCTTCAAATGTTATATCACTTCAATTTGAAAATAAAAAAATATTTTTTGGATAATCATTTAATAGAATTCTAACTCCTAAAGTTATCTAAACCGACCTCTAATACCAACTATAAGGCCCCAACCTTAAAACTTCCTTAATCTTGAGTTATCACAAGATTACACGTTGAGGATCTTTTCAGGTTTAGAGTTTTAGAGAATTAGATCATAAAACTTTCATTACATTCCACATATAAACAAAGTGGTTACATAAAGATAGTATTCTTCATTCCCATCAATGGAAACATATTTAAAACAAAACATTGATTATTTCTTGACACTTCCTTGACACTATCATCATATCATGTACCTTTCCCTTTACCTGTGAAAAACATTTCAAAAAAACTTTGGATGAGCATAAAAAGCTCAGTAAGGGATATAAAAATATGGAAAGGAAACATGGGTACATATATACATAAGAATGGAATGAAACTTTACCCATAAAACATATGAACTTTAACATACCTCATCAAATCATGAATAAATCATAGAAATCATAAGACATAAAGGTAACTTGAGACATTCATAACATTCTTACGTAGGGAGTAACCCTCTTGGTTACGTTTGGAATACCCATCACAGTATATTCCCTAAATCTCTTCGGAGAAACCTTAACGTTTCACTCCTTTGCGTTACCCAATGCATTGGAGAGCTATATCGGGCTCACCCGCCCTTAGTTTATCATGGAACCACCCGTCTTCATAATAATGCCCAAGAACCTCAACATAATCATATCACATAAAACATGCATAAAGGAAACATAACATTCCCACCTTTCAATCACAAGATATCAATACAACACATCGATATATATAAACATTATGAAAACCATTTTCGATACCAAAATAAAAGAAAATTAAAACATGGTATTTATTTTTCTTTTAAAAAGAAGGTATGTCTTGTAGAGGAAGCTGAAACTCAAATAACGGTCACGACGACAGAGAAGTCGTTGTCGCCACATACGTACGACAAAAACATTCCCTTTTGTCGTTTAGTAAACGCTTCGTATAAAAAAAATATTCCTTTTAAATAAACGTAAAAGTCAAAGGGGTTTATACACCATATAAAAAAAAGGTTGTGTATAAAACAAAATATGCTTCAATGAAAGGAGATTGAGACGAAGTCCCATACCTCGGGTCCGACTTGACACGATCGTTCTATAATGTCCTGAATAACAAACTTGAGTTAATTTCTACTTATTTAAGAACCTTTTTCAAGTTCATTATTCCTTTTATATCACTTATTTCCATGTCAAGAACACTATGTAATTATTTAAGTTAATAACGGTCGTTTTAACGATCATTGGTACTTGAGTCAAAAATAAGCCCTTTATAATTACATGTTGTTCATGTATCCATTATATCTAGAATGGTATTCATGATTTAGATAACATATATGTCATATATATCCTATACATTCATGCATTTATAATATTACATAATCATTTAGAGGTAATAAATGAAATGCACCGTTCATGGAGACGATAAGCCGTACGTACGCATGAACGCTACTTTCATTTCTATTTCGTATTTTATAGAATGTAATCATAATGATATAAAGGTATATTATAATTCCAGTATAATATCATATATAATATCATAGTTCCATTCTTTATACGTCCCACATATGGTATTTAACGAATCAAATCACTTTGAGGGGGCGGTAGTCCGCACTTCCTTAAATGAAGATATCACGTTCACCCATAATGGAAACCATAAAGGTATTCCCAAAAAAAGAAAATACAGAAGCTTAAGGAAAACATAAACATATAACATATCATGTATAAATATAGTGACATCTTAATGTCCACCTTTGAAGGTCTTATAAGAATGTTGAACAATCATCGTTTCGGGAGGCTAAAATTCACCATCCACGGAAACCGTATGTTCTTTAACCATTTGATGTAGTTGTGTGAGAGTGTAGCTCGAATCCTTATTATAAAAACATCCTAGTATATTTAGGATACTGGAGTTGTTACAAAAGAAGTAAATAAAAAGATTTTAGGGGGTTGGAGAAGCCAAATAAAACAAATGAACATGAGAGAAAGAATTACCTTTAAAAGTGTAACTCATTTTGATTTGAGCCTAAAGGCTTCCTTTGAAAGGATTCTGCCCAAACGGATTCCTATAGGATGAGTATAGGGATGTGGAGAGAGTAAATGGTCAGGGGATGGCTGAGCCAAAGGCTTGAGGAGTGTGTGAAATGAGGTAGAGGTGGGGGCCTTTTATAAGAGGAGAGGAGGGGCACTTTTGGAAATCAAGAAACTATTATTTTATTTTCAAAAGTGTTTCGAATTTCTAAGGTCCCACATTGATATATTTATAAGATAAGATGATAAGTCTTCTATATATTCCCATACAATCGTTTTTGGACAAGTGTAGGTCTTAGATTTTATATTATCATTTCATTTTATTTAAACTGTTCATTAATGAGGCCATCGTTGCATCATCATGATGTCATAAGTAAATGAATTTATTTAATGTCTCAAAATTATAAAGAAAAATACTATGATGTAGGAAATCGTTTTATCTTTCTAATGAATATTTATAGTCAAAAATATGACTTGTATAACCCCATATAAAAATTGTTTTAGTAACATAACTCATGTTTGTGTCATTTTTACTTTAACATTAAATAAAAAGTTATTTATGTCATTTCCCAAGAAAAGTGGCTCCATGGAGTCCCCAAGTTGACCAATGGCTTTTATTGGTCGGCCATGACACAACCAATGAGGGTAGGACATGTGTCATGCTCATCTTATTTTATTAAAGCATTATTTTTACCTTAAACTACACTAATTACCACTAATCGCGATTAAAAACTTAATAAGTTACTATTTACCAAAAAAAATATTTTTATCTCATTGAACCACATTTTACTTCTTAATGACAACCATGTATGTCGGATTTTTGAAATTCAAAACACAATGATGGCAAAATTTCATTTAAACGGAAAATCAGTTTTTATAAGTACCACTTAGTTGTTTTACTATTCATCAAAAATTGAAGTTTTTCAGAAAATTTCCAAAAATTCACTCTAAAATATATTCGATATTCCGAATTCAAAAATGAAGTCTATTTTAAAAAATTCAAAACATTTAAGTCACATTAATTAATTTCATAATTAATTCCCGCTGTCAGAGCAAATAGCGTGTTTTTATAAAACAATAAGTATCAAAAGATTGACACCAGTTTAAGTCTAATTTCAAAGTGAAATTTATTCCAATGACCACCATTGGATTAAATGGTAAAAATATATTCAGATTACACATTCAGACCAATTCAAAAGATAATATAATCATATAAATAAATTAGATTAAGAAGCAGTTTTGATGTAAAATGTAGTATTTTTCACTATTCATTAAAAAATGAACATTGTCCGAAAAATACCAAAAATTCACACAAGGTAAATTTTGATGTCCCAATCATAAAGAATAAGTTTTTTTGATAAACATAGTTTATAAAATTGTCAAAATATAGATTCAAAAATGTTTTTCCATCAAAAGGCAGTAAAACAATCTTTTAAAAATATTAGTGTATTCCATGCTTAAGATTGGATGTATTTTCATTTTAAGCCTCTAAAACACTATCTAATTTATTAATAGGCATAGATAAAAATATCTATTATTCATTACTTACTTGGGATGTTACAAATAGTGTTGATTATTTTGAATATTTATAGTAAGAAGTTCCTATGAGTTCAAACTAATGACTTATTAGCTCGTCTATACATCAAACAAGACTCAAAAAATCATTTGCTTACTTATAATATTAAATACCATAAACTACTATATTTCACTTTTCACCAAATATTCAACTATTTCAGAAAAATCCCATAAAATAAACCAATCCATTTTTTGATGTTCATATTTAAAAATTGGACTAAAATTCATGGAAATAATTTTATTAATATGAAAAATTTAATTTCTAATTAAAGTCATTATTTATAAAAAATAATGATGTTAATATTATAACCAATTTTATAACACATTGAAAAATTAATTAAACTCTCCTAATATTGTTTGATAATTATAATAAAAAATATATATTAATTTATGAATCTATTTTATGAAAATAATTTTTTCTTTAAAATATAAATATATTATGTATACAATTTTAAATAAACATTTACGTTCCAAAAAAATTACCAACACATAATTTATCATTTTTAAAATATTTATTTACTTATTACATGATACAAGTATACCATATTTTAATTTATGAGAAATTGAAATTTTATTTAATATATCATAGCTGAGGTTATTATTATAATGGACTAATTTCTATTCCTAATGGTCACATTACTATCTGAATCGTCTTGTCAAAATAATAATATTTTAATATTATATCACATTTTTTTTATTCATAGTTTTGAAAGAGACATATAATATTGAATATATGGAATTTATTTAAAAAGATACATACCATAAAATCTTGGGGTTTTATATTTTTCCCTCTTATGAAAATTTCAACCACATAGTTTTTCCTGTATATTACCTTCTAAATAGATGAGGGTGCTTCTTCCTCATAACACCCTCATTTTTAAACACTACTTCTTCCATTTTTTTGATTCTCCAAATAACTTTTACTAGAGAGTCATCTAATTTTTCAATAAATTCTATCCAGTGTCAAGAATCATGAAAGGCTCTTTAAATTATTAAAAATAATGTTTGAGTTACATTTCTTCATAGGATAATACTTGTTTCTGGTGTGGAATGTACTTATTTAGTAATTATATAAGGAAAAAACATGAACATTGGAGATATTTGTGTAATTGATAATCATTAAGATGCAAATACAATTATTTCTATAATTTCAAATGTTTTTATGTACCTATGATTCAATTTCCCTTTCTTACTGAACCTTATGACACCCTTCTACGTAGATACTTTTAAAAAGACATGATCTACCCCTTGAAATTTCAAATAATTTATCTGATTCTCATCAGAACTCATTTTCCTACATTTATATTGTATAATAAGAACCTAAATAGCCGTTACCTTTATTTTTATCTCCTTAATAAGTTATGGGCCTATAAATTTCCTCTCACAAACTTCATGCCAACAATTTGGAGTATAGAATATCTTTCCATATAATGCTTCATATGGCGCCATTTGAATACATGAATGGAATCAATTATTGTAGGAAAAAACTACCATAGGTAAATACTAATCCCACATACCTTGAAAGTCAAGTGAGAATGGACATAACTTGTCTTCCAATGTTTGAGTAGTCCTTTCAGAATGTCTTTCAGTTTTTGGATGGTAATAAGTACTTAAATGAAGCTCAGTATCCAATGCCTTTTTAAGACTCTTCCATAATAATGATTTAATAAATAGGATCTCGATCATATATAATTGATATAGGTGATCCATGAATTCTTAAATATTCATTATTATTGAGTCTTTTTAGGATCTCAAGTGGAAAATATATTATTATATAATAAAAATGTGATGATTTTGTAATGAAATCAATAACAACCCATATCATGTCATTCAATCTAGGGGTCATTGGTAATCCAGTGATAAATTCCATAGTAATGTAATCCCCCATCCACATATGAATAGGTTGAGGTTGCATGACTCTAGTATGATGGTGAATCTCAGCTTTCACTTGCTGAAAAACAATTTATCTTGATACATAGTTATAAATTTCTTACTTTATATTATCCCACAAAAAATGTTCCTTCAGATCTCTATAAATCGTGGAACTACCATGGTGGATAGAGAAATATGAGCTATGAGAATAATCCAAAAGTTTCCTTTATAGCTTAGGTATTTGGGGAACAGATAACCTCTTTCCAAATTAATTAATTCCATATTCATTAATGAAATCTACCAATATTTCATCCTAAATGGCATTAATTTTCTATTGAGAATTCTCATCATAGGATTGAGATATTTTTTTCTTTTTCCAATAAAAATGTTTTCACAATAATTTAAAAAAGGAGTGATGTTTCATCTTTCTTAACAAATACAATATACTTATTTACTAAATCAATTAACATATGACCATTATAAATTATCATTTGAGTTATAATTCCATCATTTTCCCAGCATAATGTGTATTCTACCTTTTTTTCCTAGGTGGTAGTGTATTGAGAAATCATAGTATTTGAGTAACTATAGCCATCATATTTTATTAATGTTGAGTTCTTTCTATGTAATGATGTGTTTCATATTCTTGTGACCTATATATATCTCACATATTACACCATAGAGATAGTTTCTTCATATCTCCAGAGAAAAGACCACAAATTCTAACTCAAGATCATGAGATGGATAATTTCTTTTCATGAATCTTCAACTTCCTTGATGCATATGTAATAAATTTATCATTTTCATAAGTACACATCCCAGTATTTTATTTGATGAATCAATGTATATCACAAAACAATCATTTCTTAATGGAAATTTCCAAATCCAATTATTGACCAATCTTCAATTAAATTATTAAAAACATTATGGACATTATTTTATCTAGATGAACATAACCGCATTTTGTGTGAGCTTCATTAATGTGTTAGCCAATCATGAAAATTTATGAACAAAAAATTGATAGCAACGTGCTAGACCAATTAAATTATATATAATGGTTATGATTGTTTGCGTTATGCATTATTGGATTTCCATTTTCATTATCGGATCAATTGAGAATTTATCCTTAGAGAAATTATGGAAATGAAAATAAATTTACTAAAGTGAGAATTCACATTTCATAAATTTACCACATAACTCTTACCTTATAAGACTACCACGAATGATCTAAATGTGATTCCCATGACCTTCATCATTTTTTGAATATACCATAATACAATCAATAAACGCTACAAAAAAATAGTAAAGATTTGACTTTAATAGTATGTTCATTAGATCCATGAAAACTATGTGCGAATTAGTCAATCGAAATGTGGTTACTGTAAACTCGTAATGTTCTTAACTCGTCCAGAAAGTTGTCTTCAAAATATTTTCATCATTTAATTGTAATTTATAATACCCATAATGAATTTCAATATTTGAAAAGTATTTATATATCTGAATTTATTCCAATAAATTATCAACGTTAGGGAGATTATACTTGTTCTTTATGATAATATCATTGATTTATCTATAGTCAATACACAACATTTTGGATCCATATTTCAACTTAACAAATGAATAGGGGCTCCCCATAATGAAACAATATGGAGAATCAATCCCTTATTACTCAACTCCTCTAACTGTTTATTCAACTTCATTAATTCCATTGAGGCTATTATATGTGGAGTATTTGATATTGATTTTTTATCAGGTATTAAATAGATGGTATACTCAACTTTATTCTCTATGGTTTTCTAGGTAATTCCTCAGGAAATACATCTATATATTCCAATATAATATATAAATAACCAATTTGAATATTACATTCCTCAACCCTCGATTTGTTTCCTCTTTCTCCCCAAAAATTTTATTCCGTACATCTACTATGGAAGGATCAAGATAATAATTGGATGAGATGTTTCTACTATAAAGAAACCGAATTATACATCTTACTCAAAAAACATTATTTCCTTTTTATTGCAATAAATTTGAAGATATTATTTTTAAATCTAATCCATAACTATGATTATATCAATGTAATCCATAGGTATAATGATATGGTCTGAAAATAAAACATGTTTATGTGTTATGATAGGGAAATCCTAACACATCTTTGTAGAAATGAGACTTCCCTTAAGAGTTTTGACTGACAACTCCCTTATTAAAACAAAATGGAAACATTTAATTTTCATGGAAAACATGGTAGATATAAAATAGTGCGATGATATATAATTAAATAATCCATTGGATAAATTTGATGATAGGATTAATGTTCCAACCACCACATCCTTGGTTACTTCTAACTCAGCAGTAGTGATTGTATAAGCCTAGCCATCACCCCTTAAACTCTTTTGTGGTACATTCCATTAATGCTTGTGAAAGTGATTTGAATAATGACTCATTTATTTACAGTTGAAGAATTTAATATTATTGATTTTCTCATTGCATTCATTAGCTCGATAACCATTTTACACACAAGTATAACCAACTCCCATGTCATTCATGAATTTCCTAGAATGATTCTTCCCTTAATTTTCACATAATAGTAATTTTTTCATTCCACACTTCTTCTTTGATTCATTAATTTTTTCAGGATTATTAGAAGACAAATTTTTCTATTTATTTCCATTGAACATATAGTGTCTATAAAATTACATCATCATTTTTATAACACTTAATTATATTTTATAATATAATAAAAATTTATTTCAATCTAGTTCCCATCAAATACATGGATTAAGACCAAAAAATAAATTATCGATCTAGTTTAATGAATAACATTTGTAATCTACATGATAATTAGATTGTATTTTGAAGGTATCCTCATAATACACCATAATATCTTCTTCCATTTTATTTATTTTGTGTAATTTTATCTTAATTTCAGTTCTTTGATCATGAGGGAAATATTTTTCGAAGAATGATTCTTTAAAATATTTCTATTTCATGTCTTCTATTCCATCTTCCCTCTTAATATTCTTGATCAAAAACCACCATTGATATGTAGCTCAATTCAATTAACATACCACTAGTACTAACTTTTCCCATTCACCACATCCCAATTCCAAGAACAAAAACTTGATCAAATTCTCATCTACCTCTATATTAGTGGACCCACTAAAATATAGGGGCTTCTACCACATGAAATGATTCAACATAGTTGTTGTATGGTTATTCATCATAACATGAGTATGCTATACTAATATGTTCATGATTTTCATACATCCAATTCCAACTATGTAGAATTTATTAGTACGGAATTCCATAAATTTCCCACAAGTATTTACTCCACTTCATTCATTGAGAACCATCACTAAATAAAGACATAGAAAATGAGTTACCTCATAATCATCCTGAGAATTGAGGAAAAAATTTATTATAATGAATTATTATAATTCTCATCTTTATTTAACATCTAGTTACCAAGGTTTCTATTAAACATGATATGATACCAAAAATTAAGACCCTGACCAAATTATCCTAGATTTGGTTCCTTACATACAACAATGTCATAGATATAGTATATTACATCACCAAGGATTGATCAATTTAGTATTCTTTAAGAACTAGAAACACAAATTGTTCCCCTATTATAGTGGTAATTAAAAATACAACCTAAAAAATGAAAATAAACTTCTTATTAGATGACACATTTATGGAACATGAACCACTACCATCAAGACCTTTCCTAAGATATTTTAATTCTATTGTTAGAAACCTATCTGATTCTCCATGGAAAGAAGCACGAAGGGTTTTTCACCAATTATTTTGTCTCATGAATAGATTCAATGCATCGATGGGCTATATAATGTAGGTCCCCACCTATAACTAAAATTCCAAATCATTATTCATACATATATTTAATTCATGAAAAATATGACCAATCCAAATATTTGTATTGAGTAGTGGATAAAGATTTATCAATATTTCTCTAGTAAAAATAACATTCAATGAAAATATCATCTTTAAATATGGTACACGACATAGAAAATAATCATTTCTATGATACCAGAAATTTGATAATTTAAGGGGAACATCAATGATTTATTATCATAAATAAATAGGTCAGTATATACACTTTGGAAATTAAAATAGGTGCATATCAAATGAATGGATTATGTCTGTTCACTAAAAATCCACATAAAAAATGTTGAAATAAAATATAATATAATGAAATTTCATTTTGTACATTACCATATCATGGCATAGTCAACAAAATATAAGTTTATCTCCATGAATAAAAATTGAGTTAGAAATATCTTACCACTTTGTAATCAGTTGAATCATATGCTCCATTAATGTAATGATTATAAAATGAAACATTGAATCACATGAAGGTAAAAATATTCATGATATGATATATTAAATGGTATTATGTACAACACATGATGTAAATAAGTATTTAATAAGGATTATATCTCACCGAATTAAATGTGAAATGATAATAACCTTACTATATGTCTGAAAGCGTTCTGAACATGTAATTAAGGTCCCAGATAATCAAATTAGATTCATTAATTACATAATTCATAAACTCTTAAAAACATATTAGACTTATTATAATTTAGTCAAGTTCAAACTTTTACATTAAGATGAATTATAATATTAAATTTTATTATTTTTGGAGTGTTCATTTCATGGTTTTATGGTTGATTCTATTGTCTATATTTATGGCAGTTCTATTCAAATGGAAGAAAAAACACAGAAATGAAATTATTTAGTTTTAATGAGCATAAACATGTTTAAATTTTACCATATGTCATTTTATTATATGGTATGAGTATTCTTCATTATTTAAAATTTTGATGAAAATGTTTTAATTTATTTTGGTGCTTTTTACAACCATCACAAACTTGTGTCATTTTATAATTAAATATTATGTATATATATTAGTTATAGAAAATAAAAAAGTTTTAATCTACATATAATAATCTTATTTATCCACTATAGTGGTTTTACGACCATATTTTAAGTCATTAATGGAAAATTAAAACTCATCGTCCATGAAGGCGGTGAATCAGCTCATTAGAGATAATGTTTTCATTTTTAGAATAAAAGGATGAGGGAAGATATTTTATGATGGATATTAATTTATCACAATAAAATTAAATTACATATATTATACTTCAGTTATCATGAAATTTGGAGTAAGTTTAGGTGATGGGGGAATAAGAAAACTAATGAAAATAAAAGAGAGAGGAGGAATTTACCTATTAAATATTTTCTCCAAGAGAACATCCTTAATACAGTTGGATTTGGTCTTTTGGTAGGAAAAGAATTTTTAGGGAGTGGTTAAGAGTATTAGGAAAGGGATTGGGTATAATTTAGGCAATATTAAATGAATATACTGTTTTTGGATAACAGTTGGTAATTATAGGGGAGGAGATGAGTGTTTTTTGATTATTTTATGCTATAGTTTATTATTTTAGATGAAGACTATAAATATTGATGATTATTATGACTATGTATAGTAAATAGGGAATGTGAGGAAAAAATATTATGTTATTACCTCATCCATACATCATCCATCACTAAAAAATTCATATATTTTCATAGAATGTTAAATACCGTAAATTATAGTATTTTAGTATTCACAAAATATCAATTATTTCAGAAAAATCCAAAAAATTCACCCTTACCATTTTCGAAATGACCATTTAAAAAATGGAATCAATTTCATGAATTTTTTTTATAAATGTGAGAAATTTAATTTCTAATAGAAATCATCAATTTTTCTTAAAAATATAGATTTTAATATTATAAACATTATTATGATACATTAAACAATTAATTGTGGTATCATAAAATTATCTTATATTTATAACAAAAAAAATATTAATTTATTATATATTTTATGAAAATAAATTTTATTTTAAATAATATATTTATTATAAAATTTTAAATTAATATTTATGTTTCACTAACATTACCAATACAAAATTTGTCATTTTTAAACAATTTATTAATCTATTCCATGATATAAATATATCATATTTTAATTTATGAGATACCTAAATTCTATTTATAATTTCATATTTGAGGTTATTATTATTATGGAAAAAATTATTATTCCTAATTTTCACATTTAAATTCCAATGGAATGTTAAGAATATAATATTTTCATTGTATATCATGGTTCATTTCTGATTGGTGTTGCATGCAACATAAACTATCGAATAAATTGAATTTATTTAGGAAGATACATACCATAAAAGCATTGGGTGTTATAAGGATAATGATAATGAATATATGTTATATTTATAACCTAACGATAACTATTCAAAAATAATATCAAATATAACTTCTTACCTTCTAATACATTATAAAAAATAGCGTCATTTGTGCATATGTGTGGACTACCGCCTCTATGTAGAATTGTGAAATACTTTTCATTTTATTTTTACGTGGATGGTAATAGTGATGAATATGATTAATATTAATTACATATATATATAATAATCATTATATAATTGATATTTAACATTTATTTTCATTTCATGCCACCCGTCGAGAAAAATTTAAACAACATTATTTTATACGTATGACTTACCGTCTCTAGGAATAGTCCAATCAATTTTATATCTCCAACTTTTATAGATTAATATAATTATATATATAATGAATATATATTATATTTAAACTATGGTAAACATTATGGTGGTGTTATAACCATGATAAATCAAAAATAACTGAAATTACTAAACCCAAATATACACGAAAAATGAAACAATTATCACCAAAAACCGTGATTTTAACCAGAAAATGCTAATAAACAGGTGATAAAACACTATAATAAAATCATATATAGTATGAAATATCTATTTATGATTATATAATATATTTATAACAAATATATTGTAATTATACCCGATATTCTAATAAATATGAAGGAAATTGGACTTGAGGTAAGAGTTTTCTCATCTAACTTCTACTTTTGTGAGACATATGCCATATTCACCTCTTATTCCATTATGTGGTGTATAAAATAGACATTTTGATATGTTATATCATTAATATATTTATATTAATGGTATTTAATGTTTCTTTTTATGTTAGTTATTTCACTGTGTTTATGAATCCAAATCTACCAAAGTAGTGATGGTTTATTTAACAATCTCTACATTATTTGGGATTTTTATATTTAAATATCCACCAGAAGAATTATTTTTTATTTCTATATTAAAACCAAAATATTTTCAACTCCTATAGTTATTTATTATATTTTAATGAATTATTACCTTTTTCCTACTCTTTGGTACTTAAAAATATTGAGAAAATGTTTTTAAGAAAGGACATAATTAGTTATTTTTTCGGCCGAAAATATTTTTCTTCCACAACCATGTTTTAAAAAAAATCCAGAAACGTTTCTAAGATTATACCAATGAATAATTTAACTCAGTTTTATGAATTATTTAGTATGTATGATTTTTTTGAAAGGAATCTTCGTGTCATTTTCCAAACAATGACCGTTTGGATTTTAAAGAAGATGTGAAAGGAACCATTGTTTTAATTGGTACAAAATGACCATAATTTTTCATCATCATGACCAATCAATGTTTTAATGGTTATTTTGAAAATTTTGAAAGGTTATTTTTAAAGATAAATATTTTTAAAATATTTCATGGGCATATTTTTTAAAAAAATATTTTCAAAGTGAGAAGGTTATTTTACTCAATAATGTTTGCAATGAGATTTTTACAGTATTTATATTTTTAAACAACATAAAACATTTATTATAATTAATATACACTGTGGATATATGTTATTTATATCATCCATAAAATTTATTTTAATGTTTTGTGATCAATTTTACTAAGGATGTAAAATTTTATTAACATTAACCATATTACTCTTGATTTTTTATGATTATATTTATTTCACTGAGTATATATTAACATTTAGTATATTATTATTTCAATAAAAAAGTTTAAATTGATTAAGTTTCAACGCTTCCATATGAGGAATTCATCAGACTTATTATGTAATGGGTGGGTCCTCCATATAAAAATACCCTCGATGTGTAACGCCCTGACCCTAGTTACCTAGAGTCAGTGCATTATTACATAACATTGGCATGATCACGAGAAAGATCAAGTCTCGAAAGACCGATTAGTTTAGTAGCCTTGGAATAACTAGATACATCCATAAATTTTTACATTACATCACAAAAAAAACATCTTGTCTTCATATCCCCTCATACTATCCCTACAGGTCATTCATAATTTACTTCTTCATAATCCTGGGAAAAATAAAACATTGAAATGGGTGAGCTCAGATGCTTAGTAAGGATAACATTATAGCAGAAGCTTTCATAAATAAGCACACACACTTAAGGCAGTTTATAACTAAAACAAAAGCCTTTTAAACTTGAACTTCAGCATAAAATGGCAAAAATAAAATAAAATAATGCCATTTACTTACTCCCATGGATATTCTACTAGTCAAACAATCCCATGAATTATCAATAACCACTTTCATAATGATGGAATGCATAATGCCATACTATCATAACCACATAGCCAAGGCTTCGTGCCAAGACTACAAATAAGATTTTGCCAAGGCCTTGTGCTAAGACACTAGTTTGTCTCATGAGACCTACCGATGCATCGAGGAGCTATAGCGGGGTCCACCCGTCACTTATTAAGTCCAATGCATTCCTCATATGAATAGGTTTAAACATAACATAAACATTCGTATTAAAACTAGCATACGAAATGTCAATACTTAACCACAAACCATGAATGGTATAAAAATAGCACATCCACAGTCAAACATAACTCATTCGATACAATATGGAAGATTGTATTGTATCAAATTAACCTCAATCAAGAATAATGAAGGATGTTGACATATATGAAAATAATCATCAAAACCATTTGAGAGAAATATCCCCCTTTTTCTTGATATTATTTAAAAGTCACACTATTTGTCAAGAAGCTATTTAAAAATAGATTTTTGAATCAAAGTGTCCCATACCACTTTTAAACTTTTTTTAAAAGGAGTTTTAATTTCTAAACTTTAATGTCCATATAAATAAATCCTTAAAACCATTTTTAAAACATGGACATTAATGAGAAATATTTAAATGAATAAGTCTTTAAAACATTTAAAAATGGTATTTTAGTTAGAGATTCCAACCAAAAGAGAGACACTTGAATACAAATAATTTGAGGTAATCAAAACTTTGTAATATCATGAGAATAAAGGGATTCATGATATACTATGTCAAAGTACATTATATACACCACATAAAAGTGATTTGGGGTATAACAACAAAGAAGTCTCAATGGAATGTAAATTGAGATGAATTCTCTTATAAAGACCATATCCTTAGGTTAAGTATAAATCAATGACATAATTATGTGTGAAAAATATAAATACACTAAATATGATTGGATAATAAGTTAAAAACAATCAAAGGAAATTCACACATAATCTTGTAAAAAAACAACACCAATGAATTGGATGTTTAACTCAACAAATGGAGAATGAGTTAAAATTACTCTTATCAAATTCATATCGATGACATGAGAAATTTTCAATGGAGTGATTATGTGTATCAAAATTATATCCACAGAAAGGGGAGTGGAGTTTGTGACATAATCAAATGAATAGTGATTCCACACATAATCTTGGAGTAATATAATCAATGAAATATGCGTAAAGCCGAATGAGTGGAAATTGAAATCTCAAATTCCCTTATCGATTTGGTAACTTATGAAACATGCACCCATGAAAGAAGTATCATACCATGATGATGTAAATATCCATAAATAAAAGTATATTACACAATGAATACGATCATGGCCAGTACATATACACCACATGCAATAATTAAGTGGTAATCAATGGAATTCTCACGAAATTAAAAGTGAGATAAGAAACCCCTTACCACGTTAATCAACTGAGTCGTATGGACAAAAGTTAATAACCACCAAATGATTTCCAGAATAAAATTAATATAAAGAGAATCGTGATAATATATATCAAATGGCAGTACACAATACACCACTTTCAATAATTTAGTGGCGAACAATGGAAATCTCACGGAATTGAAAGTGAGATAAGAAAATCCCTTACTTTGTACTTTTTCCTTGGTCAACGGTAGGTTTACCTCCTGTATAATGGTGAAATAATTGTTATTGAATTATACAAGAATCATTTACTTTAATATGATACCATATATGATCTTTTAACATTTATTTGTTAATAATATCTTAGAATTATTGTCATTTCGGGTGTTAACGGGTTCATTTTACTTTATATTCTTTGTTATGTGAGCAATATTTATTAATGATATGTATATTATTAATATCCAGAATTATATCAAGTCCTTAGATACTATTTCTAAATCATCAAATTATAATTATACTTGAATGGATAATATGGAGAATGAATCTCATCGCGTTCTTGGAGACGGTAGTCCGTACATACGCACGAGCGACAATATCATTCTTTTGATATTAAAATAATATATAATTGGATGTTATATCATATATACAAAATCATTATCATGTTATATTTATTATTTACATGAGTTACACATCATTATTATACCCATCCAAATAATAATATATTGAATAACAATTACACCACGACGTGGAGACGGTAAGCTGTACGTACACACGTATGGTGACATGTTATTCAAAGGATGGATAGAATACTGAATATGGTTGTACCATATTTATAATAACATCACAGTATATATATGATACTGAATTTATTAATTTATAATGGTAATAACAAAGAAAGAGGATGTGGAAGAAGAAAGGAACTTGAAAAGGGGTGGTGAAAACATTACCTCTTCTTCGGGTTCTTCCTTTTGATTTGATCAAAAGGGATCCATAGGTTGGCTTTCTGATCAAAATAAGGCCTTTAGGTTGTATTGAGGGAAGTTGAGATAGTATTTGGGCAGGGGTTGGCCGAACCAAAGGGCTTTGATGGTGTGAAGAAATGAGAAGGAGGAGTGCCCTTTTATAAGAGGGGTGAGGGGCACCTTTGGAAAAGCTAGAAATATTAACTTATAATAAATTCATATTCGGTTTATAATGGCTCCAAAGTTTATTATTTAAATGTTAAGGTGGGGATGGGTCGAAAAAAACTCAACAAATAGAATTTAGACAGGTTTGGGTCATTATATTAACCTTATTATTAAGTATTAACTCTTAGTTAATTAGTTTCACTTTTACAATGTCTCTTTGTATTTTTATATTATATGGTTAATAAACATACTATATGCATCAAATAAACCCCCAAGTGGTCCATTAATGTTGAAAATATTATGATATAAGTCTCTTGGCTGAACCTTAGATTTTTAGAAATTTAATATCAATTAATAATATAATATTTGTTTTAAGAACTCTTTTATGTCAATTTTGACACTATTCAATAGTTGATTTTTGTGAAACTCATAACAGATTGATTACTTTAAACAAAGTCAATTAAATCAATCCTAATACGTCATATTATCCTATAATATTATTTTAATTCCTTAAAAGTTTCATATTATATTTATTTGGGTATTTATAATATCAATTATTGTAATTTTTCACTATTAAACTAATTAATTCATCATCATTGTGCCATAAATAAATTAAATTATTTAATGTCTAAAAATTATAAATAAATGATAATTATGTAGGAAGTATTTTTATCTTTCTAATAAATATTTATAATCTAAAATACAACATATATTACCCTCTTTAACAATTGTTTTGTTAAAAGATATATGCTTGTGTCATTTTTGTATTTATTTTAACTTAATTAAAATAAAGTGTCATTATCACTTACAAGTGGATCCATGGGGTACCAAAATCGACCCAAAGATTCCCATGGTCAACAATG
This sequence comes from Viscum album, assembly GCA_963277665.1. Lineage (NCBI taxonomy): Eukaryota > Viridiplantae > Streptophyta > Magnoliopsida > Santalales > Viscaceae > Viscum > Viscum album. Next base: position 165,086,267 of record OY728167.1, read on the forward strand.
TATAAACCAATAGGGTTAAGACACGTTTTAGGGTAATTTAGTATTATTATAATATTATTTTTTAACCCTTGTTTACCGGATTTACCCTTTAACCATGGTAAATAAAATATTTACCGGAGTAATTATCCAAAATGTTTAAAAATAAAAGTTACCTATTTACACAATTTGAACATGCTGATTCCAAATATGGAATCCATTTTTCCAAATTCAAAACACAGAAGTGGCAGAAATTAATTTATAATTAATTCCCGTTGTTAAAACAAAAAGCATGTTTTTTAGAGATAATAACTATCAAAAGATTGTCACTTGTTTATGTCTGGTTTAAATGTGAAATTTTGTTCAATGACCCACATTGTATTATATGGTAAAAATATATTCTAAATATACTTTAAAACCACTAAAATTAATAATTTGTCACTATTAATTATTTTGATTAAAAAAGTTGTTTTTAATTAAAATATAGTAATTTTCACTGTTCATCAAAATATGAAAGTTATCCGAAAAGTACCAAAATTTCACCCTAGGCTAATTTCGATATTCAGAATCCAAAAATGAAGTCCATTTTGAGAGATAGAATTTATAAAATTTCAAAAATTAGGTATTACTATTCATAACGGCTAGTTTGATTGGTTATGGTGTGTTAAAATCTCGAAGTTGCGTACAATGCACGCCATTGCATTATTCAAAAAGATACATACCAAGGAAGCTTGGGGTGTTACATTATCCCCTCCTACAATAAATTGCGTCCTCGAAATTTTTTTAAAATTTTTCTTGGGGATATAATGGAAAGTCCCACATTGGAAAAAGAGTCAATAAAACTATTACTTTAAAAGTAAGAAAGAGAGGTATAAGGGTCATCCAAGATAACCCATACTAGGATTCCATGTAGGAAAACATGGATATGGATGATAAACTAAGTGTCAAGTTCTGATGGAGAGGGATAGAAATCATGATCAGGAGAAAGTTAACAATAAGAAAACCACAAACTTGTGTTGGGACAAACGACCATTAGTCTTCTAGTAGGAAAGTAATCTGACAACATTTTTTTAAGTTACATTACATAAGGACGAGGAATTCATTTATGATATTGACTAAGAACATTATGAGATATACTTACATTTTAAGTAGAGTTTCATTCTTTAATAAATTTCCACCACTAACTCAATTTTTTTAAACAATGAGTATTCAAGAAGACTTGGTCACACTGGAAGAGCTAGAATAAACTTCTATAGAATCACATGATCCATGCAGGATAAACTATATATTTACATTGTCTTTGAAGATTAATCAAAACCAAAATGGTTAGTGAATGATCTAATGATACCCCAAAAGGATCTTCCTTGAGATAAATATGCACTAATCTTAATTTCTAAATTTAAACCAACAATACCCCAAGTAAAATAAATACCATTCAATAATCAATTGTCCTTAAAATCCATCAATATAATCCAAACTAATATTGAAACCCAAAACATAGAGTAATTTGATTATGTAGTCTCCCATGTTAAATTGTATCTCCAAATGACATCAAATACTCTTAAAGCACATACTTAAAAGTAATTAACATCATCACATATTCTCTGTTATAGGTTAATCATTTCCATAAATAACCCAAATCACTATAAATCCACAATAAAAACGTAGATAAAAATCCACCATTACTCTACAAATGAAACCCCGTTGTATTCTATTTTCCTTGGGAATATAGTGTTCCCAACAAAGCGAACATCTTCCAAAATAACATTTATCACTTAATCACCAAATCATTTTCCTATACCAAGGGTATTCATTTGATAAGACATAAGAACCCAAATCATCTTATTATTGATCAATAAAATCATTTAACAAAAAAATAGTCACACTAACCAGGGACTTCATGTAGTCCAGTGGTAGGCGATAAATCCCAATGGCACTTTGGTTGTGGGTTCGATTCCCACAGCTTTTTCCGACGCGACGGGTTGTCACACGGTCTACGTTTTGTCCATTTTCAAAAACTATATTTTATAATATTACCAAAATGAGATAAATTCCTCAAAATAACATAATTTAACAAAAAATGTTATATCATACCTTGAATTTTCATCCCAAATTATAATAACTTATAATTTTCTCAAACCCCAATGATCATATAAAACCAAATGGTTATTTATACCTATATCCACAAGAGAAGAGACAATTCTTCCTCAAATATCATTCTCACATGGAAAACTGCGGGGTTACAAGTACAAGAGAAAATTATTCCAAAGTAAACCCATCAACAAGGAGTGCTAATACTTTTTAAATTTTTCTCCAACCATTTATTTCAACATAGCTTCTTCTTTGACCAAGAAAATATCCTATAGAATAGGACATTCACTCGGGTAATGGCCAGGTCCCCTACATTTACGGCAAATGACTGTAAATGGACTATTGGGACCATTTTTATCTTCTTCCATAGTACTCTTCATTTTTCTTCGGCAATTATTCACTTTATGTCCATCCTTCCCGCACGTAAAACATTTCGTTGTCCCATTGAGACACTTTCCTGGATGTCTCTTTCCACATTTCCTGCATGATGAAAATTTAGGGTTTTTTTCTCCATGGTCTCCATTGGTGGAGCTCTTATCATTTATCACCTTTCTCTTCCTTGTTGAGTCTGGGATTTGGTTAATATATATGTTGTTGATCATATTTTTGGAAAACTAATTTGGCATAAAGACGATATCTTTTACACCTATCAACATTCCATTTTGTTGCTCATTTCCACCATCATTCCCACCTTGTACATCATTCTCAAAGTCACTATGACTTCCTTGGAATCCAGCCATTGACTAAAACCAGAAAGCATTGTGTGAGTAACAGTAGTCGTAAAATCATTTAGAGATTAAAATGTCACCATATTCTCAATTTGAAACACATTAGGATTAACCAAGGTCATTTACTCTCATATTATATATATATTACTTAAATCAGTTTGTAAAGAAAATGTAAATTATCCTAAGCATATCCCCCGGGAGTGTCATAACCAAGAGTGCAGCAAGGCCCGTTGTCGTGCACCAGTTCCCGTTCGAGTCTAGCTCAAAGCGGTGTTTTCGGGTTTTACCACTATGTACATCTGTGCCAGAGCCGCCTCTACCTGCTCGTATCCAGACAGGGATGTATTGCTCGGAAAACTCAAAAAATCTCTACAATACCAAAATTCTAGGAAGTTCTTTTATACTAATCCTCAAAGTTCATCTTAGGTCTACGTGCTCTAATCAGAGTTTATCTAAATCTAGCTTCCAAGGTTTGTACTAAACTTCCTCTGATACCAACTGTAACGCCCCGACCCTAGTTACCTAGAGTCGCTGCATTATTACATAACATTGGCATGATCACGAGAAAGATTAAGTCTCGAAAGACTGATTAGTTTAGTAGCCTTTGAATAACTAGATACATCCAAAAAAATTTACAATACATCATAAAAAAACATCTTGTCTTCATATCCCCTCATACTATCCCTGCAGGTCATTCATAAATTACTTATTCATAATCCTGGGAAAAATAAAACATTGAAAGGGGTGAGCTCAGATGCTCAGTAAGGATAACATTATAGCAAAAGCTTTCATAAATAAGCATACACACTTAAGGCAGTTTATAACTAAAACAAAAGCCTTTTAAACTTGAACGTCAGCATAAAATTGCAAAGATTAAATAAAATAATGCCATTTACTAACTCACATGGATATTCTACTAGTCGAACAATCCCATGCATTATCAATAACCACTTTTATAATGATGGAATGCATAATGCCAGACTATCATAACCACATAGCCAAGGCTTCGTGCCAAGACTACAAATAAGACTTTGCCAAGGCCTTGTGCCAAGACACTAGTTTGTCTCATGAGACCTACCGATGCATCGAGGAGCTATAGCGGGCTCCACCCGTTACTTATTAAGTCCAATGCATTCCTCATATGAACAGGTTTAAACATAACATAAACATTTGTATTAAAACTAGCATACGAAATGTCAATACTTTAACCACAAACCATGAATGGTATAAAAATAGCACATCCACAGTCAAACATAACTCATTCGATACAATATGGAAGATTGTATTGTATCAAATTAACCTCAATCAAGAATAATGAAGGATGTTGACATATAAGAAAATAATCATCAGAACCATTTGAGAGAAATATCCCCCTTTTTCTTGAAATCATTTAAAAGTCAAACTATTTGTCAAGAAGCCATTTAAAAATAGATTTTTGAATCAAAGTGTCCCATAACACTTTGAATTTTTTTTTAAAAGGAGTTTTAATTTCTAAACTTTAATTTCCATATAAATAAATCCTTAAAACCATTTCTAAAACATGGACATTAATGAGAAATATTTAAATGAATAAGTCTTTAAAACATTTAAAAATGGTATTTTAGTAAGAGATTCTAACCAAAAGAGAGACACTTGAATAAAAATAATTTTAGGTAATCAAAACATTGTAATATCATGAGAATAAAGGGATTCATGATATACTATGTCAATGTACATTATATACACCACATAAAAGTGATTTGGTGTATAACAACAAAGAAGTCTCAATGGAATGTAAATTGAGATGAATTCTCTTATAAAGACCATATCCTTAGGTTAAGGATAAATCAATGACATAATTATGTGTGACAAATATAAATACACTAAATATGATTGGATATTTAGTGTAAAACAATCAAAGGACATTCACACATAATCTTGTAAAAAAACAACACCAATGAATTGGATGTTTAACTCAACAAATGGAGAATGAGTTAAAATTACTCTTATCAAATTCATATCGATGTCATGAGAAATTGTCAATGGAGTGATTATGTGTATCAAAAGTATATCCATAGGAAGGGGAGTGGAATTTATGACATAATCAAATGAATAGTGATTCCACACATAATCTTGGAGTAATATAATCAATGAAATATGCGTAAAGCCGAATGAGTGGAAATTGAAATCTCAAATACCCTTATCGATTTGGTAACTTATGAAACATGCACCCATGAAAGAAGTATCATACCATGATGATGTAAATATCCATAAATTAAAGTATATTACACAATGAATATGATCATGGCCAGTACACATACACCACATGCAATAATTAAGTTGTGATCAATGGAATTCTCACGGAATTAAAAGTGAGATAAGAAACCCCTTACCACATTAATCAACTGAGTCGTATGGACAAAAGTTAATAACCACAAAATTATTTCCAGAATAAAATGAATATAAAGAGAATCGTGATAATATATATCAAATGGCAGTACACAATACACCACTTTCAATAATTTAGTGGCGAACAATGGAAATCTCACGGAATTGAAAGTGAGATAAGAAAATCCCTTACTTTGTACTTTTTACTTGGTCGAAGGTAGGTTTACCACCTGTATAATGGTGAAATAATTGTTATTGAATTATAAAAGAATCATTTACTTTAATATGATATCATATATGATCTTTTAACATTGATTTGTTAATAATATCTTAGAATTATTGTCATTTCGGGTGTTAACGGGTTCATTTTACTTTATATTCTTTGTTATGTGAGCCATATTTATTAATGATATGTATATTATTAATATCCAGAATGATATCAAGTCCTTAGATACTATTTTTAAATCATCAAATTATAATTATACTTGAATGGATAAGATGGAGAATGAATCTCAACGCGTTCGTGGAGACTGTAGTCCGTACATACGCACGAGCGACAATAACATTTTTTGATATTAAAATAATATATAATTGGATGTTATATCATATATACAGAATCATTATCATGTTATATGTATTATTTACCTGAGTTACACATCATTATTATACCCATCCAAATAATAATATATTGAATAACAATTACACCACGATGTGGAGACGGTAAGCCATACGTACGCACGTATGGTGACATGTTATTCAAAGGATAGATAAAATACTGAATATGGTTGTACCAAATTTATAATAACATCACAGTATATATATGATACTGGAGTTATTATTTTATAATGGTAATAACAAAGAAAGAGGAAGTGGAAGAAGAAAGGAACTTGAAAAGGGGTGGTGACAACATTACCTCTTCTTCGGGTTCTTCCTTTTGATTTGATCAAAAGGGATCCATAGGTTGGCTTTCTGATCAAACTAAGGCCTTTAGGTTGTAGTGAGGGAAGTTGAGATAGTTTTTGGTCAGGGTTTGGCCGATCCAAAGGGCTTTGAAGGTGTGAAGAAATGAGAAGGAGGAGTTCCCTTTTATAAGAGGGGTGAAGGGCACCTTTGGAAAAGCTAGAAATATTAATTTATTATAAATTCATATTCGGTTTATAATGGCTCAAAAGTTAATTATTTAAATTTTAAGGTGGGTATGGGTCAAAAACAGCTCAACCAATAGAATTTAGATAGGTTTGGGTTATTATATTAACCTTATCTTTAAGTATTAACTCTTAGTTAATTAGTTTCACTTTTACAATGTCTCTTTGTATTTTTATATTATATGGTTAATAAACATAATATATACATACAAGAGACCCCCAAGTGGTCCATTAATGATGAACCTATCATGATATAAGTCTCTTGGCCGAACCTTAGATTTTTAAGAATTTAATATCAATTAATAATATAATATTTGTTTTAAGAACTCTTTTATGTCAATTTTGACACTATTCAATAGTTTATTTTTGTGAAACTCTTAACAGATTGATTACTTCGAAAAAAGTCCATTAAATCAATCCTAATATGTCATATTATCCTATAAAATTATTTTAATTCCTTAAAAGTTTCATATTATATTTATTTGGGTATTTATAATATCAATTATTGTAATGTTTCACTATTAAACTAATTAATTCATCATCATTGTGTCATAAATAAATTAACTTATTTAATGTCTAAAAATTATAAATAAAATATAATTATGTAGGAAGTCTTTTTATATTTCTAATGAATATTTATAATCTAAAATACAACATATATAACCCTCTTTAACAATTGTTTTGTTAAAAGATATATGCTTGTGTAATTTTTGTATTTATTTAAACTTAATTAAAATAAAGTATCATTATCACTTACAAGTGGATCCATGGGGTCCCCAAATCGTCCCCAAGATTCACATGGTCGACCATGTATCAAAAAATAGGGTTAAGACACGTTTTAGGGTAATTTAGTATTATTATAATATTATTTTTTAACCCTTGTTTACCGGATTTACCCTTTAACCATGGTAAATAAAATATTTACTGGAGTAATTATCCAAAATGTTTAAAAATAAAAGTTACCTATTTACACAATTTGAACATCCTGATTCCAAATATGGAATCCATTTTTCCAAATTCAAAACACAGAAGTGGCAGAAATTAATTTAAAATTAATTCCCGTTGTTAAAACAAAAAGCGTGTTTTTTAGATATAATAACTATCAAAAGATTGTCACTTGTTTATGCCTGGTTTAAATGTGAAATTTTGTTCAATGAACCACATTGTATTATATGGTAAAAATATATTCTAAATATACTTTAAAACCACTCAAATTCATAATTTATCACTAATAATTATTTTGATTAAAAAAGTTGTTTTTAATTAAAATTTAGTAATTTTCACTATTCATCAAAATATGAAAGTTATCCGAAAAGTACCAAAATTTCACCCTAGGCTAATTTCGATATTCCGAATCCAAAAATGAAGTCCATTTTGAGAGATAGAATTTATAAAATTTCAAAAATTAGGTATTACTATTCATAACGGCTAGTTTGATTGGTTATGGTGTGTTAAAATCTCGAAGTTGCGTACAATGCACGCCATTGCATTATTCGAAAGGATACATACCAAGGAAGCATGGGGTGTTACATGATGCATTGACACATATCATGATACAAATTAATTGGCCAAATTAAATGGGATTTTAAACATATATTTGAACTAATTTGTGAAAGGTCTTGAATGTATGTTTTAAATGTTAAAAATTATTAATTACATAATGATATTATTCATTGATGTCCATGTGATTATTCAAATTTTTAGAGTGTATGTGGAATTTTTTTAATCTTATTTGATTATGGATATAGAATTATTAGATCATTATTTATTGTTGTTATATTATACTCAAGTTATTTATCAAATGGATTTTGTTTTAGTTATTTACCATGATATATTGATTATGATTTATTTATTAATTTAATCCACTATAATCAAACCCTCAATAATAAATTTATATCACACATTTATTATGTGTTAATTTCCTTAGGATATAAGAAGGTGTTTTTTATTGATATACATATATATGGTAAGGGAAAAATTGAATTCTCAAAGAAATTTTTTTGTTATTTTATGTTTTCAAATATAATTTTAATTTCAATAATGTTTCTATTTTTCCAAGAATAATAAAATATTTGGTCCTTTAGGTTGAAATTCTTTATATATTATGCCAATGTAATAAATTAATCATACAATTTGGGAAACTAAGTTTGGGGTATTTACAATAGGTATTAGATGAACATTATAGTATCCTCGTGAACTGGATTAAAGAAAAAATATATTAGGGAACATAACACTATGATAGTCATTAAGGATATATATATAAACATCATAATGTTTTGGAAAGGATCAAATTATGTGTTTTTCCCTAGAAATACAACACTAGATGGATACTATATGCCGACGTGGGTCTATCACAGATATACCCAGGGTTAATAGCCTCAAAAAGGCATTTTGGGATTAACTCGAGCATTATAAGGTAAATTAAAATGATCCTTACTATGCACCTCGTTTATCAATCATAAGGGTTATTCTTAGTATTAGTAAAATTTTCATTACAAACCATTTTTAAGGATTCTAAAATAATTAAATGATTTAATAACTTTCTTAATGAAACCATGATTATTATTATATGATAATACATGCATAAAATTTGAAATGTATGTCAATGTTTTCACTAGTTTTGGGATTATATGTTATTTTTAATTATGTAATGATCTAATATTATATATTCCATTGTTTTTAAATTCAAACTAGTGTAATGAATGAGAAATATATAAATTGATGTAATCTAAATAGTTACTATGATCATTAATTGGATGTGACTAATCTATTCATGAAAAGTGAACCTAGCCTCCCAAAAAATATCATCAAATGAGAACATATTATCATGTGATTTCAAAATATATAATTAATTATCGTGGTATTATGTATTTTAAGTAAATAAAAATAAAAAGTGGATTCCAAAGGAAAATAATAATAAGCGGAAGAAGTGAAAAAAGTATTTTACCACATGTTATAATTATAGAAATAATAACCATGGTACATGATTGAAGGGAGGGAGATTTTTCAGCATGTTTGGAGTGAAAGGACAACATAATCATGACTTTAAGGGAAATAAACAATCTTCCTATGTGAAATTCTTCAATTGTAAGGAGATGTGGTACTATATAAATGAATCCCCTAAGTGTCAAAGGAATATATCTCAAAAGGAGATTATAGATCAAGGTTAAACTTATTTTATTAAAATAGATGAAGTGTATTGACCAATGTGATGGTATTTATATTCATGAATTATTTTATAGGAGTATTTTATCATCCATATTCTATTTATAAGAATCATAAAAGGTGGGAGGATTTAATTTCAGTAATTTTTATTTATGGATTTTAGAGTATATGTTGAAGGATACAGATAAACATGAAAAATTATTCAGGGACATATAGATGTTTTTGAAAAACACATGATTGAGTAAATATAACACATAATATGTGCTCAATGTTTAGATAATAATGATAAAAATATGTTTAATGGGTAGTGTTGGCGAAATTGAAATTGGTCAGTGATTTTACGATTTATGTTTTCCTTGCGGAAATATATTCGATAATATGAGATTTTATTTTAAAAAGCCATCATGTTTTAATTAAGGTTTTATGGTGATCAAGGTATTCACATATTATGAATGTGATATTAATATCCACTTTATATTTTTTGGGGGAATATAATGATGATTTAGTGAGCTTCCTTCTAAATTTTTGGACATTTAATTTGGTGAGACATATTTTGGACGACTGTTATGGTTGTCCATTTCTAAAATCGATTAATTTGAATTTTGAGAGTAAATATTTATTTATTAGATATTAATTTATTATAATGAAACAAAATTTATAACCTTTTTTTGTAGTAATGATTTTAGGAATTTATTGATTCTATTTTATAGATCTTATGACCCATAAAAGTTACTTCAGGAATAATTTTTTTTGTTCATTCATTTTTTGGAGTAAGATATGAAGTGGAAATTGATCGAATATCAACTAAAATATGAAATTATGCATAAAAATAGAAAGATATCATGTAAGTATATTTTCATATATTCTTAGATAGTAAAATAATTAATCGACTATATGAAGAGAATCTTGAAACAAAAATGTTGTCATAAGTCCTTCATTTATAATGAACCAACGGTATTTTAACCGTTTATAGATATATGGTTTATAGTCATTGTCCTAATCTAGATTTGCAACTTTCTTATGGGAATTATCTTAATCAATTTCAAAAATTACACACACTTTTCATATAAGTCCATATCTTCACTTCCCACCAATTTTTTCTTATTTGGATACATAAATATGTGTAATTCAAGATGAACATCTAATTCATCATTATATCTTATAAAAATAATGTTTTGTTAACCATTTTATAATATGGTTTTTTCAATAATGTTATTTTCAAATGTGAAACCCTTGACTACAAAGATAATGTTTAAATTGTGTGGGGATTAAATCCATTAATGGTGAGGAGAATGTATCACCTTGAGATTTTAATATAAGAATATAATATTTGATAGTATATACAAAAAAAACAAAAATCATAGAATTTATTTTAACAAAACGAGACATTGTGATATATTAATTCCATATCTTCGATATCTTGTAATGCACACAACACTATGTTTAAACAAAACAATATAATCTATGTAAATATTATTATTCAAACATGACCATTATAACAATGTTGTGAATTTGGATGGTATGAGTTAGAAGAATAAATTATCAATGTAATATTTTTTACCCATGTATAAAATAAATTCAATGTTTTTCTATTGGTTATATATAAAATAACTATCATTTGAAATAAAAGATAATGTTATAAAAAAATAACTTTTCTAAAAGGAAGTTTAATCTTGCTTTGGGAAAATAATTTAAAATTACCTTTTACAAATTTGAGAATTCTTTTTGAGGTAATTAACCTATTTTTTAAAATGTAAATATCAAAATTTTCTTTGGGTTAATTTTTGAGACTTTGTTGAAAATATTTTTAGGAATAGTGAAAAAATAAGAATTTATTTTTAAAAATCACTAATTTGTTTAAATTATATAAAATTTAAAATTTTATTTTAAATAGTTTAAAAAAATACTTAAATTATATTAAAATTTATCTAATTTAATTTATTTAAATACATTTCATATTGAACTATCATATAAAAACTTTTTAAACTTTTAAAAAATTTCATTGGAGAACAATTTTTTCCTCATTTATGGGGTTTATTCTAAATTGAATTATGTCTCTTCTATAAATTGAATTTTGAAATATTTATCCCATATTTTTAATCAGAATAAGTTATAATGTCTAATAATTTCAACATAATTTATTACTATAATGAATTATCAAAAAATTAAAAACTAATTACAATAGTTTAGCTAAAAATGGGCTTACTGGGAGGTTAAATTATAAAAATAAGTGTTAAAAATGTTCCAACACCAATGTTATGGCCATATATCTACATAATTAACTATAAAGGGAAATGATAACACATTTTTAGTATTTTGCTATAGAGATAAACATGGGTATCACTTTACCTTTTCCAATATTCCATGTGTGTCCTTCGCCCTCTTATAAATGGTCACCCCCTCTATTCCTCTATAATCACATTGGAATTTTTTTTACAATAACTACCTAAATTACATAATTAATTAACTAAACTAATCTTATAAGTTTTATTATTTTATAATGGATTTCTATGAATGCTTTAGGTATAAACCTATAGATGCTCTCTGATAAAAAGGTAAAATTATTTAAAGTATGTTTTTGTTTTATTTGTTATTCCACATCCTTAAAATCATATTAAAATATGATAATAAAATAAAAAATATATCTTATATATTGAGATGTTATTATGATAAAGTAATAACCTATATCCACATCCAATTTCATCAAAGGAAATATGATAACGTCACTCTTATGTATGACATACTACCGCCTCACGAGGCGCTACGATTCGTGTTTTTCTTATACACAACATGGAATATATGAAGGATGAATTAAATGACTATATGGGATATTAATGACCAAAGAATACTTCCAAAAATATAATATAACATATAACGTCATAAATTTTTATCTGATGGAATATAATTAAATTGTTTGTCCGTACGGGTAGAATACCACATCCATACAGCGTTGTGAAATGTTTTTCATTTTCCATACATGGATGGAAAGATTGATAAATTTGAATAAATTAATTTTTATACATTACATGATAATTATTTTAATATATATTTAAAATTTGTTTTAATTTAATTATATCTACCAGGAAAAATGGAAACAACGTTCATGAGTATGTATGAATTTCCATCTCCATGAAAAATATAATCCATTTTCCCTCTATAAATTTTATACATCAATCTGACTACATATTTAATGAATATATATTATATTTAAATCGTAGTAAATATTAAGAATTTTATTTAACCATGAAAAAGGAAAAATTAACTAAATTATCAAAACAAAATATACATGAAAGACAAAACAATTATCACCTGAAACAATGATTTTAAAAAATAAGTGTTAATAAACATGTGATAAAACACTTAAAGTAAATAATACATGGTACGATATATATGATTATAGTTATATAATTTATTTATAAAAAATTTATATTTGTTTTAAAGTAGGTTATAACATGTAAAAAGGAAATTGGGCCTGAGGTAAGGGTTTTCTCATATGACCTATAATTTTGTGAGACATATGCCATATTCACCACTTATTCATTTGTGGGGAGTATATAAAACACATTTTGATATTTTATATCATGAATATATTTTTATTCTTGGAATTTAATGTTTCATTTTATATTAATTTTTTCATTTGGATTATAATTCAAAGTTTACCAAATTATTAAGGGTTTATTTAACAATCCAATCATTATTCGATATAATTTATGTTTACGTATCCCTAAAAATATTTATTTGGTATTAATATATTAAAACCAATTTGTTTTCATGTGATCTAGTAATTCATGAATCTTTCATGTTTTATTATCATTTTCCCAATCTTTGGTAATTAAAATGATGGAGAAAATTCTATTAAGAAATGACATCATTATTTAATTTTTTTTGTAAAAATTCATTTTCTTTCAAATCCTTGATTTCTAAAAATGTTTTAAAAAATGTTGTAAAATTATATAAATTATTAATTGAATACATTTTGATGCATGATATAATTTTTATGATTTTTTATAAATTAATCTTAAATCCTTTTTCCAAAATATGCATGTTTATATTTTACTGAAACTGTGAAAGAAATATTTGTTTTAATATGTAAAACATGAAAAATAAAATTATTCCACAATGACTAATAAATGTTTTAAATATTATATTACAAATTTTCAAATGTTATTTTTAAAGAAAAGTATTTTAATTTTTTTTTAATGTTTGGTCTAAAAATGATAATTTCTATGTGAATGATTTTTTTCTTCAATAATGGTTCAATGACATTTTTATAATATTTATATTCATCAAAGAAATCACCCCATTATCTTTCGTATGACCCTATAGGGTTATGTTGCACTTATATAATCCTTATTACTTCATTGGATGGTTTATGATATGCTCTACTAAGGATTCAAAATTTTATTACCATTCAGCTTATTACTCTGGATGTTTTATGATTTTGATTATATGATTGGGGGAAGTAATAACGTTTCATATGATAGTTTTTTAATATGAAGGTTTATGATGATTATGTTTCACCCCTTTCATATGAAGAATTATTTTTAATTATTATGTTATTGGTGGGGCCCATTATAGATAGCATATGGATGCATCGATAGGTCTCATGAGATTAATCGGTTGGCCAAATTAAATGGGTTCCACCCATAGATTTAAACTATCTTGTGAAAGATCTTGTCTCTATTTTTCAGATGTATGAAATTATGCATTCCTTATTATGATATTAGTAATTTATTTCAAGATTATTTTTATATTAGTTATATTATCCATGTAAAAGTTTCTTGACCATGTGATTATGTATATTTAATTATTTTATCATTATTTATTATTACCATATTAAACTCTAGTTATTAGATAAATGGAATGTGTTTTAGTTATTTCCCATGAAATATTGATTATGCATTATTTATTCATAGATTCATCTATAATACTACCCTTAATGTGAATTTGATCTCAACCCTTTATTATGTTTTATTTTCCCCATGATATCAAGAAGCATATTACGATTGATATAGAGGGATATGAAAATGGGACGTATGGAAACCTAAAAGAAATCACTTTTTGTTTTTTTTTGTTTTCAATTATTCATGTATGTGTATAGTTTAACAGTACTATTAAACTATTCATTCAATTAGTATGTGATTTATTATATCATATACTAATGTGATAATGTTAAAAATGACTTCAGGATACTAGGTTAACAGTCGTTATAATTTTTGATAGAGGAAGTTTAGTAGAAACATTAGGAACTAAATTTAGGAAAACATATATTAGGGAACATAACCCTTTGATATATATTGATGATAAGTATAAAATAACATTCTAATGTTTTTGTAACATATATATTATGTTATTTTTTAATAAATACATCATAGTCTGCATACTACAAGTGAATGTGGTTCTAGCGTATATGTACCTAACAGTAACAACTTCGAAAAAGGCATGCCATGCTTGACTGGAGCGTTACATGGTACATGATAAGGGGCCTTACAGTGCTCCTAATTTTAAAGTCATAGGGTATATTCTTATGATTATTCAAATTTTCATTAAAAATTATTGAGATTTATTTGAAAATATATTTTTTTATTTGAAAACTTTTCCAAAAAAACAATGTTTATGATTTTGTGAGAATCCATGATTTTTTTTCAATTTATGTAATCTATTTAACAAGTTTTGGGATTGTATATATTTTTCCATAATATTATTATCTATTCTAGTTTATTTTATTTCTTATAAATGTCTCATAGTGGATGTATGAGAACCATATCAACACATGAAATCCAAGGAGTATGAATAATCCCTTATTTGATGGGATTAAGACAATATTTTGAAGGGAACATGTATCCCAAACATTATTATCATATGTGGATATATTTAATGATCTATAAAGATATATAAATAATTATCTATGTAATATAGGTTCAGTTGGAAGTATGAGAAGATGAGGACATTATAGAAATAAATTGATAATGGTAAGAAGGGAAAAAAAGGATTTTCATATATGTTATAATTATAGAAAGAATATATTTGGTACATGGTTAAATGGAATAAGATTTTTATACATGTTTTGTGATAAAAAACCCTTTCTTTTAATTTCATCGTAAATAAAGAATCATCTAATGTGAAATGTATCATGTATATGTTTATGAGGGAGTATAAAATTAATTTCCCAAGTGTCAAGGGAATATACCTAAAAAAGATCTTATAGATCAAGGTTATGTTTATGGTATCACTAAAGAAGAAGTATAATTTCTGGTGTTCTTGTGTTTAGAGTACTAAATTGTGTTATTTAATTATTCAATCAATGATATTATGGATATAATAATTATGAAATGGAAAAGGATTGTATTTCAATTCATTTTATTTAAGGATTTGAGATCATATGTTGAATATTACTGATGATCAGGAAATGTGATTCAGTGGAAGGTTGTTATTTTGGATAAAACACATTATTGAGGGAAGGAAACCCTTAATATGTTTATTATTTTGAGATAATAATTATAGAGATATTTTTATGACACAATATTTCTGTCATTGAAATTGGTTAGTGATTTTATGGTTTATATTATCCTTGGGGGTATATATTAAAAACATTAAGATTTTATTTTTAATAGCTTTCATTTTTTAATTAACGTTTTATGGAAATCAAGATATTCATATATTTGGAATTTGAAATTGATATCCACTTTATATTATTCTGTGAATATAATGATGACTTATTAACATGGCTTCTAATTTTTTGGACTTTGAATTTAGTCACACATATTTTGGTTGTGTGTTATGGATAGAAATATATTAAATAGCTAAATTTGAATATTGAGAGTTAATATTGAGGTTTTAGAGATTGATGTATTATATTAGATAAATGTTTCTAACCATTTTGGGTTTTGTAAATATATGAGGAATATCTTGTTACTCATTTATGAATTGTACGTTCCGTTAAATGATAAATTCAGTGCTCCAGGCACAAAAAATTGTTTTTAGATATTAATCTCTTGGAGAAAGAGATAAAGTCACAATCGATTAAAGAGTAACCAAAAGATTAAATTGTTCTTATAAAATAGAAATATATCAAGTAATTAAATTTCCATATATTCTTAGACAATAAAATAATTGTTCAAATAAAGGAAAATGATCTTGAAACAAAAATGTAATCATAATAACATCATTTTTATGAACTTATTATCCTTTAACCCTTTCAAAATTTATGTTTTTAGGTAAATATCATTATATGGATAACCAAAATTCTTGTGATCATTTATCTATTTCACATAACCTTATTATATATGATTTTCATCCTTATCAATATCTTCACTTCCCACTAATGTTCTCTTATTTGGAAACCTGGTTATGTGCTAATCTAGATTATATTTTTATTTATCTTTAAAAAATTATAAATAATAAGTTTTATTAAACTTTTTATAATGTTGGTTTTTATATAATTGTATATTGAAATGACAAAACCATGATTACTAAAGTCAATTTTCAATTATGAGGACTTAATTTATAATGGTGTGTTGAATGAATAGATATGATATTTTAAAAGTGGAATATTATAATTGATAGGTTATATGACATGAACCAGAAATACTAGAATATAATGTAAGAAAATTAAGAATTTTTGTTATATTAAGTAAATATTATTGATATCTTGTGATGCACACACCACTAGATTTAAATGAAATGTGATATTCTATTAAAATATTATTATTTAAACCTAACCATTATATCCAAGATGATATGTAGGAGGTTAAAAATATGTATAAATAAATAGTCGAAAATTATACAGTTTAGACATATTTAAAATAAATCAAATTGTTCTTTTATCGACTAAATGTATAATAAGAATCATATGAAAGAAAAAGAAATGTTTTCTTAAAACTGTATTTTTCTAAAGAGTGGTTTAGTCAAGCTTTGGGAATTTAATTTAAAATTAATTTTTATAGATTTTAGAAAATGTATTTCAAAAAACAAAATTAATTTTTGAAATTTAAATTTCCCAATTATCTTTTGGTTAATTTTGTGGATTTTTCAGAAAATGTTAATTTTTGATGAATATTGAAAAATAATTATTTTTACTGATTACTTATTTTTCAGTTAAATTTTTACAAGGCTAAATTATATGTTAAATTTATTTAAATGTAAATTTAGTAAAATTATATTATAATTAAAATAATTTATTTCATTGAAAAAAAATTCATATTGAATTATGATATAAAATCATTTTAAACTTTTGAATGTTTTTCATTGGAATAATCTTTTTTCGACATGTCCGTATGATTTATTTTAAATTGAGTTATTCAAATTATTTGAAATTAATTTTGAAAAATGGATTATATATTTGATTTATGAATAATTTATATAATATAATATGGAAAAATTAATTTTCCACATAAATTTATAGTGAAAAAATTAAAATTAATTACAATGGTTAGGGTAAAAAATGGGGTTACTAAGAGGTTAAACAAAGATGATAATTGTCAAAAAATCTAAAAATAATCCAAATTCTATTTTATGTGCATATTTGTTTCTTGTAACCTATTAAATTAGTTAAAAATCAAAAAAATATTTTAAAATCACAAATTGATTATGATAAGGGATAAAAGTTCATTATATTTCTAATTCTGGGAAATTTACCTCATATAATTAAAATTTATATCTTCTTAATATTTAAAATGTCGTTTTCATAGTTTAAATTAAAATAGAATAATGAAGAGTAAACTGAAATGATAAGTTTTAAAATAAAATTAATACATGTATTAAAATTATTGAATGAGAATATTGAAAATTATAATCATATTATATTATACATATCTCAATTTTGTGCCATTTGGAGTAAAAAATTAATTTATATTAATTTAATGTTTTAATAATTTCCATGGGTGCCCCTCCCGTCTGCTATAAAAAGGTACCCACTCTTTTCAAATACTAAATCTTCCAACGATTTTTTGATCAGAAAATATATACCAAAAAACATCCTGTAATCCTTGAAAACATTAATGAGGCCTTATTTTTGGTAGGAAAACATTTTCATAGGTGTTAAGGTGTTATTCAAAGGTGATCAATAGAAGAATAGGTATCAATTTTAAGAGTTTCTTTTTTATTTCTTCCTACAATTACATTAAATGTTATTATAAAAAGATAAAATAATAAGTCAATTATACTGAATATACTGAAATGTTATGATGTTAATATCATACCCTAAATCCCTCTCTACTTCCATATAATTGGAAAGGAATTAATTATTTGTGCGTACGTGTCAATTATCACATCCACGAACCCATTTAGTTCGGTTTCCATTATCATCTATCAAGATCAGTTAAAATGACAGAATTAATATTCATATGAGATATTCAAGATATATTTATCTTTTTAAAAGAATTATATTTCAATTATTTCCTTACCTTATATGGACATAAAGACAATAACTTCATTTGTACGTATGGGTGAACTATCACCTCCTCAAAGTGAGGTGAATAATTTTTATTCACCACATCACATGTAAGATATTTATATAAGTTCATTTATATTTTTATTATGATTACAATAAAATTATTATCATTTTGGAATGGTAAAATAATAATTACCTTATTTCCATAATGATCAATGAATAATGGAAACATTACTCATGCGTTCATACGGCCTATCATCCACATGAATATAACATTGTTCATTTATCATAACCATAATTAATGGTTTGATTTTATAATTATGATTAATGTATAAAAGTGATAATTATTACATGAGTACTATTCTGGAGATTATATACTTATTACCACATGGACTAGTGATAACAAAACCATGTTCATTTTTGACTCAACTACCGTATATCGCAAAACATCCGATATTAACTTAAATAATTACATAATTTTTATAATAAGGTAATAAGTTATATAAACGAAAAATAATCATTAAAAGGCTCTTAGTAAATTATAAATTAATCTATGTTTATTATTCAAGAATATAATGATTGTACATGATGATTCAGACTCATGGTAAGGGACTTCATCTCAATCATTTTTCATTGAGGCATAATTTTATATTAACCCCCACATTCTATTATACAGTGTATAATAAAATCCTTTGAATTTTAGTTTCATTCAACTATTTTTTGAAGGAATATTTTTATATAAAGCGTTTTACTAAACAACTAAAGTAATGTTTTTAATGTACGTGGTGATAATGATTTTCTCACCATTATGACCATTATTTGATATTTGGCTTCCTCTAAAAGACATAATGTTTTTAAAAGTAAAATAAAGACCATATTCCCTTTTCATTTATTTTGGCATTGAAAATTGTTTTTATAATGGATTTATTATGTAAATATATTGAAATGATATCTTATGATTGCAATGTTCAAATTTTATTTTTCCTTTATACTTGTCAATGTGTTATGATTATGTTATGGTTTTTGGTAATTACTTCTGTATACGGGTGCTACTATGATAAAACATGTGCGGGTGAGCTTGTGATAGATCTCTAATGAATTAGGTAATGAGATGTAGTTAAACAAATAGGTTTCTCCTAAGATATTTATGAAATATACAGTGATGGGTATTCAAAACATAACCATTAATGTTACACCCTATGTAGCTGTGAATTCTATAATGTATGTATGATATGGCTGGAATAAGTTATCTTTTTTGATTTATGATTTCTATAATGTTTTTCTAGATTCTTATGATTTCGTGGGTTTATAAATATTCATGGACTAACATTTTGTTTCATTATTTTATATTCCTTACTGAGATTTTAATGACCATCCCATGTTTTTGAATTGTTTTCCACAAGGTATATGGATGTGTAAGAGACAATAATACGTAATGAAAATTTTTAACAAGAATATAAATCCCGTTTATTTTCAAAAGTTTTTTATTGTGAAAAAAATGGATACTATTTTAGTTGTATCCACCTTGTATAAATTTGAGTCTTTATGTAATAGTCATGGCCTATTTTCCTAGAATACTAAAACTAAAAAGATACTCATGGTGATTTTGTGACATAACTAAATATTACTTAATGTTTAAGGTTTGGTCCATATAATGATTGTTGAAAAATGAACATGTTACTCATTTTATGGAAGAACTACCATCTCCATGATTGTAAAGTTGTTAATTTTTAATAACCATATTTAAGTGGTAGATTTAAAAGTATTGTTGATTTATAAAAAATATATTTATTTCATGAATATTTTTCTAGATATGAGGGAATATTTCCCTCTTTGAAAAATTTTGACTAACTGAAATCATATTGGACGTAACTACCGAAAATCATAAAAATGTCTGATTTGAACTTAAATGATTAATTAATTGTGTATAACATGTCAATAAGTGATATAAATGGAATAATAAACTTAATAAATGGTTATTAAAAAATTAAAAAATTAATATAATTTTATTATTTTGGAGAATTATGGATAAATATTACAATATAAATTCGAGGTTGGAGACTTTCTTTTAAAAATGAGCTTCTAAAGATCCTATTTCAACTCTTTGAAAAATGGTCAAAGGGAATGATTTTTTAAATATATTTCATGAAATATATTTTCCATGATCATGAAGCCTTAATGTTTTTAATTTTACATTAAAAAATTTCATTGTTATTTTCAATGTATTTTTTGCCTTTTATGTGTCCTATTTTCTAGAAATAAGTGTTTTAAAAAAAGGTTATTTTATATAATTTTTTTTAAAATGTATTATATCAATATTTATGATTATTTTATGGTTATTTTGAATTTTATTATGATTGGTGATTATATTAGAAAACATGTATGGGTTGTTAGGTTATTAACCATTGATAGGTGGTTACAAAATATACTAAGGATGGGTGGTTATGTTATAACATCCAGTGAATTTGGTTTTGAAATCGAATGTATGTTTTTTCTATGTATGAGATAATGTTCACCAATTAGGTTTCTCCTAAGAGACAATAGGAATATACTATTTTGGTTATTGAATTATTAACTATGATGGTTAATCTATGAGTATTTGTGATGGTGACTCCAATGATGTCCCATGTTTTCTACATGTTATATCTATTTTTTTATAGGTTTTAAAAGATTTATTTTTTGGAAAAAAATTTATGTTTTTCATATAAAAATTATTTATTAAATAATCTAAAATAATTATGTGATAATGTTATATATATTTTTGATTTTTATTTTTCTAACTGGACTAATGGTTATCATTATTTTCATGTCCCTTAATGGGTTTTTTTCTGCTAATCCCATAGTTTTAAAATATTTTTCATAGGGTTTTAAAGAAGAGTAGGGATAAGGATCAGTTCAAGATGAAACTTTTGAAGATTTATCAGGAAATAAAATAATGTTAAATTTAAAAGGGTTTTTTTGTGGAAAAATGGATCTTAAGTATATGTTTCCACCTTTAATGTAATATTTTACTATGTAAGGGTTTTTCATAACAATATAAAAATCCAAACTCAAATGTTTCTAAGGATTTCATGAAAAAAAAAATTAGTTTAAATTCTATAGAATATGTTTTTATTATCAATGGGTCCTTATCATCACCTTCTAGACTAATATATATAAAATCGTTTCATTTACGTATGAACCCAGCTCATAATATTTTTTTCTCCATCAAAAAATACAACACGAGTTGATTTAAAGCTATAAAAGAAAACAATTATATTTATAAGAGTTAGAATATATCAGAAATAATGATTATGAAAACTTCATGCTATAAAAATAGAAAACTAAAGGTTTCAATTATTAATTGATCATAAACAATGATCTTTTTAAGGATATATAGTGTTTTTATTTAAATATAGACTCACGCCTTTTTTAGATAAATTTTATTCCAAATAGTATATAACCATTACAAATAGTCATTTTTTCATTTTTTTTTTCTATTTATATTAGAGAGAAAAGGAAATAAGAACCATTTATAGTTAATGGTCACATATTAATTCTATTTTGAGAATGATTTAAAGAGCCTATAATGGAGTAGATTAATCTCCAGTATATTGAATTAAAATAAGTATAGGTTGTGTCTTTCTATATGGCTTGTTTTTTATGTATAAAATTTATAATTTTGATTAATAATATGGTACGTTGTATAATGATTATATTAAATTACATTAATATGGGTAATTAAAAGAACTTCATTTTCTATAATTATATTTTGTGTGTTTAAATTTTCATTTTTGATTTCTTATTTTTCATTGTTAATGATATTTGTGGTTTTCATTTTGTGTTTTTTGAATGTTTTAAGATGAAAATAAATACTTTTGAAAATTATATATCCTATTCAAATGTGTGAATAAATTGTTTCCTTAAAAATCAATTTAAATGAATACTAAAATTGACTTTTCATCAAATTCATGGTTTTGGGAAACTCATGAAAAGACCATATATTTTTTAATCTCATTCAATTAATCACTGTAAAATTTTCAAAATATCCTAAATATGATTATTCTAAAAACATTTTAAAACTTATCACAATAACCTCATTTCTTAAATGAACCAAAAAATACTTGATTAACCCTAAATTCCCTTATTTCTATCAAAACCATAAAGCATTAAGGTACTTCTATTGAGGATGGTGGAGGTGAATTTTTATATAAATAATTTTTATACAAAATGAACTCATTTTTTTCCTAAATATTTCATTTAATTTTTCTGAGCAACTAATATCCTTGTTCAACCTTATTAAGAAGCCACATTATAAACCTAAACCCATATCAACTATTTTCCAGTACTAAATTGTAAGATCTTAGAGGAACTATAGTATTTGTGTGGGGGTGAAATTTTATTGTTGCTTTATCAATTTGGACTATAATGCGGGGAAATATATGGATAAGAATATATTTTGAAGATTAAATAACTAATTCTATTTCGATTACCATTTCTAATGATTATATAAAGCCTAAAAGGTATATTGATATAAGTTTTGTAAAAATAAATAAACTTCAAGTAATGGTAGCTAGAATGAGAAAAAATTTCATCTAAAAGTTCAGATGGGAAGTTCACAAAACATATATAATTTCAAATAACCATATATTCTATCAAAATTAAAAAACCAATGAAACATATAAAAAATATAAATATAATGGCATCGTCATTTATGGTGGTTGGGTGAAGGCATTTTCTTTGATAGAATGTTAAAGGTTCATATTATTCACAAATATATGGAAGCCATTTCATGTGGAGTTAGGGTGATTATTCTATGGATTATAAAATTGGAATAATTCATTTTACTTCAAAATGATCCAAATATACATGTTACAAAATTTATTTTCTTAACGATTTGAAACCAGCAAACCTTGAACTAGTGAACTACCCTGGAATTTCTTCATGATTAGCACAAATACTTAACTCATTTGGTAGATATTTCAGAACTCATCAAGACTATTGTTACCCTTTCCTATTTTTAATGAGAAATGTTTTACTTAAATTCATATTTATGTTAAGAGTTAAATAATTCTGATGAGTTATTTTTTTGTGTTCATTAGAATATAGAAGAAGTGGGAATATATTTAATGTATCTAATGGAGAATTTGGAATAAATGGAACTGAGGGGGCTTGATAAGTTTGAATGACCTAGTGTTGAATTTGGTGACTCTTAATATCTTGTGTTTTTAATTTTCTTTGGAAAATTTATTCATTCTTTCGTTTCCATGAGTATAAGTATTAAGGACATCTGGATCAATAGAGATCATATTTTCAACACTTTCACGTTTCATTTAATTGAATTAGTACTCACTATTTTTTAAGAATAACTGAAACCTTTCATATTTTTTAGATATTTTGGGATTTGTAAGTAAAATAGATCAATTCACGATTTCAAATATTTTTAATTATTTTATTGAATTATATGGACATGAAATAATTTTAATTTTTTTATCTTTTGGGAAGAGATATATTAAGAACATTAAGGTATAGATTTTAACAATGTGTTAGTTCATATATATGATATGTTGTAGTGTAAAAATATGTTTAACATGGGAGAAAAATATATTTTTATGACTCAGATCATGAGTAATATTGTGGGAAGAATTGAATTGAATTTCGAGATATGTACCATATCTTTTGTATTGTGTAAGATGTTAAAAAAATACACATGGGTTAGTAAATACAATTTATGTCTTAATTATTTTTCTTACGTATTAAATATTTTATATTAATTATTTTATTAGATATTTATTATTCTAACATATTAAAAATATTTCTTATGTGTCCCTTAAATAGAGATTTTGGTAATGTTAATAATGTTACATTTCTGTTGAAGTGGAAATATTTAATATATTGGAAGTGAACTTATTACATATCATAAAAACTAACATTTTTCAATTTATAGTATCTTATATATCATATATTATTTTTTTATCATAGGTTTGAGTGTTTATTCAGAGGGAGTTATGTTATGTACTATAATATGAAAACATTTATCACAATTTATCATGTAATGTTTTTTACTTTTTGTAATCATATAATAAGAAAATTCACATTTTGAAACTTGTGGTAGTTATACAATAGGAGATATAAAATTGGTGAATAATATCCTTCAATACATAATGGATTATGTCATCTGAGGAAGTTTCTTTGATGAATTTTAATACTATTATCAAAAAGGAAAATCCCTTTTAGTGAAGAATAAGATAAACCAAAATATATTCCCATGCCAAATCAATTGAGAAAATTTCAAAAAGGCTGTGATATGCTGAAATTAGTCACAACATGAAGCGTTTAGATGTGCTGTAATGGAATAATTTTTAGTAACCATGACTGTGACTAGTACCCATTTTCCCTGGATTTAATTAAAAAGGAATTACTATATCAGGTTACATAAATAATATAAATTGGAAAGATCCATTTTTATAGAAAATGTGGGATGAAAAAAGAAATAAAATATTTATTTTCATATGAATCCCACTGATTTCTTATTCATGTGAGGTTTCTATGAAAAAATACATTGAAGACTATTTTTTCAACTATTAACATCTAGAGGGAGAAAATAATGATGGATCACTATATGCATGAATGTTCCCAAAGAGTAAATTGGATTATAATTCCATTTTCAAATTATTTTCCTACATTTGTGAAGGATATACGTACATGAATGGTGGATAATGGATAAAAATTAATAACTCCTCAAGGATAGAATGAAAAAATCATTCCTTAGTAAAAAACAACAGAATGGTGTTCTTTGTTGGAGTTGGTTCCCTAGAACCAAATTTATTAGTACATAATTACCTATTTTTCATTATCAAATTATGTTTCTTATCACATTATCATTGTTCCTTTCCATGAATCTTGAATGAGATAATATCCTAAGAATACATGTTTCACTAAAAGTGCATAGCTATTCCCAGGTATGATCAGTAACTAGTGGCACCATGACATTATTCTTTAATATTTGTCGTATGTTTGGAGGATATTATCTGACGGGACATAAAAAATACAACCTATCAGGGGTTGAGTCTCATAATACATTGATGAAAAACCTCATGGTGTTAATCCATGGTAATCTCCAAGACATATGGTTATTAAAACATAAATGTTAATAGGAAATCCACATTTCAATGTGTAATTAGATGTTTCTATATACATAAGTGTTCAATGACACCAGGTCCTTAGTATTATCATTAATGGATATCATTACTCATGTAATATAATGTATTAATGAAAAATTTGCTGACATATGCTCATAAATAAGTAGGATATGATTGGTGTATCAAGAGTTGTATTTCATTAATGGATAATGTGGTAAAGGATTTATCCCTAATGTTCCTTAACCTAAGTTAATATCTTAGACATTTTATTGGGAATGTAACTGCCTACATTAATTCATGGCTATAGTGCTCAGTGGGTGATTTCATTATCAAAAAGTCAAAGAAAGTGACATCAATCATATGGGTTGATAACACCGACATGAAACCTACATGATTTGAGATATTTTCATAAGGGACTATATTATATGGAAAATTTGTGTTGTAGGTTGACTGTCATTGAAAAATTAAATTGTTAATTTATAGGTTCCTAGGTGTGTTGTTACATGATATCCTTGGAATTTAAGTGGTTACGCCTAATACCATGGAGGAAGAGGTCCAAAGGGGCACACACTAAGTGTATCCACAATCTTAGTTTAGTTCAAGTAATGAATTTAATAATTTAATAAAAATATTGTTTATTCATGTTTAGTTGATGTCCATAATTTAATCATAGGTTATTTGAAATAACATGTGAGTTAAATAATACTAATAAATAATTACTAGTTTTGAAAGTATAATATTTAATATATTTATCATATAATAATGATGTGAAATTTATTTATTAAATAATTATTATCCAGGGATTAGTAAATGTTGATGAGGGAAAGCATACCGAGCTTAACGGTCCAATTAGAAATAGTATATATGATTTTTATTTATATTCTTAAATTGGTTGCACATGTCAAATGATAATTATTAATATTCTTATTGGTCATTATGAAAACTACTAATTATTATGTTGGATAGGGTCTTCAATGTGATTTTAATTCTCTAAACCTTCAATAAAAAATATCAAATTATATAAATTTTTATAACTCAATTTTGGTTTACACAATAGATAGAGAGAGAAAATCTCATGTCCTGTGTAGAGATTTTGAGACATAGAGCCCACCATCTATTCCTACTCTCTCAAACCATTGAGGGAGCATAAATAGTTATTAATCCAATTTGGAGAATACTAAGATTATCATCCTTGAATAATATAAGAAATTAAGACTAGTAGTTCTAGTATGTGGTAATTCTATGATGTTGTTCAAAAATAGTGTTGCACGCGTGGATCATCGCTAGAGGGATTCTACACATAGACCCAATAGTGAAATAAAACCATGAAGAGATCTAGTTAATTGAATAATCAACAAAATAATAATTAGAAATTGTGTAAATTCTATGTCTTCTCATAATTTAATTATAAATTACTTGTCAAGATACACCTCTTCTTGTTTTGGAGTTTTAATTTATCCATGTAATCTATCATTTTCTTTTGACATGATGTTTCAATCATGTGAGAAAAAAGTAACATCTTATTAAGAATAATATATGAGTTTTTGTCCCCTCAAAGGAGGCTTATGATGTTCCTAGAACTATCAAGTGGAACCAGATTGGTCACATGCTACATTAAAAAATATGTATTTTTTATTTATTGGTTGAATGTGTTTTCATTTTCTTTTACATATTTGATTATTTGATATCCATAAATTATCATATATCCCCTTTAGTTATTCTAAAAACCATAACCTATAATTGGTTAATTACTAATATTGGGAATCATTCAATCCATACCATATAGAGGTGACAAAGGCTTTTCCTGGAAAAAAATTCACTGCACATGGGTTGATCTGCATGAATACACACCATGTAATTTTCTTTTTTTTATCCATATATCATGATAATTTTAGATAGACCTGATTAAATTAGATATAATATTTTACAAAATTGGATTGACCTATAAATCTAGATAGACTGGCACATGGATTAAAGAACCACATGTCATGTATCCACTATACATGATGCATAGTCCAAATTTTCTTGTGGAAGAGAACATGGGGTGTCCCAACATTACAAGTATTGGATACCAAAAAATAATACAAGAATTCTATGTTAATATTATGTTACACACCTTGTAATTTGGATTACACATATTGTACCTCAAACACATCTTTGACATGCAACACAACCCGTCCAAAGGTCTGTTCTATAGACACATGTAGAAGATAGAACATGCTATGTACTATTGTTTTGGTCATGTAGTATTTTTCTGAAATTTTTCCTATTTTTTCAGAGAGAAAAATTAAATATATATCTAAAACTTTATATATGTGTTTTGGGTGTCATATATTTGACTGTACACTCAATGAATTACAATTTATAATTATATATATTCAATTAATTTCCATGTAAAAATTCGAAAAAGAACATAATGTTTCCTCTATGTAATCTTGTGATATTTTTGGATTATAAATTAAGTTATTATATTTTAAAATCATAGATGATGGTGAGTTAAGGATGTATGTATGTAATTACAATAAATTGAATTAATGGGATTCTGTCCCGGAACATTATATTAATTATAGAATGAATCAAATTCATTGGTAATAAGATTGAAAATTTATTCTATTTGGATGTTGTTTAGATGATCAGGATATTAACAATACCATTGTATGTGAATGATTTTATTTAATTTAACTTGATTAAATTAAATGATGGCATGTCAGTTATCCCCTCTCATTGTTATGAAAGGGTTTTTATGCACGAATCTTATTTTATGGAAACCACTTTATTCAATAAATTAGATCCCTTCACCAATTTGTGAGTAAAATATTATGAAAAATGGATATACTAGTTTATAGGTGGTATTCCAAGTGTGGATTCATGAAATAACCAATCAAGGCAGTACATAAGAGCAAAGGTGGATTGATGCATCATGAACCACGCAACAAATTATGGTTTTTTCCCTATGATAGAGGGTTATATTATCATATACTAGACAAAATAAACCATAGAGAATATAATAACCATTAAAATTATAGTTTTTATATCATTTTCATTGTTAATTACTTTTTTTGTGAATTATTCATCATCACCAAATAAAATAATTAACATGAATGCAATGTGGAAGAAAATATAACTGAATTATGTTTAATGTTTTACCAAACATGTTTAATCACTTAAGTAAAATTCACATAATATTACAAATGAATTTCAAAATATAAAATGATCCTTACACATAATGAAAAAATACCTCAAACTAAAATTTTATATTCGCATAGCCTTCCACTAATTAAGTTAGAAATGATCGCATAGTTCAAACTAATTGACCCACCCAAGTTGGGGTGATATAAATGTTTGTGTTACTTTTAACCGAATGTTTTAGGATGAATTATATTATTTAAAATCATATTTTTACTTATGAAGTACGAATTTGTGTGGCTAATAATAAAAAGTTGAGGAAATATTTATTTACGATTCTAGTATTGGGGAGTCCACTCAAGAGATCAAGGAACTAGGAGTTAATGTAGTTAGACATTTAAAACTACCTAAAACCCTTATAATAGTTTGTGAGGCCCTAGACCATGTTATATTAAGGGGAATATGGATCCTTACCCGTAGAATATCAAGATATAATATATTTTGAAATATATGGTGAGTTCGATTAGTTTTTAAAAATAGTGGAAGATTATTAAAATTTAATTATATTTTAAAATTTATTAATATGTTTTTGAAATATAAGAAAATAATAATTATTTTCTATTAATTTTTAGAAATTTAATATCAAATTAATTAACAATATCATTGGTATTTATAATACTTAAATATAACCTTTTCACTTGTAAAAATTTATAGTAATTTTATAGGCACTTGGGAATGATACTATGCGATGAATGAAAATTATAAATGCTGGAAACACCACTTCCCAAGATCATTTCCTAATAGGTAAGTGAGGAATAAGTATATCTCTATTTGAATAATGTGGAAGATTCAATGTATGTCCAATGTTTCATGTTATACTCCATTTCCATTGATCTTCTTAAGTAATATGAGGATATGAATGCATATAACATTGTTTCTCACCTTAAAGATCTATATTAAGAGAAGTAGAGATCGTAGAGATATGTGATCTACAAAGCAATGTTCATGTTCAATATTGGTGGTTCATTAGTAGATGAGGACATGTATTTAATATTACAGGATACATTTTGTGCTTGGACATTTTATGTATTAAGATCCCTGATGAGTTGTGAATTTTTTTCATTCTTTCCTCACTACCCAAAAAATGCTCCATTGTTTTTTGTGAATTATAATATGAGCAATAACAAGAAGAAATCATTGAAACTTATTAAACTTATTCATTAAGTTTAAAATTACATGGATCAGGGAAAACATGTGGTCCTTTTTTTAATTACAAATTGTAGGAACAAGGAAAAGGTGCTAAAGACGCAATCCTAATATTAGGTTGTGGAGCATCGTCCTTCCAAGAAAAAAACTATCCATATGTATGGAAAGAAATGTGATGTGATATGTTTTTCATATGGAAATAAATTCCAATGGAATATGAGTCACACATATTCAAAGAATTAAGGGGAATATATAGATGCATTCATTATTGAGTGAAATCTTTCCACATCTATACGTTTCTTATTAGATACTGCATGTGGTACAAAAATTTGTATCCAAATACAGGAACCAAGTAGATTTCAGAAAGTTTCCTAAGATGATTTGGATCATTGGGATTCCAAAGGAGCATGAATAGATGATCTAGCCATTGGGGACTACCATCTCACATTTTTGACCAGATTTATTTTGGTTTTAATGAATTATTATTATGTTCCTAGTGTTACAAAAAAAATTAGTTCAATTTCTAGTTTAGAAATAGATGAATTTATTTTCATCTTTGGAAATAAGATTTTCTACATTTATAAGGATATAATATGTTATGGAATGGAATAATTGAATAATTATTTGTATGTACTAAATTATTAATACCATATATTTTCAAATGAAATTGAAAGAAATATGAACAACATTTATAACATCCAATTATGTCATTACCATCATAGACACATTATCAAGAAGCATTTGAATATATATATATATATATATATGGTTTCTTATAATAATTTTGAATTCAAACCTGTTGAATGTTGTTAGTCTTATGTACATGTCAAGATAACCAAATTAAAATTTGGAGGTAATGGTGAATGGTCCACATAGATTCTAGATTTGGTACACAATAATGTGTTTGGAAGTTTTCAAGTAAATCATATAGGTGGTTTTTCATTGAGTATTAACATTACTAATTACTTGAGAAGGTATGGATATATATACATGATGAGGTACATGTTGGAACAAAGGTTGTTCATTGCCAGAAAAAGAGTTCTGTTTGTGTTTTTTGTCAATCTTCTTTGGGTTGATCATGGTTTGGGTTTGTTATTGTCAACAATTTCCTGGAAGATTAGGGAGATTACATGGAAAGGGGTTATACAGTTTGATCTGAAAGTAGTACTTGAAGTGTGCATGAAAAATTGGTTTTTGTGAGAATGATTGAATGTGTTTTTGGAACTTGCGTGCAAGACATGTTTTAAGATCAGAACGTCAAAAATGGCAATGTCATGGAGTGCGTGCAAGATGATGTTGCCCGATAGGGTTTATGAACTCAATGCAACAACAAAAGGGGTTTTTCACTCCTTTGATGAATCTTGCGTGCACTATCAAAGACACGTCGGGTTCTTGAAGAAAGTTCATCCAAATACTATAAATATGCGGCTACCCCTAATGAAGACATATGAATTTTCCAACCAAAATCTGGTTAATTGGCCGCAAGAATCATTTACACACAAAATATTAGAAGAGGGTTAATATTGCATGCAAGGTGTTCCTTTAGTCAGAAATGAACATGTGAACCCTTCTGTGCAGTTGTGTGAAAGATAAGGGTTGCGTGGAAAGTAGGTGTTGCGTGAATGTCATATTTCATTACAATTCCCAAATATTGTGTTCATTTTGGGGGTATTGTGCACAAGTGTTGTGTTATGCATTTGACATGGTTTTGAATATCCGGTGTGTGTGCTCGATGAATTAAATTTCATCAATCTAGGTCTTCGATGAAAGCTGTGTCTCATGTTGAATAGAGACTATGACTTCAATGAAAATCTATTGAAGTGGCCTTCATGACAAGAATCTATGTTTGAATTCTCTCAAGACAGTGAGCTAGGGGGAGTAGACCAAAGCGATCTGAAGGACATAGTGAGCTATCCCTAACCCTTGTAATGGTAGTGTTCCTGGCACAGAGTGTTTATGACGCAAATCTTGTAATCCTCATACTTGTAATGATTAGTGAATTTAGGTATGACAGACACAGTATTAGCATATGCTCCTTGGACTTAGCCCTCTGCGGTGAACCAAGAAAAAGTGTAGTTCCATCTCCCTACATTCATTTGTTTGACATATTTAACATGTTCCTGCCAACATTGGAATAAGATCAACAACTTTAAAAAGAAAAATATGACACCCTAATTCACTCCTCTCCAATTAGGGTGTTCTAGGGACCTTTATTATAAGTCTGAATCCATTGATAATTTCATGTTTTTAAATAATGAGGTAGAGAATCAACTGGGTAACAAGATAAATAAACTTCAATCAGATTGAAGTGTTGAAATATCTTATCTAATAGTTTATCCATTTTCTATGGGAGTTTGGGATTCCATCTCATCTCGATCAACCATATAAACCACATCGGAATGATTTTAGTGACATGTGGAACCATAAATTTTTAGACATAGTTTGGTATTTGGTGAGTCACACAAGGCTTCTAATATCCTTTGGGGGTATTCATTATATATTAAATCATAATTACCAAACCGAAAAACAACTGAAGTGGAAAATATTATTCCCTTTGAGTTATGTAGTGGAAGGAAACTCATTTTTATCCCATGTTCATGCATGGGGTTCCATTGAATTTTTGAAGGAAATATCATTCAACAAAATAGATTCCCAAGGATTGGTGTGTATCATTTTAGGGTATCCTGTGGAAACAAGGGGAAACTACCTATACAATCCTTCATGACTGATTGTTAATATCATAAGAAATATTGTTTTTATTTGGAGGGAGCTCATCCTCAAAGATGGAAATGGGAGAAAGATTGACTTCGATGAAGTTTTTGTTCGTGATAAACAAGATTTGGTACAAGAACTGATTCAAAAGGTCCATATGGAATATGTTGTTCATGAAACACAAGTGCCCTATAGGAGCACAAAATAGTTAAGATAACAATAGAGATATGTTTTTATAGTCAACAATGATTTTGACTCATTATTGGTTAAAAATGGTGATATTATCTCTCACAAGGAGGTAGTAGTGATCTCAGGTGATACAAGGTGGAAAGAAGCTATAAATTTTGGGATAGATTCGATGTATCAAAACTATGTTTTCATTCCAATCGATCCTCTAGTTGATGTAAATATTATTAGGATTAAATGGGTATTCTAGAGAAAATTGGACATGTAGGGTAATGTAAATCAATATAAATCATGGATAGTTGATAAAGTGATTAGAAAACTTCATATAATTGACTATACTGTAATAGTTTCTATAGTTTCCATATTTAAATTTATCATAATTTTTTTCCGGGGTATTTTACCATGACTAATATATTTGTAAAATATATTTCAAAAAATTAGTAATTAACGGGAACCATCAAGAGTATGTGTTTATGATGGAAGAAAAAGGGTTTGTGACGTCGAGTAATTCCAACAAGATATTCATGTTTCAAAGATCCAATTAATCAAATCAAGTATCCAGGTCATGAAACATTTGATTTGATGAAGCCATAAATGAATTTTTCTTCATTAAGAAGAAATGTGTTCCATGTGTTTGGAAGAATTTTAGTGGAAGTATAGTTGTTTTCATAGTGTTATATGATGATAACATATTGATAATTGAAAATGATATAACAGATCTATAATATGTTATACCATGGTTGATAAAGTTTTTCCTTATGAAAGAATTTAGTGAAGCAACCAACATTCAAGGGATTTATATCATGCATGATGGATCCAAGAGCCAGGTTGGGATACATTAGAATACATACATTGACTAGATACAAAAGTGGTTAAATATGTAACAATATAAGAGGGTATTAGTTCCAATGTCAAATGATATGCTTCCTTTCAAGAAAATGTGTTCAGAGACATAATATGAAGGAAATATAATGAGTAAAACCTGATATGATTATTTTCTAAGATATATAATGTAGTGTGTGTTATGTAAAGGGATTATTGTTAACAAGGATTTTAGAATGGTAGGAAGATATCAATCATATACATGATAATAAAATTGGAATGTGTTAAGGATATACTTATGTCTCTGAGGTGAACTATGGATTGTTTCACAGTTTATGGATGATATGAGGATCTAGTCATGCATATTTATACAGATTCTAGCTTTCAGATAGATCATAATGATTTTATGTAACAATCTAGATATATTTTTTATCTCAACAGAATATCTGTGAGTTGGAATAGTTTTAATATAATGGGTTTCACCAATTCTACAGTAGCGTCTAAGTATATTTAGGCTTCCAATTATCCATGGAAGAAGTATGGATTTGAATCTTTTTCCAGGAGGTTGATGTTGTGCCTATTGGTAATGCCCCCATCACCATTTACATTGATAACATAACTACAGTGGAACACAACAATGACCCCAGGTTACACAAGAGGAAAAATAATATACTTCATAAGTTTTATATCTTGACATATTTTTATCAATTAAGTGATGTTATGGTGAGAATTGTATCCGTGGAGGAAAATATGGAAGATCTCATAACCAAGGCTTTATCACAGTGGAGACATGATTATCATATTGGAGATAGGGTATTGAAAGATGTTTTCCATTGGGTCTAATGGGAGTTGGAGTATCATGTATTCAATGACCAAGAACTAACTATATTAATAATTTATTACTTGTTTTTCATTATTAAATGATGTTTATTAGAACCTAAAGGTGACACAACATCATTCTTAAATATATGTTCTGTGGAATGATTATATCTTATGATGGGACAAAAAAATAAAATACAAAAGGGGTATGGGTTTCATAATACATTGAGTCACCAACTCATGTTGTTCTCCCTTGGTAATACCAAATATTTTAGGTTATATGAATAGACTCATCAATAATAAATCCACATTTCCATGTTTCATTTTTTTCCTATATGTTGACATGTGTATCAATCCTTAGACATTACTATTATCATTAATGGATATTATAACTCATGTACTTTGATATACTAATGAAATCCGTGATACAATATGACCGCATTGAGGTTGGACAAGCTGGGTGCATCATGAGTGATTATGAATTGAAGGATACTGTGATATAGAATTTATCCTTTCAATCCCCTGATACAAGTCGATGTATTAGTACTTTTTATGTGATTGAAATTGTCTATATAAATCAATGTCCACAATATTTAGTGGGTTAGTATGTTTCCAGAAATTAAAAGAAAGAGTTATCAAGTATATTGGTTTATGGAACTAACATGTAGCCTAATTGATTTTTTATTTCATGATAAAGGGATTATATTAGATGGTAAATGTTTGTAGCAGGTTGAACAACATTGTGACATTACAGTTTTTATTTATGGGTTACTTGGAATGTTCCTCGATTATAACATTGGAATTTAAGAAGTTGTGATTAATGCTATTGAGAAATAGGTCTACAGTGTCAAACACTATGTTTATCCTCAATCTCAGATAAATTAATGTAAATAATTTAACAAGTTAAAATAAATAATAATTATTCTGGTTTTGTTGATAATAATAATTTAATCAAAATTTATTCAAAAGAATAACTGATTTATATAATAATAATAATAAATATTTTCATGTTTGACCATTATAATAAATATTAAATTTATCAAGGAATAATGCAGTGATATTTACTTACTAAATAGTCAATATTTATGGATCTCTAAATTTTTATAAGGGAAAGAATATTGATCTTAATGGTACAATTGGAAATGGTATTAATGATGTTTACTAATATTTTTAAATGCAATGAACATGTAAAAAAATTAATAATATAAATAATATTTTTATTATTGGACATGGGGTCAACTATTAATTATTATGTTAGATAGTGGTTTTTGTGTGATTTTACAATACTAAACCATACAAAATAAATATCTAATTATATAACTTTACATAAATTACTTTTGGTTTCACAACTGATATAGTGAGTCTCTTTAAATCCATAGAGAGATATCTTGAGAACCAGAGCACACTCTCCCTTCCTTCTTTCTCAATCCTCTGGGAGGGAATCCCGAGTTATCCTTCCTTCGAAAAGAATACTTCTGTGATCAAACATGAACAACCCAAGTGATTATTATTGTCCATGCTATCACACGATGATTTTATGTTGATGATGTTATATTTCAGTGTATGTTTGGGTCACTTATAGATGGGTTCTTCACATGGATACAATAGTGAAATGATGGTACATAGAGATCTAGTTAATGTGATCATCCAAATAGTATAATTTTAACTTAATGTAAATTTGTATCTTCTAATTTATTAATTATACATTACAAGTGAATATCCTCCTCTTCTAGTTCCAAAAACATAATATAGTCATGTAAACTGAAATTTTTTGAAAATTATTTTTTAATCATGTGCAGAAATAAATAAAAATAATTAAAAATAAATTTTTAGTTCATCATAACAAAAAAATACAATTATATTCAACCTAGAACCCTCAATATTATTTTGTTTATCCAACTATGTATTAACTACCATGGTGGATTTGAGCGATGGAAACCCATGAAAACATTATTCAAAATTATGAAATTCATTACCTATATCCGTTTCAAATTATTGTTGGAATTAGAGTCCTTGAATGTAATCTATTTATATAATTTTAGAGTACACTTTTTCTTAATTTATCTTGATTTTTGTTCAATCTATGTAGTAAAGTAATTTTCATCACTGTTTAAATTTCTTAAGAAAGGCCTTGTTTTGGTGTAAAGTGGTATCAATTTGGATTATTTTATTCGAGATCTTTGAGAAGTTATATCACATCCATGGATGGAACAATAATCATTTCCAGGTATTGGATTGTTTTTTATGAAAACGTAAGTGTACATCAGGAGGTCTTGAAGTTGGAATTGAATAATCTAAGTAAGATAAATTTTTTAAATGAATAATGATACGTCCAATAGATAAAATTTTCTCATATATGATATTGTTTATTATATTTATAAACCTATTTACATCACAATTTTTTTTTTCTAAAATCCATTATTATTTTCTTTCAATTGATCTGTTTTAGTTTTCATTAAAAAAAATTAGAAACATTTCAAATTTGTAATTTTCTTCTTTTAAAAAAATGTGATAGATTGAGATTTTGTTGTAATTTCCTTGAGAGACAAAATTTTAGGATAGTATGATGTATTCATTGTAGGTAAAATATTACTAGGGATTTCATGGTAGGATCCCACTCTTATCACCAATGATGGATATTCATTTTATCCACAAAAAGAAATTTCTAAATTTGGATATTTTCTTACATATGGTGGAATTTCCATTCCCTGAAGTTATATAAAACAAACCATTTCTATAAATTATATATTACTGAAAGTAACCCCATTACCTCTATTTTTATGGACCATGGAGATAAATTGACCTAATACCATGGTCTATATGGCCTACAATAATAGTGTACCATAGACCCTGATATTTCCATAGTTCACATGGATCATGAAAATAGATCTCAGTGGTTCCACAATTCATGTGGATTGTGGAATATGGTTTTATTAATTTCCAAATATTTAATGATTATGGAAATAAATTAAAGTATATTGGTTCCCCCTACATGATCCTTCATTACATGACCAACCCTATTTTCCCCTCCTAACACCCCTCCACCATAGATCACCCCCCAATTCTCCTCCAATGTAGATCAAATATCCCAACACCATCATGCCCCCTTCACATCTTCTTCTATGTTTATATTAAACAATCTATGCATCACATCCTATATTTAATAACAATTGTTTCAGTGTGAGCCATAATGCTAGCTGTCATGTCCCCAGAAATTTCCTCTTTAATCCAGTATTTTTTTGGATATTTTATGTAAATTGATATAAATATTCAATAATATTGTTTATTTGAGTATATTTCTTGGTGGTTTTTGGAATACAGGGAGATATAGTAGTATATATTTAATTATATTAAATATTTTAGATTAAATATTTTATATATCTCATATAGGAAGAAGCATACCGAAATTGGGAGAGACTTTGTGTATAAAAGGGTTTAGAACCACCAGAATAATTATTATTATTAATAATTTGATGATAAAGATACATTTTTCACATAAAATGTCATACTCAAATTAAAATATATTATATGTGTGTAAATATAAACGTATTTAATGGATAATTTATTTTATAAATAAACTTATGATACCATTTAATTCATATATTTAAATGATCGAAAAAATTGAAAAAAACTATTAGCATTATCAATTAAACTCTATCACATCAAGATTAAATACAAGGATCCTATATCCTGTTATCACTATGGTACTTAATAAATTTTATCCAAGGAATCATATCAATCGAAGGTATATAAAATGTAAAATCATGTCTCATTATCATCTTTTAAGGAAGATATAAATATCCCATGGAACACTTATTATTTTTGTTTTTGATGAATCATTAAAGAGAAAAATGAGTTAAGAGTTACAAAATTTATGTGTTAAATATTTTTAAATGATGTTGGTAGTTAAAAATGTGTGATTTATGTGATATCTTGTTAATAAACTATTATTCATTCTCTATAATCAATAAATTTTTATTGATTTCAGTGAAAATTGTGGATATATAATTTTGAAATACGTAAAACCAAATATAAGTACACTGAATTTTATAATTCTTGACTAAAAATACTTTTCTTATTTGATAATAACATTAATTTTATATATATATTTCAAATATTTTAATGAATTATATATCTCATAAATTACTAAAAAATAGGGATGACAATAATTTATTAATTCCATATAATCTATTTTTTGACTATTTGTACATCAAAATGTATAAATGTAATTCCTTAATGACATCACTAGAAATAATGTGTATGAATACAGGATTTTCTGAATAAAAAATTAAACCCTATTTATTTCGAGGCAGTGTATATATAATTATGGATCAACGAGAAAATAATCTTTCATTGTTACGATCATATTATTCATGATGTTTTGAAATTATATAATTACATTCTATTTGTAAATTTTTATATATTAAAATAGGTATTATAATATCTTTTGTAATTTATAATATTTTATTACATGTAATGACACTGTAATTTTTTATATTAGAATATATATAGGTTGTTTTTATAATAACTATTAGACTTTAAATAATTTTTAGAATACGATATGCTTATTTTTATTATTTTTCTTACATAAATGATTTAGATAATGGACTAATATGATGATCATTTTATGACTAGGTTACAATACCTTGGTAAAATCATGAATAATTGAGTTACCTTGAAATAATGGTTTCCAAAATATCTATCATGTGTTGTATCATATAAAATATAATGTTCAAATAGATAATGATAATGAATCAATTTAAAGTATTGTTATTAAAAAATTTGATATATGATTTTTTTCCATTAATGTTTGAAGATATAAATATATCTAGACCAATATATGTTGACATGAATATGGTTAAACAATTTATATCCATAGATTTAGATGATTATGTTGAGTGAGTTGGAAATTTGATAGAAGATGTGAGGACCTCAATATATTAAGAACATGGTCAATTGAGAAAAGATAAACTTTTAATGTAACTTTATCATTGGAAAACCTTTTATGGATGTACTAATATAGAAATTGTTAATATCATTATTTTCTAAGCATTTAATACATGATTATTCATGTATTCTAGAAAATTATATCATGTAATCATTGTGAAAATTTGGATTTTTATCTAGTAATATGCATGTATGTCCTAAAGATTGTAGTATATTTTATAAGCATAATTCAGAAAGTATTGAATACAAAAAACATGGTTCATCAATATGGAAGGATAGAAAAGATGTAACCCACTCTCATGTAATAAAGAATGTAATGTGGCAAATCATATTAATCCTGATACATTAAAAAAATTATGTTGGAAAAAATCGAAATAAATAGATGGTGGAGTAAGGATGAAACCAATATGGATAGTGATGAATTATTGTATCTTATATATTTATTTATATCTGACAAATTTAATGGGAAGAATCTTGTTTTTATAGATGAATCGTATAATGGTCTATTGGGATTACCATGTGATGAATTTTACCAATTTAAATAGATACACACATATGTGGTATGTGAAAAACATGCATACACCTTTACTACATTATATCGTGGATGTGTATGAATAATTCATTTTCTATAATGATTAAATTTATATTTAAACCTATTGATCCACGAAATGGTATTGATATATACTTTAAAGAATTAATAAATTATTTGAAGGATCTATGAAGTACAGGCATGAGAGCATATGAAGCATCTAAAATAGTGTATTTTTTAATGTGTGGGAAAATATTTTGAATTATAAATGATTTCACTTCTTATAGAATAACATTAGGCTTGTGTATGAAGGAGAAATTATCTTTTCATATTTTTTAAAAATATAAACATTCTAGGATATTAATGTTTTTACATACATTTATCTTTATATAACATAGAACATTTCTACCTATGGATCATATAAAAAATATCATTTAAAAATTAATTATTTTATAGTTTATGGAAATAATTCTTCTTTCTTGGGAAAATGTAATAAATTTCATTAGAAATATTATATTCTTTTAAAAAATGTTTTGGAACAAGATTTTATGTTTCTTTTGGTGTTAAATAATGCATGGGAGTTTGTTATTGTTGATTTAATTTTATAAAATTCTTTGCTATGAAAACTTTCACTCGAAACCTTGAGACTACATTAGGATTCCAATACACTCTAATGTTGGTGGATAAGAATATTCCACATCTCCAACATATCCTTGGGAAGACATCCATGAAGGCACATAAGCACCAATAGTAGCTGCACCAGCCCTGAGAAATAATTATTTAACAAAATTTCCAAGAAGAAGGCTATAAGAATAGATAGAGTTCCAATGTAGTGATATAGATAAACCCAAGATTACATATTAGATACAAAAATAAAGAGATTACTATGATTATGATTGTGGGAAACACCATGGTTAATAATTTTTAAAATTATATCTAACAATTAGGGAAATGAACTCTGAAAAAATGATATAAATAATATCAGGGTACTGT
Source organism: Viscum album (assembly GCA_963277665.1). NCBI lineage: Eukaryota > Viridiplantae > Streptophyta > Magnoliopsida > Santalales > Viscaceae > Viscum > Viscum album. The sequence continues at coordinate 165,127,591 of OY728167.1, forward strand.
AATCCATTAGTAAAATTATTATAAATGATAATCATGAATTCTGAGAAAAAATAAAATCAACGAATCCATGTCTTATAGAAAAATGACAAATTCTTCAATCCATCATTGATTCCATGTTTCCATTTATTTTCACCACATGATCTGATCATCTATGTCATCACAGATCCAGTGTCGTTTTTTTGGTTCGACATTGGTTCCACAATGTTTTGATCACTTTCATATCTTTTCATCTATGAGATTGTGTCATAGATTATTGTGGATAAACCTAAAGTATAATCATAAAGTGGGATTCATAGATGATTTTAGTGGTTTCTCAATCTATGTTATTTAATGAAATGTTAATTAATTTCGTTAAGCATTTTACATATGATGGGAAAACATGGGCCCCAAAATATGAATTTGGGATATGTCACTCTTAGGGTAAAATACTAATCCCACACAAATACATTGTATCAGTTTTCCAATATGAATATTCATTCAGAAGGAAATGATGATATTTCTTTGAATCAAGTGCATTTAATGAAAATAATATATTATAATCAGGGTGACATGATTCTTAAAACATCATGATGGATTAGTGAACCATAACAAAAATAATATTTAAATGTTTTTATAAAGAAATCATATTGTAATATCCTCCCCACATTTAAAGCCTTTTATTCCATGAAAAGGAGGCGACTTTGGTTCCTTAATAAAGAATCTCATAAAACCATCTCGTGTGGAATTAAAATCCACCTTCACTAAAAAATCCTTCGTCTTTTTAGTTTTTATCTCTAAAAAACTTGATACACTATTTCCCAATATGGGGATATCCTCCCTCATTAGTAAAATTATTGGTTTCAACTTATCTCGATGCAAGATTATAATTGGGACATGATCCATGTCTATACAATTATTATCAAGCCATTATTTTCAATGCTCATCAAGAAACATATGAGATGAATTAATCAAGAACTAATTATATCAACATAAAATTTATTTGAAAATATAATGTTCACCAACATATACCTTGTTTCACATTTTTTAAGCTAAAAAATCCAATTATATGTTTCTAATAAATATCTATTTCTATGTGATTAAATAGATTTTAATTATATTTTCTTTGATGATGTTAATTTTACTCTAAACTAATATTTTTCGACAACTGGAAAAATTAACTCATAAGGATATTTTGGCAATGAAAAATCCATATTGTAAAAATCGCTAACATGAGAAGTAATATATATGAATTCTTACACATTATACATCCAACATTTATAAATTCTCTTATACAGGGAATATAATAAAGAAAAATAAAATACATAATGAGATTGGAAATTTGAAATTTCATTTCATTAATACTTTAACTATGTATGATAAACTATATAGAGACTTCAGTTACAAGGAATTAGATACGTAATATTTTTGGCTATATAGTTTTTTCATCTATGAAAATTGGGAATGTGGAAGATTAAAATTTATATATATTTTTATTATGCTATTTTGGATATTTGTACCAGACACATATGAATTTTTGGATTTTTGTATATATTTATCTTCGTTATGATAAGAAGAGAATTTTCAATGTCCTCAATGGTGTTTAATCGAATGTTAACGAGACATTTTCCATAAAGGAGGTGAGAGATGAATAAAATATAAATATATTGAAAAATAAATCATTAAAGTAGGTTAATATCATTAATATATTGATAATTTACATAAAAATTAGTTTTAATAGGTTTTTAATAGAACATTATATAATGATTGAGGAAGAGAAAAGGAAAAATGGAAAAGTTAAATGAATCTTACCTCATTTGTTATGTTCCTTTTATAAGGATCATAAATCCATGTAATCATGGAGTTCCATGGATCTAAAATGAAACTATGAAGTATAAGGGAATTAAGATACAATTATTGAGTAGATATTTAGCATTGTGATGTGCATGTGAAGCAATTTCCAATGGGGAGTGAGTGAGTGTATTTATACTTAAGGAGAAGGGAGTTTTTAGGATAAAATGTTGAATAAAATATGATTTACAAGGTAAAAATTATAATAGTGATTATTAATTATATTTTATTAAAAATAAATTTTATCAACACTTTAAAACCCATTATTATCTATATTTTCTATTCAATAAAAAAGGAATGTGGAAAAAATAAAAAGTGATTTTTAATGGAATACTTTAGACTTTAGAATTTTAAAAATAACTTTTTGTTTCATAATTTTAATTTCATTAATTATTTAAATTATAAAACATGTTTTGGTTAGATAATAAAATTGTAGAGTTTTTTTATTTCATTATTACATTATAAATGATATCATTTATAACGTACCAATTATCAAAAAATAGTATTTTTACTATTTAGAAAAAAATTGATGTTTTTTTAAAATTACCAAAAAAATCAAACATATAAAATTTCAATGCTATGATTTAAAACATGGAGTAAATTTTATCAAAATTGTTTTATATATTAGGTTATCGTAATTAGTAACATACTAATAATTTTTGTTATAGAAAACATTAAAATAATGTTTACTAAAACCATGCATATAGTTTCTCTAAGTTTTTAATTTTGATATTTAGTTCGTGGAATTATAATCATTGTATTTTATTAAATTATATATATATATATATAATTTACACGAAAATTTAATATTTCTAGGTCAATATAATATTCTAAATGTTCGATGCATTTCCAAAAAATCATATTATTATTCATAACCGTTAGGTTGCTACTTCTTACATTCAAGTTACTATTTAATATACTTTTTTGATTTTTTTCTATTTATTATCCCATTGTAAAAGTTTCTTTTTTATAGATATATTTTAATTCTATAAATTTATGGTTTTTAATAAATGAAATAAATAATTTTGTGTGGAATGTTCTTACACTATATTTAATTCCTAAATATTACAAACATTATTTAATCAGAAGGAAAATTAAATATATATAAAAGTTTGGGATGTTTAATTCTCCACCATTAGAGTTTTTATTCTCAATATTTAAATTTATATCATCAAATGAGAATCAATTGTGGGAATTCTATTTCCTTACCTCCCCAGGATCCCTTATGTCTTCTTCATGCAAATTATTCCACCAAATAACTTTAGTGAGGTGAGTTGTCTAATTTCACAAAACATTATCTCCGTGGTCATATATATTCACTAGTTTCACATCATAAGATATTTCAGGCACAATTTATACAACATATGGATTTATTACATTTGAAGAATTGGGTATGTACTTTCTCATGAAAGAGATGTAGAACATTTCACGAACATTGGCCAAGTTTTGTGGGAGTGATAACCAATAGGCCATAACTCTTATACGATCAACGATATCAAAGGCGAGAATATACAAAGAAATACTATTTCTCTATTACCAAACTACACAGCTCACTTATAATGTGATTTTCTAAAGAAAAATCTATGTCCATCTTTGAACTCCATATCCCTTCGATGATTTTAGCATAGCCATTTTTCTTCTATGTGAAACTTTATTGTGTTGCTAAATGGAATGAATATTATATATCATTTCTTCTATGAGATTAGGTATAAGAATATTCCATTCACTAACATCATCCCAACTTGTTGGACTTCCACATTTCTTCCTTATATATCCTCATATGAGTCCATTTGAATACTAGAGTGGAAGCGATTATTGTATGATAATTCAACCAATAGTAAATATTGATCCCACACTCCATTAAATTCCATTTAGGAAGATCTCTACATGTACTGAAGTGTCTAAATGGTTCTTTTAGAATATCAATTAGTTTGGGGAAGATAGGTTATACAAAATTTCAATTCAGTATTTAGACAATGTTAATGACTTCTCTAGAATTTATAAGTGAACCATAAATCATGATTGAATACATTCAAAAGTGGTTCCATATACTAAATCCCCAATACCTTTACATAAATCTTGAATATTTGGTCAAGTGTGAAATATTCCTAAATATTGATAAAGTGTCCAGTCTTGGTGAGTCAGTCTACCACAACCCATATCACATTGATTCCTTTCGATGTCTTCGGGAGACTAGTGACAAAGTCCATAGTGATGTTCTTCAATTTCAATATGGGTATGGGTAATGGTTGCATCATTAACATTTAATTTTTTATTATTATTGAAATTACATACATACCACATACATTGATGTATAATAATTAGTCTCGTCTTCATGTTGTCCCACTAAAATTTCTCTAAGATTTCAATATGCATCTTGGGAATTCCAAGATGGATGGAGAAAAAAGATCTACGTGTATTACCCAATAGATCTTTCATTATCTAAAGTGATGAATCAACACAATGTCTAGTTCTAAACTGAATGAAATTATCTTAATCGATAGGGGATTCATGAAAATTTCTTTTATATGATACTGCAATATTCATTCAAATCCATAAATCACCCCTTCGAGCATCCATGATCTTCTCTTGGATAGAATGATAGAAAATCATTTAGATAAGGAAACATGTATTTAAAACCATTATGATTTCAATATCCATCCTTTTCACATTCATAAGGAAATTTTCTTTCTCATAGTACATCACGGATAAAGTATTAGGTTAATCTATCCTAATAGCATCAACTAATATATTCACCCCTCCATGATGACCGTGAATTCACTAATAATAATTCTTAATCATCTTTAAGAATCTTTATTAACCCATGATAGGATATTTCTATGGAAATATATACTTTAGACTCTTTTGATCTATATATATGTCACACTTCTCCTTAAAAAGATAGTGCTAAAAAATTATCAATGAAAATATTACTATAGATAACTCCAAGTCATGTGTTAGGTAGTTTTGGTCTTTTATCTTCAACAGTCGTGAGCTATAAGCATTAAGTTTATCATTATACATGAGTACAACACCTGAGAATCTCTTTAAATAATTACTATATTTATATCGAAAACCATTCTCTACTTGATTGAATTATTAGTATATGTGTTATTAATTCCCTATTTATAATCTGTTTATTGTTTTCTCACATTATTTTTTCTAGACATAATTTACACCATTATATGTTAAATTATTTAGTTGTCTCTATAATTATGACATGTTTATCACAAATACTCTATAGTAACCAAATAATATAAGAAAACTATAGAATTTTAAGAAACATGATGTTTTGGGGAATTCCTCAAATTCTTTTATATTTGAGGGGTACATAGACATTCCCTACCTTGTCATAAAATACCCTAATAATTTTACTTTCTATATCCAAAAGTCACACTTGATGAACTAAATATACAACTTCTATTTTGTTAATATCGCGAATATAATCCTCATTTTCTTTTCATGTATCTCCTTACACTTGTACTAGATGATAATTTCATCCCTAAATATTACCACACATTTTTTGAGGTCTTCTAGTAAGCATATATTCATTAAGTCCATTAAGATTAAATGGGTATTTGTAAGTTTTAAGGGAATCTCTATGAAATTATAGTGTCCATATATCATACAAAAGGATATATTCAAGATATAATCCCTCTTCAACTTTATATGATGATATCTAAAATTAAGATCCACCTCTGAGATGTATTTAGCTCCTTGAATTTAATCAAACAAATCATCAATCCTTGTAAAGGGTTACTTTTTCTTGGATAGTGATCCTGTTGAGATCTCGATAATCTATTCACAACAATATTGATTAATACTTTTTTCATGAAAAAATAGCACTAGTGAAACCCAGGAAGATGTACTATGGTGTATAAACTCTTTCCCCAAATTCTCTTATAGCTTCTTCTTTAACTACCCGAATTCTATTAGGGATATCCTATAGGGGAAATTGAAGATAATAGTAGATATAGTTATATGTTTTAGTTAAAACTCTACCTCATGATCTGGAAGAATTCCAGAAACCTCATTAAGAAATACATATGTATATTCCCATATAAGGGGAATTTCCTCAACCTTGATGATTTCCTTTGACACAACCATTTTGGAATGATATTCTTATTTTATAGTTATTAACCACCACATTGTTCATGGATTTTCCAAAGGAAATTCATGTTCTTAATTGCATTCATAAAGGAGCATGGAACAGTTTGTAATAGATTAAAAGATTTCCCTTTCCTGATTGTAGATTTGAGATCAATATAATGAGATCTAATCCATGCCATATATTGAATCGAATTCCCCTAAGGGAAGGATTACTTAATTTTTTTAGATGATTTCTCTCATAGAAACTAATAGTTAAAGTGTACAAAAATTGTGTTCAAATGGTCACACCACTAGTTTTTTTATGGATATATATAATTCAAGTTATTGGGGGATATTGATCAACATTTATTGAAAACATTCAATATAAAAAAAATTATTAGAAGAAAAATCAAATAAACCCTTTTCACATTATTTAGTGAACAAGAAGTGTACCTTGTATAAATTCATTTTTATGCATCACCTCAGTGGTGGTCATGGAATAATATTTCCCTTACCTTCCCATATTTACTGTTTATTTTCATTGATTACCCTAAAAACAATTGGTTTAGTATAATAACGTTCATTGTTTCATTTCTCCTTACAGTTGTACTATTGAACCATGTGTGGTGCATTAGTCGGTTCCTTCCTTTACTCCATCATGTTGGATAGAATATTCATATATTTTAACAATAATGAGTTTGATGGAATTTACTCCCACACTTAGAGAATTTTATCATCCCTTTGATGAAATTTTAATAATCTATATTTCCATATGTTTGATATGTGGGTAGTTGGATCATCTTTCATCCTTTATCACTTGATAACTTTACTAAAAACGGTATTATTATTTTCTAATCTCCATATCAATTAGACCATTATCTATAAATTATCTGTACTTTGATAGTACATTGAACTAATTATTAATAACTAAAAACATCAAGAATAGATAGATCCTTTCATATATCTGGATTTAACCCATTAAAAAATTGATCTATGTTTTTATAATTGTTGATTACAAAAACATAGGCATACCTTGGAATCCTTGTCACGAACCAGCCCGGGTCCACCCTGAACCGGTCACCCAAGCCGGTCCGCGGCAAGTCCTGAGGGGCATTCCCGACCCCCCCCCCCCCCCGAGATAACAACTACTACCAAGTATCATGTTTTAATTGTTGGGAATGATTTATCCCAAAAAATCCATGACCAGTAAAAGAAAAACAAACAAACAAAAAGACAACACTAACAAAAAAAAAACAAAACAACACCACAAACATACCTCCACGTGACCTCACAGGTCACCACCCAACTAAAAAAAACTAGCATCGCTCCATCACTGAGCGACTCAAACCAGGAGAACCTGAACACAAGGAACCTGCAACTGAAATGGTAAAAGATATGCGTGAGTACAAAAAATACTCAGTAGGTGATCCCAACAATAAATCCCAAAGCACTGCTAGTAAATAAATAATCCATAAATTCTAGGTTTGAACTAGAAATTATAAAAGTGAGCTTTCATAATGTTTCACTTGAAGATCAAAAAATGAGACATTACCCTTATTCTTTTTCAAAAGTGGAATTCCTTTAATTGGTGCCAAAATCATTCTAAAAGAGAAAGAAGTGTTACATTTTCAAATTTTACAGAAAGAGAATAACATATCTTCATTTTAAAACCATTTTCACAGGGTATAATAGTATAAGCTGTAATGAACAACTAAAAGTAAACAAACAAGGAACAACAAGTAACCATGGGTGATCATAAACATCCCTAAAAACCCCTGGACGTACTCGGGTTCAGACTACCAGCCGACATGGTACCCCACAGTCAATAACCAACTGGCCGCCCTAACAACCATCTAGTGGCGCGCCTCACATGGCCTACCTACCAAGGGGGGACTAACCCGTCTAATCGGGGTTAGCCAGCAACCGTCACTCGATTCTCTAAAAGACGCCCAGGAACCCATTGTGGTTTAAATAATACTGTGTAAGTGGGAGTCCCTCGCATGCGTGACTCACCTCACCGCACTTTCCAACCCCTTACACGGACACCGCTACACGACAATCCTCGAAGGGAAGCCCCCCTATAGAGATGCCCCATAAGTACGTATATATATATATATATATATATATGTGGTCAGTTCACAATCAAACAAGTGCCAACAAGACTGCCACATCATTTACATTTAAACCATTTAATATCCAAGTGTTTCCAAAAGATATGACACACGTCATCATGTTGAAAACCAGAAAAACATACTTAGAAACCCATTTAAGGAAAAAAACACAAATTTATCAAAGAAAGTTATTTTCAATGCGATGTAAGAAGTATACAATTTTCATATTCAGAAAGTCCCCATTCTAGTAATAATTTTTTAATACTAATTTAAATTTACTGAAAAATAATGAAATGAAAAGGAATAAATAAATTTCTAAATTTAAGGGTGAGTGCAGTGGGAGACCTACCTTGAATTGCAGCTTGTTTGCGATGACGCGACACGTCTCACACTTGCGCATAAGAAAACACAAGCCGGAAATTTCGGTAACGCGAAATTACCTCGCCAACACGATGCAACAAAAGAAAAATAACTAAAAACACATAAGTACTAATTCAAACAGATAAAAAAACGCAGAAACCCACCTCTTCTCGCTATCCATACACAATGATGTGTCACGCCTCAAATGGGCGCAGCAGCACGTGCAAGCTGAGGATCGCAGAATCATGGAAAAACCTTACCATAAGGCTGCAACAAAAGTAAAACAATTAAAAACACATAGATGCTAAATTAAAATAACTCTAATGAACAAACAATGTAAAAACACCTCGACATCGGAGTAGGTGAAATGAGGTTGACCCGAATTGCTCGCTTTCATCAGCGGTGCTCGCCGCTCGCCCAAACAAGAACGAGTCGTGCGGCTAGTCGTGAGGGTGATAGACGACACGACGACTCTACACAAGGCTGAACGGACAGCACGTCAACACCGCGGAAGGCCTAAGGGTCGAAGAGAACGCGATAGAGGTTCGGATAGCAGGGCAGGTTGGGTGCGGTGCGGCCTGAGGTGGGCTTGCCGGAAGCGGGCTGGCCGGAGCGGGTTGGCCGGAGTGGGCTGGACGGAGGGTTAGGTCCGCCAGACGGGTCGCCGAACAGTGGGGGTCACTGCCGGACAAGAGTTCGCCGCTGGGACGAGGGGGGGGGGTCAGAGGCGACGGAGAGAAGCAGGGGTCGGGCCGTAGGATGCCGGAATGGAGCAGGGTGGCGGGCCACTAGACGTCAGAATAGAGCAGGGTGGCGGTTGGGAGTGGGGTCGGCGCGGCGAGCTGTGGTAGCCGGTGGTCGCACGATGCCGGGGGGTGGTGGAGGGCGCCGAGCAAAGTAGGAGCCGGACGGGGGTGCGACGAGGCGGAGGGTCGGCGAGGTGGTGGCCTGAAGGAGGGCAGGGGTGCGCGGGTGTGTAAGGGAGAAGGAGAGGGGGAGGGGGCCGCCGCACAGAAGAGAGAGAGGGGGGTTTCTAGGGTTTTGGTTAATATATATATATATATATATATATAAACTACATAATAATAATACGAATAAGAATAATAATAAAAATAATAATAATACTAATAAGAATAATAATAATAATAAGAAGAATAATAATAATAATAATAATTAGTTAATTTTAATAATAATCATTTTTACTCAAAACATTTAGGATATTAAAATCATTTAAAAATAAACGCACACACACATATAAATATATATATATATATATATACATATATTGACATATATACCTATATCTAAACATATATAAACATATATATATATACATACATACACATATAAACGTATATACTTATATATAAGAGCATATAATCATATATATATGTATATATATACACACACATATATATACACATATATATATACACATATATATATACACATATATAAACACGCATGAAGACACACATACAATATGAATAACTTCAAAAATAATAACAATAATTTAATAATAATAAAATTTCAACATGAAAATTTTAATATTTAAAACGCCGGGTGAACACATGGTCACCCGGGCCGAACGCACGGTCACCGCTAACGATGTGGTGACCGCGCACCGGCGCAAACCGCCAACACAATTAAGCTTTGAAAATTTTAAACCGGGACCAAGACAGAAGTAAAAATAAGGGCATCTGCGGTCATGGGGTGACAATTCTCCCCACCACAGACACTTTCTGCCCCCATAAAGTCACTAAGCCAAAATTCAGTCAAGATTCAAGTCCATGCCCAAAAGAAACTAAAGGAATCGAAAAGAACTAAGAATCTCAGGATGACCTTACTCTACACAGGTCACACCCGACTGATTCAAGAGAAAACTGAAGTACAAGGTTGAGGGGAGAACACGAAGGGGTTCTCCCCACCACAAGAAATTAATTGGTTTTAAAATTTAACACCCAAAACATACTACCACAAGGTGGCGGGTCCAGTGCGGGAACTCACAACCGATCCAAACCGAATCCTATAACACGATCAAAACAACACCTTGGTCGAAACGTTAGTCCCTCCACTAGAGTCAACAACCTTCAACACCAGGGAAATCCCATGAAACAAAGGACATAGCTCGGACATCGAGTCGGAATCATGACCCACTTAAATCCACGAAACATAACCACATCTGACAAGCATAACTAAACCGAGGTCAACCCACACAAGGGTCAAACACACTTTTAAGAAAGACACACGATTCAGAATATCACATCCCCACAAGCCAGTCAGCTTGGATTATCATAGAACAAGTACATCATAACTTTATGGCAAAACAACGTACTTACAACGATGTTGAAACATTAATAGCAGAAAAACAAATATGAAAATATTTCTAATTGTTCCACCACAAACACGGAACGCAAATCCCAGACCAAGTCTTCACACCCCTGGGAGCTCTTGACTGTGCGCGAGCTTCACCCTGAGTCCTGTGGTTGGGGCTCTGATGGCTGAAGCATCTCTTTCCTCACAGTCAGGTACTACCATTCTCCAATCACAACATCCTCTTAAAGCGATGCTTCCTGCAAAACTTCTCCAGATGACCCAGACTGCCGCAACGATGACACGTCTTCAGAGGGTTGTGACAAGATGACTTTAATTGCCCGAAACGACCACACAGATAGCATAAAATTGAACAATCTGATGAACTGGAAGCTGTGACCCAAGGGGATAACTCCTTATTAACAGGTATCTATGGTGTCATTTCCTCACTAGAGGGGGAAATCTTACGAACAACAGGGTATGCTGAAGTACTAACCACCTTCGCACCGAAAACCAACTCAGCTAAAAAATCCTCCTCCACCAGCTTATCGAAATGTTGGTCTTTATAAGGGAGGACTCTCTCCTTGATCTCTAGATGAAGAACCCCGGTGAAAAGAGAGGCCTTCATGAGCTCATGCGGCGCTACCTCTGGAGAAAAGGAAATCAGTTCCTGGAAATGGTCAACATATGCCTTCACCGTCCGTTTGCCTTGTTTAATATGCACAAGCTCTCTCTTTTTCCTCATATTCAATTCTTTAGGTACAAACCATTGGATGAAAACGGGTTTAAAGTCATCCAACGTCATTCCAACTTGCGTTGACGGTGGGGTAACCATCTTCCACTGGTCCAGAGCAGTACCCTCGAACAACTCCATAATTGCACGAACCTTAACTTTATCTAGAGTTCCCAACGTTCTAAAGACACACTCCACTTCCTCGAGCCATTACACTGCCTCTGACGGACCCTGATCACCATGGAGAATAGGCAAAGTCTGAGGAGGACCAAAAACTGGGCATGACAAATCAGAATCCTTAGAGACTATTCTGGGCGGCATTTCCTGAGCGACATATAAAACACAAATCCAAGACCAATATCAAATCAAAGAATGATTAAAAGTAACATCATGATCCAAAACAACCATCTCAAAACCAAACAATTTTAAACACTACCCAACTTCCATTTTTTCAGAATCCCCTTTTTATTTTAGATTTCAAAACCACCCATTTTCAAGACCACTTTCCAAATGCCGATACACTTTCAAACCAAAACCACTTTTTAAAACCATTTCCCCAATTTAAAGACCAATTTAGAAAACAAGCTCAAGCCTTTAATTTCGAATAAACACTCATGTAGTCTCATGACCCGTTACACATTTCGTTTTCCACATTCCATTCATACTCGCACCAACACACACTTTCCATATATTCTCACACATGTGCAAATGTTCATAAAGAGGACCTGAGGTTTCACCCCAAACCATTCTGGACCAATTTCAAGCAACAATGGATTTTCAATTCAAGAGCATTTAGTTTTAAAAACCATTTCATACATTTAAAGTCTTTTAAATGAAACTAGTGCAATTTTTCAAAAACCCTTCTTCATTTCCAAAAACGCACTTACACTGACCAAAATGAAAGCAGAACGCAAATTTGCATCAACCACTAGAGTGAGGGACTAGTAGTCACGCTCGACCTGGAGACATGGTAGTGGGCCATGTCCCAAGTAAGCATCGACCACTAGGAGGAATTCAAACCATGTACTCAGACTCCACATGGGTCACTAATCCATGTTAAATCACGATGTAACGTCGGCTTGCCTTCGTTGTCATCTCTCAATCCAAGACAAACCAGAAAGAGAGAAGAACACAATTCCCGGACTACCCCTGGCGACTCGAGGTGTGGAATGGGAGAGGGTTCATGTAGTCCTTCCCGTACCTACCTCTAGAGTCCCGATAGTCCTAATCTCCACCTACCGGACAACCCAAATAACAAGAACCTGCTTTGATAACATTTTCTCATGAACCAGCTCGGGTCGACCCTGAACCGGTCACCCGAGCCGGTCTACGGAAAGTCCCAAGGGGTGTTCCCGATCCCCCCAGGATGGAAACTATTATCGGGCATCATGTTTTAATTATTGGGAATGATTTAGCCCAAAAAAACCAGGATCTGTAAAATAAAAACGAATAAACAAAATAGAAAACACTAACAACAGAAACAAAACTACACCGCAAACATACCTCCACGAGACCTCGCGGGTCACCACCCAACTAAAAAAACCAGCTTCGCTCCATAACTGAGCGACTCAAACCTGGAGAACCTGAACACAAGGAACCTGCAACTAAAATGGTAAAAGATAGGCGTGAGTACAAAAAATACCCAGTAGGTGATCCCAACAACAAATCCCAAAGCACTACCAGAAAATAAAGAATCTATAAATTCCGTGTTTGAACTACAAAGTATACAAGCGAGCTTTCATAATGTTTCACTTGAAGATCAAAACACAAGACATTACCCTTATTCTTTTTCAAAAGTAGAATTCCTTTCATTGGTGCCAAAATCATTCTAAAAGAGAAATAAGTGTTATATTTTCAAAGTTTACACAAAGAGAATAACGCATCTTCATTTGAAAACTATTTTCACAAAGTATAATAGTATAAGATGTAAAGAAAAACTGAATGTAAACAAACAAGGAACATCAAGTAACCATGGGTGATCCTAAACATCCCTAGAATCCCCTGGACGTACTCGGGTTCAGACTACCTGCCGGCATGGTACTCCATAGTCAATAACCAAATGGCCGCCCTAATATCCAACCAGTGGCAGCCCCATAAGGCCTACCTACAAAGGGGGGACTAACCCGTCTAATTGGGGTTAGCCAGGAATCGTCACTCAATTCTCTAAAATACTCCCAGGAACCCACAATGGTTTTAATAATAATGTGTAAGTGGGAGGACCTCACATGCGTGACTCACCTCACCGCACTTGCCAATCCCTTACATGGACACTGCTACATGACAATCCTCGAAGGGAAATCCCCCTTTAGAGATGCCCCATAAGTACGTGTATATATATATATATGTGGTCAGTTCACAATCAATAAAGTGCAAACCGGGCCGCCACATCATTTACATTTAAACCATTTAATATCAAAGAGTTTCCAAAAGATATGACACACGCCATCATGTTGAAAACCCGAAAAACATACATAGAAACCCATTTAAGGAAAACCACAAAAAATTATCCAAGAATGTTATTTTCAATGCGATGCATGAAGTAAACTGTTTTCAAATTCAGCAAGTCGCCATTCTAGTAATAATTTTCTAATACTATGTTAAATTTACTGAAAAATAATGAAATGAAAAGGAATAAATACATTTATAAATTTAAGGGCAAGTGCAGTGGGAGACCTACCTTGAATTGCATCTTGTTTGCGATGACGTGACACATCTCACAGTTGCGCATAAAAAACACAAGTCGGCAATTTCGGTAACATGAAATTACCTCGACAACACGCTGCAACAGAAACAAAATAACTAAAAAACATAAGTACTAATTAAAACGGATAAAAAATACAGAAACCCACCTCTGCTCGCTATCCAGAAACAATGATGTGTCACGCCTCAAATGGGCGCACCAGCACGTGCAAGATGACGATCGCAGAATCATGGAAAAACTTACCAACAGGCTGCAACAAAAGTAAAACAATTAAAAACACATAAATGCTAAATTAAAATAACTCTAATGAACAAAACGCGTAAATCCACCTCAACATCGGAGCTGGTGAAACGAGGTTAACCTGAATTTATCGCTTTCAGCAGCAGTGCTCGCCGCTCGCCCAAACAAGAGAGAGATGTGCGGCTGGTCGTGAGGGAGATAGACGACGCGACAATGCTACATGAGGTGGACCGGACGGCACGTCGACACTGTGGAAGGCCTACGGGTCTAAGCGAGTGCGACATGGGTGCGGCGAGCAGGGTAGGTTGGGTGCGGCACGGCTTGAGGCGGGCTGGCCAGAAGCGGGCTGGCCGGAGCAGGCTGGCCTGAGTGGGCTGGCCAGAGCGGGCTGGACAGAGGGGGAGGCCCGCCGGAGGGGTCGCCGGACAGGGGGGGGGGGGGGGGGGTTGCCTCCAGGATGGGGGGGGGGGGGGTCGGACGAGGCAGAGCGAAGGAGGGGGTGGGCCGCCGGATGCCGGAGTGGAGGAGGGTGGCGGGCCGCTGGACGCTGGAGCGGAGCAGGGTGGCGGTCAGGAGTGGGTTTGGCACAGCAAGTCGCGGGCGTCGATGGTTGCATGAGGTCGGGGGGCGGTGGAGGGCGCCGGGCAGAGCGGGAGCTGGATGGGGGTGCGGCGAGGCAGAGGGCCGGCCAGGCGGCGACCTGAAGGAGGGCAGGGGCGCATGGATGGGTAGGGGAGAAGGAGAGGGGGAGGGGGCCGCCGCATAGAAGAGAGGGGGGGAGCTAGGGTTTTGGATAATATATATATATATACATAAAAACAAAAACATAATAATAATAATAATAATAATAATAATAATAAGAATAAGAATAATAATAATAATAATAATAATAATAATAATAATAATTAGTTAATTTGAATATTAATTATTTTTAATCAAAACATTTAGGATATTTAAATCATTTAAAAATAAACGCAGACACACACACACACACACACACACACATATATATATATATATACGTGTATTGACATATATACCTATATCTAAACATATATAAACATATATATATATCTATATATATATATTTACATAGATATAAACGTATATACTTATATATAATCACATATAAACATATATATATATATATGTATATATATATACACATACATATATACACATATATAAACACGGATGCAGACACACATAAAATATGAATAACTTCAAAAATAATAACAATAATTTAATAATAATAAAATGTCAACATAAAAATATTAATATTTAAAACGCCGGGTGAACACACTGTCACCCAAGTCGAACACACAGTCACCGCTAACAATGTGGTGACCGCGCACCGGCATGAAACCGCCAACACAATTAATGTTTTAAAATTTTAAATCGGGACCAAGAAAGAATTAAAAATAAGGGCATCTGCGGTTGGGGTGTTACAATCCTTGGGAAATTTCCTCACAAACTGGGACATATTCACTCTCCCTTTTCATAATCTTCAAAGATTCTCTCTATATTTTTTCAAGGATTTATAAAGTAGTAGCTGTTAGAAAATATATTCTTTGATTATTCCCATTCCATTTCATCAATTCCAGGTTTTATATTCATATTCATGATCATCCCCACCATTTATCAGCTTATCCATATAAATTATAGATGTCCAAAGTCACTTTCTCTATCTTAGAATAATAGGGAATAGAAAATATCATTTCAAATGGGAGAAATATTTGTTCCATAACAAGTAGATCAGCATATCCATTATACATTAGTTATTTTCACATAAGGGAATTGATGTCAAGTTTCTCCTTCCTTGGGAATGGAGGACATTCCACATGGTTTAGTTTAATGATCATATCCTAAGACATCTGGGTATGTACCACCATAGAGTTTTTAACTCCACCTCCTATTGCATTGGGACTGTTATTTGGACAATGATATCATTTCCCATCACATGGATTATCAGCCTATTTTCATCATGTTCACTCCATTTTATAAAATATAAAATGTTTGAACAAAATGTATGTGAATAAATCAAGAATAAATAATTTATTCTCAGGTAAAAATAATTTCTAAATCCATCTATTATAGGATCCCTAAGAAATTTATATCCTTTTTATCAAATGATTATTATAGGATAATGTAATTTAATCTTCTCTAACATGAATTGAGAAAATTAATTAATCAATATATCAGTCAAAATTATATATAAAGTGAATGTGAATCTTCCAATGAACAACCCCCATGAGTGTCAAGCCAGTTGTATAGGAACACCTACAAAATATGCATAGGGTGAAGATCGAGTTTGTACCCATACCAAAATTTTTAATGATATTACCGCCATGTGGATCTATTCCAGAACTAGATCCACATATTGTATCTATATATGGATTCCATTTCTTTGACACAACATAGTTATTTAGCAGAATTTAGGATGTTTTTATTCTCATAGACTTATCATTATGCTTTTCTGTAATGATTTCTTGTTCTAATTATCACATAACCAAAACCAAGATTTGACACCAACTATTTTGACACAAAATATTCTTACATGGATAATACATAATTTTGGAAATAAATATCATAATAAAAATACATTACATAATTGAACAATTTTGTATCTTCGAAAAAATAGGTTCATACAACATGGGTACATAAGTAATCTTATAAATTATTGAAATCTTTATTTATTGTCATCCTAACGGATATAAAGTTATCTATAGTAGATTTGTTAACCTGAGGATATACATTAAAGAAAAGGGTGATATAAATTGCCAATATGGGGAGGAATATCATGGATGAAATAAGAGACGTGAATTATTAGTACATGCGTGAGAATAATCATTTTCATCATATCATAAACACGGGATCAAGTTCATAATCATGTAATAATCATTCGGAAATATAATAGGATGTTGAATATGCATAATAATGAAACATAAAAACATTTTGATCAAGAGCATTACATAGTTTTGAAAAAATGTAGCATTATGTTCATGCATAACATTTTTTCATAAATAATATCATCTTAATTGGGAATAATTCTAGAATCATGTTCATGAATAATAATCATATTATAATTAGATATATAAAAGAACTAAATGATTCTTAGCGATATATAATTCCGATCACACTCATTACATCCTAAAATGGTCGTAATCATCAATCCCTTATAAAAAAGGTAACATATTACAATGATAGACCTGAAATGAACCCAAAAAATAGAATGGGGTTTATTAGGGTGATATAAATCACATATCTGTAAATAAACATTAAGGATAAAAAATAATAAGGTATAAAATAGTTTTGGATATCAAATGTTTTCATAAAAAATCATAGGTCACTGTGATAATATGAAAGATCTAAAAAACAATCAATGATATGTTTTGGAAAATAAAGTCTTTTGAAAAATCATTATAGGTAGCTTTGAAATAATATATACTATGTAAAAAATACATATAACCATTAAAAAATGTAAATAAGAGTGAAATTTTTGTTTACTATAAATGAAAATTTTCCACATTTAAAATAAAGAGTAATAAGTGATAAACCCAAAAATAAAGACCAGGGTACAATATTCCCCATACCATAGATCTCAAATTATGTCATCAATTTTCCATAAACTATATAAATAATTTAGGATTATTAAAACATGAAAACAAAGGTAAATTATTTTCATTTACTTCCCTAATGGTCAATTAAAGTCATGGGATTTTATTTCATAATTTCCTTTGTTATAGGTGAATCATTTTTCTTGTTAATCCCATCTTGCTTCATTTCAATGATCCTTATTTATTGTTACATATACATTTATATGATAGAATTTGTATGATTTGAAATAAATGATATTTATAAATTTCTATATTATGGATTTGTTTTATAATCATCAATAATTGTTGTGATATAAAAAGAACTAATAATGTTCTTGTTGGCAGTTAACCAAATATTAACAGGACATTATTCAGAGAAGAGGTCAAAGATGTATAACAGATAAATATATTTATTATTTAATATTTATAATTGGTTAATATAATTAATATATATTTTCAAATACTACTTGAATATATTCGAGGTTTTATAAAGATAATAGTAAATGGATTGAAGAAGAGAAGAGGAAAAAGGGGAAATGACGGAGGAATCTTACCTCCTATGTGTTGTTCTTTTGCTAAGGCTCTTTAATCATTAAAACATGACTCCAATTAAAAACTAAGGATGATAAGGGGATTAAAATATGGTAATTGGGTAGATATTTGGATTTGTAATGTGTAAGTGAAGTGGTTATCCAAGGGAAGGGAGTGGGTGTATTTATACTAGAGGATAAGGAGTTTTTAGGATAGAATATTGAATAATGTATAATTTCCATTATACACATTGTAATAGTGATATTTTTGATATTATGGATTTTATTTTATTAAAAATAAGAAAATTATGGCTTTAAAATTCTTTATAAATTGAATTAATTAGTTTATTAAAAATGAAAGTAGAAAAAAATGTTTTTTAATGGAAAACTATAGACTGCAGACTTTGGAAAATAATTTTAAGGTTTTGAATATTAATTTCTTGAATTTTTATCTTATTATATATTATTATGGTTTATAATAAAATTCTATAATTTATTATGACATTATTACATCAAAGATGAGGTAATTTAAAACAGACTGGTTAAGAACAAACTCAATTTTTACTCTTCAGCAAAAAATTGATGTTTTATGAAGATTTCCCAAAAATAACCCATATAAAAATATGAAATTATAAATAAAAAATTGAAATTATTTTTTTTTCAAAATAATTTACTAACATAAGTAATATAAATTATTAACATAAAAAATTTATTTTTCAGAAATATATTAAAATACCATTTATTAAAAACGTTCTTATAGTTTTTTTGAATTTTGATTTTTGATTTTTATTTTATAAAATTAAAATACATATATTTTCTTAAATTAGTCATGAAAATATTATTATATGATAATTTACTATTTTTTGGTCAACTAACCATTCCAATGGTAATGTCACTATTCTTAATGGTTAGGTTACTATTTCAAACAGTAAACATGTTATTCCAATGATCATATTAACTCCTATAAATACCCTTTAATTACATCATTAATCATTCATCTAAATTCCTCTCATAGATCAATGTTTTTCAGTTCTAAAATTTTTATTAGATTTCTAATTTTTTGAATCTTTTTTACAATGATATTCAAAAGCATGATAATTATAATAGAATAATGTGATCCAAATTTTCCAAACCAATATAATTTTATTATTTATTTTACCATTGAAATATTTCAAATTTTATCGATACATTTATCATAAAAATGTGTGATTACAATTAATGAAATAATGAAATATTTTTTGGATGATTTTAAACTATATTATATTCTTAAATATGAAAAAAATAAATTAATCAGAAAAAAATTTCCAATATAAATTTTTTTAGGACGTTACAAAAGGAATATTAAAGCTGATTTTTCAAAGTTTCACTCTTAAAAAAAACTAGAGAGATTAGGTCACCTTTGGTGATGATGATAAAGGGAATTTGATTGGAATCAGATTATTTGGAAATCCAAATTTGTTCCTCATCAATAAAGTTCTCTATATGAGATGCTTATTTAATATATTGGAAAGTATTTCCAAGATTTATTATATAGGATATTCTATTTATTTTTCTAAAAATTATTGTTCTATAATAAATGATAATTTCCATAATTTTATGCACTATGAATTGGAAATGTCCATATATTAGATTATAACTCGTTAAGATGATAATTTATTGACTTTGAATTCTTAAATATTAGAATTTGGATTTCTCATAGAATACATGGACATTTTAGTGAATATTTCATGATATAGTTATCTAAAAGAGATTTTATTTTATATTTTCATCAACTTAAATTGGATAATCTTTTTATGGTACATTCTAAATTGGTACGAAACACAAGTCATCATTTGAATCAATTAACGAGGTTGCTACTTCTGAACACTTTTAACAAATCCAAGTAGGTTTTTTTGTAACATCTAGAATAAAAATCCTAGGATGTACATTTTTTGTCTATGTTTTAGTTAATTATTAATATATATTTACATGGTTTTTACTATTCCTGCATAAAAGTGATGTTTTTCAATATTAATTTATTTTTTAATGTTGGATAAAAAATAAAAAAATGGAACAATTTTTACTTTATGAAATGTCTTTGGAGAATAATTTTAAAACCATGATTTCCATTCATTTTGATCAAAAAATAGTACCAAACACACTATTTATTCCATTGGGATACCTCAATATTATGTTCTAATCAAAATTGAGAAACAATACCTTATAAGAAACTATAGTAAATATGTTATGTGAATATAAAATTCCAACATATTTTTGGGATGAAGTTATTAACATAGTATTCCATGTCATAAATAGAGTTCAAATCATTAATATTTTATTGAAGAAAGCATATGAGATAGGTAATAAGAAAACTAAAATTTATATAGTTTATATTTTTTTGAAGGAAATATAAAATCCATAACACTAAATGTAATTTTGGAAAATTTTATCTAAAGTAAAATGAAGTAATATATATTTTTGTATAACATCAAAATATAATAGTGTTTTTAAAAAAAATAATGGATTATTGAAGAATAAAATAATGTTGAATTTGATGAATGTGGTCCTTTTGATTAAAAAATAATCAATCTAATGAGTTAGTTTATTCATAAAAAATGATACTTAATCCTCATTTTGACTTCAAAAAGGAAGATGATTTTAAAATTTATTTAGGATAAAATTGTATTGAAATGATTGTAACCAGTGAACTTGGAAGTGTGTTTCCTAGATAACCTTGAACCACAAAAACCAACCTTTATTGAATTTATAATAATCTTAGTTAAATGATTGAAAAGTTAAATATTTTTATGAAACCTTGCATAGTTCTCCACCTTTCTCTGATATAATGAACATAAATTCATATAAGAAGCCATAGAAATGATATTTCGGTATTTTCTATGTAACTGGAATTAAACCAGATCAAAAGGAACAAGACATGAGAATTAGTGGATAGATCATCTAATTATACAATTATAGAAACTATGTGGGAATTTAAAAATAAGAATATTGATCATGTTTTTATCATTATAAACAAGCATAGATTTATTTCAAATGATTATAATCAAGAAATTGTAATATATTATGATGAATCCTTTTCCTTGTATTCTAGATTTACAAGATATAATAATTCTCCTAGATTATGCACCCCATATGAATTTTAAATTATTTTATATTGATGTTAAATTAAATTGTATAAATTATTTTCTTGAATAATATCTTTATGTAGAAAAACAACCCCATTTTTAAAATTACCTTTTTCCAAATTCTATTTTCTAGATAACCTATATAGACTTAAACAATCCCATAAATAATTAAATGGATGGTACTGTTATTTTATCTTTTAAATTATATTTTTAGTAGTTCTGGAAAATACTACCCTTATTAAAAATACTTCATCAAATGATATTTTACATTTTCAAATATATGTTGATGATTTGATTTTCGGCTCAAATAAACGAAAATTTAGTAATTACTTCTCAAAACACATACTGAAATAATTTTAAATGAGCATAATGGGTGAGTTAAATTTCTTTCATTGATTTCATATTTATCAAAAGATTATTGGGAATGTTTTAAATAAAATCAACGGAATAAATGATTTACTTATGTTATTTGGACATGAAATAAGTAATGTAAGAGAAACTCATATGAGTTCCAATAAATATCCTGATTTGAATGAAGTTGGGTAACCAACTGACAGAATATTTTATAGATTAATAATTGGGATATTATTATATTTAACATCAAGTAGAGTATACATTATGTTTTTTAATTCATATGTGATAGATTGCATCAAAATCCCACAAAATCCCATTTTAAAGATGCGAAAATAATTTTATGGTATTTGAGAGGTTCACCTTATATTTATCTTCTCTTTATAAAAAATAATGATTTTAATTTAATCTCAGATTTAGAAGAATATTTTAGAGGATTTAGATTAGATGGAAAAATACCCTCAGGAAAATTCCACTTTCTTGGTAAATACTTTGTTTCATGGTTGAGTAATAATTGACACTCGGTGGTATTTTCTACTATAGAAGCTAAATACAATGGTGTTGGTAGTTTTTCTCCATGAGTATTGTAGATGAAACATACATTGGTGGGATTTGGATTTAATTTTAATCACGTAATAATAAAATGTAATAAAACCGGTGCTATCAACATTGCAAAAAATAACATAAAATATTAAAGAAAAAATCATATAGATTTAATACACCATTTCCTTAAACATTAAATTAAATATGATGATATTTATTTTGAATTTATTTAATTGAAAATTAGTTAGTTGATATATTTACTAAGCCTCTCTATTGTGATGTATTTGATTTTATTAGAATAGAATTAGGTTTATTAGAGTATAAATGATTTTATTTAAATTCTAATAACGTTACATTAAAAATATATTTATTATATTGTTTAAAATAATTCACATTTTCATGCAAATTTTATAAATTTGGGGTTATGTTTTTCTATTTAATGATGTTTTATAAAAAAATAGTTTTAATAATATTTTAAATATTTATTTTGGGTAACTATAGTCTCAAAAATCATGAGTCTTTATTTATTTATATTATTTTTAGAACCATAGATCAAATACAAATAACACTGATATACCAAACACCTTATGCATGAAAAACCTTATGTTTTCCAATCAAGCATCTGAACTCTAAATCCTTCATATATTTCATTATATATGATATCCCTTCACTGGACCTCTTTAATATTTTCCCAGATCCATAAAACCCCTTGATTTATATAATCCTCAATCTATTTTGGTTATAGGGAAAGATAATGTATCAATTGGAGGCACTTGAGGACCCTAAAAGAAAGCCAACACTTCTAGATTTCATCAATGAGTGCTTCTCAATAAGGTTGTTGATCTTAGCTAGTTGAAAAAATAGAGACTCTGTAAAATAAATTATTGAGATTTCAAGTATTGGAGTACATTTTTTATAAAAATAAAAGTTTTTTGTGTTTTAAAAGGAACATTATGAGTTTTTTGGTAAAGGAAAATTTCATTTCACACATAATGGGGATATAATTTACTATAGTGTAAGTAAAAAAGAGTTATCAATACCCTCTAAAGAAAATATATAACACTATTAATGTTCCCAAAAAGGATGGTATTAATTTATATAAACCACGGTAGTTATATATTAGATTTAACACTATGAAATTATTAAATCACTGTTTGGGACAATAGTAGTTGATAAGAAGGCATTTATAGACCTAGATCCTAAACGTAAAATATATGTGTATGTTTATTCAGACTGCTATCAACCAAAGGGGTGAAGATTTCTAAAAGATACTCTTACTATATATATATATATCTTTCTTACCACTTAAATAATCAGAAAAAAAATCAACATACCCATTAATATGCTATGAATTATGAATCATTTTATTAAGACACCATTTATTATTTTTAAAAATAAAGTGGAATTGAATGAAGGTGAAACTATTGGGTTCCATAAAATTAATACTGTCAATTCCACTCTTTCAATGAATTTTGGATACTCTTAGGGATTACCTTCATGTAATGTGGTGGGAATACAAACATAATGAGAAGTGGGTCCAATAATAACACCGCATACACCTATTGAGGGGGAATTTACTAGAGCTAATATTCCATGGGATGCAACACCCATTCACGTTGAACCTTTTAGGGAAGAAGATACTGAACCTACTATAGAAAAAAGTTAGAAACCAATTAAAACTTATATTTATAAATCGAGAGAGTAATAATATAGTTCCACATCTGTTGATCCTGATGTTTCTAAAGTTGGATTTGTGTTTGTACAAAGATAATCTGATGCTGAAAATTCCAATTACCTGGAATCTACTGGAGAGGAGAATATCCCTAATCCATTGGAACTTGATCTAACTGTTATAATACCTTTTCCTAATGGGAATGAAACTGTTGGTTTCTATATAGCTGAAGTAGATTGTAATCTAAAAGTTCTAGAAAATTCTAATATTAGGATCTCACATGCTCCTTTCTTTCAAAGGACCATGTAGGTGGTGGAAAAAACTCTTCCATATCAAAATCATGAAGATTAACCATTAGTTAATAAGGATAAATATAGATAAGTATTTTAAGATAACAATAAAAAATAATTTTATATATATTCAATGAGATTCAGAATATAAAATTTTACTTTAGTGAGATCATGGATGTGCTCAACGACACTCAATCTAAAATATAAATCATACAAGAGAATTAAAATTCTAAAACTAATTGAAATAAGATAATGAAGTTAATGGATTCCTAGAATAATATTCTTTACTCACTTACAACTTACTCAACAATGTTTTATACTTTTTAAATGAAGGATTTTTAATACATAAAGGTCCATGTACTTGAGTTAAAGGAAATACGTGTTTAAAAAATCCATGTTTAATGGGATCAATGTGTTGGTGGAATCCTAATCAATGAATATTTGGAATAAATATTTTTTTCAAAAAAATTTACGTAAGTAAGTTCTCAAGGAAATATAAGTAGTTACTTTTGATAATAAATATGACCATCACTTGTTGAAAATTATGTTTTTCACTAAGTTTGAATTTTTCAAGGGGTTACTTTAAGGAGTGACCACTTCTGGACCCATAATTGGTTTGGATATCCAGTCTAATTTTGATTGTATATATTTATATCTATGTGATTTGAATAAATTTATAGCTTATCTTCAATGTGAAATTATTTCTATAGTATTGATGTAGAATTTCTGGCAAGATCTTCTCATAAAATTTCATGAAGTGATGAATTTTTTTCAAAAGGGAACCATTGGAACTGGCCAGAAAATAGTTAGCCTTGATTTGTTCATTGATGGTTTTATCTCATCAATTCAATAAAAATCTAATGAATCCAATGATATTTCTAATAAAATCCTAAAGTAGATAAAAAATTGTTCAGGCCCTCTATAATTTCCAAATCATTCACACCCACCCAAAAGATATTATTTAGGATTCATAGAATTTTTTTTCTTATTAATCATCCCAATAAGTATCAATTGCACAATTTTTTGATGAGATTATAAAAATAGTGATCTACAAGGATCCTTTTAGTTTCACATTACCATAAGTGATTGGTACTTCTATTTCAGTTTCCAAACCTACAGAATTTTCTTCTCCCCAACCTGTTTGGGGAAACACGGTTCCATTTAGTCAATAATATATTAAATAACATACTTATCTAGATAAAACTATATGTTCTATTGATGTTATCGTGGTAAAAATTCATGCCTTTGTTGAGGAGGATAGAAGAAAACTATTTGGACACTCTCATATTTCAACATCTAACTCTTTAAATTCTATCTATATATATTATAATAGGTTTTGAATTGATCAAATAAGATCTTTAAATAGTGTAATTGTACCTCTCTCATGTAGTTCATTCTCAGAAGAATTAGAATTGGTATAATATAATTACAGAAATTTGTGAGGAGGATACCATCGATAGGATGAAAATGTGTGTATATGTACTATCTCATCTCATAGGAAAAAGATATTTTCTCCCCACACTGAGTAATAGATACAATATTTCTAGACATAAGATAGACCAACTTTTTGATCCTTTAATATTGCATAGAAAAAAAGAACTAGAAATTAGTTAAGGATACCTGACCAAAATCACCTCATGGTAGTTAAAATTCTATTTTATTCACTACCACTGTAATGTAATTTTTTATTTTAGATCCCCGACACCATGATAAAACCATAACTACTCATTTAAGGCTCTCTGGTTGTGACAAACATGTTTTTGGACTAGAAAGTCATTCTAAAGCCATGGTTAAAAGATCTATAATTACTTCTCATTTAGAACCTCTATATACCCCATCATCATCTCTTACCTTCGAGCAACCTCTACCCCAACACAAACATGACATTAGCCTATTCTACATTCTTAATCCAAATGTATTTATGTAAGTATATAAATTGTACACTTATTTATATATACTAAAATTCATGTTTTTATCTTTCTTTTATGGATGATGTGGCATTTATTTATTATTTTTATGTTATTTTATTCTAATATAAGTTCATGTATATTTCATATTCAATTAAATAACATGTTGTTATAATATAATATACTTTTTTTCCATATTAATTACGTCTTATCCACTGTATTATCTTCAATTTTGATATAAAAAAATGGATAGTAGATAGGAAAATAAAATATTTTAAGAATGGTTATGTCCTTTGGAATTATGTTGATATTGTTTTCTCTAATCAACCCCTTTAAAGAATTATACTTTACATTATGAGTTTATTGATAATCCAAATGAGGTATATTACTGGACTACTAGTGTTCTCCCAACATATCCCATGTGTCAATGTTTTTGATACTCACAAAAAACCATTCCTTTTTTATAAAAGATCTATATTTAAGTATTTTTAAATGAATTTTAATTATATTTTCTTTGTTGATGTTAATTTATCCCTAAAATTAATTTTTTCTATGTGTGAAAAAATTCCATTACATGAATATTTTTGCTACATGAAAATCATTTACATGTAACTAGATTACTCATGAATATGTATATGTGAATTTTCATATGTGATGGAGTCTGACTAAATAAATATACTAACATTGTGAATCTGTATACATGAAATCATCTGTACAATGAGATCAACTACATGAAATTTATTATGGTATATACATTGATTCTAAAAAAATTTCTATGTAGAAAATTCAATTATGTGGAATCAGATACATGATATTTATTTCCATGTGGTTCTTTTGACAACACAAAATCAACTACATGGAAGATTCAGATCAATGGATATTTTTATTACACTATTTTAGCTATGTGAACCAGTCACACAATCAATTTTTGATCCATTGAAATATTTCACTTATGTGGTGTTAGGTATGTAATATCTTGTTACCGCTCAATCTAGTACAACATTAACCATATCATGGGTTTTCTTTTCACATTACCTGTATAGGACTGGGAAAGAATTGGGGGGATACCTGTAATGGTAAAGAGAGTGATTTGATTTACTCTTAGCTTTAACTAGCTTTTTCTAAAGGATGTAAGAGGACTTTAGGTCGTGAAACTAGGATATAGGACATGTAGGACTCACTGGATGAATGTCGTGAAAGGCGTCACACAATGAAAGGTTACACGACATGAATATTGTTTTCACTTCCTAAATGACATAAATAATAGGGTTTTAATCCATGATTACATATGTCTCATCCTACATAGACATTATGGATTTCATGACGTGTAATGGAGTTAAATGTGGTTAAATTACCCGGGAAGGGAAATTATAGGGCACTGTTTGGGTTCTGGGTGTCCATTTGGAAACCACTATTTATTTTTCTCTTGACCCAGACTTCATCTTTGGTTATTTTTGGAGATAAATTTCCTTCTAGATCGAAATGTTTGGCATTTTATCTTCATTGTAGTTGTTGTAAATCTCTCAGAGTATGTGATCTATCCACTTCTTCAGTGCCATTGAATGTGGTAGTGACCTTGTGTTACTTTATTAGACCATTTGATCTAAATTGGAATTTTCTATTAACTTCTTCGAAGATTTGTTATGCGATCTCATTCTAGAGGTCATCCTTTTGTTTTTTGTGGTTCAGTGGGTGTTTGTTCATGACGTATGTGGGTTTTCACCTTTTCACTAACCACCATGTTTTCTAAATTGGATCAATCTTGTGATGTGTATTAGATTATAGTGCCTTATTAGATTTTTTTGGATGTTCATTGTTGGTGGATCCCATTTCGGGTGTGTGAAAACCAGGTTTTGAGGTCGGTGATTTTGTCTCTAGCATATTTTGATGTACATTTTTGTTCATTCTTTACAAATTAATTTATATAAGGAATCGACTTGATTATTCTGCATGTATTTAAAATATTTTCTACTGAAAAATTTGGTTTCAATGGTTTTTTATAAATAAATAGAAAAAGGGTATTTTCAAAGCACTGAAATATAATTTCAAAATGGGATTTAAATGGTTTTCATGTCATTGAAATGAAATATGAAAATAGAAAATGGGTTACCTTGGGTACATATGTGTAAGGAATATCTAGAGGAAATCATGCATGTTTTGTGATTATTGGGAGGTTTTCCCATGGATCGTTTCCGTTTTTCCTAGTACTATTGTTCTAGGGGACCGATATCGACATTTAAGGGGGGTTCAATCATGGGGAATTCCTTTAGTTTCAAGGATTGAGTTCTAGGGTCGAGATTATACACTTAATTAATTATGGTTTGAGTAGTCTGGTAGTATAGCCTATACTGATCCTTGGTTCTGATACCTGAACTTCTATTTGGTTTTTCTTCGCATTGTGTTTTATCATTGATATGCATATTTAAGATTTGTAAATAAGATATGAAAACTATTATTTGAAATTGATATACCTAATTTTGTTTTAGAACTATTTTATAATGGAAATGTTTACCATGTTTTCTATAAATATTCTTTACTTATTATCAAGCCCTGTTTTATTTAAAATGAGTGTAAATGAATTTTTAAATAGATACTTGTTATGGAACACCTGGGTTGGATCCTATTTAGGCTTTTATCTCAGACTCTACAAACCTCTTCGGCAATGTGTCGAGATTTGTATGACATTTATTGAAGAGAAAGGAATGTCACCAAAACGAGGCAGTGAGGTTTTATGTTAGATTGGATAGGTATCTGGTGGTGAGATAGTGGGAGTCCATCCACACCATCACATGGAGTATATTTTTTATTCTGTTCCTTTATAGTTGGACATGTCTTCTAGAGTTTTAGTTACTTTTACAGTTTTTTTTGTTTCTAATTCCTTCTTACAGTTGTGGAATATATTTATTAGACTTGCACTATATCATTATTTTCTATGTGTATATTCATTTTTTTGTTTAGGTTATGTGAAATCATCCCTTATCATTTGTTGTTCGATGCATAGGTGATTGTCACCATCCAATGGGGATTGGGAATTTCCTTTGGTTGTGTGGAATATATGGATGGGTTCTAGTTTTGAGGGTGACCCGAGTCAGTTCATTAATAAATTGTATTAGAGCACAAGATTATTTCCCCAAGAGTTCCTCTCTTGGGACGTCTATTAGACTAGAGAGATGATTGTTGGTACATGAGAGGTACGTTGCGATATGTTCTTGTCCTTATCTTATCACAGTCATACTCATGTTACCATGGGATTTGGGGATATGTGTCTCTATTATTGGGTTTTGTTTTGAATCAAATTTTATTCTTGGGTTTTATGGTATAAACTGAGATTTACATTTTTTTTATGATTATTACATTGGTTTCGATGTGCATTAGTATGCCTCTGAGACGTCTTCCATGAGTTCCTCAGGATGATTTAGTTGATGCTCCACCAGGTAATCGTTTTTTGGATCAGAATATCATTGAGAAGATCAGACGGGATGTTCGTGTTGTGGATCAATATGTTCCACAAGTTCAGAATGCAGTTGTTGTGGTACAACAAGGAGCTTGGTTGGATATCATGTGGTGAGATGGTGGGAGTTCATCCACTCCATAACATGGAGTAGTTATTTTATTATGGTCTTTTTATATTGTAATTGTATTTTGTTGTTTTAGTTACATTTATAGATATTATTTCCACTATCTTCATATGGTTATGTCATATATTTATTATAATTTCGTTTCCTCTTTCTATTTCATGTGTATAGGCCATGTTTTTGTATAGGTTGGGAGAAATTGTTCCCTCTGGTTTGTTGTTTGATACCCAGGATCATGTCTCCAGCATGTGGGGGATCGGGAATTCCCTTCAGGTAAGTGGTAGATCAGGTTGGGTTCTAGTTTTGAGGATTACCTGGGTATGTTCATTATATAATGGTATCTGAGTTCTGGTTTTTTTTTCAGAGTTCATGTCTTGGGATGAATATTAAACTGTAGATAGGATTGTCAAGACTTGATAGGTATGTTGAAACAATTATCTGGCCATATATATTATCTTGGAGAGACTCATGTTTCCCTGGGATGTTGGGAAATGTGTCTTTATTGTTGATTTTTTTGAATCTCAGTTTCTACTTATGGATTTTTTGGTTTAATCAAAGATTTACTCTATTATTAGATTATTCCTTCTTTTGCAGTGTGTATTACTATGCCTCCAAGAATTCTTCCATGATTTACATGGGAATGTGTAGCTGATGCTCTATAATAGAATCTTCCAGATAATAAGAATCTCATCGAGACTATAGTAAAAATATTTTATTCTATTGTTCCAGATACATCATGAGTATATAACATAGATGTGGAGTTACAAATAGGAGTTAGTGGAGAGAGAGAGAGAGATCATGAGATTACTTGTGTAAGAATCCACAATCCTATAAATGAAATAATTATCCCCAAAGGCAGATGAATATATGGATAGGATCAATCAAATCATAGAATTCCTTGAAACACATGAGAATATCAAGGTGAAGTGTGCAACATTCAGGCTCGACAATTCCAATAAGCGATAATGGGATGCTCTGTTTCAGGAAGACAGACTTGTAGACCATTATTGGTTGGGATTCAGAACCCTATTTTTCCAATAGTTTTATCAAGATTCACTAATGCTGGAAAATTCTATATAGTTCGTGTGTTTATAGTAGGGGGAGAATTCGGTGTTGGAGTACACCAATCGATATGCTGATCTTGCTCGTTTTTCTTTATATTTGGTAAAGAATGAACAGTTGATGGCATATAAGTACATATAGGCTTCGTGATTAGAGATCATATCAAAGGTGTTAATGTTTAAGCTTTCTACCCATGCATAGATGGTAGATAGAGATATGCTGGTAGAGATGTATATGAAAGGCATGGATGCAATTTTCACCTATTCTCTTCCATCCACTTGAAATTTATGTGGTGCCCATGGGAATTAGAGGAAGTGGAAGGATCATCGCAGGATTGGTAGAGGTGAGACTCAACAGTGATCATCCTCCATACCATGTACTACAGCTAGCAGTGTGCCTCTGAATTTCTATTAGGGTGGTAAGTCCTGACAGAAAAGTAATTATTCTCATATTCAAATGAAAAATTGGAATAGCTTTAGAGGCATTAGTAATTTATAGGGCTTCTATGAGGATATTACTATTTCTTATTAATGTTTGGGTTCGTCAGCTCCAAAGGATACTACTGTGTGGTCAGATGGTTTAAAGGATATATGGCCCCAGCCACAGGACCCAGGAGTGAATCACATTCACATAGTAGATGAGTTTCTGGTGGAAGTAGATATAGGCCCATCAATAGTGAGAGGTACTATCCTTATTTCATATTCCATCTGAATTTCTCTATTTGATTTAGGTTCCTCCCACTAGTTGGATATGTACATGTTTTATTTATATTATTAAACATCCAACAAAACATATGTCCTTTGTAATGGAGTTAGCGATACCTCCTTCCATGAGGATAGAGAAGGGTTTTTGGTTCCCTTCTTGTTCGTTAATGATAACAGATATGTAGTTGGTCTAGGATTTTCTTCATCTTGATCTGGATCTGTTTGACGTCATTATCAGTATGGATGGTCTTTTCATTCATCAGGATGATGTTGATTGTTATTATTGGTGTGTTTAATTTCATTGTGTTGATGGGAGCACTCATGTGTTTCAGGGGGAGTGTAATTTTATATTAGCTCATCTAGGGACTTCTTACATAGTTCTCAGGATTATTTTGTCTGTTATTGTGATTGAGCCCAATTAAGCTTCCCCTATTGTTGATTTTCCTATTGTTTTCTGTGACTTTCATGATGTTTTCCCAAACAACTTATCCAGTCTTCAACCATAGATATTGAGGTAGATTTTATGATTTAAATATTACTATGTATGCATACAATATTGATACCTTCTTATGTATGGAACCAGCAGAGCTGCAATATCCCATGATTTAGTTGGATGGCCTGTTGGAAAAATGTTTTTTTTCCTGGAATTTCACCTTGTGCATCTTCTGTTCTCCTTTCCAATAAGGAAGATTGCTCAACTTATTTATCTATGGACTATCATAATTTTCACTAGGTAATTGTAAAGCGAATTTATCCTTTTTGTCATGTGGAAGATTTTTTTGACTAGTTAATGGGGAAAAATTGGTTTTGAAAGATTGATTTTTGGTCGGGTTATCATCATCTCATAGATTAAGAGTATAATATTCGGAGGAAATTTTAGGATATGGTATGTCCATCATGAATATCTCATGAAGACATTTTTTCTAACTAATGATCCTCTATTTTTATGTATTTGATGAATATGTTATTCCATCAATGTATTGAATTTTTTTGTAATATTTTATGGGTGATATTCTAGTCTATTCAAAATCATGGTGTGAGAACAAGCATTATATGTATTTGGTTCTAGAAATTCTGAGAAGTTTCCATTTATATGGAATGATTTTGAAATGTTGTTTTCTGTTTCAATAAGTGATGTTATTAGAGAACAAAATTTCTAAATATGGATTATGAGTTTATCCAAAGAAGGTGAAGGATGTTTTTCCTTGTAATGAACCGCAAAACGTCATTGAGAAACAATGCTTCATTGGTCTTGTTGGTTAATACCAATAGTTTGTTAATGATTTATCTACTGTGGAATCAACTTTGATTGATCTTAATAAGAAGGTGGTGAAATTCACATGGAATGCGGAGTTCCTATATTCTTTTGATGAACTAAATGGAATTCTAACATTGGCTCATATTCTAATCTTACCTAAGCCCAGTAATGTGTATATGGTGGTTTGAGATGCTTATATTGTTGGTTTGGGATGAGTTCATATGTAGGATGATCATGTGGTAGCTTACAACTCTTTCCAGCTTCAGTGACATGAAAAGAATTACCCCACTCATGTTTTGAGGTTGTTGAAGTTATGTTGGAGGCATAATATTTTTTGTGCTAGGGTCATTGTCTTCTCTAATGATAAATGTTTGAGTTATATATATTTTTTTCTCAAAAATAATTTAATATGAGATAGAGGCGATGGCTAGAAAAACATAAGATGTTTGAATTTGATGTTACCTTTACCCAGATGAAGTGGAATATCATTTTAGATTCTCTATGTAGGAATGTATCAATGCTACCTATTTTATAATCAAAGGATGAGTGGAACCTTATGGGCGTTTTCACTCAGTTTCACCTGGATTCTTAGGAGGATGTTTTTTCTATGGTTCTGTCCAATGTTCAATTATCATCATCTCTCCCAGAGTATTTTTAGAAGAGTTGGTTTTAAGATGATTAGTTTATAGAAATTCAAGAAAGCCTTTATGGTGGGGATACCATTTCTAGTTGGTCTTTATTTTCAGATGGTATACTTCACACATGGAATTTTGTTTTCATCTTCGCATATATGAGGAGTTTAGTCTTGTTTAATTGACATAGCTATTTATGATTTTTCATCCAGGAACTAAAAATAAGTATTATAACATGAGACAATGATTTTGGTTGCTGGGTATGAAGCGTGACATTGCACACTAAGTGTCATACTATTACACCTATCAGTATTTAAAGGAAATTAATATAAAACCATCTTGTTTTCTTCATCCTCATCTTGTCTAGTTTGGAATTGGGATGAGGTATCCATGGATTTTTTTGTTTGATTACCACATAATCCTAAGAGGAGGAATGATATCTTGGTGGTTGCTGATTTATTGATGAAGTATCCTCATTTCATTCTAATAAATAAAACCAATAAGGTTTAATATATAGGTAAGATGTATGTGTAGAAAATTGTGAGGTTACATGGGATTCCATCTACCATTATTTTGTATAGTGATCCTAGGTTTACCTTGAGGTT
This sequence comes from Viscum album, assembly GCA_963277665.1. Lineage (NCBI taxonomy): Eukaryota > Viridiplantae > Streptophyta > Magnoliopsida > Santalales > Viscaceae > Viscum > Viscum album. The sequence goes on from OY728167.1 coordinate 165,161,812, forward strand.
CTCTAGGACTCTCCAAGCGACAATGGTAACTCAGGTCAAGTTGAGCATAACATAGCATCCATAGATTGATGGTTAGATGGACCATGTGATTCAGATACTAGAAGATATGCTTCGTGACATTCCTTGTAATTATATAGATCATGGGATTTCCATCTAGAACTAATTGAGTTTTTTATGAAAAAAGTTATCAATAATTAATAATAATGGCTCTCTTCAAGTAATTATGTTGTCTCTCATAAATATCACCTCTTTATTGGGTGGAGTGGGTAAAGTTTCTTTAATTGGACTCTGTTTGGTGCAGGAGATGTCATTAAAGATTCAAGAATGTACATCATAATCTAGTTATAGCACAAATCCAATATTAATCGTAAGTGGATCGATGATATCATACAATAGATTTTTATGTCAGTGACTAGGTTTTATTGAATTTTTATCCTTAGATGGGTTGATGTTTCCTTTAAAATCATGAAATGTTGGATATAAGATAAGATAGACAATTTGAGGTCAGTGAGTGGCTTGGGTAGGTTGCTTATCAGTTAAAATTTCTTGTCTAGTTGATAAGTATTCATGATGTTTTTCACATATCTAATATGAGGAAGTACCATCCGGACCCCTATCATGTTTTGAGTTGGGAAGAAATTAAGTTGGATCTAGATTTTACAATTTTGAAGAAACCAATTGAGATCATTGATCCTCAAGTGAAATTCTTGCATGGGAAATTGATTCTTTTGGTTAGAGTTATATGGAAACTTGGATCCAATTCTCATGAGAATTTGGAATGCGAGTCGTTGATGAGGAGTAATTGACTCATATTTCACGAAGGATTAAATCTTACACATGACTTCCTGGGAATGAAAATTCTTTATTGTGGGGGTTTGTAACATGCCATTACAAATCTATTAGGTATATCATTAACCTAGTCATGGTTTTCAATTTCTAATTGTCTTTATAGGTTTGAGAAGGAATTAGGAGGATACCTACAATTGTGAATTCATATATTTTTTGGACTCTTATCTTTAACTTACTTTTTCTACAGGATGAAGGGGGATTTCACACCATGTAACAGGGATACATTATGTGTAAGAGTCGCTAGATGCATATCCTTAAATTATTTACACTATTAAAGCTTACATAATGCGGGGATCTATTTCACATCATGAATGACAAAAATAATGTGTTTTTAATCAGTGGTTATGGATTTATATCCATATATATACAACCTATATTTCACAATGAGAAAAGGAGTTACATGTTAGGTAATTAATCAAGAAGAAAATTTTGAGGAAACAATTTGGGTTTTGGGAATCCATTCAGCTACATCTTTTCTTTTTCACTCAAACAAAACTTCCCCTCCCAAAATTATTGGAGACATTTTCCCTTCGAGATCGATCCAGTCAGTATTTGATATCTTTGGCCTACGGTGTATATTTCTAGGTAAGTTATCTTTCCACACATTTGTTTCAAATGATCAAAGTAGCACCCATGGGAAATGTTTTCAGATCTGTTGATCTAAAAAGAAATATTCTCTGGTCTTCATCCAAGATTTTTTTGTGTGATCTTGTTCTGGATCTCATCCCTTTGATGGTTTTGGAGTGGTGGGGGAACATTCTTGAGGTATGTGGGTTTTATCCCTTTTTATGACCCCTTGTTTCCTAAATTGGATCATCTTGTGATATGGATTCAATTATAGGGCCTTCATTTATGTCACTAGGTTTTCATTTTTGGGGGATCCCATTGTAGGAGAGTGAGACCCATGTTTTGAGGTAGCTTATTCTGTATCTAGCCTTTGTTGATGAACTTCATTGCTATTTCATTACAAATTGATTTATACAATGAATTGGAATGATTTTTTGTGGGTGTCACATAGAGTTTTTTAATGGAAAATGGGTTTTCACTAGTTTTTGATAAATGGAAAGAATAGAGGAATTTTCAAAGCATTAAAATTGAATTAAGAAATGATTTGGAAATGTGTTTCAAATAATTTAAAGGAATTGTGAAAATAACCCATGGTATACCATTGGTACATAGGTGGAAGGTGTAAATTGGGGCCATCATCCATGTTTTTGATTATAAAGAGGTTTTATGAAGTGTATTTCTTCTTTTTCCTTGAACATTTGTTCTAGGGGATTGATATTGACATTTTGGGGAGCGGGTAACTCAGGGGGTATTCTTGTACATTATAGGTCTGTGTTCTAGGAATTGGACTGTGCACATTATTGATTTTGGTAAGGGTAGTCTTCTAGTCTAACCTATAGTGATCCTTGGTGTGGATACTTATGATACTATTTTTTCTTGGATTTGTGCTTTATCCTTAATAAGAATGTTTATGCTTGTAGAAATATTATAAGGAAAATGTTATTTTAAATTGATATTATATCTTTTTTTATAAATGTTAGAAAATGGTAATGTTTACCATGTTTTCTATAAAACTACTTCACTACTTATCATGAGAATTTTTATTAAAAATGAGCATTCAATAATTTTAATATAGAGACATGTTATGGAACACCTACATGGGATATTACTAAGACTATTAGCTTACACCCTTCAAACTTCATTGGTGGTGCATATACCTTTTTATGCCTTCCATTGAAGGTAAAGATAAGGCACCACGGTGAGGTGGAAATGTTTTGAGTCAGATGGGTTGCGTAGATGGTGATGAGATGGTTGGATTTCATCCATTCCATCACATGGTGTAGCCATTTGATTCTATTCATTTGTAGTCAGACTTTTCTTTTTGTGTTTTATTTACTTTTACAATTTTTTCTTGTCCGCTATCTTCGTATGATTCGGGAATATATTGATTATAATTACAATATATCTTTTTTTCCATGTGTATATGCCTTGTGTTTGTATGTGTTGGGTTAAATAATTTCATCTGGTTTATTTTTCAATGCATGCGTGCTAGTCAGCAGCCTGTGGGCATCGAGAAATCCCTTCGAGTATGTGGCAGATCGTGTTTGCTACCAGTTTTATGGGTGACCCAGGTCGGATCATTATAAGTTAAATGTATTTTTACTATATAGAGTATATTTTTTATATGTTCTACTGCTACTTAACATATTTATTACTGTTAGATTATTTTAAAGAAGAGAAGTGTTGTTTTCAAATATTTGGAGATTTATTTGAGTAAATAAGGTACAAAGAACTTCATTAAATATTGAAATTCAGCAGAATAGTAAAATGACTTCCTTATTTATGAACTGTTTCTTTTTTTCGAGAAAAGAATAGAATTATTGTTCTAGAAAATTTTTCATTTTTGTAAAAAGTTAAATTATGGGACATCGATAGATGCTTTATATGAGGATATATATATGTTGAATATATATCATTGATGAATAAAAAAATTGATTTCATGCTCAAAAATATATCATCTCCTTCATACACACTATAGTCATAGTTGTTATAGATGAAAAGAATATGTTTTCTAAATTAATACTACTCTTGATAAATCATGAATCATATTTTCATCTTTTAGAAATCCTTCCATTATCTTATTTAATGAAAGTTATTATTCTCCAGAATGAATACACTTCCTTCAGTTGGTGATTACAACTATGATCCCAAAATGAACATTATTTTATAAATATTTCCTCCTCTTGTGGAACTGAACATTACTTAAAGTGATTGTGTGTAAATTCTTCTATAAGTATTTTAATAGGATATGAGAACATTCTCGTTATTTCTTTTTTGTACAAAGTGATTACTGCTTTCACTCAATATGAGTAGTCCCTGGGAATAGAAAATAACATAGTAAAAGTCCCTAAGCTCATTGAGAGAATGTTGGTGGAGTAGAATATGTGTCATTTGTGTCAGAGACCACTATAAAATATCTCATGTTCAATTCTATTATTTATATTTATTCTTTGGAATAAAAAATTTTAATATTGTAAATATGGTTCTCAAAAAGAGGGTGTGAAATTATAGAGCTTAATTTTCCCCCATTTTAGCAATTGTATAATAACCCGGGATAATAATAATAGTTCATTTACCATGTTATTTTTGGTGGGATACCTATTATCCCCACATTTTAAGAGAGTTTCATGAGGTTCTTGTATATGAACAACAATCAATGTCACACATATATAAGGAGTTTTTCCTTTGAATTTACACCACTCTGAAAGAGTTACATAGAGTAACAATCCTAAAGAATTATGTTTTCTTATATTTCATCACTTACCATATTGGAGAAGAAATTTATTTCACTAAATCGTATCACAAAACCAACATGTACTTATTTGGAAATATCATTTCAAATATTCATAAGATTTCTCAATTTGTACACCAATCAATAGTCGGTTTGTATCCACTTCTAAAGACGGTTTAGTTATGTGTACATCACACATTTTTCAATGCTACAGTCAAAAACATTATGAAAAAACTAACCTTATCAAACTAATTTAGACCACACCACTCCCCATCTTGTGTTCCAATCCACCAATATTTAATGTGAATGGTCCTGATTGTTTAGATGAACCTGGTCTATTTTCCAAAGATCCCATGACAACACCCTCCCAACTAGAGAAATTATAAAACATTTCCTCCCAAAATACACTCATTATATACTATATATCAAGTGTTTTGATGTAATTGTTACACCCATAAAGGATTGATAAACATACAATACTGAGTGTCACACTCTACTGGGGTGGTCCCCATTCATAAATTCCATCATGATATTGAATCTGAAAACCAAGGGAAAACCCACCATCCAATTGGATATGTGTATGAAAATATCCCCACATTTATCAATCACCTTAATATCCACCGCATGAGAATATATATTGACACTAGTTTACTAATTCAACATCACCACTATAGGTCTCTCTCACATAAGGGAAGAGTGCAGGGACACAACTTCCAGTCAAAGGTGTAAAAAATTTCCATATCCATGAATGATTCAACTAATTTTAATCGTTCCACTCATGTGACTCCTCTATCATCCAATAATAGTGTCTCCCACTAAGGTAATTATACTCCCCTTAAATATTGTGACACTATAATCACATAAATCTCTATGGTTACAACATCCCATAAGTAAATATCTTTTACATGAATCATAATATCACAGTACTGAAGTTTTATACATAGATAACACTTTCTCATATTAAGTATAGAGAAGTTCCCAAAATTTCTATCATGATCCTTCATAGACCAACATTAGTGAAGTAATAAATCCATCCATTCACTTACAAACAGTGGAATTCTATCCACATAATTCAATCTGATGAATACGTTTGCCACCCATAAGGGGAAAACCATGCATCATCCTTCTATTGAATTAATTCATTCTTTCACACTCCTATTAAGTGAATTCTCATCCATGTTCATTATTAATAAATACATGTTTACTCTCTTATGGTTAGCTGACCAAAACATGGTGAGGGTGGGATATGATCACTGAAGTTATGGGTATTAAACTCACTGCTAGGGATGATCCTTAGCACACTTACTCAATGACGTATCCCCACACAATACTAGAATTGATATCCAATCCTTACCAAGGTTAGAACCACTAGATATAATTTTTTAATTAAAAATAAATATAAAATAACTCTTTACCATAAAAGGATAATCCCACTTGACTCGCAGGGGTGAGTGAAATATGGTTTTCATTAGTTGAAACTCACTAGAAGAAAAGGTTCATGCTTGGATTTTCCACTAAAATCTATAGCTCTTAAACATATGATGAATAAATAACAACATTCTTCTATTACATATATCAAACACAACTTACTTTATCTCAAATATTTAGTTCCTCATGCATGAAATTAATAAACCAAATGTGATGAGAATGGGAGTGTATTTATGTATTATTCATGTATGGATGCTCTTGTATCATAGTATTTTCCACCAAATAAATTCCTTCTAAGTAATGAGGTCTAAAATAAGGAGGTATCCGATATCATTACATTATACCATTTTTAGATCTATCCATGAAATCACTATAATGATACATAGTTGATTTTTTAATTTAATCCCACATTTTGGGTGTATATTTTCCAAGAATTCTCAATATACCCATGCTTTCTCAGGGGTATTTGGATAGATTTGGTCATGTGAAAACAAAACCATAACTCATAACCCATCAAATTGATTCTCCTCATTAACATCTAGGAGAAAATAATTATACTATAAAACTTCCTTAGGGAATACCTCATAAGGTTTGTGGTCCTCAATGCACACTCAAACATGATTGTACTACCCTACGAGGGTCCAGAAAGCTCAGATAATACCGTATCTAGAATTTGGGATCAGACTCTAACCAAGGTAGATAATTCCTGTAATGAGTTAAAAAAACATATTCCACTATTACCTTACTATTTCAAATAGGCATCTCAAATGAATAAATGACTGTATGATTAATGAGAGTCAAAAATATATGGACATTTGAGTCTCAAACTCCTACCAAGCCTCTTTGACTCAAGGAATACGATCTCCTAAAAATCCCATGATGTCTCTATCATATAAATACATATAGAATATCCATCATAGATGTATTCTTATAAAACATAGTGGAAACAACAATTTTTTCTTTTAGAAATACTTCACTAAGCATGAAGGGGAGAGAAATTGGTTTAGATTAGGGTGATTTTATATCTCCTAACCAAGTCTCTAATAAAATCCATTGTCACTCAAAAACTAGTGATGATAGTCCCAACTATTTGACTCAAATCCACATGACAATAACTCTTCAGACAATAAGGGCATCACTATATTGAATCTTTTATTTCAAACCATTAACCCATAAATTTGAGAGAATATTTTGATTAGATGGAAAATGAAATATATGAAATATCATAACCGAACACTATATGATGCACTTAACAAAATTATTACACCTTGAAATGATGTCTTAGATATCTGGGTCAACATAAATGTTATTAGAGTTTTAGAGAAATGATACATCAATCGTTACACTAGTGAATGTCTCCTTTTCTCAATAACCTAACTCAAGAAATCTTTAACATAATTTCCCTAAATTATCAAACCAATACTCATTCATCTACTAACATCAAACTGCATCCCTAGTACTTGAATGCTCTAATACCACTTTGGTATGACCTAACCCACCGGTGCATGGTCAGGTCAGTTGTGCCACCCCTAGTTTGAGGTATATCACTTTTCTTTTATGTTTATTGTTAAGTGATGGGGATGGTGGATTTTACTTTAGGATGTTTGAGAGAGAGGATGAGTAGAAAAATTAAATATTGGGTCATTAGGATTCACAACTCCATGGTGGTGATTATGGGGTTGGGTGTGGTTCTCTGTGTTTCAAAATTATGATCCTCATGAGATTCCCATGGGAAAATATTTCACCATTCCATAGGGATGTTGGTTTTTTTTGGAAATTGTGATTGGGAGGGTTTACCTATGAGAAATGGGAAGGAAAACACACCCTTTTGGGTGGGCACGGTGGCCCTATATGGGGTAAATTTGAGTTTTGAAAAGTGGATTATAAACGTATTTTTGAGATCCACTACACTATGTTGGGATGGAAATTGATATGGAAGATCCACCTTACTATGGTCCAAGTGGCAGTGCTACTTAAATTAGTATTTAAAATGACAATAACCACCACATTGTTTGTGGGAAGATACACATTATGATAGGTAAATGATGTTTGATATTTTTTGGTATATTTAATTTAATTTTAACATAATTATTCCTTAAAAAATTCCTCTTTCTTTCTCTACTATCTAGGTAACATTAACCAATTGTTTCCCTAGGAAATATGTGATTCACTTACTTTAGATTCCCATTTCTCTTAAATTCATTTAAAAGAACATGTTTTTGTTAGGTGGATTATCTCCCCCTTCACATCTATTGGACGTTGAAATATTATGGCATTTAAAGTAATGATTTTTATTATTAACTAAAAATGTAGACACATTCTTCTATATTAAACAGTTCGTTCTTCCTTAGGTTTTCAAAGAATGGTTTTTAGTGTTATTCTTTACATTCATTCATTGAGCCTTGTTATTTTATGATTGGATGATGATGTTTAATTTATTGTAATGTGGATTGTCACCACCAATTTATGACTTGGGTTTAGTGAACAATATTATATCTATGTTGTTTCATTTTCTTCTACATCTTTTGGATGAGTGGTATGTTCAGTTCAATCATCCCCCAATGATGTCTTATACCCTTATCATTTTTATATATCCTTTTGTGTTTGAGGGATTCAACTATGGTTAGTGTAATTTTGGTCCTAACCAATAAATATGATTAGGTTAGAGATGTAACAAATGGTATCAATTTAGTAAGGTCCATCCGTTGGGATAGTAGAATTGGGGATCAGATGATCTAGGAATTGAAATATAGAGTACAAAAATGAATATCATACCTCTTTGTACTTGACATCATGTTATGTGGATATTTCATGTTAAAATAGTGTTTTTTACATATCTTGGTGTGTCATCTGCTCATCGTCATGGGTTTAGCCAATGAGAGTTGTGTATAATGCATTAGTAAGAGACATCCCACCAGGACATCATTATTCATATGATAATTTATGTCCCATGTGTTGAAAGATTGAAATTATGAATCGGTGATTGTGAAACTATATATTGTGGAAACAATTACTAGAATGTGGGTGGTGACTAAATATTGATTTTACTATGGTTATAGACAAATTCCCCGAGTAAAGAGATTAAGGGATTGAAAAGAGGGGGCCACTCAAAATATGATTCTTCCTGAACCATATGTTAATCAATATCCCATGAGATAAATTATAGATGATTTAAAAGCTATCCAAAAAGAAAAATTGATTGAGGAAGAAAAATTTATTGATATCTTATTATAATTTCAAAGGTAAAATCCACTATTATTTTTGGGTGAATCAGGATCCAAACAGGTTGAGGTTTGGGTATGAGGGATCAAATTAATATATAATTTCCCTAGTACTCTAAATAAAACTAAGGTGAATATAATTGTGTATATAATTTATTATTTGGCATGGAAATTTTGGGATATATCCCTTCAATGAAGGTTTGATCAAGGCCATACTAAGGTGAATTTTTTGGAATTTTATTAATAAATAATTCTACCAACATTCATTCCATGAAGCAAGGAAAATATATTCTGTTTACTTGATGTAATGGGACTCCTCAGTTATGGAATATTATGATTGATTTTCAAACCACGCTCACTTTTCATCAAAAGAAGAATCTACTGAATCACTCAAAGAGATCATGTTTTAGTCAGGTTTATGAATGGAAATTCTCTTTAGCCTATTGATTTTTTATTATAAATTATAGTAATGTAGTGAATAAGAAAATGGTGGAAGAGAAGGAGATTTATAGGAATCATAATGGAGGGAAAAACTTTTTACAATTAGGTATAGGTATAATCTCCAGTGGTGGAAATATGTAATAGAGGGAGAGTTTATACTAGGTTTAAAAAGCACTATATATAAAATAAATGGGGATTAATTCCTTTCCTCTATATAGTAAAAAAGAGGTTTCTTTTTTTCAATGTGTCTCTATGGACCACTTCAAAAGGGAATGTAAAAAAAGCACCTTTGGAGTTTCATAATATTAGTTTGATGGAAAATATCAAGCATTTATCAAAACATTAATACAACATTGAGTAAAAGGAAAAGATCTTTCATGAATCATGGTTTGAACGTTCAAATATAACAATATCATCACAGTGTTGGTCATCACGCATATCAAAATTTTTAGAGTCACTCTAGGAACACCATAATTTAATATTAGGATTAATCACAACATTTTTGTAGGAATACACTATAAGGGGTTAACTGTAAATAATTGTGGATCTATGTAGGGTATGGTTAATGAATAATTGTTTACTTTATAACAAATGTATGATTCTTCTCAAATATACATTAATTTATTTTATTTTACATATATTCATCAGACTAATTTATTTATTTTTGAGTGGTGAATAAAATGGTGTATCATATGGAAATGATATCTCGTGTCCTAAGTGCCAAGACACCTCTATGGGGAATGAGAGTATAGTGAATGAGGTGTGAAAAATGTTCTATTTACATTGATAATGTTCCATTTTTATCAGAGTTCACTATATTGAAAATGAATATTTTTTCATTTTATCATGGGGATTGATTCACTTGTTGCATTCAAGGCCAATATTGACAACTATTCCATTTGATCTCTTTTATATCTCTTGATGGGATCATTCACATTTTAAAATACGAATATGACAAGAATAATTAAAGATCAAGACCAATAGAAAAAGTATTTATAACCATATCTTATGAGTTGGCAATAATTTATTTATGAGAAATGGATGTGAGTAAAAATAGAGATCTTCCTGTCATATTAGATTGGTACCATGATCTCATTTGAGAAAATATCACCAGATTACTTCCCAAAAGTGATGTTGGATTCACTATCGAACAAAATCTAGGGATTATTCCAATTCAACATCAATCATATATAATGGGGACAATATAACTAAGTGAATTAGTGGTATTGTTGGAATAATTGGAATGTAAGGGTTTTATTAAACCAAATACATCATCATGGACTACTCAAGTGTTATATGTAAAGAAAGACGATGGTACTTTTCAACCTATATCAATTACAATTAATTGGATCATGTTATGAAAAACATTGATACCCACTTCCTCAAATTAATGATATATTTGATCAATTAAAGGTATCAAAATGGATCTCTATGTTGGATTTATTATTAGAGTACGACCAACTCTATGTTAAGAAAGATGATATTTCAAACACATATTTTTGAATTCATGCGAGACACAATGAGTATTGTGTCACTAACTTTAAATTTTTTAAAGAAATAATAATATTAATGGAACTGAAGAACCATATATTTTATAGGTGTTTGGACTCATTTATAGTGGGTTTTGTTTATGGAATTATAGTGTACTCTTGAACAACAACTTACCATGAAAGGAACTTAACGATTTTCTTGCGTTCATTATGAGACCTCCATATCTATGAAACAATCTATTAGAGTGACATATAGATACAATATGTTTTATTCCATTGAAATTTCATATATAAGAAGTAATATTAGTTAACCCTGATAAAATATTGGATTCTATTTTGTGGAATCCACCTAAGAGTTTTTTAAGATACAAATATATTTCTTGGGTTCTTAGGTTACCATCCCAACATTTTCCATGATTTCTCACATATAGCTCCAATTATGATCACATTAACCAAAAATGATATCCCATTCTAACAGAGCAATGATTTTTAGGAGTCTTTTCAAGAAAGGGTATTCAATAGCCAATGTATTAAGTCATAAGTTCTATAAATAAGGGATTAATGAAGTTTTTAATTAGTGGAAACTAATGGGGCTAATCATCTATATGAAATTAGAGTGAATAAATTAAAGGATGTCATAATTTTATTTCTAGTCATACTTATCCATCCCATGTTCATGAATGTTAAATAATCTCAATTTCTCGATCCTATATTCCTTACTATTAGGTGGAACCTAAATAGGGGGGGGGGGGACATACATGGTTGGATGGTGGATGAAAATTTTGTGTTTCACTTTTTTGAAAAAATTTTAATTCCTCTTTCCTGTAAAGAATGGGTCCTTCGTGCTTACCATCATTCAAATTGGACCATAAAAAGGATATTTATAAGATTTATACACAATCAAGGTCCATTTTTGGTGGTAGGACATGAAGTGAAAGGAGACCAAGTATGTGGGAATATTCCAATACATTTAGTAGGTTAATTCCAAACAACAATAACATTCCCTCATGTTGAAATTAATTATCACACCCATATGAAAATGGGTAATGATTTCTATGGATATTTCTAAATGTATCACTAAAGATATTTTGAAATCATGATGCTATTATTTTGATTGTAGATGGACATAGTAATTAAACAGAGTTAAATTCCAATTAGGTAAAAATAATCGGTTGATTAGATGGAAAATATGTACATCTAAGTGTTGGTGAATTTTCAGGGGGGTTATGATTCCAAGTCTCTCTAACTGAGACCCTAGATTTAACTAATGATTTATACTGTCTTTAGAATAACCCCAGGGATCCCAGTATTCCATGAGTAAAACCATCCACTCTAAAACCGATAGGTGATCTAAAAATAATAATCAAAATCTAGAGGACATTCCCAGAGAATGTGTAATGAAATTCAGTGGTTCTTGGGAATATCATTTTCCATTATTTGAATTTTCATATAATGATAGTTATCATAAATTTAAACATATGGTTCCATTTGAAACATTGTATAACAAAAAACTTTGATATTCAGATTGATGAGTATATACATGGGAAACATCAAATAGTAGACCTAGTCTGGTCCATTAATCTATGGGGAAGATCTAAATGATTATAAAATAGATTCAAATTTCCTAATTCCATCATAAATCTTATATGAATAATCTTCTCCATCCTCCATATTTTTAAGTGGTTAACCATGTTTTGTTACTAGTATCTTTGATGATAAGGTACCATCTTCTGGGTAAGTGGGGATATCTAGGTCCATGATATGTGGGATATTTTGAAATTCTTGACCACAGTAGTGAAGGGGAATATTAAAAAGATTTACCACTAAGATTGATCTCAATCTATATTTATTTTCATGTATCTTAAATAAATAAGTATCAACCGAATCCTTCTCAGGTGATGAGGTGGGATCATGTACCACTTGATCTAGATCCTCCAGTCGTTCATTACCTAATTCTATTTATGAATAATCATGATAATATCTGATGAGGAAGATGTTTCTCACTGATTCTTGTATGATGGAATTGTGTCCAATATCATAAAAAACATTATAATTCAATAATATTATTCAAGATTAATAGACATAGTTCATCTAAAAGACCGCCAATCTCTAAATTTAGTAGAAATCACTATAGAGGGGTGTTTGTGGAACCCCTATTTTGAGGTATGTAACTATGTTTTTATGTTTTATTAGTAGGATGGATGGTTTGAGTTCAGTAGGTTTAGGAGAGATGATTAGATTGGAAATTAAATTTTTTATCTATAAAAATCACTATTTTATAATGAAAATTGTGTTATAGACCATGGTTCCACACATTTTGTTGATATGGGCAAAGTGATCGATCCATGGGTGAATATTTCAACACTCGATGGGGATACCAAATTATTTATAATGGTTGTTGGAAGGGTTGCCCAATGGGAAATATGTAAGAAAACACACCTATTTTGGCGGGAATGTTGGTCTTGTGTGGGGTAAAGTTGACTTGTGTAAAGTGTATTATAAATAATTTAGGTAGATCTACAACACCATGTTCCAAGCCTTCGTCTACTATAAAATGGTTTGGGAAGAGGGACCACACTGTGGTCCAAGATGCGGTTTCGACCATCTTCATGTATAAAATAATTGATATCACTATTGAGATTGGGGATAATATGCATCAAAATTGGGAAACCATGAGTGAGATTTATGGGGCCCTTTTATTTTTTTAAACATGATTATTCTGGAAAACCCTCATTATTTATCTCTTCACTAGAGTCGATGAAATAAAGGTATATATAGGTGATTTGGGTGACTCTCTTCCTTCATAAGCTCCCTTTCTTGGATTCTACTAGATGAACATATTATAAGTAGGTGGCATCTCTCCCACATTATATCTATTTAAAATTTCAATTATATGATAAATAATGTAATTCTACTTCATATATAGGGGATCATTAAAGGAATTTTTTTTGTAACCAGTGGTTCATTTTCGTTGGTCATTCAATGAAAGGTTTTTGTGAACATTTAAGAAATTCATGTGTGAGGCTTTGATGGTTTGGACTTGGTTTCCGGTGATTAATTTATTGGAATGTTTATTTTCACCACCTTTCAAGGAATTGAGTTTACTAAATGACGTTTTAATCCTGAGTTAGCTTTTTCTGGGATTCTCACACAATGGGGGTTGCATTTGGTTCATAAAATAAAATACATGGTGGGAAATTTTCTCTATTTCATACATGATTTCACCCACATGGTTTCCTTCATATATATCTTTTGTAATGTATATCATGATATATAAATATATATATGTTTATTATGAGTTAATATTTTCTATTCCGAGTGTAGTTTGTTGTATGTCTCTGAGGATTACCTACTAGGTTGTATACTCACCCACTTTATAGGCACCTTAGTGTGTGTCTAGATGTTATCTACCAAGATCTATGAAAAGGGAATGTGTCTTATTTCTCTTTTGGAGAACATTGATGCCATTTTAATGTCCTACAGATCTCAGATAAGGGATGTACTCATGGGATGATGTCTAGTGTTGTGCCACATATAGAACCTTAATATCATTTGGAGTTTGGATCATGTTTGTTTATGACATGTATATTTTTCTGTCCACTATAACATTTATTAGTTTATGTTAGTAATATCATAATTGGTTCAATTTTTTCAATTCATCATATCTATATTGTGTCATTATCTTCTTTGGTTTTTGGTAGATTTTTATGTGAGGGTGTATAATCCCCCATTGATTTCTTATAACCTTGAAATCTATTTATCTCCTTTGGTGTTTGGGGGATGAGCCTATGGTTAGTGGAATTATGGTCTAGACTAAGACACTGGTTTTAGGTCGTTATATTACACCAATGTTAAGCTGAGTGTGCCACCCCAATCCCACCTCCAATTGGATAGGGGATATTGAGTAGAATTGAGTAGGGATAACACAAAAAATGCGAGGCCTTAGCCTACATCAACAAATAACAAACACATATATTTAATATATTAAATAAATAAAAAATCTAAAATTGTATATATAATCAACTAAACAATATTAGACACATGAATGAGACATCAAATACAAAAACAACACAATATATGAAAATGAAAAATGAATTATACCTCCAAATATTTTCTTAATCTAAATAAAAGACTCTAGAAATATACTAATTAATGCATATATTTTGGAATGATCATTAACAGTAACATTCACCACCACCCTTATAATCCATTATACTTCACCATATGTGGAAAAGTGTCTCTAGGCATTAGTTCATTACAATACACCCCACCTCCAAACACACCAAGATCTCCTATAAAATTTGTATTGGGTGAACTGAAACCACATATGTGGGAACAAAGACCATGAATGGTTGAGTATAAACACACTTAGTTGTATTCCATGATAAAATAAAGGAATTAAAAGAAAAAAGTCATCTAAAATTCTATAGTATGGATATAACTAGTATAAAGACAAGAATGGTTCTAGATATACTCTACCACTAGATGAATAAGGGATACAATGAAATACATATCATCTCAACTCCAATATTGAAAGTTCATACATAATGAGAAGCTTGAAAAGATAAGACTACCACAAATCCCATGTTGTTTGATTTCATATAATCCAATTATATGCCACATCTCGAAGGATACCAACAAGTTATTGATGAATAAAAAGTATCAATGTATCCAATTTGATCAGTCTTCCATCCAATTTGTCACTAGAATCTATAAATGAATGTTGCTCCTAAATTAGGTACGTACATTAGCGAAGGGAGTACCACACCTTACTATCCACCATAATCATGTCCCCATTATAGTAACCCATGAAGAGATTAATACCATGACCAAGAAACCAGTTCAGATAAGAATGTCATATCAGTGGACATTAAGTGACTATTAATTAATTTCGGCGTAATTTAACTATACATCATGTTGCTAACAACATAATTTTTTTGATATGGTGTGATAAAGAATATAAATCGAGTTATTTTTTTTATTTTTGTGGAATTAAATTATTAACCATTAATTTTCATGTTTATTCTATAGAAATGGGATGTGTATGGTTATTTTACACACCATTTAATTCATGGACATCATCTTTTCGTGCACTATGTACTTAAAACACATGTATTCCTACACAATATTTCATTATATATATTATGTGCTATTTTTTATCTAATAAATAAAATTTAATTTACATAATAAATTTAAAAATTAAAATTATTCATTTATTTTATTTAAAATTACAATGGATTTAGATCTGAAGGATAGTTTGGATTATGAATTATGATACATGAATTAGTTATCTAATCATATAGTTATTTATTAATTTGAGATATTTATCTTGAAAAATAATTAATTAAAATTAATTTTAGAAAATTTAATGCATAATCATTTCATGGATGGACAATCATAAGATTCACTGACCAAAGTATGTGTTGGATTTCTATTCAGTTTAATTATTTCTTCTAGGAGTTATTTTTTATAATTTGAAGATTTAATTAAATATGGTGATCTATAAATAATTCATTACACTTTATTATTTACGGGCCTTTGTGTTTGTGGTTTTTTTAGTTAACCCATGCCCCTAGAAACCCTCACCCATGTGGGAGTAAAAATTTGAAATGGAAGAAGATATTTGGTGAGAGGAGATGGTTCTAGACTAAGTCATGATGAAACCAAATAGTGTTTATACATATGTTAAAGGTGGGATATAGTAAATCGATCCAAAACTAACTCAAGGAGTTTTCCTCCTATGGTCAAATGTCAATTTATCATCTTCTGAATAAGCTAACTGTTAGTTAAAATACCATGATCATAAAACATATTTTTTTCCAATACATTGTTATTTATTAATTTATGAAATGTTGTTTTATTGGATAATTAAATATGATATGTAGTGACATGGTTGTTTCTATGATGACAATCAATCTTCAACCAAGGCATCTCAAGAACTCCCTTAGGGTAAAACAGTGATTTTTTCATTGCATATGAAGATTGAAATTTTTTTATGGTTTTTCTAATATCATAATTTAGTGTTTTCCCCAATGATGAGTTTTGGAAAATTTATGAGGATTTTTAGTTTTATGGTATTTTTAATCTTTATTAATAAATGAATTATACTCCAGGGGATTGGATGGTTATGCAATGACCTCTATTTTTAGTGTTGGTAATTTATAATAATTTAAGACATATTGTAAAATCATTAAGATAAATATTTGATGAAATATTTTGTCAGTGCATAATATCTAGTATAATGAGGTCTAAAAAGATATATTTTTAGTATAAAAATATTAATTTCTGTCTATATGTGTGTATTAATGGGAATTATTCTTTTCCATCCAAATGAATACCTGGATGTGAAGTGAAATGCACATTTGAATCTGTAATGGTGGTTTTACCTTAGGAGTTCCATAATTTGAGTTAACTTTATTGGTTTTAGGGACTACCCCTAGTTGTTGGGTGTTTTAATTAAACATAAAAACCCATTAATTATATCCTTTTATCCCATAAATTATAGGGTTCTCTACCATAAATATTATAATGGGAGTATTATATTGAGAGGGTGTGGAAGGGTGAATCGTTTACTTCGATTATGAATATTGATCTATGATGATGGTGACATATCAATGCACCCAAAATACACAATTGAGGTATGATTCATTATTATTTTTTGATTCTATAATACATGAGGATTCCATTGATGAAATATGGTTTATTTTAATTCATGATTCATATTCAGGTGGAATGATTATTGGGGTAGTATTTTTCCTTTATTCTTATTCAATTTTTGATCATGTGTTTCATTGGTTAATTTGAAAATAGGAATAAATTATTATTTTCCACTTTTCCTTCATATTTTTTCATGAGAGAACTAATAGGCCACTAAAAATAGAGTTGGATGGCAACAAATCAATGTTCTCATACCTGCTGGGAATTAAAAATAGGTCTATTTGGACTTTTCTTAGTGGTAATAGCATATTGGGAATGAGGCGATGAAGAGAAGGATGGATGCATTGGTGAAGGTAGGTAAGAGTGGGCCTTATCGATTATTGGAATGAAATAGCAGGGTTAGCCAGGATATACTACATGTAGATGATGGTGGATGATAAAATTACATGGGTGGCCTTTGGTGATGGAGATTGTGTCTTCTTCAATTGTGATCAACAAGTAGGGGGAAACACTTAGAACCATGGAGAAATGGGAAAAGGTATTAATTAATATTAAAGAAATAGGGGTGAGTGACTTTATTGGAGAGTGAAATCCCCCACTCCATGTGATGTCTTCCCAAATATATATATATATAGATAATATAATAAAAATAAATAAAGAAAAATATAAAATAGGGTGAGACAAGGGGTCACGTATTAGAGGGGGTCAATCATTGGGTTGAAAGTGAGAACTCCCCCTATGGATTAGTTAATAATTTTGTATATAATTTTTAATAATAATAGTTGTAGTAATAATAATAATAATAAATGTTATTATTACTATTGTGATTAATATTTTTAATTGTAGTTTTAGATGAATATTTTTATGAGCAATTAGATTAACAATCTATAGCTGACATTCCAATCCATTCATTGATATAAATGATTGGGAGAGAGTGTAACAATTATAGTGAGCTCATAATTGATAACACTCCATTGGATCATGGTTGTATTAGGGTGCATGTTTCTCCCCCAACATCCTTAGAATGGGTGGAACATCCCCCCTAAATGAATAAGGAACAAGATAATATACCTTTAGATTAGTTAGAGCTATTATAACCCAAAAAATTATAGTATAAGGTCCTCCATCCATAAGGTCTTTATTCTCCTCAATTAAAGTGCTTAGATAGGGTGTAGGATCCTCCATTGGATTTAGTATTATCCCGGCATTCTAGGGGAATGGGACCCTCTCATACATTTATTATGAGAATACAAGGGTTATTTTTCTTAGTTGATTTAGAGGTTAGATTTATGGTATAATAATGATGGACTAGAGGGTTCAATGCTTCCTCATATAATGAGCAGGCCTATGTGATGACTGGGATCCCCATCATGGTTCCTAAGGGTGGTGTGGTAGATGGAGAGGGTAAATGATGCATTATTCATCGATAATTGTGCCTCCTCCACACTCCATAGGGATTTCCTTGAGATTTTGAATAAAAATGGATGTCAACTTCCAAATTTGTGGAATATTTTGTATTTCGAGCTTAATTTTTTTCTTGTATGACTACTGAGGGTTATAGAAGTAATTATGGAGACCTTTATTAAATCATTAGGCATTATTCATATAGGCTATATATTGATTATTATTTCTTGGGTTTTATCTCAAAAACCATTTAGTACTGGGAGCTTTGGGCTGACTTGGTGCTTTAGTTAGGCCCTTACAACATCCTCATGGTTACCTCACATACCAGTTGTTGAGTTGAATAGTTTCTCTAAATATTTTTTTTCATAGAATAATATTGAGTATGTTTATATCCATCCCTACATTATCCTTCCACACAAAAGTTCCATGTCTGTGCAAGTGACACACAATTTCATAGATGGGATGGGTTGGCATCGAGTTGGTGTGACTTGTTCAGAACAAAATACTAGTGATTCTTAGAGATGAATTATGCATCATGTTGATTTGTGATATTGGTGGTTATTGTTTTATGTGGAATTTCCCTAAGGATTTAATGCCATATGGGGGAGATTACTAGTGGTTTGTGTTTAAGAGACTTCATGGATATTAATATTATCTTTTATTTACCATATTGGATTTACATGTACTAGTTGTATCTTGAAAGTGTTATTTATAATTAATTTGATCAATTATATATAATTTTAGTGTTCTTTGTGACGTACCAACCCGATTTACCACTATGATGGTGGCTAGACCGATTCATCACATGGCCTCAAGTACACCTCCCCATAGGCTAGATGCTTCTGACTAGAAATGAGGGTCTAAAGCAGTTATAATGGTGAGACTATACCAAAAATTAATTTTAAACAATGTCTTAATAAATAAAGAACAAATACATAATAGCAGAATCAATAATAAATGAAATGTTGTGTAGCGGAATAATAAAATAAAATGAATACAATATTTGCAAGGCTCCATTAGAAAATAGATGCATTCATGTCAGGGTGAAGATAAAAAACAAAAATATTAGTCATATATTCGAAATAATATAAAGTATATTGTAATAGTAACTGAAAATATAAAAAACTAAAAGGGATATCTCTATTAGAATCCCAAGCCCCTTCTCAGTCTTGTGCTACTAACTTCTTGGTACTAGAAAAACCACCCAAGCAACATACATGGTTCTGAAAATATAAGGTCTACTCAGTGACCCCAGTGTAATGTTGGTCTGAGTAGGGTGTAAGATATACATCCATGTTGGTTACCACAAATTATGTCTTCAGTTGAATCCAGTTTTTGAAAATAATTATATAATTGTGTAGGTAATATGAATAATAAACAAGAATTTAATAAATAAAAAATAGTCTACCAAGGTCCCTGAAGGAAACCTTGTAGCTCTACCTTCTTTGGATCATAGCTATAATAATAATTATAACCAAAAAGTATATAAAAAATGTAACAATAAAATATAGAGATTAGTTATATATTCCATCCTCCTATATTAACCATGTACATAGAGATATAAGTGACCATAGACCTAGAATACTAGGTGTTGGTTTGATTAGGTCTAACACAATCATCCATAAAGAGTTTTAACAATCCTATAAACTCAAGCCAAAGGTTACATTCCCAATATCCCAATAGACTGTGAGACGTCATGAAAAACAGTCGAGACAATGTGCGACCCATCATGTCAACACTCTGAACAAGGAGTGTGGTGCCTCATCCCAATGTCCTACTAGTATCACTAGTGTGAGACACCATTACTCAACACCATATGTCAGGGAGTGTGATTTCCACCATGCTCAACATAAACCTTACCATCATTCCATGACCTATGTATATGGTGTAATAATAGTTATAATAAACATCTCCAAGGCGGTTCCTCTCATGCTTTATATTTATCAATATCATATAATGCCATCATCATATTTGTAATATAACCCATGAGGAAATAACTCTGATGATTTAAATTTATTAAGACGAATTATAACTAAGGGAATAAAAAATCTAAGAGTTCAAATAAACTATGCGAATTAATTATAACTAAAGGCATGTTTGTTCCACTAATTTCAATTCCATTTTAATTAATAAAATCAATTCAATCAAGGAAGTAAATCCATCATGAACATTCCATTATATTTAACACAGTCCATTCCATTAAGAAATACATGGAGATTCCTTTATTAATGTTCAAGATGATCATAGAAGGTACCATGGTCAATTAGACATTTTTCTACTTGGGAAAATTCCATTTAATAAGAAATGTATTTAAATTATAAAATATTACAAGCACTTTGAAGGTTCTTTGTTTCATTTAACATTGATATAAATGGAGGGATAATTGATTTATGAACATCAATGTTGCCATGAACTATAATTCCACATAATAAGAACTATCATAATGTTGTAGGGAAAACTCAAAGCCATAATTAAATCATGATCTATATGAAAAATCACCTTATTATAATTTTTATTACAATTCATCTGATCAGAAGGGTTTTGTGACAAAAAAAAGACATTGTTTATCAGAAAATTCATTTAGTAAATTTAATCATCATGTTTAAGATTCAAAACGAAATTAATCAGAAGAAGAATTTTATAATGTTACCACACATGAGAATCAATTATAAGGATTAAATTGGAACTTTGGAGCAGTCATTAGTAATTGATAAACTTATTACAAGGGGATATTCCATTATCAATCCAAGACGAATGGTTAGAAGGCATTCTGGGAATTTAATAAATTAATTATAATTGGGAAAAATAAGTTAGAACACCTAAGTGGTGTCCATGAACGAGTCAAAAAACATCTAACTGACCAACCATGGATCCATAGGCATATATTTATGTGACAAAACTAATTTGATATAAGGGATATAATTCTTAAACAATGCGCAACAAAGGTCGTCTTGTGGCACTATGACACAATTCATAAAATGGAGAAATCACGAGGATAGATTCATAAACCAACTAAATTTTGGTAATCATGCTTCACTCATTCAATATCAATGAATTATTTAGTCAGGATTGGAATAAATCAATGAAGCGTACATCCTCCCTAAAAATAGGGAAAATGATCATGTACCAAAATAGCACATCTGATAACAAACAAAACAAAGAACAACATAAATGTAATATAGAGAATATTGTTGTAGATCCATATACACCAACGAATATTAAATTACATAAAGGATGGGGGATATATCTTGAAGCCTAGAACATGTTTGGTGGAAGAACCGATGATGGAGAGGAGGGATCATACGGCTGAAGGGATAAGAATAAAAATATTATTTGGTTTAAAATCTCATTAATGGCATGTTGTTAATTTTACCCTAAAAATTAGGTCGCACAGTATGGGCCACATTGTTTCCCTAACGTTGCACCAACCATGTGATGAATAAATCATAGGTACTGCCCAATTTTCCACTAACCAAGTGGGATAGTTTCACTAATTCATAAATTCATGCATAGCCTATGCGGTGCTTTTCTAAACATCGAGGCCAAGCCCCACAGTTGTCAGCTAGGAGCTATATGGTTTCAGACAGACCATGCACCATGACTAGTATTCTTTCATTTTGAGTTTTTAGAGTTTGATGATCCCAAAAATCATTGTATAACCCATGGAACCCTTTAGATCATCAAACAAATCTTAGAACAACACATTAAACAGTTACAAATGTTGGAATTTCATTATGAATCCTAGTTCAAAGAATAACCCTTCCAGTAAATTCTAAAAGTTCAAATTATTTTATAATTTATCCATAGATCTAAACATGGGTCATTACATCCTCCCTACATTATAAATTCTCATCCACAATAATCCTTGGGGAAATAATGAAAACATCAACCAACTTACTTGGGTTATGAAGTCTTGTTCAAATGGTCACATTTCATTTCCAAACATTCAATGAACCTCAAGGAATTTATTATGCACACAACACTTTTGACACCAAAACCTGATCCAACACAAATTTTCTAAATTAAACAACATCACAAAGCTTACCTGATCCAATTTAGCTAGATACAGAATCTTTTCCTATTCTTATTAAACAGTTGGCCAATGGGACACACCATGTTGGTCATTAACATTAAGAGGAAGACAATTCTGAAACACAGTACCTAAACTATTTGAATTACCTACCAAGAATTCTATAAGAGTTCTCATGATTATCCAACAATTATTTCTCTAATAGGTTGACCCTAGTTTTTTAGAGAACATATTAGGTAACTCACTATATAGAAAACAAAAAATCCTGATTGAAATAACATGAACTTGTGAAAAATATTTCCTCTAAAGACACAACCAACCTTTACACCACCCCCATAGAAACCTATTTATGTGATTAAAATGGTTAATTTTAAATGTACAAGTTAAATAGGAGGGATAATGAGTCGATACACATCCGTTATTCCATTCCCAATAATGCTCAGCTTAGATGGATGGACTGTAACAATATGAATGGAAACACCTATGTCCACAAAATATAATGCTTACAACCAACATGTTCACTAAATTATATACATGAAATCCTATGATGTTCAGAGATCAAACCATTAAAATTTCATTTATAACTGGTGTGCTAATCACAAACAAGGGTGTTAACCAGATCCAGCCTACTAGAATCATCACCCTTTTAAGAATTGCCTCTAATGTTGAAAATTATCCAGGGATAACCTTAGATTCATTTATCTTCAGTCCAATTAACTAACCCAAGGTATTCCACAATGTATTCTTACAAGTGAGACATTGGTATGAGGCCATAATTTCAACATCATATAGTCGCATAAGCCCGGAGTTCCATCTTCCTGGTGGTAAAGTCAAGAGAAAATGGCTAGTGTCCACATCAAATGTCTCTATAGGCTTAGTCAATTATAAGGCTCCCATTCACTTTATAATATAAGATGGGCTCCTTTTTAATTTCAACCCAGGTATTTACCCCATTCAACCATTTATATAAGTAAAAAACAAGTCTTGTTATAAAAAATATTAAAAATAGATAAACAATAATGACAACTTGAAACATGGAATATAATAACCATATAATTGAAATAGACTAACATGATAAATAGAACACCAATGCATGTTATAAACACAATCATGTTAAAGAAAACAAAATCATGGTATAACACTCAAGAAACATAATAAAATTAGTAGGAAGTATATATATGAATCTATATGGAATGTAATGTCAAATTATATGTTCCTTATATGATTCAGGTAATGATTCATTCTTTTCATACTATGCCATGGGTAAAATACGTTAAATTTCAAAAATCAATATTCTGTGAGAATTAAACCATTCAATCAAGGTGAAATCATATTAAAATATAATAAAAATAGAATAAAAATCTATCCAATCTCTGGACACTTGGAGTTTTCCCAATACATGGGTTTGATCACTTCCATGCATGACTATTTAGCAAGCATTGACACATTCCTAGTCTTTGGTATACCGGAAAAAAAATAGTAAGTCAATGAAACAATTTAATCTTTGATGCCACTTTTTGACTTCACTTCCCGACTAACCACTAATTTTGTAGTAGGACCAGGGGTCACATGGCCTCAAGATCACCACCCCATAAGCAAGAGGATTTAAAAAAGTTAGTTTATAAAGAGGTGATAGTAGGGATAATATACCCATATCTTAGAGTATCACAACTATATAATAAATAAATAAACAACTGGGAATAGAGGAAGAAATAATAAGTGAAAGATAGTGCATTAGAAGAATAATATAAACTGAATAGAAAAGGTGGAAATGCCACTGTACAACAGATGCATCCAGGTCCAAATTATGATACAAAACTAAAATTGTAAAAAAAATAGGAAATAGTATACATTTCATTACAAGAGTAAAGAAAACACTAAAATACACAAGATAAATCTCAATGAGTATGTTGAGATCCATCTTAGTCTTGTGCTTCTAACTCCCAGGTACTGCAAAACAAGCACAAGCAACAGTCCATGGTCCTGTAAAGATAAGTTCAACTCAGTTACCCTAGTGAAAATGTGGCCTGAGTAGGGTGTGATATAAAAATTTTATCTAGTTATAACCCATGATGTCAACAATTTAATCCATTCCATGAAAACAGGTAATGTAGTGTGAAGGTAATATGAATATTAAATAGTACTAAAATAAATAAACAACATCCTGCTTATGTTCTTAAGGGACCCTTTCTGGTTCTTCCAACTTCAGCTTATAGCTGGAATAAGAATAATGACTATTAACAATATATATATAAATTAATATATATATATATAGTTTACATATATATTGTATCCATCACAATGAACCAAGTAAATACACACATAAGTGTCCATATACCAGGAATACTAGGTTCTGGATGGACCAGGTGTATCTTTGTAATTCCTAACCAGTATGAACCATCCTGTAAGATCAAGAAAAAGGGTACACGACCTAAATCCTAATAGATTGTGATACGTAATGCACAACAATCAAGAAGGTCAGTTAACTATCTCATCATCACACGAAATAGGGAGTGTGGTGCCTCATCCCAACCTCCTACTAGTTTCACTCATATGAGACACTCTGAATCAACATATGATGTAAGGGAGCATGATTTTACCACATACACAATAAATACATTTCTATAATTCCAAATCCTAGGTATAAGGCATAATCATATTTATAATAAACAATCATGAGGTAATACTTTTAATTCTTTACATTTATCAAGTCCATATAAAGGAATCATCATTTTTATAATGCAATCCACAAGGGAATACCTATCATGATTTCTATTTATTAATCCCATTTATAACTAAGGGTGTCACAAATATAATATATTATATTTAAATTGTTATTAATTATAAAAATATTGTGGTCATACAACCCATTTTAATTTTATTTCAATTAGACAAATTAATTCATTCAGGGAAGGAAATACATTAAGAACATTTCATTACATTTAATACAATCAATTCAATTTAAAAAACATTTAAATTCCATTATAAAGGATCAAGAATAACATATAAGGTACAATGGTCAACTAGGCAATTAGAAACATGGGAAATACCTTTCAATATGCAACACATTCAATTTATAAAATATTTAATGCACTTAGAAGGTGAATTGTTTCAATTAACATTTATATAAAATGAGGATTAATCTATTTAAAAACATTTAGGAGGACATGCAATTTCAATCCACATAACAAGAACTATTATAAAAGTGTAGGTAAAACTCATAGGCATAAACAAATCACGATATAAATAACCAATAATCACTTTATAATTTATAAGTTAATAAACCCCATCCAAGGGGTTTTAT
Organism: Viscum album; assembly: GCA_963277665.1. Classification (NCBI taxonomy): domain Eukaryota; kingdom Viridiplantae; phylum Streptophyta; class Magnoliopsida; order Santalales; family Viscaceae; genus Viscum; species Viscum album. The sequence goes on from OY728167.1 coordinate 165,187,934, forward strand.
TATGAAAACATGACATGGTATCCCAAAAAATTAATTTAGAACATTTAAGCATAATATTCCAGATTAAAAACCCAATTAATCCAAAGAATAATTTTATAAGGATACCACACAAGGAAATTGAGTATAAATTTTAACAGGGAACCAAGGAGGTGTCATTACCAATTCGTCCATTGACTACAAGGGGAAATTCCATTATCAATCCAGGAAAAATGATTATATGGATTTCCAGGCATTTAATCAATTATTTATAAGAGGGATAAATAACTTGACACACACACGGGTTTCCACGAATGAGGAAACCAAACTATAACTAACCAAACAAGGATCAATAGGAATTCATTTATGGGAAATAACCAATTTTATATTAAGAAAAAACTTCATAAAAAAGTCATTTAAAAGGAAAGCATATGGAGTAATGGTGAAATTTTTAAAATAGAGAAAACATGAGGAAATTATTTTAGGATGCCTACCTTATGATTAAAAGACGTCAAAAATCCAATATTAGGGTCGTATTCAGTTTGATTTGGATGAAATATACAAAATGAACATGCACCTTGAAAATAGGGAAAATAAGCTCACACCAAAATAGTACAGCTGATACCAAAACAAATGTGGAAAGAAAAAATGGAATGTAGAGCATAAATTTTCTAATTTGTAGAGACCGTTGACACTAAAATCAGATGACAAATGGAAGAGATATCTTGAAGCCACAAATGGGCTTGGAGGAAGAAACCCTTGAATGAGAGGAGGGATCTCGCAGCTGGAGGGAGAAGAATAAAATAAAAATGCGATTTAAAAACCCATTATGGTTATTTTGGTAGTTTTACCATAAATATTGGGCTTCATGGGTTGAACACGTATTTTATTCCAACCCGTGTGACAATCGTGTGACAACCACTACCTAAGAATCCCACCTTGAATAGTTTGGGATACCTAGTTTCCATCATCATGTTCCAACCTTACGGTGAGTAGTACTTAGGTACTTCCTCAGTTAAACTAACTATGAGCGATAGGACCACTATTTAGCAAAACCATGAACTACCCATGTAGGGAACATATACGCATCTGAGATAGGACACTATGTTTACTTTTGTGGCCACACCGTTTCAGAAAAACTGTGTGCCCCCTCATGTCATCTTCTATTTTGTGTTTTTGGAGTTTGATGCTACAAAAACTCGACAGATATCCTAAGTAACGTGTCTTCCCTTCAACCACATCTAAAAAAACACATTCAAGTGTTCTAAAATTAAAATTTTCATTTCTAAATCGATTTAAAAGAATGAACCATCCACTAAACCCCAAATGTTAAAATTCCTTGAGAATTTCACCCTGGCTCAAAACACAGGTCATTACATTTTGATTATCCTATGTATTAGATATTTTTTTATTGTAGGTTGTTTTAGGATAAGGCCTCCTATTTTTTGAGATATTCTTACTTGGTGATATTACATATCCTATGCCTTATTGGAGGTAGGAATGGGGTGGAACACTAATCCAATTACTAGCCTAGGAGGGTCTACTATGTGTTGAGTCTTGTTCTAGTGGTATCAATTATGTTCTGTAGTAGGGATGGATTTTAGAGTAAGTAATAATCTGAGGAATGGGTTGGGATCATAGGTAAATGATATTAAGAGGGTCTTGAGTTTTTTATCATAGTAGGGAGATTTTCATAGGTGTGGTGGTATGTGTATCCTTTCACTAGAACTCTAGTAACCTGATAGTCTACCGAGATCTTTGAGACATCATTACAGGGTTTATGAATGTTGGTATATACATCATAAGACTATCAGTTAAGATCATTCATGTCCTTTTTTGAGTCATCTCATCTAGATTCTCTCTTAACCTTTTTGGTTAATCATATTGAATATAGGGCGATACGTACTGATAGCCAAATGTTTTGTAGTTTTTGGGTTATAATGAGAACATCCTTATAGAGGGGCCTCTCACAACTAATTTTTTAGAGATGAGGCCTTTTTATTAAAAAATCATTTCAAATACATTATTTATTAGATATATTAGGATTTTTATATCTCACTTTCACTTATTATTGATCAGGTAGAGATTATTATAGTTCCTACTAATTTTTAAGATACTTACCACAAACTGAGTATTTAGTGTGCCTTCTAATGATAAGGGAATCATCAGTTTATGAGGGAAGTCTGGTCCTTGGGTGACTAAGGATTAAATAGAGTTCAAGACTCACATATATATCTAGATCATTTTTTTCATATCAAGATTCTAATACTTATGTTGACCGTTCCAAACAGAATTGTTAGATTATAGTTGATGAAGATTTTGTTCTTGAACACAGTAGAGGAATAACATACCATTGCTGATGTTTGATTCCTTTATAATATAGTATTATATATGGTTTTTGATGCCCACTTTATTATGGCACAACCATGTTTGATTATGCATCGATTTCCATACACTTCATGAAGTGTACCATGGACTTGTTTTACAATGGAAATTTTCAAGATCAAAAGGTTGAGGTAGGGACCCTAGAGGAGGATTCATCAATCTAAAGTTGTTTTTATACAATGCTACCTTTTTAGGAGACCCCTAAGTAATTATTAATAGATTAAATATTGTTAATATAAATTCACCCCATATTTTTTTGTTGGATGGAGTTTTTTATAATGATATCCAACATGGCACTTTGCATGGACCTCCATATGTGTGGAATAATTAATGTCATAGGACTGCATATCATTGGAACAGTTATCAAATGGGAAGTGGTTGGGTGTAATATCTAGTGGGAAAATTAGGTAATGGTGGACAATTCATCCATACACTCTAAAAAACATGACCTTTTGTTGGTTCCTTTTTGACTTAGATTACTGACAATTAGATTTGTGAGAGGTTTCACATGATGAATGACTATGGCGAGGCATCATAGGATGCAATTTAGAGTATGATATGTGTCCCTTATTCATAGAACCTTATATTGGATGGTGTAGACCAAATGTATATTCTTCATATAATATGTTTGGGATATGGAAATTTTATTGGAGCCTTAGAAATGCCTTTCTCAGCTAGATATATTTCATCAACTTTGACCATCTTTCACTCAATCTTAGTAGTGTAGGTTTATCCTTATTGGGGAAATATATCATTCCAGATACTACTTCATGGAAGAGATTGTATCCATATCTTTTATATATTAAGTATTAGTTCTATCCATACCAAGTGATTAATAATTAAGAAAATGATGTGGGTCAGACCATTAGTAGTGGGTGAGATCCTAAAAAAGAGTTTTTTTCAAATGTAAAGAGTTTAGTGTTAGTAGTCATGCGAGGACTATTTTAGACACCTATGGAAGGTAATTCTAGGAGTGTTTTGAGTTTTATTATTAGATTAGGGATGCCTATGTAGGTGTGACAACCGACATATCCTTTTTCCAGGACATTGGTAACCTGATATTAAAAACAGAGCTTTCAAATTTCATTACAGGGAACAAGAGTGTTGGTACGTAAATAATATTGTATTTAGTTATGATCCTTTGTGAACATTATTTTTCAACTCATCTAGATATTATTTTCCCCTATTAGGTCAATCCTATAAAATTATGGGTGTTACCCACTGATATACATATTTTGCAAGGTAGAAGGATCATGAAAATCCCATGATTTTGGTTAGGCCTCTTATCACTGGTCAATGAGTTTTTATAATTTTTTAACGAATCAATTTAGAGATATTCTTACCCCAAGAATTTTGGAAGTTTCTGTCTCCTTTATTTTTTTGAATATCTTGTATATTTTATGGTAGTACGTGCTGACTTGGATGATACTATCCATAGAATAAGTATGCAATATGATTTCTAAAGAGAGGGGCCTCATGTGTTTTTTAGGTAGACCTATCCTAGGGAGAATGATGTTCTGCAGGAGTTTGAGATTCACATTTCCTTCTCCCTTAGACTTTAGCTGACCAAATATCGATTCTTTCATCGAGATTTTTGCATGGCATAGTGAAATGATAGCAGAACATGTTTTTCCGGACTCGTGGAATTTCTAAATCACCATTTTTTTATTTTGATCGCTTTGGGATGAAGTTTTATATGAGGTTGTTAGGACCATCCACATGGTGGTGTGACCATTTCTGAGTATTTTTTGAGGTCCATGAAAGTAAACAAGTGTTCCTTTGGCTTACATTGTGGTGGAATTTTTTGAACACTATATGATTAGGTAGGGACTCTGATGTATTAGTTATTGAGATATTGATATGGTTTTATATAACAATACTGATGTTAGATATCATTGAGTGATCTTTTAATATTAAGGATTAATTAAATAAATTCACTATAGCTTTTTGGGGCATGATGGTTTTTTTTCAAATGACATCCATAGTGGCACTGTGGGTGGACCTTCATGTAAAAGGTGATATTTATGTTAGAGGCCTCATTGTTGTTAGATCATTGGACTAACAAGAATAATTTAGGTGAAATATCCAATTTGAACTATTAATTAGAAGTGGATAATGCATAGATTCACTCCCAAACACACCACCTTTGGTTGGTTCTTTTCAGGAATGGTGTGATAATAGTCAATGCTACAAGAGGATGCATGTGATGTATGAATATGGTCAAGAATTAGAGATTTTGGTTCAAGATATGATGTATGTCCTATATTCATTTAATATCATACTATATGATACAAATATGTGTTATTATTACCATATCAGATGTTCATGAGTTTTAAATTCTGGTAAAACCCTATCTTTTAATTGGTTATCTAGAAAGATTTCATGGAATGTGACTATTTTTTACTCACCCTTTTTAGTAGAGTTGGTTTTTCCTTAGTATAGAAATAAATATTTCAAGGGGATCCTTTGATGTTGATATAATATCTCATGGTTTCAATCTCGTTATAGATTTTTTAATGGTGGTAGTTTTATGAATGGATGCATGGTTATGTAAATGAGGAAAGTCAGGCCTTCAATAGTGACCATGATTTCCTCATGTGGGGCTTGTGGATCCCACCATCTTAGAGTGGTAGTTATGTACACATTTTATGGAATGTGTGATTTTATATGCTATGTGTAGAGATGAGAAATCCACTTTTTATTAGTGTTGAATAATTCTGAAATTCTTTTGAAAGGTAACCCAAGGATGACCCTTTGAATATGGCACGAATACGAATCAACCTTCATTCAAGTGAATAATTTTTTAATATATTTATATGTAATGATTAGAACCCTCAGGGTGTTTATGGGTTTATGGGATGAATCATTCCATGAAATCTGGATGTGGAGGGTTCTATTTGGAATTTTTGAAAAAATTCCTAGTTTTACTAAGAGTGTAAAAGGTGAACTAAAAATCCTATGAGGTGTTTTCCAGATTCATTGAATAATGGTTATTCTTAATGAAATTGAAATCATGACACCCTATGAGATCATAGAGACAAAAAAATTAGTGTCGGTTTTTATTCAATATCCATACTATATATCAAAATATAAACCTTGAGTGTAGACCACACTAGTGGATCATGACCCTCATTACACCCAATCACATTAAAACCCTTTCTATGTTACTGTTAATCCCAAAGTTGATTCTCGTTATGTTTCAGAGTGTGCTGAATTTTATGGGATTTTTAATATTTATTCTTAATTAAATAATACTCTTAGAGCTCTTAATGTGATACAAGGACCCTAGTTTTTTCTTTTTGGACATGTTAATAACGTTAATAAATATTTTGGATGAAATTATGAGTAGAAAATGAGTTAAGAGAGTGATGGGTCCTCAAATGTAATAGTATAATTATAAAAATATTATCCTAACCACACATATTCATGAGTATTATGTTTTTCCTTCTAAAATAATTCTCATATGAGTAATACGAGATTACTGTTGAGTTTTTAATGGTGGTTTTACCTTTGGAATTCTATCATTTTTGTTCACTTTAGTGGTTTACAACTCCACCTATAGTTTATGGTTATTTTAATTAACCACTGGAAAACCTATGTCTTTTAGTATTTAATCACCCCCTAATTATAGGTTGATATTCTTGAAACCATAGAATGGTAGACAGAGACTAAGAGGGGATTATGATGAGAATCATGTTCTTCTATGATAATGATCTTACCATGGAGGGAATGATAGATTATAATAATATGTTACACCATTGATGAAGGATATGTTATATATTTTTATTCTTTTCTTCAAGAATATTCCTTATTAGATTTATTATTATTGTTTTTATTTAATTTACAATCCATTTTCATGATTATTATGGTAGTATTTTCTCCTAATTTCTATTTTATTTTGGATAATGTGTTTCAATGACTATTTCAATAGTTGGAATCAGTTTCCATCTTCCCGATCCGTTATTATTTTATTCGCATGAAATTGAACATTCCATTGAAAAAAGAGATGGATGGTGATGATATCATGGGTTGATGTTTTATTGGTAGATATAGTGAGCCATACAGGACTCAAATCTGTGGTAGAGATTGTGAGGATGTGATTCACCAAAAGAAATAATGGATGCTTTTGTGGTGAGAGGTCGAAGTATTCTTTATAGGTTTCTAGAGCAAAGAAGTAGTGCCAGCTAACCTATGGAAGATGGTGGAGATGGAGGGATAGTAACTGTGGGAATGTGATGGAAATGGATACATGGATGACTACTACAATGTCATTTGTGAAGTTGAGAAATTCCAAGTTATGAAAGAATACAGGAGAATTGGAAAAAAGAAAAAAATCAATTAATGAAATATTGGGGGATGCAGTTCCTTTATTAGAGAGGAAAATCTCCCATTTGTGTGAAGTATTTCACCACATATTAAATATATATTTATTATATAATAATAACAATAAAAGGAAAAAATAAATAAATACAGGGAGACTTGGGGTCCATATTCACGTTGTGGGTGGAAGAGTGGGGTAGTGGAATGGACCCCCACCCCTCTAACTTTTTTATTGTCTTTGTATATATTTGATGACGATAATAATAATAGTAATAATAATAATAGAGTATTTTCATTATTATTTTTAATTATTGTTTTAGGTTCATCATTTTGCTGAGATTTAAGATTAATAATCCATCCATGACATTGTGATTAACACATTGAGATGAATATATCATGAACAGTATGTGACAAAAAATTAAAAATCATGGTATGATCCCTCAACTATTTCTTGGAGAAACCATCCTATATGATATATTAAAATGTAATATTTTTCATTTGATTTATGTTGTTGATAAATAAATATATTTTCAGGATTATTTTTTCAGGTATACTACACTGGTGTAATTCATTCTTCCATCTGAATGAATTTCTGATGCTAGATAGGTAGATATAGAATTTTTCTCCGTCAAGTTATCATCATGTTTTATGAATGATGATTATAACATTTTCACACTTGAAAACCCTTATAGGAGGTGTGGTTTCATCAAGGTGAAGGTTTCTCCCCCACCATTCTTAGATATAGTCCGTAACCACCCTCCCCCCAGACCCCTCATTTTATTGGGGTACATGATCCTCTATATACAAATCAGATATCGATAATACCACCCCCACAATCGAGGCACAATATTAAATAGGTATTGAGATAGTATCCCCCTCTCTACAAGGATTATACAGCGATTGGCATCCTCCAATAGAGTTACTATTGGATCCTATTTTCTAGGTCCAGGGGATTCTCTACTAGTACATGTGAGATTATATGGCTTATTTGGCCTGGATAATTCTGCAGGTGGATAGAAGATGTGGTACTGATGTACTAGAGGGTACAATTATCCATCTTCTATTGAAAAGACTTCAGTGATGAGATATATCCCCTTAATGGTTCATATCTATTCTGTGTTATATTGGGAGTTTGGTTTATGCAATCTTCATCAAGACTTGTGAATCCTCAAAAACCGTTCATGTTTCGCTCAAGATATGGTATATTGACAACTAATATTTTTTGTCTTTGTAGAAAATTTTATATTTTGAACTTCCTTTTTTACTTTTATGAGTACCAAGGTTTTTAGTGGTGATGATTTAGGAATTTATTACATCTTTTAAAATTATTTTTATAGAGAATATTTGGATTATTATATCTTGGTTTTTTTCAAAATACCATTTAGTACTGAGAACTATGAGCTAACAAGGTATTCTTATTCTTCAAATATATCTTCCTTTTAGACACCTCACATACCATGAGTTGAGTTGACTTATTGGTTTGTGTTTTCCTTATTCTAGGTATCCCAACTAAGTATGTTTATACTCACCCTCACATGTGTCTTTTGACTACATTTTTTGTGTCTATGAAGGTCACACACAGGTTTAATGTTGATTTGGGTAGACATGGAGCTGGTGTGGTTGATTCATGGTTGACTCCTAGAGATTCATAGAGATCTACTAGAGGTAATTATGATTCGTAATAGTGATATTGATTTTGGTGTCTTGAGTGTGACCAATGAGTACATAAAACATAGATGATCTTCTTTGTGCATTATGGTTTAAGGACATGTTGGATTTTCTATTTATCTTGTATTTACCATATAGTATGAAATTGTAATTTTTTCCCATACATATGTTATGTAAATATATATTAATCATTTATATATCTTATTTTTTTCCAGTTATCTTTTCAATTTGTGATGTTTTTTTATATATAGTCATAGGCTGAGGCCTCACATATTGTGAGAGGTTTATTCTGTTTGATGAAAACTATCTCCGAGATTATTAAAGGTTTTATTGGGGTAGAAATATTAGAATAATTTAATTCTATATGGGTCTTTAGTGGGTTGGGTCACTTCATGATAACATAACGTAATTAAAATAATAATAAAGATAATATTAATAAATTTTAAATATTATACATTAATAATTTTTTTGGACCTAGTTAATTAATTATTTAAAATAAAAGATACCAATAGAGTATATAGAGTAAGACAATTTAGATAATATGTTATTTTCTAATATAATTTGAATATTAGTGAAGGAGATATATATAAATACTCACATTTGAAAGAGGTAAGATTTTTTGGAAGAATATTAACTTTTGTTTTCCAAAGTGAAGATAATTTGAGCACCAAGATTTGGATTAGATTTTTTAGTGTTTTAATGCCTCTAATTTATTTTTATGGATGTGAAATTTGTTTTAGTAGGTGTTTTAGGTTCTCATTATAATGACGGAGTGTTACTGGATGAACTTGTAGGGATATTTTTCAATAGGTGTACCACCATTGGAAGGATTTCACTATACAGGACCCCATATTTGATGGGGGGAATAAATCCTCAGCTGGATGGGTGTGGCACATAGATTCAGTATGTATATTCCTATTAATTTCTTATCATGATGCTCAAATGAAATGATAATTAAAATTTTAAATTATCCTTTAATTCATAATGTGCATTGAAAACTAAAATTATTATCAATAAACAATCTTTTGAATTGAAAATTAAGAAATTATAAATATAACTAAATTTTCATGTTTGGAAATTATCATTAAATTATCATGTTCATTTTATAATTATAAATCAAAATTTTCCGTACAATTATACAAAAAAACTTATCCCCTTATAATTATCTATAAATATATTTTTGTGTGTGTCTTGACACACACAAAAACATGGATAGATATATATATATCTTTTGACATTTTTGATAAATTATCTTCAATATATCTCTATAACTATCATTTAATGGTTTTACCATTAAAAATTGATAAATTTAGTTAAGGAAAATTTTATAATTTATTTCAAAATTATCTTTTGATAAACCACCCAAAAATAACCATTGATAAATTATAATAAATTAAAATTTGAATATTTAAAAAAGTATTACATAAACACACAAAAATACCCTTTGATAATATATAAAAAATAATTATTTGATTTTTGTGTCTTTTAATTGAAATTCATATTTCTAATTTATTTCTCCCTTTTTTTAAACACATGAAATAATAAGATGAAAGATAAAATAAATTAATTAAGAAGAAAAAAAAGAGCTCATGTTCTTTGGTGGGTGTGGCACTCTGAACTGGGGAGACAAACCCCATCCCACCTACAGTGGGCTAATCTTCGAAGAAAGAACCTAGTGTTTTTACTACTCACTGAAGGAGGTGTATTGGATTGTTTTTTTGGGATTTTAAGGAAGATAAGATAGTATTCATAGGCCTCTAAAGATGTTATAAGGATTTCCAAAAAAAAGTTAAACACAAGTTTTAATCTATTATACACAAAAAAATGGATGAGGACTGATTAATTTCCACTAAAAATGCATTTATAAATTTTTGTTCATAAGAATGGTCCATATTCAAGGTTTGAAAATAATTTTGTGACAAAATGGTGGAAAACATGATTTGGGGAGGATGATGAATAGAACTATTTATTAGTAAGCTAAATAAATTAATTGTTTAATTCGAAATTTTATTTTAAATATTGACATGTCTAATATTCTAATTTTGTATGCAAACTATACTACGCTTCGGGTAAACAGAAAATTCCAAACCAAATGGTGGTCTCATATTTCTTATACAATGCACCGTTTGAGAGATATTAATTATTTAATAATAAAAACTAGATTAAAATTTAGTTAATTTTTAAAATAGTTATTTTTTCAAGAAATATAACCAAACATCATACACATACAAATGTTATACCCAGCCTATGGTAAACACTATTTCCTAGACCTATCAGTGATGTTATTTTTTTCATACGACATTTCGTTTGAATGATAATTTTTTATTTTCAAAAAAATAATTTATTAAATATAATTTATTAACATTATCTCATTATCGAGGCATCCAAATATTTAACACCTTCGAATGTTATACCCCTCATAGGGTAAACACTACATTTCAGACCAAACAATGTTCTTAGTTTTATCATGCGACACACTGTTTTGGGGTAATTAAAAAAATATGAATATATTTTCCCTACATAAAGTAATATATTAAATATTGTTTATCCCAACATTTCTGAGGCTTTTTAGACTTCAGAATCATGCACTTTTGGATTTTTTTACTCTGAAAATATTCAATTGAAAATTCCATAGTGATAACTAGGTTTTTTACCCTTCCTTGATGTGTTCAACAAAAATCAATATTTTTTGTTGATAAATTATTTTTTCCTAATAAATAATTTATCATAAGATGGATTTAGTATAATTTTAAAAATCAGGATGTTACACTTTTGTGGTTAAATTATGAATAAATGTTCATAGTATAGTGAAATCAGTTCCAGATATAGCTAGTCCTCATGGACACTTTGCCTTTAGGTCATGGGATAATGTGATTATTTGTGGGAATATATTGTCAAATTATAAAAATTAAATTAAATAAAGATATTATTATCTTCTGTAATCTCACTTTATATAAAATAATGTTTTTAGAGAACTTATTTTTATCCCCAAAACATGGATTTTAGTTCTGGGGAGTCTCACACAGATACATGGCATGAATTACATTGAGATGCAATGTGTTTTACAAAAGCCAAAATGTGCAGAAAAAATATATCTCTCTAGAGTTTTTAATATAGAATATGATAATGTAGGTTCTTTTTATAGTGTTGTTTTTATTATTAAAGGATATATAAAATATAAAATGTAACATGATATCGAAATATAGTGTAATGGCCTATCCCAGAGAGGGCCCATGCTGTGACTACCCCAATTCAACCTCTGATAGGCCAGTGGCTAGTGACTAGCACCGAGTAGGCATATCCAACAAATGGGATGTATTTTTTGATATACATGTACGCACACACACACATCTCCAATCCCGAAATGCTAAAATATAGTACACAAAGTAGGAAAAATCATGAATAGACAATGATACCAACCACAAAGTACTATAGCAGGAAAATAATAAAATAAACACGGCCAGAATATACACCCACCCAAAAAAGGAGTCTGCAATAGTGAATACAAATATTCCTAATACTCGCCTGCAAAAAACCCTACCTGAAGGGTAGGTGCAGGATATACTTCTAAAGCCATAGGAGCACCACACATTTGTATGATCACTATAGGGACCAATTTTTCCTATTCACCTAGAACTCCATCAAAGTATCAATTTTCTTCACAAGACACAACATGTGTGGGAACATCCTATACAGGTGTGATTAAAAAAAATTAGTAGGAAACCACAAAACTACAAAGTAATACAACTAAAAAATACACTAAATACACCTTATTGAAATACACAAAGTATTACCATATGAAATACATGAATTATATCACAAAGAAATACACAGTATTCCATAAAGGAAACACACAAACTATAGTCAGATCCTATAGTTATAATTATAAAGAACAAAAGCATGATTATCAGTAATTTTCCAAATATCACCCATAGTCAACAACACATAGAGTCTCAAGAACACATAGACTGTCAATAACACATAGAGTGTCGATAAAACATGGAATGGTGATAACAAACTGAGTGTTGATAACACACAGAGTATCAATTAGACATGAAACCCCTATGCCACATAGTCACCAAGATTACAAAGTAACAAAGATCACCTAGTCACAAATTCAAATAGTCACCAATATCACATAGTCATAGAGTCGGGTAGTCACCAAGATCCCATAGTCACAGATTTACGTAGTCACAAAGATCACATTGTTAAATCCACCAGATGGATTCCTCCCATAGAGCACTTGTACAGGGAGTACCCACTCTACAAGAAATTAGATCATATTACAATATCCATAACAACTTACATATGGTATGTCAAAAGGCTCTTCTCATTTCAAGTGTCCCAACTTCACAAGTTTCTCATCAAATGGACATGCAGTTTGGATGATATGGTCGTTTTGTAAAACAATCTGACTCTGGTGTAGTCCGGGTTCGAACCTGTTGGGTCGGAGGTGATGGCAAGAGGGGGGGTGAATTGCCTTTTTAAAATTAATTAACAATTTAAAACAAATTTAAATGCAGCGGAAAGTAAAATGGCAAGACACAATTGATAACGGAGTTCGGCTTTAAACTCAAGCCTACGTCTCCGCTCCCAACTCAACCGTTGGGAGATTTATACGACCGCTTGCTTTTTAATGGCTATAGCAAGAAACCCACAAGCCGTTTTAAGGTAGGCTAGATCACCTTCTTACAGCTTGCTTTTTTATTATGGTTGTAGCAAGAAACCCAAGTTGAAAGAAGGAAGAAAAAGGGTGGTTTGTTTTAATACAAACCCAATTAAGAACTAAACAAATGAAGTAAATAATTTAGAAAAAACTAGAGGAAGCCTTGAGCGCCAAGAGGTGAGTGTAGTTGATGTAGAGGCAGCCCAAGCTTCAAGGATGGCAATTGGATCTCAAGTGGCCTTTGAGAATTGTCGTAGGAGCCTCAAATGATCAAAATAGCTTTGGTATGCTTCGGTATATGATCGGTAGTCTTCCCGGAATCCATGGACGTCTATTTATAGGAGAAATACTCCCAAATACTTCTATATAGCCGTTGGAGGGCTTTCGGAGCCGTTGGGGATCAAGTGGGCCAGCCTGGTCAAAGCCTAACAGCTAGTTTGACTGAGCATACCGGCTGGCCGGTGCTGATCCACCGGCTGGCCGGTGCATTGGAAGGTGGAGAGTGCTTCTGCCCAGGAGCCACCGTCTGGCCGGTGAGAAGGCCACCGGCTGGCCGGTGGTGAGACAGTAGGTCTCACTATTCCAAGGAGTTCCACCGGCTGGCCGGTGGTCTGGACAGAATGTATGCCATTCTGTCTGGACCCACCGGTCGGCCGGTGGTCAGACACCGGCTGACCGGTGGCACCTGGCAGAGGGCAAGGCCTTCTGCCTGGTCCACCGGCTGGCCGATGGGCTGGATCCGGCTGGCCGGTGCCCTTACCGGCTGGCCGGTGGTCTCACACCGGCTGGCCGGTGGACTTGAAAACAGTCCACTTTTCCTCCTTTGCCACTTCTTGCTCCTGAAAACATGCCTATTAACAAGAACACTTGAAACAACATTAGATCACGATGAGAGTGATTGTGATCATTAAAATCCAAGAGAGTGGGGTACAACAATCTCCCCCTATTTTGATGATCACAATCACAAAAAAAACTTTTAAAAAAAGGGTATGAAAGCTTTAAAAAAGGGTATGTCAATTGAAAACTTAAATAAACAATTTGAACTTGGAAAACTTAGAGACGTGCCAAATATAATGATCTTGAAAGCATTGAAATACTGAGAAAGGGTTATTTTTGAAATTGCAACCAAATGCCATTTTTTAAAGAATTCAATTGAAAACAATAACTTAACCATTTAAAACAGATTTTGATGACATCAATAACTTAAAATGAAACTTGTAAAAAGAGCATTTTAATAAATAATTATGTAATAGAGAAGTTTTCTCCCCCTTTGGGATTATCAAAATAGGAGAAAAAATTATGAAAGAAAAATACTAATAAGTAATGACAAAAAGGATGGATAGATAAGATAACTTGAATTCCATAAAAGATGAAACGATACAAAGGAAGTTCAAAAAACAAATACAAATACAAATACAAGCCAAAAAACAGGAACGGCTCTATTCACTCCTAGAGGGCCGAGAGTGACGGCGGCGCCTGAAGGTCTGAGGAGCCGGAGGAGCCTGGACCGCCTCAAAGCGACGATCTAGAGAATCAATCCGTGAGTGGAGCTGATCAAACTGAGAGCTGATGTAGGAAAACTGCAAGTCCAGCCGGGTCTCGATCTGATCCTGGAAGTGTAGGAACTGATCAGCCATCACCGGCAAGCCACCAGCATCAGCAGGAGGGGGCACAGCCTCAGCAGGCTCAGGTGCATCATCACCCTCTCCAGCCTCCTCATCAGCAGCAGCATCAGCCTCACCTTCGCTGTCACCACTTCCTGCCTCTTCATCATCATCACTATCCGCACTGTCTGAAAGAGGATAGGCAACGGCGATAGCAGGAGGCATGGCATTGGCAGGAGGATGGGAATGAGTTTGAGGAGAGTAGGCCTTGAGAAGACCGTCCTTGTCCACAATCCATTCCTGACGCCAAGGGTGCCAACGGATGTGCATTCGTTGCACCATCATAAAATTCACTATGCTATCCTTCGTTGGCTGCTCGAAGGAAGTGGCATGAAGAGGCACATCAAGAAATGAAAAGATTTTAGTCAAGAAGCGTCCGTAGGGTAGAGTTTTGGACCGGCGCGGGTGCTCAGCCACATAAGTCATGGCCCGGAACAGAAACCGGACCAGGTTGAAGTGAATTCCTCTGGTGATAAAGGAGAGCAGATAAATATCAATGAATTTGACATTATCATGATCCCCGATACGGGGCGCAAGAGAAGATTGAATGAGTCGCTCAATAATACGATGGTTAGGAGAGAGCTGGGAGAGCTTGACAATGGGATTTGTGGGCTGCCCTGTGAGATGCTCAAGGGCTACGGCTACATCAAACTCACGGTCCCGTGGAAACTCCCCCTGAGCAAAAGCATGGGGTCCAACATGAGGAACCCCGAGCATCCGGGCAATCTCCAACGAAGTGATAGTGATGGGTTTCCCAAGAGCAGTGGAGGAGATGGTATCAATGTCATCAGAAACGGACCACGTCAAATGAGCATAGAACTCTTTGACTAGAAGAGGATAAATGACATCCTCTTCAGGGGGTTCAAAGAAAGAATGCCAATGTTGATACTCAATAATCGAGAAAAGCTCAAGACGAGCAGTAGACAACCAAGGATAGTCAATAACTCTACCCGGCAGAATAACTTTGTCATGCCAAATGTCCGGGAGTAGAGGGATGGAAGGAGGAGGAGGAGCTTCTTGAGCGATTCCCTTGCCTTTGCGAGTGGATCGAGGTCCCATGATGGCAAAAGGAGCTAAAAAGAGAGATTGAGTGAACAAAGGAGTTTTGAGAGGACAAAAATCAAGAAGGGAGGCTAGGGTTTGGAGGGGTTGAGGTTTTAGGAGGAGTCGCCCGAGAGAGAAGAGAGAAATGAGGGAGGAAGGGTTTTAAAATCAATTTTAACCCTTCCTCGGCCGGCCCATTAAGCAGAACCCGACACCACCGGTTAACCGGTGATGTACCACCGGTTGACCGGTGGCACTAAAAGTCATAAAAAATATAAAAAAAACAGAATTAAGAAAAAATGTTTTAAAAAAAAATTCTAATAAAAATAAAATATAAGAAAGCCAAGAAAGTCAAATATTTAATAGTGCTCATTGACGAATCATTCCTAACTCCCCTTTAATAAAATCAAAACGGTCAACCGGGAGCGGTTTGGTAAAAATATCAGCTAATTGGAAATCAGTTGGAATGAAGTCCAAAGTGATATCTCCTTTTTGAAAATGGTCACGAAGGAAATGATGCCTTAAGTCTATGTGCTTTGTCCTAGAATGTTGTATTGGATTCTTAGAGATACTAATGGCACTAGTGTTGTCACACCGAATAGGGACATGATCATAGGAAAGACCATAATCCAAGAGAGTGTGTTGCATCCAAATAATTTGGGCACAACAATTGCCAGCGGCTACATACTCGGCCTCGGCAGTAGAAAGAGCAACACAATTTTGCTTCTTGCTACTCCACGAAACAAGGGACTTGCCTAGCAGATGACAGGTTCCACTAGTACTCTTACGATCTAATTGACATCCGCCAAAATCAGCATCCGAATAAGAAGATAGTTCAAAAGAAGTATTTGAGGGATAAAATAAACCAAGATTTTTTGATCCTTTTAAATACTTAAAAATTCTTTTGACCGATTTAAGATGGGATTCTTTAGGATTGGCTTGAAAACGAGCACAAAGGCAAACACTAAACATGATGTCAGGACGGGTCGCAGTTAGGTAAAGTAGACTCCCGATCATACTCCTATAAAGCTTGTTATCCACCGGTTTCCCAACTTCGTCTAACGTAAGCTTACATGAAGTACTCATGGGTGTACTAATTTCCTTTACTTGATCCATACCAAAACGACTTAGAAGCTCATTTGTGTATTTGCTTTGGCTTAGAGAAATACCTTTTGAATTTTGAAAAATTTGAAAACCAAGAAAAAATTTCAATTCTCCCATAAAACTCATTTCAAATTCTTTTCTCATTAAATCTGAAAAATCAGTACAAAGAGATTCTTTGGTAGAACCAAAGATAACATCATCAACATAAATTTGGACTATTAAAAGATCTTTTGAAGTGTGTTTTAAAAAGAGGGTACAATCGGCTTGACCCATTTTAAAATCATTTTCTAAAAGAAATTTTGTTAACCGCTCGTACCAGGCTCGAGGGGCTTGCTTTAATCCATAAAGAGCCTTGGTTAACTTAAAAACATGATTTGGAAATTTTGGATCTTCAAAACCGGGAGGTTGTTCAACAAAGATTTTTTCAGAAATAAAACCATTTAAAAAAGCACTTTTAACATCCATTTGAAAAAGCTTAAAATTTAAGTGGGCGGAGAATTCCAACAAGATCCTAATGGATTCTAACCTAGCAACGGGGGCAAAGGTTTCACCATAATCGATTCCTTCTTCTTGATTATAGCCCTTAGCTACTAGGCGAGCCTTGTTCCGGGTTATGTTTCCTTGATCATCAAGTTTGTTTCTAAAAACCCATTTAGTGCCAATAATTGGATGATCATTGGGTCTTTCAACAAGAGTCCAAACATCATTTCTAGAGAATTGATTTAGTTCCTCTTGCATTGCAAGAACCCAATTCTCATCATTAATGGCATCATTAACGGTTTGAGGTTCTAGGTGAGAAATTAAGGCTTGATGTTCAACTTCATTGAGGATAGATCTTCTAGTTCGAGTACCGGCTTGAAGGTCACCTATGACATTTTCTAAAGGATGGTCTCTAGAAGGTTTCCAAACCTTAGGCAAGGTGGAAGGCGAAGTAGGTGAAGAGGGTTCTTGATGGTCATCCTCCTTGGGAGGAGAAGAGGAATCATCCAAATGAAGCTTATCAAGCTTATCTTCAACATCCTCAATGACCGGGTGAGGTTTTGGAAGAGTTTCATCAAATTTGACGTGAGATGATTCTTCGATGGTTTTAGAACGTTTATTGAAGACACGATAGGCTTTTCTTGAGTTGGAGTACCCATGAAAAATACCTTCATCAGATTTGGCATCAAATTTCCCTAGGTTATCTTTTGTGTTAAGGATAAAGCATTTACACCCAAACACTTTAAAATAACCAACTTTGGGCAATTTGCCTTTCCAAAGTTCATAGGGGGTTTTCTTAAGAAGGGGTCTTACAAGGACTCTATTAATAGTATAACAAGCAGTGTTTACCGCCTCGGCCCAAAAATATTGAGGGGGGTCGAATTCACTAAGGAGGGTTCGAGCGATTTCTTGGAGAGTTCGGTTTCTCCTTTCAACCACTCCATTTTGTTGAGGAGTCCTAGGGGCTGAGAAGGTGTGATTGTATCCTTGAGAGGAACACAATTCATCGAATTCTTTGTTCTCGAATTCACCACCATGATCACTACGAAGAGATATGATTTTATATCCTTTTTCGTTTTCTACTTTCCTAGAGAATTTCAAAAAGGTTTTACAAGCATCATTCTTATGGGCTAAAAATAAAACCCAAGTAAAACGAGAAAAGTCATCAACAATAACTAAGGTATAGGATTTTCCACCTAAGCTTGCTACGGGAGTAGGACCAAAAAGATCAAGATGAAGGAGTTCAAGAGATTTTGAGGTGGACACTTCCTTCTTAGATTTGAAAGAAGACTTGTGTTGCTTACCAAGTTGGCATGGCTCACAAATCAAATCTTTCTTAAATTTAAGTTTAGGAAGGTCACGAATGAGCTTGTTCTTATTAAGCTTTAGAAGTGAATGAGAGCTACAATGCCCCAATCTTCTATGCCAAAGCCAAGACTCATTGTCAAGAGAACTTAAACATTTAACATTTTGGCTAGCTAGAGATTTTAAATCAATAATGTAAACATTTTGAAAACGGGAAGCAGAAAATATCAACTTGTTTTGAAAATCTAACACATTGCATAAATCATTTTGAAAATTGACTGAAAAACCACTATCACAAAGTTGACTAATGCTAATTAAATTATGCTTTAAACCTTTAACTAATAAAACATCTTTAATAAAAGAGGAGCTACCAAAACCAATGGTACCTATTCCGACGATCTAGCTTTTTGAGTTATCACCAAAGGTGACATATCCTCCATCGAATTCTTCAAGTGAGTTGAACTCGGAGGGGTCGCCACACATGTGCCTTGAGCAACCGCTGTCAAGATACCATGAGCCTTTAGAGGTCCTACTCTTTTGGCGTTTATCCTACAAAATCAAGAAAGAAGAGATTTTGGTACCCATATAAGTTTGGGTCCGGAAAGATTAGCAAAAAGAGACTTTTGAACCGATAATGTTCTAGAGGGATTCCTTTTATGATACTCATCCGAGTAGGTAATGGATTTGGGTCTTCCATACCAAGAATTTTTACAATCACATTCATAAATCATGTGACCGGTCTTTTTACAATAATTACAAAATTTGTATTGAGAGCTCCCCCTTACAAAAGTAGTGGGTGCCCTAGTAAAAGTGGATTGCTTGTTATAGCCAAGTCCATGTGTGGTTCTAGCCGAACGCTGAGAACCTAGTAATTTAGTTAAGTTTTGTTCACCTTGGGTGAACTTGGCAAGAGATTCCTTCAAATCCTTAATGGTAGAATTTAAAGAATCTACATTTGGAATATTTTTGACTTTAAGGGCAAGCTCCTCATTCTCTTTGAGAAGTTTGTCTTTTTCGGAAATAAGAGTTTTGTTTTTCTTTTTCAAGGTCAAAAATTTAGAGGTATGTTCGTGAAAACCTTCCTCTAATTGATCTCTTGCATTTTGGAGTTCTTCATAAGACATATTATTATCAAAAGAAGAAGATGAGGAAGAAGAGTGAGAAGAAGAGTGAGAAGAGGATACCTCATCAAATGCCATTAGGAATTTTCCATCTTCATCGCTTGAGTCGCTTGAAGACATGGAGTCATCACTTGCACTCCATGTTGATGCTTTGAAGGCGTTCTTGTTTTTCTTTTCTTTTAACCTTTTCTTGAAAATGGGGCACTCCGGTTTGATGTGGCCTTTCTTTCCACATTCAAAGCAAGTGATTTCTTTCTCCGCCTTTGGCTCTTCCTTTCGTGCCTTTTGAAATTTCTTCTTTTTCTTCATGAACTTGCTCATTTTCCTTGCTAGTTGAGCCATCTCGGATTCACTATCATCGGAGGAGCTTTCTTCCTTTGCCTTGAAAGCTATGTTCTTTTTCTCCTTGAAGATCTTTCCTTCTTTATCGGCTTGCCTCTTCATGGTAATCTCATAAGTCATGAGTGACCCTATGAGTTCTTCAACCGACATCTTCTTGACATCTTTCGCTTCTTGGATTGCCGTCACCTTTGGTGCCCAAGAGCTTGGTAGGACCCAAAGAATTTTCTTCACCATTGTTTCTGCTGAAACATCATCACCAAGGGACTTTCTCCCATTGCAAACATCAGTAAAACGAGTAAACATTTCAGTGATTGACTCGTGTGGGTGCATTGTGAAACTCTCAAAGTCTTGACGATACATATCTAACCTAGTGTCTTTGACTTTGTTAGTGCCCTCATGGGTCACTTCCAAAAGTTTCCAAATTTCGTGTGAGGTGGTGCAAGTAGAAATACGATTAAACTCATTACGGTCTAACCCACAATGAAGAGCATTCATGGCTTTGCCATCAAGCTCAAAATTGGCAATGTCTTCGGGGGTCCAATTAGATTCATCCTTACTAGAAAGAGTGTAGCCTTGCATAACAATTCTATATATAGGATAGCCAATACTCCTAAGAAAAGTAATCATTCGTGTTTTCCAATATGTGTAATCGGTTCCATCGAAGTATGGAGCCCGAGTCATGGAATACCCTTCGGGTGCTTGTGAGGAAGAAGCCATCACTATGGATTTTTCGTTTGTAACCGGTTAAGGTATTACACAAACGCTCCCTCTGATAGCAAATGTTGGGTCGGAGGTGATGGCAAGAGGGGGGGTGAATTTCCTTTTTAAAATTAATTAACAATTTAAAACAAATTTAAATGCAGCGGAAAGTAAAATGGCAAGACACAATTGATAACGGAGTTCGGCTTTAAACTCAAGCCTACGTCTCCGCTCCCAACTCAACCGTTGGGAGATTTATACGACCGCTTGCTTTTTAATGGCTATAGCAAGAAACCCACAAGCCGTTTTAAGGTAGGCTAGATCACCTTCTTACAGCTTGCTTTTTTATTATGGTTGTAGCAAGAAACCCAAGTTGAAAGAAGGAAGAAAAAGGGTGGTTTGTTTTAATACAAACCCAATTAAGAACTAAACAAATGAAGTAAATAATTTAGAACAAACTAGAGGAAGCCTTGAGCGCCAAGAGGTGAGTGTAGTTGATGTAGAGGCAGCCCAAGCTTCAAGGATGGCAATTGGATCTCAAGTGGCCTTTGAGAATTGTCGTAGGAGCCTCAAATGATCAAAATAGCTTTGGTATGCTTCGGTATATGATCGGTAGTCTTCCCGGCATCCATGGACGTCTATTTATAGGAGAAATACTCCCAAATACTTCAATATAGCCATTGGAGGGCTTTCGGAGCCGTTGGGGATCAAGTGGGCCAGCCTGGTCAAAGCCTAACGGCTAGTTTGACTCAGCATACCGGCTGGCCGGTGCTGATCCACCGGCTGGCCGGTGCATTGGAAGGTGGAGAGTGCTTCTGCCCAGGAGCCACCGGCTGGCCGGTGAGAAGGCCACCGGCTGGCCGGTGGTGAGACAGTAGGTCTCACTATTCCAAGGAGTTCCACCGGCTGGCTGGTGAGGAGGCCACCGGCTGGCCGGTGGTCGGGACAGAATGTATGCCATTCTGTCTGGACCCACCGGTCGACCGGTGGGCAGACACCGGCTGACCGGTGGCACCTGGCAGAGGGCAAGGCCTTCTGCCTGGTCCACCGGCTGGCCGATGGGCTGGATCCGGCTGGCCGGTGCCCTTACCGGCTGGCCGGTGGTCTCACACCGGCTGGCCGGTGGACTTGAAAACAGTCCACTTTTCCTCCTTTGCCACTTCTTGCTCCTGAAAACATGCCTATTAACAAGAACACTTGAAACAACATTAGATCACGATGAGAGTGATTGTGATCATTAAAATCCAAGAGAGTGGGGTACAACAGAACCAACCCACTGAACCAAACCTGGTCCAGTCCGGTCTGGATAACACCAAACCCACCCCCTAGTTCTGCCTTTTATGCCAGTGGGTCCCACCCGATGTGATTTTGGAGCATCCTAGCCCCCCAAGTCTGTCCTACATGCAGCGGTCCAGATATCTCCACAAGATGCAGCCCACTGTGGTCATGACACTGGGTCCATACCATCCAATCTGATGACATGTCTCCTCCCATTTCTCTATAACTTCTGTGTCGCACCCCTCTATCATAAATCTCCCACCTGCTATCCACCTCCTCTCCACACCGCTCTAATGTGGCCCACATGTCTTATCCTGCTTGTGCTCTGACCGTCACGCCACACCACTCTAGCCACCTCCTTACGCCACTGTTATCGCTTCCGTGCCATGATAGACCTCTATGATGGACCCAAACCTATGGTCCCTTCTAAAGAACATTGATGATCCTTTGATTCTGAAAAAATTGTTTGGTAATAGATTTGTTTTCATCGGGATATGCTCTACACTTCTACAACCTCTTCGGTAGATTTAACTTCGATTCAGGAGTTTGATCGTTCTCAGAGCCACCCAACAAGGCCGATCCAGGACCACAGGAGTTCAAAGGAGAATGTTAGAAGAACATGGAAGAGGGAAAGAAGAAAATAATGCATGAGGATTGAATATTGGCCTGTATTCATGTCATCATCAATTAATTCTTGTTAACAGGATGAAGAGGGAATGAAGCACCAGAAATCACCCAGATTGTTTCTCTTTTTTAAAACGCCAAAAATTTACCCTCCAACAAGAATGACCAAACTACAGATCAACCTGTTTGTTGGTTTTTCCATTTTCATTCGTAAATCTAATAATGGAAATAGTAAATCACAAATATATCAACATCCAACCTCATTTTTGGATCAGTTATTGATGATGAACATAGGTCCGTGTCATCATCGATAGTCAATCCATTAGTGTTCATCATCGTGAGGGTTTCCTTGTACATCTAAGAGGAATTATAGGGTTATAGTGATAGCCCTAAATTCCTGAAAAAGGATTCATTGAAAATAAAAACTCCTCTGCATAAAATATAATGTTTTAATTAAAATATTTTAATGATGGTTACGTCCAAATTCTTACTTTTATAGTCGACATGTGCCTGTTGATGTTAGGCCCTGCCTAACGTAAATTCACAGCTCCAAATGTAATGGTTTCCTCTAATTTCATATTCAAGCACCCATTTACAGGATTTTCATTTTATAATGAAAATTTTCAGATCCACGTTATTAAAAACATAAAATTTTTCATTGAACTGTTCCGGGAAAATTGTGCCTCAGAATATCACATTGTCTCGGCACATGGTCATGGACTTTTCAAATTGATTTATAAAATTAAAACAAGAGAAAATATGAGTCACTACAGTCTCCCTACATTAGGTATTTACTTCCCTGAAATCCAAAACTAATTTTAATCAATCTGAAGAATATGATACTGAGTTAGAATCTAAACCTCCCGATCTGATGGTCTCTCCTATAGACCCCCAAGCTACCACCTATTACGCAATAGTGGAATCGACTGAATATAAAGGATACCCTCATGCCGATCCTCGATCTCGACCAGTTACTCTAGAAAGGTCACCCCATAATTAATGTCCACCACTCACTATCTGATGACGTGTGATGAATTATGAAAGTACCTCCTCAGATTCCACACATGGAAGACATTATAACCCCGGTGCAAATGTGGGGGTAGTTTTAGGTAGTACACCACCACCCCAACTCTATTTAGAATCGGATAAGGGTTGATGTATCTCAGAGATAACTTTACACCCTAGCCAAATACCCACAATCTATATCAAGGTGATACTCAAAGGAACACATGGTCTCTCTCCATGAACCCCAAGGGCCTCTACATCCTATCATCATACAAATTCTTCCATCTCTGGGAAATCCTAGTCTAATCCTAGTTGATTATTACCTTAACCATCGTAGCACATAGTAACTCTGGATCCATGAGTTCTTACTCTCTTAGTTTAGTTTATAAAAGTTTTTACTTTTATGGTCGCCCATATAGGGTCTCATACAGTTCCATACATATGGTGTACTGGTAGATGTTTTTATATAGAAAATCCATTAGAGGTATGTGATCCTCCCATCTATGGAAAATTTTAAGGATCCAAGAACATATAATGTCTTCAAGAGCTAAGATGGTTATCTCTATCTATCCATCTATCTGGTGATGAAACGTATTTCACTAATGTAGATGTGTCCTAAATTCGTCCAAAAATCCATGACACAACCGGGATAAGAAACAGACATCATGATCTAAGATGATCGTCTATGGAACTCCATGAATCAAAAATATCTCATACTTTAGAGGCACCCCAAGATCTCTAATAAATTCTACTCAAAGATCGATAACAAGTGGGTGGACTTGGTTAGTCATTCAACGATCAGCCAAATGGGATCATGTCCCTAGACATATGTGGTTAACTCATCATGAAGTCCAGAAATATCACTTCCAAAATCCACTTGGCCACCTCTAGGGGTTGACTCAATCCAACTAGAATCTGATTCTTAGACATCTCTTACTAGCATGTGAGGAAACTAGAAACAAACTTTTCCACTCATGTCTTCATCCCCTACCACCAAAACTGATGTTAGAGTCCCTAGTACATCATTAACACACACTGATGTACCACTAAACGGGATGTATTGAGCTCCATCAAGACCTCCTACCGCAATGTCACTGGTACTATAGTACATATTCTGAAGAGAACAACATACTCCCCACCTTTCAAATAACCATTACGGTTATACCATGTGGACATCTGATCACATATAGTCTCATAGTTGGTGTCTCTGATAAATGCCTCTCTGGCCTGCTGTAATATTGGAGGGGTGACTACCATCGACTAGAGATATGCTTATCCATCTCCATCCACAATGTATATCTACAACATATCCAATTTATTTAGAGCCTCTCTCAGTAACTATATGAAGGGTCTCCAACTTGAGCATTTACCACCACGATCCCCTTCCTAAGAGTGTAGTCAATCTCAATGTCATATCCCTAAAAGAAAACTATCCATTGCCTCTCTCTCAATTTCAAATAATTATGAGAGAAGATATATATGGGACTCTTGTTGTCAGAGTAGATGGTAAATTTCTATCCCATTAGCTAGTGTTTCCAATCATCAATGTGAAGGAAATCTCTCCCAACTCTAGATCATGGGTTGTGTAGTTCCACCCATGTGGTCTCAACAGTCATGAACCATAGGAAATCATAGCTTTCCCATACATCAGGACCAAACCATGCCCGATCCCTGATCCATCACATAACACCATGTACCCAACACCCTCCTCCAGTAATCTCAAGATTGGAGTGCTCTTCTATCTCTGCCTTAGCTGTTGAAAACATTCATGGCATTTCTTTATCTACATGAATGGCTTCCCTTATCGAATCAAAGCTGGCAGAGATGATACTACTATAGAAAAGTTGGGAAAAACCTCGGATAGACCGTTCCAAACGTAGGAAATTACGCACCGTAGTAACACACATGGGTGTCTCCCATGAAATCACCACCTCCATTTTCTTCGGATATATTGCAACTCTAGCCTCTGAAATAACATGTCCTAAGAAGTGGAACTCCTGAATCCAAATATAAATCTTTGAAAGAATCTGATAAATCTAGTTATAATGGAGGGTTTCTAGGATCATACTATGGTATCCTGCCTTTTTATAACATAACATTTCATTACATTTTACAAATAGAGGATCTTTAAAGTCTAGTGTCTTGGAAATCAGGGACATAAAACATGAAAATGACATAAAACATTATTTTTAAACAATTGAAAGGATTACTCATTGTTCAAACTAATTTCATTAAATCATCTCATAACCTGGGAGAATACATCAAAGGAAAGGGTGAGCATAAGGCCCAGTAAGGGAAACAAGAGAAACATTTTACATGTGAACTTGAGATACATAAATAAAGTAATGATAAATAACTTTAAGGCATGAGAAAGAGATCATGAGGCATATCATAATAAAAATAACGTGTTTCATAACGTGAAGATGTGGCTACAACATTTAACATACAAAATCATTTCCGTATCACCAAGGTCCATCCCCAAGGTGTCATTAAAAAAATTACCAAGGTTATTCACCGAGGTATCGTTAAAATGGTCCTCTCTAGAGATTAAGTCTTTACCCAATGCATTGGAGTGCTATCAGGGTGCACCTATAATTTTCCTTTATTAAAATGTGATCCACATATATCATCATCAATAATTTCATAAATAACCCATATAGCATAAATGAAATGGGTTTCATTTCATAGTCATAACATTTTAAAAACTTTTTTAAAGACGTGATCATTGTGTCACTTTAAACCCATAGAAAAAGAAAGAGGGTCTCATGTATGTAAATCTCAGAATTTAAAATAGAACATTTTGATATATATGTGAATAACCCTGTAGAAGAAATATCTTTGAGTATTCACTTATTAAAATAAATGAATTTATGAAAAAGAGAGAGATATTTTGTGATGAAAATTCTGCAGCATAACAGCTATGTTACAAGGTTTTAGAAAATATTGAAAAGAGAGGGGACATGGGTCACCCACTCATAAATAATCCATAAAATAGTAGATGGGGAAAATATAAAGGATATAAGAACATGGTAATGAAATTTGAAACACATAACATATTAAATGAAAAACATGGATGGAAGACAAAAATAAGATTTCTCTTATGAAAATTCGGCAGGCTAACAGTGTCACTTAAAACATCAAAAAAATGAATTGATGAGATCAAATAGGATCTCTCATAAAATGAAGATAAAAGAAGAGTATGATGGATATATATATCATACCCCAACAAGGTAAAAATGTAACTTGAAAGACTTGACATGACTGTAGAATTTTGAAAATTGGAAGAGTGAAAGAATCCCTTACCATGAAGTGTAACTTCGAAATATTGATGTTTGGGACCTTGGGAGGCTTGATGGAACCTTGGGAGGACTCCATGGGAGGTAATGAGACCAGAACGTAGTTTTGGAGGACTATGGAATCGAAAGGATGAGAGAATGGCTTGGTATTTATAGGGGAAGTGAGGGGACAAGGCATTCATGGCCAAGGGACACCTCATTGGTGGTATTTGCAAAACCATGGGCTTCCCCATTGTATTTTACCATGGCATTGGCCACTTGGGACACCTCATACATTATCTTACTATTCATAAGTCTACCAGAATTATTAAATAAATATTACATCTTTAATGATGTCATTAAACACCCGAAACTCTATACTGAAAATTCACTATTCACCGAAAATTCAACTTTTTCAGAGAAATCCCAAAAAACCACCTTAACATAATATCGATGCTAGGAATTAAAAAATGAAATAAATTTTATAAAAATATTTTTCTAAATAATTTTTATTTAATTTTTAAATTAAAAACACTATTCACCTGAAAAAACTAATACTTATCTAATAATTTCTGAAACAGTTTTTTACCTTTTTTATTGAATCAAATTACTTAATCAAGGTGACTAAATGATATTAATAGTTTCATTAAGTGAGATTACTAATCCATTTGGTCACATTACTAATCCTAAGTGTAAAATCACTATTCCTAATTTACTAGTAACCAAAAATTAAGTTGATCTTATTGGACTCCAAATTTCTTACGGAACATATTTGCAGAAGACCATTTTTTGAAAATCCTTATACATTATTAATTATTTATAGTTTACCTAAATATTTTAAAATATCATTTTTTTCAAAATTCATCCATAAGATACATCCTATTTTTATTTGGGCATCAGAAAATTCACAAACTTCACCATAGGAAGAAATCAGAATTTTTATTTATCTCAAAGGATTACACATAACAGCTATGATCTCGTTACATAGCACCTTATAACACCAGCACATGACCTAAGGGTATGGTGTGCTAAAGTGAGAGAATCTGAGAGAGGCTCGAATAACATTTCCCTAGTAGTAATCTACACTAACTTAAACTTCTCCCATTGGAGATTCCATTCATGGTTGACATGTTGGAGTTTGGCTTGGGCTTAGTCGAAAGCGAAGCCCAAAGATTCCACCACCTTCCCGAGCTCTGATAAGTGGGATTCATATGGTTTGAGTCTACTAGATGAATCCATCGACCCTTCTTTTCTGAATTAACCATTAACATCTATATTAAATCTTTAAGAGTAAATTAATATACTATTCAAAAGGTATTCCTCATTAAATTCTTCCCCCTTAAGAAATTTCATCCCCGAAATTTTAAATCAATGGACTAGTTGAAAAGGTGAGGGTACTTTTGCTTCATTTTTTCCTCAGGCTCCCACATCACTTCTTCTTACTTATGATTCCTCCACAACACTTTCACAAGGTGGGTAGTCTTGTTGCGTAGTACCCTGTCTCTACAGTCTAAGATCTCCACTGGCTGCTCCTCATAAGAAAGGTTATGTTCTAGTTGTACCACCTTTGGGTTCAGTACATGCGAAGGGTCGGTTATGTAATTTCTCAAGAGTGATACATGGAAGACATCATGAACTCAAGCTAGGTTCGGTGGATGTTCTAGGTGATAGGCCACTACTCCTATGTGATCAAGGATTTCATAGGGGCCAATTTACCTAGGGATGAGCTTCCCTTTCTTCCCAAACCGCATGACTCTCTTCCATGGAGAAATTTAAAGGAAGCCTTTGTCGCCAACACCAAAATCCGAGTCCCTTCGACGGTTGTCAGAATAGCTCTTCTACCGACTCTGAGCAGTCTTCATGTGTTGTTGGATGGCATGAACCTTTTCTGTCATCTATTGCACAAGATTAGGCCCAAGTAGCTTTCTCTCACCAGCTTTATCCCAACAAGTAGGAGCTCTACATCGCTTTCCATATAGAGCTTCATAGAGTGCCATCTGAATACTCGAATAGAAGCTCTTGTTTTATGAGAACACAAATAATAGGAGGTGTTGATCCCATCCACCATTAAATTCCATTGAGCATAATCTCAGCATTTCATCGATTGTTTGAATAGTCCTTTCAGACTAGCCATTAGTTTGGGGGTGATAGGTCGTACTCCAATCCAATTCAGTGCTAAGAGCATGTTGAAGATTCTCTAGAATTTTGATGTGAACCTTGGATCATGATCAGATGCGATATAAAGTGTAACTCCATGAATCCTAACCACTTCCTTCATGCAAATCCTAGAAAGTTTATCAAGAGTGAAATCATCCCGAATACAGATAAAATGGGCAGTCATTGTGAGACGGTCCACTATAACCCATATCGCATTGTACCCTTTGGATGTTTTCAGGAGACCAGTGACCAAGTCCATAGTGATATTATCCCACTTCCATGTTGGTATGGGTAGTGGTTGTAATACCCCCTTAGGAAGTTGTCATTCTGCCTTTACTTGTTGACACACCAGGCATCTTGTAGTGTAATCAGCAATCTCCCTCTACATGTTATCCCACCAATAATGATCACGAAAGTCTCTATACATTTTAGTGCTTCCCGGATGTATAGAGAAATTAGAGCTATGAGATTCATCCATCAGTTCTTTATTTATCTCCGGAATAGATGGAACACATAGTCTTGTACGAAATTAAAATACACCTTCTTGATCAACATTGAAATCAGGAAACTTCCAATCCATCACAGCCTCAAACTTCTCCAGCAATAAAATATCTTCTATTTGAGCCATCTTGATCTTCTCTAGTAATAAAGGTTGAGAAATCATTTGGGATAGGGTTGATGATTTCCCTTCCCTTACAGTTCTCATGTCCTGTTTTACAAGATCTTTAATCAAGGGATCTCCATGGATCCTCATTATTTCTAGAACAACAAGGTCTTTCCTACTTAACGCATCCTCAAATTTGTTTTCTCTTCCAGGGTGATAATGAATTGAACAATCATAGTCATTAATAAGATCCAACCATCTCCTTTGTCTCATGTTCAATTATTTCTATGTGAAAATATACTTTAAACATTGGTGGTCGGTGTATATAGCAAATTTCTCCCCATAAAGATAGTGCCTCCATATCTTTAGAGAAAAAAAACCACCGCCCACTCTAGATCATGCATAGGATAATTCTGCTCATGTTGCTTCAGCAGACGAGAATCATAATCAATTACCTTGTCATTTTACATGAGGAAGCACCCAAGCCATTTCGGAGATGAATCTCTAAAAATAACGAATCTTTCTCAGATAGAGGGTAGTGTTAACACAAGTGCAGTAACCAATCTATTCTTCTGCTCTTGGAAGCTTTCCATGCATTCCTTTGTCCAGATGAACTTAACCCCTTTTCGAGTCAACTTGGTTAGTGGATTACAAATCCGTGAAAATATTTTCACAAACCACCTTTAATATCCTACAAAACCATGGAAACTATGAATCTCAGTTACTGTTGTGGGATGAGGCCACTCCTCCACAACCATTGTCTTTGTAGGGTCAACCGAGATTCCTTCATTGGTTACGATGTGCCCCAAGAAAGCCACTTATTGTAACCAAAACTCACACTTGTTGAAAATTCCAAAGAACCTTTCCTTCCACAGATTTTGAAAAATAACCCTCAGATGATCTTCATGATCCACATGAATTTTTCAATTTATCAAAATATGATCAACAAAAAATACCACAAAGTTATCAAGGTAGTCCTTAAAGACTCTATTTATCAAATCCATGATAATAGCATGAGAATTAGTCAAGCTGAAGGGCATAACAATAAACTCATAATGCCCATATCTTGATCGTAAGGCAGTATTTAGAATATCTTCCTTATTCAACCTCAGTTGATGATAACCAAATTGAAGATCAATCATGGAGACGAATTGAGCCCCAAGATGTTGGTCAAATAAATCATCATTTCATGGAAGAGGGTATTTTTTCTTCACTGTGATCCCATTCAGTTATCTATAATCAATGCATAGCTTCATTGATCCATCCTTCTTCTTCACAAAGAGAAATGGTGCTCCCCAAGGAGACACAGTCGGTCAGATAAACCCCTTCTCCAACAAGTCTTGGAGTTTTTTCATCAATTCCTCCAGCTCCACAATTTCCAACCTATATGGGGTTTTGATATCACATGAGATCCAGGTATAACTTCAATGGAGAACTCTACCTCTCTTTCTAGGGGAGGTCTAGGTATCTCCTCATAAATACATCAATGTATTCCTAAACAATTGGGACATCTCCTATTTGCATACTCCCTTTTCCATCATCATCCGCACTGATTAACTCCATAAGGAAGGCTATAAGAGGTTTTTCTAGACAAATATCAGGTTGTGATATCTCTCCTTGGAAGATAATTGTAGGTCGTTCATTCAAGACTACTGAGATTTCCTTACTTCTTCATTTGATCATAGCATTATACATTGAGAGCCAGTCCATCCCTAGTATAACGTTGAATTCCATCATGGGAATGATTACTACATTTGGGATAATATTGTGCACACTAATGTAAACACTAGAGTCTCTAAACACTGTTGATTCATGGATAATCCCACATGGAGCTTTGACTGAAAAATCTACCTCTACCAGTTCGGGGATTGATTCTATATTCTTTGAAAACTTGGAGGAAATAA
The DNA here is from genome assembly GCA_963277665.1 of Viscum album. Taxonomy (NCBI): domain Eukaryota; kingdom Viridiplantae; phylum Streptophyta; class Magnoliopsida; order Santalales; family Viscaceae; genus Viscum; species Viscum album. Next base: position 165,219,555 of record OY728167.1, read on the forward strand.
AATAATGTGTAGAACCAGAATCAGACAATGTACTTTCTAGTTTTGAGAGGACCAAAAGAGTACCTACTACTATGTAATTCAGAGCTTCAACTTCAGTTGTTGTGATATAAAAATCACAACCGTTCTCCCCTGGCCTTTGCTGAGGTTGATGGTGATCCCCCCCCCCCCTCTACCCTCGGATTTGGACAATGATTAGAAAAGTGTCAAAGATTTACACACTTGAAGCATTGGACTTCATGTAGGGCCAGAACCATTTTTCCTCTATCGTTAGTGTTGAGGAGTTGAGGCTCCACCTCACTACAACAATTCCGAGCAATATGGCCTTCTCTTCCACACTTTTAGCACTTTCCACTTTCGATCAAGCATTTCCCTAAATTCTTCTTCCCACATTTATTGCATGTGGCATGTTGCATTTTCTTTCCACCTCTTTCCTGATCAATGATTCTTCCTAGGCATGGTTTTAGAGCTCTCTTCTTCTCATTAGATTTGTGAGACCACTGTGTCTCACCAAACTCCAGTTTGACATTCATAGCACTTCGAACTATTTCTTCATAGCTATAATAGTTCATGTTGGATATATTATTCCATAGATGAGGTCTTAGTCCACCAAATAATCTATAAAAATTCCCATAAGGGTCCATGACAAAGCTTTAGGTATAACGGGAAATCCTAGTGAAGATCATCTCGTAGATTCTAAGAGATTCATTCTCATTCTGCTTCAGCTTGAGAAATTCATTCTCTATAATCGTTATCATAGAACAAGGGAAATAATTATTGAAGAATATTACCCTTATCTCCTCCAACTCCATAGCTTCCATCTCTCTTCTTGGATTTGTGTTTTTAATTAGTGACCACTACTAATCAGCTTCTCCCTCTAGGCGGTAAACAGCAAGGGTGACTTTTTCTTATTCTGAACAATGAAGTACAGAAAAGATATTTTCAATGGATCTTATCCATTATTCCGTAACCAATGGGTCAGTAGATCCACTGAATGTTGGTGGTCGTTGGCGTATAAAGGACTAAACAAAATTTTGTTCCCTTTGTGGCGATAACAGCCTCTCAGCTTGATTCAAGTTATTACTCATAACTTGAGTCAGTTGGTTCATCATTCTCATGAATGTTTCCATTCCAACTTCCATAAGAGGGTCGTCAACGCATGGTCCATTGCGGTCACCATTTGCATTGTTCCTCCTATTGGCCTCCATTTTCTAAAAGAATAAAATATTAGTGGGAAAACTGTTTCATTTACAAGTCTTTTAACTATAAAGGATTCTATCTCTTAAAACATCACGCTTATACAATTATATTTCTAGATAATTCCTTCATAATGATTCATAAAAATCTTGAGATTAACCAAACATATCCCCCAGGAGTGTCGTAACCAAGAGTTCTGAAAGGCCCGTTGTCATGTACCCGTTCCCATTCGAGTCTAGCTCAAAGCGGTGTTTTTCAGTTTTAACCCTATTCACATCTGTGCCAGAGCCACCTCTACCTAATCGTATCCAGATGGGGATGTATTTTCTTGTTAAACCACTTACTCAACACTCACCGAAATACCAGGAATATTTCCTATATTTAAACTTTTTTATAGGGTTCTTCCTAAAGCATTCATATCCTAATTTTCATAGAAAACTAAACCTCCCTTTGATACCAACTATGGAATCCCACCTTTTATAACGTAACATTTCATTACATTTTAAAAACAGAGGATCTTTAAAGTTTAGTGTCTTGGAAATGAGGGACAAAAAACATGAGAACGACATAAAACATTTTTCTTAAACACTTGAAAGGATTCTTCATTATTAGTCCTATATTCATTATAGCATCTCATAACCTGGGAGAATACATCAAAGGAAAGGGTGAGCATAAGGCCCAGTAAGGGAAACTAGAGAAACATTTTACATGTGAACTTGAGATACATCAATAAAGTCATGATAAATAACTTTAAGGCATGAGGATGATATCATGAGGCATATCATAATAAAAATAACCTGTTTTATAACTCGATTATGTGGATACAACATTTAACTTAGACAATCATTTATGTATCACCAAGGTTCATCCCCAAGGTTTCATTAAAAAAATTACCAAGGTTATTCACCAAGGTATCGTTAAAATGGTCATCTCTAGAGATTAAGTCATTACCCAATGCATTGGGGGGATATCAGGGCACACCTTAATTTTTCTTTATAAACATGTGAGCCACATATATCATCATCAATAATTTCCTATATGACCCATATAGAATAAAAGAAATGGGTTTCATTTCATAGTCATATCATTTTAAAAACTGTTTTAAAGACGACATATTTATGCCACTTTAAACCCACAGAAAATGAAGGCGGGTCACATGTATGTAAATCCCAGAATTTAAAATACAAAATTTTGATATATATGTGAATAACCATGTAGAATAATGAGCTTTGAGTATTAACTTATTAAATTAAAATAATTTGAGAAAAAGAGAGATATATTTTGAGACGAAAATTCTCCAGCATAACAGCTATGTTACAGGGTTTTAGAAAATATTGAAAAGAGAGGGGCCATGGGTCACCCACTCATAAATGATCCATAAAACTGTATATGGACAGAATATAAAGGATATAATAACATGGTAATGAAATTTAAAATACATTCCATATGAAATGAAAAACATGGATGGAAGACAAAAATACGATTTCTCTTATGAAAATTCGACAGCCTAACGATGTCACTTAAAACATCAAAAAAATGAATTGATGAGATTAAATAGGGTCTCCCGTCATATGAACATAAAAGGAATGTATTATCAATAGAGAGACCATACCACAACATGAAAAAAATGAACTTGAAAGACTTGACATGAAAGTAGAACATAGAAAATGGGAAAAGTGAAACAATCCCTTACCTTGAAGAGTAACTTCATAATCTTGAAGTTTGGGACCTTGGGAGGCTTTAGGGAACCTTGGGATGACTCCTTAGGAGGTAATGAGACCATAACTTCATTGAGGAAGATTTTATAATTGAAAGTATGAGATAATGGTTTGGTATTTATAGGGGAAGTGAGGGGACAAGGCATTAATGGCCAAGGGACACCTCATTGGTGCTATTTGAAAAACCATGTGCTTGCCCATGGTATTTGCCCATGGAATTGGTAAATTGAGGCACCTCATACCTTATTATACTGTTCATAATTCTACCAGAATAATTACATAAATATTACATCCTTAATTATGTTATTAAACACCTAATACTCTGAACTGAAAATTCATCGAAAATTCAACTTTTTCAGAAAAATCCTAAAAATTCACATTAACATAATATCCATTTTATGAATTTAAAAATGAACTCTATTTTATAAAAATAATTTTCTAAATATTTTTACTTTAATTTTTAAATAAAAACACTATTCACCCGAAAAAACTAATACTTAACTAATAATTTTTTAAACAGTTATTTAGCTATTTTATTGAATCACATTACTTAATAAAAGCGCCTAAATTATATTAATATTTTGATTAAGTGATATTAATAATGAATTTGGTCAAATTACTAATCCTAAGCATAAAATCACTATTCTAAGTTTACTATTCACAAAAAATTAAGTTGATCTTATTAGACTCCAAATTTCGTACTGAACACATTTGCAAAAGACTATTTTTTTTAATATCCTTACACACCATTAATTATTTAAGGTTTACATAAATATTTTAAAATATCATTTTTTTTAAAAAATCATCCATAAGATACATCCTATTTTTATCTGGGAATCTGAAAATCCACAAACTTCCTTAGAGTATGAAATCAAAAAATTTATTTATCTCAACGGATTACACATAACAGCTACAATCTCGTTACATAGCCCCTTATAACACCAACCTATGACCTAAGTGTAAGGTGTGCTAAGGTGAGAAAATATGTGGGAGGCTCGGATAACATTTCCCTTGTAGTAATCTCCACTAACATTAACTTCTCCAGTAGGCAATTGCATTCAAGCCTAACACGCTTGAGTTTGGCATGGGCTTGGACCAAAGCGAAGCCCAAAGATGCCACCTCCTTCCCAAGCTCTGATAAGTGGGCTTCATATGGTTTGAGTCTACTGGATGAATCCATCAAAACTTCTTTCTGCATTAACCATTAACATCTCTATTAAATCTTTAAGAGTAAATTAATATACAATTCAAAAAGATTGGGTCATTACACATCCTCATGTGTATCATGTACAACTCCATGGACACCGAGTATACAAGCATATCATCAATTAAGATCCCCATGAACTGGTCTGTTTATGGATGGAATATTCTATTCATGAATCCCACGAACACTAATTGTGCATTCATCATTCCAAATGAGATCACCAAGTACTCTTAGTGGTTATACCGATATCGGAAGAATTTCTTCTATACATCTACATCCTGTACATGAAGCTGGTGATTTCCAAACATGATGTCCATCTTTGAGAACCACCATGCTCCATTTAGCTGATCGAAGAGGCCATCAATCCTCAGTAGTGGATGATTTTTCTTCATGGTCAATGGATCAAACAACCAAATGTCCAAACACAACCTCAAGATCAATCATCCTTCTAGGAAAAAAATGGTGTGGTGTTGGGTGAAACACTAGGCCTCAAGAATCCATTCCTCTACATGTCCTCTAGCTCTACCCTAAACTCACAAAGCTCCACAGTGTCCATCTAATTTGCAGGTGCATATATTAGCATCATCCTGAAGTACATTTCAATCCAGAAGTCAACCTCCCATTAAGGAGGTAATCTGGGGATACACTTCAGAAATACAACCTCACACTCCTCCACTATTACAGGAAACTGAGGACTCCTATCCTCCACTACACCGAGGGTGGGCGGTCCAACCAATTAGTAATTGATTGCATCCTCTTATGTGTGATTCTATCTTGTACATCATGTGTTTCCATTTCTGAGAAAAAATAAAACCCTACCCCATCACTATGGACAAAAGGAAAAATGTACATAAGACCATTAATATGGTCATGAACTATATATAACTATTCCATACCATGAATGTCGTCGTAATTCCTTGATGCTGCAACTTAGAGATCCCAACTGAAACTCTCGCCCCATAGAGTAAGAGAACACTATTGGCACAAGTGTGTGACAATAAAATATTCACCTGTAACAGTCTATAAGCATAGAAATTGAGTCAACGGTTCCACAAAATAATATGGGTCTCGAAAAAGGGTCTTTGTGAGAAATGATTTACTAGAACCTATGTCTATAAAAACTTCTGATAAAGTGGAAAAGAAATATATTGTACCTTTAATCATCCCAGGAGCCTCAACATTATAAGCCTTCATCACCAGAAGCAGGCCTTGTACCTATCCACCGGCTACCTGATCCCATGCTGGACCACCTTGGGTGGTGGTGGTGCCTTGAAACTCTTCCCACCTCTTGCTACCCGACATGATCCCCTATAACAACCACCACCCAATAGACCCCCACGCCCCAATAAATGCCTCTATATCATCATTAATTCAACTATCTCTAGATCGGTCATATGATGGGTCATCCAAACTGTTTCCAGATACACCTAACTGTCGCATGAGTAACACATCATATCCTTTAGTAGACTCGCTCTGCCATGGGCAACATGATTCGCTGATCATGTGTTCTGGGATCATCCACTAGAGTTTTTGACCCACTAGGGTCCCTTCATAAGTTGTTATCTACCAACCAATGAATACTCAGATACCTGTTGACTACTGATAACTCCCATTACTAGCGTCTACTCTTTAATAAATCTCACCAATAGTAGAGAATGCTCCAGTACCCTAGCATATTTTTGGATGCTAAGTGATATCATCAACACCCTGATCTCTTGGAGTATCCCCTTATCAAGGGGTTGAGACCTGAAGAATGGGACCCACACCATATCCATTGAGTAGCGAGAAGGATCCATAAATATCATAGAGTACTCTGCTACTATCTAACTGCCCTGCTATAGATGTATGACCTCTTGTATGTGAAGTAAGTGTAACATCACTGTAAATAAATCCTCCCTTATGTGGCTGTCAAATTTTTCCTATGATAGATTTATCTTGTCATGTTTCTGGATCATAAAGTTGCACCATCTCCCCGATAAGCGCTAAAGAAGACTCGTGGAAATAACTATCATCACGTTGGAAAGCATACTTGCAAGGAGGAAGACACATGAAACTTCCTCTAGCCAATCTGCAGCTCCCTGTGGGTCTATCTCATCCCGATGCGTGGGTGGTCACTACCTATAGAACTAATGTAACACACTCAACCTGTGTGCATCCTCTACTGGTAGTGCTGGTAGTAACTACTACACAACGGGTGGTGGTATCACTAGAGCACCACCTAGAGGTTCTATCTCTAGTACTAGTACCTATACCAATACATCATTACTAGTTGGATCATCCCTGTGATCATGCATCAGAATCTTGGATGGATATCTTCAAAAAAGGAATCCTAAAATACATTATGATGAACCACAATAAATATAGTATACCTAGTGATAAGACTCAATAAGGACATGAGAACACTCCCAAATCTTATATTATGCCTGTACCATTAATTTACCTTCAACTATTGTTTTCATGTTCTGGGTTGGAATGTAGAATTTAGAGTCTGGGTGTATGGATACGTCATCCACCACACCGACAATGGATTCCCTAGCGTAAAATAAAAACTCAATACACATAACATGGTTTCCCCACACCAATCTCAAATACTCTGATACATTAAGTAGAACTAACCCCTCTGATACCACTCTATCACGACCCATACAAGAGTGGCCTATATCGTTACTACCCCAATCCCACCTATGAAAGGTCAGGGTCTAAAGACTAGAACTGAGTAGGAATATCCCACATATGGGAGACATTTTTCTAATTACATGATCACACACACACATATCCATTATCAAAATTATGATATTCAAAACTCTTTGTAGAGAAAATTCATAGACTAAGATACACACTATAGAGTAAGATAGTAGGAAAAAATGAAATTAAACATGGAAGAACACAAGCCCACCCAAAAAGGATTTTGCAAAACTGAATAAACAATTTCCTGAAACACATCCATAGAAAACCATGCCTAATGTGTTGGTGTAGGAATGTTCTCTGACTCTGTAGGAGAACCAATCAATCATTTGATCACTTTGAGCATCACCTTGTCTTGGTATACCTAGAAATTCATCAAATCATGGGTCATATTCACAAGACACGACAAGTGCTGTATAATGCTATGCATGAGATAGAAAAACAATACACATTATGGATCCTCAAATCCACAATGGAATACCACTTATTAGTAAATTATGAACACCACAAATAAATACATGATGTATACCACTATGAAATAGTTGAATTATATCGAAATTATATGGAAAATATAACAAAAAGGAAACATAAAATGTGCAGTCAGCTCAAACATAGTTAATTATAAATCATAAAATAAGGATTATAAGTCATACTCCACTGAACACAAAGAGTCGATAACACATGGTGTGTTGATAATATACAGAGTGTTGATAGGTTTTGAATCCCCCCAAGTCATGTAGTCACTAAATGACATCGTCACCAAGATCACCATGTCACAAAATTACATAGTCACCAAGATCACATAGTCACAAAGTCACGTAGTCACCAAGATCACATAGTCATAGAGTTACATAGTCACCATGATCACATATTCATAGCCATCCATAGGATTCCACTCGACACGTGTTTGTACAAGGAGATCCTACTCATGAATCCATTTGGTCATATGACAACATCCACAAAAACATACATAGAGTATCTCGAAATAACCATCTCATCACAAGGGTCCAAACACAAAAATCATCTCTCAAATGGTACACTGTTAGAAAGATATTGATGTTTTTGTAAAATGGTCTGAACCAGTTCCAATTTGGCCCAAACCAGCCCGAACTGATAGGCTTCTTGGTCTATCCTGCTTGGTTGATAGAGTGTCCTGACCACCCTAGTCTGTCCCGCATGCAGCAGGTTGGATTTCTACACTGGATACAGCCTGCCCCAGTCATTTCCTTGGTCCATGTGGACCACCATGAGCACGTGGCTCCCCCATGTAACCCAGTATCCCATGTCATTCCCCGCATCCCCCATGCACCTGCCACCTATACTCCACATTGCTCCAACACAACCTTCCTACTACGTACCACTTAGTCTCCAACCACCACTCCAAGTATCTCTATCCACCATCTCCGGCCACTCCAACCGCCACCTCACACTACTGGTGCCACCACTGCACCATGCTAAACCGCCAAACTGAACCTGCACTGGTGGTCCCATATGCAAACCACCAGGGATCCTTTGATTCTTGAAAATTTTGTGAGGTTCTAGATTTGGTTTTTTTGGGTTCAACTCTATATTGTTGTGGCCTTTTCAGTCAACTTCCTTTGATCTAGGGGTCTTATCATACATGGTTCCACCTAGAAACATCGAGTTTTTACCACAAGGATTCAGTGGAGAATTTTCAAAGAATGGGGAAGAGGGAATGCCACCAATAATGAATGAATAATTAATCTCGGACTATGTTCATATCAGCATTAAATAATTTTTTTTCAAAGGAAGAATGGTGAAAGAAGAACCAGAAATCACCTAGATTATTTACCCTTTTTAAATATCCAGCAATTTAACCATCCTGGAAGAATGATCGAACTGTGGATCGTCCAATTAATTGGTTGGTCTATGATTATTGTTAAATATAAGAAGTCAAAGAGGAAATCATAACGATATAAACATCCTACCTCATGGTTGGATCAGTTATTGATGATGATCAGAGGTCCATGTAGTCATCGATCCTCGATTCACCAGTGTTCAACATTAAAAGTGATTCCTTCCATACATCAAAGGAATTTTTGGGTTATGGTTATATCCCTGAATTCATAAAAATGTTTTCTTTAAAAATAAAACACTTCTACGTAAAACAAAATATTTTTATCAAAATATTTTAATGATTCTTACAGCTAAATTCTAAATTTCACATTCGACCTGCAGTAGTCGATGTTCGGCCCCGCCTAAGGTCAATTTACTTCTCTGAATGAAATGTTTCCCTCAGATATTTGATCAAGGAACCTATTTCTAAGTTATTCACGTTTTAATGAAAAACTACTCAAACACTTTATTAAAAGCATTAATATTTTCATCAAAATGTCTCAGGCTTCCTAGGCCTCATAATCTCACGCCGTCTCAACACCTGGTCTTGGAATTTTCTCAATTAATTTAAAAAATAAAACTTGGGAAAATTCGATTCAATACATAATGTATTTTATTTATCATTCATTCACATTGGTAACATATACTTCATGATTTTGAAATATAATTGATGTCATAATGAACGAATTTGAGTTATCTATAACTAATTTTCAACCTGGAATATAGTATGATGTAATGAACTATTCGTGTTGTCGTTGGAATGATTTTAGTTAGAGATTCCAAATATGATCATGGGACACAAAATGTGTTTGTTCTGCTAGATAACCCACCAATTATATAATATAATGTTTCATACACTATGTATTTGGTATTTTTTGGGTGCATGTTTCATATTGAATCATCATAAATTATGTTAACATGAAACCTAACAATAGAAACATAATACTATGATACACTTATTATTCCATAATTGGGGATACGATAATTTGGAATTGTTAGGTATATTTATGATCATTTCATCTGTTGAGGATTGACCGTGATTTTTTTCCTCTTGTATGATGAAAATAATATATGGGATCAAGATTTAGATGGACTGAGTAAGTATTACCATTCATAATTTAAATAAATTATTTATTTATTTATTACTAAAATATAAAAATAATAAAATCCCAAAATAACACTGTGGATATTACTTTTTTTGGAATTACATACTTAGCACATTAACAAGAAATATGTATTCGAAGAAATTATTTAAAATTCCATAACTTTCCCTCAAAATCTATTGATATTCTAATACTGCATGAGATAACATGGGGTCATACATAAGAATGAGGTGAGATATAAATCCATATAGGGGAATAACCAAAGCATAACATGATGAAATTAAAACATGTGAGTCATGGGGAATACCATGGTGATATAAAATAGTGAAAATCATGATCATGAACATTGAGTTAAGATATAAGATGATAATATCAAGGAAGTGTAGGTGTGTAGAAACCACATGAAACATGAAATCCGAACAATAATTCAAGGATAAACATAAAATCATTATTGAATAATGTTATGAGGTAATCCTCCCAAGAAATTAACATGGAAACAGAATATATAGAAACATTTCCAAATACATTAGATTGATATATAATTCTAGGCCCACCCATTAGACTAACATCATATGCGTGTATTTGTGTGTCACATAGATCATAAAAATAGGGAAAAGACCATCAGTATTGATTCTATAATTAACAAGATTATGTCAAATATATAGATGTCACCAATAAATGATGAATAGGTACACATTGGTGAATAACCATGACAATAAATTGGTTTCATTAATAAATATAAAAAATTATAGTATGTAAAAATTATAGGATCATTTTTGTAGTATAATAAGTGAAAATAAATGATGGGGGGTTTATGAGAGTGAAACGTGACCTCTCATTACATAGTAATCATAATAAAATTAAATTTAAGTGTAAAAATCCATTATAGCGTGGAAAATTAGAAATAAAAATTCACAATAAAATGAATGTACTTGAACTATAAAGGAAGAGGAGATGTTCTTGTACCATAAAACTGTTCTTATAAATTCATGGGTGGATCTCGATAAGAGTTTGGGAACTACATGGTAGGTATTTAAAGATAGAGATATAGAGGAACTTCATACTCAATTACATTTCATTAAAAATAGTTGGAGGATGGGTGGGAATTTTATAAATGTAAAGGGGAATAATTTATTAATTTCAAAACATAGGTTTTGGATTTATATGATAAATTAACCAAAACCACAAAATTCCACCAGGATTACCCATTATTTATTCCATAGAGGAGTGGTATTAAAAATTAATTATTTACAATAAATTAACATATTAAAATAATACCCTATGTGATGTGTAAGTGTGTGAAGTTCATAATGAATTTAATTTAAATCCTTAAAAAATAATATAGGTTTTAAAGTATTCATTAATATATTATAAAATTTATCAAATATCTTGAAAAATTCATTATTAAATAGAGAAATATTTATTTGTTCTTGGATCCATTTTATGGAATTTCTTTCAAAACTTTTGGGAAATTACGAGATCATAATTAATACCATATATTTATACAATATTTTATTTTTACAATAAAGTTCATATCTCTCTGAAAATTATGAAAAACACACCATTGGATAATTTAAATATAAATATAAAAAAATTATATTTATTTTATTAAAATAATTATCAAAATAAGATATTTATAATTTTTATATAGAAATAATTAATAACTTGAAAATACTTGTTTTTTCAATATAAACCACTTTTTGGCACTTATAAAAATTAAACTATTTGTCATAAATATTTATTTTAATTCATATGTTGTTAATTATTATCTAATAAAAACATCTCATTAGAAAATAATATTTTCAAATTATATTGAATTTAATAAAAATGTTCCATAATCGACGATATATATTTCACAAAAATACATTTTTTTATTTCTTCCAAAAATAATTTATTTATAAAACTCATTATATAGTTATTTACAAGCTAAAATTAAAATTTGGGAAATATAATGATTACTTAATTAAAAATAAAATATAAAAATTCATAATACTAGGGCATATATACCTACCATATTATTACACTAGTTTACACCCTGAATGTAATATGTTTGATTGCGACACTTTCATGGAGTTGATAGATGATCATGGTTGGGAAAATGATCTATAAATGCTTTAAATTTTCTTGAAAATAGTTTTACTCATTCATTTTTTGTTTAATATTAGCATGGTATGGGAAAATGGGAAATGCATGTGATGTCATCTCCCCTGAATTCTCTAATCGATGGGATTTATAGGGTAGATCCTACAAGTTGAGGTCATCGCTACTTTCTTATGTGTAAACTATAATTCATAATAATCAATTATACATAAAAATATTAATTTCGATATTATAATGACTATATTATGAGTGTTTCATATTATTAATGTTCTTTTAAATGTGATATACTATATTAGTCAAAGAAAACCAAAGAATTGAATGTGTTTTCAACAAAAAAATTTCATAATAAAAAATTAACTAACTTTGAAAGGGAACTTCATTTATAAAATATTGGGTAAGATCATTCAACTATGGTAATTTACCCTTAGAAATGTCATTCCATACACTAATATAAATTTGGGTATTTTTATTTCATCACCTTTTCCAGTTCAAATCTATCTTCCTCAAACATGTGGTACCTCTAAAACACTTTGACTAGGTCTGTTTTCTTGTCTAGTATAACATTTTATCTAATATCTAATATCTTCACTAGATTCTCCTCTTATGAAAGGTCATACTCTAAGGGTAGCACATTTTGATTCAGTATATGGGAGGGTTTGGTGGGTACTTCTTTAAGGGGGATACATGGATCACATCAGGTACTTGGGAAATGATAGGTGGAAGATTAATTTGATTAGGAATAGATCTGATGTTTTTTGAGGTTCTCAATTAGGGTGATGTATGTTTTATAATCCTTCCCTTAATCCCAAACCTCATAAATTTCAATTATGATGACATATTATGGAACACATTACTCTATCCTAAAACTCTAGGTCTCATCGAAGATAGTCATTATAGATATATTGTATACTTTTCATAGATTTAAAATTAATTTTAATGGTTTGAACCATCTCAATTATATACTACATAATATTACGTCTCAAAATATTATTCCCTCTACATTCATTACCGACATATAGGATTACGTAAAATTTCCTGTAAAAAATATATAAGTTTTTAAATTAATGATACTATGGAAACTGTTGTTATATATTAAATCTACCTGGGGAAGTTGTTGATCCCTACAACCTTAGAAATATATTGATCATGATATAAATATATCCTTATTATCTCAATATATCATCTAGATTTTAAATGGATATCTCAGAAAAACCATTCATATGTTGGTGATAAATAGTATTAAAACTTGACATTGTATTCAATTCTTACTAAAATATTCTCTTGACCCATGAAGCAATCTTCGGATCTTGATTAGATATAATATAGAATGGTTATCCATAGAATTTTACCACATCATCTATCTATATTTTGGAATGTTATTACAGAGGAAAATATTACTTTATATCAATGAAATTCATGTAATTTTTAAGGTTATAATTGGCCAACCATATGGTGTTATTGCCTTTAGATGTTCTTGGATGTCCGATTAAAAAATCCATGGTTTTGTTTCCTCATTTTAATTGTAGTATAAGAAATGGTTGTATCATACCCTTAGGCTTCTACCATTCATCCATGATTTATGGCATTAAAATATCAAGATAAAAATTCGATAGAATACCACATCATATTACCAGACCAGACGTTTTACCTCGTATCACTATACATCTTATTTCATCATTGATGAATAGGGAAGGATGAACTATGCACATCATTTGAAATTTCCTTCATCAATTATAGTTTTCATGGGACCCATATCTAGGTTTCAAAACTTATAAATCATCATTAGAGATACTAAACTCAGTGATATTTTCTATATATCTCGGTCAATCCTCATAATCTTTTTGGTCCTCATTGATCCTCCAAATTATGTATGGTTAATTAGTTATTTTGGAATGGAATGAAAATGTTACATTTATTATTACCTTTTCCATCATTCACATGTCCAATAATATTTTATCTATTTTGATCCTCTTCATAGACATGGATATAATATCCTTTATACTCATAGTATCAATCACTTTTTTCCTTCCCAATATGATAATGGATTTAAGAATAATAGTACCTTATCTGCTCTAATCACATCTATTGGTGCCTATAGATCTCCTTTCATGTGAAAAAATATTTTAGGCTTTTTTGATCCATATATATTTCATTCTTATCACTATAGAGATAATTTTTCCAATTCATTAATGAATAAATCACTATAGGAAATTCCAGATAACGAGTTGGTAATTTCTTCTCTGGGATCATTAATTAGAAAGACGCATAAACTATCACTTTTTTATTAGGAATGAATACCCAACCCAAGTCATTATATAAATAATTAATATATGTAACAAATCCATCACCACTAGTTGTCCAGTTAGTATATTTTTGGTGAATATCCTATTATATAAATCTTTAATTCTCTATGTGCATTCAACAGTCTAGAAGAAGTACACTCTCTTTCAAGCTACCATGGTTAGTGGGATTTAAAATCATGAAAAGTTTATCACAAATCAATCGTAATACTCAACTAATCCAATGAATCTATGGACCTCCATCATAGACGATGGTATGTGTCATCCATATATGGAATCAATTTTTAAGGATATAGAGATATCCATTTTTGTGTGACAACATGACTCAGGACTGTTACTTGCTTCGGGGATATAATAGATTGAGAGATCAAGCAATTTTTAGGAGGAATATTAACCTATTCTTTGAAGAAGGTATTATAAAAAATGGCCATTTATTCATTTATAGTCTAATCCTTTTTCTGAATAATTTTATCTAGAAATTGTTTCCTATAAATAAATAACATCCATGTTTGAAATAAAGATTCTAAAATAGACTTATCCTCCTCCTTATAAATTCATATAATCATAGGGTGATTCATTATATGAAGGGAGAATTATTTATCTGAAAAAATATTATTTTCTAAAGAAATGAAAAAAAAATCATTACCTATAATGACATAAAATTATTCTCAATGGATAATTATATGATTTCCATGATGTACATTTCCAAAAAAATCCACCATGTGAATCTATATTCAAAAAATATTCCCTCGTGCTATAAATAATTTACGATGCAGAATCAATGTTCATAAAAAATTATTAGATACACTATTGTGTCATTATTTTAAATACAATATGCTATAAACAATTATTCATTAGATGATAGGATTACATTAGTCATCACAATAAATCATGATGATTTTCCAAATATATGACCTTTATTATTCACTTGGACTCAGTGATTGATCATGATCATTATACAGGTTATCCCTTAGATTAAAGAATTGTCCTAGTCAATAACAAAGTTCCCATATTTATAAAAAAATATTGATGGATCATTATATTTAACATTTTTTTCTTCCATCATCTATCTAAAGTTTTTATTTATCATGGAAATCTGCTACATTATTCACTATTTTTTCAGGCATAAAACATCATTCATTTAATTTGAGAATTTTTTCATCTCTCTTTATGTATTTATTTCACCATGGAAGTTTATTTTTCATTCCATTTTCATATATATATATCAGATAAACATTCATGAGACAACAACTCCCTCTTCTTTAGCATGTTTAGAAATGTAACTTTCATTTAGTTTTTAATTGTTTCTTGTGATAAGTAGTTTTCCATAGTTAAAATATGTCTTTTCATGAAAGGGAAATAGATGATAGATCACCCTCATTGGGTGTGAAATGATTTTATATGAACTAGGAAGTCTATAACTTTCATGTTGTGAAAGAGATTTCATGAATAAATAATCTCACATCTAGTCCACCATTATCATTGTTTATCGAAACTCCCAACTATTCCCACACCCATGACTAGGTAGAATTCTTCTTACTAAAGGAATATTATTAGTTTGTATTCAAGACCAAATTAAACATAGGGCCTCAAATTTGTCGAGTGGATTGAAGGTTGGGCATATCGAACCATTTTCTTATGGTAATTGTTTCCTACTTCATGACTCTCTTGTATATGTATGATATATTTGAGAATATCTTCCTTGTGATGATGCGAAACTATTTAATCAAATAGAATAATCATAGTTTAACCCCTTTTATATCAAATAAGGGGGTATAATTAGTGAATCCATATGTATGAATCTTAGTTTCTTCATCCATTTCCTTTTATTGAATAGGTTCTTATATGTGATGCCGCATAACTAGGAACATCAGTGTTTTCTTCCTTGTAAGAAGGTTGTTAATATTTAGAGGGGGATATTTGAGTCATTATTATGGGTCCTACATATCCTATTTAATATTGTAATAATGAGACACACAGTTCATTAACCAATACGATTTATCATCATATGGATATGACTTATCTTCTGGAATAAGTGAACTTGATTTTTGAGCTTGAGACTTCAGGAGACATCCTAAATGTCATGGTTATAGCAAGAATAATATTTTTCATAGTTTGATCATGCATATGGGAATATCCCCAAGGTTTATTTCCTTATATGGTAGGGAATTTATATCTTTTCACTCATGAAGGCATACATTTTGATATTTCCCAAGCTGGTGGACATTCATGAAGTGGATGATATTTATGTCAAAAATCCCTAAGAACACACAATCCATACTCATTGTGAGAAACTTGGGATAACAATTAATTGTTCTCACAACATATGATTGTTTGAAATATGTATCGGGAAAACCCTATGATGTTTGATATAGATCTAGAGACTCATGGATTATGCTTATGTATCTTTGTTATGGTGGGATTCAGAGTCATCATAGTTGAGATAAATTCGTAGTACACTCATGGATGAGGTAGATTAATTTACCCATTGGAATTATTGGGTCCTGATGGTTGAAATGTTGGTGAAATAAGGTAATTACCCAAAGTCGGGTGCTGAATTGAGCTTAGGTCTTATTAAGGCATCCTTTCTATCATGTATATTTAATGAATAAATTTGATTTTAGTTTAGTTGATCACAAATTCTATAATGATGTTTCCTTAAATTAATGATCTGATAATTGTATCTCTTTAATATGATTTGAGTTATTTGAGATGTGGGAATCAAGTAATGGAATATAATAATTTTCATTGCATGTGAATTCAGGACATATGTGTTGTGACTACCATTTTAATTATGTAGGTGTAGCTCAGGCCTTGGGTAAGAATTCTACATATCCATGTTTTGGAATGAATCATATGCATCGTTGTTCATTTTATTAGGGCGTACAAAATGAAATTTCCCTATATTGAACCCATATTATGTTATTCCTCTAATTGATACTTATAAACTAATTCTTCCCATATGATCA
The DNA here is from genome assembly GCA_963277665.1 of Viscum album. Lineage (NCBI taxonomy): Eukaryota > Viridiplantae > Streptophyta > Magnoliopsida > Santalales > Viscaceae > Viscum > Viscum album. Next base: position 165,236,685 of record OY728167.1, read on the forward strand.
AGGCTTACCCACTGAGGATATGAAAGGTAATTAACTCCTGGGATGCTCTAGCTTGCTTTTCCATCTGACAGATTTGATTGCCTACATAGAATGACATGATTTTCTTCATTTCTTGTCATAAGTCTTCCTGATATATTCAATGTCAATCAAATGATCTAGTTTTCTTGTTTGAGGGATGTCTCCTAAATGGGATGGCATGTTTGAGGGCCATCTCATGATCGAGACATACTTATCCAAAGGACATATCAATACATGGATTATTGATCCTAGAAGTAATTTCATTATCCCTGATGACATGCTTGGAGGGTGTTGTATGATCTAGCTAACATGTCCTAGTTTCATTAAGAGAGCTGGATGACCCTCTGAGAGGGTACTGTGGGAATCAATGAGACATGTATCGAGGGAACTTCCTGATTTAGGCATACATGTTTTGAGGATGTTTCAAGATCTGGATGACTTGTCTAAATGACATTGCAATAATCTTTTGACATGCCCAGGTACTGCTATAAAAATCTTCATGAAATGTTCTATTGTTTCCATATGAGTTTATGGACATCTTTGAAGGACACCGTGAGGTCTGGATGGAAAATCTCCATGGTTTTGAAAGGTATTGGTGTCATGCTTAGGGGGATCCGTGTGATTTATTGATATGTTCGTTGGACTCTTTATGATCTATATTGTATACCAGTAAACTGTTTTGTGATTTGAAATACATTTTTTGGTGTTGTCTCATGACATGTTGGTCATACAAATCACATGTGGTTCAACATATTTTTTTTCAAGAATTTCACCCATATTTTTTGTACTTTTTCTATCCTTTTATTGGAAATGACTCATATTTTTTCAGTGTTACCAAGTCATATGTCTTTTGTGATTTAATAGACAAAAGGAATGTTCCTCACGTGACCCTCCATATGTCCTTCAGGTGATTCATGATTCAAGATCACTTTGGTTATTCTTTGGCTCGTACCTCATAGATAACATCCTACACACATGTTATGATACTTCGATAAATCCAATCTGATGTCGGTTCATGGTTTGAATGAAAATTACATCTACGACCTATGCGTCAGTGGTCCATTTTTTCATGATAGGGTGGAATATTTATCGGCTAACCTCCCATATTATTCACCAAAATTTTCGGTGTGCATCGTATGAATCTATGATGGATTTGGTGGAGGGATTTTGTGTTACGCATTTCTTGATTTCCTATTATATGTCATTCAAGGAGCATCACATGATTCATAGTTACTATGGAATCATCCTGAAAATTTATCCTTTAATAGATTAATATTAATTAATGGAATCATTACAGATCATATGGAAATGACAAGGGTCATCCATAATATCATGACTATATGTATAATGTCTTTCATGATATTAGTGTGTCAGCTGAATTGATTTCACATTTTATTCGAAGCATTCCCAATATATTCTGAGAGACAAGGATGTCCTACTAAGGTGAAATAATGAAGTAAAACCTTCTAGTCAAGGGGTCTTGTGGGGACATGTTTTGATTATCCTAGGCATTTCATGTGAGTTTTACAACCATGAGAGAATCCTCCATTTCCCACATTATTTTCTTTGTTGATTTCACAATGGTTTCGAATCTCGTGAGGTTGTATGTGTGTAGCCTATGTTAATCAATATACCTCTTGGTGATGTGTCATGAAACCAATAAATGGTCCTATAGAGATTCATAATAATTTCATTGAAAATATAATTATTTAATGGATCCAAACTGGGTGCAGGAGGTCACATGGACATGTTTGAGGCCCTTCACGTATTAAGGTCGGCATAGCAGCAGGCCTCCGCAGATGAGGGAGACATGTCACTGGGGGATTGAAATGTTTTATGAACCAAATGGGGTGCATTGTATGAATTTTATGAAAGTAAGAGCATCCCATTTTTTTATATTTTAAACCTTTATTTAATGATTAGTTTGGAGACCTTTACCCACTAATTGTCCTTGAGATTTCTACATGATCAATATGCAATCTCGTGATGGAATGGGTGCCTTATCCAGGCATGTTTTCCTACTTTCCTATGGTGTGTTACATAATTATCGATGGATCTCACAATTACATGATGACATTTTCTTTTATTGTTTCCCCACAGTACATTGATACAAAACATGTTCATTTATAGATCTTGTGATGATGTGTGAATTTTCTAGGACATTTGCTTTGATTTCTTTAATATGTCTCATGTTCGATGATAGATCATGTGATGGAATTCAGACATTATCAAGGATAGTCACTTTTCTCACCATTCATATGTTTTCTGTTCATGGAATTATGATTCCATATAATTACCAAGGGTGTTTTATGTCAAATCCACATGAAAAATGGTGCATGGATAGTATTGTAAGTCGTCACATAAAATTTATATAAATCCAATCCCATAAAAAATCTACATGGAATATGTATCCTTTTCACATGATGATATTAATGATGACATGGTAATTCTCAAGAATACTTGAATATTTCATGTGTGTGGTGTGGAATCCCATTTGATCGACATGGTGCATTGAGTCATGAATGTTTTTCATGTTCGTATTTCTCAACACATTTAATAAATTCCATAGGTATTTATCATAGAAAAACACTGAGTCACTATAAAAAATTCATCACATAACTGGGTATCTAGCAATTAAATATATTTTTGGGGATCATTAGGATCATGATATGCTCTCACTTAAACTCTCACCTGACAAAGTATATAAATGAGAATCTCTTTTTATGACAGTTTATGTAGTTCCAAAAACATTTTGAAGATAGGTTACGTTGTGTCTGTTGGTTACATTAACCCTCAAGCATTCATAATAATTATTCTATGATGGGTGATCATTGGATATCACCTCTTCACAAGAATTATTATGTGATGGATTTCATGTATATTATATTTTTTATAACCCTTATTCAGACATTAAATACACTTTTTTATGAAAACAAGAGCTTCTCTTCTAGAGTATAAACATATCTATCAAACTTGTTTTATGCATGTATTTATCAACAATGTATCATACTAAGTCATATCATCTAAGAATGGTGGTGTGTCATATAAACACTCTATGTCATTAATTGCACAAATTTACATTGTTTATGAACTAGAGTTATTATGTGTGAAGATAAATCTTCAATATTCCAGGATACCCAATATTTATAAGGCGACAAGTATTCAGATTTATATGATCTCATAATCTTATAGAAATTTTGCATAGTCATGTGGTAAACATGTGGAGATTCATTAATTCAATCTAGATATTCCTCCCACATAATTTATATTTTAAATTAAATGTTATCTTAGTTTCTACAACTGATTTATTGTATACAATCATAGTGGTGACCTCAAACAATGCCTTTAACACATGATATGTTTTATGTAAAAAATAAATACTTGCATTTTCTGATAAATCATTGGATTTTATTCTTAGGAAGAATAACCTAGATTTTATACTCAACTCATGTCCATCATGTTCTACATATTTAGACCTGGTGAGGCCACGAAAACATATCACTATGAATTGAATGTGTCACAATCAGATCCAATACAAGGGTAGCATTTACAACACACATGTCTACATGGGGGCTTTGTGATTTCATGGTTATTCATATTATTGATAATAGTTAATTGAATGGTGATCCTATAATTTGATTGATGGTGTAGTATCCTCTATCTTTATAGTGTATACTTTTGACGTACACGTGATATTCCCATTTCCATAGACTTCATAGTCACCTGTGAATGGAATCTTTACCATCTTTGTAAGATCTATTTTTGGGAATAGTTTTTCATGGATTGATATGATGAAAATATCTCATAGAATTTATAACTTAGTCATACAAACCTCATTTAATCCATTAATCAATGAACGGAGCTTGATGAATTATGAACCACATCAGGGTCCTTATGTATGTACTGTAAATTTTTTATGGGCATGGTGTGTGCTTCATGTAATGTAGTCAACATAAAAATGGGATATCTAGGAATAGAAGTGTAGATCATATGAGTAACATTCAAATACTAAACATGTACCATTAAAATATATTCATGTGTCTATATTGAGGGTTCATCTTTTTTACATAGCCTTGATATGGTATTTCATGCATGTTCACGTGATGTTCATCAAACATTAGTTTTTCTTGATGCTCACAATTTTCAAACCAACCCCTATTAATGTAGTGTATACCTTCATACTTGTGGTATTATGTGACATATTCATTGCACTCCTAGTTTCACACTCTAAATTCAATTTTTGGATAGCCTCTCATTCATTAGGGGATTGGAACCGATGTTCAATAATGTAATTATCCAAGCATGTGGGATGTTTATCTTGTCGCATGACATTGCATCATTCATATTATATTTCTTCTTATCATGATATGAATTAAATCCTGGTTTCTTCTCCCGATTACATGTCATAAGGATATCTCAGTAGGAGTATTTGTGTTACGTGAACAATCATCCACCCAAGGTCCTTCTATTGTGCGGTGTCTACTCTTGGTGCAAGTGGATAACGAAAACATAAATTACATGATGTTGAAGACGATAATGTGGAACATATTTATAACCATTTCCTGATATACATGTCAATTTTACTTCTATATAGATATTTTCTCGTCATAATTATTAGTATAAAAAAATTCCCCATTTAATTCAATTATTTCTAAAAAAAGAATTTGATTCTAAAGTAAATATCGGGCACTAGGTGGTATATATGAATAATGATGAACTATTCCAACGTGTTTCATTGATATATTGGATAAACTAATTTTTTCATATGTTTATGGACTTGAGGATAATAGCCTCATTTTTACTAAATCCATATTATCAGTCTCAAAATGTTATTCATTCTTGCAGGCAAAATTGTTATTTGACTATGGTTTAGGGAATTTTAACTCAGACCTTCAATAACTATAATTTAGGATCTTTCACCTCTAAAAATCTATTATTGATGATTAAGAACATAAATATTAGAAAATATATTGTTTTATTTTAGGTTATTATATATTGGACCATCTATCACTATATTTTGGGGTCTTTTAGATCAATCTTTCTATCGTTTGAGTTTATAGTCTTTTATATCATAACTTCTATCACTATAGATTAGGGTCTTTTAGGTCAGACCATATATCGATTTATTTTAGGGTATCATAGGTCAAAGCTTCTACCATTATATTTTAGAGTCTTTTAGGTCATACCTTTTGGCACTATAGTTTTGGTACTTTTAGCTCAAAGCTTCTTTCACTATAGATTACGGTCTTTTAGCTCGGACCATCAAACATTGTAGTTTATGGAAATTTTTCTAACACATTTTATAACCTTAGTTTTGGGTATTTTAGCTCTATCCAAAATTATGATCATATAATATGATGCATACATACCAATAATGAACCAAAAAACACAATTATGTTGAGTTCAACCATGGTGTTTCTATGGTTTTTGAGAATTATAGCTCCATTACTAAAAGTAGAATATTCCTATGGATTGTAGGTCAAAGACCATATGAATCAATAAAATTGTCAAAAATAGATATCTCCACTATTTTACAAAGGTCATAAAAAATTTATGGGAGTACTATCTACCGAGGGTGAAATAATAAATATGCGATTTCGACCCAGATAGTTGAGATTTGGGTGATATAAATCATAACCCAAAAGATGGAGTCCAAAAAAATTGAATGGAGTTAGTTATTTTATTGATAAACCGTATCATCCTATGGTTTGGGGTTCTGGTGTGGGTTTTCTTGGTCTCATAAAGAATGAAACATCTTTCGTTAATAGATAATTTCTCTTTATTATGTAGGTCACATATTTTAGGATATGGTAGCATGGTTCATAAAATAATATCAACTCTATTTTGAGTGGAATGGAGGATTTATAAAGTATCAAATGTCCAAATCGTTAGGTTGGTTGTGGGAGAAATCCTATAAATGAATGGTTTTGGAACCCTAGGATAGTTCAGATCATATATTGTGAAGCTCAAGCCTTATGACCTATGGTTTCAAATCATGAGGCATGGGCCAAGAAAAGCACAAGAATGTAGCATCTCATTAATTCTTTGAGAAAGGGTACAAAAAATAGTGACATATCAGTGAGGGTGTCAAATATTATTTATTTGTTTGGTAAGGGGATTATAATTCACGGTCTATAGTAATCACATAAGGGGGATGGTCTCGGAAAATCATAACTACATTGACTCCTAAAACACTATGGTGTTATGTTCTACAATTCTGGTGTATGGGTTCACATAGATCCTAATTCAATTTGGTAGAGTTATGCAATTGTATGATGAACATATTCTCATATGAACCAACTGTTTGATTCCATGCCTAGTACAACAATGTTCCCTTGAAGATGTGTATCTTATCTAATTCTCATCATAGATTTATTGGAATACGAGGCACTCAAATCATGAAGTGTGAAATATAGGAAGTTTAATATTCAATTATGGTTTGATCATTCTAAACTTTGTGTCACTTACTAGATTAAAGATTACCATTGTGAAGATATGTGAAAAATAATTAATCTAACATTTTCTAGAACTAAGGAGTCCACTGAGCATAGAATTTATTTTAATAGGACTACTATTTAGGCCTTCTCATATTTATTCCATATATATTTTCAATCAAAATTTTTATGAATATCTGAATATGATTATTTTAGAGAGTGAAAACATGAATTTTTCATAGACAATAGTTTGTGGTTTTTCATTGTGAAATTTTTTGTGTCTCTCTATCGAAGAGTACATGGTCACCTTATTTGGAACTTTTTAGGAAAAGATTTATGGTAATACAACATTGAACAATGTACATGTAATATAAGGTCATGATGCAGATCATCCTAATATGTGGATGTTACAAAAGATCTTTACATGGATACCTTGGACCAAGATCACTCCATTATCTTTCTATGTATAAGATAAAAATGTTTTAAATAATAGATTAAGGTTCTTAGGAAATGAGTAATGATAAGGGACAACCATATAAGGAATGGGATAGATCACACATGGGTGATAAGTTCTAAAATGGTGATGTCAGGGCTCACAATGGCCATAAAGTCCTTTTTAAAGAGGGAATCATTTGGTTAATGACCATTGTATTATATAGAGTATACATAATCATACACTCATATTCTGATAAATGGTAACTTGAAGCTACATATAATCTCAATGGGACATGGAAGATTTGTGTGAATATGATTTGATCAAGACATGAAGTGTGATTTATGAATTGAGGGTCCTAAAATAGGGTTGAAGAACCCACTTCGTTGGATAACTCGGGAAGGATGTTGTAGTCCTTTGGAAGTGGATGAGAAATGGGTGATGGTCTTGAGAATTTAATTTCATATAGTGGGGACATATTTTCCTTAGAGCAGTTTAGAATCATGTAGTAAGGAAATTTTCTATACAGTTTATCAGCATGCAGTACAAAAATTTTCCAAGCAGTTTATCATCATGCGATAAAGACATTTTTCATGTAGTTTATCATCATGTTGTAATTATGAGAGAATTATTGTGAAAAATTGAGTACAATATATCTGTTCAAAAGAAATTTTTACATAGATCTCAACCATTCATACGAAAAACAGTATTTTCTGGCTCAAAACCAATGCAGATTAGGGTTATTTTCTTCATGATGGTTGTTGTAGAAATACCTTTTGATTTCAGATTACGAATCCCTATGTGTCTTGTGACTAATGGATTCAATGAACACATAATTATTTAATTGGAAACACTCTATATAGTTTTGACCCATGTGTAGAGGTGGGCACTATTTCCATGTACTATTTTTGATTTTCCCGTGATTGGAGAAAAGGGTGTCACTAAGTATATTATGATGATAGGAATCAAGCCACACGATTTATTTAGAATAGATGTATTATAAGAGACCAATCACCAACCATAGTCTTCCTCTTAAGTGTGGTCCACCAGAACGTGATGTATAATTCCATGTGGGAATATTAAATGGTTTGGTTTAACAACATGAGGAAAGGACTCATGGAATTCGTTTTGGGAATTTTCATTTGTGACCATCAATAACCCACTGTGAGTTGTTGTATCTTTTTTTCATGGGAGAAGACCTTGTAAAAATTACTAACCTCATGTGATGTATGCTCGGTGTGATAAAAAAGGAATGGAATGATTCCCTCTATCCAAGATGATGAAACTATATATAGGATATGGTATTTTTTTATTTGGTTGTAGCTTAACCAAGATATATAATCGGGGCATCCCTATTATCTCACATATATGAGAATCAATCCAGAATTATTTCTAAAAAACCGTTCAATTTAGTCTCATGAATTAAGGATAATAGTTGTGTACTTTAACATCACTTAGTAGGGATGTGGGTTACTTATCATGAAAGATTATGAACGTTTTAGAAGTCCCCAAGAAGTGTGGACTGTGAATCCCTATATATCTCATTGAAATGAGAACCAGGCCATACACATTTCAAGAAACCGATGCAGTTTAGTGTCGTGTGGTATGAAAATAATCTAGTATGTTTATCATCATTCGATAAGTACATTCTCGGTAAAATATAGTGTCATGTGATCGGGATGTAAGGCGTTGTGTGGTTTAAATTATTTCTTATAAGACATGAAATTTTATGCATTTTAAAATCTTGATTCTTGGAAAACATTTACAGTTTAATATCATGACAAAAAGATGAATAATTCTTGATGAAATATATTAAATTAATATCATGAGTAATTTCATACTTGTGGGTGGTGTGAAATCCTCCCCATCTATCATGTCTATTTATTATACTTCTATATAATAGATAATGGGTATGATGTAATTCCTTACCGTTTGGGTTTTAGCATCAGAGAAATCTTCATTGGTATCATTGGGGTCCCAAGAGACAATAAGAGTTCTTCATAGATTATTTAAGAGAGATGGTCCTTTTATGGCCCATGAAATCCGATTTTTATGGTAATCAATTTTCTGTAATGTTCAAAACCTAATATCACTGATCCACTACAATTCATCCAACCGCTTTTTTGATTGCTCGTCGACAGATTGTTATTCACTAGTTGATATTCTGAATGAAGGAAGCTATACTTCTATTGGTAACACTACATATATCCCACACACCAATGAATATATTGTTTCTTGTGTAGTAATACTAGTGGTGGTATTATAGGCCCATAGAGCATGAAGGATATTTCAAGCTTGGAATTCTTATAATTTTTCACCATCGTTTGGAGAATTTTTTGTACAGTATTCTTTGATGACTCTATCAATCCATTTACCCTGCATGATAGGGTGATAAGTGATTGGACTAGATATTGTACTCATTTTATAACAACGTAAACTCTGTAGAATTGAATTTGGTGCCATTTTCCATTAATATAAATTTAGGCACTCCAAACCTGATGATGATATGGTTATTTTTGATGTCGATGATGTTCTTATTCCTAACTTCTTTGAGTGGGTAATACCTCATTCAATATAGTAAATATGATAATATCTATAAGCATGTAATTGAACTGTTTATCTATAGATGATGGTAATAGCCCCAAAAATTCCATTCCCCGTATGGAGGGAGACCGAAACCCAACCGACCGTGGGAGGACAGTGGCGCCATCGTGCCGCTAGACGGAGGGTGTCGGTCTGAACCGCCGGCCGACCACGTCACATTGAGCAGGACCCGCTCCAGTGGGTCCTGCGTTCCAGCAGGGGATGCCACGTGGTGTCGCCTAGTTGCGATGCCGAACGGTACAATGGATCATTCAGAAAACCTGGGGCGCCTCCCCCTGGTAGCAGCTAGGACGGGCCCCACCACGGCGGACCGCACTCAGACGAGTGGCCCGCGCTCAGCAGGCCAGGTCACCCCTTTTGTGTACTGGGCCAGACTGTGGCCCCGCAGACTGAGTCCGCAGTGTCCCAGCCCATCCGAGCCGGACCCGAGTCGGGCCGGGTCAAGGAAAACTATGCCAGGTCCGACCATACCCATACCAATCTAGATCCAGATACGCCTTTGGGTCATATATTGAGAACCGGACATTCATTTAATGAACCGTATGCCACATCGGAATACTTGGATCGAGATGGGTATTTTGGTATACTCCACATGAGTTTTGGATAATGTTGGTGTACGGTTGGGTTGGATCAGACTTGAATCTAACTAGGACATGTAAATAGAAACACTAATAACTTAAAACCAAGTGTCTGATAGATTCCTCGTATATCATGTTGGGTCCCTTATGATGTGTCGATTTTTCATGATACTTATTTATGGGAGTTTGTGGAAGTTGAAGTATCGAATGATGGCTTTAGTAGCAGAACCTCCCAGAATCAAGTGTGCTTAGTGCGGGAACCCTGTAGATGGATCTACTTGAAGAGACTTCAGATCTTGTCGGGGTCATATTTGGATCCTTTGTGGGTCAGAATCTCCAGATCCTATGTGGGTCATCTTTGGATACTTTGTGGGTCATCTCCAGATCCTATGTTTGTCAACTACATAGCTTCTCGATGAATTAAGATGATCTAGTAATACCCCTAATCATATTTTCATCCACACATAAGTTATACCTAGTGTGAGATGAGTATTTAACTCTATGGTATTTACCTTCGTGGTATTCTACTATGGGAGATGAGTCTTCACGTTTGGGGTATTTTCCTTCGTGTAATTCTATTGTGTGGTGTAACCTTTGTGGTACTTACCTTCGTGGTATTCTTCTATATGAGCCGAGTATTTACCTTTTTGGTATTTACCATCATGGTATTCTACTATGTGGCGTTACCTTTATAGTACTTACATTAGTGGTATTCATTTGTGCATTGTTACCTTTGTTGTACTTAACTTCGTGGTGTTACCTTCGTGGTATTCTTTCCTTCGTGGAAAAGTTGTATTTCCTGCTAAAGAATTGGTCCATGTGTTTCCTCGCGAATGAGATGGGTATAATTGACAACATACGTATATGTATGGGCATATACCTAAGTAGGGTTGAATATTGTTTTAAAGCATTGTGGTTTATCCTTTGTAAATTCTGAGAGACCTTAGGAGGACTTGGGGTCCCTATTGAGTATTGTAATACTCACCCGTGCACAGGCTTGGCCCACACCATGTTATGTCTTGTGTAGACTACGAACCAAGCTGATCGAGGAAGAGTGTACATGGAATGGAAGCTTCTCGGAGGTGGAAATTAGACGAGAGGATCCATAGAGACGACCGTTCGAGAGTTGTACCTACCCTTTAGATAGTATCCTTGGCGGGTGTTCACATGAGTTGTTTTTAGTTTTACTTGTACATTCTAGTTGGTCTTGTATTCTAGCCCCATTAATTGATGTAGACACCTTGTTTACTTTATAGTTTACTTTGTTCATTATCTTGATGTGTTCTTGGTTTGTGTGAGTTTACAGGTTTAAATGCAATGCCTTCCCAGTTTTAGGGATATGCCTTTCTGGTGCTAGTCGCCAGCCCCTGGCCTATGGAAGGCAGGTTTGGGGTAGTCACGACATAGGCCCTGGGGGACGGGTCATGACATTAGAAATAAATGAATGAACTATTTGAAAATAATACAATTTCACTGAAAACTATTTTTCAATGTATAAACACATTTTATTTTAATAAATTTAAAAAACTTATGATAAATTTATTTAATGAAATATATATTATAAATCAAATTAATATTTTTTACACCCATATAATATAATTTTAAGGCATAATATAAGAATAAATACAATTATATGAATAAAATGTTGTATTTTAATACAAGGTAATTTTACCACCTTTTAATAAAGAACGAATTTTAAATCTATTTTTTTAAACATTTTTAATTTTTACATGAAAATATTAACTTTATTTTTTAAATGTAAGTATAAAAATTTAAATTGGGAGATGTTTTGGAATTATTCTAAGAACATTAATATTTTTTGAAGTAGTGAATAATACTTAATTTTAGTTAAAAATAGTTTTCACTTATATTTTATTTATATTTTTTGATTGTATTATAATTTTTATTAAAGGGTAAATAGAAAATTTTTACTATAATTAATCCAATTTATTCCATTGAACCAATTTGACATTGAAATTGGGAAAAACATTCATAACGTTTAAACATTTTTTCTTAAACCCCCAGTGTCGTGATAAGGCACGAGATTGATCTTAAATTATTTTTTGACAATTATATGATCATAATTTAGAAAAAAAATATTCCATACTTTTAATAATAATTATATAATATTTCTAATAATTTATTCATATTTTATTTCCAAAAATATTACTAGATGTGATTAAAATTATTAGCAGCAATTATGTGAAAAATTAGGATAACAAAAACTAAACATTTAGATAATGGCCTAAAATAACATAAAAACATTTCCAAAATATATTTGGCAGAAATATTTCTACCAGTTTAATTATTTTATTAATTTTGAATATTTATTTAGTAAAAAATATAAGGTGTACCTCTCAATGTTTATTACCTTTTTATATTTACATTAAATCCACTCCCCCTCTATAAATGGGCACTCACCCACTCACAAAAATACACCACTCTAGCCACATTGGAATGAAAAACCCTACCCAATTCTCCTAAAAAATTCCCTATCTTCTACTAAGAACCCACCATTTTCCCAAAAATCATTCTAAGGAAGTCCTTTTCTGATAACCAAGGGGACTTGCGCAAATAAGAAATAACATCCTTCCTCAGTCTACTTTATTATATTCTAATTATCCACTACAACAAAAAATTTATGACATGATTATATGATAAGATAATTATAGAAAATATAGTTATATGTTTTTATTAAGTGGTTACATATACACTTAAACACCCTTCCATCTAATGGGTAATGAACATACAGTGCTTGTATATGAAAAACTATCAACTCGCAACACAATGTTGATTGTTTTTCCATTAGAACAAATCATAGTTAGTAATAATGATGAAAAAAATATTTTATATGATATAAATGATTTCTAAGATGTATTTTTTCTTTTTTTAATAATTATATAAAATATATCATCATTCATTACATTTTGGGTAAATGTGATAACATCATTTGTGGACTTGTGGACTACCGCCTCCTCAAAGCAATGTGATTCGGTCACACATTACATGGAATGTATTAAGGATAGTTTTAGTGATATTATATTATATATATGACATAATTATATTACTATAATGATACTTTATTTATTTATTTATTTATGTTTCATTTACATTTTTCTTTCAACATGACTATAAAATAGAAATAGAATTCATGTGTACATACGGCCTACCATCTCCATGAACGGTTTATTCCATTCCTTACATTTATATTTTATATATTGTTATAAATACATATATAAGGAATATATGTGTTATTTATATAATTTTTTACATTATGGAAATATTAAAATCATGATCTTCTTGAGATGATCAAGAAAAATAAATCAAAACATATTCGAAACACAAAGAGGATATTACAAGAAATGTATCATTAACAATGATTCTTTAATAAACGGGTAATGTAAATTCATAAGAAAATAATATATGGTGGTAGATATAATATTATTTTTCTACGAGAGATCTATAATTTATATATATATATATATATTTAAATATAATACAAGATGTTTTATAATATCTTAATAATTTCAAGTCGTAATGTAATAATTTTCTCATTTCAATATTTCTTCTCTGAGATTTTTGCCTTATTCACCAATATTTCCTTTTGTCTTGTGTATATTCTTCCAATTAATAAATTATATTATTATTATACTTAAATTTATGGTAATATACAAATAAAATTTATAACATTTAGTTCATGGTTGTTATGATTAAAAAGGTACCCAATTGGTAATCTAATTTTGTCCCACTTTGCATTCATTGAGATATATGGCATACTATGCACATAAGTTTTTCTATGGGTTGTATATAATTACCATTGACATGTTTTATCCTGACTATCCTAATTTTCATGATATATTATGCTTTATTTCAGGAAATTTTCTGTTGTGAATTGCTAGTTAACGTAACCAAAGTGGTAATAGTTTATTGTGAGAATCTCATTATTTATCTAGATTAATTATGATTATTGTTTATCTTGTAAAATTATAACACTCATATATTTTATTGTACTCTAGTTATAAATGATATCTTCATGTAGTAATACCATTTTCACAATTTTTACTTAATATAATTTATAAAAGTTTTTATAAAAACCTATCATTTTCTCTTTCTTTGGTCGGAAGGCTATATTCATTCCAAACCATGTTTTCTAAAAATATTTTCAAAAATGTTATACTCTTCTCCTATGATTTTTTGAAGAAATTTCTACCCATGATTTAACAATTTATTTTAGAAAAAATTCATTATCATTTTCTGATCTTAGATATTTTCTAAAATTTTTACAGTGTAGAAGTAGGGTTCGGCATGGACAATTTAGTTATTTTAACATTAATATTTATTGTGATTTTTTATTAAAATAATCGAGTTGTAATTTAAATTTCATGGATAAAAAAATATTACATTCAAATCAATTTATATTGTGAAAAATGAAAATTTTTATTATTTATATTCATGTATAGATGGGTATATTTAATTAATTTTATAGGTCCCATAATGATCTTTTTTTCATCCAACATTTTCTAATGATTTATATATGGTATCAAGGATGAATACGAAAAATAATGAGGTCAATATAAAATTTATAATGGTTTGTCAATAAAATAAGACTTATTATATATTAAATGTTCTATATTGTGGGAAAATGGATACTAGTTGGATTCTCACACTTTCTTGTGAAATATTAAAATTTTTATAGTTGATGTCCTTATTATATAAAACTTTATACATAAAATAACGTTAATAATTAATGAAAAAAATCTTGTGTAATGATTCAAATTGAAAAATGTTTTGAGGTTTGGTCCACATTGTATCATTGCACCGTGACCCATTAGGTCATGCCAAAACATGTCCCATAGTGTGGTGTTACACAGTGACACCTAGATTCTTATTCTAAAAAAAACAATCTCCACATTCTTTATCCAGTGATGATCATTTAACTCTTTGATGGACCCTTATTTTTATCATAAGATTTCACATTTTAGAGATTCCATTTTCCCAAAATCCCCATCTTTCTTTCATTTAAATAGATTCCATATATTATCCCATTGGTTTGAGGTTAATTTTAAGTCAACTCATTGCAACATTACTTGGAAAACTATTTTATTTAATATTTATTATTATTATTATACATGTATCATCTTGGTTTTTTGGTGGTTCAGTATAGATTCTTATATTATGATTCAACTAGATTAGGGTGGATGTAACACATGTATTATGGGTATTTCATTTATTGACGTTCCAATGGCACACCACAAATCATTGGCATGTTGAGCATTTGGGATTCAACTCTGAATGCCCCATGTGAGTTAATTATGTTATTATTTGTTGTAACTGGGCCTCGTTAGCAGCACAGACACCATGCCTTAATGTGGGTGTTGGGTTCTGGCCCGCTAGGTACCCCCTGTTTCCCACGCAGACACTTGTTCTCCACCATGGGGTCCACTAACCTACCCAAACGGATCATCTAACTAATGACAGTCCCCAAAAGGCAAAACATGTCCTTTACTGAGTGCTTTGTCCTCACTCACACACAACATGGTAATCTTACCAAAATTTCACCCATCCTGATCACTATTATTGTCCAAGAACAGTTAACTATGGAATTCTAATCAGGTAAACTCTTGAAAAGGATGGTGCAACATATTTAAATGAGTCACATAATTTAGTGATTTTACCAATTATCATTCTGGGGTGTTACATTCACCCCCACATTATAAAAAATTTCCTCATTGTGGTACCTATATCTCAACCCAGGATGCACACTACACTTAATGATGGGATCCGAATCTATTAAAAAATCTGATTACGTGGCCCCTCAAACAGCACAGACACCCCGCCTTAACATGGTCACCAATTTCGGGCCAGCCATATACAACTTGTTTCCCCTCACAGACTTGTGGTCCTCACCCTTGGGCACACCCAGATGCTCAAATAGGTTATCTGACTAATTCCTACACCAATAGACCTACACATTTCACATCCATTGTTCATTTTCATCACTCAATAACACCCTGGGAAACATCCCATAAGGTAACCCATCCTGATCAATACTCCAGGTGAAGGACACTTAGCTGTGGAGTTCTAATAACGTAGGCTCCCAAAATGTAATTTTCACCTTTTGAACGTGACTGATATAATTTATTCATTTGACACTTTATCACTCTTGGGTGTTATATTATACCACTTTAAATTAAATTGAATTTTATATTATATAATCTTATGATTGATAATTTATAACTTGTGTCTTGAGATGGGTCTCTAAGAGAATTTTGGTGCATTATCTAATATTTTATAGAAATTTATATCATGTAATTATAATGGTAAATCCATTTAATGTGGTTGGTGATCCCTTAATATAAATCTATATGTTTCCATTACTATTTTTCATCTAGGTTCCTCATTATTAATTTAGGATTTTTAAAAACATGAATCAATGAACAATACTGAACTTGTGAAGGAGATGATTAAGGGAATATCCTTTAGGTATGGAATGGTTGGTTTTGAGCAATGAAAATTACATATGAAATTAAGTGAAGATAGAAATGAAACCTTGGATATCAATAAGAGATGAGGGTAAAGTGTTGAATGAAAGTATAATAGAAAATATCTACCCTTGATCATAGGATGTTTTTGAAGTTTGGTTATAAAATATGGAAGCCATTATCCTTAGTTTTTCCCAAGTGGAAATCATTTATAGTAAAGAGGTTCGATGGGCCTTATTGTGTGTGTAGATCATGTGTGTAACAACCCAATATTTTGTGAGTTTCTTCAAATAAATTCAATCATTTTCATATTTTTCATTTTATGGAATAGATAATATAGATTCGGTTATATAAGGGGAATACTATTTTATTTTGTTTCACACAATACTATGGTTGGCTTGTGTTATTCAAAATATTGATTTCCTTTGATAGCTTTTTTTCCTGGAAGACTTATTTATACCAAATTAAAATGTGATAATAATATTTCTATTAATATATTAGTATAACTAAAACTTAGACTATGGAAAAGAAATTATGAATAATAATAAATGATGTGTGAAATATTAATTACACATGTATACAATATTATTTTCTATGGTTATAATGTATCCCTAAATTAATGTAATAAATATTTGTAAATAATTCCATTTTAGAGAAAACTATTTTTTATGTACAGACACATTTTATCCGAATGATGTAAACAACCCACTTTTGATAACATTTTAAAATTAAGAATATATATATATTATTTAATAATTATTTTTCATACAGATGCAATAAATTTAATATGTATATTATAATAATGAATACAATTATATGAATAAAAACATGTATTTTTATAAAATATAATTTTAAATCTTATTAATGGAGAACCAATTTTAAATAAATTTTTTGAATAATTTATAAATTTTTATGAAACAATAAACGTCATTTTTTAATATAAGTGTCAAAATTTACATTGGGGAATGTTTTGGAACATTTATAAGTACTTATATATTTTTTTGAATAATTAATAACACTGAATTTTTGTTCGAAACATATTTTCATCTATTTTATTTATATGGTCAAACATTATTATAATTTGGATTCAAAGATAAATTATATCAATTTTATATAAATTAATCTATTTTATGTCATTGTATCCAACTTTTCATCAAAATTGGATAAAAAACATTCAAATCTTTTAAACATTTTTTCATAAAAACCTGATGTCGTGGCATGCCTTCCATAGTGATTTAAAAATAATTTCATCCAATTATATGACTCGAATTGGGAAAATGGATTATATTTTTAAAATAATTGAAATATATAATTTATAATAAGTTTAAATTAGTTCATGGAAAGTAAATATTAGTGATTGTTATTATAATTAACATCAGTGATTAAGAGAACATTTAGCTTAACAGAAGACGAATCCTTATGCATAAGGGCCAAAATTACATAGAAACATATAAAAAATCCATTTGATGGACATATTTATCAAAACTCATAAATTGAATCTAATTTTATCATTTATTGAGGCACATGATTTGAAGAAGTCCTCTTAATAGTGTTTACCTTCTTATATTTACAAGAACTCCTCTCCTTCTCTATGAATGATCATTCACCCCTCACATCCATACAGGTCGCAATCCACATTGGATTAGAAACCCCCAAACCAAATATCCTCTAAAAATCCCTCAATTTGACATAGAATAATCAATTTATCCTATAATCTATCCAAGAATACCATTTATGGAAAACCAAGAGGAATTACCAAAACAATAGATGACATCCTTCCTCAAGATCATTTGTTTTATTTTCCTTATCCACTACCAAAAATATTCTTAATAAATGATTATATGATAAAATATGTATTTGAAATATACTCATATTTTCTTATTATATGTTTTATACCAAAAAATACACACACCCTTCCATATAATGTGCCACTAACTTAAAGTTCATATGTGTGGGAAACTATCGCCTAATGAGAAATTGTTGTTTATTTTTCTTTTAAAATCGTTCGTGGTTGGTAATTATGATGTAAATTATATTTTTCGATGATATATATGATGAAAATGATATATTTATTATTTTTTAATAATTATATAATCATAACTGTATTCATGTCACTTTGTGTAAACACAATAACTTCATTTGTGGATGTGTTGACTATCACCCCCTCAAAGAGATGTGATTCCTTCACAAATTACATGAATGTATTAATGATGGTTTTAGTGAACTTATATGATATATATTCACTACTAGAAAATTAGGTTTTCATGCCTTTGGACATGGTAGAATGCCACAGGAGGTCACTATTGATAATATTAGCGACCGCCAATGGCGGTTGCTAAAACCAAAATGAATTTATCGGGATTTTTCCCGCCCCTGCTTCTATCTTCCTCATTTTCACCGCTATAACCCGCCGCCCCACACCATTGTCATCCTCAAACCACAGCAGCATCGGTGTCACCCCCCACCGTCACACCTACCACCCTCGGCCACCCCCGTCGCCACCCCTAGATGCCTCCTATTTCCCCTCAATGCTGAACCCATCTGTTACCCCTCCCCACCTGCCAGCCTAAACCCTCAACGTTGCACCCACCCCTCCCTCCAGCCACCGTAGATCCGCCATGGCTGGAGACCATTTCCTTAGTCCTTCCTTAAGTACACCGTGTTTGTCCCCGTGTTCCCACCTTTTTCCCCACACAGTTGAAATACGATATTGTTAAAAGGACCTTTAGCGGCCACCATTGGAGGTCACTGTTGGTCTTTATCGACGGAGCAACAGTGATCGCCAAAAGCTGTCGCAAGGTAGCCGCTGATGACCATTACCGACAACTTTTGGTGGTTGCTAAAGGTGATAATTGTAGTAGTGATTACATAATAATGTTACCATAATGAGATTATATATATATATATATTCATCATTTAGACTCTTTATTCCAAAATGAAAATAAAACAGAAACCACGTTCATTCGTACGTATGACCTACTGTGTCCATGAACAGTTTATTCTATTCGAATGATTTATAATTTATATATTATTATAAAAAATATATTATGAAAATATATGTTACTTGTATCTTATTTTACATTCTAGAAATAATTTTATCATAATCTATATAATAAAATCAAGAATAATAAGACAAAACATGAATGAAAAAAAGAGTAGATATTTTTCTAAACGTAACCTTAACATGGTGTCCTTAGTAAAAATGTTATATAAATTCATAAATTCATAATATATGCTATTATATATAATAATATTTTTATGTGTTATATTTATAAAAAAATTATATTTAATATACATAAGGTTTTAATGTGTATGAATAAATTCAAGTCTTATGGTAAGGGTTTTCTCATCTCAAATTTTTAATGAGAATTGTCAATTATTTACCACTAATTTGTTTCGAGTGGTGTATATTCATAAATATAATGTATTATATTATTATTAAAATTAAATTTATCTTTACTTACCTATAAAATGGAAGATATTTCCTTAATGGGGCTTATGATTTAAAATATACAAATTGGTAAAGTGATTTTGTCACAATTTTCCTTCGTTGAGACATATTCCATGTTATGCACATATATTTTTCTGTGGGGTGTATATAATTAAAATTGAAATGTTTTATCAAGAATGTACATAATTTTATGATATTTTATTCTACCATTAATGTTATTTTATAATGGGAATTTTGATCCAGGGTAACCAATGTGGTAATATTTTATTACAACATTATCATTATTTTTCTGGTTTGTTTATGATTATTCATTCATTTAGGAAACATTATTCTCCATACATCAATAATACTCATGAGTTTACTCCTCCTATATTTAGACATGAAATATTAAATTATTACTACAAATCTTCCACTCATTTGTACTTAATATAATTCATATGTTTTTTAATAAAATTTAAACCTATACCATTCCTCTATCAGAAATATATGTTCTTTCAAGAAAACGTTTTAGAAAATAGTTTTCATAATGGTTATAATCTTTTCATATGACTAGTAAAAGAAATTTTTACCAATATTTTACCCTGTTATAATGTTTTTAATAATTAATATGTTTGTCTTTTTCAAACTGAGGAACATTTCTAAACTATTTATGCTTTAAAATTAATGATTGGCATGTACTAATTTTAATTCTATCATGACCATTATTCTGTTGAAGATTCCAATGATAATTTAAAAGATTTTATTTCATGTAATTTTTTTAAATTATTATTGATATTAAATGGTTCTAAATAATTTTTCAAAGAAAAAGGTATTTGAAAATGTTTTATGGTCAAGATGTGTTTTGAATGATTTTAAAAAGCTCTATTATATGTTTTCAAATCTGTTTTCAAATATATTATTTTATAAAAAAAATCAATATTCCTTTATAATTTTTCCATGTATTATCAAAGAAAAGGTTTTCAAAATGTTTCCACTATTCATTTATATTTTTTTTGTTGAAAATGTTATTCATAATTTTTCCTAGAATACTTTATAATTCTTCAAATAAAAGTGTTTTCAAAATTATTTATAGCTTCCATTATATTTTTCATAGGTTATTTTCAATGAAAATAATTTTGAATATTTTTTTTAAAAATATTATTTTCAAAATAATAAATCACATTTTTCTCACGAAATGATTCAAATTATTTTATAGATTACTTTATAATTTTTCCAAAATATTATTTTAGGAAAACATTTTTAATATATCTTATTTTTTAAAATGTGAATATCAAATAATACTATTTTCCATAAGAAATGATCCAAATTATCTTTCAAAATAATTCTCCATATAATGTTATATCTATTGATATAGTGTAAAAATCATTGGGGACATGATCCAAGAAGATCCTTAAAATTCTATCTTGAACGGTTTATGTTTTTGATGTCATGATGTTTATGACACTAATTTCCCTTCCATAGGTTATATTATTTTGAAACCCATTTATTTTCATAGTTTAGACATTTATTAAATGATTATGAATCATATCTATTTTCAATATGTTATTATGTGATGATATTTCAATGATAACCATTTGATTTCTTGGGTTATTATATGATGATTATGAAACCCATCTATTTTTATGGGTTTAGATAAGATGAATGCTTTTTTATCAAGTTAATGAATCATATATAATTTCATTTTGTTATGGGTGCGACAAATATATCTATTAAATGCATTGGGTAATGATTAATATCTCATGAGATAATGAGGGGAATCAGTTTTATGGGTTTGATCCTCTATGGATGATGGGGAAACCTAATCCACCATGGAATGAGTTGGGGAATCCTAATACACTATGCAATGATGGGTCAATAGAATCCACTATGGGATATGGGGAAACCGGATCCACTTTGGGAAAATGGGGAATCCCAATCCATTATAGGAATTTGGGGAAACCCAATCTAGTATGGGAAGATAGGGAAACGCTATACACTATGGGAATATGGGGAAACCTGATCCACTATGGGAGGACGGGCAAACCCAATCCACTATGTAAAGATGGGGAAACATGATCTTCCATTAGGAAAACAATGTAACTGGGGACGGTGGTGTGTCCGGCATAGAAGGTGTAGTCCCCAGGAAGTTCCCTAATAAGTTATAGCAGGGATTATTAACTTATAGAGAATGATATTACATGATTATATGTATGTGACAATTCCATGTCTTACTCATATGTTATGCTTTCATTAAATATTCTTCACATTCCTACGTGATGCGTGCCTAATAAACTGCTAATCATTATGGAATTATTAATTTTCAGGATAATCTATATGAACGATATGGTAAAGACCCAAAATTCAATATATATATTTTATATTATGGACGATTATTTTGAGTGTGAAAAAATTTATGATGCTTGATTTCGAGGCCTGGGGTACCCTGAACATAATTTTGAACATTTTTAAGGTACGTTCAGTAATTGAGAGAGTGTAAATTTATATCTTTTGAACCGGTTCACAGAATTGAAATCTGGGTTGACCATTGCATCCACAATGCTGGGATTCGATTAAGGGAGTTTTAACTTCGACCGTAGTAGGTAGGGTGAAAGAATTTATTTTTCCAGACTTATAGAAGAATTATAAAATAACATACAATTGTTAATTTATTTTTCTACCAACTGTTGAGCAGTGGTGGTGGGACCGTTGGGTTTTCATCAATTTAATGGAATGGATCTTTTGTTTTGTAACCACAACATTGAGGGTTAATAGGTTCATTCATTAATGAACCTCATTAATCTTTCGGTGTGTCAAACACCCTTTCCCTCTATTTAATTGAGGATCGGGCTTGGATTTTTGACATGTAAGGGACTAACCTCTAATAAAGTTCTGCGGTATCTTCCACCAGTGAAGAACGGCGGATCGAATGACATTGTTGGTGGAATCTATCCAGTATTGACAAACATCAATGACTTCATCAAGCGTGGATTCTTATTCCAAAATCTGTGGCGACTCCACTCAAAATGATGTAGGGGTTTTTATGTTTAAATTCATGAGAATTTGTTTCTTTTCAGCATTCATGAAAAGAATGATGAATAGAGGAAGTGTTGAATAGGTTTTAGTTTAACTTTGATAATTTAATTATTACTCTCTTGATATGATGCTAACACAAAGGGCACATAAAAAACAAACAATGCTCGGACCCTCCGTCGCTTTTTTTTTCACTTTCATTGTGGGTGAAGTTTTAACTCAACTAAAACATGAATTTGGGAGCTAGGTAGTGAAAGAAGCATCCCGAAAGTCTTGTATGCATGTTCAGAAGGGAAAAAGTAAGACTGGAGCTCACATGGTGTCCTGTGAATGTTTCGTTTTCCCGGCACTGGTGATGCGGCGGCCGACGTCAGCCGGTCGTGGGGTTAGTAGGCGGCCCACCATGACACACAGCGTAGAAGGCCACAGCTTCGAAGCAATGGCCAAGAATACCCCCTATCCATGGGTCCTACTGACTGGGAGGCGACACCATGTGGCACTGCAATTACAAAACCGAATATTTTTCATCCCTTCAAGAAGGGGGAGTGACCCTCGAGCGAGCCACCAAGCTAGGGCTCGCGCCACCCAACGGGTTGGGCTGGTCCATGGCCCAGTAGGCCGAGCCCACCACGACCCAGTCCACTCAGGCTGGCCCCACTAGTGGGGTCTAGGTCAGGTCTGTCCCGGACCGGGTTGGGTCGACCCGAACCGATTCAGGGAGGGTTGGGTCTGCCAACCAAGTCGGACCGGACCGAGACCCTTTTCGGCCCAGATACGCTTAAAAGGCCATATCATACAATCCAGAAACCCATTTGATGAACTGTCTGTGGAACTAAAATCCTTGGAGAGATAATTCCCCTTTGAGATAATCCACCTGAATATTAAGGAATGCTGTAGGGTGGCCGGGTTGGATCGAACCTGAATCCAACCTCGTCACTAAAACGATTATAACTCACAAATCGTGCATCTTATTGATGTGCCATCTATCGCGTTGGGACCCTTAAGGCATGGAGGTACTTTGGGTTACTCCTTGTGTAACATCATGGATGTTGAGTTACAAACGATATCTTGAGGAGCGCATACTACAGAACTCAAGCACACTGAGTGTGGATAATCATGTGGCTAGTTGTCAAATCAATTGCGACCCTGTGTGGATCAGCATCATAGTGACCCAGTGTGGATCAACATCATTGAGACCCTGTTTGGATCAACATCGTAGAGACCCTATGTGGATCATCATCATAATGATCCTGTGTGGTTCAGCATCATAGCGACTCTGTGTGGATCAACATCATAGCAACCCTATGTGGATCATCATTCTAGTGACCCTGTGTGGATCAGTAGTGCACGACCGGATGAGGACCATCCCTAGATCAACCCTTCATAGATCAGAGACATACGAACTTGTGTGGATCGACAATATAACATCTTCTTCATGGTTCATTTTTGGAACTTCCTAACTGAATAAAACTATATTGTTTAAGACCAATCATCTTTATTCCTGGTATCTAAGTTGTATACCTAGTTTGAGGTGAGTATTTTTCTTTGTTCTTTTTATTGAAATCATTATTTTTGGTATTCCTTTGTGTAATATTGAGAGACCTTTAGGGGGATTGGGATCCCTACTGGGTATTGTTATACTCACCAATGCACAAGCTTCATCCGCACCATGTTGTGTCTTGTGCAGATGACGAGTAGATCAGTTGAGACTATAGGATCCATGACCAGGTGGTACATGGAGGTGACTGGTTGACAGGGAGAGTTGTAGAGATTATATGTACCAACCATTTAGGTAGGATCCTTGGTGGATGATCACACGAGCTTTTTTCTATTTATTAGTTTTCTTGTACCTTTATGTTGGGCTTGTATTCCGGGCCCTTTACTTTCAGTAAACACTTTTACTACTCCAGTTTTACTATTTTGTTTCCATCATTTCATGTTCTCAGTCTATGTGTTTTCATGTTAAAAGGAAATGCATTCCTGTTTTAGTGATATTCCATTCCGGTGCTAGTCGCCAACCCCTAGACTATGGATGGTGGGATTGGCATAGAAACGACATGGGCCCCAGGTGACGGTGCATGACAATGTGGTTTTAGAGGTGTCAATTCTACCAAATTAATAGGACTATTATTTTTGAAATATTGAAATAATGTTAATTCTTTTGAGTGTGGTTTTATGTATGGGGAGTCCCTTGTTTGTGTCGAAGTTGACGTATCCATACACCTGGACTCTAAATTATGATATTCGACTCCGTGCCCAAAAACACTGATTGCATGTCTTTTGGAAATGTATTAATTTTCATCTCTTTTGGGTAAGATCACCAGATATAACTTATTGATTGTGGTGAACCTGTTTCATTTAGGATGACTCCACATAGACTTCCAACAAGGAATCCAGAGAGTGTTCAAGATGACCGACCACCGAGAGATGAGGCTTCAGTGTAGGGTCCTCTTACAGCAATATCACCTTAGGGTGGTGTACCAGCACCACCACCACCCATTGGGCAGTACTTCCCCTATTCCCACTAGAATACATTAAACACCGA
Source organism: Viscum album (assembly GCA_963277665.1). NCBI lineage: Eukaryota > Viridiplantae > Streptophyta > Magnoliopsida > Santalales > Viscaceae > Viscum > Viscum album. The sequence continues at coordinate 165,262,239 of OY728167.1, forward strand.
CTGATAACGTTTCATGAGTTCTAGCGGCAGAGGCCTCCAAGGTTTCTGAGGCGAGAGAGTTCCCCAGGCAGCTGATGATTGGATGGAGGCTATAGCAAGAGTTTTTCTCTTGGTTGAGACACCGACAGAGAAGATGGTGATCCTAGCTGCTAGACTCTTCGACAACACGACATGGAGATTGTGGATCTTAATGATCTAGATACACGATGAGGATACAATCACCATGATGGACTTCGAGAGCCTCTTTAGGGAGGAGTTCATTCCAGAAACTCTACACTCTGTGTGTATTCATGAGCCCCTGCACTTTCAGCAGGGTAGCATGATAGTAGCCCAGTACTCAGTGAGATTCACTAACCTCTCATGCTACTCCACTAACATGGTACGAGACCATTTCTATAGGTCCCATCTTGTTGGGAAGGTTCTCCAATGGGAGAACATACTTTCGATGATATCGCTCAGTATTCTGACACGGGCTGGAATGCTCGAGAGACCATTATTAGTGGAGATCTTCTTAGATGAGAAGGTATTGATGATGAGATCCAAAACCTGATGGCAGGTAGCTGAGTCATCTATAGTATGAAGTAGGTAGATTACACAGAGGCATAAGTGAGCTAGACCTTCCTGAGGATGACCTAGGATGTGGGGTTGGAGGTGTGGATAACACAAGGTAGAGAAGGTCAGAAGAAGAGCAGACCATGTTTCACATGCGGCAAGCAGGGCCAAATCACTTGCGACTGCCCAACCCACTACACTGATGATCAGCAGACGGCCGAGGGACCACCAAGATAGGGGAAGATATTCGAGTGAGGAGGTCTGCTGGGTGGCAGGCGTGGCTGAGGAGCAGGTCGTGTACCAGGCGCTGGGTGGCGATTTGGGGTTCTACCGCCACCACCTCCAGGTGGTCCACCACAACCTCATGGAGCAAGCAGAGTGGGACAGGCACATCTTCAGGAAGCTGAATCCTACGTCCATGGTGCTCCAGAGATGATTCCAAGTATGATATGTGCCTACTCTACCCTAGGTTCAGTACTTATAGATATAGGTTCCAGTCACTCATTCATTTCCACAGCTCTCGTTTGGAGCTTAGAAATTCTGGTACATCCTTTGTATCTTTCCATACGATTAGAGACTCCTACAATAGAGTATTATATGATTAGACACTAGTGTCAGAAGTGTGATCTAACACTAGTATGTGAGTGATTTGGAAGGGATATCTTAGTAGAATCGACTAGGACATATATTGTCGTATTGGGTATGGACTGGTTATCCATGGTCCATGCTCAGATTGAATATCTTAGGAGCAATGCGTGGTGTGTCTGTGAGGATGAGATTAGGTTTTCCTTCACCGGTGATAAGGAAATATTTTTAGCATATGATGTAATTTCTCAGATGAGGGTGCAACCAATCCCTCATCAGTTGGCTAGACTTACCCTTCGAGCAGTTGACATGGGGATTCCGAGTTATCCTGTTGCGGTGGACCAGTATGATGCCTTCTTTCCCGATTATGTTCTGGTACTACATCCTCACAAAGAGGTAAACTTTTATATAGACCTATACCCCAGGATGGCATCGATATCTACACCAGCATATTAGATGGCTCCCATAGAGCTTCATGTTTTATGGTAGAGTTGGAGTACTTTCAGAGGAAGAGGTTCATAAGGACCAGTGTTTCTCCATGGGTATCCCTGATTTTGTTCTCCATGAAAGAAGATGGGTGTTGGAGGCTTTGTGTGGACTATCGACACCTAAACTAAGTGACTTGAGTAACAAGTATCCCCTACCTTGAATTTATGATATATTAGATTAGATAATTGAAGCTTAATGGTTTTCAAAGATAGACTTTAGATCAGGTTATCATCAGCTCAGGGTACGAGACGAGGACTTACCAAAGATATCCTTCAGATGTCTGTATGGCCATTATCTGATCTCGGTAATGCCCTTCAGAATGGCCAATGCTCTGATAGTGTTCATGGGGCTCATGAAGAGGATATTATAGCCTTACCTCGATTGCTTTTTGGTGGTCTTCATTGACAATATCTTGATATTCTCAGCATTGGAGGATGATCACCCCACACACCTACAGATAGTTATGGATACACTCTGAGAGAACCAGCTTTATTGAATTCTCTTGATGTACTAGCTCTGGATATGGGAAGTCCACTTCATGTGGATTGTTTTCTCGGAGGCTGGAGTTTCAATAGATCTGGTGAAGATAGAGGTAGTGTTTTCTCTAGATCCACCCAGGATTGTGGCCAAGGTGTGGATTTTCCTGGTATTGGCTACATACTACTGGAGATTCGTACATGACTTTTCCAGAGTAGTGACACCATTGTCAGCTTTGACAATGAAGGGACAACCCTTTTTGTGGAAAGAGAGATCCCATCAACATTTTCAAGAGATGAGGTAGATACTAATGCGTGCCAACATCTTGAGTCTAATAGAATAGAGAATTGAGTATATAGTTTACTGAGATGCATCATGGACTAGACTAGGTTGTGTTTCGATATAGGAGCGAGTGGTGATCGCCTACTGATCATGACAGTTGAGACAACATGAGAAAAACTACAGTACTAATGACGTGGAGTTTGCAGTAGTGGTCTTTACGCTGAATATGTGGTGGCACTACATGATGGGTGAATGTTTTAATTTCTACTCTGATCACTAGAGTCTCAGTTATATCTTCTCACATAAAGACATAACCAGAGACATCAAAGATGGTTTGAGTTCTTCCAGGACTAAAACTTTGAGATATTCTACACTCCTAGGAAGGGAAACGTATTAGCAGATGCACTCAACATGAGGTATGGTCTATAGTTTCTGAGTGAGGAAACAAAGAAGCAATCCATGTTGCAATTATCCCTCATGGAAAGTGATGGAGCAGCATACCTCCAGGCTATGATAGTTATTCCCCCAATCCGTCTGCGATTCAGGGAGGCATAACTTGTGGAAGAATACTACGAGGCCCGACATGTTTAGATATCCTCAGGACATGCTCCTGTTGGATTTTATGGAGGTGGGGAGCATGTCATCCTCTTTAGTGGATGCACCATGGTACTCGTGATTCTTCAGAAGGATTATTTGAGGTAGTACCAAATATCCCCATTCGTTGTACATCCTACATGGGAGAAGATGTACCAGGACCTACAACATCAGTACTACTGTTCAGGGATGAAGAACACAGTGGTGAAGTTTGTTTCAGGATTCCTCACTTGTCCGGATGTGAAGGTTGGGAATCCAGTTCCAACATGATTATTGTATCCATTTGAGGTACTAGAGTGGAAGTGATATGGTATATCCATGGAAATCGTGAAAGGGATACCACGTACTTCCCAGGGCTATGATTAAATCTGGGTGATCATTGAACGACTCACCAAGTCAGCCCCTTTCCTACCCATATTAGTGTAGGGATAAGTAGAGATCTTGGAACGCCTCTACGTAAAGGATATTGTACGGCTTCTTGGGGTTCCATCGATGTTCTTATCGGATTTCAACGCTCATTTTACATCCCACTTATGGAAGGGATTGTTGGACGTGTTCGGGACTCAGCTACATTTGAGCACCACCTTCTATCCTTAAATAGATGGTCAGATGGAGCAGAACATTAATACACTCGAGGACATTATTTGTGCTTCTATCCTTGATTTGGTTGTAGTTGGGAAGACCACCTTCTATTGGTGGAGTTCTCCTACAAAAACATTTATCACTCTACCATCGGCATGGCTCTGTTTGAGGCCCTATACAGGTGACCTGGAAGATCACCACTGTATTGGATAGACCTAGGGGAGTTAGTGATTATGGATCTAGAGTTGGTACAGGATACCACGGAGAATGTGAATATCATCCAGAAGAGGCCGAAGACTGCATAGAGTCGGCTGATGTCATATACCGATAGGAGAAAGAGACCCTTGGAGTTTGAGGAGGGAGACCATGCCTTCCTATGTGTCTCACCACAATGAGGATTATAGAGGTTTAGAAGGGGTGTTAACATATCTATGAGGTCCATTAGAACATTATAGATCCTTAGAAGAGTATGAGATGTGGCGTACCATGTAACTCTTCCCCCACAGATGCACGAGGTGCCTAATGATTTCCATGTGTTGCAACTGAGGATGTACGTGCATGATCAATCACACATTATCGACTGGGGAGAGATGCACATCGATGATGGGGCGACGTTTGCAGTGTTCCCAGTATAGATGGTGGATCGACAAGAGAGGGTCCTCAATAGGTGGTCGTTTCCTCTAGTATGAGTTCAATTGTAGCACGAGAATCTCCAGGAGAACACATGGGAGTGGGAGGCTCAAATATGTTCTTAGTACCCCCATTTGTTCCCTTAGTTTTTGTTTTATCTTTTAGGGACGAAAAGTCATAAGGTGGGGGGAATGTAAAGTCTTGGAAATTCCATATAAGTGTTTTCAAATATTTGGGATTAGTACAAGTCTGAAAAAATTGACGGCGCTTGATTTCGAGGCCCTGGTGTGCCCGAAATAGAATTTTGAACTTTTTTAAGGTATGATCAGTAAACGTGTTGGTGGAAATTTCTATCTTTTGAACCGTTCCTCAAGAAATGTAATCTGAGGTCACTTTTGATTCCACATTGCCGATATTTGTTTAAGGGAGGCTTAAAATTTACCGCAGTAGGTTAGGTGGAAACGTTATTTCTAAATAATGTTAGAAGAATAATAAAATAACATAAAATTGTTATTTTATTTTTCTACCATCTGTTGAGTAGTGGTGGTGGGAGCATGGGGTTTTCAACCCATTTAATGGATGGACTTTTCATTGTAACCACAACATTGTGAATTAAGAAGTTAATTCGTTAATTAACCTAATTAATCATTCAGTGCATTAATCACCCTTTCCCCTATTTAATTGAGGCATGAGATTAGGTTTGTAACATGGAAGGGAGGAACCTATGATGATGTACCATAGAGTCTTCCACCAAAGAAGAATTGAGGCCTGAATGACGTCATTTGATTAATCGATACGGGATCAACAAATGCTAATGACATCATCAAGTGTGGATTCTTCTTCAACAAACCACGACGACTCCTCTGAATCTATGGTAGGGGTTTTTTATGATTAAATTCATGAGAATTTTTTTATTTTTTCATTCTTGAAAAGAATGTAAAATCAAAGAAGTTTTGAACAAGTTTTAGTTTACCCTTGATGATTTAATTATTACCCTCTAGATATGATGCTAAAGCGGAGGGAGTGGGCCAAACGAACAAGGCTCGGACCCTCGTCGCTTTAGTTATTGTTGTGTTCTCTCTGGGTGAATTTTGAACTCGATAGGAACATAAATCCAGGAGCCACACAGAGACAAAATCATCCAGGGAGGACCGTAGGCACGTTCAGAAGGGAAAAAGGACCACCAAAGCTAACCTGGTGTCCCGTAAAAGTTTGACTGGCGCGACAAAAACGCCAGTGGGAGACGGCGACAACTAGTGGAAGACGTCCGCGATGGCCGAAGGTGGCACACTATCACATTTCGTAGAAGAAATATACAGCATGGAGCCGCGAATGTCAGAAGGGGAGGCAGACCACTTTCTAGCAGCATTGGCGGATGGCGGAGCACCGTCGCGTGCCATGGAGAAGGCCATAACTTCGAAGCCATGACGAAGGGGACCTGCACCCTACGGGACCTGCTAACATGGAGTGTGTTCCACATGGCACCACCATTACAAAATCGAATGACATTAATACATTCCGGAAGGGGGAGCGACCCCTTCGTGGGCCACCCAGTTGGGGGCCATGCCGACTACGGGTTGGGCTGCCTAGCGGGCTACCCCCACCAATGTATGTCATCTTGGTCCATATCCTACTAGACCGAGACCACAACCCATACCCCTCAAGATAGCCAGATAGTTTGGCCTGGGCCAGGTCAGACCCAGATTGGGTTAGGTCAACCTGAACCGGGTCGGGTCGGGTCTGGTCTGGTCTGGTCTGCTCTGCCTGACCAGGTCGGACGAGACCCAACCACTATTCATCCCATATACGGTTAAATGGATGTATCATCGAAACTAGATGTCTATTTGATTATCCTTCTATGGTGTTGGAATCCTTCGAACGATACAATCATTTTGAGATACTCCACTGAGTTTTGGAAAAAGTTATTGTATGGCCAAGTTTGATCAAACCAAAATCCAACCAGGCCCTCCGCACTAAAACTCTTATAACTCATAGACCAGGCGTCCAATTGATGTGATGCCTATCGCGTTGGGACCCGAATGACATAAAGGTCCTTTGGGATACTCCTTCCGGAACATCGTATTATTTCAGGCATGACTGATATCTTAAGGAATAGATACTATGGAAGACAAGTGCACTGAGTGAGGAGAATCCTATGGCTGGCTGTCAACTGAAGAGAGACCCTTTGTGGATCAGCATCATAGTGAATCTGTGTGGATCAGAATCATATAGATCTTTTATGGATCAACATTATAGTTACATTGTGTGGATCAACATCACAACGATCCTATGTGGATCAGCATTCTAGTCACCCTGTATCGACCAGCGGTGCGCGACCCGATGAGGAATATCCTTAGAGCGGCCCATCTTGGATCAGCGACCAACGAACATGTGTGGATCAACAATGAAACACATTCTTTGTGGTTCAGTTGTGGAACATCCTAATGGAATAAGATGATATAGCTTAAGATTAATAATATTATTCCTGATCTCTGATTTATATATCAAGTTTGACCTGAGCCTTTTTCTTTGTGCTTTGTGATTGAGATCATGATTTGTGGTTTTACTTTCTGGAATTCTGAGAGAGCTTCTGGGGTCTCGAGATCCCTACTGGGTATTGTTATACTCACCCCTACACGGGCTTCACCCACACATTGTTGTGTCTTGTGTAGATGATGAGCATCCTGTGTGACACTATAGGATGCAGGACCAGGCAGTACACAGAGGTGGCTGGTTGAACTTTAGAGCTATGGAGATGAGTTGCACCTACCCTTAAGGTAGGATCCTTGGTGGATGATCTCAGAAGTTGTTTTCTATTTTTCTATTGTCTTGTACCTTACCGTTCAGATTTTATTCCAGCCCCTTTACTTTCAGTACACACGATTATTACTGCAGTTTTCCTATGTGGTTTGCATCTTGTTGTGTTCTTAGTCTGTGTGTTTACAGGTTCAAAGGAAATTCCTTCCCGTTTTAGGGATAAGATTTTACGGTGATAGTCTCCAATGCCTGGCCAATGGAAGGTAGGATTAGGGTAGTTACGATAGGGGACCCAAGGTACCGGTCCTGACAGGTATGGTCTTCTATTGTTATCATCAATTTATCATAACCTTATGCTTATGTTTATTATTACACATCTTTATTGTTTACCCCTTATATGAATCTGAGATCATAAATTCTTCAATTTCTATCCTGAGGTTATGAAGATATATTTTATGTATGATATGTCTTATAGGGTTTCTATACTTGGATAATAATGTTGGAGAAAATTTATCTCACCCTTGTACATGTTATTATTTTTCAGTGTTTCTAAAGGCACCAAACTAAAATAGTTGTGGAAAATCTCTTTTAATTTTTTATTAAGTATTCCACAAAAATTTTCATGTCTGTGTGTGTTATGCTTGGACTGTTATAATTGGTATAAGGGAAAAACATATTTAACCATTAATAACTAGGATAAAAGTTTTTTAGTTAGATCCCCAAGGACATTTCTATAGATAAGTATAGGGATAAGAAAATGTATAGAAAAATTTCCCAAAATATTGATAAATGATAGAGTGATTGTCTTTCTAAAAATAAAATCAATATTAGGATAGTAAAAGTAGATGTGGCACTCCATTTATGTAAATATGGGTTATAACTCTAAAAAAAATATATTGATCTTTACTCGATCAGGAATTAGCACATGATAATGGGCCTTGTTGCACACTGGGTTTGATACTCCCAAAGGATATTATTTGGAAATTAACAAACTATTCTTAATCCATCATAAAGTATTTAAATATATGTTTGTATTGGATAAACTAGGATAATCCTATATTGTAATATATTGTGGAATGTGTGATAATTTATACATATTATAATTAGTTTTTCATGATTTTGTGGGTTTTCTCCTTGATAAGAGTTTTTCAAACTTTTTTTATTGTTTCTGTCAATAGAGATAAACCAAAGGAATTTTGTTAACCTTGACAGTAATATAATATTTTTTACGAGTAGTAAATTGGGTTATTCACTAGATTTATTGTTTTTTAATCATTCTTAAACAGTTTTTAGGGAACATGATTAACAATGTATACCTTGAAAAACTCTCGGACTCACCAAAAATGAGAAGGAATGAGGTCACTAATAGTTTTGGTAATGAATACCATCAAGGATGAAAAATTCCATCTCCAACATGTAAATAATGTGGGAAGAAACATATAAGTGAATGTTGCTATGGAACTAATAGGTGTTTTGACTATGGAAAAGGACACAAAGAAGGTAACTGCATATGAAAAATGAATTGTTTAGTAAAAGCACTGGATGGGAATGTGGGCCTTTATAAGGTATTATAATTTTATGAATGAGTTAAATATTGAAATTATGGGAATTATGAAATGTTTATGTCATATGTGGAAGGATCTTGAATATAATCATAATGTTTGTACAAACAATGGTTTTACTACAAATGATGAGTATTCCATGAATGAAATATGAATGTTATGTGATATTCTTATCGTATTATTAATATGAATGATTAAATTGAGTTTAATAAATGTTAATAAATGGTTCATATTTAATATTCATAGGGAGATGTAATAAGGAATATGTTTGTGAAGCATAAGTAATGGTTTATGAATAATGATGAATGATTGATGTCTATATGTTATTGATTTCAAATATTATTTTATACGAATCATGAAATATATAAGTATATTTAGTATATTTTTTTCATGAATGATTGAAAAGGATATGATGAATGTTGATAAAGAATAGAAAAAAAATTATCATTATTAATTGAAGTTAAACATTAATATATTAAAGATGTTGAGAAAATATTATTTGTCTATGGTAATCATATTATTGTTTTTATAATGTAAATTGGATAATATATTTGAACATATAACTAATTTAGGATTTTTTGAAAAGAGTTGTATGTTATGATTGATGAAGAATAGTTTTTTGGGGATGAGGGAATGTATCCAATAAATGGTGGTCAATGTTATGCTGATTCCAAAGAATATTCAAGGAATGTATTCGCATGTTTAGAATGTGAAAACTAAGAGATACTTTATAATACATGGTGGTCAATGTTATGCTGATTTAGTTACCTTCATTCTAATGTTTGGGATTTTTATCTTCTGGAAGGGTTACATGGTAGAAAATTTATGGAATGGTTTAAGTCAATATTCATATTATATTTGTGAGAATACAGTATTATCCATCCATAGAAGGATTTATGACTATAAAAATATTATTACCATTTTGTTGTGATGTTAAATAAAAAAATATGGAATGAAATATCATTATACCTAATGACATGTTAGTGCTTACGAAATGAAAATTTCACATTCATTTCTTATAGAAAGAGATGAAGGGGAAATTGATCAAGGAACAAGGAAAAGATTATATTTCTCATATATAATGGTATTAAAAAAGTATGTATATTTCCTTATGTTCATAGATAGTAATATAATTCCTAAAATCTATGAAAAAAAGATTGAAAAAAAATTCCTAACACCCCAATTTTTTTGAACAATTGATCTTATAAATGATCACAAATTTATGGTTTTGATTCCTTTTTTATTCAATTTAACATTATATTATTTTTCAAAATTGAAATAAATCTTCTTGTTCAATTATTTAGACATTTATTTCATGTGAAAAATTCACATACAACGTATTTCCACAGACGAGGAAGCCTAGTTGTGTGTCAGTATAGGTAAACATAATGATTCCATGTTTCTCATTTTAAGATAATTTTTAGTATTCATGTTTAAGTTGTGGGTTACTATGAAATTATATTTCATGTATCAAACCATAGATAAACCATTTTAAATTTTAAGGAGAAATTCGTTTTGAGGTAGTATAATGTTACTCAATGAGATCTAGTGAAATTTCATAGAAATAGTTTAATCTTCTTGATATTTTTCATTTCATGCAACCCATAATATATATTGTGATATATTAAAGCACTATGTTAGTCTTTTATTTCACGTAACACTAATTTCATCTTGTTTTATAGATAATTTCATGTTCCTTCAATATCTTGTGTTGCTTGCAATACTTATTTTTACAACTCAACAATTTGTTATTAAAAATAATATTATAATATTAGTAAATATACCACATAGCCATGGGAATGGAATTTATTGACAATATTAACTGATGTGTGAAAATATTATTTACACATATATATAAAATGTGTCCCTTTAGTTATCAATTAGTTATAAATTAAGGTAAGAACTATTTTAAAATAATTCCATTTCTAAGAAAACTATTATTCTACATGCAAACACGTTTTATCCTAATAAATTAAATAGATAACTATTGATTTTTTTTATAAAATATATTTTTTATATATTATTAATTTTTTTTCACTAATAAAATATATTTATAGTTATAATATAAGAATAAATCAATTTATATGAATAAAAAGTGGTATATTAATAAAAGGTAATTTTACCCCATTTTGATAGAGAACCCATTTAAAATATCCTTTTAAAGACATTTATAACATATATTTGAAAAAATAAACATCAATTTCAATGAAAAGTATCAAAAAAAAATTTGGGTGTAGTTTAGGTATTTTTATGATAACCTTCATTTTTTGATAAATATAGAATAATACAGTATTTTGGTTAAAAAATACGTTGTCATTTAATTTATTTATACAGTTGAAATACATTTTTTTATGTTTAAAAATATTAATTTTACAAAAATTAATTAAAATTATGTAATTGGGAGAAATTTTAAAAATGAAATTGGATATCAAAACATTCACAACTTTTATACATTTTTTATTATTAATCCTACAATTGTGTAACACCTATGATATTTACAATAAATTAATTTCATCCACATCGAATAGAATTTTGAAAAATTAATTACATATTTGGAATCATCATTATTTATAATATATAATATTTTCAACATTGTTTTCGACCAAAAATATTAGTGAAATTTATTAAATTTAATTAAGTGATTAAGAGAAACATTTTGAAAAACAAATACTTAAACTCAATCATAATAACCAAAATAACCTAGAAAAATGTGAAAAAATGGATTTTATGGACATATTTATACCAATTATCCACATGGATATAATTTCAACAATTATTTTGTAACATTATGTGAAGGATATCTCCCAATATAGTTTACCTTTTTATATTCACAAGAATTACACTCCTCATCCTCTATAAAATGGCACTCACCCCCTTACTTCCTTACATATCTCATGACACATTTTCTAAATGAAACCCTTCCAAAATATCCTCCCAGCAACCATAACATTTCCATATAATCGTTCATTTGGTATTAAATCTAACCAAATAATTCCTTTGGTGCACACAAATAGGTGTTACCCCAAAAATACGTAACACTCTTCCTTAAGATCCTTTGTATTATATTCAATATCCACAAAATGAAATCATATATATACAAGATTATTTGATAACCTTAGTGTCCTAATTATACTAACATATTTTTATTAAAAGATTCCCACCCACACTTAAACAAAATTCCATCTTCTGGTTAACGAACTAATAGTTCTTTTGTAGGGAATCTACTGCCCCACAAGACGATGTTATTTATTTTTTCATTACCACCTAGCATGGTTAGAAATTATTATGGGAAGTATTTTTTATATTATATAAAGGATATTATTTATTTATTTATTATTATTTAATAATTATATAAACCATTTTATCATACTTTCAATTTTCGGAAATCATGATAACTTCCTATGTGAATGTGTGGACTATCAACTCCTCAAAGAGATTTGATTCTTTCAAACATTACATAGTATGTATTGAGAATTAGAGTAGTGAACATATATGGTATATGTGAAATAATGATTTTATTTTAATGATATTACATATATATATACCTATATGTAATTTAATTTATTTCATTCAATATGACAATAAAACAGAATCATCATTCATGCGTACGAATTGCCTACGGTCCCATGAAGGGTGTATTCCATTCCATATTTTTTTTATTTTCTAGATTCAAATAAATACATATATACTGAATATATATGTTATTAATATCATTTTTAACATTATTTAAATACTTAATTCATGATCAATTAAATATTATCAAGAATAACATGTTAAACCTTTATAAAAAACAAAGTGGATATTGCCTAAATCATATCATTAGCAATGATTCATTAATAAAAAGGTCATAAAAAATAACCAAATATTATATGGTATTATATATAATAATATTTTTCTGTTTCATATGTATAAGAAACATATATTTTTAATTTTTTAGGATTTAACATTAAAGAAGAATATCAAGACCTAAAGAATGGGTTTTCTCGTCTTACATTAATTTCTGGAAGATTTTTTCATTATTCACCACTAATTTTATTTTTCGGGTGTCTATTCTACAAATTAATGTATTATATGATTATTATAAATAAATTTATGGTAGTTTACATATCCAATTTATTTTCTTACTTTCATGGATATTTTTATTATAAAGTTACCATATTGATATTGTCATTTTGTCCAAATTTTCCATCATTGAGATACATGTCATGTTATAAACCTATATATTTGTATATGGTGTATATAAATCCTTTAAAATTTTGTCTTCATGAGTGTAATTATTTTAATGATATTTAATTCATAATTTAAATATATTATCTCATTGTAATTAGGATTAAATGTTACCAAAGTGGTAACATTTTATTGCAATAATCTCATCATTTATCCAGATTTTTATGGTTATGATTTCATTGAGGAAACCTTATAAACCTTAATTCAATAACACTAATTATTCGTATTCTCATATAGTATGTTCTGATATATTTTATTATTATGACTATTATTTCACTCTTTCGTTCTTAAGATAATTAATATTTGTTTTTGTAAAATGGGAAATCGTCTCTTTGTTCGGTCAGAAAACTATGTTTTTTAATCAATATTTTAAAAACATGTTTTAGAAAATTTTATAATATTATCCTATGATATGTAAAATAAAATTTTCCCATGTTTTTCTTTATTAAAATTGATTATGAAAAGGAATCTCATTGTTATTTTTTGATTGAGTAACTTTTCTAAACTATTTTCATCATAAAAAAGAATGTTTTGAATGTAAGAATTTATCTACCATCATTATAATTCATCCTTTGAATCATACATATTGAATTTACTCTATAACTTTATAATATAACAAAATATCATAATACTGATAATATTCACCGTTTTTAATGTTTTTATCAAGGGAAAGGTTTTTTAGAAAGGTTTTTTATTCACAATGTTATTAAAATGATATTAAAAGATTCTATTATATGTTTTAAAATAAATTTTAAAATAAAAAGTTTTCAAAATTATTTTAATATTAATTAATATGTTTTTATTAAATATGGTATTTATAATGTTTTGAAAATATTTTATATTTTTGTAAGGAATTGTTTTTCAAAATTTGTTATATATCCCATTATATGTATTAAAAGTTATTTTAAAAGAAAATAGTTCAGAAAATGTTTTATGTTTCAAAAATAATTTTTCATAGAATTTATTTTCTTTTTAAATGAAATGTTATAAATTAATTTAATGATTATATTATATGTTTTCAATGTGTATTTTTAGGAAATGATTTATAATATGTTCCATGTCATAAAAATTGATGTTTAAAGAAAGTTTATTTTCCTTAAGAAATTCACCAAGTGATCTTCAAAATCCACATAGATATAATATGGAATGAATTTATATAGTAAATATTTATTTGGGTACATGATCCAATAATACCATTCATATTCATTCATGAATGGTTTAGGTTTTTATGGAATGATATTTATGAAACTTTTCTCTATTCCATAGGATATATGGTTTGAAACCTCTTTCTTTTTATGGGTTATAATATGATGAAACTATTATAAAACCTATCAATTTTTCATAGGATATTATGTTAATAAATTTTATTGATAACCATTTCCTTTAAAGGGTTATGATAAGTTGGTTAAGAAATCCATCTCTTTTTATGGTTCATGATATGATGAATGTTTTGTTATATTGTAGCACATAACGTATGATATCATTATATGATTGGTGGGATCAATAAATCTCTAAAATACAATGGGTAATGATTTATATATCAAGATACAATGATCTTAATAATGTTAATTGTCTTGATCCATTGTGGAAGATTGGGAAACCCGATCTACTAAGGGAAGATGGGGAATTCTGATCCACTTTTGGATGATGGTGAAACCTGATACACTATGGGAATATGGGGAAAACCAATCCACTATGGGAAGATGGGGAACCCCAATAAACTGTGGGAAAATGGGAAAACCTGATCCACTATGGGAATATGAGGAATCCTAATCCACTATGGGATGATGGGGACACCGATTTCTTAAATGTAAATGATTGTTAATAAGGATGGTGGTGATTCCCGCCCTATAGGTGTATTCCCCAAGAAATTCCCTAATAAGTTCATGAAATGATTCATGACTTATAGGAAATGATATTACATATTTCTTTGTTTCCCACAATTCCATGCCTTACTCATATGTTTTGGTTTCACGGTTTATTCTTTTGATTCCCTTATGATTCAGGCCTTAGTAAATTATTTTGTTTATTCCATGATTCATTTTTATAATAATTGATATGTAAGGTATGATATTATACTATAGTGATCATTTTATCATAATTGTATAGTCATGTTTAACCTTACATATCTCTTTTCATTACACTTATTTTGATTTGAGATAACACCATTTTATGTTTCCTTCCCTAGGATATGAAGATATATTTTATGTATGATATGTTTAAGGGGAGTGATAGTCTTGAGAAATGTAGTGGGGGGAAATGTACCTCAATAAAATATCAGTATTTATGTTTTAATGTTTCCAAGGGAACTAAACTAATATGGTCATTAGGTTTCTATTTGTGAAATGTATTACGTATTCCAAAAAATTTATGAAATATATATATATATATATATATTAATCATAGGTTGTTATAATGTTGGCAGGTGATGATAATGTGATATGGGTATGGATTGATAGAGGGAATTTATATGTGGACTCTATACAATGATGTGATTATGAATATATATTATCTTTATGGGATTTTAGGTTCCCCATCCGTTCATATGTGATATGAATGTGTTGGGGGTTTGGAATGAGTGTCTAGTGAGACACCTTAGGCTTTGTTTAGGAATTAGTTGTGTTTTTCCTACTAGGTAGATATTTTTAATGATTCAATGAGTTAATATATGGTGGTTCATGGTCTGTAAGGGACTTTATGAGTTTGTGTATCCTAGTATGGCCTAATGGTCGGGTTGTGATGGAATGATCAGTAACAGTAATAGATTTTTATTTACATTTTCTTCCCTCTAGTTAGGAGTTGGGTGGTTGTTAGGGTGTATCATGATTCTATTTGGGCTATGTTATTTCTTAAAATATTATTAGTTTATTGTTTTTTATTAACTAACATGGTTTTCTAGCCCACTTGGGACCATTCTGTATATTAGTGGGTGGTGGTGTGAGCTATGATATGATATGAGGCACACGATGATGTTTTATCTCACATGGTGCTGACTTATGCTTGTCACCAATAAGTACTAATTTAGTTGGAACGATGTCAATATTTTTAAGAGACTAACATCATGGAATAAAAATTTAGTTCCCAATGATATTGGTCATGAATAAGGTTTCTCCCTAGAAAAGGGTTATCATAAAAGATTTAGTTGAGAAAATTGATGAATATATTGATTTTTAAATATTTATTTTCCATCACATTTGATTCATGATAAATAATTTATTAATTAATTATGAAGAACAAATTGGGGTTATTCCATAGGATAATATATTGGATGTCAATTAATATATTTAATTTTTTAAAAAAGTTTTAGTTTCTAAACATGTGTTTTTTAAAATTATGTGAGAAGATTATTAAAGTTGAAAAACCAAACAATATGATGCTATATATACTGGGGTTCGAAAATTTAGGAAGATTCAGCTGATTTAAAACATACCAATATAATGTTTAATGGAGAATATTTCAATTGATGATTAGTTTGATGTTGAGTAACCAGATAGAGATACTTCATAAGTGGTGTTATTATATAAGTTAATTTGGGAAATTTAAATACTATTGAAATATTCTGAGTATTTCTATAGATTAAAACTATTAGGAATTATTTTGGTGATTATTTAAATCCATATAATGATATTCCGATTTAGTTTTGTGTATTTAAGATGATTTGAATAATATCTGATAAATGTTCAATAGATTCTAGAGATGTAGATTTCTAAAAAATATAACAATGTATATTTTTTTTATTATTACATTATGGTTATTATTGGTAGAACATAACGTATTTCATAGAATCATAATTTGTTAAAATTCCATTGATGTATTAAACTATTATATGTAATACCCTTCCATGATGGAAATTTCATAAATGAATAATTCACACTATGTTACATAATATCCTTCACGTAATAAAGATGAATTTGTAGGTAATATAAAATAGTGAAAGTGTTTTGTTATCCGTATGATATATAAGTGTTCTATTTTTAATACATAATAGTTTTCATAATTGATAAGTTAGATGTTTTTTGAATCATATTGAGAAAATTAATATTATTTGACATTGATGATTTATAAAAGTATTGATTATTTCAATATGGTATGTATGATTATATCATTGAATTAAATTTAGAAAAGGGGGATATATTAGATATTATTTTATTATGAATAATATATTTTTATGAGTTTTTAAAGAGTATATTATGGAATAATAAAAACTGACATGTGATATATTTTGGTAATATAGATGATATGTATTGAATAATATATTTAAATAATAAATACGCAAGAATTCATTATGAACATGTTGTAAATTTAATGATTCAGAAATGATTCATAACAATGTCTTGATATGTTAACTTTAATATAGTTCCAAATCTCAATAATGCGACTCATGGGAAATTTTTTA
Organism: Viscum album; assembly: GCA_963277665.1. Classification (NCBI taxonomy): domain Eukaryota; kingdom Viridiplantae; phylum Streptophyta; class Magnoliopsida; order Santalales; family Viscaceae; genus Viscum; species Viscum album. Next base: position 165,279,372 of record OY728167.1, read on the forward strand.
CTTGAAAATATTATTTTGAGTTTTTTTTAGATTCATATATCATGATTCTTTTTTATTTATCCATGAATCCGATTACCCAATTTAATGAGGATGAACTATGAATATGAACTAATTATACATGATGAAGAAGAATATCTTTTCATGAAGTAATCAATGGATTTAAAACAATTTAAATATGGTTCTAAAGTTTGAAATATATTTATGCTATTAGGAAATGTCAACACTATGGTGTGTGAGGAATAATTTGTAATTGGATATCATGATACTACATCGGAATTATGTAAAACTCATTCACTTTCCTCGAAGCAGAGAATAGATTGTGTCAATTTGTGATATCACATTCCATGATGCAACCATAAAATAATTTATGTTAACATAATGATAAATTCATTAATATTGAAACATTTTCATTGATTTTTAACATGAATATTTCAACATTAAGTGATGGTGGTTCTTATGTAATGATAAATATTCCATAATTCAATATATCATAAAAATATTAATAATGGACTATTATGGATAGGAATAAATTATTATAGAAGATAATGATTATTGGTGAATTGGAAGGTCAATATGCAAGGGTATTCATATTTAATGAATGAAAAAATACCAATGTTATATGTGGATTTTTTATGAAAAAAATAGAAGAAAAAATTATGGGAGAGAAATAACTAATGATTCTATAATGAATAGATTTTGTGCCAATAATATCTAATCTCATATTGTAGAATATCGTCCTTGTTTGTTGATAAATAATAGTAATAGAGTGAGATAGAGAAATACTTTCATGTTTCCATTTATTATCAGCCAGGAAGTAGAATATGAATCATGAAAATACCATATTATTATTCTATTACATTTTAAGGTCAAAAGTATTTTGAGTTTGGCCTTATTGATTATTCAAATAAGGAATGAGATCATATCATATTAGTATAATAAAGACTCAATCTCAATACAAATCATTATTTATAAAGGAGTATAATGAATATGGAATATGGAAAGGATATAATTTTTTGTGGTAGATACTAAAGACTACATGTTGGTTGTTACATGTAAGTCTGGTTTATGTCAGTGATTGTGAGGGTTTAGGGTCATGTAATTCTTGAAACATAAAATTAATAAAAATTTATAATTTATTCACATTTTTGGAAAATTGAAACCACATAACAATGATGTAATCTTCCACATTGTTGTTTGATATCATTAAAAACCCTTATTGTTCATTATTTTATGTTTTACTATTTTTCATTGAATGTATGAGATCAAATGGAATGAAAAGAGCGATATGACAATTCACTAGATAGGTGTATAAGTATAAAAAGAGAATGTTTTATATTATTACATTATCACATATATTTATGGTTCCATATATGATTATATTCTCACTAATATGAATATTTATGTATTTTTATGTTCTTTATTTCACATTATAAATTAATGATGTAGTGAAAATGTGGAATATGTAACTTTAATTGGTTATAAATATATTTATCTAAATAACCTGATGAATAGTATGAAGAAATAAATTAAAAAGGTATGAAGTGAATTAACTTTGAACATATAGAAATAATATAGGAACTATATAAGCTTCTATCATGATAATATCATATCCCTCATGGTAATTGAATGTTTAGCAGAAAAAATAATTGAAGAAATATAAAAAAAAATATTATCTCAGAATATTAAAGGATTTACAATAGATATGATGTATCAATATTTTATTATAATTATTTCCCTTTGATGAATCAATAATAATTGATGAATATCACATTTATGAAGATCTACGTTAAAAAATATATGAATAATCATGTTAATACGTAGAAGAAATTATATTTGATATTCTAAGTAATTTACCTTATTATATAAATATCTGTTTTATGTTCCTCTGGGATGAGAACATCCACCTTATGAGTGAATCATATATGTAGGAACTACCCTAGGACCAGAAAATAGGTTTGAAAATAACTCACCAAAAATAGAAATTCCATTATCACATGTAATTACTGTTATTGTGAAAAAAACCAAAAAATTGAAGGTATTACTAAAAATATATCAATAGAAACATGAATAACTTAGTTTTATTAATGAAAATATTGATACATTATAGGGAATAATTTTGGAGAAGGGTGCACAATTAGGGATAAAATAAAATACACATAATAATTTGGATATTTCGTTGAATGAAAAGATCATAATGCATAAAGAGAAAGATAACAATATTATGATGGATTTTTTATGAAGACTAAAAGTTGTTGATGAGTATAAGAATATCCCCAATATTTTGTGTCTTTATCATAGTATTAAAATATAAAATTTAGATGTATTTCTAGATGACTACATAAAAAATAATGAGGGAATGTTTACTATCATGAACTATTATGAAGAGGATATTTGTACATAAAGGATGATATCATATATAAATAGGATAATTGCATCCTATAATGATACATTAATAAAAATATCAAATAAAATGACATCCTGAAAAAAATAAAATAAATTTTTTTCTTAAAAACATATAGATATTGTAGTACTCAAATAAAAATATGAAGAATTATAGATGGATGAAATTGTTAAGGAACCCATAATTATAACTTTGATATATGTAATATGTAACACCCCATGATTCCACGGTATGTTTCCCTTTGAATAATGCAATAGATTGCATTGTAAGAAACATCGAGATTCTTACTCACCGTGACCAATCCAAGTAGCTGTTATGAATAGTAATACCCACTTTTTGAAATTTTATAAATTTTATCTTTAAAATTGGAATTCATTTCTGTATTCGGAATATTGAAATCGGCTTAGGTTGAATTTTTTGTATTCTTCTGAAAACATTCAATTTTTCATGAATTGTGAATAACACTGAGTTAGAGTTTAAAACTGAATTTTTATTTAAATAATTATTTATTTTATTTAAATTAATTATTGGTCAAAATAGATACATAATACCATTTATGTTCAATGTAATTCATTGGAGTCAGCTTATAAAAATTTTAGATATATAAAACTTTTATAGAACTTTTCAGCATCCTTTACCCACCTCTTAGGAGAATTTGCAAATTAACAAAAAACATAATTTTACTACTTCTATGAGTGGAATTTAAAAAATCCGAGAGACATAGTTGATATAAATATGTAAAATGTGGTTCAATAGGATGAAAATAATTTTGGGTGAATAGTAACTTTTTACTTTTATTTACCACGGTTAGAAGTAAATATGGTAATTAAGGGTAAAAATGATATTATTATTACCCTAAAACATGTACTAATTATCTTGTATAAGTATAAATAGACCAAAAAAACTTTAGGAATAAAATATGAACCTCTTTGGTCCACTTGTATTTGATTAGGACACTTATTATTATTTTATTTAAAGAAGAGTTAAAAGAGTTAAAATCAATGTTTAATAACTAAAACATTTTTAATATAGGGTTATAAATAAGATAAATTCGACTATAAATATTCATTAGAAAGAGAATAATATTGAAAACATAATGGTATTTTATTTATATTTTTTAGAAATTAAATAATTTAATTTATTTATGACACAATGATGATACTATAATAACCTAATTAATGAAATATTAAAATAATTGATATTATAAATATCAAATAAATGTAATGTGAGACTTGTTATGAATTCCAATAATTTTATAGCTTAATATGTAATTTTAGGGTAGGTTAGATGAATTTTTTTCGATGTAATAATGATGTTATAAATTTTTCAAACACAAATTAACAAATAGTTTCAAAAATGACATTAAAGAGTTTTTAAACCAAATATTATATTATTAATTGACATTCTCTTCCTAAAATCTATGTTTCAGCCAAAGGACATACATAATGATAGTTGTATCATTAATGAACAACTTGGGGTTCTCTTGGAAGTATATATTACGTTTATTAACCATATATTATAAAAATACAAAGAGACATGGTAAATGTAAAACTATTTTACTAAGAGTTAAATATAAATGATAAAGTTAATATAGTGACCCGAACCAGTCTAAAACCTATTGGTTGAGTGGTATTCAAACCATATCCACATTATCCATTAAATAATTCATTTTTGAGCAATTATAAACCGAAAATGAATTTATTATAAAATAATATTTCTAGCTTTTCCTAAGGTGCCCCTCACCCCTCTTATAAAAGGGAACTCCCCCTTCCCTCTAATTCACACCATCAAAGCCATTTGGCTCGGACAAACAATTCCCAAATACCCTCTAAAATTTCCTCTCTTCATTCTAGAGGCCTTTATTTAGTCATAAAGCAATCCTACAGTTCCATTTTAATAAAATCAAAAGGAAGATCTTGAAGAAGAGGTAAATATCTCACCACCTCTTTCAAGTTCCTTTTTTCTTCCACTTCCTATTTCTTTGTTTTTTCCATTATAAAATAATAACTACAGCATCTTCTATATAGTGTGATGTAATTATAAATATGGTACAAAAATTCATTATTCTATCCATTCATTGAATGACATGACACCATACGTGCGTACGTATCGTTTACTGTCTCCACGTCGTGGTGTATTGGTTATTCAATACATTATTATTTGGATGGGTATAATGATGATGTGTAATTGATGTAAATAATAAATATAAAACTATAATGATTCTTTTTTATGATATACCATCCAATTATATATTATTTTAATATCAAAATAATGATATTGTCGCTCGTGCGTACATACAGATTACCATATCCAAGAACGCGATGAGATTCATTCCCCATCATATCCATTGAAGACTAATTCTCATTTGATGATTAAAAATAATGCTTAAAGAAATAATATAATTCTGAATATGAATAAGATACATCCTATCCATAAAAATCATTTCTTACGTAACAAATCATATAAAGGAAAATGAATCAATTAACACCTGAAACGACGATAATACTAAGATATTATTAACAAAGCAATATTAAAAGATCATATATGAAATAATAAAAATGTATATGATTCTTTTATAATTTAATTTCCATTATTTCACCATTATATATGAGTTTAACCTACCCTCTACTAAGAAAGAGTACAAGGTAAGGGTTATTTTCACAATCTCAATGTTATTCGAGTTTGTTTATACGTAATTATCTAATGGGGCGTCTTTATCATCCACATCCAAGTCTCTTAAAAACTTATTTCAAAACATTCTTATAATTTTATAGACTATGGGTTAAAGTCTTTTATAACCTTGCTTGACATTTCTAAGATGTTTATAAAGGAATTTTTCTATCATTTTCCAAACAAGGTACTTTATTACCTTTTTGACAAAATTATTGTAAAAAAGTTTTTTAACTTCTACGCCAGGTGCGGCTATATTATGTTGTTATTACATCGTCGAAGCTTACCTTACATTCTTATAAGAATATTTTCAAAATTAATGTTTTCTTTATAATTATGCAACTCTTAAAGGATTTCAAAATAGAAAGATATATTTCTCTAAAAAAAGGTTTTGATTTCATCTATGTCAACATCCTATGAGGGATTTTAAGTTTATCTGAAGTTGATTTATTATGATACAAAACAACCATATTTTTTTGAAGTTTTTGTGATATGTTTTAATTTAGATGTGATATTTTTATACCATTCATGGTTTATGGGTAAATTATTTACATTTCGAATGCTAGTTTTAATATGAATGTTTATGTTATATTTCAACCTTTTCATATGAGGAATGTATTGGACTTAGTATGTGATGGGTGGAGCCCGCTATAGCTCCTCGATGCATCGGTAGGTCTCATTATACAACTGGACATGGAATTGGATAAGGCCTTTCCAAATTTGATATATGGTTTTGGCCGAGGCCTTAATCATTTTTAGATATCATGGTTGAGGCCTTGACAAAATGTATCAGAATGTCCGACATTATACATTCCCTTATTATGAAAATAATATTGATGGTTCATGTGGTAATTAGACTAGTAGAATACCCATGATTATGTTTTATTATGGCATTATTTACTCAGATCATATTTATGCCATAAAATTATTCATGTTTCTTATTTTTAAAGGCATGTAGTTTCAATTACTCACCGGGCATAATATTTATGTTATCTTCTTCTGTATTGATTACCCTTAATGAGCATTTGAGCTCACCTATTTCTTATGTTGCATTTTCCCAGGATATAAAGAAGTTAGTTATGAGTGACTTTTAGGCATAATCTATGAGTCTTGGATGTTTCTAATTGAATATATTCGTGTTGTATTTATTTTCATGCTGAAAAGTTAAACTTATGTATGAATCGTGTTTCCAATAATACTAAACTGATCAGTCTTTCGAGACATTATTTCCTTGTGATGAAGCTAATGTTATGTAATAATGAACCGACTCTGGATAACTTGGGTCGGGGCATTACAGTTGGTATCAAGGAAGTTTATTACAATCCTTGGAAGCTAGATTTAGATAAACTCTGATTAGAACACATTACCCTAAGAAAGACTTTGAGGATTAGTATTGAAGAACTTCCTAGAATTTTGATATTGTATATATTTTATGAGTTTTCCAATCAATACATCCCTGTCTGGATACGAGTAGGTAGAGGCAGCTCTGGCACATATCTAATTATGGGAAAAACCCAAAAACAACACTTTGAGCTAGACTCGACCGGGAACTGGTGCACGGCACAAGGCTTTACTGCACTCTTGGTTACGAAAATCCTGGGGGATATTCTTTGGATAATTCTCATTTTCTTTACAAACCATTATGATGGTTTATGAGTATATACTTCTCAAAGAAAGCATTTTTTGATTATGGATTATATCCATAAATTTTTCAACGTATGTTAAGTGTTTTACAAGTTTGGATTTATGTTTATCGATTCATAAACTAATCTTGTGTATGCCATTGTTTATAAATGGAACCTAGTTGAAGGAATAGAAACATTATCAATGCACACACTCCATGTAGGGAATAACCTCTAGTTCAAGATAATTATAGTGGAGCTTGTGATACAACTGGTGTTGATCGGCTTATCACCATAGTGGGATAACTTACACAGGTTATGAATAATAACCTTACCTATATAGAGCACCCTGATCAACATCGCAGAGGATCAATGTTTGACCGCTGCATGGGGCATCAACCACCAACATTAAATTGGGGTAAAAATCCATTAGTAGGTGAGTAATGGATAAATTTCATAAAGAAAATATTCCATACCTTGGGGAAGTAGCGAGAGGGAAAAAGCTGTCATGGCTGTTTACCGCCTCACTAAAGATGCTGATCATTGGTGGTAATTGATTAATAACACAAAGGAAGATGATGAAGTATCAAATATGGAATGGATGGAGTTTAATGAAATTTTATTAGAAAAATACATTCCTCATGACCATCAAGCACATATTGAAAGACAATTTCTGATTATGGGGAAAAAGAAGGATGAGAATGTTTCAAAGTGTGAAGCTAACATTACAAGGTTAGCGAGACATGCAGCAGATTATATACGTAACCCAAGAAGTAAGATTGACTGTTTCATTGATGGGTTACAACCATTTCTCTGTTAAGAATTAGTATCACAATCCTTCTCATCATACAAAGATATTGTCTCGCGTGCTATCAAGACAGAAAAGAAATTCTCTAAGTCTTATGACTTTAATGCAAAGCAAGAGAAGAAGAGATCTACTGAACACTCTTGGAAAGGAAATAAGGAAACATGGCAGAAAGAAAGAATTGAATTTTCACCCTGTGATAAATGTGGAATGAAGCACCCTGGTGCCTGTCTAAAAGGAAAAGGTGTATGACACAAATGTGGATAGAAAGGCCATCTTTCTGGTGATTTTAAGCGAAAGAAAGACGCTACCAATGTTCAATGATACAATTGTAGAGAGATGGGACATTATGCAAATGAATGTACTAAACGTTAGGGAAACTAACATCAGAAAAGGCAAAGTGATCAAGGCCAAGATTATGTGATCACTACTGCTGAGGTTGAAGCCACGAAAGACGTTGTGGCAGGTAATTTAATGGTTTCTTCAAGTTTAGCCAATGCATTATTTGATTCTGGATAATCGTATTGTTTCATATCTTCCCAGTTTTATATAAAAATTAGATATTTCCAATTTGATTTAACAAGGGATTTGTTAGTCAAAACTTCTAAGGGAAGTATCATTGGAACAAAGTTTTCTGAATCATTCCCCATTAGGGAATATAAATTTTCTTTATCTTCTAATCTCATCGTCATACCAATGATTGAATTTGATATAATCCTCTCTATGGACTGGATTTCGGACAATGATGCTAAAAAAAATTTAAGAAGAAGGTGGTTTCTATTTTTGGTGACGATGATAAAGAACACTGTATCTTTAGAGCAGAATCGTCACCACGTAGTTCTTATTTAGATCCACCCGTAGTAGCTCAACCTAATTCAATTATTAGGGAGGAAGAGAATGAAATAATTTTGGGTGAGGAAAGGAATGTTCAAATAGAGTATGCACCTATTGTTAAAGAATATGTTGATGTGTTTCTAGAAGATTTACCTGCACATCCTCTAAAATGAAGAATTTGAGTTTTCCATTGATTTAATTCCAGGTTCAAGGCCCATATCGATGACCACTTATAGAATGGCCACTGTGGAATTAGTGGAACCAAAGAAACAAATAGATGATTCAGTAATAAGGTATTTATTCCTCCTAGTGTTTCTCCATGGGGAGCCCATGTACATTTTTTTAAGAGGAAAGATGGATATATAAGGTTGTCCATTGAATACATGGAGATCGATGATATAAAAATAAAGAACAGATATCCCCCACCTCGCAATGATAATTTATTCGACCAAATTCATAGAGCTCAATACTTTTCGAAGATTGACGTTCAATCTGGAAATCATCAGTTGTGTGTGAATATGGAAGACATTCTGAAAACAACATTTCAAACCAGGTACGAGAATTACAAGTTTACAGTAATGCCTTTTGGATTGAATAATGCACCCTCAGTCTTCATGGATATAATGAATAGAGTTTTCAAGGAGTATCTTGATGACTTTTTAGTTATATTTATTGATGATATCTTGGTATACTCCAAAAGCTATAAAGATCATGAAAATCACTTTCACATTATCCTTAAAACTATGAGAAGACATGAATTATATGGGATGCTTAAGAAGTGTAAATTTTGGCCTTAGGATATTTTTTTCATGGCCATATTGTCTCTTTGTTTGGAATCTCTATTGATCCTTCTAAGACCAAGGCAATCCATGAATGGCCAGCACCAGTGAATGTAACTGAGGTATGCAGTTTTATTGGATTAGTAGGTTATTATCAACATTTTTCCATAATTTTTCCCGGTTGTCTAACCCATTAATAAAGATCACATGAAAAGGGGTTAAATTTGTTCGGAAAAAAGCATGTGAAGAATGTTTTGATGAACTGAAGAGAAGATTAGTCAATTCTCCTATCTTAACTCCACCATTGAGGAATGATGGGTTTGTTATTTATAGTGATGTATTGGAGAAAGGACTTTTTTGTGTCCATATGATGAATGATAGATTTATTTCCTATGCATCACGATAGATGATAATTCATTAGAAAAACTATCCTACCCATGATCTTGAGTTAGCACTTGTAATATTTGCTTTGATGATTTGGAGACACTATCTCTATTGTGAAAAATGTGATATTAATACTGATCACAAGAGTTTGAAGAATAATTTCTCATAGAAAGAACTCAACATGAGGAAAAGGAGATGGCTTGAACTACTCAGGTATTATGATTGCACGACACACTACCACCTAGGAAAGGAAAATGAGGTGGAAGATTCCTTGAGAAGAAAGGATCATGGAGTTTTGAACAATATGAGAGTTGAAAAGGATCCTATATACATAGATCAATAAAGATGGATATAGGAATCACCATGGAAGGTGAAACATCAATAATTTTTCAAATGGTTCCCAAAGCATATTTACAAGAATGGATAAAGAGTTATTAGACCAATGATGAATAGTTTCAAAAGAAGATTAAAGCTATGAATGATGGAAGATAGAGTGAATTTGTGTATGAATATGGAATTTTGAAATTTTGGAAGAGACTTTGGGTACCATATATACCTGTTCTAAAAAGGGAATTGTTGGATGATGCTCATAGTTCCAATTTCTCTATAAACCCTGGTAGCACCAAAATGTAAAGGGATTTGAAGGAAAATTTTTGGTCGGACAACATGAAGAGGGATATTGCTGATTTAGTGTCAATATGTATAGTTTGTCAACAAGTGAAAGCTAGAAGGAAACAGCCTGGAGGGGTCTTGCAACCTCTTCCCATACTTGAGTGGAAATGGGATAATATTACAATGGACTTTGTCATGGGACTACTAAAGACTCCTAGACGGAACGATGCAATATGGGTCAATGTTGATTGTGTTACCAAGTAAGAACGTTTTCTTGATATTAGAGAAGATTTACCACTTGAACAGTTAGAAAGACTATATATTAATGATGTTTTAAGACTTCATGGAGTGCCAATATCGATTGTTTCGGATCGTGATCCTAGTTTTACATCAAGATTCTGGAAAAGTCTTCTGAAATCCCAAGATACAGAGCTTCGTTTGAGCACCCCCTACCAGCCCCAAACTGATGGACAATAAGAATAAAATATTCAAACCTTATAAGACATGTTGAGATCATGATCACTTTACTTTCAAGGTATGTTGGATCAATATTTACCTCTGGTAAAATTCTCCTATAACAATAGCTTCCATTCAAGTATTCATATGGCACCATATGAAGTGTTATATGGAATGAGATGTCACACACCAACATGATGGGAAGACATTGGCGTAAGACAACTTGTAGGCTCAGAACTTGTGGAGGAAACAATGGAAAAGGTGAATGTAATCCAAAACCACATCAAAGCAGCCCAAAGTAGGCAGAAGAGCTATGCTGATAGCCGAAGGAAGGATTTGGAATTTCAGGTAGGAGATCGTGTTTTCATGAATGTATCTCCATGGAATGTTATTATACATTTTTGTAAGAAGGGAAAATTATGTCCCAGGTAAATCAGACCTTTCGAAATCTGAGAATGAATTGGGGCTATAGCTTACCGTTTGGCCATTCCGCCAAGTCTATCTAAATTTCACGATGTGTTCCACATATCACTGTTGAGAAAATACATGCCTAACCTAATGCATATACTAACCTATGAGGAATTGGAACTGGAACCCGATCTGACTTATTGCGAAGAACCTGTCACGATTCTTGAAATAAGAGAACAAGTTCTGAGAAACTGGATGACTCGTCTGGTAAAAGATATATGGAGAAACCATAAGATGGAAGAGGCAACATTGGAACCCGAGTAACTTATGATGAAAAACCACCCGAGTCTTTTCATGCGGTAGTATTCTAGAAATTTCGAGGATGAAATTATATGAAGGAGGGGAGAATGTAACAGCCCAAGCATCCATAGTACGTTTCCCTTTCAATAATGCAATAGCTTGCATTGTACGCAACTTCGAGATTCTAACACATCGCGAACAATCAAAATAGACGTTATGAATAGTAATTCCCAATTTTTTAAATTTTATAAATTTTATCTTTCAAAATGGACTTAATTTTGGGATTAGAAATTTTGAAATTATCTTAGGGTGAATTTTTGGTATTTTTCTGAAAACTTTAAATTTTTGATGAATAGTGAAAAACATTTTGTTATAGTTTAGAACCAAATTTTTATTTAAATAATTATTTATTTTATTTAAATTAATTTAATGTCATAATAGATACATAATACCTATATATGTTCAATGTAATTCATTGGAGTGAATTTATAATTTTTATAGATATATAAAAATTTTATTGAACATTTCACTATCATTTACCCACCTCCTAGGAAAATTTGAAAATTCACATAAACCATATTTTTACGACTTATTTGACTGGAATTTCAAATATCTAAGAGACACAGTTTATATCAGTAAATAAAATTTGGTTCAATAAGATGAAAATAATTTTTGGTGAATTCTAACTTTTTAATTTTATTTACTATGGTTAAAAGTAAATAGTGAAATTAAGCATAAAAATGATACTATTATTACCCTAACACATGTACTAATTCTGTTGGATATGTATATCTTGACCAAAAAAAACCTTATAAATAAAATATGAACTTTTTTGGTCCACTGAGATTAGATTAGGACATTTATTATTATTTTATTTAATGAAGAGTTAAAAGATTTAAAATCAAAGTTTAATAACTAAATCATTTTTAATATAGGGTTATACATAAGATAAATTCGACTAAGTATTCATTATAAAGATAAAAATATCTTATTCATAATAGTATTTTATTTATAGTTTTTAGACATTAAATAATTTAATTTATTTTTGACTCAATGATGATGCGGTAATTACCTAATTAATGAAATATTTAAATAATTGATACTATAAATGTCCAAATAAATGTAATTTGAGACTTTTTATGGATTAAAATAATTTTATATGTTAATATGAAATGTTTTGGTTGGTTAGATGAATTTTTTTTATAATTAATAATGCTGTTATGAATTTAGAAAAAACAAAATACCAAATTGTGTCAAAACTGACATAAAAGAGTTTTTAAAACAAATATTTTATTATTAATTGATATTATATTCCTAAAAATATAAGGATCGGCCAAAGGAGTTATATAATGATATTTGTATCATTAATGAACCACTTAGTGAAATCTTGGAAGTATATAGAATGTTTATTAACCATATTATAAAAATACAAAGAGACACGGTAAATGTGAAACTATTTAACTAAGAGTTAAATCTGAAAGATAAAGTTAATATAGTGTCCCAAAGCTGTCTAAAACCTATTGGTTGAGTGGTTTTCGACCCATATCCACCATATCCATAAAAAAACATTTCGGAGCCATTATAAATGGAAAATTATTTTATTATAAAATAATATTTCCCGCATTTCCTAAGGTGCCCCTCACCCCTCTTATAAAAGGGAACTCCCCCTTCTCTCTAATTCACACCTTCAAAGCCATTTTTCTCAGCCAAACTCTGCCCAAATACCCTATAAACTATCCTACCTTCATCCTAGAGGCCTTTCATTAGTCATAAATCCAAGATAAAGAGCCATTTTGATCAAATCAATTGGAAGAACCCAAAAAAGATGTAAATATCTGACCACCTCTTTCAAGATCCTTTCTTCTCCCACTTCATTTTTCTTTGTTGTTTCCATTATATTATAATAACTACAATATCATATATAATATATGATGTTATTATAAATATGGTACAACCAAGTTAATTATTCTATCCATCATTTTAATGACATGTCACCATACGTGTGTACGTACGGCTTACCGTCTCCACGTCGTGGTGTAATTTTTATTCAGTACATTATTATTTGGATGGGTATAATAATGATGTGTAATTGATTTAAAAAATAAATATAACATGATAATGATTCTGTATAAACGATATACCATCTAATTATATATTATTTTAACATAAAAATAATGATTGTCGCTCGTGCATACGTACGGATTTCCGTCTCCACGAACGCGATGGGATTCATTCCCCATCGTATCCATTTTGGACTAATTTTCATTAGATGATTAAAAATAATTTTAAAAAAATAATATAATTCTTAATATGAATAATATACATCCTATACATAACAAACATTACTTATGTGACAAATCAAATAAAGGAAAACGAATCAGTTGACACCCGTAACGACGATAATAATAAGATATTATTAACAAAGAAATATTAAAAGATCATATATGATATAATATTAATGTATATGATTCTTGTATAATTTAATGACAATTATATGACCATTATACAGGAGGTTAACCTATCCTTGACCAAGGAAACGTACAAGGTAAGGGTTAATTTCATAATCTCTTTATTATCCGAGATTGTTTATACGTAATTATCTACGGAGACCTCTTTATCATCCACATCCATGTTTCTTAAAAAATTATTTCAAACATTCTTACTATTTTATAGACTATGTTTTAAAGTAATTTATATCCTTTTTTGAATTTTATAATATGTTTATAAAAGAATCTTTCTGTCATTTTCCCAACAAGTTACATTATGACCTTTTCGAAAAAATTATGGTAAGAATGTATTATTAACATATACAGCGGGTGTAGCAATATTATTTCGTTATAACATCATCAAAGATTCCCTTACAAGATTATAAGAATATTTTCAAAATAATTGTTTTCTTTATAATTATCTTACTCTTAAATGAATTCAAAATAGAAAGAGTTTTTTCTCTAAAAAATGTTTTGATTTCCTCTATGTCAACATTTTTGGTAGGATTTTAAGTTTATTTGAAGTAGATTTATTATGATACAAAACATCCATATTGTATTGAAGGTTTTTTGATATGTTTGACTGTGGATGTGCTATTTTTATACCATTCATGGTTTATGGTTCAATTATTGACATTTCTTATTCTAGTTTTAATACGAATGTTTATGTTATATTTCAACCTTTTCATATGAGGAGTGTATTGGACTTAGTAAGTGATAGGTGGATCCTACTATAGATCCTCGATGGATCTGTAGGTCTCATGAGACAACTATATGTGGAATTGTCTCACGCCTTTCCCAATTTTAATAAATAGTTTTTTCTGAGGACTTAATTATTTTTAGATGTCTTGGACGAGGCCTTGAAAAAATGTTTCAGAATTTTTGGCATTATACATTCCCTCATTATGAAAATAATATTGATGGTTCATGTGGTTTTTCTAATAGTTGAATACCCATGATTATGTTTTATTAAGGCATTATTTACTCATCTCATATTCCTTCCATCAATGTATTCGTCTTTATTATTGGTAAAGCCATGTCGTTTCAATTATTTACTATGCTTAATATTTATGTTATATTTCGCTATATTGCTTACCCTTAATCAGTGTTTGAGCACACCCCTTTATTATGTTTCATTTTCCCAGGAATTGAAGAATTTAGTTATGAGTGACTTGCTGACATAATCTAAGAGGGTTGGATATTTCTAATTGAATATATTCATGTTGTATTTCTCTTAAATCTATAAAGTTTCACTTATGTATGAATCTTGTTTCCAATAATACTAAACTGATATGTCTTTCAAGACATGATTTACTTGTGATCATGTCAATGTTATGTAATAATTTATGGACTCTAGGTAACTAGGGTCAAGGAATTACATAAGAAACAGTAGAAGAAGTTTTTAACAATATGAATAGTAAATATTGAATAAAAAATTACAAAAACTAAAGAAATAAATGATGTTTCCAGATTTTGTGTACGTGAAATAGATTAATGGTTGTTGGATAATACTGGTGTTGTCAATGATTTGGGAACATGACCATTAATGGATTAAATTAGTTTCCAATATATATAAGTAAAAGGATATCAACATCAATAGAGAGTAATTTTGGGATGAAATAATGTACATTGAAGTTGGATCAAAATCTATTTCTCTCGATAATATTTGGAATCTTAGATAACATCTATGGAAAATTCAATAAATGTTGACATAGTAATAATGAACTCTTATGAAAACCAACCAATCATATTCCTAAACGATATTAAAAGAATAAAACATAAAAAATAGGTTATATAAAATAATGGTGATCTATCCATGGGTTTCAAAACAAGTTAAAATATTAAAAACATATCCAAATAAATAAAGAAGGATTTTCACTAAATAAAAGAATATTATTTAATTTCAAATTTAGTAATTACATGATGTAATTTTTAAAACAATCCATGAGATTATGTATGATTGGTTGAGTGAAATAATAAATGGTGAAACAAGATTCATTTAGAAATAGAAGGAATGGTTTGGTGGAAGACATCTATAGAGAACTAGGCTTATCACACATTTATATTACATAATTTTAGATAAGTATTTAGAATATTACAAAAGTACATTCTCAATGACCATAACTGTTAATTATCATAGGGTACATGGAAGGAAATCTTCTAATATATAGATGGATCATCAATGTTTCCAACAGAGATCTTCAAATTTAGTAAATTAATTAAAGTCTTTCTTTATAACCAGTGGGATGGAAACATAATAATGGGTGATATAAAATACATAGTAAAGGTAAAAAAAGAGATATGTTACCCTAACATTAACATATGGGCGTGAGAAGATGAGTATAACATTTGGAGATCATACCATGCATATCAATTATCATAATCATGATTCATGGCATAAATACTGGGAGTTCATAAGTCATGAATCATAAGAAACTAAATTAGCACGAGTCATGTGAGTATAACATTAGAATTTGAAATATATTTCGAGAATACACATCATCTTGTAAAATTCATAACATGTATAGATTTAAATATGTTCTTTCATTATGTTGATGGAAAGAAATAATGAACCCTCATAAACTTATTGATATATAGCATGGTCCACACATATCATTATGAACATGAAAGACATGATCTTTCATAACATTGTAATCTTGAGATCTAGTACACTCAAAACTTTATGGACATGTAATTATTTCTACTGATAAGCTTATGTACGTGAAAGAAGGTCCGTACATGTCATCATTTTTTTCATGGTTCCCTACCTAGAAAATTTTACCATTCAATTTTCACATTCAATACCATTTTAATAGTCATGTCTCACTCCCATGGCTATCTTAGTGGAATGTGTTCACTCCCCAAACCATCATAGTAGTCGAGGTTCACTCCCAAGACAATTTTATCCAACAATGTACCTTTATAAACCTGGTTCAGTCCCAATTACATCCATGTTTATCTCATAAAATATAAATGATCACATAATTCATTAGATGAAGATATAGGTACCACACATCACATAAAGAAATTATACAAACTTCTTCAACAAGTTCATAAATAATCTGTATATCATAACCCATTACATGAAATGGGTATCATAAAAAATTTCATTATATCATATATTTTTAAAAATGAGACATGTTTCAAAATCATTTAATCTAATAATAACCTAGGAAAAGGAGTGTGGTTCATAATCATTTCATCATGGTATAACCCATGGGCGATAAGTGGGTTTCATGAAAAACGTGTCATATTGAACAAAAATCATTGAAATAAAGAATAATAACAGATTCCTTTGATCATATCCCTACTAAATCAAAATATATATCAAGGTATGTCTTCTTACATTTTTAAGGATTATGAAAAATCACATGGTAGAATTTATTATAGAAAATATCTTTTTATTGAAAATGAATTTTGAAAACATAAAACATTTTCAAAATACTTTAATTTAAAACCCAATTTTTAAACTTATGAATTAATTTTTAAAAACAATTAAATCAATTCTTGAGGAAGGTTTAATTTCTTCACTGAAAAACTCCTTTTCAAATCAAAAAACATCTTGGGAAACTTTTTCATCGAAAATAACTTTGAAAAGATATAAAAGATGTTTTGAAAATCATTTTGTTCAATTTTTTGAATTTTTTTTAATGTTACATTACATGAAAATAATCTTAAATGTTCATTTAAAATACATTTTACAATATACTTTTAGAAAAAAATGATTTTGAATGAAATAAATTCCCGACTGAAGAGATACATAATATCATATTTTATGAATAACCCTTTCTTATTTACCTTAAGTTAAAAATAGTGGAGAAATTTTTACATTACTCAAATATATCATAAAAAATATTATAAAAAAATTATTTATAATTATTAAAATATGAATCATAAGATTTCATAAATGGAAGCATAATTATGGACATTCTCGATAAACTTTGTGATTATAGCAGTAAACTCTTACTATATTGGTAACATTTAATTAAAATACCCATGAAAACCTAACATTACATGAATATTAAAATATCATTAAAATAAATTATTATTGACAAATCGTGTAAAATTAATAGTATATAGACCTTTTAAATGTATATTGGTGAATAACGTAATATGTGTCCCAAAGAAGGAAAATTGTGACAAAATTCTCTTATCATTTTGGTATCATTGATACTATAACCCCATGAAAGAGAGTTTCTCAAATGGATTTTTGAATAAAAAAATTTCAATTATTAGAACAATTTTTTATATTCATGTAAATAATATACACATCATAGAAGAAACATGTTGTAAATATCACATGTGTCTCATGGAAGTAAAAAGTGTGACAAAAAATCAACTACTACTTGAGTAACTTTTGAATCATGAGAACATGTAAAAATAAAATTTATTAAAACATTTAATATAATTAAATATATTAAATTCATTATATAACATTATATTTTTTTAGTATATACACATCATAAATGAAATTAATGGTGATTAAGGCATAAGTCTCCCAGAAAAAAATGATATACAATAAATCCCTTTAGATTAAGTCTTGATTTTCTTCATAGACATTCAAACATCCCTTATAATTAATATAAGTTTATTATAAATATACAATATAATAATATTCATATATATAATACCATATATTTATTTATGGTGAATTTATATTACCCTTTTATTACCAATTCAATGTTGACATTACATTTCGGGTAATAACAATTTTGTTTTTTTGTATATATTTTGACATGTGATATTTGGTATTGATTCATTGATCATAATTTCCTCATTTTATGAATTTAAACCATGATACAAACATAATATATATTAATTATATATTTATTTATAATAATATATAGAATATGGAAATACGAAAAGAAATACACTGTTCATGGGGACTATATGCCATACGTTTGCATAAATGCAGTTTTCATTTTCTTGTCATATATTGAAAGAATTAAAATTAAATAATATATATAAATATTATATTTTTAGATGAATTATCATTTTATATATATCAAATTATTTTATTTCAACCAAACATAATTCATTCCTTAAAATGTGTGAACAAATAACAACTTTGTCTTGAGGAGTTAGTCCACCAAATAGATTAACAACGTTATCATTATCTCACAAAATGGAAAGAATGAAAGTTTGTGTTATGTACAATTACAGATTATAAAATACATCATAAATATCATAAATATCATATATATATATATCATATATTAACATAATTTACATCATTATTATCAACAGTGACAAGATGTAATGGAAGAAAGAACGACATCGATTCTTGATGCGGTAGGCCACCATACAAATGAACGATGATTGAATATCTAATTTGATGGAAGAGTGTGAAGTTTTAGTTCAACAACATAACATAAATAATTATCAGTATATTTATGATATTTAATTTATTATATAATAATGGTATAATAATTATTTAATGGTGTGGAAAAGGAAACAAAAAAATGCACATTGATGAGTGTTACCTCTTCTTCGGGTAATTCCATTTGGTTTACACGAAAGGACATACTTGGTTGGATTTTGGCCCAAAAAGAGGATTATAGGATGACATGAGGGAAATAGGTATTATATTTTTATGTCTACATTCCATTTAAAATGTTTTTAAATTTTTGATTAAGTGGGGAGACTGAATTTCCTTTTACAATGGTGGAGGAGTAGCATTGTCATAAATACCAAAATGGTAAACACTATTGGATGGTCTACCTTGCATAATCTTACTAAAATAATTATTTTTTTTAAAAAATAGGTTATATGGTAGAAATTGTTTGAGAAAATATGTCTTTTACATGTTTATATGTCATTTGGTCACTTAATATAATAGGTAGTCCTTCAATTAACTCAATTTTCTCATTATCGCTGTAATTAATTTTAACAATTTTCAATAATAATTTTTGTAAAAAATTAATTAAACTATATTATAAATTATAAATTAAATTGATTAAAAATTTTAAATCCATTTTTTCAAATTTTATTGTTATAATAGATAAAAATTAATTAAATATTAATCTTTTAGAAGGGACAAAACAACATGTGTCTATGGTGAAAATGTTCAAAAGATTGAAATAGTTTTATATCAAATTTCAATTTTGAATTGATTTAAATGAACTAAATTGCATTTAATTATTTTTAAATTGACTGATTATAATATAAAAAGATTAAAATTTAATTTATGTATATAAATAATTAACTTGAAATGTCATTTTTCAATTAAAATACTATTTTTTTAAAATTCATCAAAAAAAAAAAAAAAATTCTAAAAAAATAACAAAAAATAACCATAAGATAATTTTCACATTATTATTTCCAAAATGATGTTTATTTTTTCACATATAATTTTTAATATTTTCAAAAGTAATTTTTAAAATTAGTTTTCCATTATTAGGTGCTAAATCTACATTTTAGAAAAATACTCATTTTTCTGCGTATAATGGGATTTTTTCTTACCTCTAATTTTGAAAAAACATATTATGAATGTTATATATTTGATTAGATATATAATTTAAATAATTCAATAAAAAAATTAATCAAATATAATTTTACCATATTTATATAAAGTAATTTTTTCTATAGATAAATAATTTTACCAAAGAAAGAATTTTGTTATTTTCAAATGGTTCCTACATTCATTTATAAATAATTGTTTACAAAATAATTCATTTTATAAAAAATAATTAAAAAATAGTTTCAAATATTAGTTTATCCATTTTTCAACATTTATTCCAACAACTATCTGATAAAAATAATAACGTTAACAGTATAATGTAGTTCAGTAAATCCTGATCTTCTATGTAACACAAGATATCAAAGGAACATGGAATTTTGTACAACAAAATCGAAACATAGATTTGTGAGTACCATAATATAATCTATGTTTTTCATGTATTTAATGTTTATCATGGTGTTTTGTTTAAAGAGAACATAACATAGTGCACCATGTAATGATATCCATCAATGAACGTTAATTGTTTTTTCAAAAAAAGGTCATAGAAACATGGCGAGGTACACTATACCCCCATAAAATGAATTTAGTGCTCTAAATTCATCTAGGTCAACAATGTTTTAATAAATAAATGTTAATTTCATAAAAACCCCACTTTATATAGATTATTTAGTGAAACATGCTTTTATAAAAGAGAAAGGAGAGTGAATAGTTCTTCTAAAATAACTCATACTAGGCTTCTAACTAGGAGAACAGTGTTGGAATGTTAAAACATTGACAAGAAATGGAAAACTACCATAGATCTACTGATGGAAAATGATACAGGAAATTTATCACAATAATGTGTTTGATAAATGGAATTTTTATGGCTTCAAAACCATATATATGTGTGATGAATTATAAGACCATCAGTTTTGTAAAAATGATTGTATTAGGGTCAAATTTTATTCCATTATACACAACTAGAATTTAGAGATACAGCTACAGAGCTATACCCATAGACAATAGGAAACATGGCTATATCCCATTTACAGCCATGAAAATTTCGCTATCCGTGGCAATTTACCCATCGCCACTCACAAATTTACCGTAACCCTCTCGTGCCCCTCCCCCTAACGCCCCTCCTCCCCCATGACTCTTCTCCCTGACGTTCCGCAATCCTCCTCCTCCGATGAGCCACCCAACCTCCCCACGATCGTCCTCTTCCAGCACGGCCACTCCACTTCCCCAATATTGCTGCTCCGACGCGGACTCCCCACCTCCTCTAACGACGTGCCTCCGATGCGGCCACCCCAATTATCCACAATTCTCCTTCTTGGACGCTACCCCGAAACGGCTTTGACGCATCCCCGACCACCTTAGACGTGACCACTCTACCTCTCATGAACCTCCTTCCACACGACCACCCTCGATTCTTCTCCTCCAACACAGCGCAGTCACCATCCTGACTTCTTAGTCTAATCAAGTCCTACCTTAAAATCCTCCTCCCGTGATTTATCACTGATCCCACTCAGGGGACCCCAGAGAAATCTACCATTCTTCAATTTCTCATGTGAAATCCCTGCCTACTGCACTCCTTGCCTCACCAGGTATTTTTTGATTTTCAGCTCCAACGTGGTATTTAGGTCACATTTTTTCCCTTATCTAGATCGGTGGTTCAATTTATTCTAATCTTTGGTTTTATGGAACTAACATCCAAGAGGAATGGTCATATTTTTAATTAGGCATGTGATCCTAGTTCAGTTGTGACGTGACTTCTGGAGCTGTGAGATGTGTTGCAACTGGGTGGTATGGGAGCGTACAGCTATTGACTTCGACATAAGTTGAGTAAGCACAAAAAATTCATCAAATGGAAGCTGTGCATTTTTTTAATCAGTGTTAGATGACAAAGATAGAGGATCGATGGATATTTTAGTGAGATTCTCATAGGTGAGGTATCCCATAGCTTCAAATGAAATGGAGGATGTGCCCTATGAAAAAGGGATCTTTGGAAATATATTGGGTATGATTATACTAGATATTGGTTAAGGAAAAGTGTTTCCAATGTTGATTTGATAATGGCTTGGGAGAAGTGGAATATAGATTTAGATTTGGATCTTCAAGTTGTTTGTTGTGGAGAAATTTTATGTAAATCCATGTGGTGGTGAGTGAACCAATGGATGGTGTGGTTGGTGATAATATTTTTTTCTAGAAAACTCATCACATACTATGAATTGAACAATCATGCATCGAGAATGTGTATTGAGTAGTTTTTTTGTTATCTCTTAGGAATGCATGGGTTTTGGATGAATCATGTCATCAAGTTTGGGGATAGACAGGATGTGGGTTGTGGTGCTTGGATTTTGATCTAGTGATGTTGTGAAAAGGGTTATCCTATAGTGTAGAGAGTGAGATCAGTAATGAGAAATATAAAACCATGAGGGTATATTCTAGGTTTTGTGAGACCAATATGTAGGTATTTGAAATGGAAATTAGGTTCCAACGAACCAATGAGTACCTAAATTGAGTTGGTTTTTCTTGGAGATCAGAGTCCGAACATGGGCATTTGGGTTGAGTGGAAATAGTAAAGATCCATGGTCTCTGTAGATTTGAAAATTAATTGGTTCTTATGGAAACATGACATGGGATTGATCGACTAATGACCCAAATTAGAGAATCACACTAGTTTTCGGACTTGGGGTGGTTTTGAAGATCCAAATGTTTTAAATCATGGTTATGTCAAAGCTGGCGATAGGGCTTGATGGTAGTCTAGTTGGTGGAGGCCTAGACCTAAGAATTTCTCCATGTTTCAAGAGTTTAATTCATTGGTCTATAATGGTGAATATAATGTGCCTCCTGAAATAAGGGATTGGGAATTGAATGTTATGAAAATGTGGTGACGTTGGGAGTCTATTCATCATCATCAGGATCCGGATGGCTTGTGATGAACCAATATGATTGGGTTAGGAAATGTCAGTGCTTTCAATAGAGTACAATGATAGGTTTATATGGTTGAAAATTTAACCTTAGATTCACACCATGATTCTGAATGAATATCAAAGTGCCAAGTTATAATAATGGAATTGAATTCACTTATTATTTAGTTAAGAAGTATCTAGAGAAGTATGATAATGCTCAACAAGCTACTGTAATGTAGACACCCTAATAGAATGGGGTGGTTGAGAGGTAATGTTGAACCATCAATAATATAACACAAACTATGGTGATCTCTAGTGGTATTACAAGGTATAAAAAAAGTTTCCTTCTGAACTAAGGTTTAAAAGTAAACCAACATTGAAGTATTTATGAGTCCTTGGTAGTAAGTTCTATATTCATAACATGGAAGGGAATCAAGAAAAGTATAGAAATAACACGATAAAGTTATATTTCATATATATTCCTTAAGAAGAAAGGTTTATATATATTTTCAATAAGATTATCATTAAAATCTTGGAAATAAAATATGTAATAATGGAGAGGAAATTAAAATGAATCTCTGACAGGAGCATTGAAGATAATGTAGAGAAAAGTGAATCTTTAAAAGATCCTAGAGATTCTCTTAGGGGTATTTAGGACTCTATCATAGAGTTTTTTGATTAATATGAGAAAGAAAAATACATAATGATTCCAATTACACCTAAAATATTTACTAGAACTAAACATATTGATGATGAGAACATTTTGGGAGACCAATATGCTTCAGTATAAACTAGGAAGATGTATAGAATTAAAAGAAATGCACTCTTATATTTATTTGAGTAAAAAAGATTTCATTAAGCATCAAATGATTAAAATTGGATTAAATATATGAATGAGGAGTTAAATTAGACAGAAAATAATGACACATAAAAATTTGTTCCCCAAACAATAGATGAAAATATCATATTCACAAAACATGTATTAAGAAATATGCTTTATGAAAACAGAGAAGTTATAAAATTCATAGTCATAATTTTGTGAAAGGGACAATCATTGATTGGTAGGGTGGTTGTAGATAATATATATTCACCAATTAATTGTATTGAGGTTATCAAATTGTTTCTTACCATAGATATATAGAGAATATCAAGGTATGTCTAATGTATATAATAAAAAGTATTATTTTCTAATTGGAGTTTTTTAAGGATGTTTAAATTGGACAACTATGTGGATTTCAAATAAATTATGATGATAAAAAATTGTGCATTTTTAAGAATGATTTTTGTGCCTTAAAACAAGTACAGGTATCTTGGAACTCAAGGATTGAAAATGTTCAATTTTTTTGAGGTTTATGAGAGTAGTTGACTATAATATCTATATTAATAGGATTTTTTTAAGGATAAAAAGGACTCTTTATTTAAATTATAATGTAAAAGAAGAAAGTTCAGAGGAAATACAAGAACACAACACTTAAAAAGACATCAACCCATTTTAGAATGGGTGTTCATACTATGAAAAGGAAGTCTTACACCCTTGCCGCAGGAGTTATGACCTCTCCTCCCAGTCCTGGCTTGTATCCATGGACATTCACCATTATCATCATCATGGTGCTCCACAATAGCATCAGTCTTTATGGTTTCATCTTTATTTACTATGTCACTTTTATTCCCATCATCATTACTGCTAGGCGAGGAAAGGATTTCAAAACTGTTATGAGTACCAACATTTCTGTTTATCTGGGTCCTCAATGCTTGAGGCGGGGCGCTGCATGTAAGAGAGGTAGAAACCTTTGATCTCAACTGTTCAAAAATCATCATAGGTGTATGTGCCTCTCTTGCTAGAGGAGGCATTGTAGTTGACTCTGTCACATTTTGTGTTTGTCCAATTGGCTTGGAAACACCCAAAATAGAGATGGGGTCTGGAAGGGAACCCTTTTTAGAGAATATTTTTCCTCTTCTCAAGCAGGATTTAACTCATTTATCATATAACAATCACGCTGGATTCTCAACCTCATATTCTTTCCACTCTGAGATGGATGACTTTGGCTGGGAATCACCTCTTCTATTATGTTGGGTATCTTAAACTTATCCAGTAACTACTAATTTATGGGAAACATAGATGCAACACAAGTGGGTTGGACATCCATGCCATGAAATCTTATGGAAGTTCCAGCAAGAGTACTATCAGGGTGATCGCTGGGCACCAGTTTGGCTCCAAATTCAACAGTAGAGTGATTAAATTCCCTTCCCACCATAGGAGGGTTAATGCTCAAACACCAAACTTGCAGATTTATAGGAACATGCAGCACCCTATCGGTTGCAGGAAATTTTTTAACTCCACTTCCCACTGTAGGAGCAGGTTTCGGGAGACAAGATTATTTTAAAGACACACCTTGTGTTTGATGTAAGTCCATTGAAGGGCAAGCAACATCATCCTTTTTCACAGATTCCTTGGACTTGGTAGGGCAGGGGACCTTTGCTTTTCCATTATCAGTAGTCACTTCCTTGGATTCCTTGTTTGTGTTTTTATTCTTAACCTTACTTGAGGTCGTTGTCTGTAACATGTGCTTCACTTTTCTACATTTTGAAGAAAAAGCAGTTTTCTCATGCCTAATTATTTCATCAGCCTCATATTTTTCTAGAAGATCTATCTCTATTTGACTATCCATTGATTCTGTCTCATTTTGATCTTCGTTCATGTCTTTAATCAACACATATTTGGTAGACATTCCCACTTCAGGTGAGTCACTTTCTTCTACTAAATCGGCCCAAGTGACATTGGGTCTATCAATCAACTGAAAATCAGAAGGCTCTGCATCTTTTAAAAGGACCTAGGTGGAGTCCAACTTGGGGCTTTTACTAATATCCTTGATCAGATCTTCAGTCTGAGACATTGTCTGACCATTTTCAGAGATTAGGAGTCTGTTGGGAGAGATGTGATAAATCTCATTTGCATCTTGTTCCGAAGATTGGACATTAGTCCCTTGGGGAAATTTATTACATTCTGTTCTTCTTCAATGAGCCTCATCATGCCCCTTCAACATACCTCTAGTACAAAAAATATTGTAACGACAGTTGGACCTTGAGTGTCCAATCATACAACAGACTTCACAATACAAAGGCAACTTTTCATACACAATACAAAGATTAATTTCATCCTGTGGTGTGGATATAACTTCCTTATCAACCATGGTAGAACATAAATCTACCTCAACTAAAATTCAGGAAAAATTTCCATAGCTAACATTTTCAGTATCCAAATCCTTCTGGATTGGAATGCCTATCATAGAGGTGATTTCATGAGGAATATCAAAATGCAAAAAAACCCAATTTCAACCATAAATATTTATCCAAACCTAGGAAAATGTGTCTTTAAAATCATAGAGACTAAAATTTAGCTTCAATTCATGGATCCTAAGGGTTTTTGGCTTCATATTTATGGAACCAAAGCTCTATGATTTACCCTTAAATTCAGTAGTGGGAAACAACACGTGAAAATAACCTCTTCCTAATGAAATTCATTTGACGTCATGAAATCCCAAAATAGTAGAAAGACGAGAATATAAATCAGAAATTTTCCAAGGTTGTGTACCTTTAGATAAAGATATCTGGGAAATAAAGGAGTTGTTATAGAGATCTAAGAATTCTGAAACTATATTAATAGGAATTTATATAGCCAAATGATGGTGTAGGTTTATACAATTTAATCTTTTTGAAATTTTATTGTTGGATGAGCTGATAGGGCTATGAACATCATATTCATTTGGTGTTCCTCATTTTTAGGAAGTACAATAGACAATGCATTTCCTTGGAGTTAAATAAACTAAGTGAGGGGGGGGGGTGATCGAATTAAAAATTGCATAAATTTTTATATGTAATTCATTGTTTTATTCCCTCAAATTCCATTAAAATCCATAGCATTGCTATATTTTAACATTTTGTATGATTTTCTATGAGTAAAATAAATCTGGATTGACTTGTTGATTTTAGTGATAACCTTTTTATGTTTTCATTAAATAAATGTGTTTTAATTAATTAAATGTATTCTCATTTATTTGTGTTCGGTTTATGAGGATTCTTCTTCTCCTACCATTGAATTAGGTGCATATGCCAATGAAGAAGTTGATGATGATGGTTGTCTGAGAGGAGGAGATGATGATGTTAGTGTTTCTAAAGGATATGATGAGGGTCGTGATGGTTTTGATGATACTGATATTGTGGTACATTTTAGACGTGAATTTTATTCTTGGTTTATACATTGAATTCTACCATATAATGATGTTAGAGTTTGGTATATTTTGTAGTGTATACATATAGGAAGAACTAAGTCGAGTAGTTTAGAAAATATGATTCAGTTGATGAGATCAACCAAAATTATGAGACTTTTTCAACGGTATGGGGTTAAAATGAATTATATACTTCTATTGAATGAATAGAAACATGAAAATCCAAATTAAACTATGATTTTTTATTCAAATTAGTGTAATATTCCATGAATAAAGAGATGGATTCTTTGAAGTTAAAAATATCAGATATGGTTGAAATTTCAGTGGGTAATAATGAACGTGAAAATAAGTGGTTTTACTAAATTAATTAATAGAATGATGTTTATAAATGATAAAAATTATGGATGGTAATAATGTGTCATTAGTCGAATGAAAAAGTTTATTTTTTGAAAATATTCTCACTAAATATAAGCATTACATCAACTAAAAAATTCTAAGTATGGTGGAATTGGAAAATATGCTTCAGGATTTGGTGGACATCAGGAGAACTTTGCTTCATGGTGAGTTAAAGGAATAAATCAACATGAAACAACCAATATGTGTACCAGCAATTGGGATCCATGACTTGGTTTGTATAATGTATAAAATATTGTATAAGAAAAAAGCATGTACCGTGATAGTGGAATCATAAATTTGAATCATTTATCACTGATGAAGGCTTTAGTAGTTTCAATAGATATAATTACTTCTAATGAAATAAATGGGATAATGGTAGATTCATAAATTTAATATTTTATTAAAATTACATGTTTCAACTTGGACTAGATGATTGAATGATTTAGAAATCTATGGATAATTTTTTAGAGGTTTTGATATGAAAAATCCCAAGAAATTCAAGACGATATTGTGGATAAGTACAGAAATAAATAATAAGAATGTTGATTTAGTAATAACTCAGAAGGAACATATCAATAGGACCATCAAAATATTGGGCATGAATAGATGAGAAACAGTGACTGCGCATCTTTCACTTCAACTTGTCCAAGGCATAAGAACTCACAATCGATGAAAAGTGACAATACTTGCAGAAAGTTCCATATTCCTTAGGTTTTGGAATTTTAATGTATACA
Source organism: Viscum album (assembly GCA_963277665.1). Lineage (NCBI taxonomy): Eukaryota > Viridiplantae > Streptophyta > Magnoliopsida > Santalales > Viscaceae > Viscum > Viscum album. The sequence continues at coordinate 165,307,839 of OY728167.1, forward strand.
ATGATATGTACTAAATAAGTTATTGTTCTTATAGTGGTGCTTGTTATCATATTCATGTAAAACCCTATAACGGGACATTGGGATGACATTATATAGAAAACCAACCTATTTGTACATGTCTATTACATAATTTTTAAGATAAATAACATAATAATACATTGAAGGATCTAAATGTTTAGTATCATAGGAAAATTAGGTTCATAAAACACTTGTACATAATATAAAAAACATTATTTAGAAACTGGGAATGGATGGATGGGGTGAGGGGGGGTGTAGGGGGGCTGTGCAGGCTAGGGGGCTGGGTGGAGGGGGCAGGGGGCAGGGGGCAGGGTGGAGGGTGGTAGGGGGCAGTGTGGAGGGGGGAAGGGGGTAGGGTGGAGGGGGGAAGGGGGCAGGGGGCAGGGGGTGGAGGGGGGTAGGGGCATAGGGGGTGCAGGGGGGGCTTTGTAGACTAGGGGGCTGGGTGGAGGGGGTAGGGGGCAGGGGGCAGGGTGCAGGGTGAAGGGGTGGATGGGGCAGGGTGGAGGGGGTAAGGGGGTAGAGGGTAGGCGGTAGGGGGCAGGGGGCAGGGGGACTGGGGTTGACCAGCTGGAACTATCCATCTTTGGACAGGTTAACAACAACCCATGTTTGGGGATTGAAACCTAAAAATTATTTTCCTTTTTCATTTCATTTATTTCCATTAGTTATTTAACTATTTAATAACATTTTTCTTGTGTTTTCTGGGAACGAAAAAAGATGGACAACACCTCATGCACCTGTTGAAAGATTGAATCATACTGTTTTTGGAAGCATAAACAAACATCCAGGTTCGTGTTTCTACTTTGTTTTAAATGTTTTTTATGTTTTCCACCATCCTCTTTAAATTGTTTGTGAGACATTTCCCATTTAATTTGAATGTTTCTGTAAAATACATTTAATTTGTGATGGTGCGTATACCCAGTGTGGGAGAAACAACATTTAGTTATAAAGCTCCAAAATCTGAAGTGGACAGTTTGGTTCCACCTTGATGTTGGATCCCTCTAACAGCCTCTTTACTTCATGAATGCTATAAATTGATTTGAGATTCTTTCTTAATTATGCTTAATTATATTGAATTGTATATCTTGAATAAGTGTTCTTTAATATAATTGTTTCATCTGAAAAAGTCATGTTTTTATAATAAAACCCCTCCAATGGAGGTGCGCTGTCTATGAAAACTCATAGTGATAGTTATGTTGACCTAGTTTCTTATAATATTGTAGTTGATTTGTGATGAACGAGTCATTGAAAAAATGTTAACTATAATTAAATAAATTGTGTCATAAAGAAATGCTGTGATTTTACAATAAAACCCCTCTAACAGAGGTGCGATCTCTTCTAAACCAAAGAGTAGTGATAGGTATTTGTATCATGTTTATATTTGGTTAGAGTGTTTCATTTGCCTCTTCCCACTCCCATTGCTCCAGGACGGATGATGCTGCCCTACAGATGTTGCTGGATCAGGCCAACACGCCATGGCCATGTCGCGGTCACACCACGGTCACGCCACGGTAATGATGTGATTTGGCCTTGCTCTAAGACGCCACCCCATGGTGGTTCATAGTGATAGTAATACATGAGTCTTGTGATTAATGTTGAGACTGACTAATCACAATTTATGTCGGCGGGGCGATGACCGGAATGTTTCCCCACCTCCTCCATCTCCCTTTGCTTCTGGTCGGATGATGCTGCCCCGCACATATCACTAGACCGGGCCAACATGCCGCGGTCATGTCGCAGTCACAACGCGGTCACGCCGCTGTCACGCCGTGGTCACGCCATGATTTGGCCCTTCTCCAGTTAGATAACTCGTGATAGTTCACCATCATAGTATTCCATGACTCTTGTGATCAAAGTTAAGACTGACTAATCACAATTTATTCCTGTGGGGCGATGTCCAGAATGTTTCTCCGCCTCCTCCCACTCCCTTCCCTCCTGGCTGGAGGATGCTGCCCGACGGATGTCGCTGGACCGGGCCGACACGCCGCGATCACGCTGTGATTTGGCCCTGCACCAAGAAGACAACCCGCGACTGTTCACAGTGATAGTATTCCATGAGTCTTGTGATCAATGTTAAGTCTGACTAATCAAAATTTCAGCCAGCGGGGCAATAGCCAGAATGTTGCACCGCCTCCTCCCACTCCCTTCACTCCTGGCCGGCAGATGCTGCCCCGCAGATGTCGCTGGACCGGGCCGACATGCCGCGGTCATGCCGCGGTCAAACCGCAGTCACGCTGCGGTCACGCCGCAGTCACGCCGCAGTCACTCCATGGTCACGCCATGATTTGGCCCTGCTCTAGCCACATGCAGCCCACACCAGCCCCCTTCCACCTTCATTTCAGCCCACTGCCACCAGCCTTCTAGCCCACAACATCCCCCCCTTCCACCTTTGAAGCATCCCACACCATCCCCCCAGCACCTGCAATCGACCCCCTTCCACCAGCATTCCAGCCCCCTTCCACCTGCATTCGAGCCCGCACTAGACCTTACCACCTGAAATCCAGCCCGCACCAGCCACCACACCAGCCACCACCCACCAGCCTCCTGCAAAACACTCATGCCAGCCCTCTGCCGCCTGAAAAACAGCCCCAACCACTGGTTCCATCCCTCACCAGCCCCCGACCTCTTACATCCCAGCCCGCACCACCGACATCCCAGTCCACACCAGTTCTAGCCCGCACCAACCCCCTTACACCTTCATTCAGTATTAGATAACCAAGCATTGTTAAACCTAAAAGGGAGAGGGAGTTTCACAATTTTGTTGGACAAATTAAACAAAATCGGATGTGGATCAAAGTGGAGATTGTGGAGGGTGGTGCTGTAGATGGTGTCTAGAATATATTCTGATATTTTTAGTGGTGTTTCGGATCTTGGTCTTTTCCTGATTTATTTTAGAAGATGTTCGGGAACTGTTTGAATTTCCTACCTTATTATTACCCTTGGATGAATCAATGCAGGGGATATTCACAAGTATGTCCATAGAGTCCTTACTAATACAGTATGTATGGTCAATATCTTGATGAGTAATCATGTTCTCAGATTAAGTAGGCATATTAATGTTATCTGAAGTCTGAGAAATACAAATATTATGATTGAAAAAAAGGGGAGGAGTTGTACCTGAAATATTTGTAGCAAGGTTGTCATGTGAAGTACCTGAATGTTTTTCCTGCTTTATTCTAGAACCTGGGGGAATATGTTGTGTTTCCACCAGGTTCGGTTGATCTTGATAAGATGAAAATATACACCTCTAATTCTTGACAAATTCAATGGGCAGATTTGGGTTGGCAACTTTCTAATCTTGCAAACCAGAGGTAACCAGATTTTGATTTGGGTAACCATCCAGAGCAGTCTTTGAAACACTCAGAACATTAGGTGCCATGGCCATCTCCTTGGGAGATGCACTATCCTGACCAAGTTGGGGTTAATGGGTATGTTCAAATCTAAAGGTATTCTCAACATAAGTGTCACTACTCAAGTGTAAACCCCAAGAGGGTGTCATTTGTTCTACTTAGAATCATTATTCAAAATGGGCTTGGTCTGGTCATCTTGTTTGTCATGTAATGTGCCAACCTGTTTTAATTCACAGCCCAATAAAGAAGAAGGGTATGAAAATTGACCATTTTCAATCTTCATACCATTAAAATGATCATTATAAATGTGATGTTCTTTATTACCTTTAGAGGGGTCCAAAAGAGTATCCCATGCATCTAAAACTGCCAAGGCATGGTTTGTCGTAATATGTAGGTCTCCAGGAAGTGATGAGCCTGTATGATCACATTCATTCAAATCCAATTTAATATCCCTATCCAGACCCAAATGTGGGTTTGAGTGGACTTGCATGCTGGGTGAATTGGTAAACAAGATCTAAGAATAGAGTAAGTTTAATGAAATCCAAGAGAACATCCTAAAGCCACTGATAAAACCAGAAAACCCATCATCTCCATCACCACTAAAACCTAACCTCCCAGCTTTCAATCAACAGCCAACCCCTAGTGGAACTAGAAATAGTAGTAGCCTGCTTGACACCAAAAGCACTCCCCACCAAGTAGCAACCTAATATAATCCAATAAAACTATCCAATAGCAGATGTACTAGAGAAAAACCCAATAACAATCAGTGTTTTTGAAGTAACCCACTCAACAGTAATAACACCAACACCTATAAGCCAACAGAAATGTCCAGCCACTAGGAATGTACACAAATTAACATCCCAAGCCACCAAAACCAACCCATTCCACTCCTGAAACACACCCCATCAAAGAGGCATCTTGCACCTCAAAAAAAACTAGCCAACAACCCATTTACCAACTCATAGTCAACAATAGTACCCAATCTCTATTAACAAACCAGTCTATAGAAAAAGAACCTCCAAAACCTCTAAGCCAACACCAGCCATAACTTTAGCCTCTACACCCATCCATAACCAAACATCCATCTTGATGTTCCTAGCTAGAATCTCACAGAACTACTCAACAACATCTCCCAGTATCTGTATCACCAAACTAATCACCTAATATTTTGGTAATCTCCCAACAGCCACACCACCTCCTAGACACCGCGACATCACCCAAAACCCACCTACACCAGCATCGGGACCCAAAAATTGAAAAAAAATAGAATATGGACACTCTAAACCATCATCCACTGTTATAGAGTAATATATCATAAAAAAACTATAAATCCCACCAGGGGGGTTATGTACAGGGGGTTCAGCAAGGGGGGATGTTGTCCGGGGGGTGGGCTGCTGTCCAGGGGGGTCCAGTAGTGGGGGGGGGGTATGTCCAGGGGGGCTGCTGTCAAGGGGGGTCCAGCAGGGGGGGCTGTTGTCTGAGGGGGGGCTGCTATACAGGGGGGTCCAGCAGGGGGGCTGTTGTCTATGGGGGGGGTCCAGTAGTGAGGGGGGGTCTGTCCAGGGGTGTTCAAAAGGGGGGTTGTTGTTCGGGGGGGGGGGGGTCTGCACTATTCTTGCTTATTGAGTTATATTCTTTGTGAATATTCTATGATGTTTTGTTTTACCATAATTTTAGTGGATGAGAACTACTATGTTCTACCTTGTGTTATATGTACTTTTGAGCTGGTTCTAGACATCTTTGATAGTTTTTCTTATAGGGAGACTCATGTAAGTGTAGTTATGTGTTTTTTTATATTTGGATTTGTTTATTTCTTATTATGTAAGTAGATTTTGTGTATAATTTAATTTGGAGGGGACTGATAGGTGGGGTCGGGAGGAAACTAACAGGGGGGAGGGGACTGGCAGGGGGTACAAGTGGGGCCTGGTAGGGGGTGCAAGTGGGGGCTGTCAGGGGTAGGGGGGAGGGGAAACAGACAAGGTGGGGGGGGGGGGGCAGGACTGGGGGTGTATAGGTTCTGGGGGGGGGGGGGTTCCAGGAGGGTGGGGGTGGCAGTCCAGGGGAGTGGAGGTCTAGGCTGTCCAGGGGGATCTGTCCTGGGTCTGGGGGTGTCTAGGGTATGGGGGTATGGGGTGGTGTCTAGGTTCTAGGGGGTTCTAGGGTTTGTCCAGGAGGGTGGGGGTGGCTGTCCAGGGGAGTGGAGGTCCGGGTTGTCTAGGGGGATATGTCCAGGGTCTGGGGGTGTCCAGGGGGTGTCCAGTGTCTATCCGGGGGGTGTCCGGGGTCTGTCCAGGGGGTGTCTATGGTCTTCCTGGGGGGTGTCCAGGTCATTTCGAGGGGTGTCCAGGTTCTGTCCGGGTGGTATCTAGGGTCTGTCCGGGGGGTATGGGGTGGTGTCTTGGTTCTGGGTGGTGGCTGTCCAAGGGAGTGGAGGTCTGGGTTGTCTAGGGTTATATGTCATGGGTCTGAGGGGGTGTCCAGGGTCTGGGGGTGTCAAGGGGCTTTCTGGGTGGGGGGGTGTCCAGGGTTATTCGGGGGGGGTTGTCCAGGGTCATTATGGGGGGTGTCCAGGGTCTGCCTGAGGGGTGTCCAGGGTCTATCTATGGGCTGTCCAGGGTCTGTCCTAGACACCCCCCAGACTGACCCAGGACACCCCCTGGATTTTTTTATGGTTTTTCAGACCCTATAGCCAGGGTTTCTAACCGTGGCTATAGGTCTATTGCCACGATTGAAAACTGTGGATATAGGTCTAATTCCATGGTTTCTAACAGTGGAAATAAATTGTTTCCCTCTTATAGTATAACCAAGGTTTAAAACCGTGGCTATAGAGATATTACCACGGTTAAAACCGTCGATGAATTCCTATAGCCACGGTTTGAACCTTGGCTCTAGACCTATGGCCACAGTTCCAAACCGTGGTTATAATTATAGGCCTATAACCATGCAAAACATATCCACAGTTCCTCAAACCGTGGCTATTACCTATAGCCATGGTTCAAAGACCTATAGCCACAGGTTAAAACTGTGGTTATAGCCTAAATTTCCAGTAGTGATACTTTTCCTATATTTGGGGAATTCTATCACTATTGATATATATAAGAAATATAATTACATATTTTTTATATTTCCTAAACATAATAGCACCCTTTTGGTGCCTTAATAAACTTGCACTCCATCTCATACTCTTAGAAATAAAACATTATTTGTTATTATTAATGCACCAAAAAAATAATACTTTCCATATATAAAATGATATGTTATCCCACCAATATTTTATTATCATCAAAACAAAATGTTTAACACATATTCTCCAATTAGAAAAAAATCCTCATATGGAGAGATATACATTAGTCTATAAAACATCATCTTGTTTGTAACTTAATCAATTCAACAAATGGTTAACCTTCTATCCCATACGAGTGATGAAAATTCCAAAACATTATAAAGAAGGTCACTAAATTTCTAAAAAAAATCATAACATTGATCCCCCATCTATCATAATATATCCCTTGGTTTCCACATAAAAAATATTTGAATACCATTATCATGAATTACCTTTAAATATAGTAATAAACTGAATTACCATAAATCCGTTTGGAATACATGAATGATTCTTTATTAGAGGATTACTTGATATAATCCATAAATCCAAAAAATGTTGTAAACTATATCCATGATACCATAAATGAATTTTGAAAAATCATTAATCTATTTCAATGTTAATAATGAATTTATTATTATCCAACATATATGAATTCAAACTAAACACCATTTTCTCAAAAAAAAGAACATGTTAAGGGTTACTGTCCCTAAATGTATATTTTTCATAAAATCAATTTTATAACTAATCAGTGTCATTAAAATTATTCTTAAATTTTTTTAAATAATAACATGTACAAATAATCCTTATATGAATCAAGAATCATATAAAATAATCAATGAATTAAAATATAGTAATATATTGATCATCCCACCTCTTCCTTACGCGATTAACATGGAATCATTGTCTTATTTTATATTGAATCTATTTTATAGATAATTCATTAATGGAATTTTCAGCATCAGTGATATAACCATAACTCAAACAACCTTGCGGATTCACTTAATTATCTTCCCACATAGGACATTTATTTTCATAAAGAGAATACATTCCCCATTGAAAGCATTAAATAATCGATGATAAATTAGTGATTTAGTATTAATGCATCCATTTAGTTAACTGATCTTTTAATTTTCCCCTTTCACTTATTTCTTGGATTCCTTCTTTCCCATAGTCAAAAAATCATCATGTTACTCAATGATATAATATTAGGTGTTTTAACCCACAGTCTTGAAAAAATGTAAATTGATTCTTCCTTCTTATATTGTATATATTGCAAAAATTCTAATTGAACACTTTCATTCTCTTCTTTCATGTATCTATGATTTTATTAATATACAGATTTTTAATCGTGTTTCGTGAAAACTAATTAGGCATGATCACATTATCCTTATCTATAGTAATCCTCAAATATTACTTCTCATAAGAAAACATTCTATCACATTCCACAATAACCAAATTTCATCTTGATCTAGAAATTAACAATATCGTGAAAAAATAGCGTAATAAACACTTATCTTATCTGACAACCAAATAAGTACTTATAGTGTATTTAAATCAGGGTTCATTATTTAAATTAATAACACCTTATTCCTAAATTTAGTTATCCTTGATCATCATCTATTTAAATAATTCATGGTGGTTTATAATTTTTTGTGAATATCCATAGCATATCCCCCACATCTGTTAAACTAAGTGTGTAGAAAGTCCCATTATTGGGCACCAGTTCTCGATGAAGACTAAATCAATATTTCATTTTTGGGGTTTTCCCCCTTGTTACATATGTGCCAGATCCACATCAACTTATAGTATCCATAAATGCATATATTTCAAGACAATTACTCTCAATATCATTTAAGAAAATTAAATGAAATATTCCTATACATTGAATCATCCATATACATATTATTATAGACAACCCTGGACACATCCTTATAAATATCCCAATGTATCTCACTAATTTTCTATCATCATAGTTTCCAATGGTTTACTATGAATTTCTTTTGATACCATCTATTTCAACAAAAGATTCTCAAACATGGATATTACATATTTTTAGGAGAATATTAAACATATTCCAAAATTACGATACCAAGGATAATAACATTATAGTTTCATTGGAATATTAGAACACAATAATAAAACATGGAGAAGGATCTTCAATTTTCCCACAGAGATACTCTAATTATATTATAGAAATAAAATCCATTCTTCATAACTAGGTGAAGAAAACATAATAAATGATGAGATTATATGCCCAGTAATGGTAAATAATAGAGATATGCAAGAATAAAATGAATATATGGGTATGAGAAAATGAACATAACATTTTAAGAAAATAACATTCATTTCAAAGATCAAAATCGCGAGTCATTTAATATAGATTATTAGTTCATATGACATGAATCATAATGAAATGAAATTAAATGATTTGTGAGTTATTAACATTGTCATAAGACATATATTTGTTGAAAACACATCATCTTATGACATTGTTATCATTTTAAATAGAAATCGGTACACTCATTAATTTGAGGACTTGAAATAATACCCTAAAAACATATGTACAATAAACAAGATCCACACATATAATTATAGACATGAAATAAAGTTTCATGAATAACATTGTGAACATGGGATCATAATCATTCTTAACACTATTGGCATTTAAGAAGGACCATGTATAACCTTATGGACATGAATGTATCCCAATTAATATCATCTTAGTAGTCAAGGTTCACTCCGAATAACATCTTAGTATTCTAGGATCACTCATCTTATTAGTCAATGCACACTAATATGGATATCATAATGGAATGATCCATCATTGTTATCAATTTTCACTCCAAGTACTATCTTATCAGACAACTTTCTTTGCTGAACCAAGTCATCTCCCCATTCCAGCCATGCCCATATTTTGATATATAAATCATTACCTAATTCATTTTGGAGAGATATAGGTCCCACCCCTAATATGATTATATAGAACATTTTTTAAAAAAAGATCCTAAAACATGATTATATAATAACACATGACATGAATTGGGTATCCTAAAAATTTAATAATATCACTACATGTGGAAAATACACAGTTTTTGTAACCATTTAATCATATAATTTCCAGTGATAAGAATCTATTTTATAAATGTTTTATCAGGGAATAAATCGTGGAATTGAAAAAAATATCATAAAAAATTTGTAATAATAAAAGTAAGCCGTTTAAATAATGAATAAAAATTATTTCCTTGAACCTTGTCTGCAATAAATCATATAAAAAATCAAAGGATGTAATCTTAGATGGAGATGGATTTTGAAAGATAACATGGAGAATTTCTAAGGGGAAAACCCCATCATTTAAAATCAATGTTTAAGGCATAAAAAACATTTAAAATAATTTTATTTAAAATAAAAAAAATCAAAATTATGAATTAATCATTAAAAATAATATAAAACATTTATTGAATAATACATATTTTTCTTTTTGAAAACATATTTTAAATCAAAAAAACAATTTGAAAACTATTTTATTTGAATATAGCATAAAAATGTATAATATATGTTTTGAAAACATTTCCAACCACATTTTAAAACATTAAATTTGTCAAAACACTTTTCCTTGAAATTTATTTTAAAATATCATTTAAAAAGTTTTTAAAAAGTTTTTTGAAAACTGGTTTTTGAATAATAGAGTTTTTTATCCAAAGAGAGAAATAATGTCAGAATTTCATAAAAACAATTTCTTAGTTATATTAAGTACAAAAGACTATAAAAATTCTACCATTGCATGATTATATCATTAATATTCAAATTATAATAAATATAATGGGAATTATTGGATCATACTATTTCATCAGTGGAATCATAATCATAAAAAATCCTAATAAATGAAGAGATTATCACAATAAACTCATGCCACTTTGGTAACATTGAATCAAAATAGACAATAAATAATAAAATTATATGAAGCTTAAAATATCAATAAAATGATGATATTAATGATATTACATTTCAATGGGGCCATATATAAACCTCTTATATGAATGTAGGTGTATAACATAACATGGGTCTCAAAGAAGGCTAATTGATACAAAATTGTCATACTATTTTTTTAATATTGAAATCATAACCCCATGAAATATGTTTCCACAAATAAATGTATAAATACAAAAAAATTAATTAAAATAATCTAAAATTATATTCATGGTTAGTGTATATAATACATAGATGAAATTTGTGGTGATTATTACATATGTCTCAAGGAACTAAAAGGCGAGACAGAAATCCCTTACTTCATGAGTAAATATTTAATCTCGATCCCATGATATAATAACTTATATTATAACCTCTAATATCATGAAATGATTTAAATTCGTGATATAACATGTCATAGGTCAGTATATACAATACAAAAAATAAACGAATGATGAATAAGGCGTATGTCTCGTTGAAATGAAAGTGAGACTACAAGTCTCATTACCATATGTCATTAAATTATTCGTAAAATTTCAAAACTCTTATATAATAAATATAAGTTTATTATAAATCTAACACTTAACCATATTCTTTTATATAATACCCAATATATCCTATTATTACCATATATTACTTGATTATCTACCACTCTATGTAAAACTTTGTTTCGGGAAATAACTAATTTCTTTTTCTAATATGTTATGACTTTTTATTTTTGTTCCTATTTTTTCACATTAATTACTTATTTGTAGAATTAAATTTTGATATAAATATCATATTTACTTTATATAAATTTATATATAATATACTTTAAATTATGGAAATTATAAATGAAATACATTTTCCATGTATATGGCAGGTTATATGTACGTAGGATCCCAGTTTACATTTTATTTTCATATCATGAGACAAAAAATAAAATGATATATATATATATATATTTTACATAATACTTATTATTTAATATATTTAAAATACTTATATTACACCCATCATATATACATTCCATGTAATGCTTGATATAATCACATCGTTTCGTGAGGAGGAAGTCTCCCATACACATGAATGACCATAACATATTCTTAAAAAATGGGAAGCAAGAAGGTATGTGTAATATAACAATAAAATATTCATAAATACATCATAAATATCATTTATATCATATAAAAACCTAATTTACATCATTATTTTCATCATTGAGAGGTGGTAATGAAAGAATGAACATTTGTTTATAAGGTAGTAGTCCACCATACACATGAATAATGATTGTGTATCTCATTTGATATATGTTTATGAATTTGAAGGTCAAACCCATAACATAAAAATTTCATAGGATATTTTAGAAAAATTAATTATTATATAATATTAGTAAAATAATAATTTTTTGGGGTAGTGAATAAAACAATATAAAATTTCACATTGATGAACATTACCTCCTCTTTTGGTAGCACCTTTTTTTACACCAAAGTAAATACATAGTTTTATTTATTTCCAATGAGATCATAAATTTTGAGAGGAAGAATTTTGGGAAGATATTTTAATATGTATTGTATGACCCAATATTGTTTAGAGGTTTGATAAAGTGGGTATGGTTAATTCCCTATTATAGTTGAGGAGGAGTGGCATTCCTATAAATACCGAAATGGTAAACACTACTATGAGGTGTCCTATAAATCATGTTCCTCCAAAAATGATATATTTTCTATAAAACAAGGTATATGGTAAAAATATACCCAATAAATTTGATTTTAAAATATTTTAGGTACTTTGTAACTATATGATATATTTTAGTCCCTTGGTAAACTCATTTTCTCATTTTTCATTGTATTTAATTTTAACAATGTTCATTAATAATTTTGGTAAAAAAAATAATTTAAAATGATGATAAATTATAAATTATTATTATTCCTATAATGTAATCCAATTTTATAAATTCCAAACACAAAATTGGAGGATGTTAATTTAAAATTAGTCTTTCTGATGGAACAAAATAATGATATTTTAAAGTGAAAGTGTTCAAAAGATTGAAATTTTTATACATCCAATTTAAATGTGAAATTGATTCCAATGACCTAAATTTTATTTATTTAGGTATAAATGAACAAATTATACTTTAAAAATTTAAATCTAATTTATCTAATTAAATAAATAAGATGAAATGTGGGTTTTTATTAACATTCTGTATTTTTCTCTATTCATCAAAAATGATACTTCTTAGAAAAATAAAAAAGCTAACATAATATAATTTTTTAATTACCCTTTATGAAAATTGGTTTAATTTTTCAAATATAATTTATTAATATTTCAAAAGTTATTTTTCAAATAAGTGTGTTATTAAATGTTTATAAAACTACCTTTTAGAAAAGTACATCTTTTGTAGAATAAAATTGTACTTATTCTTATTTCTTTTATATAAAACACACAATATGAATTTAAAAATTTTGATTAAATAATATATATATATGTAATTTATTAAAAAAATCATCAAAAGTGTTTGGTTTAATTTCTTGAGATAATTTGTGTTCCTTTATAAAAAAATAGTTTCTTAAAAAATGAATTCATCTTTTTTCAAATAGTTCTTAAATAAATTTCATTCGAATTGGTTACCAATGAATTAATATTATAAAAATGAATTAAAAATATTTTAATAATTTATCTAATCCTTATAATTCCTTTCATTCCAAGATCTTGGTCATAAATATGATAATATTTTCATTACAACATATATAGTATATTTTTGTGTCGTAAAACATGATCTTGCGTGTGATGCATGCCGTAGTTAGGAGTCATCATTGTGTGTAACATAACAAAAATATAAATTTTCATATACCACAATTTAATATATTTTTTAGTGAAATCATAATTCGGTGTTACATATACATCATGTACAACTAGCTGTAGCGTGAAATTAAATCCATCAAAGAAATTTATTTTATTCAAAAATAATTGTTCATAAAAACATGTGGAGTTACATAATCACTGAAGGTAAATAAGAACTCACATTTCATGATATTTTTACTAAATTGAATTACATAAGGGTTCTCGATAATCCATTTGGAATGTATAAGCATTCTGGTCACATTTCCCTGGATTTTTTTATTTTATTATGAGAATAAAAGAGATCCTGAAAATGATAAATCCTTTAATAAAGGGATCTTATTTTTTAAGGATAATATAAATAACAGAAGTTTCATTCATTGAATAATTTTTAACAATGAATGATACAATAATTCCTATGAATAGTAATACATGGAAATCTATAATAACAATCCTTACGAGTTCTTCCAATAGATGATCTAGAAATGAAGGTGTGTTTTAGTTAATAAGACAAAATCGACTGTATTTATATGATTATACATAATGGATGTTCCACCTTATTAATTAATATAGTTTTTTTTCTAATGTAGGAAATTAATGGTGATTGGTGATTAAGGGATAAAACAAAAAATTGATAAATTATGAATAACCATTTCCAATCTGATGGAAGAAACTATCTAGATCATATAAAATATTTGGTATATTGATGAATATTTGATGCAGATATCTTTCGTAATGAAATGATGTTGTATGTTATCCCTTGTGGTAGTATAATAGTTGGAAGCTTCCAAGATTAAAATTTCCAGAAAATATCAAATTCTATTAATTCCATTAAAATTTATTATTTATGATTTTTATTTGAGTACTCTCACATTATTTCTTTTTATTAATATATTTTTATGACAAGTGTTGAAATGGAAATTATCATTTACAAAAAAGGGATGATGTTACATTTAAGGGTTAATTAGTGAAACTAAACTAACTTATGGGTCTTCATGTTTTTAAACTATTATTGTGATGAGTGTAGGAAATTAGTTTTAATACCTCAAGATAAAAATTTAATAATTATAAAATTATAAAAAAATTGATTAACCCTTAATAAAGTAATTATGAATTGTTATCATTTTCGAAAATTTTAATATATTTCTTTATTTCTAATTTTCTTCCCTCTTTGTTTCTATATTGTGAATTTTTGATGTAGATTTATAGTGGAATAATTAATGAAACCTTTATTTAAAGGAAATAATACTACCCTCTCCAAATAATATTTTTATTTGATTTAAATAAGGGGTAAAGACAAAAAAAATGACAAAATTTAATATTTATATGCATTTTTGACTCTTGTATTGACAAAAAAATTCTAATGTGGATAGTAGCCAACCAACATGCGGCTGATTTATATTTTCCTTCAACAATAATGGAGTCAATAGTTATAATTTTAATACATATTTGAAGAATATTATCTAGGAAAGAATTTAGAGTACCTAATCATGATAATGAAGAAAAATGGGTATCTCAATATTAGTTTCAATATATATTAGAATTGATCATATTGAAGAACATTTTAAATCAGGAAAATTGATGCCCCCTCATGTTTGATTCATTTTAATGATTTTTTTAAATAAGTAGGAAGAATAAATTTACGTATATGCATTGAATAAGAATATATTAGATATCCATATACATATAGAAATATTCAATGAATTTTAGTTTATGGAACTTTTGGTTTTGGAGTTTTATTTACATGATTCTTGAAATTGAGGAACAAAAAGGTGAGATTTATAATGAAGTCATATTCTAGAAGTTATTTTGAGGTAGTGGATCTATGAATTTATGTTTTGGGTTTTATGTAAAATATTACTGATACTGAATAACCAAAATAAGATACTCTGTAACTAATTACATTCTAGACATATTGTTTATCAAGTATAATACTATTTTAATACACTATTGAGTATTTATAAGTTTTATAGACAATTGTAATTATTCTAGTGATTATTAAATTATATGGATAAATATTTATGTTTTTTCATGAAGAATATCACACTAAGAATAATTATATGTATGTAAAACAATATGTAGATAGTTATGGAATTTGAGATACATTGACTATAAGAAGAATGAAACTCTAAGGTACATGATTTAGAATGTGTTACAATAGGTATTCATGTCATTTTTTCATTCAATGAATTTATGGAATTATAAGAAAATTATAGTGATGATTATGTTATGTCCTTATAATATATTCCACAACAGAACCCTCCAAAAATCAAAATAAGGTAAATCTTGAAACTTTTATTCACTCCAAAATAGTATCATTCTATATTAACTTGTTTATTTTATGATTAAGTGATTTTGGGAATTTTATAATGGGAAATAAATGGTAGATTTAAATATGATATAATATTTAAAAACCAATATTTTCGGATCTTTTTATATAAGTTTTGAATACATATATTAATTGTGAATTGAAATGCTAGAATTGAAGGGTTTTCATATTCAATGTATAAAAAACGTCAAATTGAGATGTTAAATATATATGAAATAATGAACAAGGATGGGATATTAATGAAGGAGGTGTATGTAAAATATTATCCTAAGTATATTTTATGTCGAAAGAAACAGATAAATAATTGTTTGTGCAGAGATCAACATTATATATATTGAAGAAGAAGAAGAGTTGGTGAAGGATTTTTTCGTCCAATTTATAATTTAGTAAAATGAATATTATTCATACCAATAATGGGTTATAATTATTTTATATCATATTGTTCAATGGTCCATGGGAATTCCTTTTTTATTACAACAATAGAAATAATGAGATCATAACATATTTGTATAGGGGAGAGTTGATAAAACTATTCATCACACATCAGGTAGGGTTTGATAAAATCTTGAATTTGGAAGGGATTCCATGGGCATTGTCAGATTCTTATGATTGCAGTTTTATTCCATCATATAAGTATTTTTTTGAGTTATTCTATTAGTTCAAGGACATACACATTCCAAAATTTCATTTTGATAATAAATGAGATGTTCTAGGAATATGGGATAATAGCCACCATAAAAATGATTATAGTAATCCACAATGGATGATAACCTAGTCAATGAATTTTAGTGTTCCTTTTTATGGTTTACTATTTCTCATTTAATACATGAAAAAAAATAAAGAAGGAATAGTGGGATATCCATTAATTTAAAATGTGAAAAGTTACAGAATTAAAAAGGTTTAAATTTGTAATCCAACACTAATAATAATTCATCCAACACTAAAATTTCAGTATGATTCACAAATATTAGTGAAATAATAATGATATATGAGACCTCACACATTGTAATTGAGTGGAGGTATCTGATGTGATAAAGTAAGTGGGATTCGACCTTATCAATAGTAATAGAGTATTGATCATAATTTGTTATTGTACCTTGCACATATTAAGAGGGTATGGTTAGGAGATAACATGAGATCGCACCATGTGTGAGAGGGTGGAGGTATATAAGGGTATGTGTGTTAGGGAATGAAGCCTTTCTCTTATTGAGAGGGAACTGGTAGGAAGCTCTATGTGATATGCTATTAGACTAGGATATGGTATTTGAGGTAGTATGTGCTATGCTAAAAGGGTTTATCCTTAGTGATCGGGCATTATAATAGACACCTCAGGGTGAAGGGGTATTTATGCAGTATGTGAAATGGGATATGGAATTGATGATTCATATAGCACCCTAACATGATCAAGAGTTTAATTTTCAAGACATAATTGTTGGATCAACCCAAAGTGACAAGGACGGTGTCATGTTTTGTGCTATAGGATGAATTCTCTACTATAATTGGTCAGTCCATGTATGGTCAGGTATAACAATTTCTTATTTATCAGAATCAAAACTAACAAAATTACATACCTATTTTATATCAAATCCTAATTTATTTTCATGTACTTCCATAAACTATTTATAATGTAATTTATAAGTGTAAATTTGTTTGACCCAACTATGTTTTATACTTACACATTTCTTGAGATCCCATGTGAATTTACATAGATTATATTTTGTTTTAATATAATATATTTTATTTGGGATCTAGGTAAAATAACATAATGGATGTCGGGAGACTATTTTGTTTAGGTACATGGGTTTTATTGTTATGTATCCCTTATTCCTTATCAATATATTTGATAATGTTCATATAAAAAAGATAACCTTATTGTAAGAGTGTGTATTTAATATGTGTTTTAATTTAAATATATCATATTATTATTTATCTATGATATATGATTTAATTTTAGTTGTAATTAATTTCCTTTACACTGATAATGATTTTTGATTAAATTATTTTTCAATTGGTGTAATACATGGTTACAAGATCATAGTCTCTATACATTTTCAATAGTCAAACATCATTATCCAGAAGACTATAGTGTATGGTGAGGGATTTCTAAGGTATTATGTGAACCCATATTGGGTTTCCATCGAAGTCTTTTAGGACATGTTGTTACAGGGTGATATCAAAAAATTGTTTGTAGTTATATTCAATTAAGGATGGGTAGTTAGTGGTTTGATGTGATTTAAAATGTTGTGATAGACCTTCTTAAGGGGTTTTATAAAACCACATATATGGAAAGTCAATGATACCAAGGGTGATATATTTTATTTCTTTTTAGGACTCTAATATTGATATTGATAATGGATTTAATTCTGATTTTGATATTATTTATTATTATACCTGTGGACTGGCATGGAATGAAATCACATGATTCTGCATCATACTAGGTAAAAAGGTTTAGGTGTACATGTTCATGACCTTATTTAGTTATAAAATGTTATTAAAATAAGGTAAATATTTTCCTTAACTATTTGAAACGAAACATTTCAAAAATTGGTTAAAATGGGTATCGATTAATTCAATCACAAACAATAACATATTAACTATTTTTACAAAAAATGTTACAATGTTTCATCAATTAATTGGGAATGTTTTAGGGTTTTTTGATTTTTACCTTCATGGGGCTGATGATGTGATGTTGATACATGAAAACTCTAATTTGGGAAGTTCTAAGTATGAGGTTCCTTTTTATATTAACTATGTATGAGTACCCCATTATGGTTGTGACATTACTATATGTTTTGGTTGATGAGAGATTCTTGAGGTGGTCTACATGATTTTGGTGATGATGGTATTGGATGGTTATGTTGATCTCTCTATAGAGAGTAGAGAGGTGAATTTCTGATATGGTTTATAGTTATTCAGGATGTGTCGATGGTTGTGTTTGGATAGAATGGGTCGGTATCTCCTCATTCTATTGATTAGTGATAGGGAGAGTCTTTCATTTATCACTAGTTGTAAGGTAGGACACAACAAAAGATGAGAGAAAAATGGATTTATGATTTACACCTCTTTTTAAAACTCAATATCTAGGAAAATTATTTTTTTATTTTTTGTGATTCCTTGAGATTTTTTTGAATGAATTAAACTTGATTAATTCATAAGGGGAAGTGTGGTCGTGTATAACATGTTAGATTTAATTTGGATATCATTTTTTGTTATGAATCCATATTATGGTAGGAATACTAGTTGGATCCAACTAATATGTGTTAGGGAAAGGAAATGCATGTGATACATGATGTGTTTGGAATATAGATGATGAATCATTATAAAAAATGATTGTTTGAAGATACTGATGGGTTTACGATGTGGATGTTTTCAGAACCATAGGATTTTGGATGGTTAATGGTTAGACTATAAATATATGGGTCATCATAGAATTAACTCCTAGGGAGTATCCTGACATCAGTGAGAAATAAATAGTAAGAATTTTATCCAATATTTTAAACTATGGTTTGAAATTGTCTCTAATGGGAAATTCCATAGTGAAACTACCCAAGGAGATATAGTGTTTTGAATCATTGGAAATATCAGAAGTGATATTTCATAGATGGGGATTTTGGTGTATCATTTTTGATTCCATAGATATTTTCATAGTCAAAGGAGGATTTTGGAGTATTAATGACGATCTTTGTTGAATCGAAAATGGGTCATATTGGTTTGGTAGGATGTCATGGAACGTATTTAATAAAAGGATTTTGGGTTTTGATGTAGTAAATATCAATATGTATATGAGGTATTATGTGAAATGTATCATCTGATTAAATCTAGTATGATTATTGGGAATATCATTCCCTTTATAGGAGTGACATGGTATTAGAACATGTAAGGTTCAGAAATGTGAGTTGGTGGTATTTAGACTACAATAAGAAATTCATTTTTTGTGCATTTGTGAGGTTAACATTCCCTTCTTAGTTGTTGTGTTTACTTCATCAATGTGGCTTAATGTGGCTAAGTTTTATAAAGTTTGAGATATTTAGATTTTTTATGGTAATATAAATTAGAGGCATGGATTATGGGTTGAGGTTTTCTAGGTTGAATGAGAATGGTTCACTTGATTGAAATCCCAATAGAATGATATTTCATTAGTTTGATTGTATCAATTGGATTACATTATAGACAATTATATAATGGAAAGTATCGAACATTTCATTGTCATGTAACCCATTCACCATAATGGAATTTGTTGATTTCATGGATTCATATATTCTAGTTGTAGATTTTGGAAGATTAATACATAAATTTTTAGGATAGAGGTGGAAAGATCAATAACTTATTCTTATACTAGGATAGTTTTATTGAGCTGTTTGTAGTGATTTTTCATGATCATTTTTTTGATTGTAAGGGGGTGTTTTTGTGAACATATGGAAAAAGATAATTTTTTATTTTAATGGTTTTTTGTAGGGGCATAGAGATATGAATTAGGTGTTAGAACCATGGTGATTGGGTGTCAGATAAGAAAAAATGATGTATAATGGAACTAATAATTATGGGTTTTTTTATAAATGGGTATGGGAAATATGTCTATACCTCATATGTGTCATTTGGATTTTAAATGATGTGTTTGTGGTATCTATCTTCCTGTCATAAAATAATTCCTTTGGGGATAGATAGAGAGTTGTTATAAAATAGTCAAGACTGTTTAAAATCAAGAAAAATAAGTGTCATTTGATTGTGATGGTCAGATTGGGTATCATGGGAGTCTCTCAGATGCTTCATTTTGATGGGAAGTATTATTGTCACTAATTTGTGACAACCAATGAGTTTATAAGTCAGTTTTATAGAGGATTCATGAGTTTGTGTGTCTAGAGAAGGGGGATTTTGATAATTTCGATTTAGAACATAATCATATTGGTTGGACAACCACTGCGAAATTTTTTAACATGCACATTATTTTTTTACAGATCTCTATATTTTAGGTGGATATTGATGAAATTATCCATGGTGTAATGAAATGAAATTTGTTTTACGTGTCTTAAAGCACCATGATGTGGTAGGATGACACTAGTTTTGGGAATGACTAGGCACTAGAACATTAAAACATGATAATATTATGTTCTGATGATTTGTAGCATTATATAAATCCTTATGTGGGAGGATCACGATTTAGGGATGGGTGTAACACCATTATGGGAATAATTACATTTTTTTTTAATTATTACACAGGATAGGGTGGTCACTCTATAACCTCTAGGGAACTAAAGTGATGGTGGAAACCATTACATGTTATTTAATTACTATGATATACATCTTTGTGATAGTTTACCACATTGAATTTATATCACATAATGAACCTACGGTCATGTTATAATGGATTGTGTAGGGGTATTTTTTATAGTGTGGAAAATATAGGATGAACAATGGGGGTTGGGTAATGGATGATGTAACACCATGACAGGGGATTCCATACTATGTAGTCATTTAGATGACATTTTTTGTTATTCATGGTTGAATAGTTCCATGTTGTGACCTATTGGGTAACATAATGATGGATTGGATTGTGGGGTATTAGTTCCTACATGGAGAGGAATTATATATAGTGACTAGAAAGGTCATGCTGAGAAGGGGAGAGGGTGTCAGTGTGACATTGTATTTTCACCCCTTGGTACACACCTCAACTTGTGATATGGGTGGGTTGTTGGATCATGATTTCTACTGTCACAGCATGATGGGGCCCCTTTATAGAGTTATTTAAAATGGAAAATGCTATCATTTATTGGTTAGGAAATTATCCCATTCTTTATAATAACCATCCAAAAGAGGTTATTTTTCTTTTCTTTTCCCCTTTTCCCTTTCCTTATAGTCCCATTTCTTTTTCATTGGTTTAAGGTTAATTGGTATTTTTTCGTTGTGTTAAACCTATGTAAACTCCTCCATTTATTTTTTTTATATTATTTTTTTTCTACTCTCTAATTTTTAATGGTTATGCCAAGGATTATTGTAATGGATTATACATTATGACACATTTCTTAATGAAAATTCAGTTTGTAGTTCTCCCATGGGGATGGTCATTCAAAGTTTAAAAGGAGGCATAGTTATAGATAAAATTTGTATTGGGGATGGATTTTATTGAATATAGGATTATGTTGTATTGTAGAGTGGTTTTTTATGTGGAAAATACTTTTTTCATTGAGTGAATATGGAGGTTAATATTATAGAGTAGAGCATCCAGGTTTGGCATGGAGCCATGTAGATTCTCAATGCAATGTTCTGTGGTTCTATCTTAATCCCAGCTACAACATGAAGGTCGGATGTGGAATGTAGTTCTGAGTGGTCATATTTTTAGTTCCCCTATCTCTTTAAGGGATGTTATGGAATATATTTTTGGTTAAAAATGGAGTCCTTTAGGGGGTATTTGTTGAATCTATTGCGTTTTGATTCGGGGTTTCATAGATATTTATCCTTTTCTAGTCCCTAGAGTAGAGCTCATATTCTTGTGTTAGGGAGCATACCTTGTTTCATGGCCATATACTAGATTATAGGACCTATGTCTTGGAACACATCAAGATTCACATATCCAGTTTTTATCATCCCCATTGTTTCATGTTCTCATTATTTAAGTTGTAGATTTTTCATATGTCTTCCCCATTATGTCCAGGTGGTGGGTGTTGTTCTTTTTTCTTCTACTTTCTATATATCCAATAAATCGAAAACCAACCACGATATATTGAATCTAGATTATCATAAATAGAGATAACTAATTTTTTTAGAGGTTGGGGCCGAAGCCTCGTTATTATCAAATGAAAATACCTCTTTTTTATTGGGTAGAGGGAGACCCATTACAATGTCTGAAGGCCCAAGGACATGTGGCCTGAATACAAGGCTTGAAAGCCCATTATTTTGGCCCTAACAGCCACTCAGGGAACATTAATTCTACAGTACCTAGGCTCTTACAGTACATGCTACAGTATGGTCGCTTCTACAGTTCCTGCTCCAGTGATTCCACCACTATAGTGTCACCGCTACATCAGTTCCACCGCTACTAGAGTACTACTATAGTGATGCTACAATTCCACCTTAATTCATCCCTACTCGGATTCGATCATGGGAGTTTTGGATGGCAAGAAGGATCCTGTACCACTTGGTTATAGCCTCATTGTAGAATTTATATTACATATTTTTTTATTAATATTTAATACAGTAAACACTTCAGGACCATAATTTCTTAGTGTCTTTGGAGACTAGGCACACAATATTTTACTTTGGTGAGGATATTCAAGGGCTCCCAAAATGTTTTTCCAATTATAAAATAATCATAAAAATACCCAACATAAATTTATTCTCAATATCATATGGAATGAGACCATAACAAATAGTTAGCTTAGATTCTCAGTAGGGGTAAAAAGGGAGTTAAGTGTGCATAATAAGAAAATATGTTTATGAGAAATGTATCATAACAATTAAATACCATACCATGTATATCAATGATCATTATATCTGTTCATGGAATAAATATTGGAATTTCTTAACACATGAATCATTAGGAAGTCAAAGAAGATGATCTCTCAGATCATAACATTGGAATAGAGAATAAAAATGTAGCATACACATAGGAATAGCAAATCATTTCCATAGTATCCAAGGATCACTTATAAGGATATCATATTAGAATATGTTAACGTACAAAACAATCATAGTTGTCAGGGTATACTCCAAACACCATCATAGCATAAAAAATCTCATTCTCACCTGTGTTAATTATCAATTCCCGACATGTAACTCTCATGATATGTAAATATTTTCCCAATTCATTGGAGGGATAATTTTTTCCCTCCAATCACATAATTAAAATCATTCATATGTGTTCCACTTGATTAAAATATTTCATCATATCATAATTGAGAAATAAAATGTTCTACCTAATCATTTAATCGTATCAAAAAATGTGTATAATTGATAGGTTTCAAAATCATTACTTTATATCTTAACACATGGTCAAAATAAACATATTTAATATTAATTTATTCATGGTGTAACCTATGGAGGACAAATAGGTTTTATAAACATCATGTCATCATAAGCATAAACCATGCCATCAAATAATGTGAATGGTATCAATGGATTAAATCCACAGTAAAGAACTAGTAGAATAATTGGATTTCATTTTATATGTATAGTGATTTTGAAAGATAACATTTAACATTATGTGAGTAAAATTAATTTTCATTGAAAATAATTTTTTAAAAAAATTGTATTTTAAAAATAATTTCCTTTTAAAATAATCTTAAAAAATGATAATGGATTCTTTATCAAAATTTTAAAACATTTATTGAAAAGAATATAATTTCCACATTAAATTACATTTTAATTTTTTTAAAATCAAATTCTATTAAAATAACCGTTAAAACAAATAAAGGATGATATAAAAATTATTTCAAACATCTCATGAGAAAAACATCCTCTCCAAATTGAAAAAAAAAACATATTAAAACATAAATAAATTATAGATACGTTCTTCGGAAAACAACCATTAAAATTTATAAATGATGCTTCATATAAAATAATGGTCATCATAGTGTGATATTCTATTCAGGTCATACAAAAATATTGTTTTCAAATTTTTGATAGCACCCAAAGGGGCATTATTTTTTAAAATAACATGAATATTCCATTTTTAACACTTTCTAAAAAGGTAAAAACATATAAAAATATATCATATAAATAATTTTCTAAAATATTCTTAAAAAAATTTAAATGATTTTTTATGAAAATTTGTTTTTGGATGAATATGTTTTTTCAACTAAAAATATGATTTCTTAGAAAAAAATTATTTTGAAATCATTAGTTAATAAAGGGAGTAAAATGGGGGGGGGACATTTATTCTCATGATGTAACAATATAATATGTATGTTAATGTTTTATAAAGAAATAGATCATAACATTTCATCGTCTGAAATATAATCATAAATAATATGAATAAGTTATGTGACTGTATTAGAAAATATTTATCACTATGGTAACATTGGACTTTATTCCCCATGAAGCAATAGATTTAAATGAAATATAAAATATAATTAAAATAAATAAAATAATTATTTTACAAGTCAATGAGATTGTATACACAACACATAAAATGAGGTAGGTGCATAACATAACATAAATCACAAAGAAGTAATATTTAAAGAATGTTCCCTTAATAATTTTGTAAAAAATTGAATCATAATCCCCAATACAGAATAATATAAAATTAAATAGTAAATATTATTAAAATAATGGGATATATTTTATAAAATTAAAAAGGTGTAGTACATACACCACCCATCCAACTTTATTTTTTTATTATAACCAGAGTCACTTTTATGGAAAAAGTGAGAAACCCCAAGAAAACACAAAGTTGTTAATGGAAAATTTTAGCCTATTGACATTTTTATCCTTAAGAAGTTCCCAGAACAAAGAGGTTACCAGTGCTTCTATATCATCATTTATGAGGTCTTCAAATCGACGCACCAGTCTGTCCCACGCTTGCAAGTATTCCTCTTTCTTGATTTTCCCAGCCTTGAGACCTCTTACTAGGATATAATTTTTCTTTTCAATCTAGTCCCCCTGTTCTCTTTTGGTGTCCACCCGAACAGTCCTTTCCATATTTATAGCACCCTCATCTGTTGAAGCACTGCTCACAAGAGATTACACCTCCATTTATTCTCTGTAATGGAATATTATCTCCATAGGTTACTCATTATCAATGCATGAAAACTACCATAAATTCCAAGTAGGAACACCCCCCTCAACTACAGCTACCCCATCCCCTGCTCGCGCTGCATTTCCGTTGAAAATGAGAGCCCCTTCCTTATCATGGGACATCACATTCCTGTGAGATTGGGTTTCCATTGGCGAAGGAAGGTAGGAATAATCCTTACGTCCTTTCTTCCCACCATGCCGACCTTCCCTCTTCCTCAGACTACAAGTGTTGTTACTATAGAACCCATGAGCGCTGACTCCTAATGGAAGTCTAGAAGATTCATCACCATACTCCTCCTATAGGATAACCTTCTCCACATTGATAAGTTCTGTCCGATCAGCCTCTTAGATATGCCCAACATCCTCCAAACTCTCAAAATGGTTACATAGCTTAATAATTGGAACCAATTTCCTCGAGTAAGATCAATTCACTGGATATGGCTCAACAAGAAGACCCGACAATTCCCTATTCTCATGTCCTTAAAGAAAAACTTCCATATAAGAAGAAATGAGTGGTTAATTTTGATGTGTCTCGAAAAAATAAAAGAGATTCTAGAAATCCATTATCATAAGTATTGAATACCTTTCTACACACTTTATCCTTATATAAAAAAACATATGTTTATTAAACATCTAATATATAACCACCCTTCAATATATCATGTAACATACCAATTTTTCTCATAGGTGTGACTCATTGTTTTATTGATTCAATTCCTTGGTTTGAACTTTTTGGTGTTACATAAGGGAGTGAGTGAGGTCACAAGGGTATCCAAGGATTGTTAGATCTTGGATGCATAGATTTGGATGAAGCAAACTGATACACATAGTTTTAAGAAAATTTGTGGGAGTGTGATATAACGAGGAAGGTGGTCACGCGGTTTCTTATAACCATGCAAGCCAAGGCACCTTCCTATGAGGGTTAGGCTTTCATTTCTTACAATGGATTTTAAATGACTTGTGAATAGTTATCCAAACAATTTTCTTAGCCCATGCATGCCCCAATATTGTAGAAAATAGAGTAATGTCGCTCCATAGTTTGTTTGATCGTGTGGCCAAAATGTGCATTATAGTAATAAAATAAAAATTGAACATTTTTTCCCTATTATTTTTTAAACTAAAAATAAATTCTTCTACCCCATTCATCTCCATCAGCCACCGTGTTCTCCCCTCAAAATTCAATCTAGAATTTTTTGTTACACCTACATCTGATCTTTGATTCCATTATAATTAGGTGTGTTGGAAAACATGATGTAATATCAACACTCCAATTCCCTCATTTAATGATTAATATAATATATTCCTTTCATGATGGATTCAATGGACAAAAATTGATGAGTGGTCTTCTATGAACCAATGTTTGGTGGTCTAGATTTATTCATGATGTTTCGTTGAGTTTATATTACATGTTGTGGTCTTTCGTGTCAGACCCTTCCTGTGAAGCATACTAAATGTAAAATAAAAAAATTAAATGGTTTTATATGACTTGTATGACCCAGGAAAGATGGTAATCAACTTGTTATATTATCGCCTTGTCTTGATCAACCCCAATGGGCATTTTTTCCTTCAATAAACATATAGACCTGATTTAAATTTATGAACCACCCTATAAGTATGAATTTTGATTTTAATGATACTCATGAAAATTAATTTGACCCATGGTGATTGTATCTATGTGTTTAGGTCCTTCTAACATATGACTTGTAATTTATATGTTGTGCCATTATTGATTTTTTTATTTTAATTGAATGCTTAACTTGTTGATGATTTTATAAATATTTTTCCTTTCAAAATAAAAGTATATTGATATCCAAATCATACCCTCACCTTATATTGAGGATTATACAAGGGTCCTGACTTAAGGATTTTTTGGATGGGATTATCATTCCTTTTTGTTTGTTTTTTCTAACGAATTGTATATACACAAATTATGGTACTATCTATATCTATGATAGTATCACCATGTAATTTCATTTATCTCAATATTATAGATACAAATTTAGTTTGGGAGACCCTAGGGATGGGCTCATCGGTGTGATGGTTGTACTGTTCCATGATAGAGACTCAGACACCATTGTAGGATACTAGGGATGTACATAGAGGTTTGTTTTGGTGTTCACACTGAATGACAAGAGTAATACTCAAGATCTCATATGATAGGTTGCATTGGACGGACTCCCACAAAATTTGGGTTTTATACAATTACACTATAATAATACATTTAATACCTTATAGATAGCGTTATATGGTCTTATTATTCATATTTTTATATTCTAAAGTTGATAATTTAAATAAATAATCAAAATATATAAATTTTTCTCCTTGAGGAATCAACCATTACATATCACATTCCTAATGGTGGTCCATTGTTTATGATTCATTGATTATGAGACCATTCACCATTCTCCTCATATTTGTAGGTTACATTTTTTTACAATCATATATCTTAGTATGAAGCAGGTAGAGTCTGACGGGTTCCCAAGAGGAACCCAGTCCTATGAATTGTATTTATTTATTTCCAAAATTGAAATATTATTATTTCTGGCACAATAATAAAATAATATTTCACAGACTCGATTTATATTTATATAGTTATATTTTTTTTTGAAATTAGTATATCAAAATCCTTGTTTGGGTCTCCAATAATACCCATATACACTTTATGGTTGCAACATCAGATAAAGTAAAGCAGCTTGCTTCTAATGGTTTCCTAATAGTACTACGATAGTGAATAGGGGAAGAGGAATGATCCGGAGCTAATGATTCTAGTAGTAGATACTTTTGGACTTTTATTATTAAGATAACATGTGTTATATTCCGAAATCCAATATCTCTCTAGTTTAGTCATTTTTTATACTAGTATCATCAACAACACTATCATTTTGAATAAATTGATTTTTTAGAGTCCACTTTTTTAATTAATCTTGGATTTTAATTTATTTCTCTATTGTGTGTCTATTATTACTAATTTCAAAATTTCATATTTATTACATAACCTTGTGATATAATCTGATATATTAGGGAATAATCTCCCCAAGGACCCACAATAGGCCCTTACATCTATTTTAAAGATTCTGGTGTATGGGATGGCTCACATTACGTCTATTGTACACCATCTCAAGGAACAACTAAGTGGCTTCCTAGGTGGGATGCAACAAAGTTGTACCATAGGAATTATTCCATTTGTATTACAATTTTTTAATTATATAGGACACTCTAAAAAAATGGAATTTAGTAATGAACATGTTCCTTGGAGTAGCCAACCCACATACATGGGAAACTAACATTACTTGGGATGGGTTATTTATATTTTGTTTTTCCATTATAAAATTTTCACAGATCTCACCAAAGTGTGATGCAATTATTTATTACTTATAATATTATTGTTATTTTTATAATTGGTTTCTCTACTATAGCCAGATGATATGAGGTTTTATAAGTTCATGAATCCTATAAGGAAACATTGGACTATGGTTCAAACATTATACCATCCCATTTCTTAATTTTTTTTTCATGTAATGCCATTATTACATGTTCTTGTTGGGGTGCCTTAATATTTTTTTGATTCGGTTGGGTACTGATTCTTGATTGTATGACATAATTGGATAAATTAATTTTCCAATATAAATCTAGATGGTGTTTTCCCATATATATTGACAATGAAACTTTAATTAGATTTTTTTTTTCAAATTTGGTGATTAGATTGATGAATTCGAATTGAAATCATTGAATCCAGAAGTTCTATAATTTAGAGGTGGTAGTTAATTTATGAAAAACATCACACCTAACATGTTACATCATGATAATACACTTACAGATCATTTAATAGTAAATTGTTGTTTAAATTTTAGTTTTTATGCATATGGGCCTTATAAATTAGGAATTGGTGACATGATTCACGAGGTTGGCATATATATATATAAAGTGGAATAAAATTAAATGAATTAATGTTTTTAAAAAATGTTCATTGATATATAGGGATCTATAATTATAACAAATTTTCTTTCCCTTTGTACCATGCATTTGAAACTCTAGACACCAAAAAATCCTATGAGATGTGTGAGACCGTAACCCAGACCCATCCTTTTTAGTGGGTAATATGCTATGTCTCTTAATTATTTTATGATCTTTATTATAACCTAGGAATGGATTTAGGAGTAGGTAGAGGGGAGTTCCACACTTATAGTAAGGAATTCTCCATATTTATTCTTGTTATCACCATTTTAATATATTATAAATCATATATTATGAGTGAACATTGAATTGTTGAGTTATGAATCTGGTATGACCTCGTGTCATATACCATAAAACATATCATGATAATTCCTAGTATGGGTTTATCTAGGAGATTCTATTCCAACATTCAATAGTTACACTTGAGGCACCTCATGATGATCTTATAATGTGAGTTGATGCTCAGTTATCTGATGGCTTCATCAAGTTCATGCAGTATATACATGGGGATCCCTGACATGCTTGTTCTATTGAATAACTGACCCAAGAGTTCCTATCACAACATCCTAAAATCTTTTATGGGGATAGAATACCTTAGGATGTTGAGTCATTGATAGAGTACATGTTTTCATTCATTGACTATATAAATATTCCTCCAAATAATATGGTCAAAATTACATCCTTTATTCTTCTTCACAATATTATGTGTTTTTTGGATGTCCTCACCTAGGAAGGTCGAAAATAGGGTATCGTATGGCTGGACTTCTAGATATAATTTTTAAATACTTATTTCCTCAATCCTTTTTAATGGATCCTACTCGAGAGTTCATGCACAAAAAATAAGGATCCGTGAGGATGATGTAATATATAGATAGTTTAACCGAGCTCCAACATTTTTCACCGACACATACTAGTGATGATCTCACTACTGGGATTTTGTTTTAGGTTTTTATTTCATATGTCATTTGATTATAGGTGAATGATTTTTGATTAACCATTTTTTTAGAGATAGTGATCAAGTCCCTTATCAAATATTGGAACTTAAGGTAATTTGGACATGTGATCCATTGTGGTTTTGCTTCAAGGAATGGGGTGGTTTATCTAGCAGTATGAAATTCCAATTTGAGGGTGAACATGGGGGAAGTTCCAACAAGGTGGGATGCACAAATAGGTATGTGTTACGTTACCAGTTTAGTATGATATTCTATATGAAGCCCCAATGTATGTGGAACCCAATCAAGTTTCGGGCATGTAGATGGACGATTTTTGTCCAACATTTTTTCCAATCATTTCCTCCATTGGCAAGTGCATGGAGACTTTCATCAAAAAAATTTCATGTGAAATATTAGAGACACCACATCAAGATGGTATATAAACTTGTACTAGACAATCATTCCATGGGCATGCTCATATTAGAGGCAGTCAATTCTCATATTTTTTTCAACATCATAGCGGGCCTTCCCAAACTAGTTAGGTTTCATGTCAGGGCCAGAATTTAGGCAATATGTAATTATTTCATCCTATGCCTGAGGATCATACTCTAGGTCCATATATGTTTATATGTACTATTATAGTATCCTATACTTTAGTTTCTACCATTTCAATATTGGTACATCACACTTATTGTATTCTGCATTTATGGAATCTTAGGCCTAAAATAGAATTATAATATGGAATTAGGACTCTCAACACATCATTAGGAGTTCATTATGAGAGTATACACTTGTCTAGGGAGTTCCCCTTGAGATAGGTGGGTAACAATTCTTGTGGAATGCCTATATTGTAACGATTATGGACTAAAATTTCATTCTCATCGCGAACTAGCTAGTGTCTTATTTCACTCATGTTGATTTCATTCATCGATGGGTGTCTTTCACTTCACCCAAGGGTTGTATGTATATTTATAAGGTTGAATGGGATATCTAGGTGAGTCATTATAGAATTGAGTATACTGGGTATGGTAAGGTGACATCCTAGATGGGGAGTATCTTATAAGAGAATAGGGAAGGTATCCTATAGAGATCCTTTTAGTTGTGAATACATATAGAGATTATTTCCCTGAGGATTTATAAGGATTACATCCTTTGAGAGAGGAATATTTCAACATCGATCTAGTGTCATCTATAAAACTAGTGTCTATTCGTCCTTATATAATGAAACTAATAGTGACCTAGGAACTGAATAATAATCTTGATGATATAAAGAAAAAAGGATTTATCTTGCTAAGAAAATCACCATAGGGTTTTACTATCCATTTCTCCCAAAATAATAATAGTACACTTAGGTTGTGAGTGGATTACTATTGATTGAACCAGCTTACGATAAAGAAACCAAATCCACTTCCCCATATAATGACCTCTTCTACAATCTCTAATCAGAGATAGTTTTCTCTGAGAATTATTTGAAGTCAGTCTACCATGAGGTGTATATTTGGAAATCAGACTTATCACATACAACATTCAAGAGTAGATATGACTTGTACAAGTATTTGGTTTGGTTTTCTAACTTCACCAATGTTCTTAATGTATTTACATATCTAAGGAATGTTTTACCACTTATACATAGATTTATTTTTTGTGGTATTCATAGGATAAATATTATTGTAATATCTTACAAGAATCGACCATGCCAACCATAATAAGAACATATTGAATACACTATAGGAGACCGATCTATTTATAAAGATAAATATGTTCCACATTTTGAATTAAAATTTTTACTTAATCAGTAATATCATATTAGAGGTAGGCATATCTATTTACCCAGAGACGATAAGTATCATTTTTCCTTGGGAGCATCCCTATAATGTGTTTGGAATAAGCTATTTCTGTGTTCTGGATTGATATTATTATGAAATTAATTTAGGATTACTCATTACTATAAGTACTTATTATTATCCATCCTACAAGAGTGTGAAATATTTATATTCTAAAGAATGTTAGGAATCCTTTAAGAGTTGAATGGGATTAAGACATTAACAAGAATTCTGATTATTCTAGAACATGGGTGGAACTACACTATTTTTGGTGACCCTTCAGGGATCAAACTAGGATAATTTATGATATTGGGATATTGAGTTGTATTATATGATCCCCACCATATAAGACAACATGAGATAAAATTACCCATTCACATCATCATGTTTGAATCCATTGTTTGTACCCTTTGATGTTGGGGGAATTATCTTTTGGGCGAGTGCTTCATTGTTTACAAAGATTCACATGTTTCAAATACATTTCCACAGATCAGGACTTGTATATTAGGAATTGATTTCCGGTAGTATAGATACAATGATTTTACATTGAGATTACCTATGCACACAGGAAGGATACTGATATGGAAAACACCCTAAGGAATAACTCTTAGAAATAAGTAGTATGAGAGTACTGTTTTGAGGGGAAGTTTATGGAATTTTTTCTGATATACACTTGGAGGATTGGAAAAAGTACTGGAAGCATTTTTTTCAACTCTAATAGTGACATAATCTCTACTAGGACAGTTGTCTATGAGAAATCTTTTGGATTTTGAAATAATTCTCCAAAGGGAGAGCACCCAAGTGATAACCCACCACCTTATTGGGTTATTGATGATAATGAGACCCTACTATACCATGGTCATTTATGGGTTAATTCATATATATGTGATGAGTTGATATAGGAATATCATGCCTCTATTTGGACACTTTACCCCAAGATTACCAATATTTATGGAGATTTACATTGATAGTATTTGTGGGGAGGTATGAAGAAGTAGATTGTAGGTTTTAGCACAAGGGTATCCATGTATTAGTAAGTAAAGTTTGAGCATGAGTGACCTAATATTATTTTACATCCATCATCCTTCCCTGAGTGGAAATGGAACTACAGCACTATATATTTTTTGACAATATTAAAAGTATCCCCTTGAGGAAGAAATATGGTATGATTGATCATTAATGTGTGACCAAGGATACACAATTCCTTCCAATCTGAGAGACCATATCAATTGATGATTTTGGGAGGTTTAATTTTTTGGAGATTGTTTATATTTGTGGTGTTCCTTGTCTATCATATGAGAATATTATTCCAGGTTTACGTCCTGATTTTGGAAGGGGATAATGAAGGCACTAGGTTCACAGGTTCACTTGAGTATATTATATCACCCTTAGACAAATGGGTAGTCTGAGCGAATAATAATGGTGTTATTGGAAGATCTCTGGGAATATATGTTTTATTTTAGTGGATCGTGGGAAAATAGTATACCTCTCATAGAGTTTTACTAAAAAAAATTCCATGAAATGAGTCATATGGATTCATATTAGTCCCCTTATGGTTTGAAGTTTCATTCCCCTCTGTTCTAGTTAGAGGTAGGTGAGGCAGTGCTACTAGTTCCTCATACCATTTAGGAGAATATAGAGGATGTTCATCTTATTCAGAAGTGTAAGAAAACCTATTATCATAGAAGAATTCATATACAAATCGTCATCCTCATCCTGGGGATTTTGAAGTGGGACATCAGGACATTTTGTGGGTGTCACATATCTTGGGTCCTAAAATAATTCTTAGACATGACTAGTTGTCACATCGATATATCAGGCCATTCAAAATAGTTGAGAGGGTTGGGATAGTATCCTATCAGGGGGATTTTCCTCAAAGGTATCATGCCATGAATAAAATATACCATATATCCCAACTTCAATAGTATCATGCCGACATTTTTTATTCTTTTGGTTCGTAGGATATCTAGTTGGATGAGGATGTGTCCTTCTAGGATCATTTGATTCATATCATTGATCAGAGTTGAATTCTCTCTATTGTATGTCATTTTATCTAGTCTTGATTATATGGAATAACATGCATGTGTAGGTTGAGAACAAGAATCCGGAGAAGTCTATATGTGTGATGTTTCAAGATATTTTCTTAGATGAAGATTCCCCCCATGAAATACATGAGGATGAGTTTTCGTATGAAGTGGATGTTGTAGCGTACTATCCATTATCAATGGTACACATTGTAATTTTTTCAAATTCAACTACTTATTTTGGACCTTATGCAATTTTCTACTAGATCCAAGGAGGTTATAGTGGTTTTTGGGGCTTGTTTGGAGCCTAGAGCATGATATTTTATTGAATCATACTAGGGTACATGGTTAAGAGAGACAGAGCCACCCAGTCTGCATGGTTTCCAAAATCATGCGATAGTGTAATGGAAGGGGTTAGGAGAACATCACACTTGTATAAAAACATATGAACTAATGTTCATGCCCATGAGGTTTGTTCTTTATTTAATTATAGAATATTACACAATACATACACATTTTTATCCAACCATGTTCCTCGCCCGTGCTGAGGCCCCCTTTAAAAAAACTTAGTGCACGGTTGGTGCATGGTTTGTCCAACACTATAGCCAAACCATCCATCCCAGTAATTAAATGTAAAATGAAAAATTTCGCCATGTTTTTTTCTTCCAATAATCTATTATACTCCCTCATTCTTCTCCATTAGTCCTCGTGTGTTATTTACTCTAAGTCCAAGCTCAGGTTTTTTATTGCACCTATGTTCAGTCTCCGAGTCCTTTACTGTTGGGTTCATTAGAAATATTGAGGTAAGCTCTATAATACTCTTCCATCCTTTTCATGATTCTCTTAAACTCTCATGCACAATTTTTATGTGACCTAATATTCAACCTTTTTATTTCATTTGATTATTCTTTTGATATCTTTAATTATAGATAGATTCCAGGGAAGACAATGGTGGAGTGGTGTTATAAGAAGATATGTTTTGTGGTCTATCTTCATTACTAAATTTATGTTGTGTTTTTATTTTGAAACATTGTGCCTCTTATTGTACCCATCGAAAAACACCAATTAAATGCTAAATAAACTAAATTTAAATGGTTTCCTACCACTCACATCACCCTAGAAACTAGAGAATAAATCCATCAGTTGATCTCCTTATCTTGAGCCACCCAAATTGGTTTTCCACCCATACAGAACTGTCTGGAACATGGAATAAAATCATAAACCACCTTAGGGATTGGGTTTCCCATTTCATCAATACTCCATAAATTTAATTTGAAAAAATTATGATTGTAGGCAATGCGTTTTGGCCCTATTATATATGCCTTAAACCTTAAGCCTTTTATCATGTTTGAATTCTTTTTTTCTAAATGGAATAGGTAAATTTTTTATCATTTTATAAACACTGAACCATACTATTTGGTATTCTATTGATTAAAAAAAAATAACATCAACTTATACCAAGGGTGATATATGGGTATCAACATATGGATACCTTGGATAGGCTCATCATTCTTTATAGTGAGTTTTTCTTAAATAATTGTATATACACTAGGGTAGAGACAATAAATTCCTAGGATGGGTTAATAATAAATATTCTGTTATATTTAAATGAGGGTTACTAGTTCCATATGGGAGGCCTCTAATATGGGCTAAATTGTGCGATGGTTGTACAATTCCAGAAGGGAGACTCGAACCCCTAGGTGTTATAACAATGTTAGGCTCAATGGTTACCTTGGTTGTTCCCTGTCAATGCTGGGAATGATACTAAGGATATCATATGATAAGTGGCCCTATAAATACTACCATTACATTGGTTTTATATATAGTTAACCTATATCTATACTTACAATATCTTCAAGATCACATTTGATTGGACAAGGTTGAATCTGCTTAAATTCTAAATATGAAAATTTAATTAATGATTGAGAATGTGTAACTAATTTTCCTTGAAATGTTCCCCAAGACAAATCATATTCTTTTTTTGTTCATTGATTATAATAAAATTTCACATTTTCCTCATATGTTATGTTTTCCTTTTTCAGACACATCCATCATAGGCTGAAGCCAGTATATTTGGATCAGTGCCCCATGTGGAACCCGATCTGTTGTATTTTAATTTATTTATTTCCATTAAGGAATTTTTAATATTACTCAAACATAATTAATTTTATGTAGATCATACTTGATTGATCTGTAAAATGTTATTTGTGAAATATTCTGTATATCTCACTAACTGTTTGTGATGCCTTTAGTACCAAAGAATAATTTATTATAGTCCGTTTATATAAATGGATGTATCTTTCTTCTAATGTGTGATTACCAGTACTTGGAGGACTAGTAGGGGTAAATGACCTAGGTTATGGAAATGATTCTTGTGGCAGCAAATTTTGGATTTTCATCATTCTTATTTCATGTGGTATATGCATGTGTCTCATGTCTCCCTTGTTTACTATTTCTATATAGATACATCATCATAACGATCATAATCATTTCATATCTATCAAGTTTTAAAATTATTATTGTTTAACTTAGCTTGGATTTTATTTGTCACCCTTTTATTTTATTATTATTATTACTTTCACATTTTATTATTTATTATATATCGTTTTCTCTACTCTCATCTATAAGGGAATATTCTCCCCACTGACACACCCTTGGACCACGTAGCATGTCAACAGCTTCTGGCGTATGGGGAGGCATGTTTTTCAACTTGTGCACACTATCTCTAGGAACCACTATGTGGATTATGGGGAGGAATGCTATATATCATAACATTTATTGTTTACTTATGACCTTTTATTAAAACATTATTAAAAACTCATTGGTAATGTCATGTTTCTAGTAATAACCACTCTGTTTATCATATATGTAATTAATTTTTATGTTTGGTCCTCTTCATTTTACCATGGTTATAAACTCTATATAAAAATATCATGAAATATTTATCATATTTATACATCAATTATACATTTAATACCAATCATGAAATATGGATTCGATAAATAAAGAATGTTTTGATCATAGAGGCGGTAGGTCGTACGTATGCATGAGTAACTTTTCCATTTTTCAATGATATATATCGAAAGGAGGTTTGAAATATAATATCATTCCATAATGATCAAAAAATAATAAATTAAATATTAATTCTTTATACATATATTCGATGTGGTGTGGTAATTAAAAAAGAGTAACATCACTCAGTGAAGGTGGTAGTCCACACATTCATGAATGAAATTATCATCATTCAATGAGTGAATGGTATGATTGGAAATGATAGATATTTAAAAAACATAAAAAAACATTTCGTGTATATTTCATATATTTGTCTTTATTATCATCCATACAAGGAGTTAGTGAAAAAAATCACATATGTATGTGAGGCGATATTCTTCCATACACACATGCGACAATATCATATCCCCTATGGAATATATAGTAAATTGGAATAACAGATATAATTACTAAATAGGTATAATGTAATTATAAAAATCATATATATACTTTAGATCCATTATCATCATTTCAAACTGTAGGATGTGGTAATGAAAAAAATGAAATACATCGGTTCATGAGGAGGTAGTCCACCATACACACAAAAGATGATTCTATAACTCATTTGATAGAAGTGGATGTGGTTGTATGTTACAAACTTAACAAAAAATATAATTATATTTAATATACTTATAATTTTATTTAGGTATTTTTTTATTAAAATTAATGTATTTGGTAGATGAAAAAAAATAAAAACTCACATAGAATAAACTTACCACTTCTACAGATAAAATCCTTAAGATTGCACAAAAATCCTTCATAGGATGGATTTCTACATAAAATGAGGCTTTTAGGATAATTGTATGTAATTTTTAATGGTATTTTGTTAGATATTGTTGAAAAAAAATATTTTTAATATGTGAAAAATATAGGATAGGGGCATCCATTTATAAGTGTGGTGAGTAGATAACATGAATTTTTTAGAAGAAAATGGTGTCCCAAAATTTTTATCATTTAAAAAAGGAGGAAATATGAAGTATGATCGACCATAATAAAATACTGTATTGAAATATTTCCATAAAATATATTTTCTACTAGCTTTTAGGTCACTGTTACATTTAGTTTTTTAGTTTTACCCCCTATAAAGTATATTTTTACCTTAACCACAGTTATTTATTTTCACGGTTTTACAATTAATTTTGGCCAGAAATTATGTGATTCATATTAGTTTATATAAATTATGATTATTCTAAATGTTTCATCCTTTTTCCAAATACAATTTAAAAATGTGTAACTTTTCTATAAAAAATTTAATGGCGCAGACATGATGATAACGTGGGCTTTCAAAGATATTATATTGAAAGCATTATGTAGTTTATATCTCAAATATCAATATGGAATTGATTTAATGAACTAAATTGTATTAATAGATATATATTTATACTAAATATAACTACAAATAAATTTAAATTATTATTTAACTACATAAGTAATATAACCAAAAATGATGTTTTCACTTAAAGCTAAGTATTTTTCACAATTCATCACAAAATTAATCCTTTCAAAAATATTATAAAAAATTCACATTTTGATAATTTTGAAAATATAATTTCAAAAATAAAAATTATTTTTTAAAAAAATTCTTAAAAAAATTCAATAATTCCTTTTAAAATATATATCTAGAAGTTGGAAAATCTACTTATATAAAAAAATCTTTAATCATTAAATCTAGATTATTCTTATCTACTTTCTAGAAAACAAATAAGAAAAATTTTAAATATTTTATTGAATATAAAATACATAATTTTTCATAAAATAATTTAACCAAATATATTTTTGTAATTTATTTACTTAGAATTCATTTTTGTGCATAAAAATATTTTAACTGAATAATCATTCATTTATTTTCAAATTGATATAATTTTTATTTCTATATAATTAGACACCAAAGATTTAATTTTATATACATATGAAATGAATTTATTATCATAATTTAATTATTCTTAATAATACATATCATTTGAATAACAGGGTTATAACTATAATAAAATAAAATAATATGACAATAATATGTCATGTTTTGTTTAGACGTGATTTTGTGTGTAACACATGACAAACATATTGTTATGTGTAACACAATCCAAACATAGTGTTGTGTGTAGCACAAAATATATAAAAAAGTAAAATTAATCATAAAATAATTCAAAAAATCTATAAGGGTAACATCATAACCCAATAAAATGAACTTCACCCTTTCAATTCTTCTCGATCATTAGAGGTTTAACATTTGAAAATTCCTTCATAGAAACTCACATTATAAATAGGGTTAATAAAATATATGTTGATAAAGGGAAATAGTTCTTTGAATATCATCTGGAATAACATATAATAGGTTTCTAAATAGAATATAATATAGGGGAAGTGAAAACATGGAAATACGGGAGAAAAATAACACAAAAATAAGGATGAGGCGTTATATAGAACTTGGTCAGTTGAAAGTTAACAATCATAAAGACTTATACCAAATAACAATTGAAAAAAGTTAATGGATATAATCAAATTGATTATAATGTGAAATTTCATTATTTAGACACCCTTTTCTTAATACTGGGGAATTTCTTTTCAATATATACTTAGAAGATATGAAAATTTACTTACATAAATTTTTTTATTTCATATGCCCAACATCATCATTTAGTTGTGGATTGATTAATATTTACTTCATATATTACTCTATGAGATGTAATATTTAATTACTTAAGAACTAAATATGATACATAAAATAATGATAAGTTATTCCTTTAACCACTTGTTAATAAAATTTAACACTGGGTATTCAATATGAAAAAATAATTATATGTTAATGTAATACATTAATATCTAAAACGTCATTTACTGTTCAACATAAACCCTTCCATAAATTTTATACCCAATAACTCATACAATATTCAAAAATATATAATTATTTCTGTAAATTTCTCAAAATAAACTGAGCATTGATCCCCTATATATCATAAAGTACATATTTTTTTGTCACATTTGAAACATTTAAAAACCTTCATCTGGTATTCTTGTTGAACATAGTAATAACCTAAATTATTATATTATATCAATGAAAATAACCATGAATCCACATTCCGATTGTAAAACAATATATTACTAATAAAATTTCATTTATTCAAAAATTTTGTAAACTCCATCAATGATAACATAAACAACATTATCAAAAAATACTTTATCCGTTCAGAGGCCATCAATACAATCCTATTTACTTTATCAATATAAATCATCATTTTATCCAATCTAAACATTATTGTATCAACCTTAGGAACATATAAAGGGTTATAGTCCCTTAATCACATGCTTTCCATATAATATGACATTTCCATTAAATCACATTTCTAGGTCATTAGTACTATTAAACATATTTACTCATATCCCTAAAAAATGTATCCTAAACAATACTTATATAGTTAATGATTCATAATTAATGAATTAAAATATTTAATCACATCAATCATCCCACATCAATATGAATATATTAAATATGATTCATTATCTTATTCCTTAGCACTTCATTCTCATTATATGTCATTTTTAGTGTCTTCTTGATCATCAATAAAACCATTACTCATAAAACCTAGCCAATTATATCCTCTATCATTCCCATTGGGACATAAATTTTCAAAATTACCATATATTCCTCATTTAAAACACCAATATGTCAATTATAACATTGGGAGGAAATTATTTTCATCCAACACATTTATGAAACATTCATTTTTTTCGTTTTAGCTACTTCATTTTTGTCCATATTTTCCACACTAAAAATATCTTCTCTTTAATATAAGGCTTTTCATTGAGTGATTCGTTCAAAATTGTCAACATATAAATAAATGAATCATCATTCCTTCATGGTATCCCCTACCCTAAATCTCATTGAACACTATCTCTCACTTCATATGCGAGTCTAAGAGTCAGTTTAGGTGTTTAATGTAGTCATGGTCTATGAAAAATAAATAGTCATAATCACAGTATCCATGGCTCCCATCATCATCATAAATTTTATGAAAATTAGGAAATTTCACAGCACATTAAATGCTAAAATACTTACTTTTGGTTCCCATTATTTAATAAAAAGAAAAATAATAGTGTGATCAATGCTAATCAAAATGGAAAACCACATAATCATGAAAATTCACTTTTATGGTGTTTAAATCTTGACACCTTATTTTAAATATATGAAATGATAGGACAAATATATTCCATTCGTGGTAATTTTCTATTTAAATCCTTATTGATGGTTCATAAAGATAATTTAAATTTCTAAATATTTTCCTCTAGGTGTGTCAAACTAGGTGTACAATAAGAAATATTTTCATGCACCCGGTTGTGATCCAGTCTAGCCCAATTCACCCTTTTGGAGTTATTACCCCTAGGTAACTCTATTGTAGAGCGATGTTAACTTATAGTATATATAACTAGATATAAATTCATGGAAGCTTAAATATATATCCTCCTCCAAAAATCCAAAAAATACAATTCATTAATTAATCATTATAATAATCCTTGGAGACATCCCTATACATATCCATAGAAATGTCCCTAGTGTTCGCAATTATCTTTTCTCATTCTAGCTTCCAATATTTAACTAAAAATTTCCCCTAATACGATCAATAAAAACCTTGTATTACCATACATATATATCTGAAATATTTAGATGAATATTCAATACATGAGAAAAACACATACTCAAGGACCATAATAGTTAATTGTATTAGGAGACTTGGGGAACAATCTGATAATTTGGTGAAGGTCATTCAATTACTCATATAAATATCTTCAAATTATGTACTCCTAATAGACATACCCTACATAAATACTTTTTCCATAACTTGGGCAAAGGAAACATAAGAATGAGAGAGCTCAAATGCATAGTAAGGATAAAAAAGGACGATACATTGGATAATATGATGATAAGGGTTTGAGAAGAATATCATAACAAAATAAAACCATACTCTACTTATTGAAGAACATAATAACAAGTCTTGTAATAATTATTGACATATCATAATACATGAATCGTAAATAAATAATAGAATATGACACATTCCAGAATAACATGGGAATATGAAATAAAATTGTTGCATACACAAACAAATAGAAATTTATTTACATAATAGTGAAGGATCACAGTTAAGTATATCATAGATGAATTTCATCACATCCCAAACCATCATATTAGTAATGGTTCACTCTTCAAACCATCATTTTTTACAAATTACCTTACTGAACCAGGTCCAACCCATGGTTCATTCATACAAATCTCAAAAGATATAAATCAATAAATAATTCATTACAGAGTGACAAAGGTCCCACTAGTGGAATAGTGGAAATAATACATATGTGTATTGTAATAAATAAAATTATTCATATCAAAACCCAGAAAATAAATTTGTTTCATAAAAACTAAATCAATTCATAAATTATGGAAAAGACAACGGTCTCCCAGTCACTTCATCATTTCATCCTAGCATAACCCCGAGGGACAAAGAATCATGTTTCATATGATTTTTTAAATTTTATAACATGAGAAAGATAAATAGGATTCCTAAAAATATTCCACTCATAAACAAAAACCATTATATAAAATAATGCGAATGTAATTTATGGATCATATCCCTAGTAAATCATTTGTACCATAAAATGATTTCATTTTAGTTAGAAATTTATTTTTAAATATCATTTTGAGCATTTCCTTAAAAATAACTTTTCTTTGAAATTAAAATTT
The DNA here is from genome assembly GCA_963277665.1 of Viscum album. NCBI lineage: Eukaryota > Viridiplantae > Streptophyta > Magnoliopsida > Santalales > Viscaceae > Viscum > Viscum album. The sequence continues at coordinate 165,350,672 of OY728167.1, forward strand.
TAAATAAAAAAAAGATTTGAAAATAAAATTTTAAAAACTACAAATGATTATTTAAAATTCATTTAAAAAAGTTCATGAATAAAGGTTCATTTCATTATGGAAAAAATTTAAAACTTTTTAAAAATCCTTTTCATTGAAAATATAATTTAGCATGATGGTATAACATTAAATGAAACCTAAAATACCATGAGAATATATAAATTCCTAATATTACATTCCAAAAAGGATTTATAAACAGCAAATAAATGTTGATAGGCACAAAAAAATACATAAGTATCAAATATGGAAAATCATGAAACAATTTCCTTACCGCATAAGTATTATTTTTTATCATAATCCCCAATAAATAATAACATAAAATGAATCATTAAATATCATGAAACAAGTAGGATTAATCATATAACGTGTCAATGGGGAAGTGTAGAAAAATAAAATAAATGAGTGGTGAATATTCTTATATCTTGAAGAAAATAATTGTAATACTTATACATAAATAATAATTATAATATCAATCATGTATGGTGGTTTGTTTTGAAATTATATACATAAGGATCATTAAGATTATATGTTATACATACACATGAGTAAAATTTATATATATCAATGGAAATAATAGAATGGAGTTAATAAATATATTTTCATTTCAGAATGATCGTAATAACATAAATTCCATATCAATTATTTATACATATCATACATTTGATGTGGTGACCAAAAAGAGACTCACATTTCTTCGTAAAGGTGGTAGTCCTCGCATACATGAATGACGTTATCATCTTTCAGTGAGTGAAAGATAACAAAAAATTGAAATATTATATTTCAAAATTTTAAAATATAACATGAATATAATAATTCATTCATGTATATAACATATATTTATAGTTATTATATTCCATGTAAAATGTTAGTGAAAAACAATTAACATCACTTTGTTACATGTAAGTACACCATACACATGAATAATGTTATAATACCATATAAATAATGGAAACTAAAAAGCTATATTTGATATGATGACTCTAATTTTTTTCTTTATGGTATAAATATAGTTTATATACAATAATTCAATCATCATATTCAACCATGTTTTGTAGTAATGGAAAAAATGAATGGAATTAGTTCATGAGTCAATAGTGTGTCATACATACAAATGATTATTTCATAACCCGTTTCATGTAAGTGTAGATGGATATAGGTCATTACATCACCATAGAAATATATAATTATATGTAATATACTTATTTTATTATATATATAAATGTTTCATAATATTAATTGAAGGAGGTGGAGTTAAAAATAAAATAAAAACCCTCATTTAACTATGTTTCCTCTTCTTCGGGTAACTATTTGGGTTTAATTAAAAAACCATCCTAGTCATGATTTATACCAAACATTAGGATTATAGGAGGATAGGTGGAAATTTTGGAAGATATTTGTTATGGTATTGGAAAAAATATGGTTTTAATGTGTGATGAAAAGAGGATAGGGTGTGGGCTTGTATAAGTGTGGTGAGTGGAAAACATGTAATTTATGAATAAAATGATCATTCCACATAATTCTCAAGTAACAAAACTTAGAAAATTATATCATCAATAATTAGACATTATAGGGTCATTATATGGTGCAAAATTGATTTTATACATGTTTTTATGCGACTTTCACCGTTGTAATTTTACATGAACCCATACGTAAACTCATTTTTACCTTAACCATAGTAATTAATATTTAATATTTCAAATACTCATTTTTTTCAAAAATTAATTTTACCATAATATATATTATAATTATTTCATATTTAAAATATGGAATCCATTTTTCCAAACTCAATTCTAATAAGTGAAAATTTTAAAATTTTAAAATAATCTTACTAACGCGATGAGAATTTAGGTTTTTAGTGATAAAATTTTCAGAAGCATTCAATATTCTTAAATCAAATATCAATGCAAATTTGATTCCAATTACCAAAATAGGATTAATATATATATATATATATATATATATTAGCTAATATTATATGAAATTAAATTGAAAATATAATTTAGCATTATAAATAAATTATATAAAAGTATTTTTCTAATTAATATATAGTATTTTCTATACATATTAGAAAATTATCAAAACATCACCCAAAAATAATTTTGATATTATTATTTAAAAAAATATTTTTTTTTCAAATTATTTTTTATAAATTTTCAAAAAAATAATTTCAATATAAGTGGGTATTTGGTGACAAAATAACTTTTTAGGAAAATATTTTTGAAGTGTAAAATTTGGTTTATTCTTTTATATTGTATATAAACAAATATGATTACTGTAAAATAAATTATTGATTATATAGTACATTAATTTACTAATAATAATAAAATAAAATTGTTTTTTTAATTTATTTATTTAGAACCAATTTTTTTGCTTAAAAATGAATTTTCAGAAAAAGATTTCATTTATTTTTAAATATTTCATGTTTCAATTTCAATCTAATTGGTCAAAAAATAATTAATTTTATCAATATATGGATATATTTTAATTTCAAAAATTGACTAATCATATTCATAACATCCATTCCAACATCTTGGTCATAACTATCATATTAAAAATTAATATTTTAATAGTACACCACATTTTGTTTAAACTCAGTGTGGCATGTAACAAAATATGAACATTGTGATTCATGTAGCCCAAGAAAAACTTTGTTTTTTCATAATTCTAAATATCAATAATTTTATATTTATTTGAATAATTTATTTTCCCCAAAATCTCAGGGTTCTACTTAGAAAAATTTCTTATTCTCGACCATTGTATCAATTCATGAGAAAATTATAGTTCATTTTTAGAGGAATTTCCCCCTCTGCCTATTGGATTTTATTCATAGAATCAGGGTATTGAGAGATTGAAATTATAATGCGACTCAACTATTTTTCTTCTCCATTTCCCCAAGGTTTATCCTTTTATTGAATGTTTCGATATGGATTATATGGTACTATTGATGTGGTGGATAAAAATTGATAAATAGTTTTGGGCATTAAGTTTGTTAACCATATTTCATGTGGTTATGATGTATTGGGTTTCCTCTCATAACCTCATCTCTATGAAAACATTTTTGAAGTTCTAGTTGAGGATTTGGATCCCCCTTCTCATCATTTTTAATATTATGTTAAAGGATTTTTTTTATAAATTTTAATGGGTGGATAGTAAGGGTTGGATTAAAAAGTAACATAAATTTTTTTAATTAAAATTGATGTTAATTAGGATCAAATCCATATTTAAAATATTTATATGAGATTTCATAAAGGATTATCCATTTTTGATTCCTTCTATGAAATCCTAGTAGTTTGGTTCCTTTTTTGTTCATATTGTGGTTATTTGAAAGGCCAATTATTTTTTGATTCAATAACATCAACAAAAATAATAATATAAGAACATATATAGGGGGAATGAACTAGTTTTCCCTAGAAATATAAAATTTAATGTTAATATACATATTAAAGAAGATTAGATTTTATGAAATCCTTTCATGTAAAAATATTAGTAGATGTGAAAGATAAAATGTGATTCTATGAATTGGTCTACATGATATGTTGTCATTTGTTATGTCTATTGAAAATTTAGGGATTTTACTTATGATGGTGGTGACTAGGATTGAGGAGAAATATAGTGTCAGTGAGGATATAGTTTTTGTAATTGGAGGTTATATGGGATAATATGTGGAATTTAATTTATGTAGTCGGTGCAATGTTTGTTGTTATGGTAATGTGGCTTGGATATAGGGATGGTTATTCTTGATATGTGATCAATACTACTTATTTTTGCTGGATGTGTTGGTATGTGGTGTTTTTGGGACTGTGGATCAGTTATCCATGGTATATATTTGAAATGATGGAATTGAAATATCACAGGATAGAATTAATGTTTGTTCACTTGATTAGTTAAATTGATAAACAAAAAATGGTCTGTGATTATTATGAATAAATTGTCTTAACTAATGAGAGTTAGGAAAAAAACCTAATTCAATAAATGGTGTAACTTGTAACTTGAATGTGGAGTTGTGTCTCTTGTGTGTAGAAGTTTGTTGGGTTGATAAATTAGTAGTGGTTGTTGATAATGGTGGTGGTTGTGATATTTTGTGATGATATTAAGATAGATTTTAGTATACTTATCGTGAACCCATATTTCAGATTTTTCTTATAACTATTTATCATTTTCAAGATATTATTTCTATGCGTACTCAAAAAACGTTGGATAAGCTTATGAAAACCTAAATGTTTTTGGTTCTAGGTTTTTTACCAATATCAATTATGGTGGTTAATTTGATAGCTCGATTCCCACCATTTCATGACATTCATACCACACTATTTATAATGATGTGTAACAATTTTAGATCACACATTAATTAAATGCAGTTGATAGTGTTCTCCATGTGATTATTGGATGGTGTTGAAGGCATCCCATTGATGATAGGTTTTTATTGGTGATCACCAATTGATTACAGGTGGGTATTTGATATATCCTAGAGATGACAGGTTGAATTCAAATATCTCCCAGTGATGATGGGTTGTTGTCTGGGATCTCCCAATGATTATGATTTGATATATGGTGGGGATCATCCATGTATGGGGGAATGAATGGCGTTGATGTACTTCACATTCATGATACCCTACAGCTTTAGATAACAGACATGAGAATGTAACGAGGTTTAAAGTAAAGATATTTACTGATTCTAGAACATGATTCCATAACCTATGAGGATGGGAAACAAATGAATTTTTATTAACCACATTATCAATGGATGATTATGAGATTTTATTTTATAATACTACAAGGGAGGACATAATGTTTGAAGTTAGGGTGTGAGAATAGAAAATGGGTGGGGAAGTTGTTGTGGGGTTTACTACTTATATTCTCCCAAATAAATATGTATATATATGAATGTTTTATTTAGTGAAGGTTTCATAGAGAGTTTGGGAATATATTTATGTCAAATTAGGTTATTTTGGTTTCTATTATTGGTTTACTACTGCATTAGTATGGTCTTTTCAAATGTTATTGAGAGACCCTGTGTATGATTCTATGGATTATATATGTTGTGGCCCCCTACATATATATAAACTATTTTCCATGTTTCTAAGAGGACATAGAGAACAAATAGACATTTTATCCTAGATATTGGATCTATTCTGGAGTCACAAAAATATGACTTCTCATTTATTTTTTACATGGAGTCTATTATTATATTCTTTTGACATTGTGCATGCATTGTACATTTTTTGGATTTACTTAATTTATATCATACGGTGGATTGTTTTTGTGTTAGTCATTTAATATCATCATTATATATTAATTATTGGGGGGGGGTATTCTATTCTATATGTTATAAAATTATACCCTCATTTCTAGTCTCAAATCAGAGGATTGTAGAAGTGGTACTCGAGGTTCATTTTCTATCTCCCTTCATTATTAGCCTAGAATTGGTGCCTTTGGATGTAAGATGGAATTTCAGAATGGTATAAATGGTTTTGGATTGGATATATTATATATTTTAGGGTTAGATAGTGTGAGGGTTTCATTAATTGTTGGGAAATGGTATCAATAGAGCTTTCTGTGTGACATTGAACCGGGATAAAAACACAGACCTGAAATTTTAACTCCCCTCATCATTAGATGCAAGGAATCCGATTATAATGATTCATCTAATAATGTGAAGCTGCTTAAATGGTATAATCTCAAGTTAGGTAAATTCATAATTATTTTTTCCTTATGATAAAATGAGTTGTTTTAGGAAGTAAAATGAATATAAATTAAATGTCATAAATAAAGGAATTTTATAATTGTCTCTTTAATTTTTCTCATGATGTAGTAACTAATGAACATTTTTTTGTAGAATAAATCATATAAACTATATAAAATGAGTAAAATGGTGATTAACTATAAAATTATTGATTTTTTTAATAATTTATTCAGACATAGAATATGTTATTCTCTCAACCATTATAACAGGCTTCTCATGGAATTGAAATTTTTCCCCGTTGTTAAAATTCACTACTTTATAATTTATTTAATGATTCAAAATTTTATAGAAGTCCAATTAGATTATTTTTAATATTTTTTTGAATAGATAATATATTTAGAAGATTTAATAATACATTTAACCTTGAGTATATTTCATACGGCCATGCTATACTTTTAGTATTAAAACCATTATTATGAGTATCATAGTTCTCCTGAATGTTTATATTTCATTTGATGTTTTTAATTCAATAAGTATTATAAATAGTTTTTATATAAATTAATATAAAACAAGGGTTTGAATATTATATTTGGTTATAATTTATAGTTGAACCTCACGATTGTTGATAATTAAATTAATATTTGAAAATTCTTACATGAATAACTTTCTCATTCCTTTTTAGGATGACTATATTTTTGTAGTATTAACCCATTTATATAATGTATTAATTTTTATAAATTTATTATAATGTTGGAATCTTTTATTATTTTTTTTTATTTTTTGGGAATTGATAAATATGTTTTTTGATAATCATTAAAAATTTGGGATTTTCCCAATAAAAATTTCCAACACATATTCCATGAATAGTATAGTTTATTATTATGATGGAATATTAATACATGTATATATTGAATAAAAAATGTTAATGTCATGTCATTTGTTAGTTTTCTACTCATGATTTTATCTTTAATGTGTTTAGAATTTATTGTAATGTTGAACACTGATTGATTGTTATAAATTCTTTTAAAATATAAAACATACTTATTGAAACCCATTTTGACCCAAAATTATTTACATGATTGACCCTATTCAATATAGTAATTGTTAATTTTTTTTATAATAACTTAACCATTCTAGAAATATTAACACATAGGTAGTTTTTTAGAGGGAGTGTGTATAAATTCGAAAACATTTATATGGTTTTTTGTGAATCTATGAGCATGTAAATACAGATCATGTATATTGTTTACTATTTTTCTAGAATATGGTATATTGTTATGCATTGATCATGATGTTGTTAAATGTGGTAGTAAAATCAAGTTAAATCAATTTTGCTTAATAATAATATTATCCTAAGAGATTATGTTTTTAAAGTCTGTTTAGTTTGATAATGTCATTCATGTCATGGAGAAATAAAACATTCATAGTTTAATTTTATTATCTTAAAGAATGTCTTATTTTGAAATTATAAATACATGTATCTTTACGATAAAATTTTCATGTTGTTTTTTAATTTGATTTTGGTTTACCTGACATCAGATAATGTATAATGTATTATTTTTTAATAAAGTTATTATTTATATAATCTATTTAATTAAAATATACCTATAATGATCTATCGCACCACATCATTTATCCTCATTCAATTTACTCAGTTGCATGTTAGAGAAATTTAATATGAGATGATTTATGATTCCCCTGAAAATTATCGGGACACATTTTGTATTCATTGTGATAACCTTGTTTAATGGTTAATGCATTTAATTTTTTAAGTAACGTTCCAAAATCCTATGTGAAAATTATAAAATTATATTTTTTATGGAAATTACGAATTAGATGTCCCATAATAAATCATAACTCGGGATTTTTTTTTGTTTCTTAACAAGGTAATTTTTTGATATATACAATGACATTTATTTTTTTCAATGTATAAAAATATTATTATTATCTGAATTTTTATTGCTGAAGTGATTAAATGAACAAACTCCCATAAAAGTTTTACCACAAAAAGTTAGTAATAATTTTTTTTAGAAAAGTATGACATTGATGAAGATGATGCTTCTTAACACACAATAATTATTAAAATGATGTGATGGGATAATATATCATAATAATTAGATTTTTTGGGATTTATATTATATGTGTATAATGTTTTATGACATAAATAATATAATTATAAGTATAAACCTTTCCCACTAAGATGAATTATATTAAGGAAAATTTTAAATCAATGCGGGAAAGGCTGTTATTCCTAGACTGGACAATATATTGATATTGTGTGTGATTTCCCTAGATTTATGTTCATGAGGTTGTGTTCTATGATTATTTTAGTTGTTTTTTAATGGTATATATAGATGTTGAAATGTTTTTGTGAATCGTTATATATAAGAGTAGTGGATTATAAAAGAAGGGAGTTGTTATGATGTAGTAGATGATGGATGATGTTGATGTGGTTGTCTATGGTGTCTTGTAAAAGAGATAGACTAGACTGATGAACTTATTTTCATGTGTCAATGTTTCTATTGTTCTTATTAGATATAATGTGTGGATTGGTGAAACGATTTATTTTTCTTCTCTTAAATCAATGTTACAAAAACTCCATTGAGCTATGGTTTTTGGGAAAGAGAAAGAGACAACATGTGATAGAGACTCGTTAAAATTCCTAATAAATGAAATGACAAAGCTATCTGGTGGGTCCCCCATCCCCAATTTAGAGTATTAGTTAGATTAATTTGTGGATTATTTTGGGTTGATGAAGAACAATTAAGAATTCAATTTTTTTGAGGCATTGGCTAGTTTCTAAAGACGGCTCAAAGGCTGTGGGATATAATGTATTTTGATCTGAGAATGTTGTTCTGGGTTATATATATTGGATTATTGAAGAAAAGATTCATTTCATTATTAAATATTTATGGTAATTTTATTGTTTATTCATTTAGGTCCCCTATTTAGTGGTCATGAAATTCGATTTTATTGATCCATGTTTCATATCTCGAGTTTCACAGAAGTAGATATTAAGATATTTTACTCAATCTAGGGATTGGCTTAGTGACCTAGGGTTGAGTGGTTCGAGGTGTCCACTATCTGGTGAGATGATTTATATTCAATTAAATTTTATGGGGAACCATTAACATGATTATAATTTTATTACACATGTTTCCTTGCAATTTATAGAGATGTAATATAGGGGGATTGATTGATTGATTCATACTCGTTTAACGGAAACCTTATAGTGAATTTTGAAAATTATTTTGAAATTATATTAAATATTTAGGAAATTTAATAATTTATTTTCTATTAGAATTTCTAGAATGTATGTTCTATAATATAATAGAATATTTTAATTAAGCTAGAGTATTTTTTACCATGATTTGGCTATCCTGTAAACCTGGTAATTGAGGAATGAGAAGTTTGGAATTGTTTGTGATTTAGGAGGATGGTTCAAATTTTTCGTCATCTAATTATGGAACTTGGTTTTAGAGGTATATAAGGTAAAATTTATGTCATTATATATTTATCTAGATTGTGTACGTGTATTTTACTATTTTTGGTCATGATGTCGTGTAGATCAATAGAGAGAAGATCCAAATTGTTTAACATTGGATGAAGGTACCACCAGAACAGAATAATTTATATACTGATCAAAGGTGTGGGACATTAATGTTTTAGGTTTAAGACATTTTTCTATTTACTGTTTCCCCTTTTATGGGGAATTAGATGATTTTTCATTTGATTAACCATTTTCCTACATTCATTAAAAACTTTTAATAGTACAAGCATATTGGCACAGTGGATTATATATTTTCATTCCCATTATAGTCGGACAATATATATAGAATTGTTCACATTTCATATCTCTATCAGTATCTTCTTAATGACTCACTTGTATTTGAATTGGTAGGGTTGGATATCTAGGATGATGAGGAATTTTTGGAGTATCACGAATATATCTAGGACTATAGAGATAATTTTTTTTTGTCAATAAATAATTCCCTTTTTTCATTTGTCTTTAAGGAATAGTGATATGGGTAGTGGTCTTGGGTGCATGTGAAAAATATATTTCCCCACCACCTAGATCTATTTTTAATTTCAATAAATGTATCATTATTTTTATTATTGATAACGAAACCCTTGAATGGTCATGATTTATGAGATGTGATTTTTCTGATTTTCTAGTGTCCATGCCTTTACCTTGTGTTTTAGTTGTAATGAGATCCCTAAGAGTAATTTTAGGGCTTGGTTATTTGGAAAAATTATTTCCCCCTACATATGGGTTTTTATTTAATTCGAGGAAATGTGGAATTTTTTGAGAGGTGTCGATGTTAATGGACTGAACATTCCAACCTATTACACAGTGGAAATATTGGTAATGCTAGTGTCTATGGGAACATCTATATTGGACATAGCCCTTTACACATATTAGTAAATGATTTCAAGAATAACTAGACTTTGAAGAAAAACTAAGGATGGTAAATTAAAATTTTATGGAATATTATATAGATAACATGGAAGCATAGAAATAAAATATCTTTTTTTTAATCATCATAATGAGATCCTAACATACTTTGAACAGTAACATATTCATAGGATAACCTGGGGAATACCTAAGAAATGGGATGAGTTAAAAATACTAGTAATGGAATAAACATAATAAAAAATCATAGCACATGGTTTACAAGGCATTACATGATGCCATAAGAAGGTATGAAACCAAAATAAGCATATGGAAGTATAACATATTGAACATGGAATCATGTAATCATGGAATGATATAAATATGGAAACAAAGTACAACATGAAATAATAATGAATCATGGGATGATACACATGGAGAGTGAGTCATGTCTAACCACTACTACTATTTCACATAGATGAAGAGTCAAGGCTAGCCACCATGAAAATTGTGTATGAAGAATGAGACTAGGATAACCACTCTGACCATCACACATGACGTCTCAAGAGACTAAACATTACTCAATGAATTGGAGCACTAAATAGGATCACCCATCATAACATTCCCATGATTATTTGTGACACATGAATAATAATACATAAAAAATGAATCAAAACCACTAGTGTTACACTTGGAAAGGATTGGGTATCATAATTGTCTCAAAAGGCTTAACAAAATAGAATATCATAATGACGTCCATGAAAGAATGGAATTAAATTATTCTTGGACATTCATAAGTTAAAATATTAAAAGATCATGATAAGTGATGTTAAAATAAACTAAAAACAATTTAAAATATATTTTAATAAACATTATAAATAAAACAATTCAGTGTGGTTTAAGTAAAATATTAAATATTATTTAAAATAGAAGAGGATTAATTGTTTTTATAAAACTATAACTGAACAAAAATTGTTTCCCATTGAAAAATGGTTTATTTTTTGAAAATAATGGTGGCATAAAATAGACTACGAATGGTACTTGTAAATTGTTAAGACGTCTTGAAGTTATCTTTAACTGGGATTTCTTATCTGGAAAAATTGAGAAAGGAACCTTTTTAAAACATGTAATTATCAATAAAAGAGGGATTATATGGTCTAGCTAAACGATTTTGGAACATATAAACATAATTTTTAATAATTACATAAAAATATAGAGCAATTACATTGGGGTAATGAGATATAATGTGTAACCCAATAGAAAAAATGGATGTTTAGGTAGAATCCCTTACATTATGTCCAAAGGTGTTATGAAAATGAAAATATTGTCCAAGATAATCAAGTTAAGTCCATTAAGTAATTAATTCAGAAACATTTATAAAAGAATTTTATTTTTTAGAATTATATTATGTTCATTAAATTTATTTTTGATTAGTTATAAGATAAAAGTTCATTGTCTGTGGGTGTTCGCTTCCATGTATTTCATGATTAGTTTACTTGTTTCCTAGCATGGAAAATCATGTAAAATTATAATAAAAATATAGTATTGTAATTATATACACATAAAGAATATTAAATGGTCAAATATATAATTTCTGTAATATGTTATTCGGATGAATCATTAGATAAAATGCTAGTTATGAACATAACATTATTTTGGAGAATTATTTATAATTATGAATAAGTTTTGTTTAATTAATTAACATTATGCATAAATTTTTTTACGTAACATTAAATAAGATGTAATAAATATATTATGAAAATTTTTTACAATAAAAATTTCATTATCACCAACCTTGATGATGGTAATGGAAATTGAAAACTCTGAATCCTTTAATGTGAAAAATGACCACATCACAGACAATGTTTTAATATTTAATAAAAAATGAAATGATGGTGCGTTATTACACAACCATAAAAAAATTATAGAATATAAAATATACCATATTTATCATGTCATATATTAAAATGGTGGTTAGGAGAGAATAATAAATAAACATGAATTGAAGGGAAATTAAATGAAATAGAAAGACGGTTAAACCTCTTGAATTATCCTCCATAAGAACCTCCATAAGGAAGTTTTTTTGGCCATTTGTATAGAACAAGACCTAATATATTTAGGGAAGATGATTTTTAATTTTATTGGGTATAAATTGGACAGGATTAAAGGCTTACGTGGTGAGAGAAGAATAAGTGGTGTGGGGTAGTATTTATAGTGGAGGAGAGGAGTGTTTTTTTATTTCATTAGTTTATTATTTTGGATAAAGAAATGCAATAGTGATGATTCTATGAATTAATAAATTAAATAATCAACGTTATTTCGATATTGTGGTTCATAAATCAGATATTACTCAAATAATATTTTATTTAACTTTTAATGTATATGTACCGTAACTTACCGTATTTTATTATTCACTAAAAATTAAAATATTTTAGAAAATTTCCCAAAAATTCCCCTAACAATTTTTATACCAGAAATATTAAAAAACGAACACCATTTTATGAAAAAATTATATAAATATGATAAATTTAATTTATCATTAAAATCAACATTTACTCAAAAAATACAGATTTTTAAATAATAAGTAATTTTATAGAACAGTTGAAAATTAATAAAGCTATCATAATATTTTCTTATAATCACAAGATAATAAAATATCAATTTATGAGTCTATTTTATCAATATATGTTTTCTTTTAAATATTTATGTTAATTATAATTTTATAAGTAAACAATTATGTTTTATAAAATTACCAACACTTTTTATCAATTCCAAATAATATATTTATATGTAGTATGATATAAATATAACATATTTTAATTTATAAGATTAATTAATTTTATATTTTACTTGAATATGTGGGGATACTATTCTATTTATTGATTTACTATTCCTAGGTTTCACATTACTATTCCATTGGTCATGTTACTATTCTCATGGTTTACATTCCTTAATTTCTAGAAATATCTCGTATTTCATTCATTCTCCATTTTGACCTTTATATTGTGTTTCATAAGTTATTTTATTCTCTTTATACTATATGAAATAATTATAAGAAGGGAAATTTTCATTGATAAAATATTTGGGTGGTTTCATTCTTCCCACCTTATGAAATTTCACCCTCAAAATTTTGTTTTATATACTTAGGGGAAAATAGATGAGGGTACTTCTCCTTCATATCATCCTTTGGTTCCCATTTCTTTTCTTCGTCCTTTTGGTTCCACCAATTTAATTTTTCCAGATGGGTAGTATTCTATTGTAGAGCATTATATTTGTGGTCTAAGATCTTTACATGATTATCCTCATAGTAGTGATAATTTAAAAATTGTAACCCCTCAAAATTCAGTATTAGTGAGGGATCTGGTATGTACTTCATTATGAGGGATACATGGAATACATTGTGTACTTAGGAAAAGGTAGGTATAAGTGCTTTTCCATTGGAAAAGGCTCCAACATGATAATGAATATGAAATGGGATGATGTAAATGGTACATATCATTCCATTCATCCCAAATCTCATGGTCTTATTCCCTAGAGATATGTGGATACATACAATGTCTCCAACCATGAACTATAGGTCTTGTCGAGAATTGTCTTCATCACTCTTATATCAATATTAGTCTACCATGAAGTTTTTATAAATGGTTTTCACCTTTTCCATCATTTTTGTTCCCATCATCTTATGTTCATAGACTACATCCCAGCATACTGATGTTCTGCATCTTCTCCCATGACGGGGTTTATATGGATCCCTTTAAATGAATGAGTAGCAACCATTATTGTAGGGGAACTCAACCAGCGGAATATTTTTGTTTGATTCTTCATTAATTCCCATAGAAAATGATATCAAAATATATTCTACTATTTTAATAGTTCTCTTATATTGGACATCAGTTTGAGGATGATAATTCTTATAAAAGTTCAGCTGAGTGTTTGGAGGATATTTTTGGATTTTCCATAACATCAATGTGAATATCTACTCCTAATATGAAATAATTGATATTGTTACTCCATTCATCCATACACTTTATTTATGTATATCTATTAATGTGGATATATTGATAAATCCTCTCAAATTATGATAAAATGAGCTTTCTTTATTGGATGATGCCCAAAAACCCAAATAACATTATTTCCTATATATGTCATCAAATTTCAAGGGAGAAAGTCTTTGGTGTTGTTTTCTTATTTCCATTTTGGTAAGGGTAATGGATGTATCATCCTCTTATACATTTTCCTTTTATCCTTCACTTTCTGACATACCAGGAACTTTTATATATATTCCGTGATCCCATTCATTATTTTGTCCCATAAATATTACAATTGGATATCATGATACATATTTTTGTTTCAAGGGTGAATAGAGATGGTCATGCTATGTGATTCATTAAAAATATCTTTCAATATCTATGTATTCTATGGTACAAATAATCATGAACCAAATCTCACAACTCCTTCCTCATCCATTTAGAACTGAGAGGATTTCTATTTTCTAATGAAATCAACTTTTTCCAAACATTCTAAATCATTTAATCAAGAATACATTATTTTTTCCGTCAGTTATGGTTGATAAATCATTTGTGAAAGGATTTCTGATCTTCCATATTTGATGATTCCCATGTCCATATATTAAAGGCTATGAATATGATATCCTTTTTAATTCTCATCAAGGATAAGGATAAAGGATCCTTTCTACATAAAGCCTCTTGAACCTTATTTCCATTTCTAATATGGTTGAGGGTTGAGCAGTCATAATCCTTAATGAGCTTTAACAATATACACAAGTGAATATTTTGCTCTTTATAAGTGAATATATTTTTTGGCTCTTATGATCAGTTTATATTTCACACATCTCCTTATAGAGATAATACTGCCATATTTTCAATGCAACAATCACAACCGCCAACTCTAGATAATATATGGGAATTTTTTTCTCAAGAATTTTCAACTGACGTGAGGTGTAGTTTAGAGACCCGATTTTTACATTGAAATATTTTGAATATTTCTATTTATATTTCCAGAGCAATGTTCTGAGATGACATGCAATTATGAGGCCCAGTGTTCCCGAAATAAATTATACAAAATATTTAGTATATTTTATACTATTCATATGACAGAAATGGGATATCTATCTAATGGTATATTAGATTCTAAATATAAGAATACAATTAATTCTGTAGAATGGTGTTTACCCTAAGAGGGACATAAATTTTTTTAGTTTGGGACATCTATTGAAAAATAAAACAAGTACATAACAGTTAATAAAATAATTAAATTCTTTTATTTTATCTCAGATGTTAATTTAGATAACATGTGAACATGGATGTAGACTAGAAATACAATACCACGGTTGAGTTTGTAATGGGATGTTTTACCTTGGGGAGACCCTAGGTGAGAGGGTGTGGGAGGCTTGAATTTTGAAACTTCTGGTGGTATCCTCGAAATGTGACATTAGGTAAATGTTTTTGAGTTATCTCATTTCTCTCATATACTATGGAGCTCTAGCCATATTTTTTTTAAAATAAATTCAAAGTCCTAACTTCATCAGATAATTTTGAAATTGCAGTGCTAGTAGATCAGAGGGCACCATACCCAATGACAGATCCAAAATCTATGTAAGATTTCTCTTTCGGATTCCACACCTCCATGATGAAAGAATTTATAGATGTTTTTGACTTAGATTAGTTTTATCTGCATTGAAATTACTTGTTGATGGCCAAACTAACAATGGTCATCGACTGTTTAATTTCTGGATCGCCAGTTCTTCATGTCCTTCAACCTTTCACCGTGATCAATTTTTCACTTCAATGAAATGTCAATGAAACATAGGGTGAAGCATAGATCAATGAAACCCTCGATCTGAGGAGTCTAGATCTAGGATCAGTTTTGAGTATCTAAAAACATAAGAGGTGAGGCGGTTAATGGAAATGGTTGATATTTTTTCATACACAAAAACTTTTATGGATCATAATGTTGAGGTTGTGGAATTGATGATCTCATCATAAGGATTATAGATCTAGTCTCAATCTAAAATTTGGGAAATCGAGGTGATCTCAATGGTCTGCGGAAGGACCACCAGAATTTGACCGATGCGTAGGAACTTCTGGATACTATTGTCAGTCTGTGAGTCTGTGGTGGTGGGCCGCAATGTGGTTGTGGCGTGCATTAGAACCTGTGGTGGCTGGGCTGGGCCGAAGCGGCTGGAATGGGAAGGAGTGGGTTTGGGTAGTTTCAAACACAGATAACTCTTAAATGAGATTTTTTTGTGTGTGGAATAGGGGACCACACATTGCACTCATCGAGAAGGATATTTTTAAACCATTTCAAGACATTTATGTATATTTTTTGTGCTTATGTTCCATGAAATGCTAGGGTTTAACAGTAATAATATATTTATTATTTCTCAAAAATCATGTATCAGACAATGTTTGAAAACATGATATCTGATTCACATGTCGTCTATGGAAATGAGACCCTTCCATAGAGGTTGAACTTTTGATGTTATTTTGGTATTTTTTATAATTAAAACTTGAGGATAGGTGGAACAAAAATTCTGATAATAAAAATAATATAATTATTATTTTGGAAACTTGTATCGCGTCGTACGTCTACATAAGACGTCTGGTTGATGCTCCGTCAGAGGTGTTGCGACCGTGGAGAAAAGTTGTTCTTTTCATGACTGATTTTGGGCACTTAATTGACTGATTTTGGTCCCAATTTTTTCATTTACTATGAAATACATCTTTTCCACTAGGTGATTGTTTTGGACTAATGAATAGTCATTCCAGTGTGCATATACAAGAGTATCATAATGGTGCAATCGATTTGATGTGTTTGGGAATCATGGAATGGGTCCTAAAAAGCACTATTCATGTGAAATACTATGAAATGTAGTTTCTTCACAGGTTGACTGATTCGGGCAGATGAATAGTTGACCATGTGCATTTATTCACAAGGATCATGAAGGTGTGATCTATTTGATTATCTAGGTCCGTTTGATGTGGCATGTCAGGGAGAATTATGTTTTCACCATTTGGATCATATAATGAGAAATGTATGCATGTCATCCTTTTGAGCCAGAGGTTCCATGTACTCTGAGAGTATACTTGTACGCTTTGGGGGAAATTCTTCACAATTTAGTACCCGAGCACGACCAAGTGATGAGGTAGGGCCACATGTTTTGTGGTCCCCACATGATTCATGTACCACACTAAGAATATTATAACTCTCACATCTCTTTATATTGAACTCTCATTTTGGCTTGTGAGTATCCTATCCTATTTGTTTTTTCTTATAGAACATGATGGAGAACTCCATAGTGGATTTCAATATATGATGTGAGATGATCATGATGAGATGCTTATTCAGGCGACGTCGGATGACAATAGTGATCATGCACTAACATATTTGTACTTTATGATAGGTACCATCTAGTATGGATGGCCAATATAGTTCTTCGAGAACATATGATCGGAATCCCCCCAAAAGGAAGGGTTTGGTTCCTTGATGACCTATAATAGAATCCCCCATCAGCGTGGGCGTGGATCCTCCATGAAGAAAATGATAGTGGAATCCCCCCGACATGCCACGGTGTGGTTCCTCTATGACATTATGGGTGGAATCCCACTTCAGCATTGGAATGGGTCCTCTACCAGCTAATTTTGTGTGGAATCACTCCAATGCACAATGGTGTGGATCCACTATAAATAAGAGTGGAATCCCCCTAATGCATCTGGGTGTGAGTCGTCTATGATAACAATTAATGTGTAATCCCCCTCACACACTAGGGTTTGGGTGATCTACATTGGATTTACTCTTTCCCGTTGTTGATCCTTCGTGTGAAAAACCTTGATATTACTTTGGAATCATGAGTAATTGGGGTGCCTTCACCACTGATATGTGTCCTTGTGACGTGACCTAAAACTGTGTGGGCGAGACAGAGCCGTCCAAAGTGGATTTTATCAAGGTGTGGTGATTAAGTCCCATTAACTTGTGTGTTCCCGGAATATGTGAGGGATTTTTGGCATCATTGGTAGTTACTTCTATAACTATTGGTGACTCTTTTCTTTATATGAGATATGGGATGGAGATCCCCTTACTCTCTCGCATTTATGTTTCTTTGATGGAGCATAAATATGTCTCTTATAGTAGTACCCACTTCTTCAGTTTTGGTTACTCTCCTTCATTATAGGAAAAGATGCGTGGGGTATGTCATGTTCTTTCAATGTCTTGGTTCTCATGGTTGGATGAGTCTATTATCCTACTGTAGGTAGCAAAGACACAATGATAAGATTATCTTCTCACTATTTCAAGCTCCTTGTTTTTTGGATGAGTTTACATCACTATATTGTTTGGTTGAGTTTTACTCCTGTTACTATACCTTGTTCTATCTACTACTCCCCTTTTTTAAAATCTTATACTTCTACATTGAGCCATCAGGGAATCCAACTAAGTGTTTTTATATTCATCCCTACTTGGGATTTTCACACATTTTTGTGATCTTGCAAAAGACGGAAAGGTTTATTGTGACATTAGAAGATCTTATGGATACGTAGTGCTTGGACAGCATTTTTTTGATCATAACATGGGATCATGGAGCAGGTCTCTCTTATCTTTTTAACTTTTACAATTATTGTCGGGCTGTGAATCATTTTTTTAGGGAATGTATTTTCCCCCTTTTTACCATTCACATTACTTGTTTTTACTAATACTTTTTAGAGTTCAATGCATATTTGTGGTTTATATATAGCAGTTTTGTATCTATTCCTTTTTTCTGCACTTTTAGATTGAGTTTTTTGTGTGTGAGTTCATAGGTTCTTAGTAAATTTCCTCCCTAATATTTTTTTCCTTCGGTGCTAGTCACCACCCCTGGCCTATGGAGGCAGGCTTGGGGTAGTTGCAGTTCGAGCACCAGTGTTTTTTGGGTAATGATAACGTGGTATCAGATGTTGTTCGACCCCTGGGATTTTGTTTTGATGCTTCCCTAAAAAAGGACATGGTTGGGATTAGGGAAATAGTGACAACTTGTCTTGAGAATGGCTCACATGTCCAGGATTTCAGTGATGGTGTGGCAGCTGACGTAGCAATTCACCAGGACCCTGATTACCCACTTGTGGACTTAGGATGCTGAGAATTTATTTTCAGGGAACATTAGTACATGAATGATATTGGATTGAGACATTGAATTTTCTTCTTGAGTCAACTCCCCTTTATGGAATATATATATATATATACGTTATAATTTTACCATGGTACTCCTTGATAAGTTTTAAGATTCCTCTATTATGATAGCCAACCAGAATACTAGCAATGGTTCCTAATGATGGAACTTTGAGAGACGAGGCCTCTATTCAGAATACATCATATGATCCACATTACTCCTGGTGGATAGGTAGCATAACCTCTACCTTTTGAACTGTGGTTAGTCCCAGTAGATCGGGCTGAGGGAATGAACATTTTGAGTGAACATCATTGGTTCATACATTAGATACCACTAAGGTCCCATGGTGATCCCTACCCTTAGGATGTATATGATTTGACGGAGTTGATGGATAACCTCTTTAATCTTGTTTGGACACCAAAAAATCATATGGTCACTTTGGAAGCTAGTATTTTCCACGTAGCAGTTGGACGTTGGTGGAGTACAGTTACTCAAATACACAATGAGTCATCACTCTCATGAGATGAAATCCATGATCTCTTCCATGAGGAGCATTGACCCTCCTTCATACACTCCATCTAGATTTAGGAGATCCTATAGTTTCAATACGGTGGGATAATATTGGCTGGGTATGTGACTTGGTTCAAAGACCTTGCACGATACTCTCGGTACATGATCGATGATGGGTACTTCTGAGCACAGAAGTTTGAGCAGGGACTCTATGGGGAGATATGTGCTATTATAGTGCCATTTTTCATCAACATCTATTTCAGGGTGCTGGAGTTGACACTAGGGAAATAGATCATTATTTTATTCGGGAGCCTTTGTGGAAGTGGGTGAAATATAAATGAGACATCTATTTCATCTAGTATGCATGAGATACCAATATCTCAACCGAGGAGGCCTACCAATAAACTATCTCATGAATGAAGTCTTATGGGACCGAGGCAACATAGAGTGTTGGAAAAAACTGGGGAGGATAGGTGTCATGCTTGTGAGGGAAGAGGTCACCGAGCCTAAGACTGCATGACCATACATGCTGAGCTTTCATGATTAAGGTTTTACTAGGGTGACATTGGGCATCAATGTAACCCTACATCAATATTTTATGATGTAGCTTTGAATTCATGATGAAGATGGGTTCTTCCCCTACCTAGATGCATTTATGTGATGCGAGTGAAACTGTGAGTGCGATTCATTTCCAAAAAAGTGGATAATATCGAGGAATGGTGGATGAGTCCCTATGACTTGTGCGTTCATGGTACAGTTATGTAGTGGAGTGTTAGAGTAGGTACTAGCATTAATAGTGGAGTTTTTATGCTTGGCCTTTTATTTTCTTGATATGCCACTAGTGAGTGTAGCGGAGTATCTATTTTGGGTATTAATCTCCTTCTAAGGGATATAAAGACATGTGGTGTATAGCACTTTATTTCTGTTTTGAGATTAGTGTAGATGGATGAGTTTACTCACCTACCATATTTGTTTTCACCATGTGTGTTCGACATCAACCTTGATATAATCATTATCAAGTATTGTTCAATCTAATGGAGACCCCATGAATAGATCTACGTAACTCAATTTCTAGTTCTAGAAGCGGTTTTCTTCGTCCTGATAATGGGGATAAGCCATCTTCTTGGAGAGTTCCATGTGGTTTTTACAAACCACCAGGGTCCCAGGTGCGTCTTCACCCAAAGATACCAGAACCTAAGAAAATTATGTGGTTTGAATATTCTTATAGGAATATGACTTTGAGATATTAAACAATCTATAAAGAGCTAGCATTGTAGCTGATTCCCATAGTAGGAAGTCCTAGGCTCTCCAAATGTTGGATGTTTTAGAGAAGTTAGCTTCCCTTCACCTGACCCCGATTGATTAGGAGGGTACAATTTTCATCCGTCAATAGTGTGGACACCTTTTCTTCATGACCTTGTAAGAAATTCATGGTTTTGATACATCTACTGAAAAATTATTTGTAACTATATATCCTTAGATACATAACCATATTGATATTTTGATGGAGGGAATCACAATATATTATTCTAGGAGAAAACAGATGTTCCAGTTGCAATACATGGGGAGGTGATGCAAGAGTTAAACACATCTCCATTAGCTATACATCTTGATGGGGAAGATATACATGGATCTTTAGAAGTAGTTTTGGTTGTGTTGCATGATATGATGCATAACCGGGTTCATCTCATGCAGCCAAACCTATCAGTGAGTGAATTCTGAGCATTAAGTTTCGGCTGGTTGTCACAACCTCTTGAAATCCACTATTGAAATAGGAAATAATATCCATTACCAAAGTAAGAGGGTTTCCATACACAACAAAGGGCTATGATGCCAACTGGGTGATAGTAGATCGACTCACGAAGTCGGTACACATTCTTGTTTTTTAGGATCATAGTTCGTTGGAGTGTATGGGGTAGTCGAATGTCTTAGAGATCATCCACCTTCATGAGTTATCCTTGACATTTGTCTCCGATCATGATATGTGGTTTACAACATGATTTTAGAGAGCCCCACAAGAGGAATTGGGGTCCCAACTATGGATAAGTACAACCATGCACCCCTAGACCGATGGAAGACTGAGTACACTGTACATGTGATGGAGAATATGTTGAGGGCTTACGTGTTAGTTTTTGGATGGGAAGACAAGATATCCCTAAGGTTATTTTGGCCTTTTTGATATTTTTTATGGGTTAGCAAGGTTTACTAAAACATTTCCCTACCTCAAAGCTGGAGCGGGTGCACAACCTTTTCCTTGTATCGCAATGGTGGAGATACGTGGATTACCGTATGGAAATCATTAATAAGAGAAGACCATATGAGGATGGATCATCCATTCGGTGAACGTGTTGTAACAACATGAAGATGTGTAGGATTTCCTAGGTATTGGAGATCCATGTGCGATCTCCATAACCTGAGATATTTCCCTAATTTTTATTTTCCTGGACGAAAATCAGGAATGGTGCAATAATGTATAGATACAACCTTTTCACTGTTAGACTTTGGAATTTTTCAACATATATTTCCAAAAAAATGTGCTAAGATGGCGTGAAATTATGAAGTCAACTATGCTAGAAATAAACTATACAAAATATTTAGTATCTGTTATACTATGTACATAATGGAAATGGGGTGTCTCTCAAATGGTAGCTCGAATTAGAAATCTGATGCCATAGTAGAGTCCAGAGCATGATATTTACCTTACGTGGGACATAAGTTTTCTCAGCATGGGACTTCTATGAAAAACCCCATCGGGTACATAATTTTAAATATAATAATTAAATTATTTTATTTTATCTCATACGTTAATTCAAAAAACATTAGAATATGGACTCAAATTCGAAATATAAGACTGTCATTGAGTTTTTAATGGGTTTTTTCCATAATGATGACCTAAGATGAGAGATTGTATGAGGTTAATATTTTGTGACCACTAGGAGTCTCCTATAAATAAAACATTTAAGAAATGAGCTACAGTTAGTTCAGTTCTATCGCAAACGATGGATCATTGGCCATCTGGTTTTTATGATGAGTCGATGTTTGAGCATCATTAGATCGCAATGAAAATACAATATCTAGTAGATTAGAGCATAGTGACCACAAAGATGGTTCCGAAAATGGGGTAGGATTTCTCTTTCAGATTACACACCTCCCAGATTGAATAATTTGTTGTCTTTTTTTACTTAAAATTATTTTTTCTACTTTGATATTCCTTTTTGATGGACACACTCAACATGGTCATCGACCATTTAATATCTGGATCTCCTGCTATTCAGGATCTTTATCCATTATGATATTTCAAATTTTCACTGTGTTGGAACATTAACGAAACATTGGGTGAATAATAGTTTAGTGAATCCCTCTATCCAAGGAGTCCATATCTATGATCAGTTTTCAGTTTCGGGCACCAGAGGAGGTGCGATGGGGAGTGGAAGTCATATATATTTTCTGATATGACAAAACATCCACAAATTATTGAGCTAAGGTTGTGTTAGTTAGGATCCCATCAAAAGGAGTCTAGGTATGATCTTAGGATAAAATTTGGGCATATGGTGTGCTCCAGGTGGTCCACAAAAGGACCACCAGCACAGTGGTATCGGTGGCTATTGGCGTAGGTGTGTGAGGAGGTGGAGGAACCCATGGGACAATAGGGGTGTGAAAGTAGTGGAAGAAAACACCATCATGGTGGGGAGGCAGAGCCTTGTGGTCTTTGGTGGAGCAGCCAGAGCTGTAGTGGAGAAGGCCATGTTGTGGCAGCTAGGATGAGCAAAACCAGTCAGACTAGGCATGAGTGGGCTGGGACTATTTCAATCCCTGAAAAAACACTTAATGGAACGTCCATTTTTCATGTCGTATATGGCCAGTCATTCATATTATTGAAAAGGATTTTTTCAAAAATTTCAAGACATTTATGTTTTTGTTTCAGTGCTCAGTTCCACTAAATGATAGAGTTTAATAATAATAATATAATTATTTTTATTCATAAATCTTGTATTGGACCTTGCTTCCTAAACGGACGTATGATTCATGTGTCATCTGTTGCAACATGACCCTTGCTTTGAGGAGGACCTTTTGAGGGTATTTTTTTATTTTTCTAATTCATTATCAAATCTCGGTGGCATGAAATGTCCTATAATAATAATAATAATATAATTACTATAATTCAGGAAACTTCTATCGGACCATAGGTCTGTATCCGATTTCTGATTGATGCACCATCAGATGTGTTGTGACCCTGGAGTTGAGTGGAACTTTTTAAAAATTATTTTGGGCTCTTAAAATGAAATGCGGGTGCATGCCCCATGAGGCCTGGTTTGGAAGCTTGCGATGAAATACAACTTTTTCACTGGGTGTCTGTTTGGGATGAAGGAATGGCCAATCTCGTGTGCTTTTTCAAGAGGATCACAATGAAAAATCTATTTGATTTGTGTTGGGATAATTTCATGGGTCCCATAAAGCATTGTTCATGAACAACTCTGTGAAATGGAGTTTCTTCACTAGATATCTGATTCGGGTGGATGAATAACCGATCATGGGTGTTTTTTCTCAACTATTATGACTATGTGATCGGTTTGATTAATAGGGACTGTTTGAAGTGGTATGTTTTTAGAAATATGTTTTCAATATTCTGATCAAACAACGAGCAACGTTCCCTATCAGCATTCTTGTCCATAGGCTCCCTATACACTGGGAGTACACTGGCATTTTTATGCAGTACTTGCTCATAGTATATAACCTATGAATGGTTGGGTAAATAGCCAGGTGGTGATGTGGGGCCACATGTCGGTTAGGCCACACATGTTATGTGTACCAAACTACGGATCATCTACCTCTCATATCTCTTTCTTTTAGACATGGATTTTGGCATTTGATTAGACTATATTGATAATTTTTTTCATGTACAACAGTTTGGTTCCCTCTATAGTGGAGTTAGAGAGATGATGTCAATGTTTTAGGATGTGAAACATATTTAGGTGATGTCTGATGATAGTAGTGATCATGCACTGACATATCAATTCTTCTCGAGAGGTACCATCCAGCAGGGAAGGCATTGTAGTTCCTTGATACCATCATAGTGGAATCTGCCTACCAGGTAGGGCATGGGTCCTTGATGACAAAGAGTGGAATCCACCATCAACATAGGTGTGATTCCTCTATGACTACTATGAGAGTGGAGTCTGCTAAACTCACAAGCGAATGGGTCCACTAAAACAATACAAGTAGAATACCCTGTCAGCATGGGTGCGGGTCCTCTTTCAGCTATATCTAAGTGGAATCCTCCAAATGCAGTTGGGAAAGGATCTTCAGTTAATAAGAGTATAATACCCCAAATTAATTAGTGTGTGGTTCCTTTTTGACAAAAATAAATTTGGAATACCCCTGACACACTTGGGTCTGGGTCCTCTACTTTGGATTTAATTTTTGAGCTACATATCAATGGTGGGACATTATAGGATCTTAATTTGGTCTCATATGTAAGATAATTCATTTCCCAACCGAGATGGCTCCTGATGATGTGAACTAAAACCATGTGGCTGAGATAGACCTCCCCAAAGTTGATAGTATCAAGGTGTGGTGATTGAGTCCCTTTTACTTTCATGTTCAGGGAAGATGTGAGGGATGTTGGGAATCGTTGGTGGTTATATGTCAAATTATTATAGTTTATTTTCATGGGATGATATATGAGATGAATATCCCTTTAATCTCTCCCATTTGGGATTCTTTGACAGAGAATATATTTGTATCATATTTTAGTACCCACAGCCAAGGTTATGGTTACTATCATTCTAACAGAGGCGAAGACACATGGGGTATGCTACATGGTTTCCATGACAACATTATCATGGTTGGATGAGTCTCTTATCCTACTATATGTAGGAAAAAATAGATGATATGTTCATCTTATCAATGTTTCTAGATTTTTTTTGATTTGGATGATTTTACATCACTCTATCACTGGGTTGAGCTACACTCCTTCTATTGTACCTTGTTTAATATACTGCTACCATATTTAGTACATCTTTTTCTCCTCCCATGAGACTTTAAGGCATCCTACTAATTATTTTTATTCTCACTCATGATTGGTATTTTCCCACATCTGGTGTGACCCTGTATGAAATGTACATGTTAATCATGACTTTAGAAAAGCTTAGGGATAGAGGGGGTATGGACCGTGTATGGTGGGAGTAGCTTGAGATCATGGTGTGGGACTCAATTAGTTGTTTAACCATTAAAAATTTATCTATTATGTGGAACGTTTCTGGTTGGGTGTGTATTTTTACCCTTTTTTCATTTAGTTTACTTTTTTGTATTATAATTGTTTAGAGGTTGATGCATATTTGTGGATTATATAATGTAATGTTGTATCATTTACTTTTACCCTATAATTTTTTATTTTTTTTCTTGTATTCATGTGTATAGGTTCTTAGGAAAAGGTCTCATCAATATTTTTGTCCCTTTGGTGGTAGTTTCCACCCCCTCGCCTATGGAGGCAGTCTTGGGGTAGTTGAGGATAGAGCACTGGTGTGGGTCGGGCTGTCACATGTAGGATATCTCTTTATCATTTTTCATACAGAAATAGACTTTTACCTTAATTAAAGCATAAAACTATACCAATAAGAGACCCCCACTTTTTGGAAGTGTGATTATTGGTGCAGTGAAAAACCTATTTTTCAAATCATAGAGGCAATCATAAAATACACAGTTCCAGAAAAATAGCATACCCTTTTGATTCCTCTTAGTAATCATGTTTTACAATCTTGATAATTTCGTCAAAAATCATTTTTCACACCCAGAAGGACCATGGAATCGATGGATCTCCATAACAGATGTTTCCCGTGACCACTCTTCGATTTCAAATTTCTTGGAAGTTTCCACATTTATCCCTTTTCATGTGAATTCATTCCCCAGGAATGATACTTCCTCCATAGAGAACTAAAATTTACTATACTTTTCAAATATTGTCTCCATTCAAAAGGACTTTATGACATTAATCAAATACTCCTCATGCTCCTCCTTACTCATTGATTGTATTAGAATATCATCAACAAAGACTACAAATTGTTTTCAAGTTAATCTCTAATGACTATATTCATTAAATTCATGAACATTATATAGAGAATTAATGAGTCTGAATGGAGTCACTATGAACTCCTAGTGTCCATACCTCATTCAAGATGACGTATAGGAAATATATTCCTTCGTTACCATTAATTGGTTGTATCCTGAACAAAGGTCCACCATAGATAATACATGGCCCCACAATGTTGATAAAACAAGTCATTTATCCATGTAAAGGGATACTTTTCCTTTTTCATGATTCTTTTTTCTTACAATAATCAATGAAGATGTTCATTAATATATACTTATTCTTTTAAAAAGAGGAGTAGTGCACCACATATTGATGAACTTGATCATATAAATCCATTATCTATCTTCTCTTATAACTGTTTCTTCAATTATTATATCTCAATGATGGAATTTTATTATGTATTATTTGATATAGTCAATAGACCAGGGGTATGTTCAATTGAGAACCGAACCTCTCGACCAGGAGGAAAAACATAAAA
Organism: Viscum album; assembly: GCA_963277665.1. Taxonomy (NCBI): domain Eukaryota; kingdom Viridiplantae; phylum Streptophyta; class Magnoliopsida; order Santalales; family Viscaceae; genus Viscum; species Viscum album. The sequence continues at coordinate 165,378,025 of OY728167.1, forward strand.
TAATTTAAGGAACACATCAGGGTAGTCCCTCACAATGGGCATGTCATTGAGTGAGATCCTCTCCTTTTTCTCAATCATTTTAGCTAGATAAGATTTCTCATAGGGGAATAATATCCACATAATTAATAACGATTCTGATGGAGATTCATCATCCTCTATAAAGTTTTACACAATTGGAGGATAATTTTGAATTCGAAAGGTGATGTCTCTTTCCTAGTAGTTGATGTTGGGTTTGTATAATGGTAGCCAATCCATGACAAAAAATACATCAAACTCCACCAATGGAATTAATATGATATTTTCATAGAGTATATACCCACATACATAACAGGGGAGGAGTTATAAACTTTGGATGTTATAATTTCTCCATTTTTTATTCTCACAGATACCTCAACCGCAATATATTGAGGTGATTTTTTAATATAGCTACTAAATATGAAAGATAAAAAAGAATACATTGAGATTGAATCATATAGTATGTTCTCTATTATTGATCAAATGACTAGCGTACATGTATCCATGTCACTGTTGATATCCTCATGAGTAGTAGTGATAGAATATGACCTTATTTACTACCTTGGAGGTTGTTGTTGTTGATTACCAACAACAATCACTAGAATAAAGAACTGGTTCACATAATTCCCACGTTTCTTTGAGTTTAATTATTGCATTATAGGATGAGTGTTGATCATCACCATCCCTTATTCATCCACATATGTGGGATTCATTGTACCACTTTAGCATTTATAATCTATATTCCCCATTCTTCCACATTTGAAACATTTCTCATTCCATTTAGATAGTTCCCAGGATTAATCCCCACACAATTTTGACACGTGGGATGTTGGGTGTTCTTTCCATTAATGGGTTTATCTATTGATCCTCCCAAATTAATCTCTATTTTTTTTCTATTTGTCGTTCGGTCCATGAGACCACTAAGAGTCTCCGATAACTATTTCAACCATAATGGAAAAACATACATTCTCTTCATAATTTTCAGAGACTTGAATTGCCCACAATTTTTTTGAGAATCATATTTAGTCAAATAAAGAAGGGATACACTATGTATTTGATGTTCATGATAATGTCCAAGGTGAATCCTGAAATCCATGTGATATTTTCATTATATGCCCTGAAAGACTGATATTCCTTTTATTATAGTCCATCTAACTCTTTTTCCAAAAAGATATAATGGGTTTTGGGAAAATATTTATTGAAAAACATTTTGTTGAGTTCCTCCCTATCAATGGAGTCAATTTCCTCTATAGACTTTTTGTTCATGATCGGTGTCCACTGTTGATCTGCTTACCCTTTAAAACAATAGACCTTTCACATAACATTCACATATTATCATCACAGGAGGGCATACAATATCTTTTCAACGGAGTTAATCCCTTTTTATGTGATGATGGGATCAGAAGATCCATTGAACATGGGATGCCTTTTCTAAATAAAGGAGTCAACAAAAAAAGGTATCTATTAGGATAATGGGGTGTTTCACATTATTTAAGTTATTATTCATAACATCGTCCAAATGAGATGGTACATTCATGATTTTGTGATAATCTATTCCCATTAGATTTGGAATTTAATTAGGGAAATCTTCACATTTCATGTCACATCAATTGTTGGCATGGGTTCTCATATTTATATCTATTAGGTAGGAAAATAATGTACAATTTAAGGGATTTAATACTTCCATAATGTTCTTATAAAAAGAATAAATTGATCATATAAGGATAAATATGTAATTTAAAATTATATCCTAAAATTTTATTTCCAATTATTCAATTTAGCTTATCCATGGTGATATGATTATCCCTATGGTACATACGAAATTGATCTAGTCATAATCTCAAAAAATAAGTAGACGTTTCTCTAGTACCAACTATAATGGCCATAGACTATTTGACATATTATTACATGATTTTAAGAAAAAACTATGCATTAAATAAAAATCAATGATCTTAATAACTAGTGTCTTTGGAAGATTAGAGAGATAATTTGAAATCAAGAAAATAAAAACATCTTTTAATTAATCACAACATTGATATCCTAACATACATTGATACCATACATCGGTATAAGATAACATGGGGAATACATGAACATCGGGATGAGATAAAAATCATAGTAAGGGAACAAACATATGAATAAATAATATCTCATGGATTGAATACCAAAAAAATGATATAAATGGAATGAAACATGAATAAACATATGGAATAATAACATATAAAACTTGGGATAATGTAATTATAGATTCATAAAAATGTAGAAACAACATAAAACATCTAATAATCATGAGTCAAGGATCATTTCAGATAGAGAATGAGACAATGATAACCTCCATGATCATTTCATCTAGAGCATGAGTTAGGGCTAACCACCATGAATGTTGCACATGGAACATGAGTCAAGGCCAACTACCAATACCATTTCACGTAATGTATTACTATACTAAATAGTATCCAATTTATTGGAGAGTTATATATGAAAACCCATAATAATATGATCATTTATATTTGTTCCACATGAATAATCATTTATAAGGAAACAATCATAAATGTAATGGTTATTGATGGAATGAATTGTGTATCATAATCATTTCAAAAGGATTAACGAAGAGAATTTCATAATGATACCCATGAAACAATGTATTTAAATAAAAAATTGAAAGTCACAAGGTAAAATAGTCATAAATTATTAATATTGATGTCAAAATAATGTGAAAAAGTTTAAAATGGTTTTTATGAAATATTAGAAAAAATTTTTTGTGTAGATTAAGGAAAGTATTATGGATTCTATAAATTGTAAATGGAATTATTGTTTCCATAAAACAATAAATGAAAAAGTAAAACTTTTCAGGATACAATTTAGATTCTATTAAAACAATGCTGGATTAAAATAGACTATAAATGGTACTTGAAAATGGGTATGATGTCGGGAAGTTCCCTTTAATCGGGCATGCTTATTTGGAAGAATCGATATGGGAAATTTTTAACATATATATTTCACCATCAAGGAAGGATGATCTTGTTTGGATACAAGAGTTTGGATAATATAATTTTTTTATAATAACTACATATAAATAGTGAATAATTAAATTTTTTAAATGTTAGATAAAGAGTAACCTAATAGAAAAAATGGAGGTTCATGTAAAATCTCTTACCTTTTGTCTGACAGTGTTCTGTAGTTGAACATAATGTCCTAGATATTAATCTAAATCCATAAATTGACAAGTTTTTCTACATGTATTTTATTTTTTATGTCATGATCACTCATGGGATTTTTGATTAGTTATAAGATAAAATTTCATTGTTTAGGAGTGTCTGTTTTGTTGGGTTATAGGGTTGGTTTACTTGTTTACTTGTGTAAAAATTCATCTAAAATGAGATAAGTTGTCCAGAATTGAAATTATATGATCTTATATAATATTAAATGGTCATATATAAGATTTTGGTTTTATGGTTTGAGTAATATTAATTATATAAAATTTTAGTGACAAATATTAGTTTATTTTGATGAATTTGTTTATCATTAAGAACTACATCAATTTTATTAATTACTATTATGTATACTCAATCATTATAAAAAATAAAATAAGATGTAATACAAATATTGTGATCTACTGTGATAATAAAAATGATTTTATGATCAAACTTGATGATAGTAATGGAAATTAAAACTCAAAATCCATTAATGTAATAAATAACCACATCATGGACAATGACTTCATTTTTGGTACCAAAAGGATAGGGGGAGAGAAATAATGATGGATTATTCCACTAACATAATAAAATTATAATATATAATTTTTTTTGTATTTATTATGACTTTCGGATAATGGAAGGTGAGGAGAGAATAAAAAAGAAGTAATTGAAACAAAATTAAAAGAAAGCGAATGAGGGTTTTACACCTCCAATTCTCCACCTTGAGAACCTCCTTAGGGAATTATGTATTCAGTTTTTGATAGAAATACCACCTTGAAAATGAGATAATTCTTGAGAATATTATTTGGTATAAATGGTATGAACCCCATGGATTGAGTGGTGAAACTATAAGTGGTGGTGTGAGCTGGTATTTATAGAGTAGGAGAGGGGTGTTTTTTGTTATATTATTCATTAGTTTATTATTATGGCTCCAAACAAGAAATAACGAACATTCCATGAATAAGAAAAGTAAATATATAAGTAGATTAAAATATTATGGTTCCTATATCAGTGATGACTCATGTAATAGTGTATTTAACTTATAATGTATATATACTCTAAATTACAGTATTTTACTATTAAAAGAAAATTCAACAATTTTAGAAAAATCAAAAAATATCGCACTTACCATTTTTCATTATTTGTAAATAAAAAATAGACTCCATTTTATGAAAGTAATATTATTAACATTAAAATTTTGATTTGTATCTTAATCCATAATTTACTTAAAAATTACAAATTTTAAAATTATTTTATATTTTAGAACAATATAAAAATTAAATAAGGTTTCTTAATATAATATTACGATAACAAGAAAACATTATATAATTTTATGAATCTATTTTATGAAAATAAGTTTTCTTTTAAATCATTAAATTATTTATGAAATTTTAAATAAAAATTTATGTTTTATAAAAATATTAACACTTAATTTATGATTTTTAAAAAAATTATTTATTTATAGTATGACATAAATCTATCATATATTAATTTATAATGTTTTTAAATTTTTTTATGAATTCAATGGTGATGTTACTATTATATTGGACGATTTACTATTCTTAAGGGTCACGTTACTATTCCAAAGGTCTTATTACTAATCCTTTGGTTTATGTTCCTTATTATCTATAATACCACTTAATTTATTCATTGTTAATTTATAAAGTATTTGTTGTGTTCCCTAAATGATATTATAAGATTTATTCTATATAATGTTATAATAATAATGGAAAATTACATTAGAATATTTTTTGGGTTGTTAAAAATTATGTAACAGCCCAGAAAATTATTTTAAAATTATAACATTCTCCACATCTTTCATAATAAGAAACATTTATCCTCAAGAAAATTACAATATAATTAGAAAATATTATTATCTATTATGAATTTTATGGAATTTGAATTTATATTATGGACCTGAATAGGATTGAATAAATTATTATATAAATATATATATATACATAATTCTCATAATAAATTAAAATATATTTATTAATAATTAGGAAGTAAGCACCCAATTTATAAGGAAGTTATTTTGTTCTTCTATAGCATTATTACATCAAAAAATGTGTACATTTATTTTTGTTCTTTGAAAATATAATTAATTTATATCACAATAAGAAAGAATAACTTATAAAAACATATCTTTTTAAAAATAATAATACTGGAATTATCTTAGTGTGAAATATTGGTATTTTTCTTAAACGAACAATTTTTCAATAAATAGTGAAAATGAAAATTTGATCAGAATTTCTAGTAATTTTTTTAATGAAATTAATTGATTAGTCCCGTTATATTTTTAATTATATATTATCATAAAATATTTATCATTTAAATATATATAATATAATTTTTTACATAGTAATCCAAATTATACATAGTTTTCATTTATGTTCATTTTTATCTATATGAATACATTTTTAAAAAAACCATTTTTCGTTGTGTTTTATGGATTTGGAGTAAAATTAATTTCTTCCACATATATAAAATAATATAAATTAATGTATTATATATTAGGATTCAGTAATTAATTTTTTTTAAATAGATGTCTTTTTCATCATTATGGATATTTACAATGGTAAATATTCATCACCTCTTTTAAGATAAAACATGTAAAATGAGGTAAAAACTATGATAGGAGATATAAAAATGAAACAAAAACATTAATTTATTTCACATTATAATATTAATTCAACCATATACATCCTAACATTTGATTCCTATGTTTTAGACTAGATGGAATTCTAAGGGAATTCGAATTTTGGTAAATACAGGATGGTTCATTTTTTAAACTAATCTTTATAATAAAATTTTGATGATAAAAACACATTAATATGTTTTTTTGTACATAGGTGGTGTCCTGAAATGACCCTTGGATGTCTTGGGGGTTTTTGGAGAACTCGGATCTGAAATTTCATGTTTGGGTGGCCATATAGAGGCATTCATTTTTTCTAAAACTGGGTGACCTCCAGCCGCAAACCATGTAGCCATAACTAGAGTTGAAGGTACGACTCATACAATATGAATGTTGTTTGTCCAATCCTTGAACTAGAACATTATGGTTAACTCTAATAAGGATGTACCCTCTCACTATTCATCTCATGGATTGTGTACGGTTAGGATAATTGTTTATGGAAAACTGTGTGGGAGTGGTTTTGTTAGTAGGAGGTGTCGCACGGTTTGCACATTGTTAGGATTAACTATGTGAAAAAACCATGGGACTTTGTTTTTGGGGGTCAAGTGACTAAAATATCCTTAAGGAGATTTAAACCTCATTTTCTTCTTTCTTATCCTCCATCAACCATGTGAGACCTCTTCTAAATCAGCTTGTCTTCCGCCTCAAGCCAAATGTAGACATGGAGATTAGTCCATTTTCAATCATCCTATTCAAGCTTCTTCAATCTCCAAGTATGTGCATAATTATGAACTAGATTCTTTTTGGCTCTATTCCTCAATTAGTTTGGCATCAGCTATACAATTTAGGTGCATTCTCTTTTTCCCTAATTTTTGGGTCTTTTTATTATTCATCTATTTTCTCCGAATTTGTGTCAAATACAAAGATGATATTGGATGATCTATCCACTATGGACATACCATAGTTTGTCTCATGCCTTTAGTTAAAATTTAGATTGTTTATATATATAATAGGATAATACACTCCTTTTCTAGGTGTCACTTGTAAATGAAATTAAATCCATGAAATATTGAGTATTCCATATGTAGTTAAACATTCCTATTAATTAAATTTATTTTAGTTTCAGGATCATTAAATTAGAACACCCCTTTTTGTGTTGTTTTCATAAATACCCATTATGTTGGCATATGAATTAGGATAACTTATGGTTTGTCTTTTAACTAAAGTCATTGGTTGTGATTTATGAATTGGATTTTAATTCAAATTGATGAATTAAATTTTCAATTGATATATATTTAAAATTTTGGAATGAATGGATTAATAATAAAGTATGAATAACGATGACCCCATCCTCAGCTATGTAGTAGATTGATAATGTGTAAACAGCCTCATTAAAATTAATTTTCCATGTGTGAAAATTTTCTATAATTCCTTTTGAGCTTATCGACAATTTTTTCCACATTTATAGGTGAGGACTAAATAAATTTGATTATGGTTTTGATATTTTAATAATTAAATGTTGAATGATTTCTTATTACAAAGTAATTATAATTAGAGGCTAAGCCTTCTAATCAAGTTGTTCCTTTATCCACCTTTTTGGATGCGGTGTAAATTAATTTGATCTTGGTGTGGACCTTATCATTTTAAATCATCCTAATTAAACTATTTTGATTCAATTATATTTATTGACATAATTTTATTAAATTATTATGTTTTAGATGGTTGTTAAATAATATTCCAAAATGAGTTGAATTAAAGGAATGACATATGATTTGGCTAAATCCTAGAGTCACCATTTGAGGTGAGTTGTAAATGAGATGTTCTTTGTTTTGACTTTGACATGATAACCAAGTTTTGTTAAATGATAATTTAATTTTTTGAATTCATATATGATAATTGATAGATGGATTCATATGATAATTCAATGTATGGGTTAATGGGGAATTTAAATTACATATTTTTAGTTATACATGGACTTCATAGTGGACTTCCATGGATGGACTATGACACATGACAATTATATGATGTGTGATATGTGGATTCATATGAGAATTATACGGAAACACTAAAAGGTAAGGTATCATATTTCCATGGGTGATTATTGGGATCCCATAGTGGTATGCCAAGGATTGACTCATTTAGCATGGATTTTATACATCACCTAAAGAAATACATACGTTCTTGAGGATATCCAAGGACGTGCTTACGGGGTGTTGGTTTCTATTAAAACTGCAGTGACACATGGATTATAAATAATGAATTTCATGGATGGGATTATGTTATAAATTGGTTAATTAATGAAATTAATTATATGACATGTCTTCCTAGATAAATCAAGTTCTTTGATTTTGGTATTATTGATGCAGTATAGATGTCATGTTTAGGAATCTTCGATCATATCATCACAGGGGGTGTTGGGATATGTCCTGGGTCTCAAGACTTATATGTCAAATATATTTTAATTATCAAATGTTATAATAGAGGACATCGGGCTTGGACTAGGGATTGAGACATATTAAATAATTAGTTTGAATAAAATATTAATCATGTTTATAAATGACAGATTTCATACTATTTAATCAGAGACTTTTTATTCAAATTAATTTAATCAAATGAATTGGATTAAAATGGGAATATATGATTATAGGATGTTTAATTTTTACTAATTCCTTATACATTCACACTTTTGTTATATATATTCACTTACTGATGGAACAAATATTTGGTGGTTGCCTATTGGGATTATTACTCACACCCTATTCGAGACACCTTGGGTATCCCAAAATACTATATAATTGTAGGTATGGATAAGTGGGAGCACCATACTATTTGATCATGATTTCTACATAGTATCAGGGGAGCGTAGGACTATGCATAGGCTCATGATGGATGCATGGAAACTTTTGGGCATTTTTTACATTTGTTATATGTATTATATATCTTCTTTGTATGCGTATTTTGGATTTTATATTAGAGACATATGACATGTATCATCGTCTCCTAAATTATATGAATTCTAGTATTTTTTATATATTAGTATTCAATTATTGATTTTTTTATTGGTTATTAAAAAACGTCTTATACATTCATATTATTATTAATTTTTTGATGTTACACTCTAGAAATTATTCCATAGCCTCCCCACAAATAGACCTTGGCTCTCACTGCTAGTAAACAACCTCTAGATTTTTTGCATATGCGCTTGAGGCTATTTGGCCATGGGTCCAGCTACCAATTTAGTTGTCAGTCAGGATGTGACCTTACACAATGGTATTATAACTATTTTTTCCATTGTCTAACTCTTTTGGGTTTTTTGACATGAGACTAGTAATATGTCGGTGATTGATAAATAGCCATTTATGTTACTAATCACCCCAACCATGTGGAAATTACCATGTGGAAAGGGATGTGATTATTGTTCATGTAATTTTATATTACAGTTGATTAAGATTTCACCTTAAATGATTAGATTCCTTTCGTCTTCTTATTGATTTATGATCTTATGACATTTTAACCTTATCCTAGTATGGTGTGGAAGTATCATTGCATGCATCATTATAGGAACTTTAAAATTCAAATTTCTTGAAAATTTCATTGCTTGGAGGTTAATTTATTGAGCTACTTGATAAAGTTTATTATGTTCCATGCCTCTTATACCATTCTTTTGATTATTTGAATTCTTTTTATATATGATTATTGGGTATTTAGTAGTATTCATTCTTAATTATATTCCATGCTCCCTAATTCATTTATTATTCCTTGCCAATATGTCAGTATTTTGTGCTTAATATGATGTTTCTCTATGTTTAACATCTATTATAACATTCATAGTTATGATGTTATAAATTTGGTTCATTGAATGAATTAAATGTTTTTTACGACATGATCCTATTTTTGGTTGTAGGGTGTGTGGTCTCTTTATTAATGGCAAATGGTAACCCATGTAATCGAACCTTCCTTGACATTTATATTTAGAGACCATTGTTAAAATTTAAAAGGATTCTAAAGTTCAAATTTTAAATGTAATGTTTTCAATTAATGGGATCCAAATGACAAACCTATAAAGTGTATATGTGTTTTACATATTGGTTGACATACAAACATAGTAAAAAAACAATTATATATTTGGAAATGTATTATATTTTTAGATGGTTAAAGTGTAAATATTTTTTAAATTCAATATAAAAGAAAATTGTTTCATCTATAAAAAATTTTGACAGTGTAACACCCTAAAAATGATTAAGGGTTAAAGACTGAATGACATGACTCATGTCAATAAGGTGAACTTTCCTTTTCAAGGGTCTATTTGATTAAAACTCCATAGTTAAGCATGCATGGCCTGAAGTTGTGGTCAAGATGGGTGACCTTCAGGGAAGTTATCCAGGGTGTGTGTGCGTGAGGACAAAGCACACTGGAAAGGACATGTGTTGGCCTGTGGGGTCTATCATTAGTCAGATGAACTATTCAGGCATGTGGGTGTGCCCCAGGGTGGGTACCACGTATCTACGGGGAAACTGGTGGTACCTGGTGGTTCAGGACCCGACGACCATAGTATGGTGGGTGTCTGTGCTATCTGTGGGGACCAGTTGTTACATTTGGTATCAGAGGTGGTACCTAGCCTTAAGTGCAGCGCACTGCCTGGGTTGAGATGTAGGGTCCACAACAAGGATGTTGTTCTCTAGGGGGGGGTGATTATAACCCCAAAAATGATAAAGGGTTAAATGACTAAATGATATGACTCATGTCAATAAGGTACACCTTCCTTTTCAGGAGCCTGTTTGATTAGAACTGCATAGTTAAGCATGCTTGGTCTGGAGTACTGGTCATGATGGGTGGCCTTTTGGAAAGTTACCCAGGGTGTGTTTGAGTGAGGAAAAAGAACACTGGAAACGACATGTGTTGGCATGTGGGGACTATCATTAGTCAAATAACCAGTTTAAGAATGTGGGTGGGCCCCAGGGTGGGGACCACATCTCTGTGGGGAAACTAGTGGTACCTGATGGGCCAGGACCTGACAGCCATGTTAAGGCTGGGTGTTTGTGCAGTCAGCGAGGCCCAATTGTTTCAGATAGCATTTATAAACACACAACTGGAACCAAGTTGGTCATTTGGCCTATGTTTGTAAAGAGATAACACTCTTTGGGTGTTTTCAGACATTATTAAAAATGAAACATCAACTAGGTTTCATTTTGATGAACCTAATTTAGTTAAATAGTACCTTCATAAGTTGGTATATCTATTATGAACAAAATGAGATTATTTGATAAATATTCTAATTATTATAGGATGTCTATAGATATTTAATGTTTCAAAACAAATATTTATAATACATGCATGGTTTTTTTGTTGGGAAACTAGTGGTACCTGATGGGCCAAGACCTGACAGCCTTGTTAAGGCTGGGTGTCTGTGCAGTCGACGGGGCCCAATTGTTTCAGATAGCATTTATAAACACACAACTGGAACCAAGTTGGTCATTTGGCCTATGCTTGTAAATATATAACACTCTTTGGGTGTTTTCAGACATTATTAAAAATGAAACATCAACTGGGTTTCATTTTGATGAACCCAATTTAGTTAAATAGGACCTTTAAAAGTTGCTACATCTATTATGAAGAAAATGATATTATATGATAAATCGCCTAATTATGTTAGGATGTCTATAGATATTTAATGTTTCAAAACAAATATTTATAATACATGCATGGTTTTTCTTTGAGCTATTATCTAAATCTACTTCCAAATGTTTTTGTTAATAATTTGTGCTTGATGCTCTTTTAAAATCTGTTAAATTTTCAAATGTTGATATTGAATTAATTCAATGATATTATAAATTGAACCAGAAGAAGTTTCCCTTGTTCAAACCATCAATTATGGGTAGTTTAAATATCTCTTTATGAGTTTACTTTTAATGTAAGAGTGAGTGTTTTCAATTAGACTTCTATTTTTTGATGTGGCATAAAAAGTAGGATACTAAGGCTAGTAAATTCTATTTTTCATGACCTAGAGATAGGTTCGATGCTTATGATTTTGTGAGGGGATATCATAAGGTACGTATCAAAATTAGACTTTCAATTTCTTTCTAATGCCATCAATTTTTTAATTCATGGTATCATTTGAGGGCGTTTTTCCCTTTAGGACATTAATTTATAATTGACCCTTTATTCCGATGGGTGTTAATGGTATCATTGATCATTTTAATGGGCATGAGAATTAGGTAATACTTGTTTTTAGATGTTTAGACAGACCAATGGAATGGTCGAATTCTTCATAGGTCTCGTGAACCTATTATAATCCTTGAAAGACTAAAGTGTTCATCAGCTATTTTATAGCCATATGAGACAATGCGACATGATCTAGTTTTATACATGGGACATCTATTAAATTAATTCATATGGTAGATTTCCAATGGGTTGTTTTCTGGATGTGTCATTTTTTTCAAGAAATATCAGTGTATTGTGTGTTGGTATATTTGAAACCTTTCGAGTAGTTAAATTATGTAATGAACTAGTCGTGGTTAATGAAATCTTTGGGCCTTGCTCTATTAATTGTGTTATTTGGTCTACGCCATAGTTGATTGAACTATGGGATAATATAATTAATGTTTTTCTCAACTATTGGGATGAATTTCTATTGTCATGGGTGTTTTTGAACACCGGTCAATTTGGTTTCTGTTTTTATGAAAAATGTATTTCATATCAGATCAAAAATCAGAGGATTTCAAAACATACATTTAAGGTTGTCTATGATGGCATTACGATGGGAGACTAGTGTGATTTTCTGTCTTTAAATGACAAGGAAAATACTACGGTTTGGAAGTACTGTTAGTTCTAATAAATTTTTCCATTTTGGTAGAAGGAACACGACTAAGGAGTTCCATTAGAAATGGATTGACTTTCTTGAATGAGATTGAGGCTTAAATTTTTTTAATAATATCAGTTCTTTCTTATAAGTTTGAAATTCATGTTGTTTTATGTGTATGAAACCTCTAAGAAACATCGTTAGTCATGGATGATCTTTATTGGGTAAAGATGGAATGGTCACTGAATTCATAGCATGGTAAATGCTGGTGATAGGTTAAATGATGATGTGCCAGCAAGAGAAGAAAAGGGTATTTCAAGATGTTGACTAGTAGTTCTTCAACTGATCTTCTTATTATACTTTTAGTTCACTCTTTCTTTGTGATAAGCATGTTCCCTGTCTTGATGTCATCTTCGATGCACTCTGAGAGCATCAATTACATTCGATGTTAATACTTTAATAGTCAATGGTCTTGTCTTGGTTGTTTCCATAATGTTTTTGTATGGATGTGTGGTTTTCTTAGAGGAATGATTAATCTTGAGTGGTACTTTGGTTCTTATATAGGAACACCTTGGAAGGAATCTTAGACACATGTCACTTCCTTTGACGTGAAATCTAGGAGGATTTTTCTCTAGACTTAGACAATGTCTTCACATCGAATTCTTGGATTTGTACCAACCTCTCACTTGTATCATGAGGTTTGGACATCCTAGGGATAGTTCTATATAATCTAGTTGGTTTAATCTTAGGTTATCCCAGAATTTTTTTTTTGTCTTAGATGTAATACATTGTAGGATAACATCTACAGTGGGTTGGATACGGTTTACTCCCTTATTTTTGTTGAGGCATGAAATTATAAATCATCATGAAATGGATGAATCTAGCAATACCACTGGATGTAATTTATGTGTTGAACATTCTTGTAGTGAGTGTAGAATTCATTGGAGGAAAGGGTCATGGTTTATTTGTTAACTCTCCATCATTCTATGATGGGTGTTTTTTATATAATTTGGATAGAGTGTCTTGGCTGGTTTTCTATTTTTGCAATATTCATGGTCAAAGAGATCCAATTTAAATAACACATCCTATTTAAGGTGGGTGTGGTTCAATTTTCGGATGGGTATTCCTAGGCTCTTCCAAGACCAGTTCTTGTTTGGTCGATCCTGATTTGACCATTTCATTCTGACAAGGTCACCGTTATGAAATCATCTATGATCAGGTTCCCTTAGTAAAATCTATCACACCAGGGCATTGTTAGAACTCTGAGGAGTGCAATATATAAAAAATTATGATTCTAGAGGTATCATTTATTTTAATAGGAACCTTTTTGGGGAGAACCATGGTAAAATGTTTAAGGATATGAAGAAGTGATTGTGTCTCTATGTGAATGGTCTTGGGTGGGTGTCGTTTCAATGTTTCAATGAGTAATCCAATGATAGATTGAGTTTTATTGGTTATGTTCTATTTCTTAGCAAATTATTTGAGAATATTTTTTCATTTGGATACACAATGTGACCATTTGAATGAGAATGGAAAACCCTAGTAGGTCGGGTGTTGTTTTTGTGGTTTACCCAAGGGTTCTTGGTAATGAGATGTTCTATGTTCGGGATTTTATAGGGTCATGTGTTTTAGACTGAATTAAATTCCATGGTAATTTTAATTTTTGTGAATACTGGATGGGCTATTTTGTAAACTGAGAATCTGAAAATAATTTTGAATGTTTAGAGACTTCATTGTCTCATCTTTGGACATTGATCAAGGTTCAAGAAGTCCCTTAGAGGACTCATGAGTTTGGGGAGGGATGGGGTCAAAAATATCATCTTTTTGTAGCCTGATAGAGGTGCATGGATTGTATGATATGTTGATGCCTTGAGAAGAAAAAATTGTGGCCTTGATCAGAGGTACATATATACCACATAAATGCTATGCATGGTTTTTCCAAACCATGTGTCAGGCCTACATAGTTATTTCCACTTATGATTATGATAAATTAATGAAACCCCATTTCATTCCATAATAATATTATTAATGATGAATGCTTTTATTATTATTATGAAGATACACTGATGAAACTAATTTTGTATAGATCAATAAATTAAGCAATTATTAATGATATTACAGTCATTAAAATGATACATTGATGAGTCCCATTTATTTTGATGGGTAAATTAAGATAATATGAATTTTCTTAATATTATGGTGATGCTCATTCTATGAAAGCAATTTTATTTTTTATGATATTTTCTATGAGGAAATGATTAATATTTAATGATATTATGGAACTATTATATATGTATCATCCTTATGTGATGTGTGGGTCTGATATAGCTCATGGTGATATGTGGGTTTGTTATAGCCCTCAACTGCATTAGGTAATGATGATGATGTTGAGAAAGTAAAAATAGATAATGAAGTTAGTAAATTCCTAATAAAGGATAGAGTTAACTAGATGGAAGTTACTCTTATCATAATGTGGTAAATGATCATTTTATGTATTTCTATTATGGGACTTTTTCCATAATCAAATCGTTGTGGATGAATATGGACTGAGGAAATGAATTTCAATACATATGTTGATTCCCAAAACATATATCCTATTCAAATAACATGTTCTCATTACTATTGATTGATTATTGTTGATTATCAGCTCAACTTTTTTATGTACTTTAATTACAAAACCATATTCCATTACTCCTGATTACATATTTTTGATTGACTGGGTATGTATTTTTTATGTGTTGTTCAAGTTCTCATACTATTATGTTTATGCTCACTCATGATCATTGATTGATATCTATTACAATTACCCTTACTAAGTATATGATCTTACACTTTCTTATGCTTCCATTCCCTTTGTTATGAATAATGGTTTTATGTATGGAATGAATGTAACTATCTGAGAAGAAAATTGGGGGTAACGTTAATGATCATTCATGAAATTTGAGAATTATATATATGGTCTTGAAAGACACAAAACATTTATAGTAATTAGTAATTTAATACTATGATATGAAATGAATGTTCATATAATATGATGTTATATTTATATATGTTATGATTAGGCCACCTTATTTTTTGAGAGATTTTTTATGGGGACAATGGAATTACTTACAAAAGTTCAGAAGGGGAAGGATTTTGTAGTATGGGGGCTTATATTTTAGTATAGTGGGGTGTTTATGGAATGGAAAATAGTTGTGCACCATGGAGTTATGTTGGGGGTTTTTATAGTAAAATATAGAGTTACGTTATGATGTAGAGACATGTTGAGTATAGATATCATGTGTTTTATTTCTATTGTTTTTTCAAGGCTATGTAGTGGACACCAGCTATGGTGTGGAAGGCAGAGGGGGTTGTATTTTTTCATCCCATATTAATTTGAGGGTATTTTTGGCATGGTTTCATAGTGTAGTGTGTATTACTAGTGCTTCTTATGGTTAAGTATATTTCATGGATGTTATGTCATTGAGAAGAACTATGATGTGGTCCTTAGTGTAGGGATGATCTGGTAATGATGTAGAGATTCCCTTACAACATAACCACTCTCGGATTTTATTATATCTATGTTGTGGAATGAACTATATTTCATAGAAATGATTATTTGGTCCATTAATTTAAAGCATATCATTTTCCAATGTCTTGAACATTCCATCGTTGGTAGGGTGTTTCACCAAGGTCTTGTAACATTCATATTTCAAATAAATTGTAGCCCCATTTGAACCATATATTCCTCATATACTCTCTATTGATTATTTATTAGATATTAACCTAGTATTAGTGGTCTTTGACCCTATAAATATAGTTTTTTATTCTTATAATCATTATGTTGAGCATTGAAAAATCTACCCTTGTTTCTCTCCTTTTCTTCTTAGTTTTCCACATGGAATTCATTCTAGAGAAGGTTGTGATTTGGGATATAAATGTTTTTGGTGATGTGGTGGTGGGATATTGATAGAGGATTTTGGAATATAGGTTACCAATCCTTATTTTTTGTTGATATTAAATTTTTATGTCCTATCTTCACATCCTCAAGGTGCATTGGCTTTTGATGTGATTGTTACTGTATTAGACCATCATTCATTCCATTTTTATGTGTATGTCTGGAGATTAAATGATTCTGATATACAATGGGTGGATATTATGAATAATCATATTAAATATAATAAATTTGTTTCACTAATAATGATGTTAACTGATAGTTATCACATATATTTACTTATTTTGGGATATTTCATAAATGGTTTTAAATTAGCAGTCTTGTTAGGAAATACAACTATAGGGAGCCTTGTTGTGTTTAAAATGAATTGATTTTTGAAAACATTAGAATTTTTATTTATTAAAAATAATAATTTATAAAATGATAAGAACTTTTATATTTAAATTTAACCAATTTGGTATGGATTCTAGAATTGTGTGACTATACCCATGCTAATGAAGATATGGTTTTATAAAAGAACATGAACAAAAATTATCATAGATTTGGAAGCTAAAATATGCTTCTATGTGTATAAGTTCTTGTTTAATTATTTCATTTTATATCTGTAGAAGCAGAGTATATTTTCTTAGTGATGGTGATAACTGGGTTCAATGAATAATATTGTGGAAATGATATTGTGTTTGTTTTATATGGGAATGAATGAGGGATGATGTACTATGTTTGATTTATGAGAGGCTATGATGTTTATCTGTTGTAGTGGTATCTGTTGGTTAAGGATATTGGTCGGATTCATATGTGATCATTGTTAGTTCATGTTTGGTGGATGAGTTTTGGTATTTCATTGATATTTAAGTTTTCATATTATTTTGGGAATGAAGTTTATATACATAAACTGAAATATCAGTGGTTGGAATTTTTGTGTGGTAATTAGATTAAATAGATTGATGATAAAAGAATATTATGTGTTAATTTGAACTAGTGTGGATTAAAAAATGGGATTTAGAGAAAACACATTATACTAATAATAGTTGAACATGTAATGTATTAGTAGTGGAAGAAGATAGTAGAAGTTTTTCTGAGACATTGAGGTGATGTTGACAGACACATTGGTTCTCTATTTTAAAACCATTGGGTTAGGAATTTATGTTTTCTATATATCATGTTTTTTATTTTAATGCTCTTTGTTTTCCGTACCCATGTAAGATAACCATACCGATCCCAAATTATTCTAAGCCATGTGTGTTTTCATCAATATTTAGGATATGGGGAGTATTTTTTCTAACTACCCCCTATACCACACTCTTCCTTCAACTGTTATGGTGATGATATATTAGTGTTGGAGATATCCCAGTAATGAATATTTTGTGTTATAGATCACCATCTAATTAGGGGTTAGTGTTGGATATTTCTTAGTAATGATAATTTTTTTGTTTCAGATAACCTAGTGGAGAAGGGTATGTTTTTTATATCAAAAAATGAAGACATTTTGTCTTTTGATATCACCCACGAATTGTGGTTTGGTGTTGCAATCATATGGTGATAATGATAATGTGATGTGTTCTGGGGAAAATAAAGGGTTGGATGATGATCTGAGTTTTAATACATTCACATTCATGATACCCCTACTACTTAGTATAAGATATGTCACATTATGATTACTCTATGATGACTTGAAAATGACAGATATAAGAACATGATGCTTGACTAGGTATGCTTGTAAATGATGTATGAAGCTAAGGATTAATTGTAGAATATTAGTGGGGTAAGTGGTTGGGGGTACCCTACTTATATTTTATTGATGCAATATTAATTTACCAACAGGTGTAATTTTGTGAGAGTTCCACTGGGAGTTTGGGAATTGATAGCTAACCAATTTATGTTCTTGATAGTTATTTTGAATGTTTATTAATGCATTAGTATGATCATTTCACAGGTTCTTTAGTGACATCCTCTATAATCATACTGAGTATAAATGTTATGATCACACTATGTATATATATACTACTTTTCTAGTTCATTTTAGTATTTCTTATAAAAAATATTGACCTTTATAACTTTTACATGTTAGTTTTCGTTTAGTCTCTTATGTAGGAATTTCTTTTTCTTTTTCACTTAGAGTATTTTCTTATATTTCTATAAATTATATATGCATTGTGGACAGTTTGGTTTCCTTTATATTATATTATATGGTGTAGATACATGGAATTTATTCATTATATTTCCCAATACTATACTTTATTGTTGAGCATATTTACCTTTATATGTAATGTTCCAACTACATTGGTTATTTCCTCCAACCAAATGCCTTCGTAAGGTGTGACTCAATGGCCATTATCCCTATCCATTCAATATTGGATCAGTAAGCATTTTTTTAGAGAAATGGGGTCATTATATATGGATTATTTTCCAGCTTCGTAGGGTGTAAATAATCTATATATAGTGGGACATTTTTTTATAGAATAATATAGATCATACCACAACTTATTGTAGTGTCATTTCTCAAGGATTCTTCTATTGGAATCCACTTAGTGAAAATTGAGTGATTTTTTCTCCATGAATTAAATTAAATAAATTGAGTAATTATAAGTGTCTATTATTAATTTTGTTTTGTATGTCTCGGTTCATTTGTACACTCTGTATCAAGGTGGATCTTGGTCTAATCATGAATAAAAATGGTGAGCATGCCTTGAGGTCGATAACCCAAATTGGGAAGATAGTGGCCCCTTTAAAAATCCATATTTATATTTTCATATGATTTTTTGAATTTTTCTGGGGATTAATTTAGGGTTTCAGAAAAGTTGATGGATTGGTCCTTAATGAGATTGTTGAGGGACATCCAAGTGGTATATCATAAATTAATGGACTGGATAGTGTCAATCCATAAGAATTTTATAAGAATCCATAAAGATATCCTATAAACCTTCGTAATCATATAATTGGAATACTGAATAATTTAATGAAATTAAAATGGTCATAATATGAAATTCATGAAAGGATGTTGGTGTTGATGTGTTGTGGAAAAGTCAAGTCATTATCCATAGGTATTCATAGGAAAAGTTGATAAGTGTAATGATAAGGAATGGGATCTATAGAGTGTGAATATCCTAAGGATAAGGGATATGAATATGAGAAGTGTATGGATACCTAGTGGGAATCTATTTGAATCTTATATTTAGTAAAAAAATTATTACTTTATGATGGATCTGTGGAAATTTATATAGTCCTTAAGAGATCTTCTTTTGTGAATGTTTTAGGTATTAATACATAGTTTCCATGACACTCCAAAACGTGTGTTTGGATACTAGTCTTGTGGTTCAGATGGAGTGGGGGTTAATGTGGGTTCTATGATAATTTGTTGGGTAGTTAAAATCCTTTTAAGGGATTTGTGATTTGTTATAGCTATGTTTGAATAACATTTTATGTTTTTATGGTTTGGATGATCATTGCTAGAAATGTTGATCTAAATGTGATACTTGCTTGATGAGAGAAAGGTGGGTGTAGTGGTTTAGCTAGCTATGATTCGAGTTATTATACTTACTTAATTTTTTTTTCATTATTAATGCTTTGAATACTCTTTGAAAAAGTGTTGTGACCTCATAATGACTGAGAGAGTGGTGTTATTGAACGTATTAGGAGGTGTATCATGTTATTAGATATAATACCTCACACTGAGTGATATGGTGGAGGATTGTGATTTGATAATATATGAGGCATAATACCATATCCAAAATAAAAGGGGAATGATAATGATGTAGGATATGACCATACCCTATGTTAGTGGGTAATGATCAAAAGAAGAAATGGAAACTCACCCAATGATCGAGGAAAATGGTATGTGAGGTGATGTGTGACATGTGATTATGAATAGATCTTAGTGATATGGTGATGGTAGGGACCTCTTTGAGTGAGAGGGTAATAGTATGGGATGTGGTTTGTTATATCAAATAAGTTATCTCTTATATTGATAGGGTTTTTAATTAGACCCCCTGAGTGAGTAGGTATTTTTATATGATGGTATATGTGTTAAAGGATCAAGAATTGGTATTGCAAAAATCCATAAGTGAGAGGGTTTCTATTGGGACTCATTAAATGGACATTCCCTAGATGGTAGTGCGTGGGTATGTTTTTATAATAACATAAACCATCTCTTTTGGAATTGAATAATGTATTTGGGATTAGCTACCATGTTTTCCTAGTTCAGACATGAAAAATAGATATTATATTTTGTCAATTTAGTATATTTTTTATTATTTATTTTCTTGTATATAAGTTATTTATATATGATGGTTTATATATGATGAATTTAGTGAGGCCTGACTACATTTATATACACACTTGAATGGGAACCCTAGTTTTGCGGTAAATAATATGCCTATTTTTTCAAATTTTAAGTTCCATGGGAAATCAGATTGGAGTATGTGGATTGATATTGGGAGAATTTTTAGGGGAGGGGCTTGGGTTTTATGGTGGAGTATACATTACTTTTTGGTTTATTTTTTACCGGTCAGACTAGAAGGTGGACATTGTTCTATGAGTGTATTTTATGCAAGTTGTAATTTTTTTAAAGAATTTTATTTTTATATATTATTTAATGATTTAATATATTGTCTTTTAACTATTCATACTCAAATATTAATTAGGGATTGTAATATTTTTCTGTTATTATATATGATAGAACCAGGAGTATATCTCCGAAAATTATCTATAGCTATAAATTCTAGTGGTAACCATTGGATTATGTATATGAATAAATATATTTCTTTATCAATGATCATGTTTAATCAATGTGATTCAGGTTGAGCATTAAAATTATATAGAAGAAGGATTTTCCCTGATATGAAACATACATTAATGTGTTGAATTTCTTCATATACACCCTCTTAAAAATGATATATTTTGGGACTCATTCTTATAGAATGAAGTTACCAAATGTAATAAGTTCATATTAAATAGTGAAAATGGATTGAATATATAGAGGATACAAAAATATATGTTTTTTGAGATAGGAGGAAGGGGAATGTCTTTATAGGTGTGATTAGTATAATACATAATTTAAAAAATGGAATATTTTTGTTTTCCATTATCACAAGTTCTACACTACTCCCCATAATTATACAATACCTTCATTAATTGTCCAATGTGATTTTAAGAAGAAATATTATACCATTATATCCATCATGGTAGAATTTGTATATGTGTAATTCTATATTTACAAATTTATTTTTAAATAATCCAACATAATTTCATCCTTTTAACATTATTTTATTATTTTAAACAAAAATAAAAAATTTCAACACATAAAGAGTATGACCATATTGTTTATAAATATGAATTTCATTTTAATAAATTCAATATTTAAAATTTTCGGGAATATAAGATTATAATAAAAATGTGTAACGCATAAAAAAAATTTCAATGATATTTAACAAATTAATGATTTCATTCTTCTTCCATACCATTTTGATAATTATAAAGTGGGTGATATATTTAGTTCAAGAAAAAATTTTAAATTATAATTAATGTATTTTAATATACTGTGTCAAAACTCATAGAATAAATTTATTTTAATAATATCTCTTTTTATCATTAAAATTGTTTTGTAATACTTCTTTAAAATTAATTATTTATCTATAAATATTTCAATTTTTTGATCCTTTTCTACTAAATCATTTAATTTTCTTTCATTAATAAATTTAATTAAAATTATTCTTTAATGTTAATTAATATTAAAAAATAGAAGATTTATAAATATAAACATAATAATATTAATGCAAAAATATACAATTTTTAAAATTTCAATCATTAATATAATATTTCCATGTTGATACCTACATAAAATAAAAATAAAAACACCCTACCAAATCCACATAATTCTAAATTTTTATTTATTTAATATTTCTCTTTATAGGTATTTATTAATATAGAATTAATCTAATAGTGATTTCTATAATATTGAGCATCCACCATGGAGAATTTCTATCCAGATTTTCTTGTTGACGATATTCTTTTGGTTGGTCATTGTGAAACCCTGTAAAATTTATCTCCTACCCAATAATTGAAAAATGATCCTCATTTGAAATACATAATGTTATATAGTCCAGGATTTCATTAATACTATAAGTATTTTATAATGTGGATACCTGAATTAATACCCATAATATAAATAGATAAATTTAAATGATCATATATCATGATTTTTTAATGTAGTTTCAATTATTATTTTCAAAATCCACATATCTACTTAAAAATTATTATATCATGTACTTGTATTTTCCATATGTCCATATTTTACAAAAAAACCATAAATTTTCAATACCCATGTAATAGACTCGTTTCTCTTTATTATTCTTCAATAATTCCTTACATACTTATTTAAAATTAATCACCACATTATTGAATTTATTTTGCAATATTTTTATCATATTTCCTGTTTTTTGTTCTTTAAATGATATAATTGTTTGTATGTTCCTTAGGGGAAATATTTTTAATTATTATTTATATCTTGTAAAATTCATAATTATATGTAGTTTCATTCTATTTATGATATTAGTAATTATGATTCATTTGGATATATTAAAATATATAACCCATTAAAATATTTTACATTAACAGAATAATACTTTTCTTGTGTTATTTTAGTGTTTCATTTAATGCAATATATATGATAAAATGGATTTATTTTAATTTAATTTAACAATAAAATAGTTTCATTTTCTAATATCAATAAATATTACATTTATAACATAATCATATCTGAAATAATATATTCTTTAAATAATTTAACCCACATTGATGTGGAAATTTCATACAACACACATGAAATATATTGATACAATCCCTAGAAATATGATTTAAAAAGATAATATACCATATATATTGTCAGGGATTTGATCAAAAATAAATTATTTTAGTTTCTGACAATAAAATTTTAGAACAATTTAGTAATCTTGTTTCTCATTTGTTGGAGTCTCCACACTAGAACCAAAATCTAATATTGAAGTTTAATATGTAAAAAATCCCATATTTTCGTGTAAGAATTGTGTTATAACATTTTCTATTATATATATAACATATAGTAATATGAATTTGATATAAGGACATCACATACATTATATTTTCATATTTTTAATTTAATCTTCAATATTATTTATCTTAAATATGTTGTCATCATATATTTATCAATTTTAACTTATATTTTATCAATTATTTTAACATCATTCATTTGGTTTACCTGAAACTCAGATATAGAAATGAATAATATACATGTCCAATGTCCCTTTTTGAATTTTTTATATTAAGGTACAAAAAGAAGATTAATATTTAATGAATTATTTTAATAAAATATAGTTTACTGATTCATTTAAAGACACAATTACATGGATCAAAATGATTAAATATTTAACATTCATTGTTTTTTCTTTAACCTAGAGGGACACTATCATTCCTTTTGAAATCAATGATTTTATTTAAAAAAATAATTCAAATTCCATTATTAGTAGATCATCTTTTTATGTAAAAAAATGTTGGTTATTATTATTTTATCACCATCCCCTATACGAGTTGAAAATATTTGGATAAAATAATATTAATATTCTATACTCTATATTTTTTAATTTTGACTTATATTGAATGATCATAGAAATTATTTCTAATTTTATAGTCCATTTATACCTTTTTTATTTAGTTAAAAACCATAATCAGTATTTGAATAATTTTGGATAAGGGATTGAGTAATCCTTTAAATTATGGAAATTTTAATGTTTTTTAAGAATAATATATATCATGTGCAATGTGTTTTTGATTTCCATTTATATGAAATGGAATCATCAATTCCAGTTCATTTATCTGTGTATCATGGTAACAAAGATGACATATTAATTCACATAATATACCATGGTTGATATACTAACCTAGGTGTTTCTTGATTGAGATCGAGCCCAATTATGGACTTTCCGATTCCTACAATATTCCTAGGGGTAAATTGATGAATATATCATAGTATGATAAGTTAAAAAAAATTATATTGGATTCATTCCTTCCTGGGTGATGTGTTTACCATTATATTATGCCAAAATTAATATTTAGTTGTTGTAGATATTTTTGCATAATGTATTAACTATAATACATGATATTTTTATTAGCAGAATTAGTTTAGGGGAAAATACCTTTCATTGTAAATGGATCCTTAAGAATTATATTTGAGAGAAAAAATAGTTCATTGATGGTATTTTTTCTCTTAAAGTTCCATAATTTAACTTCACTTTAGTGGATCACAAAGGAAAATTGAAATATTGGTTTTTTTAAAGTAAACATCTCAAAACCTTAGTTTAACATTATAAATACTTCTCTTCCTCTAATTCGTGTGTTCTTATAACAAACCCTACAATTGGAATCTGAGTCGAAAGACTGTTTTGAGAGCCAGAAGTCTAGTCGATGTCGGGGAATCATAAAATGTCACTGGAAAATACATGGAAGTCATCAATGCATGATTTTATCTTTGGTAAGGCTCTAAATTTCATTTTAGATCAATTATTTGTTAGTTTTTTGGCAATAATTATTTTTTTTCTCTTGGTTATTGAGATTTCATTCCTAGTTGAATTGAACATAGTTAAAATGATTATTCCGTAAATCATGATAATTTTTCATTGAACTTTTTTATTGTTTTTTAACATTTGGTTAATAGATAAATCAAGTAAGTAAAGTGGTATTATGGTCTTCGTGGAGGGTCGAAAAGATATGGTAGTTGTAGGGAAGAAGAACTACTGAGCGATATTTGATATTCAAAGAGGTCGGAAGGTTGAGATGGATCACATAATAAGGGATGGAAATAATGCCTTTTGGGCATTGGTTGAGGTTAGTGATAATAGACAGGGGTAGGTTTCTTATGAGTATGGTAGTAATTAGAGTTGGAAACTCATGCATCCAAACTGGTAAAAACAAAAAGGATTATCAGATAGGGATCCCCCTTGCCATTCAATTTTATAAATATATAATGGTGCATCACCCACAATATAGTGATCAGGGTTATCTTATGTTTGACCACCAAAAACATTGGGAAGCATAGTTAGACCATCCATGATGACCCAACATAATGCCTTGGAATCTGATTGACTGGGTCATGTCCCACCTAACCATACCTAGGGAAGATACATAAGAAATGAAACATGGATGAGTGCCACTTGTTGTGTGATGTAACAAGTGTGGAATTCCCAACATGTCAAATCATATAGAACATAGAGTGGAAGTCACATGTCCTACCAATTCCTTTATGGGGGGTTTTTTCTGATCCCATTCTATTTCACCCCAATATTTTTTTGATATAATTTTTTCTAATTAATTTAACATTTTTGATATTTTTCATTTCAAGAACACAATGACTTTTTTTATATAACAGTGAAATTTTTGGAATGAATTATATTCAACCCCAAGCTATTGGGAACTAAATGAAATTGAATTTTTAACATACACTACATGGAACACCAAGGATAGCTCAAATTACATGAAAGATTGAAACTCATGGAAGGATTGTGTAACAAGAAAGACCGAGTGATACAAAAATAATAATATATTATTAAAATTTTATTGTTTTGTAAAATAAGATATATCATAACCATTATGTTTGATGTTATGAATATGATTTAAGAACTTATAAAAATAACTTGTTGAATCAATTTGTCACAAATTAATTAAAAATGAATATAAGAACAAATTGAATGTAAATGGAATTTTTTAATAGAAAATTAATATTATAATCACAAAGATATATTATCCTAATAAATTAAATTAATTTTAATTATTGATTGATATTAATGTAATATATATTTTATATCCAATAAAATATTTTTTATATTCATCCAATATATTTGGTAAAAAAAGATAGTAACAAACCCAATTTCACTCATAAAAACATGTATTTTTATTAATTTACTATACTCCTTTTTATGTAAGATCCGATTTTATAGCCAATTTTAGGAACTATTATAATGATTATATATATAAATAAATATCATATTCAAAATATGAATATAATAATTATGTTATTGTGAATTTTGGTATTTTTTGTGAGGTGTCATATTATGATGGATAGTGAAAATATTTAATTTTAATTCAAAAATAACAATTCATATAATTTATTTCATTGGATAAATTATATTTTTTTAATGTTGAATTAGATTATTTTATTATTTAATAATACAATTTATTTTATAAGAATAAATTTCACATTGAAATTGCTTAACAACATATAAATATTTTGAATATTTTTACATTAAAACCCCAAAATGTCGTCATATCTTTTGGATTAAATTTCATTTAATTTAATCAAAATATATGATTGGAATGTGGAAAAAGTGATTATATATTTTAAATAATAATAATTTCTAATTTCTAATATGGTATACTTTGATTGTTGAAAAAAATATTAGTGAATGTAATTAATATTAATTACACTGATTAATGAAAATTTAAGGTTTACAAAGGGAATAAACCATAATCTTAATGGCCCAAATGACCTAGACACATGTCCAAACCAAATTTTGAATCCTTTATTTTGACACGAATCTTTAATCTCTAACTTCTTTGGAGTAAATTTTTAGGTAAAAACAATGGTACACCGAATTTGTTTTCAAAAATACAAATTGGGTCCTTTACCTTCCCTATAAAAGGAAACCACTTCTCCCACTTCTTTAAACCTATAAAACCACATAGGATTGTAAAATAAATGAACAATAATTATACCAAAATCCATAAATTCGACTTTTATTCCTACCATTGGAAATAAATGTATCCAAGTAATCCCATTGGTGAAAATGGAAAGGAGTTACCCAAATAAGAAGTAATACACTTCCTCAAACTCTTTTTTTCTTTATATGTCACCTCAATTATTCTTATTCAAAATACACTTAATAGACTATGTATCCTTAATATAATTATATGTTTTTATTATATGGTTTAAAATTGAACTTATAAACACTTCCATCTAATGGTTAACGAACATATAACTTACTTGTACAGTGATCTATCACCTCATGAAATGATGATTGTTCGTTATTCATTTATCACCTCTCATAGTGGGAATTATGATCAGAACACTATTTATATAATATATATATATGATAACTGTTATTTATTTAATATTATTTAATAATTTTAATACATTTTCTTTATATTATCCATTCTTTGTAAATATGGTAATTTTTTTAAGGAATTATAGCATACCACCCCTTCAAGGCTATGTGATACGTTCACACACTACATGGGATGCATTAAGGATATATTTAGTAAAAATATATGATATAATAATTACAATAGATTAATGATATATATATATATATATACTTATACTTATATTTTATTGACACTATTTCATTCAATACAACAATAAAACGGAATCATCTTTTATGCGTACGTACGACCCACCATCTCCATGAACTATGTATTTCATTTCATACATCTATAGTATATAGACTATAATAATACAAATATTCTAAATAAAACTCATATTTATATCATTTTTTACATTAAATAAATCATGATATAGTAAAAAACACAAAATATACAACAAATTAAAACACATGTGAAAAACAAAGAAAATATTTCCAAACGTGAGACCTTAACATAGAATTATTAATAAGATAGTACTATAAAGTCATAATAAAACCATATATTGTATTAGATATAATAATAATATTATTTATTATATATAATAAAATTTTATATATTATACTAGATTTTTGAATGAGTATGATGAAAGTCAAGACACAAGGTATTGGAATTTCATCTCACCATTTATTTTTATGGAATTCATGCCTAATTCCGAACTAATTTAATTTGTGTGATGTGTATAGTAACCATGTATGTATTCATTGATTTTTATAATTATATTTATTGGTATTTAAATATACTTTTTATGATATTTATTACTTAGTTTTAATTTTTTTAAATGTTACCAAAGTGGTAAAGTAATTTTTCCCAATTTTCCTAGTTTGAGACACATGTCAGATTATGGAAATATATTATTCCATTTGGTGTATATAACTACGTTGAATTGTTATACCATTAATATGATTATTATTAAATATATTTTAGGCTCCATTTAGTTTCATTATCTTACACGGGTTGTACGATTCAATGTCACTAAGTGGTAATTGTTTTTTGAAACTACCTAATCCTTAATCGAGATTGTTTATGATTATGATTCCATTGATTAAATATTGTGATCAATAACTCAGGAATTAACAATATCTTTATTAGCCAATTTTTATTCAACATATCTACATGTATGAGTAAAAAATTTCTATTATTTGGTACTAAAGATAATTAGGAATATGTTTTCATGAAAAATCAGACAATATTTGTCATTGGATTGAAATATTTTTTATTTCAAATACAATGTTTTCAAATATAAATAAGTTTTAGAAAATTATATTAATTGTTTTATAGAATTATTTTTAAATTTTAAATGTATTTTCAATGATTTGGGATTCAAAAAAATCTAACTTTTTTATATGTTATTTAGTAAAATTGTTTTAAAAGAGTTTTCAAACATATTTTATAAGTTTTCCAAGAAAATTGTTTTTAAAATTTATTCATAGTACATTTATATGTATTGAAGGATAATAATGTCAAAATATTTTCAATATAATTTTTTAATGTTTTTATAGAAAATTGTTTTTAGGATATTTTCAAGATTTTATTTTATGTTCTCAGAAAAAAGGATTTTAAAATTTTCTTCAGGACTCCATTATGAGTTCTTAAGGATGTATTTTAAGAAAAAAAAATTCAGAAATTTTAAAGTTGAAAAAAGGAATTTTCAAAGAAGAAAGTTTATTTTCTTTAAAAAATGTTTTTAAAATACCTTTCAAAATTTTTTCCCATCTAAGATGATATTTGTTTGTGTTACTCATACCTTTTTGGGGAAATTTTTCCATGATTCCATTCACATTGTTTCTATAAATTTTTTATGTTTTGAAGAAATGATGTTTATGAAACCCCATTTATCTTTCATAGGATAAATGTTTAGGAGTCACCTTCAATTTACATTGTTTATATTTTCATGAAATTCATTCCTCTAAAATGGGTTATGTGATGATGAAACTTGTTTCACTTCAATGAGTTATACCATGACATATTCTTATGAAACCCACTTCCATTAATGGGTTATTCTAAGATGAAATGATTTTGAAGCCTATATATATTACATAGTGTAGGACATGATTAATATTTTATGATACCCATTACATGGGGTAAGATAATATATTTTTTGGGTGTAATGATATGATGAAAGTTTTGTTATCTTGTCACGTGTTTATGTATGAGTAATTAAGTGATGTGTGGGAGCTACATCTCCATACATTTAATTGTGTAATAATTGATTTAACCTTAGTAAAAAGTATAAATGAGAAACTAATTACGTGTTAAAAATGTTTTCCATGGGCTTAGTTTCACATTCCTGATTTAATGTGTGAACTTGTATACATGTTAACATTATTCTTAATGGGCCATATTATGTGTACAAAATGTTGTGTGTGAACCTGATTACATGATCAAAATGTTATGCATGGACCATGTTCCATGTCCATAAGTTTATATGTGAACCAAATTACATCTCCAAAATGTATTTTGTGAACTTGGTTTCTTATTCAGTGCATTATGCATGGACCTGGTTTCTTGTCCATGAGATTATTTGAGGGCCTTATTTCATGTCTATAACGTAATGAGTGATCTATTATATACTGATACATATTTATGATGTTATATACTTATTTTTATGCTATAATTCCATGTATTAATCATATGTTATGTGTTCATGGATAATGTTTCTGGTTATCTTTTGATTCATGTCTTATGAATTGCTTATATTTATTCCATGGTTCAAGTTTGCGATTTTTGATATATAATGTATGATCATTGGAGGATACAATCATGTTCTATTAACCTTATACTCATTTTATTCTAATGTATCTTTTTTATTTACCCTTACTGATCATTCTACCTCACCCCGTTATTATTTTTTCCTTTCCATGTGTTATGAAGAATTGTTTTTATGTATAATTACTAAGGTGGATATTTGTGTGGGACACATTGAATATCGTTCACTATGTTAGAAGCTTTTTGTTCTATATTTACAAAGGCTCTAAACTAATGCATTATATTTAGAATATTTTTATGTAATTTTTTATATATTACATAGAATTTATGTAATGTTAATGTATGAAAATTCAGGATCATTATAGTTACTATCAGAGTGATGGTTTAGTCATGCTTTGGAAACTAAGATGAGAAAACTCTAGTGGGATCCCAATATCTATTTCTAAGGATATGTACTGGGATATCTATATAGATATGTATAAGGATGATCTAAAATTTATGAAAATATCATAGAATATAGTTAAATGATAGAGTGATTGGTTTCCTATAAATACATCCCATGATAGATACAACAAATGGACATGGTTCTATATTAGATGTAACTAGGATTAATAACTCCAAAAAGGTGTGTTAGGCCTAACTCGGTATTGCCTGGTAAACAATAATGTGCCTTACTTCACACCTCTTTTGACACACCAGGGGGATATTATTTGGAAATTCACACACTCATTATGAACCATCAGGAAGGGTTGTAATCAGAGATACCAATGGGTAATCATGGATAAATGTAATTTATAATCGATTAAAAATTAGATGTCTTGATTTAGAAATATTATAAATAATTTTTCATGATTATGTGGTTTTATTCAACGATATTTGTTTCCAACCCCGATTCATTGTCATTTTAGTCAATACATATAACAAGGAGGAATATTCCTAACATTAAATGTTTCAGATGAGAAATGTATGTCAACTATAAAAATAAATATCCCATGTGGAAATATCACAAAGAGAATCATGAGGATAACATGAGTGTTGGTTGTACTTATGAAGATAAATAGACTGTAAATGACATGTGAATGATATGTGATATTCTTTTAATATTTCTTATATTAATCATAAAAAGAATGAAAATAATGCGGATGAGAAACATTAAAATATGATTCATATTTCATATTCTTGAAAATAGGTATTGAGGAATAAGTTGATGAATCCCGAGTAATGGTTTATGAATAATGTTGGATGAATAATTTATTTATTTCTTAAAAATAATAAATTATGTTATATAAAATATTAGTTATATAATTACTTGAAGTGTAAGTTTTCATTATGTATTGAATGGGGTATATTTAATGGTGATGAATACATAGAAATGTGCTTTTCTTATTGAGGGAAGTCAACCCTTAATGTGATATAGATGTTGATAAAATTGTGTTTATATTGGATAAAGAGATGATTGATTTGGATAATGTAAAATGTATAGATTGATTACCCTAGATCTTATTTTTGATTCGTTGAAAAAAAAATCTATATCAACATGAATGAATTTTATAACAAATTTTATTTAAGGAATATATCTCGTAAATCTATAATAAGGAAGAATGCATGTTTTCCAAAAGAATTTATAGTAATTCATGTTATTTCCATGTTTCAAGAGATTATACGATGATGGTATTCACATGGTTGGAATGTGACAACCAAAAGATACATTTTGATATATGGAGGATAAATTTTAATATGATTACATTAACTTCATTATAATGTTTTTTATTTCCAACATTCAGAAGGGTTATGTGGTTAACCATTTATGGAATTTTTTAGTTCAACATCGGATAATGTTTTTCAAATTAATGATTTATCTCACCACCATAGGATTTATGAATATTGGTGAAACTAATCAAAAAAATTTGTGTTGATGTAAATAGAAGATATATGGGATGACATATCATGCATTTGATGATCTGTTAGTACATGAGCAATGAGAAATCCTTCATTTCAACGGGAAATAGTTAATGTATAAATCTATAAAGGTAAAACTAAAGTTATAATTTTGTATTAGAAAAGGAATTAAAAATTTTATGTATATTCTACTATGAATGAACATCATCGTTAATAATATGGATGTGGATTCCATAAACATTATCCTATTATCTTTATTTTTGATTAATAAAATGGTCCTTAGACAATCATATATATATAGCTTTATGATTATTAACATTATCTTAACCATGTTATTTATAACTCCCATATAGAACATTATAGTTTTATATCTCTTCCATTTACATGTTCTCACTTGCCTCATTTGTTCTCATATGGGGAAATCTAGGTATATATTACTCTGGGAAATGGTTAAGGTTCCAACATTCATTTTTAAAGGATGATTTCGTGTTCATTTTTATAATGTGGTTTAATAATAAAGGATAATTAATTCATTAAAACATTGATAAAATAGATTATTCTTGATGGATAAATTCATTTTTAGGGTGGAAGAATATAAAAACCAAATATTTAGTGAAATAATTGTTTTCCAAATTAATTTAACATTTATTAAAATTTTCATTTTACTCCAAACTAAAAATATTTTTTTTATATTAAATAACTATTTTTGTCTTGTGTTATACCCAACAAAAAGATATCCTTCACTACAGAAAAAAATATGTTTTAACATTCTATACATGGAACATCGAGGTTATCATACATTACACTCATGATTAGCTTTCCTCGAAGGCTTACATAACATGCAAGACTGAGTGTTACCAAACTATAAAATATTATTAAAAATATTAGTATTTAATATAATAAGAAATATCCTAGATTCTAAGATGATAGTTATGAATAAGATTAAATAACTTATGAAAACACAATTTTTAGTTCATTTATTACAAATGAATTAGAAAAGAATATAAGAACAAATTGAATATAATTGAAATGTTGTAATATAAAAATATTTTATTTCACACAAAGCTATTTTATCATATTAAATTAAATTATTTATAATTATTGATTAATATTAATGTAATAAATGTATTTTATATCAAATGATTTTTTTATATTCATCAAATATATTTGATAAAGATAATATTGGATGAAATTCAATTTCGCACATAAAAACATATATTTTCATTAAGTAACTTTTACCAACTTTTATTTGAGAACATATTGTAAACTTTTTTTAACTTTTATAAATATTATATTTAAAAATAAACATAATATATGAAATCATTGTGTAAAAATTAATTTTTAGGAATTGTTTGGTATTTTTCTCTGAAGTTTAATATTTTGATATCTAGTGAAGGATACTAAATTTTAATTTAAAACTGCATTTTCATCTAATATATTTATTTTCATAAATTATAATTTTAATCTCATATAATATTTATTTAGATATATTTTATCAAATAATCCAATTTTGGATATTTTATTCATATTCATATTGAAATTGAATTTAAAATTTTTTCAAACATTTGAACATTCTTACTTTAAAAACTCACATTGTCAACCCATCTGTTGGATTAAATTTAAATTAATTTACCCCACTTAAGTGAAAATAATTTTGAAAATTTGATTCCAAATTTTTAATCATAATATTTTATAATTTCTGATAAGGATAACATTTTTTCTGAAAAAAATATTTGTGGAAGTATTTATTATTAATTATAATTATTAAGGAAAAATTAAGCTTAATAAGGGGATAATCCTTAATATTATGGCCCCAAATGACCAATAAACTTGTACAAAACGAAATTATTGGAAATTATTTATCCACGAGAAATATATTCATTAGTTTTTCTGTTTTTAGAATAATGTTTTTTAAAAACCTTGGAAAAACAACCTTTAGAAAAAATACCATGTGAAAGATTTCCCTTCCGTATAAAATGGAGTCATCTCTCCCACATAATAACACATCATAAAATAGTTAGGATAGACAATTATAATCCAAATAAACTTTAAAATAACATTAAATTTGTCTCTTAATATTCCATTTGGGAATAAATGTACCCAAAAAATCTCTTTGGTTCTCACCAAATGGAGTTACCAATAGAAGACGTAACATCCTTCCTCAAGATCCATTATTTTATTTTCTTTCTCCATAACCTCAATTAGTATTATTCCATTAACACATAATATACTCAATATACATAATATAATGGAATTTTTTTTACCTCTAGATCGACCTACACTTACACACACTTCAATCTAATGTTTAATGAAGATATATCTTATGTGTATAGCGAACTACAGCCTTGTAAAATGATAATTGTTCGTTATTCCATTACCACCTATCATGGTACGATTTATGGGGGACAATAAATTTATATACAACATATATGATAATTATTATGTATATAAGATTATTTATTTCCTTTAAAACACATATCGTTATACATTCCACTTTAATTTAATACAATAATTTTGTTTCTTAGAAGATTGGACTAACACCCCATCAAAGTGATGTGATTCATTCACACACTACGTGTAATGTATTAAGGATGTTTTTAGTAATATTATATGATATTTATGATATAATAATGATATTATAATATTGTTATATATATATTTCACTTCTTCTATTTCCTTTAATACAAAAATTAAAAGGAAACAATGTTCATGCATCGTACGACCTACCATCTCCATGAACAGTTTACTGCATTTTTGTACTTTTATATTTTATAAATTTTTTAATACTTATATAGTGGATATAAATTATATTTAAATATTTTTTTACATTATAGAAATTGTGATATATTTATAGGGACCAAATATATTACAAATTAAGACATGTGAGAAAATTAATGTCAATATTACCTGAAGTGAGACCTTATCATAGAAATGTTAATAAGAAGGTATTACAAAGTTATTATAAAAATATATATGGAATTAAATATAAATATATGGTTATTTAATATATTTATAATAAACTTATATATATAATACCTAAATTTTGAATTAATATAAATAGAGTCGAGACACAAGGTAAGGGAATTTCGTCTCACAATTTTATTTTTGTGAGATTCATTCCTAATTCATGATAATATCATTTGTGTAGTGTATATATTGACTACATATTTATTAGATGATTATTATACTTAAATTAATGGTTATTTAAATATCCATTGGATTATATTTCTTTCATGGGGATTACATTTAAAAAGTTATCAATGTGGCAATGTGATTAGGTCTCAATTTTCTTTTTTTTGAGACACATCCCTTATTATGATCG
Organism: Viscum album; assembly: GCA_963277665.1. Lineage (NCBI taxonomy): Eukaryota > Viridiplantae > Streptophyta > Magnoliopsida > Santalales > Viscaceae > Viscum > Viscum album. Next base: position 165,413,695 of record OY728167.1, read on the forward strand.
TATATTTTTCAATGAGGTGTACATACTACCTTTTACATGTTATATCATAAATATTATTCTTTTTCATGATATTTTATTCTCCATATAATTTCATTCTACATGGGGAGTATGATTCATATTTACCAGTGGAAATTCTTTATTTAATGAATATCTTCATTTATCGAGAATGTTTATGATTATGATTCAATTAATGATATATTATGTTCCATATTTGAATAAAAATATTGATTTTTGTTCCCATATATTTATTCAAGATATAACCATGTATTAGAACCATTTGGGACTAATTTGTACTTAAAATAATTAATAAAAAAATTATGAAAAATATGCTTTTATTTCTCTTTGGATAGAAATATGAATTATTTCAAAAATAATTTTTTCAAAAATAATTAATGTTTAAAAAATATTTTAAACGTTTTGAATCATTCTTTATAAGTTTTAAAACTATTTTTGATGAAATTTATTTCAAAAAAAACTATGATTTTTTATATTGTTTCTAGGAGAATGGTGTAAAATGTGGTTTCAAGATTCTTTTATAAGTTTCCAAGGAACATGGTTCTCAAAATGTATTTAGACATATTTTATATGTTTTCAAGGAAATTTGTATTAAAAATGATTTCATGATTATTTTATAAGTTTTCAAGTAAAATAGTTTTCAACATTATTTCCTGCATTTTTTATGTTTTCAAGGAAAATGGATTTTAAAATTTTCTATAAGACTATAATATGTGTTTTCAAAGTGATATTTTGTAAAAATTGTATTCAAAAGGATTGAAATTTTAAAACAAATGAAAAGAAAAATGGATATTTTTATGAAGAAATGTTTTTAAAAGTTATTTCAAAATTATTTATCATTTATTATGACATCTTTTTATGTTAATCATATATTTTTAATGAAATTATTCAATATTTACATTCATATTATATATATGAATGGTTTAATATTTGAAGCATGATTTTTGTTAAATCCTATTTCTCTTTCACTAGTTATATGTTTATAAATCTTCTTCCCTTTCAAAAAGTTATAAATTTACAGAACACAGTCCTCTTCTGTGGGTATTGGGATTATGAAAAATGATTCTCTTCAATGATTTATTCCATGGTAAATTATTATTAAACCCACATCCTTTCATGAGTTATTATAATATGAAATGATTATGAATCTTTTATTTTTTCCATAGGTTATGATATGATTAAATGTTTCCTATGCCAATCACATGGATTATGATATGAACTTTTTTATGTGTAATGATATGATGTATTTTTTATTATATTATAGAACATATATTTATGAGTTATTTCATGATGGGTGGGACCTATATATCCCTCCAATTCATTTGGAAATTAAGGATGACTCATGAGTATAAATGTTCTGAATAAACCTGATTTCAGGTTCACAATGTTTTGCATGGACATGGTTTCATGTCAATAACTTTATGCATGATCATGTTAACATGTTAAAAATGTTATTATTGATCCTTATTATGTGTTCCTAAGTTATTAATGAACCAAATTACTTGTTAACAATGTTATTAATAGACATGGTGTATTTACATAAGTTTATGCATGAACCTTATTAGATTTCAAAAATGTTATACATGGACCTGAAATCATGTTCCCAATTTTTTTCATGTACCGGGTTGCATTCCCATGCATTTTTATGAGGTCTTGATTTCATGTCCATAACATAATGAGTGAATATCTTTAATCATATACATGTTCATGATATTATAGACTTATGTGTATACTGAACATCCCAGTCTAAATCATAAGTTATACATTCATGGAGTATGTTCATGATTATCTAGTGATTCATGTCATATGAAATACTAATATTTATGCCATTATTCATGTTTACGGTCTATGATATGCATGATATGATCTTAAAAATATAAAATCATGATCTCATATGCTTCTATTAAAGTTATCATAATGTATTTTATTTATTTACCCATACTAAGAATCGTAACTCTCCCTTTTCTTACATTTCCATTACCCTGGTTAGAAATAACGGTTTTAAAGTATAATTTTTATGAGAAAGATCTTTATAGGGATCAATGAAGATCATTAAATGAGTTAGAAGATTATTGTTCCTTTTTTCAAAGGCACTAAACTTATACGTTCTTAGAGATCCTATTTGTGTGAGGTATTATCTATTACACAAAATTTTCATCAAGATTGTGTATGAAAAGTGAGGGTTATTATATTTACACATTGTGTCTAATTAAAACAAATAAATCAATTATCTAGTGTATTTTTTCTTCCGTATCATAATGGTGGGTTCTATTTTTCCATACTAGGAAATTTTTAATTGGTACAAGAAAAATATTATTTAGCTCCATATGATCGATGAACAAGTTTTAGAATGGTGATTAGATTGTTCATAGATTTTGAATCCTTCCATAGAGTTGTGGTAATGTATTGATATTGGTTCCCTCGGTCACTTTAGGTGGATTTGGTAATTTTTTCTATTTTTTACATTTTATTGTGGTTTGGGATACTCATACTACATATTGAATAGGGTAGGCATTCCCTCTATATACTAAAAGAATGAGAAACTCTATATATGGATCCTCTATTCCCCTTTTTTATAGATATTAGAAGGGGTGTGGGATCATTAACTAGAGTGAATATTCTATATGACTACTCGGGGTGTGGGATCCTCTAGTTTAGCTAAGATAGGTTCCATGGGTTCTTTTAGTTATGTATATTTAATTTTATGAATTTTGTTTCAATTTAGTCTATATATTAATTAAGTAGACTATCACTCTATTATGATCAATGTCTTTCCTTTATAATATTTTGGTTGTTTATGATAGTAAGGTAGATTGTACCCTTTAATGGGAACCATTAATTGTAATGGAGTAAGTTACCCTATGGATTTCTCGAATAGAGACACAATATATTTGATTATATACAACTAGTCTAGGTACCTCCTCAACAAACATGGATGTTTCATTGATGATAAGGATACCCTTAATAGATTAAGGTGGTGGTGTGGTAATTGGAATACCTATGTAAAACACATTACATCAATACTTTTGAATCATCACACACCTAGGTTCTTCCTTTATTATTCTATGTATTGTTGAGCTGTATAAATTGGAAAATTTGGTCCTTTTGGTATATTAATCACCTGTTTTTTATTATGACAAATGGGAATTAATGGATTAAATATGATATAATAAGAATAAACCTGCACGGGATTGAATGGAGATGATTGGGACATCCTGTATTTTTTTAGCCTATATGAAGAACCCTTCATGTCTTCTTCCATGAAACTCTCTAGTATAAGGGGTTGAGATGAACATTTTAATGGTTTCTACTTTTTGTTATTGTGACATCATAGAGTGTATGTATATATTCACCGTATGATGGGATTTGTTTCATCACATATTGTATCTATGATTATAATTCATGGTTAGGAGATGGTCTTGGTTATCATGCAACTGGGGTGGCTAGATTGAAGCTGGCACCAAATCATGTTTGTGTTGTATAGTTGTGAATGGTGGTTATTTATGTTGGTGATTAATGTTTTTTCTATATATATATATCCTAATTTATATAAACATAAGATGATATTTCCAAATTCAAATTCCATTATGGTTCATAGGTCAATAAAATGTATAATTCCACTAATATTTTATAATGTGTTGTTCTACAATTTTTTTAGTTTTATGTATGTGTTGTATATAGATCATTTGTTAATGTATATTCTACTTATATTTCTAGCTATTTTATAGATTGGATACATATATATATGATGTAGGATTATATGTGCTATTTCATTCCATAATATGATAAATCAATATTTGGTGAAACTCATTTTCCAATGGCCTATTTTATGTAGGCTTGGTGTACTATAGTTGTCTTACTGCTAGAAAAATTATTTCTCCAATGGGTCGAGTCAGGTAAGAGTCATATCAATGTATTTTATTCCAATGGATAAAGGTTATAATAATATCTTAAGTGGAGAATATTTTGGTAAATTATTTTAATGATGTTAAATGAGTCTTGATTACGGTTATTGTACCATGGAGATAAACATAATTGTAGTGGGTGATATATCCTCAGAAATCATCTCAGATAACCTTTCATTCAACATGAAACTCTATGGATTTGATTATATGGTTATTGAAAGTGGGTACATGAAACATATTTTTTCTATGATCATTAATGTCACTTACATGTCATATTATTTATATATTCTCTAATGATTAAGGTATCAACCCATTATAAAAGGGCGTTACACATGTATATCCAGCTTTCATGTATTAGCATAGTCATAACAAGGCCATGCCTTCTGTTGGGCCTCACACTATTAATTTTTAAGTTATGAGGAATTGTTTTTGAGAATATTTTGGTGATTATAGATTCCATATACATTTACACATATTTTTTCAAGATATAAAAAAATAAAAAATTTAATAATTACCAACCACAGATAGTAAGATATAGTTTCTTTGGAAGATTAATTAAATGAAATTAAAAACATAGAATTTTACTAAATTTTTATATATTAATCTTCCATAATAATATCCATACATACTATGAGATCCAATATATATATAGATAAACCATGTTATTACATAGGAAAAAAGGAATGAGATAAATATACCAATGTGTGAATAGTTATAGAAATAAAGAATATCACATGTGCTAGAAGGCATAACATGATGAGAAAAATAGGGATGTCACATAAATAAATGCATGGAATAATAACATATGTAACATGGGATCATCTGGTCCTAAAAACATACTAATTTGGCATTAATATACAACATCACATAATGAAGATTCAATTAAAACATTCAAGACTATATAACAAGGTGGAAAATCCACATAATGGATTGGGTTTACTCTCAAATCTCATACATGATGTTTTAGGAGACTAAACATTACCCAATGAATTGAATAGATATCAAGGTGAAAACCTATTGACATGTTCATGTATATTTGTTCCACATAATGAATCAATCATAAAGAATACATGCAAGGGTTAACCATCGAAATAAATGGTATCATAATCATGTTATAAAGAATATCCCAAGGGTTTACCATATTTATTTATATTAAACATGGGATTAAATAATTATTGGAATTAATGAATTAAAAATAGGCATATATTATTATAAATTATTTCCAAATAATTTATAATCATATGAAAAAAGTTATTATGTTACTTTGGGAATGCACCACCTTAGTGTAGTTTTAAGGAAAAAGGTGTAATGTTATTAAATGGGGATAAGATCATAATAATTAACATAAATTAATAAGTGGAAAAATTTATTTCTAGATAAATTGATTGATTTTAGAAAAAATGTGTAGCTTAAAAAATTTTATGGAGTGTAGATCAAAATGGGTATCAAATTGGGATGTTCCCTATAATGAGGCCTACTTATTTGGAGGATTTGAGAAGGGGTCCATTTTGGAAATGTATTAACCCATAAAATAACGATTAATTGCTATAGATACATATTATTGGAAGATATAAATAAAATTTAGGGTATTAATATTATAAAAATATGAATTTCATTTGGTTATAAAGAGAGAAGGTGTACCCTATAGGAAACATGATGGTTCAGAGATATCCCTTACCTCTGTCAGATTATATTCTACACTTGCATATGATGTCCTGAATAATCAAATTATATTAATTTATAATTTAACTTAGAACCACATAAAAATATATATGATTTATTATTAATTTAATAAGTTTATTTATGGCCATTTCGATGAGTTATATTATATTGTTTTGGGATATTTCGTTTCATGGATTTGGGGAATGTTCCATAATGTCTATTTATTGGAGTTCCTATAAAAAGGAAGAAAAAAAAGAAGTATAATGAAATTTTAATAATTATTAATATAATTTTAACTGGTCCCGTATATAATTTTCGATTTTTACATGATGATAATTCATTTGATAAAACAATACTGATTAATGAATAGATATTTTTTGTTGTTTTCAAATCATCTAGATCTAGTTTGGTTTTATTATTTAATATTACATATAAATATTTGTCCTATATTGTTAAAATAGAAATAACATACATTAAAAAATATTTTTCTACCATTATAATTATTTTATTTCCATTCATGATGTCATTATGGAAAAATAAAAACCATTATTCTCAATGTTGGTGAATTGACCTAAGATATATAATGTTTTCATTTTTATGATAAAAGGGTAAGAGAAAATGTTTGTTGATGGATATTCACATAACATAATAAAATGGAAGTGTATATATAATATTGGATTTATTATGTTGTTATTTATAGGGTAGCTGAATGGTGGATAAAAGAGAAAATAAATTAAAAGAGAAAGATGGATAATTTACCTCTTGAATATCGTCTCATTGAGAACCTCCTTCTAGAACATGTAATTGGAATTTTGGAGAGTCATAAAGACTAGGACATGGGGAAGTTTATTGGGAGAGGAATTTTTAATAATATTAAAAATATCTAAATATTTAATGTGTGGGTATTAGAGGAGGTAAGGGAGGTATTTAAAAGGGGAGGAGAGGGGTGTTTTGGGCTGTTATATAAATTAGATTATAATTTCAGCTCAATACAATCAATTTTATTGAATCTTTTGACAATATATAGTATTTAGTGCATGTAACTTAGAAATAATTGGTTTGAAATCATAAATATATCAAACATGGCTCAAAAATTCTTGTATTTTAAAAAAAATGAAATTTATTGTATTTCACTATACACAAAAAACTGAACTCTTTTAGTGAAAACACAAAAAAAATCCACCCTAACCATTTTTATCATGTATATTTAAAAAATTGACTCCATTTTAAGAAAATATTATTCTTCATATTATAAATTTATATTTTAATTAAAATCATCATTTATTTGAAAAGTATCAACTATAATGTTATAACCAATTTTTAAACTAATAAAAAAATACATTAAGGTCTCATCAAATTATATTATAATTATAGTACAAAAAAATATTACCTTTTTAATGTATTCTATGTAAATTAAATTTCTATTGAATCATTATATTAATTATATAATTGAAAATAATCATTCTAATTTCACAAAAATAGTAATAATTAATTTATCATTCTTAAAACCATTATTTTCTTATTTCATGATATAAATATATTATTTTATAATTTTTAATATAACTGAATTTTATTTATACTTTCATAGGTGAGATTTCAATTTTCACACCATGATTAATATTCCAAATGTTCACATTACAATTCTAATGGTTAGGTTAACATTTTAATGCTATAGGTTACTTATTTTAAACAAATGCCTCATATTTCAATAAATCATTTATTTTTCTCTCATGATTATATACATTCATAATAAACATGGATATTTTACAAATAAAATTATGTTTTATATATATATCATTTTTCATTAGTGTAATAATTCTACTGGATTGAGCATATCCGAATTTTCCTAATCTTATTATTGTATTTTTTATTTATTATCTTGAAATAATATTTTTCATTATGGTTGTATTATTTCCAGACTAATGTATCGTTCATCATTTATAGTTTTTTTGGTTCCTAATGAATGTATGATATTTATATAATATGGAATAATTATAAGAAGGAAAATTTTAATTAATATAATTATGGGTCATTACATTCATCCACCCTTATGAAATCTCTCCCTCAAATTTTTTTTACATACTATGGTGAAAACATGTGAGGATGGTTTTCCTTTATCAAATCCTCTAGTTCCCATGTCATCCTCTTCTATGTTATGGTTCATGAAAACTAATTTATCCCAGTGAGTTGTCTTGTTTCATATAACATTATCACCATGGTCCAATATCTTCATTGGTTATTCAATATAAGACCAAACATTTTACAGTTGTACACATTTGAATTTAGTAAATTTTCGGTATTTGTTATGTACTTCATTATATTGGATATTAAGAAAACATCATGCACTTGAGATATGGTAGGTGGATGTTCTATTTGATAGGCTAATGCTCCGACACAATCAAAAATATCAAAGGGGATGATGTGCCCTATCCATAGAATCCCATTCCTCTAAAATCTGAAGACTCTCTTCCATGGTGATATGCGGAGGAATACCTAGACTCCAACTTTAAACTCTATATCTCATTAATAATTATTTTCATAAATATTTTTTGTCGACTTTGGGCTACATTGATGTGCTGCAGAATGGTTTTCAACATTTCTAAAATTTCATTGACCATTTGATGTCCAATTATATTACGTTCTACAACATCATTCGAGCATGAAGGTGTTATGCAACATTTCAAATTAATGACTTCATATGGAGCCATTTGGATGATTAATTTGAAAATATGGTCATATGAGAACTCGACCAGAGGGAGATGTTGGTCTCATCCTCCTTTGAAGTCCATAGAAAATTATCTCAACATGTCTTGTAGTGTTTGACTAGTCCACACAAATTATCCATCAATTTGAGGATGAAAAGCCAAATAGATGTTCATCTTTTTGTTTAGAGCAAGTTGGAGACTTCTAGAACATTGATGTAATTATCAGATCTAGATCAGATACAATCAATAATGGTACTTCATACAACCTCTCCACTTTTCCGATGTATATCAATTCATGTTGGTCAAGTGATAAGTCCTCTTGAATTGAAATAAAGAAATATATATTCATATGATGATCTATAAAATCCAATAAATAATTATTTCCTTTGGATTTATTTGGAATCCCAATGAAAATTTCTAGAGCGACGTCTTCTCATTTTTATTATGGTATTGGTAATGGTGGAATCATCCCCTTAGACATGTATCATTCATCATTTACATGAAATCATTCCAGAAACATTGATGTATATTCAATAATATCCTTTTTTATAATGTCCCACCAATAGTGCTCTACGAAATATCGATACATCATTATTCTCCCTAGGAGGAATGAGTAGGTTGAACTATGTGAAAAATTCGATATATCTTTCATTCTCATATGATTGCATGGTATACATAGTCATGACCCAAATATTACAACAATTTAGTTATCAATTGTGTATTTGGGAGATTCTCTATTCTGATATCCTCAATTTTTTTGAATTTCCACATCATTTCCTTGAGAATCTTTTATTTTATCAATGAGTAATGGTTTAGAAATAATTTTTGAATGAAATCAGGACATACCTTCCTTTAATATTCTCTTGAACATCCTTTGCAAGTATATGGATATTGGGTCCATCTCAATTATCATAAATGAAAAATATTAAAGATCATTTATACTTATAGAGTCTTCTACATTATTCCCTTTGCCTGGATAGTTGTTCATTGAGAATTCATATTCATTAATGAGCTCTAAACATCATTTCTAGTGTCTATTTAGCTCCTTATGTGTGAATAAATATTTGAGTCTCTTATTATTATAATATCTCTCACACTTCTCCCTATAGAGGAAATTCCACTAGATTTCCACTATGAATATAACTACCTCAGACTCCATAAAATTCATGGGATAGTTTCCATCATGAAATCTCCACTACCTTGAAGTATAGGCTATCAGTTTATCCATTTTATGAGTACAAAGCCTAATCCTATCTTTGATTCATCACAATATACCACTGAGAGTTCCCCAATTATTGTTAATGTGAGTATTGGTGCAGTGATAGTCCTCTATTTCGAATCATTGAAGGATTATCCACATTAACTTGTCCAGACAAACATTACCTCGTTTCAAGTCAGCATGGCTATTGGGTTTTATAATCATGAAAATTTATTTACAAATCTTCTATAATACCCTTCTTGACCAATGATACTACAGATCTATGTTATAGATAGTTTCATTGTACACAAATAAATTTCCTTTATTTTAAAAGGGTCAATATATATCTCTTTCCTCATGATAACATTCTCATATAATGATACATCCTCAATCTAGAACTAACATTTAGTTTACTTTTCATTCTGTTTCCCATTAAAATTTCCTTAATATAGTGTGAAAGTACTTTTTTTGTTCTTCCATTTTCTAGGATTATATAAGAATATAATCTATAATGACTACCAATTTTTATGAGGCAATCACTAATGGATATATTAATTGCCTCCATGAAAATTAATGTGGAATTATTTAGTACTAAGGGCATGAAAATGAACTCTTAGTGTCCATAAATAATTTGACAGATAGTTTTGGGAAAACCATCCTTCCTCACCTTTAATAAATGATATCAAAATTGAATTTCAACAGTAAAGAATAACTTGGACACATTTAGTAGATCAAACAAGTCATCTATATGTGGTAAGGGATACTTGTTCTTTATAGGGAATTTTATAGCTCACGAAATCCAATGAAGAGGCACACTGACCTACCCTTCTTCATGAAGAAGAGGATCAGTGCACCCTATGGGGAAGCACTCAAGCCTCTAAAACCCTTTTCCAAATTCACTTGTAATGACTTCTTCCAATATCTAATCTCATGTTTGTCGGTTATTTAAATAGAAATTTATATATTTATATATATAGTTCCAAGAATATGTCATATTGATAAATTGGACTCTTGGTTAAGAGGAAGACCATGAAATTCTTTAGGTAACATGTCAGTGCAGTACCTCATAATGGGAATGTATTCATGAATGATATCCACTTTTTTCTCACTTATTTGATATAGATATTTTTTCTCATAAGAAATAATATCTACAAATGAGAAGATGATTCTAAATGAGATTCATCCTCCTCCTTATAGATGTAAAAAATTGGAGGATGTCGTTGGATGTGAATTGTGACCCCCCCCCATTCTAAACAATATATATTCGATATGTATAAAGGTATCCAATACATGCCTAATAATGCATAAATCTACACCAATGAAAGTAAGATGATTTTTTTTGAGAGTTTTAGTCCAAAAACATTAACCATGGAGTAGTTATAAACATTATATATTGTAATTTCCCCATTTTTTCTCAAAGTTAAATCAACCTTCATATTTTTTGTTGGTGTTTGAATTGTTCTAATAATCTTTGTAGGATATGAATGCATGAATAGAACCATAATTAAATATTATATTTTATAATATTGAATGAATAACCAGTGTACATATAACTACATCATTTTCAATCTCCACCTCAAAAATAGTGAATGAATATGTTGTTCCATGTATCGATGGAGGTTTTTTTTTTGTTTCATTCCTCTGACAACCCTTATCTTAAGGAATTGTCTCATATAATACCCATGATACTTGTAGATGAAACACTACACTATACATTTATTATCGATATAAACCATCCTTTTTTAATCCAAAATTGTGGTTCTCTTTATTAACCTTTCGGAAATAATTAGTTGAATTCCCCTATCTTTCAAATCTGAACCATATCTTGGTTCCATTTATATTTGTACCAATATTCTTAGTCCCACAATTTTGACTTGTGGGATTTTGGGTTTTTCATTCCATCATTAGATCGATCTATTTATACTTCAATATTAAACACCATTTTTCTTTTCTAATTCCAAATCCCTTGGAGTAACAAGGAGTCTCCAATAACAATTTCAACCTTAAGGCGACAATAATCAATCTTCTCATAACTGTAGAGTTAATGAATACCCCATACTTTTCATATTCCTATAATTTTTCTACTAAAGAATAAATTAACAACGATTTCATTGTTCCTGAAAAATCCCTTGGAGTTTCAAGAAATCCTCATAATGTTTTCCTCATATGACCTGATAGACTCATCTTCTTTTTCCTTCATTTTGAAGGTACTCCCTATCCATCTTATGATGGATATTTTAGGGAAGTATTTAATGAATTTTTTTCATTAATTATTCTATTTATATAGAATCCATTTCCTCATAATACTAGTGTTCTTTATCAGTATCCACCACAGATCAGCATCCCCAAAAAAATGACAGACCACTAGAACAACATTCACTTTATCTGAGAACTAAAGGAAAAATAATATCTTCCCAATAGAGTTAATCAAATTTTCTATGATTAGGGGCTTATAAGATCCACTAATTTTAGGAGGACCTTATCTCAAAAATGATTCAACCACACATTTCACGTTATTTTCATAAGGATGGAATTCTACATGATTCAAGTTATTACCCAAAATTTTAGCCAATTGAACTTGTACTATCATGATGTGTTGATCTCTAATTCCCAATAGATTTGGCATTTCTTGAAGGAAATCGTCACATTTATATCACATTGGTTGTCAGCACAAATTATAATATTTCACTAGATTAACTAAAAAAATAATAAAAAAAATAGTGGGGATTGAATACATAGCTGATAATTATATAAAAACAAACAAAAATTAACACAAAAGGATAAACATGTAAAATAAAAGTATATCTTAACTTTTGATTCTGTAAATTTAAATATATCTCATATAAGGTGATATAATTATCCCTACGGGTCTTCCTAAATATTAGTAATCCTAAAATTCAAGAATAAAAATACAATGAATCGATATCAACTATAGATGATGTATCCTTTTACAAATATTATTACATAATTTACATCATTATTATCCAACAAATACACACTGAGGACCATAAATTATATTGTATTTGGAAGGATAGGCACAAAATATTAAAAACATGTTACTAAAAGAAAATATATTTATATTAATCTTCAATAATGATCTCATAAATTTCTTTGAGAACCTATATATCATAAAATATCCTACGGAATACGTAGACCAAAGGTATAAGCTAAAATGTTTAGAAATGAATTAAACAAGGGAATAATTCATAGCACATGGGTTTGAAGACATAATATGTGAACCTAAAACTACATGGAACATGGATAAAAATAAGGAATCATATCATATATATCATGTGATCATGTGATCATGTGATCATGGAAACATTGGAATGTGACATAAAAATGTGTTAAGGCCAATTTCCTAGGCTATGTCACAAGTTGTAGAATGTCCGATAATGGATTATGTTTACGCCCTAGTCCCATAAATTATATCTCACGAGACTAAAAATTACACAATACATTGGAGTTCAATATTTTTAATCCATTATAAAGTTTCCATGCATATGTGTGCAACATAAATGATCAATCATAAGGAATACACATAATTGTTTCCCATAGAATAAAATTGGGTATCGTAATCATATCATTAGGCAAAACAAAATTTTGTATCACAATGGTTTGAAAAAACAAGTGTTTAAATCATTACTATACATTCATGAAGATAGATAGTCATATAGTATTATAAATTATGTCCAAATGAAGTGTAATACTAAGAATATAATATTTAGGTTACATTGTAAATCTTCCACTTAAGCATATTTTTAAGGGAAAAGTGTGAGGATTCATTAAAAGTGGTAAGAGAATAATAATTTTAAAAAATATAGAAGAAAAAATGGGTTTTCATGATAAAATGATTGATTTGACAAAATACGGGTGTCTTAAAAAATTTATGGACTGTACATAAAATTTGTTAATAAAATGGGTTGTTCCCTTTAATCGGGCTTGACTTTTCAGTGGAATTGATGAGGGAACATTTTTAATCATGTATTTCCCCATCAAGGAACGATAAATTGATCTGGATAAATATGTTTAGATCATACACATACAATTTAAAAGGTTGTTTTGTAAAAAAAATAAGAAATAAAATCAGGGATAAAAAGAGAATGTGTAACCTGAAGGAAAAAAATGATGTCTTGGTGATGTAACACCACAAGATTTTGTGAAATATATTTTTTCAAATTAATTTAATCTTTTTTATATTTTAGTTCTGCACAATAGAAAAAATATATTATATATATATTAATTATTTATGTTTGGATTCAATTATACTCATTAAGAATTTAATCACACACAATATTGAATATAAGGTTTGTCTTTCCCTATATCTTACACTGAGGTAAACATATGTATCACACAAATTTGACTTTACATGATCATTTTCATAACATGCTAGACAGAGTGATACCAAAAAAAATATTGTGTTAAAATATATATATAATCTAGACATTAAAATAGAATTTAAGAATATTATTAACTAAATTATGTAAATATATAGTTTTTATAAAATATAAAATCAATTAATTAGTAACAAATTATATATAAATTAATATAGGAACCAATTTATAATAATGGTAGTATTTTTATAAAAAAACTATTGTCTTGCTCACAAATTTTTTTGTCCCTAATTAACTAAATTAATAAAAAAATTTAGTGGTACTAATTTAATATATATTTTATGTATCCAATAAAATATATTTTATATTCATCCGATTTATTTTATATACATGAGATAAGAACAAACAAAATTTTATGTATAAAAATCTATATTTTAATAAATGTAGTTTTATTGGACTTTAATGGGAACCCATTTAAACTCTAATTTCTGAAATTGTATAGACGTAATATGTAAATATAATGATCATATTTTTAATAGTATCATAAAAATATGGTTAAGATAAATTTTTGATATTTCTCTATGAATTTTCATTTTTTTAATGAATTGTGAAAATACTAAAATTCAACTCAAAATTACATTTAAATTATTTATAAGTTTCAACTGTATTTTATAAAGATTAAAAAGATTAGTTATATAATATGTTTATCAATAAATACAGTTTATTTCATTATAATAATTTTCATTTTGATATTTACTATAAAAACATATCAATCTTTTGAACATTTTTAATTTAAAACCCCACATTGTCTACTCGACTATTGGATAAAATTTAAATTAATTTCTGAAAATATTGGGAGTTTAGTTTGGAGAAATTTATTACATATTTGAAATATTCATAATTTATATTTTATAATATGTACATCATATTTTTTGACCAAAAATATTTGTGAAATTAATTAAAATTAATAAAAATGATTAAGGTAAAATTAACCATTATATGGGACTAAACCACAACCTTAAAAACCAAAATTTCTAATAAAAATTTATAAAATCCATTTTATAGGTATATTTCTTCCATATACTACATTTTATATACTTTTTACCATTATTGGATCCATTTTAAATAAACAAGGTGGGATTCCCTTTTCCAAAATATTAAAAGAGTGCCACTACTCCACCTGTATAAAAGGCCTCATCTACTCCCACTTCTCTAGACATCTCCAGCAACATTGGATAGACCAACCTATACCAAAATATCTTCCCAAAATCACTCACTTATCCATGAATCCTCTGTTTTTTCATAAATCCTTACAAGGACTCCCTTTCATGCAAACCAAAAGGACTTACCCGATTTAGAGTAAATACCCTCCCTCAGAATCCTTTCTTTTATTTTATTTCTCCACTACCTCAATTATTTTTATTCCATAATAGTATAAATAAAAATAATCAGAAGTATAATAATTTTTTTCTTATGATATGTATTATACCTACACTCGAACACACTTCCTTCTAATGTGTAATGGATATACAGTTTATGTGTACAACTGACTACCATCTCACTAAATGATGATTTTTCATGTTTCCTTTACCACATATCATGGAGGAAATTATGATGGATAATGTATTAATTTATGTTATATATAATAATAATTATGTATTGAAGTTTATTTAATTCTTTTACAGAACATATATTTATACTTTCCAATTGGTGTTATTCTGATAATTTCGTTTGAGAAAGTGTGGACTACTGCAACCTCAAACTGATGTGATTAGTTCACACACTAAATGCAATGTAATAATGATAGTTATCATGAATATATATGATAAAATCATTATATTATATCAGTGTTATATATATATACATATATATGACTATATATATTTTAATTTCATTATTTTTACACGATCATTAAATAGAAATAGTGTTCATGCGTACATATATATTACTATCTACATGAATGGTTTATTTCATTTGATAGTTCTATATTCATAGGAATATTATAAAAAAATAAAGAAAATATATAATATATTAAAATCATGGTTTAAATTTTGGAAATCCTAATATAAATATGAGGACCAAATATGTAACATATTAATACACATGCGAAAAACAAAGAAATATTACCCGAATTGAATCCTTAACATAGAATTATTAACAGGAAGGTGAAATAAATACATAGTAAAACAATTTATGGTATTATAAGTAATGATATGGGTTATATATATATATATATAATAACTTCATATTTATTATACAATATTTTTAATGAGTACGATGAGTTTCAAGACACATGGTAAGGTAATTTCATCTCACTCTTTATTTCATTGAGATACATACCTTATTCACCACAAAATTATTTTTTGTGGTGTATATAATGTACATGAATGTATTCCATGCCTCAAATAAATAAATATTTGGGTATTTACATAACCATTTTTTATATTCTACTTTCATGATCACGTTTTCATACTCCTACGATCATGTTTATGCTTAAATATATCCCTTGTTCAACATTACTGAGCATCTGAGCTCACCCATTTTTATGTTTCCTTCCTAGGTTATGAAGATATGTATTAAGAATCTAATTTATAATAAGGGTGAAGGTCAAAGTGAACCTATTGGTAGGTAATGTATCTCATTTATACACTAGTTTATATGTTTCCAGTTTTCCAAATCCACTAAAAAAATACGGTTATTGGGGTTCTGTTTGTGTAAAGTTATAAGAATTCCGAAAATGTTATGAAATGATAATATATATCAATACGAGGTTTTTTATAGTTTGTATCACCTCAAAGGTTTAATTATCCTTTGGAATATTTGATGAAAAAAATTTAGTGATATCCTTATGTATATTTATATGTACACATCTAGGGTTTTATCTAAGGATGTGTAAGGATGAGTTAACATTTTAGAAAATGTCTTGGAATTTTGGTAATGGATATAGTGAAAGGTTTCCTTTAAATACATAACTTTATGGATAATTAAAGTTTATTTGGATCCTAAATTGATGTATCTAGTGGTAACAACTCCCACATGATTTATTGGGCCTAACTCAAGGTAATATGGTACATGCCAATGGGCCTTCGTGCACACCTAGATTTCCCCTACTAGGGGATATGATTAGGAAATTATCAAACTCTTCATAAACCATCATGAAGGATTTAAATATATATTGGAAATGAATAACATATTTCGAACAAAGGGTTTAATAGATTAAGTAGGTTTCCATTATTTAGACATCCTATAAGTAAATATTCTCTTAACTATGTGGTTTTCTTCCATGATAATTAGTGCTCAAACTATGCTTTTCGTTTTAGTAAGTGGTGTGAACTAAAAGGAACTAAATTAATGTTGAATATGATTGATGAATTTTTTATGATAATTCAAGTTGGATGATCACTTGAGTGAAGGATATGGTGATAATTCTTAGTCTATTTCCAAGGAACATTATAAAAAATGTGTACCATAACAAACTCCAGGACTCACCAAGGAAGAGAATGAAGCAGTTTGATGAGATTTGTGTTAATAGAGACCACATATGAAAGATGTTATAGATTCTGTTGTTTAAAGAATGTGTAAATACTCACTAGGGTGGATATCTTAGATGAATATGAAGATGTTTTATCTATGGAAAATAAGGACACACAGGGAGTGATTTCAATGAAAAAATTAATAGATCAATTAATGTAATGGATTATAATATTAGCCTCCCTACGTCATCATCGAAGGTTATGCGTTTTAAATGTGGAATAAATGGACATTATGAAACTCAATGTCCCAAGAGGAAAGATCCTAAAGATGATCCACAGGGTGATGTGATTAATGGATACATTGCTGATGAAGATGAGACTACAGATGAAATATGAAAGGAAAGAGGTATTATTTTATAGGATATGGTATCCTTGTAAATTTCAAAAGGATGAAGTGGAATAATAAATGATTTTAGGAGTTTTCATTCGTGAATTATGTTATATGAATGGTGAATTATATTTGAATTGTTTAGTTGATGGTTTTTTCTACGGATTTACAAGATCATATTCATAAAATCTAATTGAATAAAAAAATGATTAAATAGAATGATTAGGTCCATGGAAAACACATGATTGATGGAATGATAACCATTAATTTATTCCCTATGTTATTGTATTGTTTTTTTGATGAAGATATGTTGGATATAAATAAGTTGGATGGTACTGATTACCTTAGAACTAATTAATGTCTTTTTAACTAGTAGTTTATGCTACCATGGATGAAGTTTACAGCATATTTATTTAAGAACATATCCATTAATCCACAGAATAAGAAAGAATACATGTTTACAGAAGGATTTATGATAATTCAAGTTATTACCGTGTTTCAAAAAGATATATGATGAGGGAATTCATATTTTTGGATTGTGAAAACAAAGGACATGTTTTTGGAATATGGGAGATCAATTTAAAACATATTACATTATTTTAATTCTAATATGTTGGATTTTTCATCATTCAAAAGGATTATAAGGTTAACTATGTATTGGATTTTTATGTTACACTTTAGATGATGTTTGTGAGACTAAACTGTTATCTCACCCCAAGAGGATTAGTTCATATTGCAAAGCATGTTCAAACTACTTTGTGTTGATGATAGCTGATGGGATGGTGTATCATTGGTCTAGTGATCTTTTATCACATTAGGAATGAAAAATTCACTTTTATTTTTTGAGAAAGTGGAGAATTGGATCAAAAAACAAAGGGTTAAATTGTCGTTAAATTATGTGATGTATATATTTTCTCGAAAGATCATTATCCTTAAGAAAATTGTCCTTTAAGCCAAAAATAGTTTCCCAGTACCTTCATTTCTGATGCATCAAATGGCCCAATAGAGCATAATCGATTTACGGCTTTGCGATTGTTTTAATTCTCCTAAACATTTTATCTATCAGTACCAAAAAAACAGAATAGTTATATTTCTTTTCCATATCCATATTTTCACTTCCCACCTATGTTATCCTTTGTGGGAATCTCATCATGAGTTACATTGGTATGTGTTATATTTCTAACTTTCCATTTTAAGGGAGGTTTTTGTATTCATTTTTACGATGTGGGTTTCATTGAAAAGAAATATCAAGTATTAAACTGTAGATTACTCTGATCAATATGTAGGGAGAAATTAATTTTATGGGGTTTATAATTTCACACCGAATGATTTTGTTAAATACTATTTTCAATTTTTTTATTTTATATATATTTTTTATTTCACCCAACACTTAAAAATAGTTATTTTATATATATTATCGATCTATGTTTGAATTATGTTATATTAAACTCAAAGTTAATCATGAACTACACATAATATAAATTTTATCCTTTTAAATATGTAAATCTGATGTAATCTTAGGTTTCACACGAGAATTTCATTCCTCGATGCCATTCGTGACACACAAGTTATAGAGTTATCGAACAATAAAATATTGTTAAGAAAATATAATAATATATAACCTACCTGTTAAATTATATTTCATGAAAATTAATAAAAAATATTGTAAAAATATTGTTTTCATAAAATATAAAATGAAATAATTAATGAAAAATAATTTAGAAATGAATATATGAAACAATTGAATATAAGGAAAGTATTTTTATAGAAAATTATTATTATACTTGCAAATTTGTTTTAACCCTACTAAATTAAAATAATAAATGTCTTTAGTTCTATTAATTAAATATATGTGATTAATATTCAAAAAAAAATTTACTCATCCAATAGATTTTATAGACATTAGATAAGTACAATCCTAATTTTATGAAGAAAAAACCAATATTTTTATAAATATAGTTTTAACCCCTTTTAAAGGTAAACTAATTTTAAATCTAATTTTTTTCACTTTAAATGATTTAATATGTCAAATTTAGCTTTATCATTTAAAGAAAAACCTAATAATTTGGTTATTGTAAATTTTTTCTATTTTTCTGTGAAGTTTTATTTTTTTAATGAATAGTTAAAATAGTAAAATTTAATACAAACTACATTATCATCTAAATTTTTTATAATGTGATATTATATATTTAATTTATTTCAATGTTTAATTAGATAATATTTTTCTCAATAAACCCAAATTAGTTAATTACAATCAATTTCCTTTTGAAATTGTCTGTAAAAGCATAGTAAACTTTTGAACGTGGTTACTTTAACACCCCACATTGTCGAACCGACTACAAGATTAAATTTAAATTAATTTCATCAACATAAGTGAGTAGAAATTAAAACAATGTATTCTATATTTTGACTAAAAATCAAATATTACATATAATAATGTAAACATTGTTTTGGAATAAAAATATTAGTGAAATTAATTAAAATTATTTAAAAGATTAAGGTTTAATTAAGCTTAATAAAGGATTAAAACATAACCTTATGGCCTAAAATAATCTATACACCTGTAAAAACCCAATTTTATGACAATTTTTTGACCCTATACTCCCTTTTATCTACTTTTTACAATTATTGGATCCAATTGAAATAAGTAAAATGTGGCCGGGGTGTCCCTTTTCCAAAATATTATAAGAGTTCCACTCATCGTCCATTATAAAAGGCCTCCCCACCTCCCACATTCCCACACCTCTAAGGCCACTATGGATCTTCAAAAATATTCCAAAATTGATAAAAAAAAATTCAAAATTCTTCATTGAAGAATATATTTGGAAAAAATTACTTCCAAGGATGCCTTTTGGTGCAAACCAAAAGGAGTTACCCGATTAAGACATAACACCCTCCCTCAAACTCCTTTCACTTTCTTTCATTCTACGCACCCTTAAATAATCTTATTCCATGATTGTATGACAACAATAGTATCTGAAATATATTGTGATTTGGTTTTGATATATATTAGGCCTAAACATAAACACACTTCCATTTAATTGGTAATTAACATACTATTTAAGTGTACGGTGGACTACCAGTTCACTAAACGATGATTGATCATTTTTTATTGCCTCTCATGGTGGAAATTATGATGCAAAAAATATTTATATATGATAAATATAATATTTATTATTTATTTTAGATTTTGTGATTATTATAAAACACATATCTTTGTAATTTACATTTAGTGTTAATATAATAATTTGGTTTGATGAAGTGTGGACTATCTCACCATCATAGTGATTGATTCATTCATAAACTACATGGAATGTGTTAAGCATGGGGTTAGTGAATACATATGATTTATATGATATAATAAATCATCCATAATGATGATTTATATAAATATTTTTTTCTTACCTAATTTCATTCCACAAGAAAATTAAATAGAAATAGTGTTTATTCATACGTACATCTTATCATCTTCATGAATAGTGTATTCCATTTGATACTTATATATTCTAATTATTATTCTAAAAAATATACTGAATATAAATTATAATTAATACATGTTTTAAATTCATGAAATCAGGATATAAATTTATGGACCAATGATATAACAAATAAAGACACATGCAGAAAATGAAGAGCATATTACCCGAAGTGAAACCTTAACATATAATTGTTAAAAATCGGGTGTTATAAATCCATAATCAAAACATGTATGGTATTAGAAGTAAGAATATGATTCTTTGATAAATTTATAATAAATGTATATTTATTATACAAGTGTTTTTAAGGACTACGACAAGATTCAAGGCACAAAGTAAGGGAATTTTATGTCACTCTTTATTTTTGTGAGATGCAAGCCTTATTCACTACTCACTTATTTTGTGTGGTATCTATAATGATCAAGAATTTATTAAATTCCTCTTATAATTAAATATATGGGTATTTGCATAACCATTTAATGGTATTCTATTTTCATGATCATGTTCTAATACCCATATGATCATTTTTATGATTACTTTTTTTCCTTGATTACCATTACTATAGATCTGAGATCACATTATATTATATTTCCATCCCTAGGTTATGAAGATTAGTATTTAGTATGATGATTCTCTATAGGTTGATACTCAATATAAACCTAGTAGGATATAATGTAGCTTATCTATGCACTAGTGTTTATGTTTCTATGTTTCCAAAAGAACTAATGTAATATGGAATTCTGGCTTCTGTTTGTGTAATGTTTTATGTATTCTTCATATGTTATGAAATATTAATGTACTTCAAGATTGGGTTGGTATAAGATTGTCCCCTTACGTTATTTATAAATGTGTTATAAACATGAACTTAGTGACTAGGATAATAAAAAAAAATAATTAATAATTTAATTCTAATCCTCTTTAACATATATTATATTTATATTAATTTTATTAACTTCATTTATTTAAATTTTTGTGAGTTATAATTTTTTATTTCAGGATCATTTGTTTCGTGGTTTTATGGTTGCATCCATTTATTATAGTTAGGTGACTTCTTCTAAAATTGATGAAAAAATATTTAATTGTAATGAAATAAAATTAATATAATTTGATAAATTTAAATGGTCCTAGATATAATTTACAACTTTAACACGAGGATGGTCTATTTGATAAAAAAGTAATGATTAACATTTAGATTATTTGGATATTTTTCAATCACCATGAGCTAATAATGTTTCACTATTTAATATTATGTATATATAGTATTTCAGAACATTAAAAGAGTTATAATATAAATTTTACAATATAATTTATGTATTATAATTTTTTATGACTTTCCATGAAAGTGGAAATGGAAAATGAAGAATCTTCATCCAAGAAGGTGGTGAATCGACATAGCACAAACAATGTTTTCATTTTAAATATAAAAGTGAAATAGAATATATTTGGGAATGGATATTTCATTAACATAATAAAATTATGGTATATATATTCTAATATATATTTCATGGTATTTTTGTTTGGGGAGGTGAGAGGAGGAAAAGAAAATAAATTAAATTACAAGAGGAAGAAAGAATATTTTACCTCTTTAATATCGTCTCCTTGAGAACCCTCATAAGACACATGGAATTGTTCATATATTGAGATTAGAAAGACTAGGATGTGGGGGAATATTCATGGTAAGGGAATTGGGTATAAAATTATAAGTATCCAAATTTTTAAGGTGTGAGGAGAGGAGGTGGTGAGGGATGAATTTATAAGGGCGGGGGTTTTTTTATTTTATTCATTAGATTATTATTTCAGATCTAGACTAACAATATATTTGATTCTGGTGACTATATATAGTAACAAGTGGATGTGAGTTCTCTATAATTGTTTCCAAAATCATTAATTCTTCATCCATGAATCAAAAATTCTTTTATTTGTTTAATATCTTAAATTACTATATTTTACTATTCACCAAAAATTAAACTATTTTCAAAAAACCATAAAAAATCAACAAAATCATTTTTAGACATATAGATATTAAAAATTGACTCCATATTATAAAAACATCCAAATATCATAAATACAATTTTTAATTAAATTCGTCATTTATTTGAAAAAAAGCTACATTTTCATATAATAAATGATTTTATGAAACTATGAGAAATATATTAAGGTCTCATAAAATGAAATTATAATTATAATAAAATAAAATATTAATTTATGAGTCCATTTTATGTAAAAAATATTTTCATTTAAATCGTTATATTAATTATAGACTTTTAAATAAAATTTATGTTTCATAAAAATCCCGATAAATAATTTATCATTTTGAATTTTTGTTACTTATTTAATGATATAAATGATACATATTTTAATTTAAAAGTTTCCTAAATTGTAATTATACATTAATATGTGATGTTAAAATTATAATGACTAGATTATTATTCATAATAGAGACATTACTAATCCAATAATCATGTTACTATTTCAACGATATATGTTCCTTAATTTCAATAAATACCACTTATTTTATTAATTATTTTATTTTCTCTCAATGTTTTATACATAAATATTAAAATATATTACTTTATTATTATCATAATATTTTTTATTTACAGGTTTTTTGTGAGTGAATTTGATCTCGTTGATCATGTAGATCCAAATTTTCCAATTCTTGTTGTCTTATTTTCTATTAATTGTTCTACCATAATATTTTTCATTATTATTTTTTATTTGATGAATAGTTTATCATTATTCATTTATAATGTTTCATTATAAATTTTATGTATGGGGTTTATACTACATGACATAATTAAAAGCATGGAAATTTTCATTGATAGAATTTAGGCTCATACTGAGATATTCATTCCCCATGATCTAAGTAAATTTAGCACTCATTTTTTCATCATGTGAATCTTGTCATATTGTTTTTAGTTTACACAATGTTGGATAAGACTATCTATAGTCATGATTTTTTGTGTGTGTTTTGATGATATATAAATCTTTGAATTATGATGAGATATTGAACCTTGGTTAATTGATGTGTGGCTGGATTCCATGGATTGTGTTATCAGAAATATGAAAAACTTATTAAATAGATAATGAATCATGGGAGGAGATAAATATATTAAATACTGATCCTCCATTTAGAGACCTATTTTATCAACACTCATGATATAAATTATATACTATTTTTTTATTTTTAACTCTTCGACAATATGGTATTTTTTCATAGGATGTTGGACACTCTTTAGGGTAGCACAATAAGCACCACACAACTCTGGTGATGTTCCCTTGACATGATATGTCATGAAGTTATAAGAAATTATCCTTTTGGGTGGTGTATTTGGTTATTTATTAAATACTCAATGTTTTTATTTCCATGAATCTCCATTGGTAACAAAATCACTAAAGTGGGAATTATATGATTGTTAATTCTTAGAGAAGATTCACCCAAGCTTTGGGAGAAAGTTAAATTTTTATTTAAAAACATTTAGAGTGGTGTTAAATAATTACATTCATATGTGAGATGATGATGATATCAAGAGCCTATTTATTTCATTCTAGGTTGACTATCGACGAAAAATTTGGTGATGTATTGGGTGGTGTAAGAGTTATCATATATGGATTATGCGACAATTCACTCTTGTGAACACCAATTTTCGTATGTTCTTATTTGGTGATGAGTATTGATAGATAGAGTAATGAGAGGATGAATACAATGTATGTATATGGTTTTGAATCTGGTACATTAGATCAATGTACAATTTTATCCCTTCTTCATGGAAACACATACTAAATATAGAATATATGATATATTCTTTCCATATCAGATGATTTGGAATTGGTAGTTCTATTGAGACCCATTTTGTTACCATTTTATTCTATATCATTTCTATTAATGAATATCATATGTCACTCCAATTTTCATTAAATTAGTTTATCATTAGTTGAGAATGGGATCTGTTTTGGGACAATATGGCAAAGATGAGATCCATTAGTACCAACCCTGGTATAAATTGTTTTACAGTTTTTTTATTAAGTAAATAATGGTGTTCCCACATATAGAAATGAATTATTGACCCATTATGTGTTGGAGGTGAAGCTAATCATCATGAATATGAAGTATACTACACATCAAGGATTTTGTGTTCCTTTATGTGATTTGTTTATGGATAATAATTCACGTCCTCTGAATTTGGAAGAAATATTGAAAGCTTCTGAAGGTTGACTCATGTTTGACCCTTGATAAAAAAATGAAATGCTCTTTAGAAGTCATTTTAGAGTTGGAATTTATATTATATTAAGTAGAATATTATATATTGTTTTAATATTTATAGGGTATATGATCTGAATAACTCATTTATTCATTCAAGGAGATTTTTTTGGGTATTTAGGATATTTAATTGTCCATTTTTATAGTGTTTAAAACATATAGTGACAAATAATTGGATGAGTTATGGATTTACGAATTAAATTTTCCAATAAAAATTAGAATCTGGGGTAGTTTATGAGATCTTGGTGGAATAATAGGGGGTGGTAGTTGATGTTTTTATAATAGGACATTGTGTTCAAACAACAGATTATTTCAAAGACCTAAATCCGTCAATTTATTGATTATTTTAGGTAATGTGAAATATTTCTCACCTCTAATCAATGATTGTTCCCCTATACACTTCTATTGTATGAGGGAGATCCATAGAAGTAAATTTTACATATTGGGCCTATTTGTTTGAATATTCTTTGGTATTTTACATTAATGGTTTTATCGAATGTGGGGATCACAGCCACCAATTCCCATGAAAATTGGTGATTTCACTTTGTGTTCATTATAATAATCGAGATTTATAACAATTTTACAGGTTATCCCTGTGAATCCTAAAACATGGTGTGGTATTTCTAGAGAATATTTTTTGTTGTAACCATATCTTGTAAATTCATTATATAATGTGGAGGAAATAAATTTATCATAAGGCTTTAAATTTTAGTATCTTGGTCTACTATTATTATTGTTCTCGACCAAATAGAGAAATCTTATCAGAATGATCATTTTCATGCACTTCAAATTATGGTGTATTGGATACCAAAATGGGAGTCAATGTATTTTTGAGTATTTTATCAAGGTATCTATTACTCATTATGTACTATTTGTTACCTTTCACGAATGATAAATTAAAACATGAAAAAGTTATCTTAAAAAATGGTCATTGTATTGTTGATGGTTGGGGTATTGAGGAAGGATTATCATGGTTAATGATTTTTTTAAGGAATCACCATGTCACTTTATTTAATGATTAATAAATTCTAGTTCTCGTACCTTAAAGTTAAGAGATGATAGATGAATTTAGCTAAGTACAAAGGAGGCTGTTATTATGAAACACTCCTAGTATTTGAAGAGAATATTTGCGTAGTGATAAATGTTAGAGTGTTTCATGGGTATGTTTTTAACATATAATAACCATATAGAATGTGATTTAAATATTAGTAGAAATGTTATTTTACCAGAGGAATCCTTGAAAATGAAATATTAAGGGAATTATTTCAATGGTTCAAGGATTTGTTTCATTAATTTTCATAGGATGATCATTGTATGAGTGTCGTTATTTATGGAAGAGGCTTATAATGGATAACCTAAATTAGAGACTTCTTTTTTACTTATTATATTGATTAAAATTGTCAATAGTTAGCATATTTCTAGATTAGAAAAGATATTTTATGCATATCAGGTTCTGTATTGAATTTTTTTAGTGTTTATAAATCTAGGACAAATGATGTTTGTGAAATGGTGGGTTGATTTCTATATAGGGTTTCTTTATAAGATCGTATTTTAGGGAACACACATTTATTAATTTTTATGAATTAATGGATCTGATGGTTGGGATGGTATTATGCCCTAGGATTTCCCCTAGTATGGGTATGCTTTATTTTGGTATTTTGGTTTCCTAGTAACCACCATGTGTAAAAATGTATGTCCACCATATAAGGCTACCCAAAAATTAATTATTATTATTTCATTCAAACAAGGGTGTAATGTCAGCCCTTAGACTGATCTGTTGTGAAATTCCAAGAATCATAGAGATTCAAGAAAATCTGTTATGTATAATATTTTATGTAATCTCATGTCTGTGTATTAAGAGTAAAAATTATTTTATAAATAAAAACCCACAACAATGAAATTTTAGATAATGGTTTCATATTTGATGGGGGTTTTATAATATGAGAATTATAATTTGAGTATACTTGAGAATTTCTTATGATGTAGCCCCTATGTTTAGTGTCTTAATTAGACACCATAAATAAAATATTTTATTTTTAAATCCATCTATACCACTAATTATATGGTTAGATATAAAATACTTAAAATTTTATAGTGGTATTATTATAGAGTTTATATAATCTAGGGAGTGATATAAAATGACAAACCACCATTGAAGACTGATTTAGATGCAATCATAGTGGATGAATGATCTAATCTATGGTAGTGGTTTATATTTCATTTTGGATCCATTCTTATGTCTTTTTCTATAAAATAAATCTTCTGATAAATGAAATTTCAATCCTAATTCATTGAAATTAGTGCTAATAATTATCTCAATAATATTTTTTATTTTTCATGGAGATTTTCATTGGTGACTTGACCATTACTTTATTTCAGTACCACATAAGGAAAATAGTTTGATAGTAGAAAATACAAATAAAATTAGTTTTTGGAGAGGAGGTGATATTGGTCTATTGTGAATGATGAAGAAAAATCATGGATTCAATGCGATAAAATAGAATTCAATGTGGGATGATTGTGTGTAGAGGTAGACATGGTATGTGACTTGTGTGGGATGAAAATGGGTCAACTACGTAAGTGGCTGGTAGTAGTTGGATATCATGGCCAATGAAGCCGCTATAGTAAGAGTGGGAAGGGGATGTGTGCCATTTATTTTCCCCCAATCAATTAGAACACATGGTTTTAGATAGAACCTAAATCACTATTAAAGATAATGTAGACTTTATCCACAACACTGTTATTGGCCGACCAATGCCTGATAACATTGTGTGGGATATCGCATCACATATCCTAGTGTGGATCCTTGGTGTAGGCTGGCCAATATAAATTATCCAGGGAATCTTAAGCATGAAATTATGAAGGAATGTGGACCATGTCCATTATTGTACATCGTGACCCATGATTTGGGAACTATGTTTAATGCACAACATGCATGGTCACCATTTTACCATGTGCTACATCATTTTTATTGAGTGACTCACCTGACTATACACACCTTCCCCCTTTTTTCATGACACAAGGTTCTCTATGAGTGATCTACTTATCCCATTAGATCATTCATGTGGTTATTTTAATATCATATTCTATATTTTTCTAATTTTGAAAAAAATAGTGTATCCTCTCAATTCTTCTTTCATACACCAAAATTGTGTAGTCTCACTAACCAACTGAGGAAATTTTTAAGGTAAGATAAGAAAATACTGGGTTTATCTATTTAAGTATAGATAGTAGGTTTATTGGTGTTGATTAGAGGGTTCAAATCGATGAAAAAAAAACCTAGTTGTGTCATTATATATGGGTATGAATTCCCCCAGATTCCATTAGTACGTTCAGAATATTCAAAAAATGATATTCTACTGAAGGAATATAATCATCAACATATAGAATTAATAGGGTCAGTATCCCCCCACATACGAAGGAAGTGGCATCCTCCTTATAAAAATTCAATATCCCCTATGTATTGAGAGAAAATAAATGTAATTGAATCCCCCAATATTGTTCCAAATAGGTTTCTTCATTTTTTATATTCATGTATATTGGAATTGTATAGTTATATATTGATTTATCTTATAAAAATCTTTCAAGGAGAAGGGATCCCATATGAATCTGTTATTATTAATTATATAATTAATTGGTGTTTATTAATGTATGATAAAGTACTCTCCTATATTAAAAATCATCCATGGGTTGGATGTGGTTTCCTAAGTGGGTTTCAGGAATTGCTTCATGGTATGAGTAGTTATAGATGTCAATGTGTAGTTTTAGAAATAATATCATGCATGTTTCCAGGATGGTAAGTATTACCTTCATGGATTATATCAGTAATGAGTAGCATAGAAAGGGATAATAGTATAGAAAACATTAATTCCCATGTCTCTTTATTCCCCAATAGTTTTCCATTGAGATGCGATATAAAGATTCATGATTGATTTTAGACTATTTTTGGAATTCCAGTACTCTAATCATTGATAGTTCCCTACGAGATGAAAACCATACTATATTACACTGTCCATATTTAGGATAATTATTTTTTATATTTAACATAAATGAATGACGATTATCTATATCACTATGTGTTTTGATTTTTTGATTATATCTGGAACCCTTACTGTATTATTGGCAGTTACTCTCTAGTACTGGAGGATGAGAAACAAAATTTCTTTGTTTTTTAACTTTTGGTTTTAGGGATCCTTAATCATTATATTTCTACTCATATATTCTTAGGATGTTTACAAAACATTTTTTCCATAATAATATTTTTCATAGGTTGGAAATTTTTTTGTGGTCTTGGAGATAGTGTGTCTTTTCCATGAAAATTCATAGTCGCTTTTGCAGGAACATGGTGAGGCATGGGGTTATTTATAGTTTTGGTGACTATTGTTGTCATGATCAATCCAATAGTACACATATTCAATATAATATTTCTAGATACTTAATCTTATCAGTTTTAGATACATGAAGGATTTACAGTTCCCTTGGTATTTTTCTTTGTCGCATTATTATTAAATTGTTTCTCTCATAAAGGGGTTGTATATAGTTCACTTGTTAATTTATTCATTTATGGTGTAATGGGTAATTTTATATCTTGGATAATTATATATATTTCAGTTTTATATTGGATAAATCCTTAAATATTATAATGTATTCCTTCTTGTTCATGTTACCTTTGTGTTTCCTCTTGGAGGACAGCTTATGGTCGAACACTTGGCTTATTACTGGCTAGGGTCAGGAACCAATGGGTTTGGTTGTGATAGTTTGATGATCCAAAAAATCATCGTATAACATAAATAATAAAAAGGTAATCTTGGTCATGAAAAAACTTCATTAGATGATTCCTTTTAATATCTAGGAGTGATATATATTTTTCAATGACATTGAATAATGATGTGTTTTGTGTCATGTTATTCCAATGTGAAAACAATGATAACTATGTAAATAAAATAAAAATATATAAATTCAATATTATCATAAATATAAGGTGTAATATAATAAAATATTTTCTCACCCTTTGATATAGTAAATGATCTCTTATATCATAAAATGTTATATGCAGAAATCATTTTCCAGGATATAATTATTTAATAAAATAACATTCAAATTATAAAAAATATTAATTTTTTTGTAATTTATAAAATTGGGAAAATATAATAGATTTTAATTATTACATATGAAAAAATTATAAGTTTTTAATATTAAATGTTTTTAATATATCCTTTTTTGAAAATATGTTTAGGTCAAACCAAAATTCATTTTAGAGGAAGTAACCAAGATCATAATAAATATATAATATTTAATATTTATATAACATTGGTTTTATAAAAATAACTTGAAACATTCATGTGATTAATTTTTCATAAAAAAATTTGAATTATTTATTCATTAATTTAATCATATAAATTTATATTCATGTATATGAAATATTTTTATTACGAATATTTGAAAATATTAATTTTCAATGTAAAAAATAATTATTACAAATATTATTTAATAAATTAATGGATTTTCTTTTTAGGTAAAATATATGGTTAAATTTTAGTTCCGCAAAAATTAGTGATTTTTTGCAAAAATTTAGAAATATTGATTTATTATCATTTTTTTACATATTTATATACAATATTATATAAAAAATTTTATTCACCTGAAAAATAATATATTGAAAGTGCTAATTTGGGTTGAAATTATATTATCCTAGGGTCTATATCTTTATTCTGGATTTATAGGGATTTAAATAAATTTCCCCATACATTATTTTTAATAATATTTTCAATCATGTGATTTCAATATATTACATGAAAAAGAATATGGTTCCATATATTTAGTATTCTTGTAGATGTTTATTTGATATTATAATTAATTTTTAAATTGAGGATTTATAACACATACTATTTTTTAATAAATACTTTTACATTATTGTGAGTTAGAAATTTTACTTTTCTTAAAGGTATGAGTTCCATAAATTGAATTATTAAATTATTAATAAATAAAGTGAGAATATTATGTGTATATAATGATTAGTGGGATATTTTAAAATCCTAAATATAACATTTATTCTATTCATTTAAAAATAAATACTCAATAAGACCTTGATCAGTTAGAATGGTACACCTTAAAAGAGATGTGCTAATGAGTTATCTTGATTGAGGCTGGAAAAGAATGTTTAAATATAAAATTTTGTAACCATATCTGATTGTTATATTTGGGTGTTACTTATCTTGTTATTCTTAAATATCGGGTACGTAAAATAAATTATTCTGGATTGGTAGTTAAATAAGTTTAGAAAAATATTTAACCACCCCACTATTTAAGAATTAAATACAATATATTGAAAAATACATCTATATAAATTGATATTTTTTATATTGAAACTAAATTGGGATTAATGGATAGTGAGAAATATATTCTTCCCAACTAATAGATATGATGTTTTTTTGACCAATTTAGTTAGAGAATATTTACTAAAAATATTTATTTCATAATTTTCAAACAATAATGCTTGCTAAAAAAATAGTTTATTATATATTATAACTATATTAGACACAAATTTATTTATATAGATCTATTATATGATAGTTTTATAATAATATAAATTGTTATTATAACATTATACGTGTTCCTAGTATTATATAGAAGAAACATCATCATAAATAGTTGAATTTTATATGCTAACACATGTTTCTAATTTAGGGATATTAAATAAAATTTGTGAATCATACATTAAAATTGATGTAAAAAAGTCAAAAAAAATGTTATTTAATTACATAAATGAGAATTAGACATATTCATTATTAATGGGACAATTGTTGCTTTATTATAAGAAAAATCATATGATTTAAATATAACAATAAGATTAATTCAATAAATTGAAAAAAATATTACTATGTTATTGATATAAATAATATGGTCGAGGAAAATGATCAATACACCATTATTTCTTGTGTTGTCACAATTTAAATGTAAATAGAAAGGGATATAAAGGCTCTGGAAATATATATTATTTAATTATTTGATAATGAATCATGTGATACATGTGAATCATGATTATTAGGAATAATAGTCAATGATCAATTTTAATGGAAAATCTGAAAATTATAGTTTGATCTTAGAAGTAATTATTAGGGATTTAGTTGGCTCTATGAGTACACAATAATTTATTGGATATAATTACCTTTTATCATTTACTAATTGACTTATCTTGTATTATTATTTGTTTCTTATAAATAATATTTCAGAAACATTAGAAAATTTTAAGGTGTTGGAAAATAAAATACAAGATCATCATTGAAATACTATTAAAATACCCCAACCAGATTAATGTGGAGAATAAATATGTTAGGGGATTACTAGTAATTTAAGATTTTATAGAATTATTTCACAAGTCACCCCTAAAATTATACTCCACTGGAATGGTGTATCATAAAGGATGAATCTTACATAATTTGACAGGATTTTATCAATGTTGATTAAATATAAATTTACTATATATTTATAGGTTTATACTATTGAAAAAATAATAATTTTTTACATTAGAAAAATTTATTTAAGACTTTTAGAATAACATCATATAACATTTATAATGGTAAATGTTATTATTTTTTTGTTGAAATTTTTTGATCCTAACAGTCATATAAAGAATAGTTTTTTTGAATAAAATGAACTTCAATAAAAAAATATATTTAGTTAGGATCCAAAGGAAATAGTGGTTAATTTAAAAAATAACCCAAAAAGATAATACATATTGTTCGATTTGTGTAAATATTGTTTAGATAAATTTCATATTTCATGGGAAACCATTGTTGAAAAATTGATCATATTAATGCTTATTAGTAATAATCAAGTGTTGTTTCTTTTATGGAATTTTTTACACATACAAAAGTGATTATATAAAATAACCTGACCTCTATATCATAAAAACCTCAGACTATATATCATGAAGTTATTGAGAGGTATAATTTTAAGAAATATAAATATTCAATTGAATATGAAATTGAATCAATGTACATGAATTTTCTTAGCATTTAAATGGACCACCTGATTTAGTAAGAGACAAGAGGAATTAATAGATTGTATCAATGAAATAAATCATGTGTAAAATAATTTCTCCAAATAAATATAAATTTATCATTAAGGGATATAAATAATTTAATGTCAATTATTATGAAGAACCATTATCACAAATTGGCCTCAAAGACTCCATTCCAAAATTTATAGCCAATGTAATTTATTATTATCCTTAGATATATTATATGACTGTAAAACATGTATTCATTAATGTAAAAATAATTGAAGTTCTGTATATGGTATTACCCCCATGGTTTTAAAGATCCAAATGTTCCTAACAAGTTACATATGATTCAAAAGACATGTTAAAAATTCATGTATCCGTGATTTGAAACAGCAATTCCGATGACGTAGTTGAAGAATTTAATTAATTAAAAATATGTATAATTATTTTATATTAATGAAATATAGTGACAAAAAATTAATTTATATTTTTATGACATAATATGCAAACAAAAGTATATAATTACATTTAATTCTATAATTCTTTTTTATAGAATATTAATTTTGATTAAATCCATGTGGGAAGTTTCCATAATACTAGGGAAGATGAAATATGGATATATATCCAATAGATTTAATATATATTCAAATTTTTAGAAACATAAAGGGGTACTGATTCAAATTTCATATAAATTTAAGTCAATAACCCCTCAAAGAAGAATTTTTTAGCCATGTTTACAAGTATCACATTTCTAGAACGGTTCATTATTACTGGGAAACTGAATTTTAGAAGAAATTATAATGATAATTAGAACTACTATAATTTAATAAATATTTTTTAAAAATAAAACTACATAATATAAAATTGTAATATATGTAAGAATTAATGAATGAGGATTCAAAATAAAAATATAAGGATATTGAAAATGTTAAACTATTATAGGATATGAAAGATATAGTTCCTTATGTCTGAATTACATAAATAATTATTGTTATTATATAGTATAATTCCTTAAAATTAACATATATTAGTCTAAGGATATTATACCCAGATCTAGGTAGTATTTTATATATTATATGTAATTTAAATTTATAATACGTTAATTATTTTAAGAGATACATCATTTAGAATATCAAAAATAGTATAAAGTAAATTATATAATTAAGTGTTTATTTTTACAGTTTTGGAATAGCTCAATTATATAATGTAAGGAAAAAAGTGAAAAATAATAAATAAATATAATTAATAGTGGTAAAGTATTATTATTTGAATGATTATAATGCATTGAGATAATTTTTTAATTTTTTACATCATTAATCAACATTCTAGTTACTCATAATTTATTTTCTATTTCTAGGGGTTAAAATCTAATCATTAATCTAGTGATTGCTAATGTGTTTCATTGGAATATGCTCAATATATAATGTTTTTTTTTATATCATTTCAGAACTCGTAAATTAAATTATTATTATTTCATCATCAAATATATCAAATAAGGAAATATAAAATATTTCATGAATCTCATCACAGAGTATTTTTTTTAGACGGTCCTCCTTTAATACAATTTTAAATCCATATCACCCATATTATATTATCTATGTGTTATTATCTCAATTTGATCCATCAATCTATAAAATATTATTGACTACTATTGGTCCATTATATTAGTAATAAATAATAAAATTTAGTATAGATAATTTATATTAGTGCATTAAATCTAAAATAATATTGATGACTACATTCCCTACATGTATTCTTATATATAACAATTTTTTTAATTATAATTCATTTAAACTATTTATTCTAGTATATATAAAAATATTTTATATAGTTTTATATTCTTACTAATGAAATTAAAATCAAGTAATGAAATGATTAAAAATAAAAGAAATTTTATTAAGATTGATTAGAACTGGGTATATGGTGATTTTAATTAATTAATATATCAAAATATCTCCCTTTTTGTAATCACAAAGTAAGGTAAGATAATGCATGTAGATATAATAACAAGGTAGTTTTAAGATATATTTTTTTAAAATATAAAAGGCATTAAATTTAAAAAAAATAATTCTTAAAGAAAATGTAGATACCCCCATCCACTTAATTTATGTTTACCATTTTCATTTATCCAATTATAATTTTTTCATTTTTATTGATAATATAATTATAATTTATTCACCATTCTCTTGGGTTATTATAAATTAATAATTTATCATTATTATCCCTCTAAGAATTATTAAAAAATAAACACTAAGAATTTCAGTCTTATTAATTATAGTAATAATAATAATATTCTTGAAAAACTGAAATGTTTTACAAATAAAAATTAAATTTAAATTGGAAATACAAGTATAAAAATAAAAAATGAGAAATTCAAGGTTGATAATTTGATTTTTCATCTACTTTATCAAGTAATCATTCATGTACTATTATATACTACTATTGGTTCTTTGTCTATTTTTATCATCGTTTTATTTTTCTACCATACAGTCATATCTTCATTGAACACATGGATATCGATTTATGCTCTGCTTGAAAAGTATCATGTTTTAAATTTATTTTCAACAGTATAACTAGAACAACAACTAATGAATTATGTTTCATTTTTTATTAAAAATATTATTTCATTTTTACTCAAAAACCATAATAATTCCCTTATAAAAAGAGTTTAATACTGATTTCATTAAAATTAATGGCTTTCATTCTTATAATTTGAGAATATTTTTTATACTTATTGTTATGTATTGATTAAATAACTTTTATGAATAATTAAAAGATATAGTGATTTACTGGTGAATATTATATGAGGAAGAGTATGGGATAAATTCATGGTATTATGAGTAACTTGTTGGGGATCTAGATGATAATTTACTAATGGTGAATTCCAAGAAGATGAAAAAGTTTCATCTCTGACCCTAATATTTGTATGTTAGTATTAGACAATTTCCCATTAAAACATTTAAATCCTGATGATAATGAACTAAATTACTCATTGTATTGTTAATTGTTTCTAATTCACTATGTTCTTACTTTTTACTTTTTATATTGTAATAGGGTATAGGGGAGTTCTTCTCATCAATTCTGAGTGGCGATAAATGTATAACAACCCATCGTTGATCACATTGTAAAAACTAGACCATTTCATTATATGATTTTAGGCCCACCAACCCATATGATAGATGGGTTTGACTAGTATTAGTTATCCAAAGTGACACCATTGAGAGATTGTACCCATATATAAACGTAGATGAGAATAAGCGAAATCATATAAAATCATTAATTAAAGTAATAAAAAAACTAAATACATTAATAGAAAATTAAAACCCAATATCACATGAGTTAGGAATTCATCACCATGATCTCTAATTGGTAAATCTCATAAGGCCCAAACCAAAATAAAATTATATATTAATTCTAATTAATATTCTATAGTCATACCTAGTCCCATATCCTAACTCTGTCAAATTCATCCATCTGAAACATCCAACACTGGGCCTTTTCCCTACATATACCTTAGATCATGATGTATTCTCATGTACCAAAGATCATTGGTCACTTCTGTAGTTTGTGAATAAAACTCTATAATCCATTAATAATTGTTCCCTAATCATAAATAATAGATATCATTCATGTTCAATGTGACATAATAATAAGAACAAAATAAAGAACGTATATGAAAGATAAAATCTTCCCCAATACTCAAGTTTGACGTTGACAATTGTGGTCCACCCTACTAGCTTAAGAATATATTGGATGTCTTGGAGAGAATCCCATCCCCACCAAGGGAGATTATATCCTTCCCTATATTCCATTTATAATATCATGAACTCATATATCTATATACATTTTTTAAATCTGTTCTTGAACATCATACATTAAAGAGGTCGAATCCCACCTCAGATTCTCACATTGAATACACCTAGGGAAATATACCTTCACTAACTATATATAATCCACCTAGGGGGACATATCCCACACAATAAGAAAAATATTTCATCAACCTTGGTCACAAAATCCCATCAAATAACATACATACACCATATATTTGTTGGAAACATCCACTTTAGTACCATCATATATCGTAATCACATTGATTGGGCACTCACTTAAAGCATACATATATTTATGAGGATGCAATCTCAGGTTCACAACCATTCTCGACAAAACATGCAGAATAAGATGTTATAAAGATATATCCCATGTTATACTCCTCAGATTCAACACAAACTTATGATCCCTCTATTTTCCCTTAGGTCATATCATATCCCATAAAACCTCTACAGGTTACTCATTATCATTTAATCTACAGGTTTGAAGCCAATATCTTATGTGAATAAATGTCCTAAATAAATATAGTCTTTCATTGTAAAATAAATATAAAATCTATAAATTCAACACAAATCAACATAATGATGTGGAATACCATCCATCAGGGATCCCAGAATAAAAATAGTTGGTCCTCCAAAAATGATGAAATATATACACCTTACTAATGGTATATAAAACTGAATAAAGATGAATATTCTTTGAGGTGAAATATTCCATCCACACACAAACCATTATTGATCAAATTCAAAGTACATATTGATATTAACCATCTGTGAAACATGAAAACCCATATACCACTCTAATATTTATCAGATTGTTTAACATAATGATCCCCACTATATGCTCTAACAATAACATAGATTCCAACACAACCACTTTCCAGATCTACCAATAATCCACTGTTGTAAGATCTTTGTTGATAGATCTACCACAACATCCAAGACCATGTTCACTATCATAAAACTCTCATGTTCCATCCTACTATAGACAGTACCTCAAAAAAAGAAAGTCACAATCAGATTAAGGACCAACTCATTACAGTAGAGGCACTCTTTTTACTCATTAATCATATAATTATGTCA
This sequence comes from Viscum album, assembly GCA_963277665.1. Lineage (NCBI taxonomy): Eukaryota > Viridiplantae > Streptophyta > Magnoliopsida > Santalales > Viscaceae > Viscum > Viscum album. Next base: position 165,452,027 of record OY728167.1, read on the forward strand.
CTATGTTCATCAGTGTATCCTAAAATCAATGGTTATAATATAATATTTCATATATTTCTCATTGTTCTCTACTCATATATCACATTAGTTGAACATATTAACATATGAATATACTTCTTCACCCCTTTTTTATCTCACCACCATAGAACAATGTTATCATATAGCACATAGGACATACCACAATTCACTAGACCTTAATGATAAAGCCTCACTTAATGATATCCCCAATATTACCTTGGTTTAATAAGCTCACACCATATTGTCAATGGTCAAAACCCTTTTCCCCGCTTCAAAAAAATAAAAATATTCCTCACAACTCTCCACAATTATCTAAAATCTGACCACCATCAATTAATTCTAATCTATTAAACCCTTTGATAACCAATGATCTTATACCATATAATCATGGAAACGGGGATTCCTAGGCCTCACTATAACAAGAAATCACCTCTCTATTTACTATCAAAAAATAGGTCTCAAGGGACCAAACATATACATCAAAAAATACTATATCCACACTCTAATATGGCATAAAATAAAACAACAATGAATTTTCAGCCTATATTATTACCTCACCTTAGGAGTTGTGTGATCAACATGAATATATCCTTAGTTCCTATAAATTTCCAAAAATCCAACAATCGACAAGTTTCGCATGTCATATAGGAAAACCATGCATTGTTATACTTATATACTTTATTAATAATTTAGATATAAAATAATAATTTTTTTTATAAATATTAAATTTTAATATGAATAAATCAAAATTTTCTTTTTGAGAAATATATAATTTCAACTAAAACACACTTTTTAATTACTTAATGAAATTTTTAGTTGAATTTTTTTTTAAAAAAAATTGTTAAATAAATATTATTCTAATATATATGATAAGATAATTTAATAAAATCAAATGTAATTTTTATAATGGTATGAATGTGGTTAGTGGTGTAAGAACTAATATTTTCTTATAAATAAGTTTTTTTAATATATAATTATAATATTTAGAAAATTATTTAGGTAAAATAAGTATTTTTTTAATCAACATATCTGAATTATCAAATGGTGATTTTTACACAATGAAACTGAGACATATTATTATTTGGGTAAAAATTAAATATGAAATATTTTATGACATAATAATCACTCAAAAGATATCTAATTTATCATATAAATTCATTCCAAAACATAAAATTTATTTACCCATAAAAATAATATTTTTTTCTTCCATTAATTGTAAATTCCTTTAATGTATCATCCAAAACCTATACATTATTTTTTAGTTTTAGAAACAATTTTTTATGAAAATGACTCACTTCCACATCACAAATTGAATTATTTTAATAATCACATTATCTAGAATAATAAAACAATAAATTTCCATCTCCATTGGAATAAACATTGGTAAAAGTATTGCAATGTCTTTTTTTTGGATTATTATATCACATTGAGTCCAACACAAAATTTTATAAATTAATAATGATTTCCCCTATATTATTCTATAAATACGCACCAAACCTCTTATTCATCTTCACTAAAACCCAATTAATCATGAATATCTTCTCCCCCAACCTCTCTAAATTACTACCAATGTCATATGTATATCTTAAAGAATCTCCTCCCCACATTTTAAAATCACCATCTCAAGGTAAGGGTTTATCCCCTATTCATGTTATATTCAACTACTTTCATATAATTACGCCTTTTGATTTAAAATTTCTCATGTTGGAATAAATTTTTTACAAAATACTTTAATTTCCTTAATATAAAAAACTAATTATAGACCACATTCCAATTTCATTAAAACCCTCCATGAATTTTTTTGTACACACTTTATGGTATTGAAATTATCCTGTTATTTTCTAATCCAAAATGTTGTGTAATAAATACCCATTCATGTTTCCAATAAATGGAATTCACCTTGAAGTAAATATAATTCATTTATTGAGGAGTTCCATGTATGTTACACATACTCAATAATCATGGGATTAACATTAATTATGGATAATATTATATTATATTATCTATGTCAAATATATATGCATCTACATAATATGAATATGAAATGTGGGCCAAAAATATATATATCCCTCTTGTGAATTTGTTAATGTTTTTATCTCATCAAAAACATGTTTGGTTCATGGTTGGTATTAATACAAACACTATGTTATGATGTCTTGGATGATATCTGTGACTTATAATTATGTTTTCATACCTTATATTGTATCCACATTCTTATATTTACTTGATGTTATCATCTTATATTAGGGTTTTATATTCTTGTTTTTTATTATCTACCTTTTATGGAAGCATGTTATGAATTTTTACTCTTATATAAAAACATAACATTATGTTATGTGTTTTTGATTATCATATTAGGATTTATATCTCACCCCAATATTATGTCCATCTTCAGGATATCCCACAATGTTATAACAGAATAATTTAATATAAGGGTTCATTAAGGATTTTTTATATAATGGTGTATCAAATTATTTTGATATGTATCTAATTACTATATCAAAATGGTCATTTCTATCTTATGACATTATGTTATATGTGTTTTAATCTATTAAATCATGAATTTATTTTTAAAAATGATATGGGTTTTTTATTTTTGGGATCAATGTAAGTAATAATGATTATTGGGGATTATGATTTGAAATCTATTGTAAAAAATCGTGATAAGACTAAGCATAAGAAATCAAAAAGAAACATTGTTACTATAGTAAGGGAATGATTTTACCAGAAAATACATCCCAGTATAGATACTGGAATGTTTATATAGATATGGAATAGTTTTATTGATGGGTAATAACCATGAAAAAGAAAAAATGGGTATTTAATTCATCATCTATAGGTGAAACAAAAAGAGTAATAACACTACACACTTGGGCGGACACTCCCAATAGATACGAATTTTTCAATCAAGTTATTTTTCAATACCAATATGATGGGAATATAAATTTATCTGAATTTTTTTAGGAAATAATTTATGGAAATTGTTGATGGAAACCCTGAGTTTCACATGTTAGGGAATATATATCAATAACCATATTTTCATTAAATTCTCATAGTACATCTTTTAATATTTTAAAAATTTAAAAATTCTCATTCTTAGGATTATTTTTGGATGATGTTGATTATTTGAACAGAAATAAAATATTTAATGGTATAGTTATCATCCCTTCATGAACATAATATATTCTATGTGATTAAAATTATATGAATTCTTTCATATCACATAGTTTTAAAATAATATTTCATGAACAACCTCATAAAATAAATTTTCTGTTATTTATGATCAAGAAAAATGGGTATATTATTTAATATTATACATATAACATCTCCCCTATCATTATTTTTAATATTAATTTCCTAGTGAACCATTTGAAATTCTCTATAGTATATGTTAGTTTTGTTCTATGTGTGGATTACATTTCCATATACACATCCAAAATAAATTTATGATATAAGGTATTTCCATATCATATCAATTATCAGCTTTTGGTTATATAAAAGTGAAAGGAGGGGAATGAATCTCTATTGAAATGATCATATCAAGAATGGATATAAATTCCTTATGAGACAGATTATATAGACCAAATTATTGAGAATAATGAATATATCATCATTGACAACATTCCCATTATAAGTAAATTTTTTGATGTATTTCCCAATGAATTTTATTAACTTTCATTGAGGGGATATTTTGGATTATATATCTAAATTATACATGAGTAATTTCGAAAATCAGATAATCTATATAAATCGTCCATTATTTGATATTCAATTCTAAATACACCACTAAAATAGGATCTCAATAATGGTTTTATATTCCCATGTTCTTCACCATGTTGTATACTAGTCCTTTTTATTAATAATAATTATGGTCCTATGCAATACTGCATTGATTATCATGAGCTCAAAAAGATATCAAAAAAATAACAACTATCTTCTTTCATAGATTGATTACATGTATAATCAACTATATATATCAATATCTTATCTAAGGATGATCATTATTTGGGATATTATAATATTATGGTGAAGGAGGATGATATCCCCAAGACATAATTACATGAAATATATTGGATCTAATAACTCATAGTGATTCAATTTATACTCAATCATTATTCAAGTACATAATGAATAGTGACATTTGGGATTGCCTCAACCATTTTTTGGTAGTCTTTATTGATTATATTCTTATCTACTGACAAATTTATGAGGAACATGAGGATCTTTCAAATGTTTTACTAAAGTCCTTGTGAATGGAAATGTAAAATTCCAAATACAGAAAATTTGAATTTTGGATGGAGAAAATAACTTTCTCTGTGAATTTTATCACCAGTAATGGATTATCCTCAGATCTTTCAACGACAAAGTCAATTGAATGATGGCCCTAGAAAAAAAAATTATGATGAAGATATATAGTTCACTTATATAAGAATTTGGGGATATAATTAAAGAGTGATAGAATAGAAAAATCATTGTACATATGCTCTCATTACCTAATAGTATAGGAGGATTTATGATCTACAATGATGAAACTGAAATGTAAATTGGTTGTGTTCTCCTGAATAAAGAAATCGTTATTGCATATTCCTCTTTCTTATTAAATATCCATGAGTAGAACTACCTGACACAAGATCTGGATTTAGATTTATTTATCTTTACATTGAATATTTTTCAACATTATCTTTATATGAAAAAATGTGACATATATACATAACAAAAAATTTACAATTATATATTCACACAAAAAGAGATCAACATGCCCAAAAATTTGTTGTCACTTCTGATAATATATTATTATTTTCCAACCATTTCTATCCCGTGAAGGATAATATAATGGATGATTCACTAAGTAAAAAATATCTTGAAACCCTATCCATGATGAGGATTAAAATGGATCCAATATTCATAGACATTTGAAGGATAAACATGGGTATCATAAAAGTAGATTCATCCTACCATAATAAAATAACTACTTAACCATTAATTCCTGATAATAAAAAAGAGGAATAATACGATGATGAAATGAAATAGAGGATGTTAATAAATATTCCAGTGTTCATCCTTTCCAAATATGGACATATAAGTTTGGGAACCAAGATATGTCTCCTATAAAACAAAAATATATATTTAATATATGTATGACCTATATATATCATCTTTATTTATTCATCTAATAAAAACTATCATGTGTAAAAAAAATTAAAAACATTTGCTGGGACAACATAATGAGATTGATTGTATTATTTTTATATGAACTCTAGTATGCCTAAAATTCAGGGTTGAAATACAATATTCTATGGGTATGATGAAACCCATTTCTATACTAGTAATGAAATTGGAAAACATAACCACACATTATGTTGTAGGTATCCCCAAGATACAAATTGAAGTGTCACCATGTGTTTGGTAGTGAATCCACATACAAATTTAGTGCATGGCACTACTATCATTGAATAATTATCTTTTAACCTACTCCCCCTGAAACACATAAGAAAAGTGTAAATATTGCATGGAGTACCACTATCAATATTATATGATTAATATCCTATGTTCTCCTCATCATTCAAGAGAATCCATTAGTATGGACTAGATATATAGTTCAGTTTCATTACTTCATATCACCATCCATCGAATTGATATTATAAAAAAACATTCAAAGTCTAGAGGATATTATTACATTTTATCCAATTTATTTCGAAGGATATTGGGATCAAAACCTCCACTTAGTGTAGTTCTCATATAATAATAGTTTCTATATTATCATTCTAATGGAACCGTATAAGGATATACATAGAAATAGGTTTCTAACTCAATCAATAAGGGATAATCTTAGTAGGAAGATGTTGGTGGGACCTGATCTTATCTAAGAGATGAAAGATAAGGTTAAAACTATTTATCATCATATTAAATCAGTAAAAATTTTATAGGAATCATATGTAGAAAATTAAATAGGATACATAGAAATCTAGATCATAAATAGTGTGTTCCTTCATTTAAAATAATGTAATAATGTCTTATGTTTTTGGATGAAGGGAAATAATATACCTAAATACATAGTCCCCTTTGAGATCCTAGATCACATTGGATTTTTGGCCTATAGAATAGCACTCCCACAAAACATATCTTTAGGAAATTATGTGTTTCATGTATCATACTTAATAAAGTACATAAAAGAACCCTCACATGTACTAAATCAATAGTTGGTTCCATTATAGAGTGATATTTCATACATATAGAAACTATTTAAGATCATAGTCCATAGTGAAAAAGTTCTAGAAAATAATATAAATCACCTGGTAAAATCCTTCTGGCTAAACAAAAATATTGAGCTGGTAACATGGGAACAAGAATTGTTGAAGAAACATAAGTACCATTATCTATTTTCTGTATGATATGAAATTTCATAGGTTAAATATCTAATGCTTTCATGAATTTCATTACACAAGCATAAAAAATGATAATTCCCAACTTTTTGGATAATTTCATTAGTATGTAATGTTGTTATAGAAACCACATGCATGAAATTTATAGTACCATTATAATATATTTCCATAATATTTCAATTTATCTTAAAAGAGAACTAACAATAACTTTTATTGATAATATAAACATTTTTTGTGGGAAACATGATTAGGATATATTAACGATTATGATAATGTCTAAATGACAAATATAAAACAAGAAATGGCCTCATAAAATAGGATATCACCCTACAAAGCCCATTTATCATAGATTTCATGGGAAATAGAATCTATGGGATTCTCCCTTGACCATGTACAAGATGAGATTCAACCACTAAAATATGAGTGAAAACTTTTATGGTATAAGGTCTATAATATAAATATCAATGCCCAACTAATTTTAATTAAACCATCCCAAGAATGTACCACCACTAGAAAACATATCAATATGGTGTATGCTGATATAATTACAGTTTATGTATCTATACCCAAATAGTATGATTATTTATATTTTAATTTTTAAAAATTAAATATTATCTTTATCCCTTTAATTATTAATTTTCATATATGACTATAAAAGGAGTCTGAATGTAATTATATTTTTATATGAAGAAATTAAAATTTGATTTTGAGTAAATATATATTTTCAATTAAAACACACTTTTTCATAAATTGTATATATTGGAAATAAACCTTCTTTTCAAGAAATTTTTTTCTTGAACAATATTTATTTAAATATAAATAATAATATAGTTTAATTAATTCCCATATAAATTTTCTAATGTTCAAAATTGGTCATTGTTGTAAAAACTAATATTTCCATGTAACATAGAATTTTTATTTAAAGTGTAAATTATCAAACACACACACACACATAGATATATATATATATATATATATATATATATTAGTGAAATAAATATTATTTTTAAAATCATCATATCAAAATCAGCCAATCTTGATTTTTTCATATTTTTCTATGATAGTAAAATTTTTTATGTTAAAATTAAATAAAGTATAAATATATATTATTAATTATGACTTCATAATAGGAAAAAAATTAATTAATAAATACAATAAATTGGATACATGTCTGAAAATATATTTAACATTAAAAAATTTAATTTTTATTCTCTTTTATTAACATTACATATTATTAATGAATCCTCAAAAACCAAAATTAAATTTTAATTTTAAAAAACAATCATTATGAACATGACTCAATTACACATAAAAATTAGTATTATTTTTGGGATTTTGGTTATTATTCTATTAGAATATTTAATTCCATTTTCATTTGGTAGAACCCATGGTGGAAAACCAAGGTAAGGGTTATGGTTGGGAATATTTTGTATTACATATTCCTATACCTACATTTTTTTAATTAATAAATAATTTTTATCCCTTTTTATATAAACACCCACACAACCTATGATTAATCATCATGAAAACCTCATTCAATGTGACTTCCATATCCTTAAAGCTCTCTAATTCCCTCCTATAGTGTTACAAATCTCTTAAGAATATCATCCCATTCCTTTTGAAAACATCTTAGGGTATAGGATTATATCCTCTTCATTTTTTATTCAAGTAAAATATTTATGTTATAACATTTCATTTCCAACTGTTATGTGGGATTATTAATTTATGAATTCCATTATATTTTTTATTATTATGATTTAATGAGAAACCACCTTCCACTCCCATTAAACACTTTTGTGAATCATTATGTACAAAAGTAATGTCATCCAAATTATCACATGATTTTCCATGCTGAAATTTTGTTTTTTAAATACCTATTCTCATTTTCAATAATGGTTGTTCACCTAGATGTAAATATCCTTCATTGATTAGGTAATTCTGTTTATGCAATCCAAACACCATAATAATGGTACTAAAATTGATGAAATATGTTATAGTGTTGTACAATCTATGTGGAACCCTAAATTATGTAAAAAATATAAATATGATGATTGGGACCAAAATTATATATCCATCTAATGTATTGGGTATTGTATTTTACTCATGAGATACCATGTATAGTTCATGTGATTTTAGTCAACCTAAAATATATTATAAGATATCTATGGTTAGCCTTGATTTATTATTATTATGCCTTTTTTTATGTTGTTTCCACATTACAATATTGCATTATTGTTATAATATTATATCATGATTTGAAGTCCATGTTTATAATTATTACCCTTCAATGTCACCATTTGAAACCTCGGGACTCTCATGTTTTGATTTACATTATGTTATTCATTTATTATTACTAAACTAGTCATTATAGATCTCCCGTTTATCATGTATGTCCTCTAGTTATACCAAGGTGTATTATAATTTCAATGGAATATAATTTATGATATGGAGATTCTATATAATGTTGTTTCATGTTATTTTGATACTTATCTAAATAACCAAGAAACTAGTACTATTGATCTTTTAGGATTGTTTAATATGTATTATTATTTATTAAATCTTGAATTAATGTGTATAAAAGATATGGTTGTCATATCATACATGTTCATCTAGTTAATTATAATCTCACAATCTTAATTAACCAATTGACCATTCCTAATTATCATATAGAGCCTATGAAAATAAAATCATCATGTATTCCATATCATAGAAAATACTAGAGGAATATTCATGCTTATATTTCTTACTCTATAACAGCTCCTATAAATCCATCTCTAATGAGAAGCACCATTCCAAGATCTACTTCCTTAAAAGAACTCACGGGATTGGGTAAAGCACTCTCTCAAGTTACCCTTATACACCACCACCCATCTTTAAAAATAATATCAAATAATCCATATAATTAATCATAACACATGTTCACTAATATATTTACAAACATCTCAGCATCACTAGGCTCTCCCACTTATCTGATATATCACATCGTATAAGTGTCATTGTTAATATAGCATTACCCTTTCTCTCATGTCATTATCACCAATAATATCAAGGTCAATACACCTAGTTTTGGGTAATCATCGGTATATATATATCATGCATGTCACGTTCAAACCAACTACCAACTATATAGTATTTATATAGATTGATTAGTCATAGACCAGACTACCCCTCCCTCCTTTGGGACTGTGGTCACATCCAAATTAATATAATAAATTCATCCTATAATGATATTCATCAATAAAATTAATGTTTTCGTTTTCTTAAATCATATTTCATTCACATGTTGTAATGAAAAACATGTTATAATATCATATTGTAATTTTTTTGAAGCGATACTATATGACATGAAAAATGTTTAATCATCAATATTCATAAAAGAAAATTTGATTGGGTATTTTCAATTTCACAACATATCTATATGGTGAAGAACCATATTGGTAGTTTCAAAAACATTATGTAAACAAATTTATTTAGCATTTGTTTCTTTGTATGTAACATGATTCAAAATCACACACTACCTTTCACATGTTAAATAAACTGTATCTTTTTTATATGATTTATCAACACACACCTATTAAACCCCAATTTTAAGAGGAAAACCATAAAAATAAGTGTCAAAATATTAATTGGAATTAATTAACCCAACAAATACATCACAATCATGGAATAGTAATAAAAACATCTGGAAAAATGAAAATTCGCTCATATAGGTTCTCAATAGGCACACAACATACTATCAATCTGAATATCAAACTAGTCCTATATCTTATCCACTATAACCCAAGTAGTCAAATAAAATAGAAAAATCTCAGACACAAATTTAGGGAATCCTTACATGGATCAATTAGAAGTGACTAGACTAGTTCATTATGTGACCTCAAATCTACCTCCTCGAATGGAAAAAGTTATTAAATAGTAGTGATACTCAATGGTGATACCATGGGGAGAACATAATCTTATATCATAGTATAGAATGAACTAGAGAAATGTTATTCAATAAATTATCATAGTACGGAATAGAGAAACCAATATCAAAGACATCATTATCCCAAAATAAATAACATACTCAAGATAAAGCATTATGAAATAACCAAATATCATATGATGAGGGTAAAATCAACATGATATCCTAAGGGTCAATGACATAGATCCCAAAATCAAATTAATATAACAAACAAAATTACTTGACACGGTCCGGATTCCAACCTAGTATACTCCCTTCACTCTATCCAATCTATCCAGTAGAACCATTATACTCATGGAATACATCCAAACTATACCTATGTCCATGTTGGCTTCCCAATAAGTATGACACCACCAATGGTTTACCTATAATTTTTTTAGAATAAAATACATTTATAATGGGATGTATTTATAGTAAATAAATAAATAAAATGTTAAAATAATCATTGTATATCCTTGGGATATGCTGTGATACTCGAGGCTAAATATATATGATTCAGGTATTTTATCATGTTTTTTAGAATGCCAAATCCCCACCGAGGGTTAATCAAATCGTTCATTTAAAAACAATTAGAATATCATTAATATCAGGGTCACAACCAAGATGATATCTGGTTAAATAATATCAAATACCTAGGCAGTTGTATCCCACCTTAAAACCTCAATGAGTATACACTAAGTGGATATCATCAAATCCTAGAAATGCCATATAGAATCCCCCTAAGGGGTCATATCCCAACATTTAACCATCACATTGCATCCTCTGATGGGATATATCCCACCCTATAAACATCATATATCATTGACATAGTTGATGTATCTTAACATGGAATTATCAAATGTTATATAGCCATGTGGTAGCATCCCACCATAAAACACAATTATATAATAATAACTTGGTTTGGACACTTTTCCAATCATTAAATATATTTTCAAAACTGAACTATAAAGGGGAAAAGCCATTATTGACACAGAATGCACACTAGGTTATCACAGAGATATCACCCTAATTCAACTCTTTTGGGTTAGCTCAAAAATGGGAACCCTCTATGAACCCATTGTGAAAAAAAATTAGGCAAAATGAATTTGTCTTTTATTATCATTTCCTAGTTTAGGGTTAATGTCATCACTTATGGGTAGATAAATATTCTACATATCCATGATCAAATAATAAAATTACTGGTTCAACAAGAAATTCAAAATAAATTCACAAAATGTAGAGGATCAATATTAAAATGAATTACTTATTAGTCCTATTAAACTAAATTTATTATATTTCCTTCCCATAAATTCATTACATTAATACCCACACATATATGTGGATTATGAACACTCAATTGATACAAAAATCATATATATATGATTCTCTATGTTAATCTATGTTTTAATAGGGTTTTCCTTGAAGATACACATTTCAAATTTATCACATTACCAAAAATAGGGAAAACTAAGGGATCCTATCTCAAGGATCACTAAATATTATTCATCTCAATCATACCCCTATAGGTATTTTATGTTACATAACACATATTAAATATTGTACCTCGCAAATTGTCATCTTTGGGGTTACTCTAGTTCCAAATAGTTAATCTAGGACAATGAATCTTTTATTGATATCATGGACTTTAAAGGAAATATTTCCATTATAGTTCAACCTCCATATTATATATGTGTTTATATTTATACATCACTTGTTATATACAAAATTCACAAATTTTAAAGAGGTTTTCCAGGAACACCAATAATTATCAAATTTATTACCATTAAATGAATCTTAGACAACATATCTTAATCTTTAACAACATCAACTGGTCCTTAATCATTAACAAGAGGCCCTAGCTCTATCAAAAATCTTCTCAAATTAATTTTTAAAATTTATAAATAAAATACATATTAAATAAAATATTAATCTACTAAAAATTTTCATGTTCATAATCTATGAATATCTAACAGGAAGGCATCAATATGTCGAAACATCATGCAACGTGGTATGACTCATAAATGGAATGACTCCATGGTAATATAATAAAAAAATTAATAACAACATATAATGAAAAATCAATAAATTAATTATAATTTAATGAGAAACAAAAAAACTATTAAAGTCTCTTACATTTTGAAACTCTCACAAAGCCTCATGAATTTAACCTCATGAAAACCTCATTATCTATTCCGAACAATATTCCTAAAATATTGGTATTATAATAAAATGATCTATTAGAATAAGTTTAAATACATAACCTAAACTACAATAAATTAACATTATCGAGAAATGAATAATAACCAAGTAAAAATGAAAAAATATCAAATTTCAATGATGATGAAAACCATCTCCAATCATAAAGAATCACAAGTTCTAAAATATGAAAATGTAATGGAAGAGTGCCCAGACTCAACCAACATATTCAACTTAAGGTAAGAAAATTTTATGGTGTTTTTTATTTTAAAATACACAAATTACTATTCATAATTTTCTAGAAAAATATCAAAATTTAATATAATGGTGTCTCCTTCATGTTATTGTCATGATACATCAATGGAATGACCATTTCTTGTAATATATACTCTGGTTCACGACACAACTGTCTACATTTAGATTGTCCAATTTTGAGGTTGGAGATTGTTATAATGTGACCCCTCTTATAATGGTGTGGCACCATACCACTAGTAATAACCAAAATACACGGACAAATCCTTCATGTTTTGGCCATTGTGGTGTAACTTCACCCACCAAGGAGTTGAATTATACATATAAATCACTATTGTACCCACTCTATTACAAAAAAACTCCTTAAAACACATCATAATCCACAATGAACCATGTTATATAGTGAACCTATGTGTCAGGATGCAACATCCCATTTCCACCAATAATCTACAATGTCATTAAATATGGGTCATTAGAACCGATATATTGGGGTCAAAACACCCCATATATAAGGGTCACCGCCTTAATGTCACACCCCTCAACATTGCATAATCCAATATCTAATGGTACTTTTTTTATAAAAACCCAAACAAAAGGGTCCTTCATTATGTGACAACACTTTTTATGTAGTGAATCAATATTCACTACTCTTTATATAATTTAAAAACTCCAATAAAACACAATATGTAGTGACATTCACTAGTCAGGATTTGACTTTCTGCCTCAAGTCATCGTGCACCGCCTAGCCACAACATGATATGATATAAATCCCTAGTAGTTTCATTACTCGTAACTGTCATGATGTTTCAAATCATATTTAAAAAAAATCAATAAATCCACCCTAACTGTGTTCCAAAACTCTCTTGATCACCAAATACATATTTTGGTCTTTTAGGCACATACGATAACCCCTCTAAGTGGACTTATAACACTTGAATCCCATTCCAACACAAAATTTTCAAATATTCTCCTTTTTTTAACAAAAAAATCCAAAACTGCATGATTTTCATTATCATTTATGACACTTGTTGTTTCAAGTCATTTATACATTTTTATTGATGATCCCATGGTAGTGTTTTCTCATTCATATTTTTATTCTTCTATTGAATGTATTATGTTATGTGGAGTTTCCTTAACCTATTTTATAGATTATACTCTATGTTTCCATCTTATTGTTCCTCTTATATTATAGTAAAACGAATCCTCCTAGTAGATACTAGAACAATATATTTCAATGATTGATATATTTTTGGTGTTAGGTTATTTTATAAGAATTTAATTTTTACTCATTATTATAACTCTATCAACTTCCTATTTATATTTTTAGTCCTCTAATATGAAAATAATTCTTTAATTTATAATTTATTTGGTTATTTCATATTATTGGTTTCTTATGGAGGACATTTGATATCTTATTGTTTAGTGCCGAATTTATCTACAATATATTTAAACAATGTAAATTAAACTAAATAACTACATTCAAAAGAGAATTTATTGTTTAACTGATATGGAATCCCTAAATATATGTCCCCAACTTAATTATTTTCTGTCTTTTTTAACAATATGAAATATATTAAAATTATTATACATAATATTGGTTTTATTAAAGTAGATTTCTTGATTGGTACCCTTTCAGAATATTGGGATTAAAATTATTGATTCCTTATTCATGACATAAAATTTAAAAAAGGAAGAAAATATTATTATTGCATACTATTGGATCCTTATCATAACAATTCCAATCTGAAGGAATTCAATAAACTACCTTATAAAATTTGGAATATTTAAGTAACTCATATATAAAATGAAATGCTTTTATAAAATATCTTCTTTTTCAAATTTTTAACTGTTTCATTTTTTTATAACCATGAATATTTGAAACATTTTACATAAATTACACTATTTAGGTAAATGGATTTTCTTTTTTACATAGTTATTCAAGATTAAAAAATATTATTTTTGTATTAATTTTTATAGAAGTAACATCATTATTATGCATGGGTTATAGACACAATCATTGACTCCCTTATTACATATACACGTATTTTTGAATAAAAGTATACTAATTTAATCTTAACGTCTTGATATCTACTATTAAAAATGAAACATATAATCCCTCTTACCACTTAATAAATATTTTTTAAAAAAACTGATGAAATTTATCTTAATGATAAAGTGAAGGATTATGTTTTGGTGATGTAAAATTCATTCACTTTGGGGATATAATGAATTCATTAAGGAGATATGGAAATTGGAAAAACCGTTTTATATCAAACAATTTTGTATAGTAAATATCCTTGAATATGACTTGAAATTGATTATTATCTCTTGTAACTCTTACTAATAATGATATGATATGTTTGGTTAAAAAATTATTTATTAAAATAGAAAAAATATGTATGTAAGTAAAGAGGAAAACACCAAAGTTAATTATTTTGGGGTTTTACACCATGAGAATGTTCAAATCCTCAATGTACAGAAACATTATGCATATAAAAGATCATCCACCCTCAGTTGTTGGTATAAAATATAATCAAAAACATATTATTTATGAATAGATATTAAATAATTTTATTAACTATCTCATGTGTAATAGATTTAATCAAAAACAGGTTTATTTTGATTATATAATAAAAGTATAAAAACATATTTTGTACCTCTAATTGGCAAAAAAAATTAGAAATTGTTATTATTTTATAGTCAAGTATTTATAATTTGTTAGTGTTTTATCTTCCATTATATATTTTTAATTATTTATATTTTAATCTCTATGATATTAATGAAACTATATATTATTTATTCCAAATGTAATAAAATAGAAATTATATAAACAAATTTTATACCCCTTTTTCAAGGTATTTATTAAATTTATGAGAAAATATGAATATGGAATGAAATCATATATATTATATCATTAAAAATATTAGTTTTTTAAAATCAGGCATATATATGTGAAGTGTTTTGAAATATATTATTTAAATTACTATCAATTATTATCCACTCAAAGGTGATACCTCTATTTTTATTTAATTACAATGAAAACAAATTTTATCCTAAATATGATTTCCTCACTAGTGATGGGAAATATTCTCTTTAAAATAATATAGTACATTTATTAACACGTATAATTAGTATATGAGTAATGGTAAAAGAAAAATATTTAATTTCCTTTTCACCAATAATGACAACAAACATTCACTTACAAGTATAATATTTTCTGATTCAAAGATGATATTGTTCCATAACGATTCTTCTTACTAAGCTAAAACAATAGTAGATCTCTAATAAAGTTGAAATATATAGATGTACTTATTATATAAAATATGTACACTCTGAATTAAATATCATAATAAAATTTATAATTAATATATTAAATGTACATAAAAAACCATTATTTAAAATTACATTTAAATTCTAATAAATATTGTATATTATTTAAATGGGAATATTTTATATTTTCATGATAACCGGTACGAAAATATACCCATTAATTATAGTATTATACCAATGACTATTCTTGAAATTAATATTATAAAACAATTTTCTTATTTTTTTGACTACGTATTCTAAACTTTTTAACTAGTGATTAGGTGCACTTACTATAGAAGGGGAAGATAATATAGAAAAATTCCTATAATGGGAAGGTAATACTTAGTATCATAAGGATCAGATATATAGCCTAAAAGACCTATAATTATGTCCTTAAATACCTAGAACCCTACCTTCATGCCCAATTTGTGTGTGTGTGTGTGTGTGTGGTATAACTACAGGTCGATCATCCCTTTAGAGGGGTTGAAATCCTTTCCAAATTAGAAGGGTGTGTTTTTTTCCTTTGGGTAATATTGATTCCAATGTATATTTACAGTTTTGAAATACTTTTATGAATTTTCCTAAAGATCATTCCTTTGTTATGGAGCACAAAATATGGATGCCTTATTTAAAATATCCCTATTTTTGAAACAGAATCCAGATGATTCTCTAAAGCCACCTGGTGAGGAATTCAATAATAAATGTTACAATATGATTTTATCTTATTTTAAGGATGTAGTTACGAATGGGATCATTAAAATGGGTATTATTTTACATGTAGTTTCTAATAATTGGGATATTTTATATCTAATCAATCAATTTTGGTTCTTTGTTTCAACAGTAGTCAGTTTTCCTATTATAAGTAGTCATCAGAATGAATAAGAACAATTTATTAGATTTTATTCCATTTGCTGGATTTTGGTTTCAAAACATATTCTTATAGGGGATAGTTACATTACAATAATATTCCATTTTAAATAGTCAAGGAATTGAGGTTTGGGTCTTTTTCTATTTATCATAATCTATGAATTATATTCATTTGAGAATGAATTTGTTTTCATTAAATTGTGATCCATTCAGAATATTAGGGTAATATATCATTCCTTGACTTCTCATACGAATTGGTATTTATATATTCCTTTTATTCAATATAATGTTTCTTATCTAAAATGGATTCAAATAAAAAATGATAGAAAATTTGAAGAGGCCCTGTAAAAAACAATGTGAGGATATTCAATTAAATTTTTCTTTCATCTACTAGGTTTAAGAATATTATTTATCAACCAATCATGAAGATATATCTATTAATATTTTTTTATGATGTGATAGTTCCATTTTTTACCATTTACATTTAGTTGGTCACCTTCAAGATAACTTTTATGAGGTCTTCATTTATTCAAAATTATCTACAAATATAAATGATTCTGATAACATTAAATGGGAACTTATGGAAATTCTTGTGGATTTATAATCCATCCTAAATATGACTTCACCCTTTATACCTCCTATTCGAACACATGTGTCACATTTCTATGGGGGCATTTGATGGTTTATTTTCCTATTCATGAAAGAGGTTTTTTGGTATGAAATGGTGAAAAAATAGGGACCTATTCTTGGTCACATAATTAATGAAAATAAATAAAATAATTTTATATCCTTTGCGTGTTTTCCCAGAATCTCTTGAAAGTGGTAATCTGCATGGTTACCACATTGTTTTTTCTAACCTTGAATGTAAATCATGAAACCAACTCAAAGAGAGGTATTTTTTCTATTTTAACTTCATTTTAATTTGGTATTCCATGCCATGTCATCCCCTTTTGAACCATCCAACACAAATTATTTCATAGGGGATTTTATCATCATCCATGCTCCTCCATGGTGGTTTCAATGTGTTATATTGGTTTGATTCCTACTATATCAAGAGAAATGAGAATCTATTCTCTTCATCTGGGGGTTTTTTACTTATTATAAAACTCCTATATCAATATTTTATATGATTGAATGATTATTATGGTTAGGGATTGAATAAATTTTTTATTTTGGAATGAAATATTGTTTATCCATAGTAGGAGTTTCATTTTTTGGCTATCATTGATGTCTGAAAAAATTATTTAATGTAAAAAAAAAATCTTTTAAAAGTGGGGTTTTACTTTTGGATCAATAATGGTTTTTATTTATTGAAAGGTGTTCTGAAATAGTCGATTCCTTATTTAAGAAATGAAATGGTTCTTCCCTTTTTTGGTTTTTTTTCTTCGTTTATGGTTGACTTTTTATAGTCATGTTTTTTCAATTTGTTTCAAAAAATATTTAAAAGGGACTTCCAAAGGTATATATTCTGATTTAAATAAGTGGACACCTATTAAGCCATTTTTGAGGAGATTATAATTTTTTCCTTGTTGATACCCATGTATTGTTGAAGATTTTAGTTCTTATCTATGTAATGGATGTTATGATGTGGTAAAATATGTCCATATGTTTGGGCATTCATTTTAGGGTTTGTGTTGTTAGTGGGGTGGGTGTGATTATGTTGTTAGCCTAAAGGGATTGATATTTTCAAGTTATGGATTTGATTATTTATTTACCACCTCATTTTCTATTTCATGAGGTGACAGATGCTTCTACATGGTAAATATTGTGTAATTTTATACTATTTGAGGTTTGGCACTGAAAATTTCCCCTTAATGGTGAATATCCCTTATCATGCCGGACTTCCTCCATAGAGACATCTTAGAGTGATTTGGTTGACAAATCTCTATCCATTAACCTACATATAGTTGGTATACCTATATGAGTCTTCTATTATACCATTAGTCCTCATGTTGTAGCCTCAAGATATGTAGCATAAAATATGTTTTTTTATTTATAATAATGTATTTTTATTATTACCTGGATTTATTATCTTGATGCTTTCATTCTCATATGTTATAGGCTTGTTTTTGTGTCATTTTATTGCATATATTTATTTTCCATGTTTCTTATTTATTATTTACCATTGATACCATTATTTCAATTTATTTTGGTTATGTAAGAGATTTTAAGGGAAATGGTGTTAGTTTTTTTTAAAGTTTACGTATTTGGTGAAAATTATTTTGAAATGTTTTAAACCATTGGAGTTTTTTATTTAAATTGTGTGTTTTTTTAATGAATTTTTTCTTTGTTTCATTTGAAGTTGGTATTTTTTTGTAAAAGAACTGGATTTTTGAAATGGTTTTACAAATGTGATCTTCTGAGGAAGTTTATGTTTCAAAATAATTTTATTTATATTTTTTGCTAAATTTGAAAACCTAGTTTACCATGTATTATTTCTAAAATAGTATAATTTGCTTCTTTTATAAAATTAATGGAATGGAATCATGGTGGTATCCTACTCACTTCATATTAAATCCTAAATACTCATGGATATGGAAATGTAGTCTTCATGTAATATGTATGTATCTTCATGTTGGCTTGTGAACACACCCAAATGGGAAGCATTTTTTATTATGGTGATGGTGGTGACCAGAGAGTAACCCAGAGAGGGTGATATATCATTAAGTTTCAAGGAATCAAATGGATCATGTTTGTTTCGACCTCACTAGTCTTTGGTTTTGTTTTATTATAATTATAAGATAGATTTGTATAACAACATTAAATAATTATTAAAATTATATATCTCTCATAATTTATCTTATTTATTTATTATTAATACATATTTGGATTCTTTTTTATCTCTTTGTAGTTGAAACCATAACCAATGGTTATGATTGATACCCATAACATTTATCATCATCTAAGAGGGTTCGAGGATGCTCTATATGTTTTTAGTGAGTTGTTTCAATAATATGATTAACAGATATCTTAGGATGGTTTATTATAAAAAGGTATCAGATCATTTATGTTATTGTAAGGGGCCTAGGATCTTGGGACTTAGGGTATTTCAATTTTGATGTCAGTGGTGTAAAGCAGTTGAGACATTCGGGACTAATGTGGTAGGTTTAAAATGTAACACCCCAACCCCAGCTACCCAGAGTCGGTGCATTACTTCGTAACATTGGCATGATCACAAAAGATCAAGTCTCGAAAGACCGATTAGTTTAGTAGCCTTGGAAACACTAGATACATTCATAAACGTTACATTACATCATAAAGTAAAAAACTACAATAACATGGTCTTCATATTCCACACTCGTATCCTCTTCTGACAATCCCTACAGGTCATTCATAAAATACTTCTTCACATCCTGGAAAATATTAAAACATTGAAAGGGGTGAGCTCAGATGCTCAGTAAGGATAACAATATTGCGGAAGCTTTCATAAATAAACATAAACATTTAAGGCTATGTATGACTAAAACAAAAGCCTTTTAAACTTGAACATCAACATAATATGGCAAAAGTAAAATGAGATAATGCCATTTACATCTTCACATGGATATTCTACTGGTCGAATAATCACATGCAATATAAATAACCACTTTCATAATGATGGAATGCATAATGCCAGACTATCATAACCACGTAGTCAAGGCCCCGTGCCAAGACCACAAATAAGCTTTTGTCGAGGCCTCGTGCCAAGACACTAGTTTGTCTCATGAGTCCTGCCGATGCATCGAGGAGCTATAGCGGGCTCCACCCGTCACTTATTAAGTCCAATGCATTCCTCATATGAATAGGTTTAAACATATCATAAACCTTAACATAATCATATCACATAAAACATGAATAAAGGAAACATAACATTTCCACATTTCAATCACAAGATATAAATACAACACATTGATATAATAAAAATGCTTTCAAAACCATTTTCAATACCAAAATAAAAGAAAGTTAAAACATTGTATTTATTTTTCATTAAAAAAATGATGGCTTGTAGAGGAAGCCGAATCTCAAATAATGGTCACGGCGGCGGAGAAGTCGTTGTCGCCACATAAGTACGGAAATAAAACATTCCCTTTTGTTGTTTAGCAAAACGCTTCGTATAAAAAAAAGATTACTTTTGAATAAATGTAAAAGTCAAAGAGGTTTATACACCGTATAAATAAAGTTGTGTATAAAACCAAACATGCCTCAATGAAAGGGGATTGAGACGAAGTCCTTAAAAGATCATTTTTAAAATAAAATAGATCTATTATGTGTATTCACTATAGGTACACATAAAGAAAGTAAAAATACAAAATAGGACATAATAATATCATGACATAATTTGAAAGTAGGAGATTAACCCAAAGAATGGAAGTTGGGTTAAGAAATTCCCTTAACTTGTGTCCGACTTGACTCAACCGTTCTTTAACCTCCTGAATAATAAACTAGAGTTAATATCTACCTTATTAAGAACCATTTTAAATTTAATTATCCTTTTTATATCACTTATTACAATGTTATGAACATTATGTAATTATTTAAGTTAATAACGGTCGTTTTGTCGATCTTTGGTAACTTGAGTCAACAATAAACTTCTTATAATTACAAGTTGTTCATGTGGTAGAATATCCATTATATCTATA
Organism: Viscum album; assembly: GCA_963277665.1. NCBI lineage: Eukaryota > Viridiplantae > Streptophyta > Magnoliopsida > Santalales > Viscaceae > Viscum > Viscum album. Next base: position 165,473,614 of record OY728167.1, read on the forward strand.
AATATATTCATGATTTAGATGTCATATATATCTTATATATCCAGTATATACATTCATTTATAATATTACGTAACATTTAGAGGTAAGAAATGAAATGCACCGTTCATGGAGACGGTAAGCCGTACGTACGCATGAATGCTACTTTCATTTCAATTTCATATTTAATGGAACTAAATCATAATGATATAAATGTATAATATAATTCCAGTATAATATAGTGTATAATACCATTTTCTTCATCCTTTATACATCCCACATATGGCATTAACGATTCAAATCACTTTGAGGGGGCGGTAGTCCGCACTTCCTAAAATGAAATTATCGCGTTTTACCCATAATGGAAATCATATAGTATGCCATAAATGAGAAATACAGAAGCATAAGTAAAACATAAACATATTATATATCATATATAAAAATAGTGACATCTTAATGGCCACCATTGGAGGTGTTATATGAGTGTTGAACAATCATCGTTTCGTGAGGCAGAAATTCGCCATCCACAGAAACCGTATGTTCTTTAACCATTAGATGTAGGTGTGTGTAAGTGTAGCTCGAATACTTCTTATAACAACATCCTAGTATATTGATGATACTGTTGTTGTCACAAAAGAAATGAATAAAAAGAGTTTAGGGGGTTGGAGAAGAAAAATAAAACAAAACAACATTAGAGAAGACATTACCTCAAAATCGGGTAACTCTTTTTGATTTGAGCCAAAGGCTTCCTTGAGAAGAGTTCTGCCCAAAGTGAGGCTTCTAGGAGTAATAGAGGGATGTTGGGTGAGTATTTGGGCAGAGGTTTTCCGAGAAAAATGGCTTGAAAGTGTAAATGAGGTGGGAGAGGTGGGGGCCTTTTATAAGAGGAGAGGAGGGGCTCTTTTGGAAAGATTGAAATGTTACATTATTACACAATGCTTTTCGGATTCTAAAGGTCCCACACTTATATAATTAGAGGATAAGGTGATAAGGGTTCGAAATCTCCTCATCCAATTGGCTTTGGACAAGTTTAAGCCTTGGATTTTGCATTATCTTCCCATTTTATTTAAATCGTTAAATAATGAGGTCATCGCTGCATCATCATGATGTCATAAATAATTTAATTTATTTAATGTCTAAAAATTATAAAAAAATACTATGATGTTGTAAATGTTTTTAGATTTCTACTGAATATTTATAATCAAAATTTGGACTTGTGTAACCCCACTTAAAAACTGTTTTAGTAAAATAACTCATGTTTGTGTCAATTTAATTTTAACATTAAATAAATATATATTAATGTCATTTTCCAACTAAAGTGGCTCCATGGGGTCCCCAAGTTGACCCATGGGTTGTCTTGGTCGGCCATGACTTATCCAATAGGAGTAGGACAAGTGTCATGCTCATCTCATATTATTAAAACATTATTTGTACCTTAAACTACACTAATTACCTCTAATCGCGATTAAGAACTTAAATGTTACTATTCACCAAAAAATTATTTTGATGTCATTGAACCACATTTTACTTCTTAATGACAACCATGTATGTCGGATTTTTGAAAATAAAATCACAGAAGTGGTAATATTTCATTTAAACGAAGAATCAGTTATTTAACTACCACTTAGTGGTTTCACTATTCATCAAAAATTGAAGTTTTTCAGAACAAGGCCAAAATTTCACCCTAAGCTATAATTGATATTCTGAATTAAAAAATGATGTCTATTTTACAAAATTCCAAAAAATATAAGTTGAATTAATTAATTTTATAAATAATTCCCGCTGTTACGACAAATAGCGTGTTTTTAAGAAATAATTTATATCAAAAGATTGGCAATTGTTTATGTCCAATTTCAATGTTAAATTAATTCTAATGACCACCATTGGATAAAATGGTAAAAATATATTCTAATTATACCTTAAAACCACTAAATAGTATAACTTATCACTATAAATTATTTTGATTAAAAAAGTTGTTTTAAGTATTTTTCACTATTCATAAAAATTTGGAAGTTCTCGGAAAATTACAAAAAATTCAACATAGGCTAATTTAAATATTAGGAATAAAAAAATGAAGTCCATTTTGAAATATAAAATTTCTATAAATTTAAAAGGTGGTTATTACTATTCATAATGGCTACTTTGATTAGTTGCGGTGTTTTAGAACTCGAACTTGCGTACAATGCAAGCTATTGCATTATTGAAAGAGAGACGTATCGTGGAAGCTCGGGGTGTTACATTCTCCCCTCCTTCAATAAATTGCGTCCTCGCAATTTGAAAATTTTCTTTGAAAATAAAATGTTGAAAAGAGAAAATACCTTTGAGGAAAACCCACATCGGAAATAAGGTTAATAAATATATAACATTAAAAGAAAGCAGGATAAGTACAAAGGTCACCCGATATAGCCCATTCTAGGATTATATGAAAATATGGATATGGAGGAGAAACAAACCATCAAGGTCTGATGGAGAGTTACAGAAAACAGGATTAGGAGAAAGTTTAACCACAAGAAAATCACAAACTTGTGATTGGTTAAACGGTCATTGAATCCCCAGTTGGAAAAGTTAAACGACAACATTTTTGTTTTAAGTTACCTTTTATAATGTTGAGGAATTTATTTAGGAGATTTACTAAGAACTTAAGGGAATATACGTACTTGTTATGTATACTTTCATTCGTTAATAAATTTTCACCACAAACCCAACTTTTTCTCCAAATGGTAACGAAACTCAAAAATATTCTATTTATCCTAATTGTATAAGGTTCAAAATGTTAACACATACCATTTAGATTAGTAAAACTATTTTGTAATAACCAGGGACTTCCTGTAGGCTAGTGGTAGGAAATAAAGGCTTGTCGCACTATGGTTGTGGGTTCGATTCCTGCAGCTTTGTCCAACGCGACAGGTTATTCCCCACCCTGCAGGTTGTCCTTTTTCCTAAAACTATAGTATTATAATATTCCAAAAATAATCTTCAGAAATTCTTTAACCTTAAACAATACTATCCATGGTTCAACTTAATTCATTCCAACCTTAATTGTTATCCAAAATACCTTCGTCCAGACTTTCTCTAAAAGGTCTCTAAATTCCAAAATCAATTGTAACATCAGATTCCCCAAACAAAGAAAAGTTTCTCTTATTGTCACATACTAAAAATATGATTACCTTAATCATATTAAAACCTTACTGAAATCAACAAGTACTGCAGTACAATACATATATATATCACATTATTCTTATAACCAGAATATAATCCTTGAGTCCAAAAGCACCAATACATTAATTATTCCGCTTCAACTGTAGTCACAGCATAAGATTGGCCTTGATCCCTTGGCCTTTTCTGAGGTATGTTTCCTTGACGCATAGGACATTCATTTGCATAATGCCCTATTTCCCTACAATTGTAGCATTCAACTTTGATAGCCTCTTTCTTTCCCTTGCAATCACGAGCCTGGTGACCCTTTTCTCCACATTTATAACAAACTCCCATTCCTTTTAGGCAAGTACCAGGGTGATTCTTCCCACAATTATCACATACTGGAAAATCCTTCTTTCCCTTTTTCCCTTTATCTGTCTCTTGTTCCACCGTTCTCTTCTTCTCTTGCTTTACTTTGTTGTCATAAGACTTAGAGAATTCCTTTTCTGTCTTGATAGCACACGAGACAATATCTTCGTATGATGAGAAGGATTGTGATACCAAATCTCGATGGAGAAATGGTTTTAACCCATCAAAGAAACGATCAATCTTACTCCTTGGGTTACGTATATAATCGGCAGCATGCCTCGCTAACCTTGTAAAGTTAGCCTCATACTTTGCGACATTCTCATCCTCCTTCTGCCTCAGACTCAGAAATTTCCTTTCCATATCTGCTCGATGGTCACGAGGAAAGTATTTTTCTAAGAAAAGCTCTTTGAACTCCCTCCATTCCATATTCGATACGTCATCATCTTCCTTTGTGTTTTGAATCAGCGACCACCACTGATCGGCATCTCCAGTGAGGCGGTAAACTGCCATGACAACCTTCTCCCTTTCACTACTCCCCAAGGCATGGAATATTTTCTCTAAGGAATTTATCCATTTCTCAGCTACTATAGGATTTGTACTCCCATTGAAGTTTGTTGGTTGTTTCCTCATGAAGCGGTCTAACATTGATCCTCCGCGTTGCGGATCAGGGTGCTCCATACGAGTAAGGTTATTATTCATAACCTGCGTGAGTTGTCCCAGTACGGTGAGAAGCTGATCAGCACCAGTTGTATCTCCAGATCCACAATAATTATCTTGAGCAGGAGGGCAATCCCTACACGGAGTTCATGCATTGATACGGTTTCCATTCCTTCCACTAGGCGCCATTTCTAAACAATGGCATAAACTATATTAGTTTATGAATCAAAATAAATAATTCCATACTTGTTAAACACTTTACATAAATTGAACTATTTATGGATATAATCCATAATCATAAAAAGAAACGTTTTCTTTGAGGAAGTATGTACTCATAACCCTTCATAGTGGTTTGTAAATAAAATGAGAATTATCCTAAGCATATCCCCCGGGAGTGTCGTAACCAAGAGTGCAGCAAGGCCCGTTGTCGTGCACCAGTTCCCGTTCGAGTCTAGCTCAAAGCGGTGTTTTCGGGTTTTACCCCTAGGTACATCTGTGCCAGAGCCACCTCTACCTGCTCGTATCCAGACAGGGATGTATTGCTCGGAAAACTCATAACATCTCTATAATACCAAAATTCTAGGAAGTTCTTCTATACTAATCCTCAAAGTCTATCTTTGGGCTATGTGCTCTAATCAGAGTTTATCTAAATCTAGCTTCCAAGGTTAGTACTAAACTACCTCTGATACCAACTGTAACGCCCCGACCCCAGCTACCCAGAGTCGGTGCATTACTTCGTAACATTGGCATGATCACAAAAGATCAAGTCTCGAAAGACCGATTAGTTTAGTAGCCTTGGAAACACTAGATACATTCATAAACGTTACATTACATCATAAAGTGAAAAACTACAATAACATGGTCTTCATAGTCCACACTCATATCCTCTTCTGACAATCCCTACAAGTCATTCATAAAATACTTCTTCACATCCTGGAAAATATTAAAACATTGAAAGGGGTGAGCTCAGATGCTCAGTAAGGATAACAATATTGCGGAAGCTTTCATAAATAAACATAAACATTTAAGGCAATGTATGACTAAAACAAAATCCTTTTAAACTTGAACATCAACATAATATGGAAAAAGTAAAATGAGATAATGCCATTTACATCTTCACATGGATATTGTACTGGTCGAATAATCACATGCAATATCAATAACCACTTTCATAATGATGGAATGCATAATGCCAGACTATCATAACCACGTAGTCAAGGCCTCGTGCCAAGACCACAAATAAGCTTTTGTCAAGGCCTCGTGCCAAGACACTAGTTTGTCTCATGAGACCTGCCGATGCATCGAGGAGCTATACGGGCTCCACCCGTCACTTATTAAGTCCAATGCATTCCTCATATGAATAGGTTTAAACATATCATAAACCTTAACATAATCATATCACATAAAACATGCATAAAGGAAACATAACATTTCCACATTTCAATCACAAGATATAAATACAACACATTGATATAATAAAAATGCTTTCAAAACCATTTTCAATACCAAAATAAAAGAAAGTTAAAACATTGTATTTATTTTTCATTAAAAAAATGATGGCTTGTAGAGGAAGCCGAATCTCAAATAATGGTCACGGCGGCAGAGAAGTCGTTGTCGCCGCATAAGTATGGAAAGAAAACATTCCCTTTTGTTGTTTAGAAAAACGCTTCTTATAAAAAAAAGATTACTTTTGAATAAATGTAAAAGTCAAAGAGGTTTATACACCGTATAAATAAAGTTGTGTATAAAACCAAACATGCCTCAATGAAAGGGGATTGAGACGAAGTCCTTAAAAGATAATTTTTAAAATAAAATTGATCTATTATGTGTATTCACTATAGGTACACATAAAGAAAGTAAAAATACAAAATAGGACATAATAATATCATGACATAATTTGAAAGTAGGAGATTAACCCAAAGAATGGAAGTTGGGTTAAGAAATTCCCTTACCTTGTGTCCGACTTGACTCAACCGTTCTTTAACATCCTGAATAATAAACTAGAGTTAATATCTACCTTATTAAGAACCATTTTAAATTTCATTATCCTTTTTATATCACTTATTACAATGTTATGAACATTATGTAATTATTTAAGTTAATAACGGTCGTTTTGTCGATCTTTGGTAACTTGAGTCAACAATAAACTTCTTATAATTACAAGTTGTTCATGTGGTAGAATATCCATTATATCCAGAATTATATTCATGAATTAGATGTCATATATATCTTATATATCCAGTATATACATTCATTTATAATATTACGTAACATTTAGAGGTAAGAAATGAAATGCACCGTTCATGGAGACGGTAAGCCGTACGTACGCATGAATACTACTTTCATTTCAATTTCATATTTAATGGAACTAAATCATAATGATATAAATGTATAATATAATTCCAGTATAATATAGTGTATAATACCATTTTCTTCATCCTTTATACATCCCACATATGGCATTAACGATTCAAATCACTTTGAGGGGGCGGTAGTCCGCACTTCCTAAAATGAAATTATCGTGTTTTACCCATAATGGAAATCATAAATTACGCCATAAATGAGAAATACAGAAGCATAAGTAAAACATAAACATATTATATATCATATATAAAAATATTTACATCTTAATGACCACCTTTGGAGGTGTTATATGAGTGTTGAACAATCATCGTTTCGTGAGGCAGAAATTCGCCATCCACAGAAACAGTATGTTCTTTAACCATTAGATATAGGTGTGTGTAAGTGTAGCTAGAATCCTTCTTATAACAACATCCTAGTATATTGAGGATACTGGTGTTGTTACAAAAGAAATGAATAAAAAGAGTTTAGGGGGTTGGAGAAGAAAAATAAAACAAAACAACATTAGAGAAGACATTACCTCAAAATCGGGTAACTCTTTTTGATTTGAGCCAAAGGCTTCCTTGAGAAGAGTTCTGCCCAAAGTTAGGATTCTAGGAGTAATAGAGGGAAGTTGGGAGGGTATTTGGGCAGAGGTTGGCCGAGCAAAATGGCTTGAAAGTGTAAATGAGGTGGGAGAGGTGGGGGGCCTTTTATAAGAGGAGAGGAGGGGCTCTTTTGGAAAGATTGAAATGTTACATTATTACACAATTATTTTCGGATTCTAAAGGTCCCACACTTATATACTTAGAGGCTAAGGTGATAAGGGTTCGAAATCTCCTCATCCAATTGGCTTTGGACAAGTTTAAGCCTTGGATTTTTCATTATCTTCCCATTTTATTTAAATCGTTAAATAATGAGGTCATCGCTGCATCATCATGATGTCATAAATAATTTAATCTATTTAATGTCTAAAAATAATAAAAAAATACTATGATGTAGGAAATCGTTTTAGCTTTCTACGGAATATTTATAATCAAAATTTGGACTTGTGTAACCCCACTTAAAAACTGTTTTAGTAAAATAACTCATGTTTGTGTCAATTTAATTTTAACATTAAATAAATATATATTAATGTAATTTTCGAACTAAAGTGGCTCCATGGGGTCCCAAAGTTGACCCATGGGTTGTCTTGGTCGGCCATGACTTATCCAATAGGAGTAGGACAAGTTTCATGCTCATCTCATATTATTAAACCATTATTTGTACCTTAAACCACACTAATTACCTCTAATCGCGATTAAGAACTTAAAAGTTACTATTCACCAAAAAATTATTTTGATCTCATTGAACCACATTTTACTTCTTAATGACAACCATGTAAGTAGTATTTTTGAAAATCAAATCACAGAAGTGGTAATATTTCATTTAAACGAAAAATCAGTTATTTAACTACCACTTAGTGGTTTCACTATTCATCAAAAATTGAAGTTTTTCAGAACAAGGCCAAAATTTCACCCTAAGCTATAATTGATATTCAGAATTCAAAAATTATGTCTATTTTAAAAAATTCCAAACATATAAGTTGCATTAATTATTTTTATAATTAATTCCCGTTTTTACAACAAATAGCGTGTTTTTAAGAAACAATTTATATCAAAAGATTGGCAATTGTTTATGTCCAATTTCAATGTTAAATTAATTATAATGACCACCATTGGATAAAATGGTAAAAATATATTCTAATTATACCTTAAAACCACTAAATAGTATAACTTATCACTATAAATTATTTTGATTAAAAAAGTTGTTTTAAGTATTTTTCACTATTCATAAAAATTTGGAAGTTCTCGGAAAATTACAAAAAATTCAACATAGGATAATTTCAATATTAGGAATACAAAAATGAAGTCCATTTTGAAATATAAAATTTCTATAAATTTAAAAGGTGGTTATTACTATTCATAACGGCTACTTTGATTAGTTGCGGTGTGTTAGAACTCGAACTTGCGTACAATGCAAGCTATTGCATTATTGAAAGAGAGACGTATCGTGGAAGCTCGGGGTGTTACATAAAATGTTCTTGGATTAATCTTTTGTGAGTATAATCATGTGTTTCTATTTTTGGTTGGGAATTTTCTTTTTTAATTTTGAGCATATTGTGTCATTTTGATGAGAAATCTTTATTTGTGGAGTATTATCAATATGAGTTATAAAAATAACCCTTGAGATGACATGGTAAATACTAATTTTAGAGATACATTAGAAGATTTAAAGTGGTCCATGGTTAAGGATACCCGTCTATAAAATCATATGAAACATGTTAAGCCCTCTCTTAATAAATTCTAGTATCACTTTTAGGGCAGGAACACAGTCTGATAAATCATGTAGTGAAGCCTTGCACTATTTAAAATGGTTTGAAATTTTCATTCTTTCACCCCATTGATACATTGGACACCTTAATTGGTTAAAATGATTATTATTTCTATTTTAGTGTATTTTCTTGGTTGATTTTATTTAAGATCATGCTTCAAAATCAACTATTTAATGAATTATAAGATGATATTGTTTGAAAAAAAACATTTTGTGTTAGTTGGGGTGTTTTTTTGAATGTTTTTTTACCCATAATGCATGTGATTTTAGAGAATAATGTGATTTGGTGGGATTTTTTGGTTCCAAATTCATGGGATGTGTTGTGTGAAATTTTCGCCCCAATTTTATGTAAACATTGAAAATATTTTTTGGCAGACTTCCTTGGGATGTTTTGAGATTTTTTCCCTTATGTTAAAATTTAATGTGGTTTGATGAAGTGTTTTATTTTTTAATTTTGAGAATTATTCCCTTGTAATGGTACTATAATTTCATGAATGGAATGCCTCATATATTTTTTCAACTAGTATTTGAGTTATTTTTTCATTCATTGAATAGAAGATAACTCATTATGGAGGGGTAGTTCCATGTTCATCCGAGGACAAGGATCATGAATGAGTTTTTCTTAACTATTTTCCTCTAGTCTTACATGGTGATTGGGTATCCCATGAGGTGATCAAGTGGATATTCATATTATAATATATTTTCACCCTAAAAACTCCATATTCCTCTAGAGGGGATGCACCGTTCCTTTATTTTATGGTTTGGGGTTTGAGTGGTAGAACCTCTCTATTCATTCGCATCCATTTTAGGGTTAATCCATGTAATACATAAATAATTAATTCATTTAGTGATTTTCTCAGGATGAACTTATAGTTTAGACTATGATGGAATTATTAGGTATTTCCCTCAGTGATAAGTCGATGACAAATTATCTTAAGTGTTTTATTGTATTAGGGACATTCTCTGTTGAGTTTTTTGTTTATGATGTAATGCAGAAATCATTGTTTACAAGAGGCCCACATCCTATGTATCATCGAAAATGATTCAGTATAGCTATGATATCTTTTTGGCTATTTATAATTTCATTATCATAGTAGTGTTCATTGAAGGGAACCCTATGATTAGTGATTCTTAATTTTCCATGGGACCTAGTATAGATGATCAAGCCTGCAATAAGGGGAAGTATGAGGGTGAAAAAATGGAGATCCATCTTCTCATCCTGTTATCAATGATTTATTAAAGTATAGTCCATAAGAATTTTTCTAGAATGGAATGTCTTGGATCATTCGGACTTCTTATCCAGCAACTCCAAATAGCTATCATCTATGTGGTTTCCCAAGTCACATTCAAAGGTTTTTTGAGATAATAAGGTATAATAATCAAAAGGTTTAGAACTATCTCAAATATTATCATTGTTTTGTGTTGTTACATACATGGGAGACTTGTAAGTGGAGCGTTTGTTTTGAAAAAATACACCTTTTTAATCATTCATTCAATTTGGAATTGTCCATTATTTTTGGTACCATGTTCTTTAGTGTGTATTTGTATTAAATGAATTTTGACCCTATCTTTGTACCTCATGAATTGTTCAAGCTTAATTTACTTTTTATGTTTATTTCCTTTTATTCATGGTGTGGACCATGTATTGAGTTTTTATCGATGTATGAAATGGAAATGACTTGGGTACATGATTTAGTATTGGGGATATGATGCTATTTAATGGATAAAATTTGATATCTACTAATATGAGATTTTTTTTCATCACGAATTATGGGGTTAATATATTTTGTATGTTGGTATTGTGTTGTATTCATAAATGCATGTGACCCTATGTTTAGAACCACAACATGCTATATTGAGGCACGGTCAAGTTGGAGTGTTTTTATTATTCCCTTGTGTGCTTTTTATGGTGACAAGATCTAGTTACACTTTTATTTTTTCCCATCAATGTACTTTTTGGTGTTGATTTGAGATTTTTTTATGGTAAGTGAATCAGGTATCTTTGGTTATGATCCATCATTTTGGATTCACCAATCAAATTTCTCACTATTTTATAGTAATTCCTAATTGTGATGAGATATGTTCTAGGTATCCTTGTGTTCATACCATTATTACAGCATGACCATTTAGTATATCTTTGGTTTGTATGTAATATAGTGTAAATCTATATTCCTCACAGGTTCCGTAGGTTGTGTAATTGTTTTGGACTGTGATCTCATTTTTTATTTAAGAAGTTCTTTTAATAATTGGTGAAAATCATGATGACCCTAACTTCACATAGGATCTTGGTAATGTTTATCATAGCACTATGTTTTTATCACCTCATTCAATGTGGTTTCTACCTCTCAAGACTCATAGTATGTTTTTCTTGGTAAATTTTGAGTCACAAAGTAGTTATTATTATGAGCAATGGTTTTTATGTAAATATTTTACATGGATTCTACATTTGGGAAGTTGGTTGGTAAATTATCATTTATTTTAGGGATGGTAGTCTTGGTATTACTAGTTATCCTAAGTTATTGAGTACATTATTGGGGGATAAAGTGGCAGTGTGGGGAGTTTGTGACACCACAAGTGTCAATTTTTGTTGGAGTATTTAGTGGATTCTTTATCCCTTCATGTTAAAGGTGTTATTGTCAGAAAATGTAAATCATTGGAGAAATATTTAAGGAAGAATATTTAGGGGAACTATTAAACAAACCATGTGGCCTAAACATGTAGCCCATGCATAATTTGATATGGTAATCTATATGATTATAGTATGATTTTTTAACTGTGTGATTAAATAATTCAATGCATTGTAAGAGGAGTATTTTTTCCATTTAAACAAAATTTTAATTGGGGATTCCATTCAAATCATCCCCAACTCAAACTATCCCACCCAAACACCATCCAAAGCAGTTTCCACTTCTTATATGCTCTTCCATTGTAGTTTCTAAGTGTTTTTTGGTATTTTTTCATCCCGATATTTGAATTATAAATTTCTATTATATTTACCTTTTATTTTCACACCTTTTAAAAAACTCCCCTAGCCATAGGGGTCATAATTTTCCAATTTAATTGGTTAATATTCATAGAAATTGGGGATTATAGTTTTAAATATTTTTTAGTCATTTTAATACATACATTTTAGTGGATTTCAATGAAGGGGACACTATTTCACCAGTTGAGGTATGTTTTTACATTTTATTTTATTTTATTTCTGAATTCAATTAACACTTGAGTTTTTTTTAAAAAAAAATTCCCATGATAATTATGTTTTTGGATTTCTATCTATTATTTCTTATTTTTTTCATTTAAAAAATTTTTTATTAAAGGGGAAAATCAATTTAACATCTTGTTGAAAATTATTAATTAATGTGAAATTGTATTATGTGCATTCTAAATGATTGATAAAATTTCAAGGTAGGTATTCAATGATCAGAACATTTTTTTTGTTTAGAAGTAAAAAAAGAAATATTAATGGTGGTTTTCCTTTCAGTTCAATATGGGTATTCTATGTTTGAAAGGGTTCTTCCGGTTTTAATGTATTCCTTTTTTAAATGAAATGGCTCTTTCATTTCTTTGGGTGTGACATAATGGTTTCTTTTTTTCCCTTGGTTTTATATTTGGTTTGTATATTGTTTTGAAATGGGATTTCCAAATGTATATTATATATATGATATAATTGAGGTCCTAGTAGTTACGTTTGGAATTTATTTGAATTGTACCATTGTTGAGCTGCATTGCGTTGTTATTTATATTAATTATTATCCTGGAATAAGATATTATGAGGTGATCCATAATGTAATTATATACTAATGTCATCATAATGGTAGTGTTGGATGTGGTATGTAATTGATTGTGGGTTAGCTCTAGGGTCTTTTTTTTATAATGTGATAACATTTATTGTCCATGGCCTACCTTAGTTACTAATAAAAATTGATACTAAGGATACGAAGTTGGAAACAATGGGAAATATTAAGGAAAGTTTTATTTTGGAACCTAAAATCCCCCACCCCTAGTAGTAAAAATCACATGGATAGGTGTATTGTCACAAAGAAAACATATTAGAGTGATTGTTTTGATTAATGAGTGACTCCTATCCTTCTGGATGTATGTAGACCTATATGTTTCTCATACAGTTCCTTTAGTCTATTTGGTTAACCCTCATTTAATGTATCATTACTTATTTTTTTATATACTATATTTTTGTTTCATATTAATTGGATGACAATTTATTGATCATTTTATTATCATATGGTTTATCCCTTTTTATAGTTTTATTCCATATATTTATATAGAATGTTTCTTATTGATGATTTATCCTCGATTCCTTTACTTCCTTTGATGTTGGGTGTGTGAGGAGTTTTAAGGAAAAGTGGGTTAAAATTTTCAAACTCCTGGTCTTTTATGATTTTCTTTAAGTTTTAGAAACTATAGGAGGATTTTATTTCTAAGGGGTGTGTTTTTTGGTGAATGGACTCATGGTTTCTATTTAAATTTTCATTGTTTTGGAAATGACCCATCTTTCTAAAATGGTTTTACACATGAATTTTTTTTTGATAAATTTCCTCTTCCTTGATGGTTTAATTCCTATGTTTCGGGTTGAAAATTATAACCTACATTACCGTGTCAGGATTTTAAACTAGAATAATTGGTTTATTTTATAAACAAATGGAAATGGACTCTTAGTTGTATCCCAATCTATTTGGTGCACAATATATATTCATATTGGTGGGTATGTAGTCTTTATATCATGAGAATTAATATTACGGTTGTCTTTTGAATGATCTATATTGGGAAAAGGTGTGTTTTAGTTGATTGTAGTGAGTTTAGAGTTAATCATAGTTGGTTAAAGATCATACAGTTTGAAGCAACATCATGACTGAAGTATGTTTTGGACACATTATCTTCCATTTTTTTCTTTCAAATTATGTTTTATTTGTGCACCTCTACATTAAATTTTTATTTCAATTAGATGTATCGTCTAATTGATTATAACCCTTTTATTATTATGTCTTGTTTTTATTTTTTATTTTTTATTTTGTTGAGGGACAAACTATCCCCAACTATTATGTTTGATAACCATTATGCTTCGCATCAGCCCGGGGGGATCATGTTCCCTCCTCAAGTATATGGAGAAATGTATCTACAATCAAATGGATGGATTTCCCTATTTTTCATTACAAAGTGGTATTATAAAATTTGGGTTCCAGTAATTAGTATAGGTTCTTCTCAATCACATTCTTTATGTTTGGGATTTTGTGGTACAAAGTAGTTAGGATGATTAAGAATCGTTTGATATGTTTGGAGAAGGGATTTCCCAACTATTACGAGGGAAAGAACTCATGTTTCCATTTGTTTTTAGGATTCTTACTTTTTTGGAGGTTATGTTTTCCTTTTATGGGATATTGTGTTGTTGAGTTATATAAAAGTCAGTTGTAGTAAGACCCCAAGAGACAACATAAGAAATTCATCATTTCAGAAATAATTTGGAGGAAATATAGATGGATAATGGTTAAGGTATATGATTGGTCAAACCATAAAAAACCCATGAAACCCATTCTATAGAACATCTAGTATCTCTCACATGGTATTCATGTGGTATGATGATCTATGTATCCAAATCACACATAATGGAAAATTATTAAAATTTCCTTGTTTTACGATTTTATTTTTTTACACCATATTTTGTATGGATATTTTATGGTTATTTGAGTGGATTTTATTGTTTGAATTTTTTTTCAAATAATTTTTTAAAATCACTAATTTAATGATTTATTAGATGATATCTTTTGAATAATGTTGTTACGGGTGAGTGGAGTTATTTTTGTGAAAGGTTATTAACATCAATTCATGTAATTTGAGTAAAAAATGTTATTTTAGGGAGGTTATGGTTTCAAAATTCAATGGATGGGTGGTATGAAATTCTTCGAAACAAGTATTGGTTGAACATTGACACCAAGTTTGTTTAATTCTTGACTGGGTTGTTTTTAGATATTATTCCCCTTTTGTTAAAATTTATGATGGTTCTATCTATTGATTTATTTGTCATGATTTATAATGAGTCTCCCATAAGGGTTCTAGAAATTCAATTAGTGAATTACTCAAGTAGTTTTCTTAGTTGTCTAGGAGTTTACTTGATACTCTTTATGTTTATCATGAAATGTGATCAAGTGGACTCTCAATGATTTCCCCAACTCCTGGAACATGCATATGTGGTTCTAAAAATATTTCCTCTTGTAATTTATTGTGATTCGGGATCCCATGATGAAATTGTGTGGAAGGACAAGTTTAAAGATTTTTTTGACCCACTACAAACCCCCAAAAAGATTTGGATGATGTAAAACATTCCATTATTCAATGGATTGGTCTTGGAGTAGTGAAAGATTTCTATTAATTCCCATCCTTTCAATGATTTATCTTGGGAAATAATAAAGGGCCTCATATTTCTTATATTTCATCTATAAGAATTTTTATTTTATATGGTGATGATGTTTTTATGAATTATCTATGTTGATCAATTAGTGACTGACAATGGTAAATATTTCACTGGCTTTGCCACTTTCACTACGTAGTTGTCTACAAGCAGTGTGAAGGAGGAGTGGTTCTTTGCAATAGGAAAATATCCCAAGGATTGTTCTCTAGTGATTTTTTATATCCATGATACCATTTAGGAAGTGGTTTACAAGGCCATCATTAATGAGGATATCTAATAATGGAAAAAAATTATGGGTTTTGATTCATTATTATGTGATCTAGTAAAGATGGTCTAGATGGTGAGAAGGGGATGATGGTGGTGATATCTATATAGACCAAGATTCTCATCTTGAAATTACTATTTTAGAAAAAAAATAAGTTGTTTTTGTGTATTTAGTGTGGGATGTTTAGGAATATTTGGCCTTCTTGTTCATCACATATAAAGAACAATAATATATATGAATATTATGGTTACATTGAAATGTTTTGTGGGATTTTGAAGTATCAAAATTGAAAGGATAAGACCATACATGAATCAGTCTAGTGTTTTGTGTTTTCACTTCCAAGGGATAGTTAGAATAAGGGAATTGATTTAGGAAAAAATATATTTTTTATTATCAATTATGTTTTGAATTCTACATTATTTTTTTACCCAATTCCACAAATTATAATGGGTGATAGGGATTTTCATGCATGATGTGGACCATGATTTGAGTATTGTTTTATTGATGATAGGGTAATGACTTGGGTAATGGATTTAGTAGTGGAGAAATTTTTTTTATTTTTTAGTAGGTTGTGAAAGCTGCTAAGATGAGATTTCATTTTATTCTAGAATTACCGGGTGTAAGTAGTTCACACATTGAAAACATGTTTTCTTCCTCATGTCTTGGGACCCTATTCTCAAGACTATTCCATTCCATGTTGTGGACTAATCAAGTATAATTATTATTTGTGATCTTGGGATTGATTTTCTTGGTGATTGGATTTAGTGAACTTTTAGTTTTCATGGAGTATGTTCTCCTTTCTGGTGATTTGAGTTAGTTATTGGGGTTAGTGAATCATGTATCATTAGTGATGGTCTATCCATTATTGTAAACTATTTCCTTCTCAAAGTGGTACGTGGATATTGAATTTTTGTTCAAGACCACTCATTATAGGATAATTTGGTCCACTATTGTATATTTAATGGTTCGGTAGAGCCTATGTATTCTATGAAACCTAGAGTTCCAAAAAATGGGAATATAGACTAAGTCATGCAGTTAATGCATGGTTAGTTCTAACCATGTGACTAAACCATGAAAGAAACCCATGTTATGTTTTTAAACCAAAATCACTTCTCCTCCTTCTCATTTCTAGTGTACCACAAGCATGATCTCTTCTCCTCTTCTCCTCCTTCGTATTTTTGAATCTCCCTCATACAATCTCCAAATACCTTACCACCAGATTCGTTGGACTCTTCTCAATAAGATCTATGATCCTATTCCTTTTATTTATCTTTTATTCACTACTCTATTATGTAGTATATGTGTGACCTCATTTTCATCATTTTCACCTTATTTTATGTTTAAATTGTTATATTCCTTTGTATCTTGATTTAAGGGTTGAGAACCATTTAGTGGACTTCTACAAAACTATGGTGGATTGTCCAGTTCTTTAAATGGGGTTTCATTGGGTTTATGTTATGCTCCATTGTTCCTCATTTTGTACTTCTCTGATGACATTTCTATGATTCTAAATAAATTAATATAAATATTTTCCCATGTCTACAGAGACCTTATGAAATGGATAAATGAATAAAAGGTTATTCTAATTGATGCACCCCACCCCTATGGGTGTGCAATTCTTTTTTCATCCATTTCACACTACCTTGAATTTTTAAACACCTATTGTGGGTTTTTTAATTAATAATGGAATACATGAATTAATAAATTTAATTATGTGGAATGGTGTTCCATGAGATAAATCGTCAATCATTTTGCTTTATGTGCTTTTTTATGATTGTTGGTTTATGATTTATACATTGCGTATTATGTGTATTCTTATTGCTTTTAGATTTAAGATTTACCGCAATGCTTATGACTATGGTTGTGACATAATAATATTTTTTACTATTTTATTCCTTATTCAATTTTTTATTTCTTGAATAAAATTAATTTTTTATCTTTCTTATCTTGTTGTAAAATCAATGCCTTATTTATGATATGTAATCTGCATTGCTTTTCCTTCCCTACTAATGAGCTGGGACTGAACAAGTGTCCCAAAATAAGAATGAAATAAAGGTTCTCCCCATTTTTTATTCATTAGACTATTGGACACATCATGGGAAAACATCTCCTTTCCATTTATGGGATCTCTGGGCATATTATTGTATACCCATAGGTGAAACTTGTTCCATAGGGGAGGCACAAAGGATGAGATTCTAAGAAACCAGTTTTTTTCACAAATGAATTTGGAATATTCTTGGTGTTATTCCAGAGCTGCGCCTTTAGACGGCGTGCGATTCTGATCCCTGGTGCGGCCGGAATTAAATTCTAAGTGCGTTCGCACTGGGCACGCAAAATAAATGAAATAACTCCTAAACGGTAGCTCGTAATGCAAATCTGAGGGCACCCTTGAGTCCGGAATGTGTTGTTTTCACTAGGAGGGGTGAAATGTTTGTTGGTGCGGGCCTTCTATGAAAAATGTCACCAAGGGAATTATTGTAATTTAGAGGCCTCAGGCGTTAAATTATATAACATTATAACGGGGCCTCAGATTAAAATTCTGAGACATTTGTTGTGATTAGGAGGAGGTGTTTACCATAGGAGTGGCCTAACCTCGACTGCACTAGAGGTTTTAGATGCGGGATTATTTTGGGAGGAGTTTCTTAATTAATGCTTAAATTTTATTTAAGTTAATTCCCTTCTCCCTCTCCCCTAATTTCCTCCCCTGGAGAAACCTCCACTCTTCCTCAAGCTCTCCTCTCACACCTCCTCCTCCTCAGTCCTCCCATCAAGGTGCTTGCAGTGATAGCGAGACTCACCGAGCGGTGAAGCTTCGGGCTACGCCATGTAAGGTAGGTGTCGTTTTGTTTAGTATTATGTTTCTGTACCCACTTTGGCCTTTATTCATGGTGTTGAAATGCCGTTATTTTGTCAAGAAAATCCCTTGGTTGCGTAGTTTATGCTCTGAGCTTTCAGATTCTTTTTCAGATTGAATTTCCAAGTCCAAAGGCGTCCACAGTAGTCTGGTGAAGTTCCAATGTTTTTTTGATGTTTTCTGGCGGCTTCAACAGGTTCCGGCGGCGGGTCCGGCCATCCCAGGACGCGGTGGCGGTCTCTCCTAGTGGCGGGGCAGCTCACGATCGAGCGGGGAAGGTGGCTTCTGCGGAGGCGGATGGGGGGCTCTGGCTACGGGCGTCGGTGGGTCAGTGGTGGCGGCAGCTGGAGGCGGTCTGGGCGAGCTGCTACGTGGCAGACCTGGCAGTGGGGGCGCCGGCTGGGGCACGACGACAAGGAGGACCGGGGTCTTGTGACCCCAGTCAGAAGTCTGGGACCCGAAACTCGCGGGTCATATGGAAACTCAGCCGGACTGGCTGAGCTGGTCCGAGCGAGTTGGGCAGGACCGGTTGGTCAACCGCGGGCCGGTTCAGGCAGGGCGGGCGGGCCGAACCGGCCCAGACCACCTCGTTCCGTTCGTCTATATTAAAATGTCTCTAAATTTCAAACCATAAATCAGATTTGCATTCCATCTATTGAAACACATTCCTTGGATTTAGGTGGATGTTTTGAGATGGTCTCAGTGATTTTTAATTCCTGAGAGAAGGGGATTGGTGGCACGACACACCGTTAAGTGGTTTTAACACTTACCCGAGATTCTTGTTTTGGGTGGTGCAGACACATTGAGAGCCCATTTTGAGAGCTGCTAGCATTGTTCCAACCCTAGAGTCAAGAGGAAGATTTCCAAGGGGTTTTTTGGTATTGAAGCTGGTGTTGAGGTGTGGGCCCCGTGGGTTGTCCTTCGAGTTGCACACAACAATTTGTACCCTTTTCATCGGACGTCCGTTCGGGGTGTGCATGCAGTCGATTCAGGGTGTTTTTCTGAGGGAATTTCATTGGTTTGATCCGCCCTCTTTAATTTAGCATGCTGGTGTGGCCCCACCAGGTTCATTTTGGGCTTTGATGGTGAATTGTATATTTTTTCATTGGGTGTCCTTTTCAGACATATGATTAGTCAATCTTGTGTACTTTTTCGAGAGGATCAGAATGGTGCGATCCATTCGTAGCGCTTTAGGACCAGGATGCAGGTCCCACATAGTACCACTCATGTGTGGTATGACAGTATGCATCTTTTTCTCCGGATATATATTCCACGCAAGTAAGTAGTCAATTTGACAGGTCTTTCTGAGGATATCGCAATGGTGCGATGTGCCCGACTGTTTCGCGACTAAGGCTCGGGACCACGGGACGCCATTCTGGCATAAAGTAGTGTTGAACGAATTTTACGTCAGATGTCTGTTGGAGGCGAATAAATGGTCGATATCGCGTGTTTTTTCCTTGAGGTTTACAACCGTACGATCCGTTTGGATGTATGGAGTCTCATTCGAGATCTCAATAAATGTGGAAGAATGAAAGGTGTACCGATGGTGGTTCCTTCTGCGGTGTTAGTAGGGAACCCTTGGCATGTAATTGTGAGAACTGCTGTGAGAGTGAAGCAAATTATTGAAGATCTTTGGTTGGGTGGGCTAGGGCCATGGTGGAAGCATGTTGGAGAATTTATGTTCCCACCCTTCTTGCGTTGACATTGGATGTCGTGTGCATGATAGCATTTGGGTGGGAAATGTGGGATACTCTGGGAGTATCCGGGTTTTCTTGGAGTTACATGTTGTAGTTTGTACCCGAGAATGTTTGTGTATGTGATTTGGAGATGAGAGTTTCCCCTATTTCTGTTCTCGACGGTTTGATCGGCAGATTTTTTTGGGTTCCACTATTCCATTAGCAGTGTGGGATTTCAGTATCACATCCCTTTATGTTTCCTGGTAGGGTTATTGTGGATTCAGTTTGACCAATAATTTATGTGGGCACTGATCCTCTACCCAAGAGGTTGTTTCTAGTAGGGTGCAGTGCCCAGTGAGCCCTGGGGGCGGATTCCCTAGACGAGTATCGAGATCATATCCTCTTTCTGCAATCTACCATGACGTTTTTCCCTAGGAAGAGCTCTAGGTATCGGCGTGACCCACACTACACGGGCATTGATCCTCTACTTGGTGACTTTTTCTGGAGTTGGGTGGTTGTGTGATACCCACTCCATATTATGTGGGCCAGTGTTGCACTATCCAATTGGGATGGCCAGAGCAGTTCCGGGTTTACCCTCTAGAGGGGATGTGCAGTGGGTTGATCATTGAATTCTTAGGGTTTACCCTGCAGCGGTGCTGGGCAGTGGGTTCCTCATCGACTCCTTCAGTTTTAACCTCCAGCGGGGCATGATAGTGGGTTGCTCATCGACTTCTTCAGGTTTACCCTCCAGTGGGGTGGGGAAGTGGGTTGCTCATCGACTTCTTCGGTATACCCTCTAGCGGGGCTGGGCAGTGGGTTGCTCATCAACTTCTTCGGGTTTACCCTCTAGCGGGGCTGGGCAATGGGTTTCTCATCAAATTCTTAGGGTTTAACCTCTAACAGAGACTGTTAAATGGGTTACCCGACGAACTCTTAGGGGTTACCCTCTAGGAGAGATAGGGTAGGGGGTTACCTGACGACCTCTTAGGTTTTACCCTCCAGCGGGGCTAGGAAGTGGTTTACCTGACGAATTTTTTCTGACTCATTCCTTTATACTATGCTATTCTGTGGATTTTCTTCATGACTACCGGAGCAGGGCCCTTGTTTGTATGGGTTAGTGATGTGAGAGCTTTGACATTGAGGAACTCTTGACTATGTGACAGTGACGAGGTGTGGTTTGACTTTCCCTAGAACTATCAAGTACGAGGGGCACTTTCCCCACCAAGACGTGTTCTTGACACGTGGCCTAAAATCATGTGGTCGAGTCAGTGTCGCCGGAAACAAAAAGTGTCAAGATGCGTTGATTTGAGTCCCTTTACTTGTAGTTCCAGGTAGACAGGTGGAATGCTGGGCGTCGATGGTGTTTACTTCAAGGAATATTGGCTATACATCTTTCTTGGGCTGAGCAATGAGATGGATATCCGCTTACGATCTTGTTCGTGATTCTAGTTTGAGCATATGGATATTTATATACCCTGTTCCACTACCCACTCCTTGGGTTGGTTACTCTCCTTCTAGGAGAAGTGAAGACGCGCAGGGTATGCCATGTGTTATCCGTGTCTAGATTCACATGGTTGGATGAGTCTACTCTCCTACTCTAGGTAGAGAAGACTTGACGAGAAGATCATCTCCTCACCACTTATAGCTCCTTGTGTTTGTATGAGTCTACTTCCTTCCTCTTGTTGGTTTGAGATGTACACTTTACTGCACTCTCGGTTGTACTCCTTCGCTTTTCCCTGTTCGATCTACTGCTCACATCTTCAGTAACTTCATTGTTTTTTCCTCAAGCCTTCGGGGCATCCTACTGAGTATTTTTATACTCACCCCTGCTTGGGATTTTCCCGCACATGTTGTGCCCTTGAAGACGACGGACAGGATGGTCATGAAATCTGCGGGGCTTAGGAGTTTGGGAGCTTGGACCGCGTACGGTGGTCGTAGTCGGCTTCCTGGAGTGGGACTCTCCCAACTGTTTTACATTTGTTTACCTGTTACCGGGTTGTGGCACTTTACGTGTTGGCTGCGTGTTTTGCCTCTTTTCTTACCAGTCTTCCTTCAACACTTTCTTTGTACTATTTAGAGGTCGGTGCACTTTGTGGTTTATTTATAGCAGTTGGTACTTTAATTTTCTTTTTACTCTGCACTTCTGCATTTAGTGGGTTGCGTGTGTGTGTACAAGTACGTAGGAAAAGGCCTCCCTGAGTTGTTTATCCTTTGGCACTTATCACCAGCCCATGGCCTATGGAGGCGGGCTTAGGGTAGTTGCGGCTTGATCCCGAGTAGGGTCAGGTCGTGACAGATATCACTTGCAAGATGGCTATACCATGCTTTGAGTGATACATGGTAACCTATGTGAGATACCTGGGATAGACTCAATGGTTTTCTATTCCACTATTGGGAGAGTGATATGAGGGATTCCTTTTATGGATTGCCTTGGATGGACTCAACGGTATTGGGTATTTTCAATAGGTCCAAGAGGTACCCTTGGGATTCCATTATGGACCACCTTAGATGTGATTAGGACGCCTTACTGGATTTGATGGTTTCTTTTCATGGATTATATGAGATTTATTTTTATTAAATGATGATTATCCGTGACTGATGGCATGGGGACATGTCTTCTAGGCCAAATCACAATCTTGGTGATGGTCCATACGTGATGCATTTTTATGCTGACCAATGTAAACAAATTATCACTAAATTATGGGTTCTTTATTTAGAGCCATCCAAATTAGTCAAATTTATGTAGTTTTTCTTGTGTATCTAGGTAGAACCTGAACCCTAATGATTATTTATTTATGTAATTTAATTATTTTATTCTACCACTGTTCATTTTATATTGAATGGATTGGATTAATCTTAACACCGTTGGTGGTGTCCTACTAAGTATATCTCACGCCCAGCAAAGGCTGCCATTAGTACCGAAGTAGACATCATGATTTTAGTTATAGATAAATTGAACTGGACATATTTTGATGTTTGATTTCTTGTTCTTGGATAGTGTACAAGAGTATAGTATTAATCTAATCCTCACAATTCAAGTAGTATATACTATTTCAATATTTTTTATTTTGACATAATGTGTTACATTCATGTATCCCCTATTACCCCATGTACTTATTTTGTATATAAACCTTATCATCATCATCTTTTTGTATATATTGTTAGTTTATCTACGAACTGTCAATTATATTTCTTGATTTATTATCATTTTGTTGCTACCAGTATGATATTATTTCATCTGTTATTTCGTACATATTAAATACTATTATTTTCCACATAGATATGTTAAGGAATGGTCTCCCTACATTCTCAACCAAGGCCCTCGATTTTAGTCAGAGGCCACTGGTGTATGGGGATGTGTGATTCAAGAATTTTGTCTTATCATATTGGGAAACCGTTAAGTATATTTCGGGGCGGGATGCTACAAAGTGGTATCATATCTCCTTTTACTTTTGTTATACAATTTATGTATTAGACTAGAGCCTATGATGTATTGGAATTTATACATGATCATGTACCTAGAATTAGCAAACCCATTTATAGGGGAATCCTAAATTACATGGGATAGGATAATGTTGTTATTGGTTTTCCTTGTTATAGTTTCACAAATTTCACTATTGGGTGATGTAGTGGTTTTATACCATTATAAATGTTGGTAATATTGTAATGGGACATCTTCATCCTTTGACCAATGAAATGAGGTATAATAAATCCATAAATCATACTGGGAACCAAAGGAATTCAATTGGATTCATTATGCCACACTATATATACCTTTTTGTATGTGATTTCTGTATTTCATGTATCAATTTTTTAACCATATTCTTTATAATTTATTTTTAATGGTATTTTCTAGGGATGATATAGTTATCCTAATTAAAATACCAACATAATTCTAACATTTGTATTCCATCATATACTGTTGATGAATAAATAATTAATCTATTATTCCATGATTGATCCCTGAGCCAGTGGTTCTATTAAATGATATGTTATCTTGTTTGATTGATGAATGTCAATGGATGTTTAATAGGTGAATATGTCTATAAATTTATAATGTAATTAATTCAATAAAATCACAATGAATGAAATATTACATCCCAATACCATATATATATGCCAGGTTATAGTTTCATGTTGCAGCAATTTCATTTTCTAATTGTAAGGGACTTATAAATCTCTAATTTGTGATGTAATTAACTGGATTGGGATTTAGATATATAAATTAATAATAATTAACTTAAACAAATTAATATTTTAAATTAATATGGTTACCAGTAAATGCGATTCCAATAGAAAAGTAATGTGGTTTTTCATCTATACCTTCCATTGGAAAATTCATATACTGAAAACTATACTATATTGTAGGAGACCTTGACCCGTATGAGAGCATGGTAGTGGGAAGTAAGTGGTTTATTTTGACGCATCAGTGATGTTTATTATCTTATATACCAATATTTAGGATTAGTAATAGAGGTTTGTCTCTCTTATAGGAAGGCGTTGTACCTATTATTTATTATTATCAATTTTCAAATCAAATATAAATTTTATATGAGGAGTTATCATGGAAATGTTTGAGTTATTCCTCCGCGATGTCCTCAAAACATAATCTAAGAACATGGTGAGGAAAATATTCCAATGGTGGTGGGCCCCAAGAAACTAATTAAACATAATTCATTTACACCTGTGGAACATTATATTGAAATGCCTCGGGGAATCGATACTTAGTTCCATGATAGAATCTTATTCTTTTTTATATAATCTTTATAGGGTGCTTCCCAGCTTGCCCCTACTATGGAAGAGGTGACAGGGGAGTTGTAGTAGTTTAATCCTCTCACCTCCTTGAAGGATGGAGGACCTTATGATATTGATTCATGGCTAGAGTCCATGATTTATATATTCAAAAATCTTGAGACACCTCCTAATAATAGGTTAATGTTGGCTATCTACATGCTTTGTGACTCCATCATGAATTGGTGGGATTTCATTTCATATGAAATTTGATACCAGTGAATGGTCTGAGAATACTTCCAGATAGAATTCTACAATAACATTCTTCTACAAATGATGAAAGAGGACAACACCCTGGAATTTATACTTCTTCATTGGAGAATTATTTCTAAATTAGAGTATTCTACTTTATTCACTATGCTTCAAAAAATTTCCCTGACTCTAACAAATTATCTATTGATGACTATGAGATGATTTGAGGATTCACTTGTCTATTTTTTCCAATCATATGTTAATTTCTACTAGTTGACTAATATTTCATAGATTAGTAGAACCACATTACAAAAATGAAACGATATGTAAGATTCTAATGTGATCTTGGGTGATTCAATTATAAGGTAGGGTGATGGTTCATCAGAAAATTTGAAACATCAATTTTAGGGTTCACATGGGGGAAGTAGCAGCTAGGTGACATGAAAAAAAAAATATTTTGTGTTTCATCATTTGTGTAAGGACATGATATATGAATCCTTAGTCCACGAGGAACCAAATAAACTGCAGATCTTGCAGTTTGATGGGTCACCTTAAGCATTTCTTCTGAACTTTTCTTTGAGTTTCCATTCATAGGGGACATGTATAAACACCTATATAATTTAAATGATCATGGAATCCATGTAGAGCTAGGATTTGGTCTTATACTGGTCGATCAGGCTGAGGAGGTGGTAATGGACAAGGCAATAAGGCCACATGGATTTATTATGTCTAGTCAGGAAGCATCTTAGGGTCATGGTTTGTAACATACATGTCTTATTTTAAAGTAAAATTTCATTTAATTTCATTTCATTCTTTCTTTTAGTGGTTTCCCAAGCTTTTATGGAAGAATGGGTGAGTTTTCATGAATTGGGCCAAACCGTGAGCCCAATTCCAGATTTAGAATCAAATTTTGATTCTTTTATAACACCTAAATTGTTATAAATTTTTAATCCATTCAAATTCCTACATTTCATCACCTGACCTATTTGCACCACTATACTAATTTGGACATTTTAGGAATCCATAATCATGGTGGATATGGGTTTTTATTTAAGGGATTGGGCCTACCCAAAAACCAATTTCCTACATTAAAAATATTTTTTAATTATTTAATATATCCTTCAATAATTTAGTTTTTTGGTTCTTCAAACTCCCCCACCCGGACCCAAATACACAAGGAGTGCCCCCATGCTCCCCCCCCCCCTATTTGAAGCTCAGTTTCATCAAGTATTTGGATGTATCTTCTCTTAATTTCTCAAATCTTTCAAATTTGAAGAGGTTAATGGATTATTTCATAACTCCTTAATTTCTCAGTATTTTCCCCCCATTATAGTTCTTAAATGATCTATTCAACCTTGTTCAAATCTCCCATGATTGGTTGGCTATTTGAAAATTCAGATACTGGTGTATTTGGGGTGAATTTTCAAAAAAAATCAAGGTAACTGATTCTATCTTGGTTTCTTCCTTTAACCTTAGGGTTTCCTCCCTCTTTCGTTATGTTCAAAAATGTACAGAAGTTAAGGTTCGAACCTAGGGATTTATTTGGAGTCTTATTGGTCAAATATTGTGGTCTAGGGCTGTATTTATCTTCTTTTTGGTGCGGCGGTTGTGCGGTTGATGTTTCGCACCATGTTTTGAGTGATTCGACACATTCGGTAGGTGATTCCATGGTTAACCATTCGTTGATGATTTATCTTTCTTGTTTTACTGGTTTTTCATGTTCCCAATTTACTGTGTGTGGTGCAAAAACCATTTTTGAGGGGTTTTGTTAAGCATTTAATTTAATAATTGATTTTTTGTTGAAGTTGTGATCTTTTTGAATGTAACACATGTGGTATCTTTTGTGGTAGTTTTATAAAATATAAAATTGATTTATTAGTTGTTGGAAGGTGTTGAAAATTAGGTTTTGTTAAAGCCTTAGTGTCATGTGGGCCTTTGAAGGGTGTTTTTGGAATATGTTTGTCGTGTAAAACTTTGTTATAATTCTTGAGATCCTTTTATGAAAATGGTTGTTTTCATTTGTATCTTTCGTGGTATTATCCAAGGTCATTTTATTACACTTGAAATTGGTTTTATAAATGTCACTAGAGATGCCAATCCTACTTTGGTAGTTTTTTGGTGTGTTTTTGACCTTGAAATATGGTTTTGAAATGGGTTTTATGGGAAAATATTGGGTATACTCTTTGGAATTGTTTTATGAAAGATTTTAATGATTTAATGATTTATGTAAGTGGTGAAACCATAATGAAAAAATGTATTGGAGTGTGTATATTCTAGAATGGCGCATTTTAAATGTGAGAGGGGATATTTTGTGATTTGTTCCATCATGGAAATGTTTTACAAAAATTTATGAAGGATTTATTAAAGTGTGTAAGAGATGTGAAAGTAATGTGGGATGTTTTGTGTGAGTGTGATGTGCAAAATTGAGTTTGGTTATGAAAAAGGGTATTTTGTAACATGTGAGTGGGATGTTATGTGAGCTGTAATATATTGGAATGGTTTTATAATATTTTTTAAAGGATTTGTGGAATTGCTAATGAAATGTGAAATGTTTTGTGTGCTATTTTGGTGTTAGTCAGATTTCAAATCAATTTGAATGAAAAGCAGACTTCTGGGACTTGTGTACAATTCATGTGGTCTGTTTTGTTAATTTTTTATGAGGAAATGATATTTTCATATGAAATGTATATTTATTGACTTGTTGAACATGTGTGTTCAAAGAGGTAAAACCCGGGTATCCTGGTAGGTGGACGTGTTCGAGTATGCTAGTGAATCCATGGGGTTTGGCCTCAGTTTCACTTAGATCTATTGACGCTTACAACTCTAACTAGACAATGATGATGATGATTGGGGACCACTAGGTTATGGGTATATTCCCTACTAGAGGCTCATGCATGAGAACATATATTTGTGATAGTTACTCTCACCGAGATACGAGGTACTTGGGACCCACAACGAGCAAGTTGCAAGGGGTAATTTCCTATTTCTTGTGCTCATTAGATCATATATACTCACTGTAGTAATATGATATATTATTCTGTAAAATTCCTTACCATTGGAATTTATTTTAAATGTGTTCATTCGTTAAATTATCCCACTTATAAACTTATTTTTTTAAGTTTCATCTTTTAGAAATTCTAACTAGAAATTACATGTTTTTGGAAACATGCATGCTTTTCTTCTTTGAATGTTAATCTCATAGAATCTCATAGTGGTGGTATCTTATTGGGATTTTTCTCACACCCTACCTACACCATTGTGTGTAGGTTGACTTGGTTAGTTTTTTGTTGCAGGTTTGGGTACAACTTTTGTGCCAACAGTTTGAGTTTTTACCGGTCGTTCAGGATGCAGTGTTGTGGAGATGGCTTGAGGGCTGTGACTCTTGCCATGTGGAGGTTCTTGGGATCTCTTTATTTGTATTTTTACATTTTTAATGGTCTTTAAACATAGTTTTAACTTATGTTATTCAGTTCTGAAATTTTTCAAAAGACAGAGTCATTTGAAAAATCCATATTTGATTTGTTGAGTTTGTTTGTTATTTAATGTTTTTAAACTCTAGTAAATCATTCCCAAACATAATTTTATGATACCCAGGCACTTATTCCAGCCTGTGAAGATCAGGAACTCCCTTCAACCCATGTCGCGGGCTGAGTCAGGTGCTATTTTTGATGGAGGAAAGATTCGGTTCGTGACAAAATGGTATCAGAGGGGGTTCGCTCTATTTGGGTCATGTTATTTGTGGAATAGTCGAGAGAGTCTGGAGTTAGGATTGTCAGGACTTGGAATTATGATTATGAGTAATGTGGCTGACCACCAGACCACATAATGGGATTAAAGTTGGTAGGGGAGGTCAGGAATTTTCTGAGTCATTTGGTTTTCATGGTTTGATGATGATTAGGGCAAATGAAAAGAGAGTTGGGTTTATGGTCTCAGTGAGCTCTTATGGTCTGACAAGCCATGTGGAACTGAAGATATTTCCCCTCAACACTCTCTGTGATGGTGAATTTATTAGATTATGGCCACCAACCATATGTCCAAAACACCCACCAAAGCTAATTTCCCCATGCATTGTCTTCTGTCCTTTAGTTTTGAAATCATGGATGTTAGGTTTTAAAACAAAATTGATATGGTTTTAGGAAGCATAAGTTCTTTTTGAAATTATTTTCAAATAAATATAGAACGGTTTGAATTGTTAAATGGTGGAAATGAGTTTTCAGAATCGTTTTGAAATGGAAAATTATGTGTTTACAACTCTTTTGAAAGAAAAATATTGTGTTAAAGTTGGTTTTGAAAATGTGTTTCCAATAGAGTTTTCTAAACTGTTGAGAGGTGTTTTAAAGGGATGGCATGTTTTTAAATTAATGTGTATGACTTGAAAGTGAGTTTTCATTTAAATGATTGGTCCGTTTTAAAAATATTGGTAAGATGTAATTTTGGTTTGATCTCATGGTTAATGGTTTTGAGAAAAAGTAGGTATTGGTTGACTATGTTTGTTTTGAAATGATGAAAGAATTTTTTATTTTAACCAATAGTATTTCCATGAGAGACCACATGTATAGGGTTATAGGGTATGATGGATGGTTGATGGCCTGGATGGATGAGTTCCGGGATGGATATGAGGAGGGTGCCCGATGTAGCACAGAAACATGCATGTGTGAGGCCCATGGGGTACCATTGGTGGATATGCTAACCGCTAAACCCTTTATTTTAAAAAATATGGTTTTAATTGAGAACATTTATGTCTTTATGACTAGTTTGGGATGGTTTGTATTATGTTATTCTTTAAAATGTTGATTTTGTGGGCTGTTTTGAGTCCTAGAACCCCTCCTGTTTATACTGTGTTTTGAGATTGGGTTAGGTCGGAAAGCTATGTTGAAGCATCAGTTAGTGGTCTCTTCTGAGAAATGTTTTGGGATGATTTACTATGTTTCCATTCTCCATTTGGATTATGATTTTGGTATATCTTGACCAATGGATCATCTTGGTTGGTCCTTAGGTTTAATCGTTGGATAAGGTATGCCCCATTAAGGGTTTGTGCACAACTGAAGTGCAACCCATGTTGTTTCGCCGCTGGAATATCCTCCAGTGGATCAATGTAAGGACTCTTTTTCTTGTGAATTTTAGATTGAGTCTACACCCTTTTAATTCTAGATTTTTTTTGTATCCTATTGTATCGGAAGAGTGATCATGGTAGGTTGAAAGAGATCGTTGCTTCTTATATATCCTGATTTGCCGAAGGTGGAAGTGGTCTGGGGTTGTTAGCATGGATGAGTATCTAGATGGTGTCTAAGAGGTCCTGTCAATCCTTCATAGTCTCTTATAAGGAGTTCACATTAAACGATCAGTGTGGGAAATCTTGTCATGAGAGGATATTGTGGACACATTCTATAATTGTGTGTTGTTTTTGACTGTTTTATAAAGTCCCTCTCCATGAATTATTTATATTAGTCTCCATGGTCCTGTTTGGTGACGCCTTGTGATTTCAAGTGCTTGATTGATCGTAAAGGTGAATTTCGTGCAATCCTCTATGATTTCCAATTATGTTGTGAGAATTTCCCCCATGGAAAAACTTCAAAATCTTCCATTTTAGAGGAATTTGAGTATAGGGGTTCTTTACTTCTATTGTATCTCACATGAAGAAACAAGGTGTGATGTGTGTTCATCTTCTAATCCCTTGTTTCAGTGAAATATTGGGTTACGGTAAAGTGAGTTTGGAATGTGTTATGTCTCGGAAATCTTAACGGGGATTACAGTGTACTTGTTTTTGGCAGCGAAGGAATAATTCTTGTCTAGGGGGTTTCCAAAGCCTATCTGGGAGGCCGAAGATTCTTCAACCATTTGAGCTCCAACCATTGGTCTCAAGGATAAGTTAGATCATAGTCACGGGAAATTTTGGGGTCGTTTAAACCGTTTTACAATGTCTGATCCTTAGTATGAATGATAGGATGAGTTTAAACCTCTGGTGTCATCATCTTTCTTATGTTGTTCACGTTCGGTGGAAATTGTTGGAGGGCCTTGTACGCATGTCATCACATATGGTAATTCCCTCCCCCTTTGGTTTCCATTGAGTCATCATAGAATGGTTGGAAATTTGGATAGTCGTGCTAAGGACATAGTTTGTGAATGATTAGTAGTGACTCTGTGCCAGGAATCCATGCAAAAAAGAATGATCTTTATAGTTAGTGCATGGTTTCCCAAACCGTGAGGACTAACCCTACACCCTTCCCAAATCATAATTATGTTGGGTCTTTCTGTGTCAGCACATGATGGTCAGTTAAGATGGTTGTTTCTTAATGTGGGAAGACCCACTATGATTCTCATGTATGTTCCTTCGTAAAATTTTAATGGAATTATACCCATTGTACTAGGGAGTCCGTTCTGGGCTCCCCCAATTAGTGTCCAGATTTTGTGTCGAAAAAATATAGGTTGTCACTGATGGTGGGGAGCTTATTTGTGTACACCCATACCAATAACTCAAATTTAACCATGGTCATGGTTTGAAGATAGGTAGTCTCATTCAGAACTATCAAGATACCAACATCTTCCTTGAGTATATTTTGGGATTGGAGAGCACCAAGTGGGTTAGTTAAAGTAATGTAAGTGTAACCATGTTCAATGTTGTTGTTCATTTTGGTGAATTGCTTCTGTCTTGTTCGGATAGTGTTTGGGGAGTTTTATTTTGGGATAAAGTATGAATGTGATTGATCATTTCAGGAAACTAGTTTATGTTTTGTTTTTTAGAGTAATCCTTCTTTAATTGATCACTGGAGGTGTTTTGGCCCTTGGGGGTGAAGAGGGGAAAAGAAGTACATCTTGGTTTATTGGTTGGGTTTGGTTTTTGTATATGGTCTTGTTGTGGCTTTCTGGGGATGGAAATTTTTCATGGTGGATAGAATTTTCACATACATGACTTATTTTAAAGTTAAATTTCATTTAATTTCCATTCATTCTTTGTTTTGTTGTTTTCCCAAGCTTTTATGGATGAATGAGTGAGTTTTCATGAATTGGGGAAAACTATGATCCAATTCTAGATTTAAAAATAATTTTTTATTCCTTTATAAATCCTTATTTTGTCCACATCATTCACCCATTCCAATTCCTACTTCTCATCCACTGACATATTAACACCACTATATTAATTCGGACCATTTAGGAATCCATAATCACGGTGGATATGGGTTTTTATTTAAGAGATTGGGCCTTCCCGAAAGCCCATTTACTACATTAATTACATTTTAATTATTTACAATATCTTTCAATATTTAAATTTTATTGTTGATTCTAACTCTCCCCTGATCCCACATACCCATGGCGCACCCCTATTATCTCCTCCCCCTCTTTGGAGCTTGGTCTCATCGAGAATTTGGATGAATCTTCCCTGAATTTCTCAAATCACCCAGATTTGAAGAGGTAAATTGATTATTTCATAAATCCTTTATTTCTCAATCTTTTACCCCCATTCTTGTTCCAAAATTATCTCTTAAACCATGTTATAATCTCCTTTTAATGTTTGTCTATTTCAAAATTCAGATACATGTTTATTTGGGGCAATTTCTTTAATATTTTTCATGGTAAGTGAGTCCTTCTTGGGTTCTTCCTTTTCCCTTAGGGATTCCTCCCGCTTTCATTATATTCAAAAATGTCCAGAAGATTGGGTTAGAACCTAGGGTTTTATTTGGTATCATTTTGGTCTAATATTGTGGTCTAGGGATGGATTTATCTTCCTTATGGTGCAGCGATGGTGTGGTTGATGTTTTGCACCAAGTTTTGAGGGATTTGACACTTTTGGTAGGTGATTCCATGGTTTACCATTCCTTGATAAGTTAGTTTTCTTGTTTTACTAGTTTTTCATGTTCCCCATATTCCGTGTGTGGTGTGAAAACCTTTTTTGAGGGATTTGGTTAAGCATTTAATTTTATAATTGAATTTTTGTTGAAGTTGTTATCTTCTCGAATGTAACACATGCGGTATCATTTGTGGTTGTTTTATAAAATATTAAATTGATTTATTAGTTGTTGAAAGGGGATGAAAATTATGTTTTGTTAATTTCTTAGTGTCATGTGGTCCTTGGAAGGGGGTTTTTGGAATAGTTTTGTTCTGTATAACTTTTTTATACTTCTTGAGAGTATCTTATGAAAATGGGTGTTTTCATTTGTATCTGGTGTGGTATTATCAATGGTGATTTTATAACACTTGAAAGTGGTTTTATAAATGTCTCTAGGGCTTCCAATTCAACATTGGTAGTGTTTTTGTGTGGTTTTACCCTTGAAATATTTGAGTTTTCTGAGAAAATATTGGGTATACTCTTTGGAATTGTTTTATGAATTATTTGAATCATTTAATGATTTATGTAAGTGGGAAAACCATATTGGAAAAGTGTTTTGGAGTGTGTATATTATGAAATGGTAAATTTTAAATGTGATAGGGGTTTTTTTGTTATTTGTTCAATAGTTTATCTATTTTAAAATAATGTTTGAAGGATTTATTAAAGTGTGTAAGAGATGTGAAAGTGATATGGGATGTTTTGTGTGAGTGTGACATGCAAAAATGATATTGGTTATGAAAAAGGTTATTATGTAACATGTGATTGAGATTTTATGTGTGTTGTAATATATTGGAATGGTTTTATAAAATTTTTTAATGGATTTGTGGAATTGTTAATGAAATGTGGAAAGTGTAGTGGGCTATTTTGGTGTGAGTCAGATTTCAAATCAATTGGAATGAAAAATGGACTTTTGTGACCTATGTTGTATACATGTGGGCTGTTTGGTGAATTTTTTTATGAGGAAATTATATTTTCATGTGAAAAGTATATTTCATGACTTTTTGAACTTGTTTCAGCACAATGGGAAACCCCAGATATCTAGGTGGGTGGACGTGTACTAGTATGCTAGTGGATCTGTGGGGTTTGGCCTCAGTTTCAGTTAGAAAGATTAAAGCTTAAAAATCTAACTAAACTATGATTATGATGATTGGTAACTAATTTTTTATGGGTATGTTCCCTACTAGTGGCTCCCGCATGAGAACAAATATTTGTGATGTTTACTTTCACTGAGATATGAGTAACCTGGTACCCATAATGAGCTAGTGCATAGGGGTTAATTCCCATTTCTTGTGATCATTAGATCCTGTATACTCACCATCAACATAGGGAATATTTTTCTAGAAAATTTATTAGAATTTGAATTTATTTTAAAAGTGTTGATTCTTAAAATTATCCTACTTGAAAACTTATTTTTTAAGCTGCATCTTTTATAAATTGTAACTAGAAATTTCATGTTTTTTAAAACATGCATGCTTTTCGTCTTTGAATGTTTATCTCATGGAATCTCTTAGTGGTCATATCCTACTGGGCTTTGGATCACACCCAACTTACACCTTTGGGTGTAAGTGGAATGGTTTATTTTGTTGTTGTAGGTTTGGGTACAACTTGTCTGCCAACAGTTCGAGGTTTTACTGGTCGTTTGTGAGGCAGTGTTGTGGAGATATCTTTAGGGCGGTGTGTCTTCCCATGTGGATGTTCTTGGGATGTAATTATTTGGTTTAGTACCATTTTAATGGTCTTTAATCATTCTTTTAACTTTTGTAATTCTGTTCTAAAATTTCTCAAAAGATATTTTTAGTTGAAAAATAAAATTTTGTTTTATTGAGTTTGTTTGTTGTTTAATGTTTATAAACTCATGTTAATCATTCCCAAACATTATTTTATGATACCCGAGCACTTCTTCTAGCCCATGGGGATCAGGAACACCCTTCGGGACTTGTCGCTGTCCGAGTCAGGTGATGGTTTTGATAGCGACCAAATTTGGTTCCTGACATGGTTCATTCCATATTTATTCAGTTTATCCTATTCCTATGGATCATAGAATAGGGAATTCAATAATACTAGGTGCTATTCTAGTAGCCTCAACTTTAGTTTCATCCAATTTTGATACAGTTCAATCACACACCATTTTATCTACTACAATTATGAAATTTTGTGCCTAATGATTGAGTACATTAGTGGTATGAAGAATCTTCATACACCACAATGGGTTTCATTAGAGAGAATACTTTACCTCATGGAGTTCCTCTTTATGATAAGTGGGTTAGATTTCATGTGTAATTTATTATTCAATGATATAACTTTTTTATATTTCAATATTGGTGTGGATTGGATATATCTTAATCTCACTGATATTTTTTTCTACCACTGAAGTGTGTATTTGACCACACATGAGGGTCTGTCATATTTTCTAAGGGTGAATGGGATATCAAGGCTAGATGGGTTATAATCTAGCATCATGGGTTATATAGAGTGACGTCCCAGATGGTGATTTAATTCACGAGTGATCTAGGAATGCACCTTCTAGAGTGGCCATGCCATCAATATTGATTCATTAGTGGTAGACCTTGTAGACGACATATTATTTTATTGTCACACAAGAAATGACCATGCCAACAATCTTAATATCATTCTGAATAGCCTGAGAGTTCCCCATCTATAAGTGATGCTCATAAAATGACACTTTTAGGATTATTAAGGTTATATTTAGGGTTTATATCATTTCATATTAATGCGTATCTATTCAACCGTATAAGGTGGGAACCATTTCTTCCATGGAAAATCCCTTTAATGTGTTTGATATTAAATGTTTAATGGAGACAACATTCTATTTCATGAAATTTAGTTGGATTTATCAGGATTATTTGTCCTCATAAATAAGGGAATGAATTTTTTCAGTCTAAAGCATGTGAGACAAGTAAGACTAACTTATTTTCAAATCATTATTCTACCAGATATAGGAAGAGGCAATACCATTTGATGTGATGCTTCAGGTTTTGGGATTGGATATGTTCTAATGTAAGGATATTGAAATTGTTGGGACCACTTTTTGTATAAGTTGTATACATTTTCTATAGTTTTTTATAATGGTAAAAATGAATAAGGAACTCCAATGTGATTGGAGATTGGTTGAAGTAAATATGCATGGATAATTGTAATGGATTTATAGAATTGGATGCCATGCTTGGGAAATTCTCCAAGCAGATCAAATTAGATAATTTTTTCCCGGTCCTAAGTTCTAAATACTTGTATCAAATGTGATTCATTGTATACATCATTTATGTATCATCCATTTTATGATGATTGATGTACTTTGGGATTAATTCTCCAAAATTAAAATGAAGGATAGGAAAAGAGAAGGAAGTGGCATGGGCTTGGCATTTGAAGGAGGTACCCCTGTGTGAGATTTAGGTTCAATGGTGGCCAGGCAATTTTACACTAGGTAAGTATTTTTTTTATATGGTTACATAAAATTGGGTAGCTAGCTGATCAGCTAGCATTGACCCAAGGAATTTATGGGATAGAGTCGGCCACACCCAAGGGTAATCCAACCATTATTATATTGGCAGGGTTGTGGGTATACCCGTAAAAGTGCACGGGGGAAATGCTCGTCTATAGTTGGGTCGAAGCATACACATAGAGTGGGAGTAGAGCACGCCTGCAGAGAACATGGTATGGGGTAGTAACATGGAGGGAGGAGGATAAATCACAGTGAATGGCAGACTTCTTTGATACATAAACTAAACCTCATCTACATCTTCATTTTTATGTGGGAAAAAGGAATGTGGGTTTTATTCATCATTTAATATCATGGAAGAAATCAGGTTCATCCATCTCATTAGGGTTCAGTGATCTAATCGCTGCCATCCACCACATCTGTGACGCGTGTGTTTGAACCAGGATCATTGATCTCACACAAAATCTGTGTCATCCAACACCATCATCATCTTCCTCCAGTGCTCACCGGCACCACCACTACTCACCAATTTTGAAGATCGAACCATGATGATCCACTTATGACTATAAATAGAGGATCATGCTAAAATCATGAAGGTTGTATGATCGCACTGAGTCCATGCTTGCATATAATGTCGTAAACGCATGAATATGTCTCAAAAAAGAAGGTTTGGCCAAGAGAAAAGGTGTTTATGAGGACACATGGATTCTGGCATATATATAAGACCAGATACATGAAACGATGGCATATAATTAGGTATAACACCATGAGTTTGAAAAGGAAACACCCACAATTATTGTCATATCTCATATCTACATGTTGATGATTATAAAAATATAAGATCTCAACGAGAGGTTCTTAGTAGATTAATGGGGAATATTTGAACATGAAAATGGTTTTATCCCTGCCTATAAAAGGAGTACCCAAATGCTGAAGGAGCTAGATGTCATTCGTTCACTCGAGAGCTTGTATTTATAAAATATAGATCATCTCCATTCTTATTTCGTAATGACTGAGTAGAGATCCATAGACATTCAACAAGTGCAATTAACTCTTGATGTGTCTTGAGAAGAAGATGAACCGCACATTCTGTGTGATGAAGAGAACCACGAACGAGCAATAGTTTTACCAAAATCCATATTGAGTTTTGTAAAGAAGAATCTACAGGTACAAAATCAGTGTATAGACACCCTTTTTGTGCTTTGTGAAAATAGATCCATGATCCACCCAAGTTCTGTAAAGAAGATCCTCACATACTCACTGTATGAAGAAGAGTAACCGTGAAAACATGGGTTTCACAAAGAAAATGTGAGAACCCCCACTTTTTTTCATGGATATATCTATACTATTGGAAACAAATTCAACTTTAGTGATGAAATATATTGAATGGTGAAGGTAAGTATCCACTTAAAAGATAAATTTTCATTTTTTGACGAAGCTCAATGATTTGTGTGCACATGTGAAGTAGGAAGTACTTTTCCAAATAACAAAACCTATTTATGATGGGGTTAATTTTTTCATAATTCATTTTCATGCATATTGAGAGAATAAATGACAAAGAAAAGGTACATATCTGCATGCACTTGTTATTTGAATATATACAAGGCTATATATGTGGGAACTTGTGAAGAAATAACAGTTGAAGGTGATGAGTAAATGAATACATGAAATAATATATAAATAGGGTGAATGTTAGTTGAATATTCATTAATTACTAGAATAAGAATAGAAGAGAATATGATGGATACATAAGAGTGTGCCCAAATCTATTGACAATCATTCAAGGAAGTTCAATTCTAATGTTTCTAGGTAAGCTGATCTTTTGTGGATGGATAATAACCTAGGTGTATGTGATTCGTTCCATGAAATAAGAATGAGTTTTAGTGTATTCAGTTATTACACTAAAGGAGACAGAATGAAGAATAAGTTCTATTGAGGATGTTTTTTCACAAGAGAATAAGAGAGAAGAAGAAATGATATCTACTTTCCGAATAAATTGAAATTAAGAAAATGAAGAACATTGATGAAGATAAAGAGAAGAATCTTCCTTACTCAAGAAGGAAGAGTAATGTATTTAGAGGAAGTATAAATATCTGGAAAGAATCTATAAGTTGGACTAGGTCATCACTTGTTCAAGAAATAAATTGTTTCCCATCCCCCTCTAATGTATAGGGACTAACACTGGAAATATGATTGTTTCCCCAGCCAAACCATTGTATGAATTATAACATTATAGTGATGAATTGGTGCACTATTCATTCCCATGAATTCAATGGATGTATCTGCTCTTATTGGGTAGTAAACCTTATAAAAATATCATTTGTATATTTTTACTACATTATATTATTGCATGAGATAAGGAAAATAGAATCAAGATCCCAATAGGTCAAGAGGTATAGGGTTAAATAGTAGTATTTTTTTTAAAAATCCCCAACATTGATTCACTCCCCCCACATAGTTTTAGATATATCCCAAACTAGTCATCTAAATTGGATTCAGATGGTAAGGTCCACCTCTATCTGATTCTCTACATTGAATATATTCTATTTTGAATACGTGAGTTTCTTTCCTATGTCAACAATGAAGTGCAGTTTTGGTGAAGAGAAGATTATCTCGAAGAAGAATTATATATATACAAAGGCCATGATGAAAACAAATATCAAAAAGGTAATGATTAAGAAGAATCCTCTCATATCTTATGAAGAGGAAGTATATGTATATCAATACCTTGCTAACAATGAAGACATATTAGGCTTCGAATGTAATAAGATGGTGTCTCATGTTTCCACCAAGAATAGGGAAAACATTCCTACCTCAAGTGATCATAGGGTATGTATTAGTACATTTGAAAATTATTATCATGATGAAAATTCTAGAGTAAGTGGTGATGTTTAATCTAAAACCTCTCAAGAATTATTAGTTCAGAAATTAAGATCGATTCTGCATGATGTCCCTGAAAAAAGATCATCACTTTTTTGGAGTATTTTTATGTATGAAGGATGATATCACCCTACTAGATAAATAAAATAATATTTTGGTGAAGGGATTGCATGAAAATATTGTTCAATGCATAAATCTCTCCAAATATCATGGATCCTTTCATGCAATAAAGATGGAATTGGGAATAAGCTCTTCAAAATGGTTCAACAATATTGAGGAGAAAGATGAAGTCAATAAGAATTTGGAAGAGAAGATCCATGCACTTGAAAATGATATAAATAAGATCACTAATGTCAAGGGTTTATATTTGGAAGAAAATTACATGAATATAAAGGAACTTGACTCTTTGTTAAAATAAAATTTTTTGATTCATGAAGTGAATGTTGAAAGATTAATTAAGAGTTATGAAGAGAAGATGATCATGATTGAAGACAAGAAGATCATCCTCAATATGGAATTTCTAGAATTGGACACTCAATGTTCCAATATTGAGAATACACATATTGATCCCTCACAAAAAGTAGGCGACAATTGATACTGATATTAAATGTTCATTGGAGAATTATAAGGGTGAATGAACTCCAACATGTAAAATGAAAATCATGACTTCTATCAATGATCTATCACAAGAAGCTGGAAAAGAATAGGTACCATCCATACCATCATGCACTAATGTGTATAAATTTGTTTCTACAAAAGGTGCAGGGTGGAAAAAAAATTATAGAAAATTATGGATGTTGAAAGGGGATGAGATACCTACCAACATGGTTAGTGTGTATAGGAAGAAGAATGTGGAAGTTGGTTCCCCGCGTAGAACACAAAAATCATGAAGAATTCAATACAACCTTATACAGAAGATATCAATAATTCATGATTTTAGGTTAATGTTGGTGCTGCAATAGATTTGGAAAACATGCATTAAATTTTTGGTCAATCCTAAAATTTTTAAATCAAAAAATAATACCATCTTAAAGGGGATAAATAGAGCGAGGAAGAAGAAACAACCATAGATCCAGAAGCATCGATCTTTTGAAAATAGATTTGGAATGCTTGATATCATATGTGATGAATGCAATGGATGTTGTCATAAGGTTATAACATGTTCATATCAACTTGTCTCCAAATATAATAATAAAATAAGATCACAAATTCTTTCTAGGAAAGATGATGCATCATTTGTAATAAATCATAAGAACCTTTCAAAATAAAATAAGCCAATGAAAATTTCATGAAGTAATGGAGAGAATACTTTGGATTCTAAATCTATGAAGGTGTAGGGTGGTGCATCCAAAAGAACTCCTAATAAGGATGTCACTAAAAATAATCCATGGGGATGATCCAGTTTCAGTGCCTCAATTTCTAATGACCTATTGGTTATCTAGATAGAATACTTGAAAATAATTGTGAAAATCGATGATGCATACGCTATGTCTAGTAAAAAAATAAAAAATATTTCACATGAAGATAATGAAGTCCTGAGTGTGAGGTGTAACAAGGCTGGTCAAAGTATTAAAAATTCCATTTCATTTTTTCCATCTCAAGAATAATTTCCTTAGATGGAGTAAATGAGGCTCGCACACAAATATATGGATGAATAGTTAAGATCCACACGCCCACAATAATAATTTAATATCAAATGTGGAAGTGTGATGAATGGAGCATATGAGTTGAGAAAACCATATCAACCTTGTTGTTCACATTGAGAAAGCAAGGAGGATCCACATTATTCCTTTAAATCATTGTGTATTATAGTCTTTCATATAATACATGGAATTAAAGGGGAAGAAAGAACATAGAGGGAAAACATGAGAATTAATGGTGATAAGTTCTCCCCTTGTGAGGGATATAACGGAACATGTTACCAGAGAAATTATCTCAATTAGTATCAACTGCAGTTGGAATAAAATTCAATTACTCTGAATATTGTTTAAAGATCATTTCATTAGAAATGGTATGTTATTTATTAATCTACCAGCTTTGGTTACTCAAAATAAATATATTTTTAGATAGGTTGAGAAACTAAAATACTATGTTACAAAAGACGAATGTTAGGGCCCCAAAGTCATTTATCATACCTATTTCACTTGAATGTTTCTTGTCTAATAGTTGAAGTGGGTGTAAGAGTTACATGATGATTATTTCATATCAAATTTTTATCCTCATCGTAGATTGAAATTGGAAAACCCTTAAAGAAAGCTATATAAGTTCTCATTTCATGAGGTACAATGATCAGTTGATAATGGACTGACTTGTTGTCAAAATCAATTTCTATTGTTTTCTACACCATGCATTTTTCAAGTAGACATAGAGTGAAATGTTTCATGGAAAATTTCTTATGTATGAATGATACCCTCTCTACCCTGAACATTGAACTTCTTGTCAATATGAGGGAGAGAAGTGAAATGAATGTCTTGGGGAGACATGTAAGTGAAGTGGATGAGAAGATTCACATATTGAAATTATCATATTGGTAATGAAACATTACTTTAAGATAACATTGATGTATTTACAACAAATATAAAGGGGGAATTTATTGGGACCACTTTCTGTATAAGTTGAATTTGTTTTCAATAGTTTTCAATAATGGTCAAAATGAAGAAGGAACACCAAAGTGATTGTAGATTAGTTTAACTGACTATTCCAAGATAATTTTTATGGATTCGTAGCATTGGATTCCACAGTTGGGAAATTCTCCATGTTGATCAAATTTGACGATTGTTGCAGTAGTACTATGTTCTAAAAACTTGTATCAAAGGTGATACATTGTCGACATCATTAAAGTAGCATAAATTTGAGGATGATTGAAGCACTTTTTGATTCATGCTCCAAAAATAATATAAAGAAGTGGAAAAGAGAAGCAAGTGGAATGGGACTAAAATTTGAATATAGTATCCATAAATGAGCATTATGTTCTCAGGTGGCCATGCAATTTTAAACTACCTAAGTATTTTTTTATAGGTACATAAAAAATTGGGCATCTGGACGACCAACTAGCTTCGACCCAAGGAATTTGTGTGACAATGTCAAATGCGACCAAGGGGTTGCTAGCCAGGCCAACCCGCAAGTATAAGGGTCTTTTGTAGGCCCGTAGGAGCACACAGGGAAATGCCCATGCATAGTGGGGCTGAAGTGCATGCCGAAGGTCGGCGCAGAGCATGCCTACAGAGAACACGGTACGAGGTGGTACTGTGGAGGTAGGAGGAGAATTATGAGTGAATGGAGGACTGATTTGATACTTAAACCACACATCATCTGCATCTCTATTTCAATGTTGGACAAAGGAATGTGGGTACTATTCATCATTTAAAAACACGGATGCTTTCAATGCCATCAATATCATCCATGTTCTTCAGTCTAATCACCACCATCTACCACATCCACACTATCCATGTTTGAACCAGAACTATTTATCTCGCATGGAATTTGTATCATCCTGAAACATCGCTTTCTCCCTCCAGTGCTCACTGATGCCACTTATACTCCCTTTCTAGGAAAACAAATCCATGATGATTCACTTTTTTCTATCAATGTGGGATCATGCCATCATCATGAAGGTTGTATAATCTATATGAGGCCATGTATGTAACTAATGTTGTGAATTCATGTAGATATCTTAAATAATAACGATCATCTGTGAAAAACAGAGTTGCCAAGAAAACATGGATTTAATAATAGATTTAAAAAAAGATACAAGAAATATATAATTCATGCATACGATCAGGGAGAAGGCCACGATCTAGAAAAGGAAACACCTTCAATCCTCATCATATCACGTATCCACTGGTTGGAGATTCTAAAAATATAATATCTCAATGAGAGTATCCCAATCGATTTAATGGGAAGATTTCAATGCAAACAAGGATTGACCCTTTCTTATAAAAGGACTTTCCATAATCCAAAATATCTTGTTGGAATCCATTCACCCAAGATCACATATTTTCTAAAAATATAAAATCTCCATTACAGTTTCTCAATGAACGAGTAGATATCCACAGAGCTTCAACATGTGCAATGCACTCTAAATTTGTCTTCTGATGTAGAGGAACCACACCTTCTGTGAGAAGAATAGAGCCACAAATGTGCAACAGGTATACCAAAAACCCTCATTGTGTTTCATGAATAAGAATATTCAGGTACACAATTGATGCATATTC
Organism: Viscum album; assembly: GCA_963277665.1. Lineage (NCBI taxonomy): Eukaryota > Viridiplantae > Streptophyta > Magnoliopsida > Santalales > Viscaceae > Viscum > Viscum album. Next base: position 165,517,042 of record OY728167.1, read on the forward strand.
CGATTTATAATGATTTTCAATGAGATATCCATGAACCACCCTAGTTATATGATGAAGATCAACGCAATCCCGTGGAATGTGGAAGAATATTCTTGAACACATGGGTTTCATAGATAAAGTGTTATAACACCCTTCTATTTTCATGGATACATCTATAATGATGAAAGGGGTTCATGTTTATTGAAGAAGTATATTGAAAGTTGAATTGCATTATGCACATGCAACCACGAATGATCACTATTTGATCAATCTTGATGCAATGTGTGCACATATAAAGGAGGATGTACATTTCAAAATAACTGCACCAATTTGGTTTGGTGTTTCTTAGTACATGATTCATGAGCATGAAAAGGGAGAAAGAATAAGACAAAGAAAAAGTGCATACATGCATGAACTTGTTATATGAATTTATATAAGGTCGTATGTGTGTGAACTTGTGAATAAAGAAGAGTTGAAGGTGGATAGTATTTTAATTCTTCCATGCATATGTAAAAAGGGTAAAATTCAGTTGAATAGACATTATATAAACCAAGAATAAGAGAAAGAAAAAATGAGGATATAGAAGAGTGTGCCCAACTCTATTGACAATCATTCGAGGTGGTTCAATTCTGATTATTCCATGTAAGCTGGTCCTCAGTGTTTGAATAATCACATAGGATTATGTGATTCTTTCCAAGAAAGTATATGTAGTTTTAGTGCATTCAGTTATTGAACTAAGAGAAGAAGAAAGGAGAAGAACTTCTTGTGTCATTGGTTTTTCACTAAAGAAGAATAGAGAAGAAGAAAGGAGATATTATTTCCTACTTATTTGAATGTAACCAAGAGAATAGAATAAAATAAGATCAAGATAAGAACCTACCATATTCATTAAGGAAGAATTAGACATTCAGATTTAGTATAAAGAACTAGAAAGAAATACATGTTGGAATAGGTAATCACCATTTGAGGAAGAGTATTGTTTCTATTATCCCTCCAATTTTTAGTGACTTATACTAGACAAGGTCTTTTTTCCCTAGCCAAACCACTGTCGTAGTTATTAAATTAGAGTGTAGAATCCATGTACTGGTAACTCCCATGCATGGAAAGGATTTAGCTTCTCTTATTGAGTAGTGTGCCTTGTAAAAATATTGTGTGCATAATTTTACTACTTTCTATTATGGCATGAAATAGGGAAAAGAGAATCATGATCCTAATATGTCAGGAGGCATAGGGATAAAAATTTGTAATTGGTTTAAAAACTCACCAACACTGACCTGCCCCCCCTTCAGTTTTAGGTATATCCCAAACTAGTACAATTAGAGCTATGGAATATGGGTCATGCCAGATGAGACATAATTAGTAGAATTACCCTATGCATTACCACAATGTTATAGAAATAGTTCATTATATATGTAGTTATATGAGTTACCAAATTGGCGAGTGGTTCATTTCTTAAATTCTTTACAAAATACCTAGATAAATATTCAAATAGTGATATTTGAGTCCCATTCAGAACAAGTTGGTTGAGTACTTAAATTGATTCTATTTTGATCTATCTTATACACCTAGAAAGGGTAATATTGTGGATCACACCTTAAGCTTAATGTCTCATAAATAAGCCATCAAGGAGTCCAGCATTCACTGGTAGGTGATGGATTTATTGTCTAAGATGCACCTAGTTATTTTGGAGTAGCACATGAAGACTCTTTTAACAGGTCTAGAATTGAAATCCTCCCATCTGGAGCGATTGGAGATAAGGAATCTCTTTGATAGTGATGGCCTCATACAGAGGGAATGTATCCCTAGTAGGAACCCAACTCTGTGTTGGGTTATTGACAAGAATGAGAACTAATACTTCATGGGGTCTCTTGGGATGCCTTTAGATATATGAAAAGAGTTGATGTTGTAATATCTTGCATCTTTTTTGGATGTTCACCCAAGTTTTACCATGTTTTACTGAGAATCATTCAATCAATATGTTTTTCCATGTTTGAAGGGTAATATTGTACATTTCCCCATGGATTCTTCCACTTATTATCAGGTTATGGTAGATCACCAATAGACTACTTTAATTTTATATCCTCTGTCTATTCCCTAGGGGAAATGGAAGGACATTTCCAATGATTTCATGAAGGGTTTCCTTAGATTGCCTTGAGCCAGTAATGTAGTATTGGTGACCCTATACAACTGGAACAAGATTTCACAATTTCTACAGATCCTAGATACCTTCTCAGTTGATGAGATTGGGAGTAATTATGTTTAGGGGATAGTGAGATTTCATGGTGTACACTATTATATTGTCTCATAATAGGATAACAACTTTATGTCATGGATTTGGAAGGGGTTCCAAAAGGAACTTGGTTCTTAGGTTCCCTTAAGTAGATCATATCACCCTCAGACCGATGGGCAGTCTGAGCGGATGCATCATGTGTTGGGTCACATGCTCTAGTAATGTTTCCATTATTTTGGATGTTATGGGAGAAAAATATACCACATATGGAGTTTTCCTCCAATATAATCTTTCATAAAACAATTAAATGGCTCTATATAAGGCCTTCTATGGTATGTCATGACTTTCACCACTATACTTGTTAGAGGTAGGTAAGGTAAAACTATTGGGTCCCCATCTCATTTAGGAGACTACAGAGTAGGTTCATCTGATTTTGAATCGAATGGATACTGCTCAGTCTAGGTAGAAGTTGTTTATTGATCAGTTTCATCAACCTCTAGAGTATTAGGCGGGACATCACTTATTTCTATGAGTTTCACCAAGATTTTTATTTGACAAATTCAGAATGAGGAAAAGCTATCACATCATTATTTTGGGCCTTTAAGGATTGTGGGTAGTGATGGGGCGGTAGCCTATTGGTATTAGTTACATCACAGGCATTATTCCATGCATGAATTCTTCAAAATACCATATCTTATTAAATATCATGCTAAACCTTTTCATTTATTTCACCCTAAGGATTTGATTTGGAGGCGATTGTATCCTTTGATGAGAGTACAATAATTTTGTTTATTGGAGCATGAAGGATCTATAACGAAGGTCAATTCCATTGGTATGTGGATTATGGTTTAATGGACATGTAATATATAATACATGGGAGAGAGAGTCTTTATTATTTGTGTATTTTATAGATTTTTTTTCAGATGAATCTCTACCACCCTCAAATGGGAAACTCGGGGATGAGTTGTCTTAAGGAGGGGAGGTTGTAAAATCCCAGAATTTCATAGATCATTGGAACTTTTAAATTTATATTTAGAACCTCATGTTCTATGATAATTATGGTAACTAAAATATATGGAATGATTTAGGATATTTTAGGTATCATTTAGAGAATGATGTTTTGAATAATGGGATGACAGAGTGAGTCACAGGGTTAGAGCATGGTTTGTGCTAACTGTGCGACTCAACCATGCGAGTCAGCCAGCGCATAGGGTGATCTGTATAGTTTTTCTGAAACTCTTCAATGTTTTCTACATGATTATATATAAATATAAATTGTTGTAATAGTGTATTATCACATGTACTGTATAGGGTAATCCAAAATGTTCTCCTAGCATGTGAGAAGGGTCCCCCATAGATAGTGTGTGGAGAATGGTTGGTGTATGTTTTTTCCAACTCTGTGGCCAAACTGTTTGTCCTATTAAATGAAGTGAAAATACTCTTATTCCCCCTTTAATTTTGTTAACCTAATATATATTACCCTCCCTCAAATTTTTAGTGGACTTAATTCTTAATCTCCACTCCAATACTGTTCATTGGGATTTTAGTTTTTCTATCATATGTTATCCAAGTCCTTCACTATCAGATGCATTAAATTACTCTTAGTAATATATATGATCCTATTACTTTTATATCTAGTTTATATTATCCTATATTGATCTACTTAGTTGTGAAATCATTCTACCCATTTTCATGGAAATTGATGATACTACTAATATCTTCCATTCTAGACCGATTCAATGGATGACAACAGATTATTGGTATTATAGGAAAATAATGTAGGTAATAAAATTATTTCTCTTCGGATTCATTTACATTATGTTATGAATAATAATTCTATTTGTTAAACCTCGCCAAAAAATTATTATATAATTTTAATCCCAAAAATATAAGATAATTATTTTGTATACCATGACCATTGCCTATGGATAAACACATCCGAGGTCATTTTACATGATGCACGATACCCCTATGGGTGTTCCCATCCATGTTCATATTTTTTTGAATGCTTAATATTTCTTAAATACCTCTTGGGTTGTGTCACAATAATGAGGGAATCATTAAATTAATAAATTAAATTAAGTGGAATGGTAGGCCACAAAATATGTCCTCATTCTTTATGGCTTATTCCCTTCTATATTTCTTATTTTTTTTATAAACTATTCTTTATGCCTTATTATTATGCTTGTTGCTTCATTATTTCTAATTCAAGCCTTATTTTTATTCATATGGTTGTTCTTTATGAATATTTCATATTATCATATGGATTTTTCTATAGTTTTTTCAGCTTAAATTAAATTAATTGTCCATATTATATATCGTATTTTACATTAATTCCTTATTAATGGTAGGTTATGTTAATTTCTGAGCCATACCAACTTATGAGCCGAGAGAGGACATGGGTCCCAACATAACGATGCCATGGATGCTCTCACCCTATTTTTTTCTAGGAAGAGTTAGACAATATGTGACTAAACATTATCTTTCCTTGGATGGTCTCTATGAGGGTTTATTTTATACCCAGGAGTGAAATTGATTCCCTAAGGGTTGAACTATTATTTTCCCCATTGCAAATATGGTTACACTATTCCTCGAGTAATAATCGATCCCATATGTTAAATACCAGGGATGGGATCAGAGGTTCATGCTTACACAATGATGAGACTGATATGAATAACTCCTTTTATGAATCTCCTCTGACATACTTTCAAGTATTGGGTATTTTCGTGAGCTCATGTAGCGTCCCATGGGATTCCATTATGTATCACATTGGAAAAGTTTCAGATTCCTTAATATATTTGAAGGGTTATTTTAATGGATTATTTTTTATTAATTTTTATTAAATTATGACTATTTTTGAATGAATGATTTGTGATGCATCTTCCAAGTCAAATCAAAAGCTTTGGGTTCGTCGATACATGATACTTTGTTTATGATAACACATGTATGCACTTTATCACTTATTTATAGGTTCCACGGTTCAGATACATCTGCCTTAGGCTGAATCAGGATGTGGAGGTTAGGTAACTTGATGGAAATCATACCATCATGTCAATTTATTTATTCCATTACATTATATTATTGACATGATATTTTTTTTAATTTTCACAAACTGAATTGTTCTAGACACCATTAGTTTAGTCCAACTAAATATATTTCACACCCTTCTTAGTCCACCATTTTTACCCATGCAGGCATCATTGGTGAAAGTATTTATTAAATAATGTGATCCGAATCAAATTATTTAATACTAGTATTGGGATGGAGTATGGGAGTAGAGGACCAAGTCTATTCTTGTGGTGCTAGTGGTAAAATAATTTGTATTTGTATTTTATTTTGATAGTATGTTGTATATTCATGTATCCCATGTTCCCATGTGAGCTCAATTTTTATAGCTACATGGCCATAATCACCATTTTGTATGAATTGTTACATCATCTTCTACATGTTATTTATATTTCTTTTTTTATTGTTATTCCAATATTATAATTAAATTATTACTACTTATATAATTTATTTGTTATTGTATATCATTGTAACAGCCCGAGATTTTATGAAAAATATTCTTTCTTATTTTACTAATGTCTTGTGTTATACGCTACACCAAAAGGAGCTTGCACAACACGCATCCTTGACTTGCCTTGCATTACACGCAATCGCAACCTTCCTCGATAGCATGTGTGGTACGTAATCCTGAGTTTCACGAAACAATGATATGCTATTAAAATATTATTAAAACTAGCCGTTATGAATAGTAATAACCACTTTTTAAATTTTAGAAATTTTAACTCTCAAAATTGACTTCATTTTTGGATTCGGAGTATCGAATTTAGCTTGGGATGAAATTTTGGCATTGTTCTGAAAAACATCAATTTTTGATGAATAGTGAAACTACTAAGTGGTAGGTTAAAAACTGAATTTTGCATAAAACATAATTTTACCGCTTCTGTGAATGGAATTTCGAAAATCCGAGAGACACGGTTAATATCAAGGACTAAAATGTGGTTCAATGAGATGAAAATAATTTTTTGGTGAATAGTAACTTTTTACTTTTTTTTACCGCGGTTAATAGTAAATAGGGTAACTAAGGGTAAATATGATATTAATATTACCCTAACACATGTCCTAATCCTATTGGACAAGTGTATTTCGACCAAAAACAAACTTAGGAATAAAATATGACCATTTAGGCCCACTTGGATTAGATTAGGACATTTATTATTAATTTATTTAAAGAAGGGTTAAAATAGTTAAAATCAAAGTTTAATAAGTAAATAATTTTTAATATGGGGTTATACATAAGATAAATTCGATTGTAAATATTAATTAGAAAGCTAAAAGGATTTCCTACATGATGGTATTTTATTTGTAATTTTTAGACATCAAATAATTTAATTTATTTATGACACAACGATGATGCAGTAATTATCTTTTTAATGAAATATTGACATAATTGATGTTATAAGCACCAAAATAAATGTAATTTGAGATTTTTTATGAATTCCACTAATTTTCAAGGTTACTATGATATATTAATGTTGATTTAATCAACTTGTTTCGAACATTTAATTCTGTTATGACTTTCACAAAAATCATATATCAAATAGTGTCAAAATTGACACAAAATAGTTTTTAAATCAAATATTATATTACTAATTGTTATTTTATTCCTAAAAATCTAAGGTTCGTCCAAATGACTTAGATAAGGATATATATATTAATAATAAACAATTTGGGGTTCGTTTGGCATGTTATAGTAAGTGTATTAACCATATAGTGAAAGAAAACAAAAAGACACGGTAAAAGTTAAATTATTTAACTTAGAGTTAAATCTAATTGATAAGGTTTAAAATAATATCCAAACATGTCTAAATTTGATTGGTTGATGAGATTACAACCCTATCTCATCTAATCTTCGAATATGAGTCATTTTTGGAGGTTTTTAAGTGGGGTTAGATTTATTATAAATTAATATTTTTAAGAATTCCTAAGGTGCCCCTCTCCTCCCCTATAAAAGGACACCTCCTCCCCCTTCCTCCTCACACCAATTTGAGCACTCAAGCTCGGCCAAACTCGGCCAAAATCCCTTCTCCACTTCCCTAGAATAATCCTAGAGGTCCTGGTCTTCTTCAAAGACCAATCATAGTTCCCTAAGTGGAGGATTCAAAGAAGTGTTCCAAAGAAGAGGTAATATCCATTACCGATCTTTTCAATTTCTTTCTTCTTCAACTTCTTCTTCTTTAGTTGTTTCATAACAAAGTAATAACATCAGTATCACTCATATACTGATATGTTATTTTAAGTATGAAACAACCCTATTTCACCATCTATCCATCCTACGGAAAAAGAAATCACCACGCGTGCGTACGTACGGAATACCGTCTCCACGCCGTGGTGTAATCTATTTTCCACCACCACCTTACATGGATGGGTATAATGGTGTAAAGAATAAATATAAATAGTTATTACAACATCATATTGATTCTGATATATTGTATAAACCACTCCAATTCAATTCAATATTTATGGAAATGATATCATCGCTCGTGCGTACGTACGGACTACCGTCTCCACGACGCGATGAGATTCATTCTCCATGTTAACCATTTAACAATGATTATAAAGTATATATAAAAATAATAATGAAATATATGACATTATAAAGCTACTAAATTTATGTATATATATATGTATATGTATGTCATCTACTTACTTCCATTTCAAGACAATAAGGAAAGGAAAACAGCGTTCATGCGTACGTACGGACTACCGTCTCCATGAACGGTGTTTTTCATTTTATTTATCTACCTATTATATATATATATATACTGAATATATATGATATATAAATCATATTTTATATTCTGGAAGTAAGTAAATCATGATATAAGTAATAATGATGTCAAGAACAACAAGTCAAAACACCTACGATAAATGAAACGATTTTACCCAAAACGCTTCTTTAACATGGAGTTTACAAAAGAACGGGTAATATAATGTCATAAGTGAACCATATATGATATCATAACAATGAATATGATTCTGTAATAAGTCAATAACATGATTTAAATCATTATACAGGAGGTTCGGACACTTACAAAGCAAGTCGGACCTAAGGTAAGGGAAATATCACAATCTCATTTTTATCCGAGATTGTTTATTCGTAAGTATTTACTGGGGTGTATTTTATCATCCACATCCATGTTCCTTCAATATGTAATATTGTTTCCATCCACTTACAATAGTTTAAATCCAATTTTACCCTTCGGTAAGTTTTTAGTAAAAGATATTAAAGGAATCTTTTGTCGTTTTTCATACGAGGTACTTTTTGACTTTTCCGACAAAAGTACGAAGAATGTTTTTTTTAACTTAAACGGCACGAATGGATTTTTACGGTTTTATAAAGCCTTATTTTTATGAAGCTTCCTCCAAAAGATTTCATGACTATTTTTAATAAAATCTCTTTCTTTTAAAATTCCATGATGTTTTGTGAAAAGAAATTGATTTTGAAGAAGAAAGGATATTTTCCTCAAGAATTCATTTCAAGTGTTTTATCAAAATTATTTTCCATATAAGATAATAAAGGGTTCTGTTTCTATCCATATTTTTACATTGATTTGACTATTTTGTGATGGAATTATGTTTATGAATTCCTTTATCTTATATGAATGGTTTTATGATGTCATGTTGTTTAAGAATCCCATTTTTATTACATGGGTTATGCAATGATGTATGATGTATGATTTTGTGGCACACATAAGAAAGGATTCATTAAGAGATGGGTGGGACCTATATCTCCCTCCAATGCATTGGGTAAAGATTTCATATCTCATGAGATAGACATGGCTGGAATGGTAGGTTATACCGGTTCAGTGAAACAGGACTGAAACGAGGATTACTCGATTCAGAAAGGGACTTTGTCCACTAAGATAGTCTTGGCAATGAGTCTTGACTAACAAGAAATGATTCTCTATGATTATGTGTGTATGCCACAATGAGTAATGTTTTAAGTTATGATTTCATTTCACTACTATGATTTATCCCATGTTATGAAATTATGCTCTCTTTTGCAGGTTAAGATTTTCAAAAAAATGTTATGTTCTTATGAAAATTATGTGATTGATATTTCCTTTGTTTACCCTTACTGAGCATTTGAGCTCACCCTTTTATGTTTTCTTTTCCCCAGGATATAAAGAAAGGTTTTAGGTATAAAAAGGAAGATCTTTATGGGAGATGTTGAAGATCTTCCACCACAATTAGAAGTTTACGTTCCGAGTTTCCAAAGACACTAAACTATTACGATCCTTGTGTGTGTGTTTTTGTTATGTACTAAGTATTCCGCAAAAGTAATGTAATGTCAATGTACGTCAAGATACGGGTCTCTACAGTTGGTATCAGAGGAAAGGTTTAGTCAACCTTTGGAAACTAGGATGCGAAAACGTTAGTGAGATCCCTAGAGATATTTCTAAGGTATGTCTAGGGATGTCTCTAAGGTTAAGTATACGTATAGGTTATAGTAATAGAATTACGCTAACGATCATAGAATTAAACCTAAGATGTTGGATATTGAAGGTACTCCCCCTTTATTATGTTGTTTTCCCTAGCATGATTTTTGCCTCTCACACTATTCTTTATGGGTTTTAGACGATGGCTGGAACCCGAAGGAACCGTGTTGATCAATGCAATGAACAATGCAATGATTGCCCTCCTGAACAAACAAATGTTATGGGAGATGGAGTGCAAAATCTTATTGCTATACTTACACAAGCTATGAATCATTCTGGACTTCCAAATGAGCAGAGAAGGGAACAATATTCTATTGAGTCCTTCATGAGGCAACGTCCACCTTCTTTCAGTGGGTCTACTGATCCATTAGTTGCTGAACAATGGATTAGTACTACTGAAAAGATATTTTCAGTTCTTCAATGTTCTGAACATGATAAAGTCATCTTAGCAGTATATCGTTTGGAAGGTGAAGCTGATCAATGGTGGAATCTTATCAAGAATACGAGGCCAAGAGATGAAATTGAGTCCATGGAATGGGACGAGTTCAAGAACTTGTTTTTCAGTAAGTACTTCCCTCGTATTCTTCGAACAAAGATGGAGAAAGAGTTTCTTGAACTAAAGCAAAGGGATGATGAATCTGTTGGTACCTATGAAGAAAATTTTACAAGACTTGCAAGGTATGCTTCTAGAATTATCATCCAACCTGAAAGTAAAGTTGATCGATTTTTCAGTGGCTTAAAACCAAGTCTTCGAAGGGCATTAGCTATAAGAGACTTCAGTAGCTATGAAGAAATTGTGCGTTGTGCTATCAAGGAAGAAATGGAAGTTGGTGTTACATATCCATCTCATGGTTTTGACAAGAAACGAAAGATGGAGTTCAAGGAGAAATCTCAGAATAATGGTGAAAAGAAGATGAATGTTTCCTTATGCACAAAGTGTGGAAAGAAGCATGGTGGAGATTGTCTAAAAGGGACTAGAAAATGTTTTAAGTGTGGAAAAGAAGGTCATCGAGCAGCTGAGTGTCGAAGTAATGGAAAAAGGGTTTCTAATGATGTGAATAAAGCAAACACTGCAGAGAACGCACCGCCAACACTTCAATGCTTCAAGTGCAAGGAAATGGGGCATTATGCTAATAATTGCCCTAATCCAAGGGTTAGTGATGATCAACATGAGCAACCACTGAAGGCAAAGGACAAAGGGAAATCACATGCGATCACTATTGACAATGTTGAATATGACAACGATGTGGTGGAATGATTAAGTGTTTATGTAATGGGATTCCAAAATAATGTTGTATCATTGAGTATTGCAATATTTATTGATGTGGTATTCAAAGTGATTGAGATATTTTTTGGAAATAAGATGATATGCGCATAATGAAGACGAGAAAATGAAATGTTTAATAGTATTCATGAGCTCATGATTGATATAAGGACTAAGTGATATCATGGTTTGAGTATATAGAATTTTGAGGATTTTGGTATGTGGAAAGTGTTAACTTTTAACTGCACTCATGTTTTCACTAAGGTATTCAAGAGAATACACGATTAAGGACTTTGAATGTTTGGAATGTGACCAACAAGACATATCTTATGATATGTGGGGATCAACGACAGTATTAAATCTCTGGTAATCGTTGTCACTATATTATGAGAGTGGACTGCAGTATTATGTATAAGCCTAAAGATTAGACTGGATTATGTTGGACATAAGTTAGTATTGTTTAAGGATAGAAGATTTTCGATATTATTGATGGGATGTTATAGTAACGTAGTTTTAGAAAAAGGGACAACCTGCAGGACGGGCGACAGCCCATCGCTTCGGACAAGGCTGTAGGAATCGAACCCACAACCGAAGTGCGACTGGCCTTTATCGCCTACCACTGGCCTACAGGAAGTCCCTGTTTAGTAGAAACTAGTTTTATTATATTAATCAGCATGATATATGATGTATAAGTCCATTTTAGGAACCATATATGATTAATCTCACTATAGAATGACTTATGTATATTTAATAACTTTTGCTAACCTTTTGTTTGAGACAGATGGAATGAACAGTCATTCTATCACATGATCTTCTAACACTTCACAAATAACAAATTCAACTTCATTTATTTAAGAGATGAAGTAGAAATTGTTCAAGGCACGAACAAAAGTGAGATTGTACCAAAATAAATTAAGTATTTATTCTAAGAAAATTTTCAACTTTAGGGAAATGATCTTGAAAACCAAAAATGTTGTCCTAGTGATCTTATACCTGATGAATCAGATGGTACCTTATATCATCACAAATCTATGGATTTGTGATTACTGGATTTTCCATAGCCATGTTCTCTACCACTCTCCATCAGAACATGATGGTTAGATTTCTCTTCCATATCCATATTTTCACCTATGTGGAAACCCAGTGATTAGTTTATTTGGGAAATCATTACATTTCATACTTTAGTTTTTAAAGACAAGTTTTGGTATTCCCTTTTACGATGTGGGTTTCTATTAAAGAAACTTTCGAATAGTAAACCATTTATAACCCCGACGAATTTCGAGGGCGAAATTCATTTTAAGGGGGGTAGAATGTAACAGCCCGAGATTTTATGAAAAATATTCTTTCTTATTTTACTAATGTCTTGTGTTATACGCTACACCAAAAGGAGCTTGCACAACACGCATCCTTGACTTGCCTTGCATTACACGCAATCGCAACCTTCCTCGATAGCATGTGTGGTACGTAATCCTGAGTTTCACGAAACAATGATATGCTATTAAAATATTATTAAAACTAGCTGTTATGAATAGTAATAACCACTTTTTAAATTTTAGAAATTTTAACTCTCAAAATTGACTTCATTTTTGGATTCGGAGTATCGAATTTAGCTTGGGATGAAATTTTGGCATTGTTCTGAAAAACATCAATTTTTGATGAATAGTGAAACTACTAAGTGGTAGGTTAAAAACTGAATTTTGCATAAAACATAATTTTACCGCTTCTGTGAATGGAATTTCGAAAATCCGAGAGACACGGTTAATATCAAGGACTAAAATGTGGTTCAATGAGATGAAAATAATTTTTTGGTGAATAGTAACTTTTTACTTTTTTTACCGCGGTTAATAGTAAATAGGGTAACTAAGGGTAAATATGATATTAATATTACCCTAACACATGTCCTAATCCTATTGGACAAGTGTATTTCGACCAAAAACAAACTTAGGAATAAAATATGACCATTTAGGCCCACTTGGATTAGATTAGGACATTTATTATTAATTTATTTAAAGAAGGGTTAAAATAGTTAAAATCAAAGTTTAATAAGTAAATCATTTTTAATATGGGGTTATACATAAGATAAATTCGATTGTAAATATTCATTAGAAAGCTAAAAGGATTTCCTACATGATGGTATTTTATTTGTAATTTTTAGACATCAAATAATTTAATTTATTTATGACACAACGATGATGCAGTAATTATCTTTTTAATGAAATATTGACATAATTGATGTTATAAGCACCAAAATAAATGTAATTTGAGATTTTTTATGAATTACACTAATTTTCTAGGTTACTATGATATATTAATGTTGATTTAATCAACTTGTTTCGAACATTTAATTCTGTTATGACTTTCACAAAAATCATATATCAAATAGTGTCAAAATTGACACAAAATAGTTTTTAAATCAAATATTATATTACTAATTGTTATTTTATTCCTAAAAATCTAAGGTTCGGCCAAATGACTTAGATAAGGATATATATATTAATAATAAACAATTTGGGGTTCGTTTGGCATGTTATAGTAAGTGTATTAACCATATAGTGAAAGAAAACAAAAAGACACGGTAAAAGTTAAATTATTTAACTTAGAGTTAAATCTAATTGATAAGGTTTAAAATAATATCCAAACATGTCTAAATTTGATTGGTTGATGAGATTACAACCCTATCTCATCTAATCTTCGAATATGAGTCATTTTTGGAGGTTTTTAAGTGGGGTTAGATTTATTATAAATTAATATTTTTAAGAATTCCTAAGGTGCCCCTCTCCTCCCCTATAAAAGGACACCTCCTCCCCCTTCCTCCTCACACCAATTTGAGCACTCAAGCTCGGCCAAACTCGGCCAAAATCCCTTCTCCACTTCCCTAGAATAATCCTAGAGGTCCTGGTCTTCTTCAAAGACCAATCATAGTTCCCTAAGTGGAGGATTCAAAGAAGTGTTCCAAAGAAGAGGTAATATCCATTACCGATCTTTTCAATTTCTTTCTTCTTCAACTTCTTCTTCTTTAGTTGTTTCATAACAAAGTAATAACATCAGTATCACTCATATACTGATATGTTATTTTAAGTATGAAACAACCCTATTTCACCATCTATCCATCCTACGGAAAAAGAAATCACCACGCGTGCGTACGTACGGAATACCGTCTCCACGCCGTGGTGTAATCTATTTTCCACCACCACCTTACATGGATGGGTATAATGGTGTAAAGAATAAATATACATAGTTATTACAACGTCATATTGATTCTGATATATTGTATAAACCACTCCAATTCAATTCAATATTTATGGAAATGATATCATCGCTCGTGCGTACGTACGGACTACCGTCTCCACGACGCGATGAGATTCATTCTCCATGTTAACCATTTAACAATGATTATAAAGTATATATAAAAATAATAATGAAATATATGACATTATAAAGCTACTAAATTTATGTATATATATATGTATATGTATGTCATCTACTTACTTCCATTTCAAGACAATAAGGAAAGGAAGACAACGTTCATGCGTACGTACGGACTACCGTCTCCATGAACGGTGTTTTTCATTTTATTTATCTACCTATTATATATATATATATACTGAATATATATGATATATAAATCATATTTTATATTCTGGAAGTAAGTAAATCATGATATAAGTAATAATGATGTCAAGAACAACAAGTCAAAACACCTACGATAAATGAAACGATTTTACCCAAAACGCTTCTTTAACATGGAGTTTACAAAAGAACGGGTAATATAATGTCATAAGTGAACCATATATGATATCATAACAATGAATATGATTCTGTAATAAGTCAATAACATGATTTAAATCATTATACAGGAGGTTCGGACACTTACAAAGCAAGTCGGACCTAAGGTAAGGGAAATATCACAATCTCATTTTTATCCGAGATTGTTTATTCGTAAGTATTTACTGGGGTGTATTTTATCATCCACATCCATGTTCCTTCAATATGTAATATTGTTTCCATCCACTTACAATAGTTTAAATCCAATTTTACCCTTCGGTAAGTTTTTAGTAAAAGATATTAAAGGAATCTTTTGTCGTTTTTCATACGAGGTACTTTTTGACTTTTCCGACAAAAGTACGAAGAATGTTTTTTTTAACTTAAACGGCACGAATGGATTTTTACGGTTTTATAAAGCCTTATTTTTATGAAGCTTCCTCCAAAATATTTCATGACTATTTTTAATAAAATCTCTTTCTTTTAAAATTCCATGATGTTTTGTGAAAAGAAATTGATTTTGAAGAAGAAAGGATATTTTCCTCAAGAATTCATTTCAAGTGTTTTATCAAAATTATTTTCCATATAAGATAATAAAGGGTTCTGTTTCTATCCATATTTTTACATTGATTTGACTATTTTGTGATGGAATTATGTTTATGAATTCCTTTATCTTATATGAATGGTTTTATGATGTCATCTTGTTTAAGAATCCCATTTTTATTACATGGGTTATGCAATGATGTATGATGTATGATTTTGTGGCACACATAAGAAAGGATTCATTAAGAGATGGGTGGGACCTATATCTCCCTCCAATGCATTGGGTAAAGATTTCATATCTCATGAGATAGACATGGCTGGAATGGTAGGTTATACCGGTTCAGTGAAACAGGACTGAAACGAGCATTACTCGATTCAGAAAGGGACTTTGTCCACTAAGATAGTCTTGGCAATGAGTCTTGACTAACAAGAAATGATTCTCTATGATTATGTGTGTATGCCACAATGAGTAATGTTTTAAGTTATGATTTCATTTCACTACTATGATTTATCCCATGTTATGAAATTATGCTCTCTTTTGCAGGTTAAGATTTTCAAAAAAATGTTATGTTCTTATGAAAATTATGTGATTGATATTTCCTTTGTTTACCCTTACTGAGCATTTGAGCTCACCCTTTTATGTTTTCTTTTCCCCAGGATATAAAGAAAGGTTTTAGGTATAAAAAGGAAGATCTTTATGGGAGATGTTGAAGATCTTCCACCACAATTAGAAGTTTACGTTCCGAGTTTCCAAAGACACTAAACTATTACGATCCTTGTGTGTGTGTTTTTGTTATGTACTAAGTATTCCGCAAAAGTAATGTAATGTCAATGTACGTCAAGATACGGGTCTCTACAATCATTGTGCTTCACTTTGACATGTGAGGGAATAATATCCCCATCGACACACCCTAAGACATTGATCCTAGATGGAATCCACTAGAATATGTTTAGGCCCACATTAGGTATTGTGGCTCACTATGTTGGGGAACCACTACGTGGCTTCCAATTTGGGATGCTAAATTTTGGGTATTCATATCTAATGTTACACTATTATTGATTAATTATAATATATTGAGTTATTTTTACAAGGTATCCATGTTCTCGTAAAATTAAATTAGACTGATCATTTAGGATTAATTTTCTTAATATGTGATGTAATTTGGATCTAGCGATCTCGTTTTTTTCTGTGGTTGTGTTTGTGTTTTCTCTTGTGATCTAAATTGGGATTTGGGAGGATGTTAAGATAATTTATGAAAATCATGATGATCCCAAAATCAAATAAGATCACATGAGTGGATATCCCAATTACATATTTTCTATTGTTTTCATTATCCATATAGAGAGATTTCCTCTTCATTATAATCATTGTATTTTTACTATTTGAAAATTTTGAATCTCTTTGTAGTGTTTATTTTGAGGAATGGATTTTTAGTTCCATGTATCATCGGTTTAATGTTTTGGGATGTTTTTTGGTGAACATCCATTCTATATAAAAAATACCATCTTGGAATTCCAACTTTTCCTAAGATACCAATGAATGTATAGGGGTACAAAGTATTATGGTGGACAGTTTTTCATAATTGATGTGTCACATTTTTATGTGGGTATTTGATGGCTTTTCTATCACATTGGGTTATAGGTGTTTTGGGATGGAAATTTGGAAAAAAAATTATTTTTCCTAGTCATAATATTAAAATATCGATGAACACTAAGTGTTCATCTCATTTAGATCTTGAAAATGTTGATTGTCATGTTTATTGCATTGATTGATTAACAATGTGAGTAAACAATTCAATCCACTCGAAGAGAGGTATTTTTTCTTTTAAAACCCTATTTAATTGGATATTTCACCACAATACAACCATATTATAACAATCCAAAAAGAATGAATTTACATGGGTTTTTCTCCCCTTCTAAACTCCTCCATAGTAATATCATGATGTTTCTATTGTAGGTTTTCATCCGGATCTATATGTATTACCTTCTCTTCCTCCAATGTATTTTTCTTTTTCTCCAAATCCTCTAACCGTAAGGGTTATTATTGGAATTTTTTTCATGGTTAGGGTTAGTATAAATTGGGTATTTTAGCATGAAATGGTTATGGTCCGTAGAAGTAGTTCCTTTTCAGTGGGCTTCATTGAATTCAAAAATATTCCACCACATGAGAATATTATTTATAATTAGTTTAATTATATTTATCAATTCTATTTATTCTCATGGATTATAAATTTATGTTTACCCTCTATAATTTTTGTGTGGTTTATCAAAGAGTGATTTTTTAATGTTTTCATTAAATTTTTCATGTATCATGGAAGAAATCATTAGAATATCATGTTGAAATGGTGATTTTATGTGGAATAATACTTTCGACATTTTAAATTGCAAATGAAATTTCACTGTTATTTTTCAATAGTGAAAACAATTTTTGTTTTGTTTTTTTATAAATAGAAATGGAATTTTAAATGGGGGGTTTCCTTCCATTTTAATATGTGGTTCCCTTTTTTGAAAGTGTTTTTTATGTTTTAATGGATTGTTTTTTTATAAAATAAAATGTTTCCTCCCTTGTTCTTGTATAGGTGTGACTTGATTATTGAATTTTGAACATTTCATTACTTTACCTAAACTTGTCTAGATTTTATTTCATTTTTTATTGTGACGAAGAAACATACAATAGTAAATATAAATTAATTTTTTCCAATTTTATATCAAATTTAAATTATATTTATTTAATATTTTACGTAATTCTAGGATTTCCCCTACCGTCACTTAAAAAATGGAACTTCATATCCTCCCTTCCTCACACCTTTTTCTAACTATATATATATGAATACATATATAGAAAATTATTCCCAATATCCATTCCCATATACTATAAACCATGTTATCACCAAAATTCCAATCCAACAAGGTTTAAGGTGTAATCTGAAGTTGTTATCTATGATGTTGGTAAAACTCTTAACCTGCCTATTTCAAGTATAATTATTCTTCGACAACTATAAAATATTTTTAATTTTTTTAAATAATATAAAAAATATCTTAAATAATATGAGGTGTTATTATGATTATTGTACAACTGTTTTTCATCTCTAATGGGAAATGAAAACATCTCTCATGTGTATGTGTTGAATACCACCTCCACATCGAGATGTGTATCATTTCTTCTCACAAAATCTAAAGGATTGTTACTATAATGAATTGAATTAAAATATATAACATAAATGTGATAATTACAACTCAATAAATTTAATATATCATATAATTTATTACATATCCATCACATGAAAAACGATAACATCGTTCATGCGTACATGTGGACTACCACATCCACAAAGCAATGTGATTCTTTTTTCATCACCAAATCACATAAATGGTAAATATAGTAGTGTATTTAAATAAATAGTATGATTTTTACATTATTATTATCATTCTGTAAATAAATAATGATACAATAATGTTTTCTATCATGTTTTTTTAAAAATTATACATTACTATTACGTGTGTATGGCATGCCATCTCTATGATTGTAATGTAATTCATTGTCCACAACCATCATTCATGGTGGGTTTTAAAAGTGTTAATATTGTATAATAATCAAAAATATGTATTTAATAATATTCTATATATGATGTAATAATGACCTCATTGACCTTGGCCAACTTATCGAAGTCATTTTGAACATATCTATCGTATATCATCGAAACAACTGATGTGAAAATAATTTATTATGTAATTTAATATAGAATGGTAATAAATTAAATTAAATTAATAATAAAAATGAAAAGTTTTCGTCAAAATTTAAATTGGTTACTTGAGTCTATTATTCAAGTAGATAAATTGTGTATGTGATAATTCAAACTCAAGGTAATGAATACCTTTTCATAAAACTGCCCTTCATTAAATTTATTTTTTAAATATTGTTATTGAATGCCCGTGTCATTAAAATATATATATATATATGAATTTATATGTAAATAAATAAAATATGAATAAAATTTTATGACTCTTTTGAATTAATTTTAATGATTTTTACAATGAATCATTTTACTTATTTTATAGAGATGGTTTTTACATTTTTTGAAAAAGTAAAATGTAATGCTCTAATTTAACATATATGAAGTCAATAGGTTTCCCAACCACTGTAACAGTTTTTTTATGTTTTGAAATATTTTTCTTATTCCATGTTTTATTAAAATAAAACCCCTCTTTTCCGTTTTTCTTGGTAATTTAAATTTGAAAATTGGTTTTTAAAGGATAGGGTATTTCAATATCAGAATGTGTTTTGCATATGGGATTAGAATAATTTTTAAGGGATTTTATGATGAAAACGTTAAATATAGAAAAATTTTATTCTTTATATGATACATAAACATTATAGATGATAATTGGTGACCCAGATTCAACTTACACTAACAGGTGAGATTGATACAACTTATATGAACTAGTGATCCCAATACAACTTATACGAATGAGTGAATCTGATACAATATATACAATGGGTGATCCTAATATATCTTCCAATCCATTTAGTAATGCTCAATTTCAATAATTTAAAAAAGAAGGGATTTAACATTGGAGTTTTATCATTTTTATTTTTTCAAAATCTCCATATTTTGATTATCATAAATAATGAATATTTTGTTTCCAACATGATCGATGTTTTATGATAGTAAACCATTTTTTTATAATAATTGTGAAAAAAACATGAAATAATTAATTATATACAATTATTTCAAAATTTTATACCATTTTCTATGAATATCTACCATTATTTCAATAGATATAATGGTGTAGTACACTTACAAATAGAATCTATTTATAGTACATCTACCACTGAGGACAGCTACCATTAGCACAAAAGATCTACTGTTATTTCAATCAAGATCTACCAGAGAGCTACATCTACTACAGGATAACCTATAATTGATAGATCTACAATCAACACAACTATAATTAGAATTGATGAACTATTAGAGAAAATCTACCACTAGATGGTGTAACCTCTAGAATTTTGAAAAAACTTGACTAGATGTACAATTGGAATAGATCTACTACCATGAGAGGATCTATTTTAAATGGTCACCATTATTATTCTGGAACTCATTAGAATTTAATTCTTCCTATGGTTATTTTATAGGATTTAATGAAGTCATATTCTCATGGATATAATAATAATTTTTCATAAACCTCTAAATATAAGGATTGATGACTAAGTTAGTCCTTCTAGATTTACATCTCTTTACGAGTATCCATGATATTATTTATTATTATTATTCAATGGATAATTGGAAATGGAGAGATATATATTCAGAATAACTTCCTCATGGAAGTGTTTTTTAAAAAATGATCCTATATAAAAATACCACAGTGATACATGCATGGAGGTTAGATCCTTATCACTCTAAATCAACTCTAGACATTGACAAACTGAAAATATATGGAATTTTTAGATATCCATGAAACACTCTTTTCCTGTGCATTCTATGAAAATCTTTTTGCGGTATATACAATTCAAACTCTTGGACTCAAAAAAAACTAAAGCAACAGATATTGAGCAGAAATACATTTTCTATCCATATTTATTTATTTCTCGGTCATCTTTTTGAATTTTTTATTAGGAGGGAGTTATTGTAATATTTTTATTCATAAACTCTTTCTCTTATGATACAAATAGATTGTACTTGAGACATTCTCACAAATAATTTTATTTAATTCCCATAAATATATTTTTAAGATGTTATGTGTGACCTGGTACATTTTCCTTCCAATATATAATTATGGATGAATCTTGGATCATTGAAAGACAGTGTGTTATTAATTCTGAAACCCAATCTATATTGTGGATCAATTCAAATGATGAATAAATTTCTTATTGTTTGGTTATTTCAAAGTGGATGTGATTCATTATTTTATTAATACTTAACCCTTTATTCAATTATACTTTGTGATAAATCTGTTTTGTTCTTATACGTTTAAAAGATTAAACTATATCTGTTATTTAAAACTATAAAAAATAACATTGATTGTTTTGCTTAATTTTTGTTTATATAATGTATCTGATTAATTAATATTTTTTAAAATGAAAATGATATTTACAATATTATTTAAACTGATCCTTAATAAAAATTGGGGGAAGTTATTTTACAGATTAAATTTATTTATTTATATTATTTTGACTAACTATGAATGTTTATTAATGTCGGGGATTTTTTTTAAAGTTTTTATCTAAAAAAATTATTTAGAACTCAATTCTCCCATTTCTTAAGTTACTCACTCTGAAAGAAATTATTTTTTAGAGGATTTTCATATATGTTTTCATCTAGGATATAGTTTCCTTTTAAAGATATTAAATCACTGTAATTTCAAAAATTAATTCATTATGGGTAATAAAATAAATGAATGAATATACACTATTAATCCTCTCTATTTTATTAGAAGTAAAAATGGTAAATAGAATATTATAATTAAATTTTATATACAGCGTTTGGGTTTTGATATTTTGATAGTAATTGAGGACAATTGTGAGAAACATCAAACCTTCATAATTGCATTGAATAATGATTCTAAAGATTCATATGATAGTAATTATAAATACATAGTGTATTTATACTATTATTTGTGTGAAGTTGAGTTAAATATAATATCTACATGTTCCACTACTTTTTAAATTTGGTAAAAACTATATATTTCATAAAATGGAATATCTAATGACATAAAATTTCTGTGTAATACTTACACAATTAAATATGACACATTTTACATGAAGGTACAAAAATATATATTTGATATGTATCTAAGGTTAAATGAGAGATTGAACACTATCCCTACACTGGGAATAAAAATAACTAAAATATATAATGTTATGTGACTTCTCATATACATACCATAATATTAGAGGGGAACAACTGGATCCACAAGAGAATCATTTGAATATAGTAAAATTATAGTAATGGAATAAAGGGAAAGCTAATGACGTACAGAGAAGAACAACAAGGGAAAAATGAATAAGTGGATGAACAAAAAATAAATCATTCTTTATTCAAAGGATCATATTGAAAACAAAAATAGAAGATCAATGAAGATATCTAATGTGATGAATATTCACCTTCAGATAATGATGTGGAAATGGAACATTTTCAAATCTATTTTAAAAAGTTATAAAAAAGGATTAATCTCTTCAAGAAATCAAGTCATTAAGGAAGAAATGAAAATTGAGGTAATTGAGAAATGATTTGAAAATTGATGATACTAAAAATTAGATAGTATTTTATGAATATAAAAGAAATGGTCATGTAATAGATGACTCCAATACATTAAAAATTAAGAATAAAAATGATGAAAAGGATATGATTTATAAAACACATATGAACGATACTTGGAGTGCTTCGAAAGATAGTTCATGTGAATCAGATATAATAAAAGAATATAATAAATGGATACAACATGTGTTTTATGACAAAAAAATATCAGGTATCAAGTATATTTCATGTATCTCCTGTTCGTATTTTCAATCAATTTGGAGTTGAAAAATTTCTAGAAATCATATCAAATGAAAAAATTTAACAGTGTATTATTTTTTTGGATTATTTTATTGAACATAAAGATAAATATATTTTTTAATGAAGGATCATTATCTGACTATGTGTTTTAAAATATATCTTTCTATATAGATGAATAAAAATGATCAATTTCTAAAAGATAACAATAATTTAAAATAATCTAATGTGCAATTAAAATGATCATTGAAGTATTTTTAAATTGAATAAATACCTTGACCTAGATTATTATAATGAAAAAATAACTATAATATATTACAAGAATACTATATCATCCTAAACAAATAAGTATTATTAAACCTCATTTTATTACCAACTCTAGTTCTGCTAATTATATTACTAGATTTTATTCTTTTATACCTAGCATATATTTTACATATATAATTATCCAATATAAATATAGTAAAACTATTTATCATTCATGGTTTACTAAATATTTTATTAATAAAATCTCAGAACACAAAAAAAAATAGTTACCAAAGTCATTTTGGTATTAGAATCATTTTTGTAGGAAACCTATTTAAAAAGATATTATAAGAACATATTGTATCTAGACAATGGATTTTCCATATTTATTATTGGGGAATATTCATGTATCAAGAACATGATCATGGTTTATTGTTGAAATGTAACACCCCAAGCTTCCATTGTACGTTTTCCTTTGAAAAATTCAATAGTTAGCATTGTACGCAACTTCGAGATTCTAACAAACCGCGACCAATCGAAGTAGCCGTTATGAAATGTAATACCCACTTTTTGTAATTTTA
This sequence comes from Viscum album, assembly GCA_963277665.1. Lineage (NCBI taxonomy): Eukaryota > Viridiplantae > Streptophyta > Magnoliopsida > Santalales > Viscaceae > Viscum > Viscum album. Next base: position 165,540,648 of record OY728167.1, read on the forward strand.
TAAATTTTATCTTTCAAAATGGAATTCATTTTTGGATTTTGAATATCGAAATTAGATTAGGGTGATTTTTTGGTATTTTTTTGAAAACTTTCAATTTTTGATGAATAGTGAAAAACACTGAGTTATAGTTTACAACAGAATTTTTATTTAAATAATTATTTATTTTCTTTAAATTTTTTTAGGTAAAAATAGATACATAATATCTATATATGTTAAATTTAATTTATTGGAGTCAGTTTCTAATAATTTTAGATATATGAAAATTTTATTGGACTTTTCATCATATTTTACCCCCCTCCAATGAGATTTTGAAAATTCACATAAAACATAATTTTACCACTTCAATGAGTGGAATATCAAAAATCTGATAGAAATGAATGATATCATTAAGTAAAATTTGTTTCAATAAGATGAGAATAATTTTTTTGTGAATAGTAACGTTTTACTTTTATTTACCACAGGTAAAAGTAAATAGTGTAATTAAGTGTAAAATTGATATTATTATTACCCGAAAACATGTCCTAATTCTATTGGATAAGTATAATTCTACCCAAAACAACCTTAGGAATAAAATATGAACCTATTTGGTCGACTTGTATTTTATTAGGACACTGATTATTATTTTATTTAAAGAATAGTTAAAATAGTTAAAATCAATGTTTAATAACTAAAACATTTTTAATATAGGGTAATACATAAGATAAATTCGACAATAAATATTCATTAGAAAGATAAAAGGATTTAATACGTAATGGTGTTTTATTTATGTTTTTTAGACATTAAATAATTTAATTTATTTATGACAAAATAATGATGCAGTAATTACCTAATTAATGAAATATTAAAATAATTGATATTATAAATATCCAAATAAATGTAATTTTCGAATTTTTATGAATAAAAATATTTTATAGATTAATATGAAAATTTTAGGGTCAGTTAGATGAATTTTTTTCTATGTAATAATTCTGTTATGAATTTAGAAAAAACCAAATACCAAATAGTGTCAAAATTGACATAAAAGTGTTTTTAAAAAAATATTATATTATTAATTGATATTCTATTCCTAAAAATCTAATGGTTGACCAAAGTGCTTATATAATGATATTTGTATCATTAATGAACAACTTTGGTTCGATTGGAAGTATATAGTATGTTTATTAACCATATATTATAAAAATACAAAGAGACATGGTAAATGTAAAACTATTTAACTAAGAGTTAAATCTAAAAGATAAAGCTAATATTGTGACCCATACCTGTCTAAAACCTATTGGTTTAGTGGTTTTCGAGCCATATCCACCTTATCAATTAAATATTATATTTTTTAGCGATTAGAAACCGAAAACTATTCTATTATAAAGTTTTATTTCAAGATTTTCCAAAGGTGCACCGCACCCCTATTATAAAATTTCACTCCCCCTTATCTCTAATTCACACCTTCAAAGCCATTTGGATCGGCCAAACACTGACCAAATACCCTCTAAACTATCCTACCTTCATCTTAGAGACCTTAGTTTTGTCATAAATCCAACCTATGGATCCATTTTGATCAATTCAAAAGGAAGAACCCTAAAAAGAGGTAAATATCTCACCACCCCTTTCAAGTTCATTTCTTCTTACACTTCCTTTTTCATTGTTGTTTCCATTAAAAAATAGTAACTATATTATCTTCTATATACATTGATGTTATTATAAATATGGTACAACCAAATTCATTATTCTATCCATCCTTTGAATGACATGTCATTATACGTGCTTACGTACGGCTTACCGTCTCCATGTCGTGGTGTAATTGTTATTCAATACATTATTATTTTGATGGGTACAATAATGATGTGTAATTGATGTAAATAATAATTATAACATGATAATTATTATTTATATATGATATAACATCCAATTATATATTATTTTAATATCAAAAGATTGATATTGTCCCTCATGCATACGTACGGATTACAGTGTCCACGAACGTGATGAGATTCATTCCCCATCGTATCCATTCAAGACTAATTTTCATTAGATTATTAAAACTATTTTTTAAAGACTTAATATCATTATGAATATTAATAAGATATATCCTATCAATAAAAAACATTACTTACATAACAAAGAATATTAAGTAAAATGAATCAGTTAACACCCGAAACAACAATAATACTAAGATATTATTAACAAGGAAATATTAAAAGATAATATATGATATCATATTAATGTATATGATTATTTTATAATTTAGTAACAATTATTTCACCATTATATAGGATTTTAACCTACCCTTGACCATGGAAAAGTACAAGGTAAGGGTTAATTTCACAATCTATTTATTATCCGAGGTTTTTTATACATAATTATCTACTAGGACCTCTTTATCATCCACATCCATGTTTCATAAAATCGTATTTTAAAACATTCTTAATATTTTATAGACTATGGGTTCAAGTCATTTATACCTTTTTTGTCTTTTATAATATATTTAAAAATGAATAATACCATCATTTTCCAAACAAGGTACTTTATGACCTTTTTGACAAAATTATGGTAAGAAAGTTTTTTTAACTTATATGGAGGGTGCGGCTATAATACGTCGTTATAACATTGAAGAAGCATCCCTTACAATCATATAAGAATATTTTCAACATAAATTTTTTCATTTTAATTATGTGACTCTTAAATGATTTCCAAATAACAAGTTATATTTCTCTAAAAAAGGTTTTGATTTCATCTATGTCAACATCCTTTGATAGATTTTATGTTTATTTGATGTTGATTTATTATGATACAAAATTTCCACAATGTATTGAATTTTTTGTGATATGTTTGTGTGTGGATGTGATATTAGTATACCATTCATGTTTTATGGTTAAATTATTAACATTTCATACGCTAGTTTTAATACGAATTTTTTGTTATATTTCAACCTTTGCTTATGAGGAATGTATTAGACTTAGTAAGTGACATGTGGATCCTGCTATAGCTCCTCGATGCATCGATAGGTCTAATGAGACAACTAGACAAGGAATTGGTCGAGGCATTTCCCAATTTTATAAATAGTTTTGGCCGAGGCCTTAATCATTTTTAGATGTCTTGGAAGAGGCCTTGACAAAATGTTTCAGAATGTCCGGTATTATAAATTCCCTCATTATGAAAATAATATTGATGGTTCATGTGGTCATTCTACTAGTAGAATATCCATGATTATGTTTTATTATGGAATCATTTCCTCATCTCATATTCCTGCCATAAAATTTTTCTTGTTTATTATTTGTAATGGCATGTGGTTTCAATTATTCACCATGCTTAATATTTATGTTATCTTCCACTGTATTGCTTACCCTTACTGAGCATTTGAGCACACCCCTTTCTTATGTTTCATTTTACCAGGATATGAAGAATATAGTTATGAGTAACTTTCAGGAATAATCTAGGAGGGTTGGATGTTTCTAATGTAATACATTCCTGTTGTATTTCTTTTCAAGCTATAATGTTGCACTTATATATGAATCTTGTTTCCAATAATACTAAACTGATCAGTCTTTTGAGACATGATTTCCTTGTGATCGTGCCATTGTTATGTAATAATGAAATGACTCAGGGTAACTAGGGTCGGGGAATTACACTTGGAATCAAAGAGAGTTTATTACATACCTTGGAAACTAGATTTAGACACACTCAGATTAAGGCAGATTACCCTAAGATAGAATTTGAGGATTAGTATAGAAGAACATCATTGAATTTTGGTATTGTAGAGATTTTGTGAGTTTTGTAATCAATACATCCCTGTCTGGATACGATTAGGTAGAGGATGCTTTGGAAAAGATGTACCTTGGGGTAAAACCCGAAAACACCACTTTGGGATAGACTTAAATGGGAACTGGAGCACGACAATGGTCCATGCTGCACTCTTGGTTACGACACTCCCGTGGGATATGCTTAGGATAATTCTCATTTTGTTTAAAAACCCTTATGAAGGGTTTATGAGTATATACCTCCTCAATGAAAACATTTTTATGATTATGGATTATATCCCTAAACTTTTCAATTTATGTTATGTGTTTTACATGTTTTGATTTATGTATTGCGATTCATAAAATAATCTAGTGTATGATGTTGTTTAGAAATGGATAATATTTGAATGAATGGAAACCATATCAATGCACGCACTCTCGGTAGGGATTTCCCTCCTATTAAAGATAATTATAGTGGAGCTGGTGATACCACTATTTCTGATCAGCTTATCACCATACTGGACAACTCACGCAAGTTATGTACAATAACCTTACCCGTATGAAGCACCCTAATCCACATCGTGGAGGATCAATGTTAGACTGCATCGTGAGGAGAAAACCACCAACATTCAATGGTGGAAAAAATCTTTTAGTAGCTGAGCAATGGATAAATTTATTTGAAAAAATATTCCACGTCTTGGGGTGTAGTTAAAGGGAAAATGTTTTCATGGCCGTTTACCGCCTCACTAGAGATGCTGATCAATGGTGGTCATTGATTCAAAACACAAAAGAAGATGATGAAGTATCAAATATGGAATGGAGGGAGTTTAATGAAATTTTCTTATAAAAATACTTTCCTCATGACCATCGAGCAGATATGGAAATACAATTTCTGAGTCTGAGGTAAAAGGAGGATGAGAATGTCGCAAATTATAATGCTAGTATTACAAGGTTAAAGAGGCATGCTGTAGATAATATACATAATCCAAGAAGTAAAATTGGTCGTTTCATTGATGAGTTAAAACCATTTCTCCATCGAGCACTAGTATCACAATCCTTCTCATCATATGAAGATATTGTTTCCTGTGCTACGAAGATAGAAAAGGAATTCTCTATGTCTTATGACTTTAAAGAAAAGAAAGAGAAGAAGAGATCTGATGAACACTCTGGGAAAAAAATAAGGAAATTGGGAAGAAGGGAAGAATTGAATTTCCACCCTGTGATAATTACAGAAGGAATCACCCTGGTGCCTTTCTAAAAGGAAATGCAGTATGCTAAAAATTTGGATATAAAGTCCATCTTGCATGTGATTGTAAGGGAAAGAATGATTCTACCAATGTTCAATGCTACAATTACAGAGAGATGGGACATTATTCAAATGACTTTTCTAAGTGCTAGGGAAACATAACCCAAAAAAGGCCAAGGGATCAAGGCCAAGATTATGTGATCACTACTGTTGAGGTTAATGCCCTGAAAGATGTGGTGATAGGTAATTTAACGGTTTCCTCAAGTTTAGACAATGATTTATTTGATTCTGGATCATCACATTGTTTCATATCTTCCGATTTTTATATGAAAATTAGACATTTCAAATTTGATTTAAAAAGTTAGTTGTGAGTCATAACACCTAAGGGGAGAATCATTGCAACATAGTTTTGTGAATCATTCCCTATTATGGCATATAAATGTTCATAATCTTCTGATCTCATCATCATAGTAATGATTGAAATTGATATAATCCTCAGTATGGATTGGATTTTTTACCATGATGAAAATATTTATTATATGAATAAGGAGGTTACTATTTTTAATGATAATGAACACCTTATCTATAGAAAAGAATCGTCACCACATAATTCTTATTTAGATCCACCAGCAGTAGCTCTACTAAATTAAATTATTGGGGTGGAAAGGAATGAATTAACTATAGGTGAGGAAATGAATGTTCAACTAAAGGATGTACCTTTTGTGAATGTACATGTTGATGTGTCTCCAGAAGATTTACCTGGATATCCTCTAGAATGAGAAATTGAGTTTTCCATTGATTTAATTCCCCGTTCAAGGCCCATATAAAAGACCCCTTATATAATGGCCACTATGGAATTAGTGTAAGTAATGAAACAACAATAGGAATTGAGTAATAAGGGATTTATTTTCTATAGTGTTTCTCCATGTGGAGCCCCTGTTCTTTTTGTTAAGACGAAAGATGAATCTATGAGGTTTTTCATTGACTATAGGGAGATCAATGCAATAACAATAATGAAAAAATATCCCCTCCCTCGCATTTATGATTTATTGAACCAACTTTAGGAAGCTCAATACTTTTCAAATAATGAACATTGATCTGGATATCATTAGTTGTGTGTGAATAAGGAAGACATTCTGTAAACAGCATTTCGAACCAGGTAAGGGCATTACGAGTTTACAGTAATCCTTTTGGATTAACTAATTCTCCCTTTGTCTTTATGGATCTAATGAATATATGTTTCAAGGAATATCTTGATGAATTTTTAGTGGTATTTATTAATTATATCTTGGTATACAACAAAAGATAAAAAGATCATTAAAATCACTTGCGCATTATCCTAAAGACTCTGAGAAGACATGAATAATATGGGAAGTTTAGGAAGTGTGAATTCAGGCTTTAGGATATTTATTTTCTTCACCATATTGTCTCCACGGATGGAATCTCTGTTGATCCTTATATGACTAAGGAAATCAATGAATGGCTACCACTGATTAGTATAGCTGAGGTACGCAGTTTTATTGGTTTAGTAGGTTATTATCAGCATTTCGTCCAGAATTTTGCCCGGTTGGCTAACCCATTATCAAATCTCACACGAAAAGGTGTTAAATTTGTTTGGACAAAAGAGTGTGAAGAATGTTTTGAAGAATTGAAGAGAAGATTAGTCAATGCACCTATCTTGACTCTACCATCGGGGAATGATGGGTTTGTTTTTTATAGTGATGCATCAAAGAAAGGACTTGGTTTTTTCCTTATGCAGAATGATATATTTATTGCCCATGTATCACGAAAGCTGAAAATTCATGAGCAAAACTATCCTACTCATGATATTGAGTTAGAAGCTGTAATATTTTCTTTGAGGATTTGGAGACACAATCTCTATGGTGAAAAATGTGAGATTTATTCTGATCACAAGAGATTGAAGAATATTTTATCACAGAAATAACTAAACATGATGCAAAGGAGATGGAATGAACTACTCAAGGGTTATTATTGCACGATACACTACCACCCGTGGAAGGAAAATAAGGTGGAATATGCTTTGAGCAGAAAGGATCAGGGAGTTTTGACAAGATGAGAGTTGAAAAGGATCCTATATACATGGATATCATAAAGATTGATATGGGAATCACCATGGAAGGTGAGACATCTATAATTTTTCAAATAGTTTCCAAACCATCTTTTCTAGAAATTATAAAGTGTTCTCATGCTAATGATGAAGAGTTTAAAAAGAAGATTAAAGTTGTGAATGATGGGAAATTGAGTGACTTTGTGTATGAAGATGGAATTTTGAAATTTCAGAAGAGACTTTGACTTCCCAATATACCTTACCTAAAAATCTAATTTTTGGATGATGCTCATAGTTAAAATTTATCTATACACCCTGGTAGCACAAAAATGTATAGAGATTTGAAGGAACATTTTTGGTGGGACAACATTAAGAGCGAGGTTACTGATTTTGTGTCAAGATGTATGGTTTTTTCACAAGTGAAAGCTGGAAGGAAATAGTGTGGAGGATTCATGCATCCTTTTCCCATAACTGAGTGGAAATGGGATAATATTATGATGGAAATTTTCATGGGAGTACCAAAGTCTCTTAGAAGGAATGATGCAATATGGGTCATTGTTGATCGTCTTACCAAGCAAGTCCATTTTCTTGCTATAAGAGAAGATTTACAACATGAACAATTAGAAAGACTATATATTAATGAAGTTTTAAGACCTCATGGAGTACCATTATCGATTGTTTTGGCTCGTGATCCCCGTTTTACATCTAGATTCTAGAAATGTCTCCAGAAAGACCTGGATACTGAGCTTCGTTTGGGCACTTCCTACAACCCCCAAACTGATGGACAATCAAAACAGACTATTCAATAATTAGAAGACATGTTGAGATCGTGCTCACTTTACCTTCAAGGTATGTTGGATCAATATTTAATTCAGTAAGAATTCTCCTATAATAATAACTTACATTAAAGTATTCATATGGCACCATATGAAGCATTATATTGAAAGAGATGTCGCACACCAACCTGTTGGGATGATGTTGGCGAGAGAAAACATTTAGGCCTAGGACATGAAGAGGAAATGATTGAAAAGGTGAAGATAATCCAAAACCACATCAAAGCTTCTCAAAGTAGGCAGAAGAGCTATGATGGTAATCGAAGGAAGGATTTGGAATTTCATGTAGGAGATCATGTTTTCTTGAAGGTATATCCATGGAAGGGTGTTATACATTTCGGTAAGAAGGGAAAATTAAGTCCCAAGTACATCGGACCTTTCGAAATTCTAGAACGAATTGGGGCTATAGCTTACCGTTTGTAAATTCCTCCATGTCTCTCCAGAGTTCTAGATGTGTTCCACGTATCACAATTGAGAAAATACATGCCTGACCCAACGCATGTATTCACCTATGAGGAATTAGATTTGGAACCTGATCTGTCTTATTGTGAATATCCTATCAAGATTTTTGATACTAGAGAACACGGGCCGAGAAATCGGATGACTTGTCTGGTAAAATTTCTATTGAGAAACCATAAGATGGAAGAGGCAACATGGGAACCCGAGAAACTTATGATGAAGAACCACCCAATTATTTTCATGCAGTAGTATTCTAGAAATTTCGAGGACGAAATAATATGAAGGAGGGGAGAATGTAACACCCCAAGCATTGATAGTACGTTTTCCTTTGAATAACGCAATATCTTGCATTGAACGTAACTTCGAGATTCTAACACACTGTGACCAATCAAAGTAGCCGTTTTGAATAGTAATACCCACTTTATAAAATTTTATAAATTTTATCTTTCAAAATAGATTTCATTTTTGGATTTGGAATATCGAAATTTGCATACTGTGAATTTTTGATATTTTTCTGAAAACTTTCATTTTTTGATGAATAGTGAAAAACACTGGGTTATAGTTTAAAACAGAATGTTTATTTAAATAATTTTTTTATTTAAATTTATATTATTTCAAAATAGTTACATAATACCTATTTAAGTTCAATGTAATTAATTGGAGTCTATTTATAATAATTTTAGATATATAAAAATTTTATAGAACATTTCACCATCTTCTACCCACCACCTATGAGAATTTGAAAATTCACATAAAACATAATTTGACCACTTCTCTGAGTGAAATTTCGAAAATCCAAGAGACATGGTTGATATCAGTAAGTAAAATGTGGTTGAATAAAGTGAAAATAATTTTTTATGATTATTAACTTTTTACATTTATTTACCACGGTTAAAAGTAAATAAGGGAATTAAAGGTAAAACTGATATTATTATTACCCTAAAACACAACAAAATTCTATTGGATAAAAATAATTCGACCAAAAACAACCTTAGGAATAAAATATGAACCTCTTTCATCCACTTGGATTAGATTACGACACTTATTATTATTTTATTTAAAGAAGAGTGAATAGAGTTAAAATCAATGTTTAATAACTAAAACATTTTTAATATAGGGTGATACATAAGTTAAATTTGACTATAAATATTCATTTGAAATCTAAAAAGATTTCCTACATAATTGTATTTTATTTATATTTTTTAGAAATTAAATAATTTAGATTATTTATGTCAAAATGATGATGTAGTAATTACCTAATTAATGAAATATTTAAATATTTTATATTATAAATATCCAAATAAATGTAATTTGAGTCTTTTTAGGAATTCATCTAATTGTATAGATTAATATGAAATTTTATGGTCAGTTAGATGAATTTTGTTTGAAGTAATAATTCTGTTCTGAATTTAGGAAAAACAAAATACCAAATAGTGTCAAAATTGACATAAAAGTATTTTTAAAACAAAAATTATATTATTAATTGTTATTCTAATCCAAAAAAATCTATGGTTCGGAAAAAGGACTTATATAATGATGGTTGTATCATTAATGAACCTATTTGGGTACTCTTGGAAGTATATATAATGTTTATTAACCATATATTATAAAAATACAAAGAGACATGGTAAATGTCAAACTATATTACTATGAGTTAAATCTAAAAGATAAAGTTAATATAGTGACCCAAACCTGTATAAAACCTATTGGTTCAGTGGTTTTCAATCCATCTCCATCTTATCCTTTAAATAATAAATTTTTGGAGCCATTATAAATCGAATATGATTTTATTATAAAATAATATTTCTAGAATTTCCTAAGGTGCCCCTCACCCCTCTTATAAAAGGGAACTCACACTTCTCTCTAATTATCACATTCAAAGCCATTTAGCTCGGCCAAAATCTGTCAAAATACCCTCTCAACTATCCTACATTCATCCTAGAGGCCCTAATTTATTAATAAAGCCATACTAAGGATCCCTTTTGATCAAATCAAAAGGAAGAACCCGAAAAATAGGTAAATATCTCACCACCTCTTTCAGGTTCTTTTCTTCTTCCACTTCGTTTTTCTTTGTTGTTTACATTATAAAATAATAAATCATGTATCTTCTATATAATTTGATGTTATTATAAATATGTTACAACCAAATTCATTATTCTATCCATCCTATGAATGACATGTCACTATACGTTCGTACGTACGGCTTATCGTCTCCACGTCGTGGTGTAATTATTATTCAATAGATTATTATTTGGATGGTTATAATAATGATGTGTATTTGATGTAAATAATTAATATAAAATGATAAAGATTCTTTATATATTATATACCATCCAATTATATATTATTTTAATATCAAATGAATGATATTGTTGCTCGTACGTTCGTACGGATTACCGTCTCCACGAACACGATGAGATTCATTCCTCATCGTATCCATTCAAGACAAATTTTAATTAGATGATTAAAAATAATGTTTAAAGACATAATATATTTCTAAATACTAATAAGATACATCCTATCCATACAAAACATTATTTACGTAACAAATAAAATAAAGGAAAATGAATCAGTTAACAACCGAAACGACGATAATACTAAGATATTGTTAACAAAGCAATATTAAAAGATCATATATTATATCATATTAATATATATTATTCTTGTATAATTTAATAACAATTGTTTCACCATTATATAGGAGGTTAAACTACCCTCGACTATGGAAAATTACATGGTAAGGGATAATTTCACAATCTATTTATTATCCGAGATTGTTTACACGTAATTATCTACTAGGACCTCTTTATCATCCACATCCATGATTCTTAAAAACATATTTCAAAACATTATTACTATTTTATAGACTATTGGTTAAAGTCATTTATACCATTTTTTGACTATTATAATATGTTTATCAAAGATTCTTTCTATCATTTTCCAAACAAGGTACTTTATGACCTATTCGACAAACATAAGGTAATAATGTTTTTTTGTACTTATACAGTGGGTGCTGCTATATTACGTTGTGATAACATCATCAAAGATTCCCTTACATTATTATAAGAATATTTTCGAAATAAACAATTTCTTTATAATTATGTGACTCTAAAATTATTTCAAAATAGAAAGAGATATTTCTCTAAAAAAGGTTTTGAATTCATATATGTCAACAACCTTTGATGGATTTTAAGATTATTTGATGTTGATTTATTATGATACAAAACATCCATATTGTATTAAAGGTTTTGTGATATGTTTTATTGTGGATGTGCTATTTGTATACCATTCATTATTTATGGTTAAAGTATATAAATTTCACATTCTCGTTTTAATACGAATGTTTAAGTTATATTTTTAATTTTTCATATGAGAAATGTATTGGACATAGTATGTGATGGGTGGAGCCAGCTATAGCTCCTTGATGCATCAGTAGGTATCATGAGACAAGTAGACATGGAATTGGCCAAGGCCATTCCCAATTTGATATATGGTTTTCATCGAGGCATTAATCATTTTTAGATATCTTGGCTGAGGCCTTGAAAAAATGATTCAGAATTTCCGACATTATACATTCCCTCATTATAAAAATAATTTTGATGGTTCATGTGGTCATTCGACTAGTAGAATACCCATTATTATGTTTTATTATGGCATTATTTTCTCAGCTCATATTTCTGCCATAAAATTATTCATGTATATTATTGGTAAAGGCACGTGGTTTCAATTATTCATCATACTTAATATTTATGTTATATTCGGCTGTATTGCTTACCCTTACTGAGTATTTGATCCCACATCTTTCATATATTTCATTTCCTAGTATATGAGGAAGTTAGTTATGAGGGAATTTCTGGCATAATCTAGGAGGCTTGGATGTTTCTAATAAAATATTTTCGTGTTGTATTTCTTTTCAAGCTGTAAAGATGAAGTTATGTATGAATCTTGTTTCCAATAATACTACATTGATCGGTCTTTAGAGACATGATTTCATTGGGATCATGCCATTGTTATGTAATAAAGCACTAACTCTAGGTAACTAGGTTTGTGGAGTAACATGAAATGTCACATTAATTTATAATTCTAAAGGAAAAATTATTTTTCATGGTGAAATTGTTTATTTTAGTTCATTTTTCATTTCCAAAGTTTTATTTATATACATATTAAAGTATTATCTACATATAATCACATAGATATGTGATGAAGGGTTTCATTTAAATTTTTAATAATCCTTTTAATAATTTTGATTCTAAAAATTCATCAACTTTCACTATTGTTTGAAATGATAATGTAAATGTTGATAATTTAAATACCCTGTTTTATAAAAACATTTACAATCAAAGTAACTTTCATAATTTTTCTTAAAATTTTCATTGGATACTAGGACATAAAAATATTCCTTCAAAAAGAAGGATAACTGGGAAATTGTTAGTCATGGATAATCATAAACTATAATTCCAAAGTAAAAAAATTCAGAAACCCAAGTCACAAATGGAACAAAGACAAAATATCTTTTATAAGTAAATAAATAAGTTTAATATTTTCAACCATTAAAGTCGGTTAAAATAATTTTTTTACTCTATAAAGTTTCTTTATTAAATGTGGATTACTATGTTTATATAGTAGTAGATGAATTTTATAGGGATACTTGTTTTTTATTTAAACATCTCAAAAATACAAACTTTTTCCTTTTTTAATAAGTATGATAAATCTAAATAAAATGATAGTGGACATAAAATTAATACCTTAAGAAATTATCATTGACCTGTGTTTGAAAATAGGAATTTAAATAAATTTTCTCACAAAATGAATATAGTCAAAACTTTTCTACTCCAAGGACCCCATGTTATAATTGTGTAGTAGAAAGGATAAATAAAACCCTTTAAGAAATTTCCCAAGCCATGCTAAATGAGTATGTTTTAACTATTTAATTATGGGAATAAGCTATGTATAAAACCTATTATATAATTAATAATGATTAAATTAGAAAAAATTTAAATAAAACCACATATGAATTATGGAATAGTATAAATCAAAATGATAATTAATTTATAGTTCTTTGAAATTAATTATTCATAATACAGAAGGTAAATTTTAAATATTTACTTTTAAGAGTGATATATTAAATTTTCAAGCATATTTATCTTCTAGTAATTCATATATGGTGTTTAATAAATGGGAAATTTTTTAGATGAATATTTACATGTCAATTTTGATTAGATTTATCCAATTTATCCTAATAAACCATTATAAAACCATGATTATGTTATGTATAATCTAAATACAAATTCTAAATCTTCTGCCAGTTTTTTGAAATAAGTCGAAGAAATTTGATGTTTTTATGAAATTATAAAACATAAACCTATATATAATAATTGGATATATATAAAAATTAATTTTATAGAACATGTAGGACCCATTTATTCAATCCCTTATATTTTTAGTTTGATTTATAGATATAGGAACACAAACTAGAGCTACTCTGATAAATCAGTTTGAACATGAAGATTTCTTGTCACAACCTGAACCTAATAACATTTATGATGATGAAATTAATGATGAATTTTGGAAGATAGAACTTCAATAATAACTTATTAAATATGAATAAAATAATTTGAGAACTATTACCTAGACTTAAAGACACTTTTACTATTGAATCTAAAATGGTGTTTAGAAAAAAAGTTGATGAGTTGGGAACTGTAGATAGAAAAAAATATAGATTATCTTCAAAGGGATATAGTCATGAATATGGAATTTTATATGAGGAAAAAAATTCTCTAATGGATGTGATTTAATCCATTATAATTCTACTTTATTATGAAGAACATTTGAATTTAAATCTTTATCAAATGGATGTTAAGAGTGCATTTTTAAATGGTTATTTTGTTAACGATTTTTTTGTTAAACACCGAATAAGATTTCAAAATCCTAATTTTCCAAATCATGGGTATAAATATATAAAAGATTTATATGTTTTTAAAAATTTCATAGAGTTTGATATGATATGATAAGCTCTTTTCTAATTTCCAATGGATTTTTAAAAGGCATATATGAACCTAATTTATTTAATTAAAAATTTTAAAGAGATGATTTTGTTTTAAAATTTTCTGTTGATGATACAATTTTTGGATATTCCAAAAATTCATTATTTGTTATTTGTTTTATAAATTATGAAGAGTGAATATTAAATGAGTATAAGGGGTGAGTTAAAAATATTTCTTAGTTTTCAAATTTTATAAAATAATAATGAAATTATATTAAATCAACATAAGTACACCAATTAAATTTTTCATAATCCTAGGTTTGGATATCAAAAAAAGTAGTAATACTGCCATGAATAAAACATATAATCTAGATATTAATGATACTATAAATTCATTGGATAAATAGAATTTAAAATTTTATAATTTGAAGCTTTCTATAAAAAACTTCTATCCAAAAAAACATTATGTTTAGTATATGTATGTGTTCCCATTTTTATGAAAAATCTCATTTACCTGATGTCAAAATAATTTTCAAATACCTCATGTATACTACTAATTAAAATTTTTTATTTCTGATAATAAAATAATTTGATTTTCTGATATATTCAATTATATATTTATTTTGATTCAATTTTATATAGAAAAATGACTTTAGAAACCTATAACATTTTTGTAAAGTCAATAGATTAAAGTTGTAGAACAAAAGAAAAACATGGTTGCACAGTCTAATGTTAAGGATGGGTATATTGGTGAAAGAAGTTATTATGAAGAGATTTTTTGGATGAAAAACACTTTACTATATTATGGATATCAATTTAGATATGTCCCTATAAATTTTGATATTTAAAGTTAAATATATATTTCTATGAATTATTTATCTATATCTAGGGAAACATATTGATATAAGATTGCACTTTTTGAGAGATCATTGTCAAAATGGTGATATAACTCAAGAATTCATATGAATTGAATATCAACACGCTGAAATATTTAAAAAACCATGAATTATATGAGATTGAGGTATATCTAACATGAATTAGGAATGATAAACATTATTTAGTACTTTATCTTAAATTTTACTTCATTTAAAGATCGAATATTGGAAGATATACCATTAGGGGATCCATTGATAGAAGATCCACCATAAGAAGATCCCCCATTATAAATATATCCGTCATGCCTATTTTTTATTTTCTACCACTCCTATTTTCTATGTTTAAATTTTTATAAAATTAATTTATGTATTTTTTTTAATATATTTTATTCTCTATATCCCTAAATGATAAAATAAAAAACCTAAATACAATTTTTGGAACACTCTCATACACACCACCTTTCAAAACATCTATCCTTCATTATCTCTTGTCCTATAACCCACTTACTTGTACCTTCATTCTTGAATATGTTCAACAGGTAGAATGAAATTTAACTTAGTTTATCCTCTTAAATGATCACACCCCATGAATATGGCATGAGATGATTCTCTTAAGGCTTATATAATCTAATAAATGAACCTATAACTCATTAAATGAGAAATTTTCGCTGAGAAATAGATAGATGATTAATGGATAATTTCATGAAATTAGGTATTGGCAAAGGTGATTTACAATCAGGGATAGATAAATTGGTTTTCCAGTAATGGACATTCATACATTCTATAGTTGGTTCACCAATTATACTAATATGAATACTGTGGTTTCAGGAAGAATAATGATGTTATTAAAAGTTTAATTGATAAACATGAAGTTATATAATCTTCAATGTAATGGTCTGTAAGTTTCCATATACCTCCCAGTGATATTTTTTATGACTTTCAGGGATCCATTCCTAGTAATATATAATTCTCTGTATATAATAATTCACTTATGGAGTTTAATGTAAATAATGTTGTATGAATAAATTTTTCTATATAAAAAGAATGAGAGAGTATATTGATATTTAAATTCATCCAGTAGATGATTTATCCTAGGAAGGGGGACTTTATAATGACGAGGTGCCAATATGTATTTATATTATTCATTATTAAAAGAGTAGATAAATTAAATTTGTATATATATATATATATTATGGTACATATGATGAAGATAAGAAAGAACACATCTAGATCAAATTCCATGATCTTTCCTATGTTTATAGCAGCCATGTTTGAATCCAAGGGATTGGTTGGTGAGGATGAAGGTATATTAGTAATGTGTTGTGGTCTTCGTTTTTAGCAAGTTTACCAAAAAGGGGATGTTGGAAAATAGGAATATGTGATTAATGAAATGGGTGGTGGAAAATGATAAGAGATATATACATTTAAACCTTATATATCACCAAAAAAGTCAAAATAAAATTAAACTAGATTTGAGATATATGAAGTTTTGATTTGCTTTGATGTGGATGTGGAGATGAAAAATCTGAAATTAGAGAAGACTGATTTTTTTAGATGAGAATGTGAGTGACCTAGATGTGGTCAATTGACCCTATGTAACATAAGGAGCTTCCAATCCCTTTATTTCACATCCTTCTAAAGAATGTATATTATGTGATGGAAAAAATGATGGGATGATGTTTCACATTACGAAATAGTTCTCAGTTATTCTGAAGTCCTAAGGCATATAGTTGAAGTTTTAGATATTTTTGATCAATCTAAAAATTACAATTGAGATGTAACTTTGACCTCTATTGAAAAGGACATTGATTATGAAGCAATTGGGGGAGAAAAAATCAATATATAATTGTTTATTTTTTAGTAAGGTCTATAAATGAAAATATTCCTTGTTCCACAAATAATTCTAGTCATGAATCTACTCATAAATATGAGTTCAGATCAATAATTGAAGGGGTAAAATCCATATGATCTACTATTTAAATATTGGTTTAGATAGATGAACTACTATTTTCCTATGTTGTTTGGATGATGCACCATCCAAGTGGGACTCGTATCAAAGAATTGTGCTTTTTGGAATCTACTAACTTTATTTTAATGCTCATGGTGATGATAATATTGATTATGATGACCATGAAAGACCACCTGATCATAGTTTACTATCAATCGCAATTGATGGTAAATATTCTAAGATATATCTTGGATAATATAAATATGAGGTTGTCCAGTTTGAATCCATTCCTCCAGATGCTCCTATTACTATATCAACACATATTTAGGTTTCTTTAAAAAAACTATTGAAGGATTCAATATCTTCTACCTTTTGTTCCCCTACCCTCTGATCATGTTATTAAGTATAATTTGTATGCATTTAGATTGAGTATTATTTCTAATTTTAGTCGGATTCTTATTTCAAGATATCCTAAAAAACCCTAGATGATATAGGTTGATAAAATGTGAATATTTAGCGGTATATCTATCTCATTAAACCCAAAATGATCTCGGAGATTTAGGAATTCTATATTCTGAATTAAATATAGCATAATGAGATAGACGCAATGAATTCAATCATGCATGATATGAGATCCTGCATTGTAGTAGGCCAGGACTTCAATTAAGTGAAGGTTAACATCTCACCTACACATTGTGTATCTACATCTACAGCTACACCTTATACAACCCCAGTTGATATAGAGATGACAAGTTCTTTTATAAGGGAGGGGATATGAGCTATCCTGGATGATATCACTACATCTCATTCGGAGGGTATTCATCAAATAACATCCTATGGATAGAAAATCTATAAATTGGTTAGGGAGTGTCGAGAGGTAAAATACAACCTTTCCACAATTTTTTCTGAGCATGATATAAATTATCATTTTATGTATCTTGATGAAAATTTAATGATTTTTCAGGTAACTAGGGCCTTCAAAGAAAGATTGAACTACCAGAATGTTTTATAAACCCTTATAAAGATTTTTATAATGTGGAATAAATAATTCTTCATAGTGATGGACCATGGGGGAAAAGTCATTATGGATATTGAAAATTTGATGAAAGAATTTTTTTGTATAACTCGACAACTACATTGGTGTAACCTAAACCGACACCTGTGACTATTTCCACTTATACAACATATTACCCACCCATGAATTCATTGTTTCCTCCTTTTTCAGGTCTATATATGAATACATTTTTCATCTATGGACGGTGATCTTCATAGAGATATCCTAGACTACCTCTGCACCCTAGCCCCCACCTATGTTGTTATTGTCAGTAACAATAAATGGTAGTAATGATTATTTTTTTCCATCGATATGAAATTGATTATAATTTGTATTAGTTATTTATAGGGATATTATTTTTCATTTTATTATTTTTTGATATGTAATTAAATATCTCTTGTATATAATAAAGCCTATATTTGATTTATCTTTTATATATTTACTTTCAGTTATTTTCTCATCTTCCTGATAATCCCTAATGGGGGAGTATTTTTTCAGGTATGTTTAGTTTTCTTTTTGTATCCGTAAATAAATATAGCATTTTTTAGATGTCAAGAATAACATTATTTATATTCATCCATACATATATCTATAGTTTTCCTCATATAAAAATTTATGAAATGATAATATTTTATATCAAAAAATGGTATGGTTGTATGATACTATTTCTTTTAAGGATCACAAATCAGGACTATAATGTTTCTAAAAAGTATAATGTTATATGATAGTAATAATTTTTTAAGAAACTTTTTGATACAAACTTGTTTATGTGTAGATATACCATCCTTCAAAAATATCAACTTTTAGATGTGATGATCTAACATTAGTAAAATAGATCCACTAACTAACTAAATCTACTTCCAAACATGATTATTGATGGATCTACCATTGAGGGTACCTACCATTATTTTAAAAGATCTACCACTAGTTCAAAAATATCTACCAGTGAGCTACATCTATCGTTGAATCATTTAGTATTGGCATGTCTACTGTTAGAACATCTACCCTCAGAACTGATCTACCGTCTAAGATAATCTACTAAAACATTGATCTACCACAAGATTTTTTCTACTACCAGACAATATATATGGTTAAACTAGATCCACCTCCATGTGAGAATCTAGCTCTAAAGTGAAATAATTTTTGTTCAAGTTCTAATTTTAATTTAATTCATCCAAAAACATGTTAATGGAATTTTATAGAGTTTTTCACACCGAGATTTAATAATCATTATTCTTAACACACTCCACAAATTAATTGATTACAATGTTAAAATATCCTTATTTAGTCACCAGTATAAGGATCCAACATTTTTTTACTATAATTCATCAAAAGATAATAAGACCTAGAGATATATATATTGAGATTTTCATCTTCATTCACATGTGTGTGAACAAACTATGACAGTATCTACAATGAAACAGTGGTACAATCTTATATTTTATATCATTCATAGAATAAAAAACACTATACACTAATAGACTGATAATATTACTACTTTTATGAAATCCATGATGCTCATTTTCCCTTGACATTCTGATAAAACTTCTTAAAGGACCTTGAAAAAAAATCTAAAGGACTCAAAAAAAATGAATCATCATGGATTGACCAGTATTACATTTTTTTTATCATTATATATCTTTATCTTTCTTCTTTATGATTTACACTTGAATATTGTGTTATTGTACTCTTCGTATCTATACAAACATTTAATTCAGCTGAAACAAGTGTTTTCTTAACACATTCAATAAAACAATATTATTTTATTCCCATTAATAATTTTGGAAGAGGGCCTATGTGGCCTAGTATATTTGTATTCTGAAAATTAAATGTGGAAGTGGCATTGAGCCTTGACAGCCAATGTGTGTTTGATTATAAAACTTGATCCAGGTTGTGGATCATGTTTATTATTTAATAATCTTCTTAGAAGTATGTGATTTCCCAGTGTAGGGGGTTATGTCTCAGCTTGAGATCAAACCCCTCGTTTAATATCTCTCTTTTTTTTTATCAGTTTTGTTTTCCAACATTTTCATTATAAAAATAAATCTATAATTTAGTTATTTAATCAAAACATTACATTGTGATAGGTATTTTATATATAAAGTGTTGTATTAAATAATTTTTGTTTTGAAAATTTTAATTTATTTCAAATATTGTTTTAAGATATACTTAATCTCACTTGTGAGAACATATTTAAATGGTCAAATTTATATATTTTGACAATTTTGTTAAACGATTCAAATTTATTTATTTGGGGGATTTGATTTTAATGTGTTGTTAATATAAATTTTAATTGTATACTTGATTCACCCCCCCCCACTTGAGTTACTCATTCTAACCAAAAGATTTATGTGATATCTAATTATTTCTCAGATGGGTTACACATATAATGCTCTGGGTTTCCAAAAACATATATTTTTTCATTCTATTGGTTTGAATTATTATTTTTATAAAATATTTTATTTTCTATATGGATATTTATTATTATATATGCTCAATTATTAACGTGGAAAAGGTAAATATTTGTTTAATATCCCTTTTTTTCATAGAACGACTGACTTTCATACTTTTATGTCCCCTAATGACATTTTTGTTCTCATCAAATGTTTTTGAATTTTTTATAGGATTTATGGATAAGTAAGAATAGTGATAATGAGATAATGTGGAATTAGAAAAGTTGGTTATAGTGGAAAAATTACTCACATAAATACATGCATATTGTTATGTAAGATTCTTTTTTAATTATCTAAAACTATAAACATAAATGTTTATTAGGTATGTAAGTGACCCAATATTCATTTAAAATATTTATGTTTGGGATGGTTAATATTGGGTAATGTTTTATGGTATCAAAGAAAAAAAATTTGGATTGTTTTTTTACTATCAGATCTAGGGGTATTGGTTCATGTTGGTTATAGTTGGTATTTGAGAATGATTTATGTAGATTTAGAGACAAGGATATTTTAATGTGATGTCAACATAAGACCTATGGATAACATTATAGGTAAATAAGATTAAGGTTGATCAAATATTAAAAGACATAAATACCCTTTTTATGTTTTATGTGATGGGATTTTGAAGTGATTAATGTTACTTTGGGGGAAATTTTATTAGGTTAAGGATTATATAACCCTTATTCTTGACATAATAGTATTATATTAGAATAATGATATTAAATTATTTGGAATGTCTGCTAAAAGGTGGGAGATTACATTTGAAGTTAAAAAAATTCATTTATGATTTAGTTATTGAGGTAATATATGATATAAGGTTAATAAATTTTGCAATGATTTAATTTGAACTTCAGGTATTCTTGTTTAATTTAGATGATTAATGTACTATTTATTTATATGAAATATTAATCATTTTTTGTATTAACATTTTATTTGATAACAATATTGGTTTTAATAAATACTGGAACAATCGATTTTAAACTTCCATATACAACATGTTCAATTAAAGTCAATTATTGTTCTTCATACATTACTACTTCATATGCATGATTTCAATTAAAATATGATTTCAAGGTGGAAACTGATTGAATCATAAAACCAAATGATGAAATTGTGTTCATGTATTTGAATAATATCATGTTAATATATTTCCTTATGTTCTTAGATGGATGTTAACTAAACTCCTCAAATATTATAAAATGATATTAAATTAATAAAATTCATTCCTTTTCTAGAATTTTTTATAAATTGGTTGCCTTTTCACACATTATTTATTTGGGGTTTTGTAGTCATTAATTTTATTATGATCATTTTCTTTTTTATGATCAATGATCTCTATCACACTCCAGTATCATTTGGACATTACATTTTCCTCAATGTCATTATTTTAACTTCCAAATAATGTTTCCCTTTTTGGAAACATACTTACATGTTATTCTATATGGAAATTACATTTCTCTTTCCCACTTTTCAATAGGATGTTTTATAAAACCTTTTTAGGATGTGGGTTTTCAACAACTATATTTTGAAATGTAAAAACCTTGATTAATCAGTTAAATTTAAAATTTATATGATTAAATTTAATAAAAATTTGAAAAATTTAACAAGTTCATATTTTTAAATAATACTATGTCTAATAGAATATACATCATGAAACATCGTGGCTAAATGAACCACAATTTTATTATTAAATAATGCAGTTATAACCAATCCATTAAATTGGCTAGTATGAACTAAATTTATTAAATTTTGAAATATATATAACTTCATACTTAATGTAAACTAATGGATTTATTCTTACAAAAAATGAACTCAATTTTTTGTAAAGTCGTTTTATTTATCATAAATACTTTTTTCTTTAAAAAAAATAAATTTATTTTTGTGATAAATATCATGATTATTTTAGAGAAAATTGTGGTATTTTGTTGGTTGAAATAATATCATTTTTAAATTATTATCGAAAAAATATTTTATGGTGATACTTTATCTGTTTTCTACAAAAAAGTATTTTCAATGGTTAGCGTAAATACCGTATTTTTATTAAACGTTTATTTCCTTTCATTGAAACATAAAATTATTATTTGAAATTTATATCAATGTAAAATAAGTCTTAAATAATTAAATTATATATAATTAATTTCCTTTTAATGATATTTATACCTTATTTTAGTATAAGTTCATTATTTGGATTAAAAAAGAATTTTCCTCAAAACTTATTTTCATGAGGTTTTATGGGAATAATTTTAAAATAATTTATTTTATTAAAGAAATTTAATAATGAATAATTGACATCATATTTCGAATCATAAGTTATATTTTTTTTGAAAATAGGATCCATTTATTTTTTTATTATAATGAGAAACCATAGTAAATATATTTTACTAACATAAGGGTTAATGGGGAAATTAATGTTAATATTATTTGATAAGGCCTAAAAATAACCCTATTACCATAATTTAATGAATTTTATGAGTGGGATTCGACCATACTCATCTATGACTTGATGATATGTAAATTTTGTTCCCTTATTCATTGAAAAGGATATATGTATTATTTTTATGTAATGAAAAAATACAAAATTAACTCTGTTACTTTTAAATTTCTCTTCTGTGTTCACATGGGGAAAGAAATTATTTGTGATTGAATATTAATGATCACATTGACAATAATTAAATTATTTTAATGATGTGAAATTGTTCTAATGAAATAATTACCTTAAATTCTTACCCAATTTAGGCAAGGTTCTTGTGAAAGTAAGAGAAAAATCATGTAAATGATTTTAAAAACCTGTAAAAGAAATTATATTTAGGTCAGTTATAGTTTCCCAGGGATTATATAAATATATAAATATATATATATATATATAATATTTTATTATTTTTAATAATTATATAATTTAGTTTTATTACTATCTTGATGAAATTAATGTCCAATAAAATTAATATTTCCATTAATAAAGTTAATGTTATTTTATAATAAAAAATAAATACCAATTGATTTAAAATTCATAAAAACATATATTGGGTCAAGATAATTGTATTTATGTGATAATATCAACATTGTTAATTTAATTGGTAACTTATAATTTTATAGTAATTTTCATAACTCCTATTGAGTAAAAATCATTGATATCGTGGTAATCATCAAAAATGATTACATGGGGATAAAACAAAATGATAAGGGTGTAAGCATCACCTAAAATTATCAATATTATATGATATGGTAGGATTTTGACTCTTCCGCGTACTATCCCTAAAATATATCAATTTAGAAACAATTTTTCAGGACACTAAAATAATATTAGGTGAATACTTTAAGTAATTCTAAGTGTCCCCCTCCCCTAAACTATAAAAGAGAACTTGTTTGACTCTCATACATCCACCTTTTACAATACCAAATTAGAAAATACATACCCTAGTATCTCAAAGACACCCCTTTGGATGCCCTAAAGTTCATGATCTCATCATAAGACCAATGATAGGAGGATAAGGTGTCGCCAAATGGGTTCTCTAAGGACAAATTATAAGCATTAACCAACATATTTCAAGTTTATTTATTCTACCACATTCATAAAATAATATTCAGAAAATATAAAATATTAAAACCAAAATATTCATTATATTGAAAAGTTATTATCATTGTATTATATCCATTTTTGTCTCCTATGGGAAATTAAATCACTTCCCATTTATATATGTGGATTACCACCTCCACAAAGCAATGTGTATCATTTTCCTGACCACCTCACAATAATGGTTATTATGATGGATTTAATTAATATATATGATATTCATGAAGTAAATATCAGTATTTAAATAGAATATATCATATATCTCCTTACATTACCATCCTGTGGAAATTGATAATATCATTCATGCTTACATGTGGACTACCACCTCCATTAAGTGATGTGATTCCTTTTTCTTTACTACATCACACATTAGATACATATATATGTTTATTTATAATAATAATGTTATATATATTATAGAATATATACAATATAAAGATAAAATAATATATACCTTATTTCCCTCATCTTATTTGAAGAATTGAAATATTACTCATATTTATGTATGAAGTGCTGAAATTATAATTAGTATATGAAAATATAATTATGTAATTATGTTTATTATATAGACCCTACTCATCATATTAATGTCATTTTGGAAATATGAGATAAATATAATCAAAACATCTGATGTGAACTTAACTAAGTAAGTAATTGAAAATAACGTGGTAATAAATAAAATAAATGTAATAATAAACATGAGAAATGATCTTATGAATGTACTTATTTGACATATTTTTATTATTAATGAAGATAAAGAAAGTGTATTATGATTTGTACTCAAGGTACAAGACATATTATATTAAAAATTCACATTTAAATATTAATTTTCTAAATATTTTTTACTCATTTATATATTAAAAAAATTATGGAAGAATTTATATTGAGATATATAAAAAATTAAATTTT
Organism: Viscum album; assembly: GCA_963277665.1. NCBI lineage: Eukaryota > Viridiplantae > Streptophyta > Magnoliopsida > Santalales > Viscaceae > Viscum > Viscum album. Next base: position 165,565,778 of record OY728167.1, read on the forward strand.
AAGTAAATTTTAACATTATTTCAGATGTGTTAAAAATAATATTTTCTATTTAATTTATAACAAATTTATTCAATTTCATTACTAAGTTAAAAAGGCTGGTTTTATATTAACAAATATTTTATTAATGTCTTTTCATGTATCAGTAAATATTAATTTATGTTTAGATTAATCTATAATCATGCATTTCTCATTAAATAAAAACCTTATTTCACATTCTTCTAGGTATTTTCATTTATAAAATGGGTTTTAAATTGAAATTGTATTTCGATATTTGAATTTTTTTTACGACGTGGGTTCAAATGTTGTTTTAAACAGTTTTTTATTGTAATGGTGAAATAATAAAATATATTTTTCATGATATAGTAGATAAAAATTATAGATGATGATGGGGGAACCAATTTAGTTTATATGAATGGGTGTTCCCGATATATCTCATAGGAATTAATGAGTTTGATACATCTTTCATGATTTTGTGAGCTCAATACAACTTATATTAATTGGTAAGCCTGATACATAATATGAAATTGGTGAGCCCAATATATCCCTACAATGCATTGGTCAATTTTCCTTATTATTCAATTTAAGAAGTTGGGTGTTAACTGTGGAATTTTACCCTAAGGATTTTAATGGGATCCAGTTTTTTCTGATATTACATATTAATAAGACACTTTGAGTAACACGTAATTGTTTTTGTTTTATTTTTATGGTATTTAAAGTTTTGCAGTGGGAATAAAGTGTATTTTACATTTTGATCTGATTTATGTTATATTCTCAAATAATTATGTGGAAAAGTTAATGATTTTATGTGTATTCATGTTTTTTCCTGGACAAATGGATTTATTATATTTATGCCCCTCACTATGATTTTTGTGCTCATCTGATATTTTCAAATTTATTCATAGGGTTAAAGGATGAGTAGTAATAATGATGTATAATTATGGTTGAATAAGAAAATTAGGGTATAATTTGAAAATTTTCAACTTTAATGCATGGATATTTTTATGTTAGAGTTTTTCCTTATTCTCTAAAACTCTACGCCTAAAATTAATTTGGGTGTGTAAGTGATCAAAATAGTCCATTCAATGTCGTATAATTTTTATTGTTATAATTTCATCCAGTTTTATGAAATGAAATCCATAAATGTATATAATATTTTTTTCATTATAAATGAGATTTTAGGTTTATGGTCGTCATAATTGTGGTCTATTGATAGCCTATTAATGTGTTTCAGTACGTTTATATATTTAATCCCCTTTTATTGTTTCAAATAATTATTTTTATCATTATTTCATTATATAATATTTATGTTTTGAAAGATAATAAAATTATCACACCCCAAATATAAAGGGATACAACAATACTCCACTATACCAATGAATCCACATTGAAACCTCATGAAAACAACTATGAAACTATCTGACAATATCATCCACCATTTTCAACACCTTGTTACACACCTCCTATTACCTCTAACCACATTATAACAACCATATTCATTATCAATTCACCTAAACCCTCACCAAAACTCAAACCCCGTCTAAATTATCCTTGTCTACTATGAATACCCTATTCAACTACATTCCAACTCGATAAACCATATACATACACCCATCATGATTCAAGTTGTTAATGAATACCCCACCCATTTAAAAAACCATATATACCAGGAACACACCCTCTAATAGTCAATAAGAAAAAACACATTACGTCTCTATCCATCAACCTTTACATGGATGATTGAATTGTTTAGCTATATTGTAACCTTTTTTTAATTATCCTCACCCAGATGAAAAGGTGGACACATATTCAATAATAGTGTGGATTATATTATTTTGATATAGTTACAATAATTCAAAATAAACAATTGGAATCATTATTTCCTAGTTTTTAACAACGTTTTTTCATGTTCTCTATAATTTTTATTACATTTGATGATAGTAATTTCCTGTACATATATGGAATAATGTGACAAGAATTTTCACTTTTAGGTGTCAATTCTATTTCAATTCCTCATTACTAATGACACGATTATAGTAGAAATTTGTGGCATCTAATCACTTCACCTTCACATGACTACATTTATATAGAGAGAACGTAGATAAATTTCACACAGTTGTCTTGTCAATGGTGATAAAATAATAGTAATTAATTTCTCATAAGTCTTCGTTAATTATTTTCCCTTTACAATATTTTTATTAGGATTGGTTAATTTTGTATTTTTAAATTCCAAGGAACATGTTGGTGTATCAATTCCAAATTATTTTTATCTGGGTTTAACCACAATTTGAATTACATTAATTTTACTTTTATTAATAAAATATGTATGTGTCATTTATTTTTATCAATTTGTTTCACATATTATTTTGTTCCCACTTGTGTGATGTATAATATGTATTCATGGGTTTGGAAATATTATAGAATTTATTTATTCGATATTTTATTTTAGGTGTCAGAAAATATTATGTCATGTGTGCGAGAATCTAGATTTAATAATTGTATTAATTTCCAATTTTTTATTTTAAGTAATTTTTAACCATAATTTCCCAGATGAGACAAAATATGTAATCTACACGAGCTATCCTAGAACAAATAAATATCACAACTTTATGAAAAATGTGTCATGTGATTTCAGATATATAATCCATTCTAAAATGATTAATTATTTCCTTTTAAAAAAAATCGAAATTTGAATAATATTTTAGAAATATTTAGTTTTATAACTTTAACATATCTTTCATATTCAGTGATAAATAGGTAATTAATTATTAAAATATGAGGAGATTTAATTTTGGTATCCATGAACCTAAACTAAAATTCATTACATGGACATTGAATTCTCAATATTTTTATTTACATAGTATTATTTTTTACAGATAATTAATATCATGAAGTATACATTTTATTGAATAATTCCTTATCTAATGAATCATTATTTAAAATAGTTAATTCATATAACTACACTAATTCCCCATAATCAATCATCCTTCATTACACTATTATAGATGTTTTTGGTATGAAAAATTTAAAATTGGCATGTCATCAATAATGTATACTGAAAAAATTTATATAATAGTTTCTAGGATTCATCTGAATACATTTTATTAAACATATTTATTATTGTACTTATAATTTAATCAATATCTAAAGAGAAATGTTTTAAATGATTCATAATATAATTATATTTTGTAAAAATAGTTCATTTTAATTTTAATGTAATTTGAATACCATGAATACAATTTTTTCAAATGATTATCCTCTCCTCACCTTCATATGGATTCTAATTATAGAAAACATCAAACTAGTGACTTCATAATAGATTTAAAAATTATATCATTAATATATTCTTGAATAAATTTGATGTCATTGAATTTTTTTTACAATTATAGTACGATTTATAATTTATTTTTTAAAGAAATTTTGAGATATAAAATTTAATAAATGATAATATCATGAACTTTAAGCATTCTCAATTTTATAAAAATCATTAATAAGATTAAATATAAAAAATTATCTTTATTTTTTCAAAACATAGAGGTATTTTAATTGAATTTTTATATTGAAAAGAATAAATGAGAAATGAACTTGTAATTTCCATTTGAGGTATATTAAAATTTAGAGGTGTGATGAATGAAAATAGGATATGAATAAACTCTAGTATTTATACCATGGAAAAGGTTCTCTCATGGATAATTAATTTTTTATTGTATCCACTAGAAAAATGCCCGACATTATTCAAGATGATAAAACTAATTTAATCTCACTTTTTAACAGAACATTGTTTTCATATAAATTGATACTAATCATGCTGATTTAATAATATATATACATTATCCCTTTCAATCTAATTCATTTATTCCTATATGGACATCATCCAACTTTCACCACTTATGGATTAATCTTCAATTTTAGGTATTTATTATTATAGAGATAAAAATGATTACATTTTTTTAGAATTAGATTCAAATAATTATTATATTATTTAAATCATTAATTACATTTTCAAGAAGAATATAATTTAACAATGTGTTACATATTGTTCAAATATAATTCTTTCCCTCCATCTTCCATCCTTTTCTCCATTGTGGAGGACTATCTTAGACGACTTCTCACTTGTTTGGTTGATCAAAGCAGACTTAAACTCATCCATGTTTCGTGAAATCTAAATGCTCTTACCCACGTATTGTATGATGATGATATCATTCTCTTGTTTCAAGGTAATAATAGAAATATTCACACCTTAAAAATTACCTTGGGCACTATGAGGAAATATCTGGTCAAACGATTAGCTGGAACTAATCTTATATCATCTTGGGAATGAATTTTCCCCCTAATAGGAAATGAAATATTATAAATGACTTAGGGATAAAAGAGGTCTCTCACCGTTTTATGTACCTAGGTGTCCCCATATTTTGGGGAAGACCCAAATCTTGTCATTTCCAAGAAATTTCCAATCAAGTAACAAACCAACATTCTTATTAGAATGGAAAATCCCTCTCTATGGATGGTAGAATTTACCTTCTCAAATCTAAAATTGTCTCTAAAATGGTTTACTCTCTGATTGTATAGAATTGGGTTGCTAGTATTATTAAAAAAATCAAAACCTCAATCAAAGATTTGGTTTTTACCAGTAGCACTATGGAATGGGAACGTGTCACCATCCCCTGGTCTACTTGTTGTCAACAAATTGAGAAAGGGGGTATTGAAATTAAAAATTTTAAACATTTTAATGAGGCTATTCAAGCAAGTCTCAGTTTGAATCTATCCTATAATAACTCGGATTCAATCAACATCCTTAAAAATATATTTCATCAAAAACATAGGAAAGGAAACACTATCATTATTTCCACCTCTATCTTTCCATCCATAAAGCATTCATTTTCCGCTATTATGAGTTCCTATAGGCTGGATGGTCTATTGAAACTCTACAATGAACTTCTTTTCAGATAACCGGGCTATTACTCCTTAAATTTCAAGGTTTTCCCTTGACCAAAGCCCTAAAACACTAACCTCTCTGTCAGAGATGCTATTAATTATCAAAATGATCCTCTTCCTTTTAACATTACAAATATTGTTGACACCTACCCCTTCTCAAACACTAATGATTTTATTGTTTGGGAACCTGATCACAATGGTATTCTTGATTCTAAAAACATTTACAGCCCCTTTTTTGTAACTCTTAAAGTGAATTTGAGTGGTTAAATTTTTTATAACCCCGTGGATAAAACCCTCAAGATTTACACTTATTTGGAATCTTTCTCATAATAGACTTCCCACTAATGATCATCTTAAATTGTCTGGTTTTCAACTATGTTCTAAATTCCGCCTTTTCAATCAGCATCGAGAATAAGCTAATCATCTCTTTCTTTCTTGTACCACTTCTTCTGCTGTTTGGAATTATATTTTTGAAATTTTTTATTGTAGATAGTGGATGCATGACTCTATAAAAACTCAATTAAAGAGATGTGATGATCTTGATAGTTCTCAGCTAATTGAGAACAATTTCCTTTCTTCTATCATTGAGCTACACCACATGATTTGGTATTATAAAAATGCTATTATTCATAAAAAATGATAATTAAGTCTTAATGCAAGAAGAAAAGGATTATCATTGTTATTCGTGAAGCTTCTTCAATCGAAAAGGGTCACTGTAACAACAGGTTGCATGAATTTTCATCCTTCGACATTTATGTATTACTGGAAACTATTGCCAACCTCACCATAATTTTTTTGTTTTTTGGTGTGACCCTCTTCCAATACGGATTATGGTTAATGTGGATGGGGATTCCAAAGTCAATCCAAGCCCTGCAGGTTGTGGCGCCATCTTAAAGAATCATATTGGTCAGATCATTGGTTTCTTCATTGGTAGTTATGGAATTTCTTCCACACTGGAAGCTGAAATAAGGGGTATAATTCATGCCATATTTCCTTCCATAAAACATGGTTGGAAGAACCTCTAGATTGAGATTTATTTGTCAACCAAGTGCAAGTAGTTTGGAATGGTGTGATACATATTTCATGGCCGATCACCACTCATTGGACGGGCTGCATTCTTGCTCTTCATGACATTAACTACATCAACACACATATATATCATGAAGATAACATGGTTTTTGATGTTCTTGAAAACAACGGAGTCAATCAAGACATTACCTGGGATGATGAACTTCCTGCTGACTTACTTCTTTTTCATAATAATGATTGTAGTATTTTTAGATCTTTTAGAATTTTTTAATTTGTTTCCATTATATTTATAGTGTATTGGTTTTCTGGCCAGACACCATCTTATAAAAAACATTTTATAACTAATTATAAAAAAATTGATAATTAATCATTAATAATTACTTATTAATATTTAATAATTTATAATTCATCAGAAAAAGAATGAACCATGAGTCGTGGAATCTAAAATGATTTCTCCATTATTAAATGAAAAAATAAGTACAATGGGATGAAAATCACACTAAGATTATTTTGAAAGGAAATAACCCTTTTATTTAAATAGAAATAGTAAAAAGCTAGTAAAGGGCCCCTATCACAAGGGAGACTTTCTCTTTTCTTCACCTGCACCCAATGTCCTCCACCATACTCTGGTGGCACCACATCGATGACCCCTTTCATATCCTTTTCTCCTATAGCAGGATTATCACTATGCACATCTTCTTCGCTGCTTCCAGATGCAAGCATATCAAAAGAATTAGGAGTTACTATTGTATAATTTTTACATTTTTATGTTCTGATTTTGGAATGTTTGGAACTGAGACCAAAAGCCGTTTGAAGCTGATCAACATTGGGGGTTTGAGTCCCCCCTACACCTTGATCAGTAGTCGGTTCCTGTACTCATATCTTTTCATCGTTTTGGATTGGTTCTAAAATGTCATGTACAATAGATTTAAGGACAAGGAAATCCAATTTTTTATTTCCATTTAAGATCAAAAGTGAAGAATATGCTTGAGTTGAAGCCCTCCCTTCATGTATCTTCGAAGCAGCCCACTTCATATGGTGATTAAAGGTTCCAATCTACACCATTGTGTTAGTTTTCATAGGTGTATAATTAATCTTACTAATAGAACTCTACAAAGCAGATGACTTTTTGTGATTAGATTTCATATATATGGTAGCATCCATTTTCTCTTTACCTTTGCTACACTTACAGGCCATTGACTTCTATTGATGCCATATTTCCATGTCCACAATTGCTTGAATGGATAATTCCTAATCATTATAGTTATCATCAGATTCATCTTCAGTGTGGTCATCATATGCACCAATATGAGACTTGTCATGGTGGGATGCACAAACCAAATAATCCCAAGACAATTTCTATTTATTAGCCTTATTTAGCTCATGCGACACTATATTTTCTTTTACACAAGGAGAGATGTGGGTGGCCTTAGAAGTACACCCATCAGACTTTATGGAACACTCAGCTCTAACAAGTTCTTGTGTATTCAAATTACTATCAGCCTCATCTTGTTTTTGAAGTGCATTAGCAGGTAATGAAACAGTCTCAGTGGTGTTCTTGGCATCTTTAGTTTGTTTGTCTGACATGACTAAGGGTTCATCCTGTTTCTTTTTCCGGTAGTGACTATAGTCATGGCCTTTTAAAAGACAATTTTAACAAATTATGTTCCCCCTACAGTTACTGAGAAGATGTCCAATAATACCACAAGCAGAACAAAAGGGGGGGGGGTTCATTCATATTCAATCATAAGGGAAACATCATCCTGCAGTATTGATAGAACAAGGAGATAAATTAAGACAGTGCTGATATCGGCCTCTATTATCTTCATTGAAAAGTTTCCATAGCTGGCAGTTTTAGTTGTGTTATCCATTCTTATTGGAATTCCAATAGTTGAAGCTATATTGAAGAGAATTTCTAGGTGCCAAATAACCGAGTTAAGCACATAGACCTTGACCCAGACCTGTGCACATGTTTTTCTAATCTCATTAATGTTAATATTCAGGTTCCAATCATAAATCCTAAGCACACCCGGTCTATGGTTAATAGATCCTACACCCCAATCAATCCCTTTTAGTTCCGCAGAGGGAAAGATAATATGAAAGAAAACACGACCTAATGAGATACATTTGAAGTCAGTGACACCCAAAATTGAATCCAGTCGAGATACAAAGTCATTCAAACTAGGTGATATGATAAATACAAAAAATTCAACATATTAAATTAAAATAAAAAAATGATGGAATCCATAATCAAATTATGTCCATCCTAATCAAATTTAGTTTTGAAAAAAATTAAAAAACACTCAGTGTACATGGTCATATATTGTGTACACATATTGTGATGGGTTCCCTAACCACCATGACTAGACGAAACCCTTTATTATGTCCAGTTTTTAACAATTTTACAGGGATTCCCCTAATCTTTTTAGTACATCTCGTAGTGGTAGTGACATCAATATAAACTGAAGTGAAGGTTCCATGTCTTTGGAGATTAGTTGGCTATAAAATATTTTACAACACTCATTAACATTTCCCAAAACTTTTAGAAAAATAATATTCCTCATAAATATATGACATGATATACTAATCGTAATAACCTTGAAAATTTTAAAATCATAAGAAATGAGTGACCTTAATTTCCCTTAAAGGGTCAAAATGGGAGATAAAAATTAGATAAGAATGTGAGAATAGGATAAGAAAAATTAAACCGATAAAATAATAATAATATATTATCAAAATTAATATAAACATACCAAAAAAATCCGAAATCATAAAAGTTTCATGGTAGAAAACTTTGACATAACATAAAGAATGAATAATAAGGAAGTCAAAAAAAATGAATTATCATTAGTATTAACAATAAATAAATCACAAGCATGTGTAATAACACAAGAATATATCAATGAAATTATGTACATCATAGAAAAAAGGAATACAATATATTTATAGAAATCCGTGTATATAGGTAAAATTATCATTGGGAGTAACGCACTTTCACCCTTGATTGATAGAAACTAAATTATACTTGATTATACATATAACTTGAGATATAATTCGTTAGACAACACATTACAGGGAGATATAGAATCTCAAGTTCTCTTTATCCATACATACATCTGTCTAATGAAAATAATTCACATATCACTCATAATGATCACATTGATATAAAATGGATTTTATAAAACATTCAATTGAAAATAATTAACATTTTGAAGAATAAATAAAACTTTGAAAGAATAATAGGTTTAGTAACATTTATGAAAAGTATAAAATGACATCATGAATTTAATATATCGATATTAATATCATGATCACCTAAATGTGGTTACTAAATAAGTGAAAAAAAGAGTGTGAAATGTGGAACGTAACATTATTGGATACAGCGAGGAATATTAGTGGGAAATAATTATAATAACATTAAAATTAAATAATCAGTATCAAAAAGTCAATGTTTTGTGACTCTTTCCAAAAATTATTTCATTATAAGTATAAAATAATACTCCATAATACATTACTTTAGAAAGAAATAGCATGAATGTAAGTCAAATTCAAATAAATCTCATTCAATATATATTATGTGGAAGATAAGGTAATATATTGTGACAATAAATGATTCCTTAATATTATTAAAATTACTTTATTGAAACACATAACTATAAAAATGATAATAAAATTTACACTTTATGATTTTTTAGATAAATATGAAGATAAAATTTGGCCAAATTATCGATCATTTTCTATAAAAAAAGGATTCAAGTGGGGGAAATTATAATCATTTATATCAAAGAAAAATATAAATTAAGAGGGTGGGAATAATTCCTAATTCAAATAAATATTTTTGAACAATTTATTTATCAAGGGGGAAATTTAATTTCAAGTATTAATTACAAAGAAGGAATTTTGAAAATAAAGTATATTATTATTGTGATCACCCTTACCTTAGTTACATGGAGTTGCTGTCTTTCATTATTACATATGAATAAATACAAGGAAATAATCTCGATGAGCTGATCAGTTTAGTGGTTTTGGAAAAATGGATAAATACATGATACCCATTTTACATTGATAATGTAAAATAGAATATATTACAAACTAAAATAAAGTTCTCATCATCCTTTAAACCACATTAAAGTGATTCATATTTAAAAACTAGGTAAAGGATGCAACATAATGGAGAGAAAAATTTTTCAGAAAGGGTAATGTATAAAATAAGATTTCAAGATTAAATATTAATCATCCACATGGAAAGGTTAATAACTGAAAAACCTTTCCTTTTAAATAACATAGCTATCATGAAAATATAAGGCTGAATCAATATGGATGGTTAAACAACTAACAACACATGACATTTAATTGATAAATTGATAATGAAATGAATCCATAGATAATGTCATAGTTAAAATATCATGAGAAATAATGATTAAATTATGAATAAAGGAAATGATTAATTATTTGATATTATGCCTCATGTATATGATACATCAAATGTTAGTACATTTCACAAGATAATTTAATCTACCTGTAGATACCCATTTCATTTTACCAACTGATTTGTCTCATGAGACCTACTGATGCATTGAGGGGATATATAATGTATGTCCCCGCCCTTCAATGCATGTGTGAATCATTCCTAATATGTTTAACAATCCATATAATTAATTACTCAATACGCCTTATCATTTAAAACCCATATTCAATAAAGGATGTGGAGTTATCAATAATTACAAAGTAAATCAAATAAAACTTAAAGTTAAACACCATATGTAAAAATATTATATTATTTATTAGTAATATACATAAATATTATATTTATAATTAATGTAAATTTAATGACAAATGAAAAATTATCAAAGGAGTGTGATTTTTAAGCGAATGTTATCAATCATAAAATAATGTGAGATTGTACAAAAGAGATTACTACCTTGTAGTTTTCATGTCAAATCACCATGAATAAAATGATTAAAAGTTAAAAAAATTATATTATGTATGAATGAATAATGATATTACGTGTGAAAATGGAAGTATATAAACCACAATAATTAATATTGATGCATAATACCAAATATATCTCAATGGAATGTAATTTGAGAAAAAATCCCTTAACTAACACTTCCTTTTGGTTGAACATGATTTAAAATCGTGTATTATGGTTTCAAACATGTCACTAACTTACACTAGAATGATATTAGAATTTACGATATTTTATATGATCCTTATATTACATATTATCCTCTGTTTATTAATAATAATTATTAATTTCCATTGTTTTGGGTGTTAATTGCCTACTCTTCTCATTCATTCATTGTCAAGAATATTCATATTGTCATTCCTATTATATATTTATATCATATCAAGAATAATAATCACGAAATATTTATAATATTTATACTATAATTAAACTTTTAAAATTAATCATGAATTAATGTAATGAGAATTGAATTGTGGTACAATCCTGGAGACACTGGGTCGTGCACACACAAGAGTTACATGCCCATTTTCCAGTGATCAATATGAAAATAAGGTAATTAATATATAATATTTAATAAATTATCTTTATATAATATATATCATATTATATACTTATATAAATATATCATATATTTGGTGTGGTTATTGAAATAGAGTCACATCAATTCATGAAGGTGTTATTCTACACATACATGAACAATGTCATTATCTTTACAATTGTGATGTGATAGTCCTTTATAAACATGAGTGATGTTATCGTTACTCCTTTAGAATGGAAGCTAAAATATATATATATATATGATATAATGAATATAGATGTATAAATATGTTACAATTATAAAACATATATATACCTAGTATCCATCATAAATCCTAACTATCAATGGTGGTAATGAAAGAGAGAATGGAATAAGCTCACCAAGCGGTAGTTCACGGTAAACAGGAACAATGATTTCATAACGCATTAGATGAAAGTGGAGATTGTTTTAGTTAATTAAATTAATATAATAAAATCCCAATATATGTAAGATACTAATTATATTGTATTATATTGATGTAATATTAATTTATAGAGGAAGTGAAAATAATAAAATAATGTTTCTAGTTGAAATACATTTTATCTTCTTTATGTATCTTATTTAGGATTTCTCTAAAGCAATTCTAGGATGGTTTTATGAAAAAAAAGTTTTTTAAGATGATGATACGGATTTTTGTAACCTTTTTAAGTGAATATATGATTTAATGATGAAATAATGTGTCATTAAGGGAAGATATGGGGTGGCCTTTATAAGTGGAGAAGATGACACACTTGGTATTTTTTGAAATGAATTGAGTGATCCCACCATTTCAAAATTTCCCAAGAGTCCAAAATGTAACATTATATAATATTATAGGTTTTATGGTTGATATATAGTATAAATTAGTTTTTAGTCAAGCGTATTGGTAATTTTTAACCTTATGTTTTATTTAAACTCCCTAGTGAACTCATTTTTACTTTAATCATGGTAATTAATTTTTACTGCATTCACTATAAAATTTTGATCAAAAATAAGGTAGAATTGTTTTAAAATATAAATTAGGATAATTTTAAGTATGTAATCCAATTTCCGAATTCAATTCACTTATTGGGATTTTTTTTATCAAATTATTCCTCTCGGTGCGATAAGAATGCGGGGTTTTAAAAAGAAAATTTTCAAATGATTACACTGTTTTTATTTAAAACATCTATATAATGATGATTCCAATGACATAATTTAGATTAATTGATATATAATAGAAAAAAAATTCATTAAAACCCATATATAAATTATTTTATCATTATTAATTTTTTAAAATAAAAGGAATTTTTCAATTAAAATTCATTATTATTATGTATTCATAAAAAATGAAACATTTCAAAAAAAATCCCAAAAATTAACCCTCAAATAATATTAATATTCTAATTAAAAATATTATTTTCATTTTTAAAATAAATTTTTATTATGTGTTAAAAAATAATTTTCTATTTATTTTGAAAAGAATTACTAAACCATTATTTTTAAAAATACAATTTTTTAGAAAAACTTTTTTCCTTTTAAATGAATATTATTTTAGTTAGAATCAATAGATAACCGTAAATTTAAAATTTTAGTCAGTACTCTTCATAACCAAAAAATTATCATCTTGGGGATAACTATCATAATTAATTTTACAATATTAATACTATGTCACATTTTCTTTAACCTCAATATTTCATGTAATGTTGGTTGAACGCATCGTTTTATGTAATGTTGGATAAAATAAATGTTTCATGTAATTAAATCTATCAAAGAGTTCGAATTTATTGAAAAATATAATAAATTATCAAGTTGTTATATTTTATTTAAAACATGGTGTCTATTTTCATACACATTATCTAATATGATGTATATAATTCAAATACTCATGGGGTTACATACTACACCTGTCAAATAAAATATATCCTTGAAATTTAAATGGGATCTCATAAATTAAGGTAATTGGATTTGAAAATACCCATCTTGAAATCCCACATTGTGAGATATGTTAATAAAAATATTCTTACTATTGGGAGGGGATGTAAAAAGGTCATATGGAATAACACATAATAGGATTCCAAATATGAGAACGTAGGAGCGATTTAAAAACATAGAAATACAAGAGAAATCAATCACCCAAACACAAGTAGGGGGTGATATAGATCATGGTCAGAAGGATGTTAACAACATTAAATCTATAAAATATAGTATTGAAAAGGACATTAATATCATCAAAAATTGTGTTAATATGACAACATTTTTGTTTCAAGATCCTTTTATTATATGAATTATTTAAATATATAATAATATATGGAAATATACTTTCTTGATATATTTTTATTACATATTCTCAATTTCATCCATTGGATGTGATTCCATCATTTTCCACTTCACTACATACTCCAATAAATGAATATCCAATTATTTCTACTATTTATGATGCACTAAAATTCACTTTTAATGGATTTTAAGATCAATTATAAAATGAAAACTCATTCATTTTATCTATAATTATTCCCATAACAATATTTTTAGTATATTGTTTTCAATATTACGAAATCATCATATTTTTTAGTAATACATCAGTATCCAAAAACACATCTAAATTTGAACTAAACCATTTTATATATGGTCAACCATATAACCTTTTAAAAATATTAAGATAAAAAGTATTATAAATAAAAACATAAAATTTCAAAAATGGATTTATCATTAATCCCTTAAAAAATATGGAGTATATATTATTCATCTAATTATAAACATGTTAATACCTTTATCATGTATTTATTGGAACATGTTAATAAATTGAATTACCATAAAACACCATTGAAATAATGCATTCTACCTTATTCCTTAAATAAAAAAATATATTATATATATTCCTTAAATCGAAAACCGATTTTAACTCCAAAAAATGATATCATAAACATCTTTTTTGAAAAATAATTATTCAATTATAAGGTAGCAAGAACTATCCAATTTACGTTATCCATTATAACAATCTATTCATCTGAATATTATTATCACAATATAATAACATATTAGGGGTTATCATTCCCAAAATCATGTGTTTTCAAAGATGTTAAACTCTCCACTAAATCACATTTTTTGGTATAATTCAAAACACTATTTCAATAACCCCCTTGCATTTCAAGCATTGGTCATTGGAATATTACATCCTACACTTGAATGCATGATCTTAGTGTCTATTATCACCACACCAATAGATAAATTGATTTCAATTCAAGCAAGAACCACAGTGTTTCTTTACCCAATTAACACATATTGGAAAAAACTTCTTTTCATTCTCCCCCTTATCATTTTTTAGGTCAACCAATTTTTCTATTTCTTCTCTTAAAGCCCGTACTAATTCAATAATTCATTCTCCTTCTTGAAATCAAAATAAACTATTTTATCATACGAAAAAACAATTTGAGGAGCCAGATCCCTTCAGAGACTTTTCTTAATCACTTCAAATAAATGGTCATTCATGTACTCTATCGTGAGCATTTAATCTATTTCATATCAAGCCATAATTGTAAATGTAACATCATAATCCACAAAACATTATTCTGAATTTTTACGCTCTTTAAATTTCTCTTCAACTTGGTTTGTTCCTCACAATGGAAATACTTGTCGAAAAATTTATCCATAATGATTTTCATTTCATGAGTTCTATTTAATATTCCACCTTAGTATTCTTGATCAAATACCATCATTGATCAACATCACCTTTGATAAAATACACTTCAAGTGTAATATTTTTCTTTTCACCTCATACCAAGGCCATTAATATTATCTAGAGATAAAATATATTTATCAACTATAATGAGATGAGTAGTCCCCATATATGGTTGGGAATTCTATCATATAAGTCTATCCAGCATACGAGAATATTCTTGGGGAATAGGTTCCTCTATTCAAGAAATTTTATTCTTCATACCCCAATTAAGATAAAGTAAAATACGGAAAATTTTATCCATTATAATACAATCAATTTTATCTTCAATAACATGGAAATATCTTAATTAATAATGAGAATTTATACCCATATTCCATCTTGGAACCATTTATAAATAATGTCATATACTAGATTATTGCCTGAAATTACGAACTTCAAATATTAATGTATAATTCTTAACATGGTGTAACACATAGAATAAATTTAAATATATGAATTTATAATATTGAATCCAAAACAAGTATTCATTTGGGATATATTTAATTTTAAATCCTTCAGAATGGTGTGTAAATTAAATGTGAATTATCCTCATCATACACCAAGGAGTATAAATCTAGGAACTGAGTGAGGATTTTTTTGCCTGCTCTAGGTGACAATCAGGTCCTTCCCAATGTTCCCATTTCCTCTTTATTACCACTAGAAACCTTTGTATTAGAAACACATCCATTTGTAGTATCTAGAAATGGATTTATCAATTTGAAAACAAAAATAAAATTTTCATTACCAAAACTTTAGGATGTTATTCTATATTATCCTAAAATTCTATTATTTAGTAATGTTACATAGTTTAGTTTTTCATAAATTTATATCCCACAGTATCTGCTAAACATATTTTGGTAAAAACTATAACTACCCCCAACCACTGTATCCTAAATATGGTTTCATAATTTTTTTTAATATTTATAGATATATGGAAACAAATCCTGAAAGACTGAATAGTTTAATAGTATTCAGAACTATATACATATATGATACCAATTTTACATTAGGAATATAAAATAAAACATAATACATAACAATTAAAATGATCAAAACCCTTGAAAACTCATTCAAACTATTAAACAACATAATCGGGAAACACAACTAAATTATGGTGAGATGAAATGATCATTAAGGGTTATGTATAGTGGAATCTATCATGAATCAACAAAAATAATAAAAATGGAATTTTAAGTTACTAAACACTCATTCTATTAAAATAAATTTACTATTATGATAATATATGGAAGAATCGTTATGGGATGGTAAATAACTGAAAACATATGCCATATAACAAATAAATTGGGAGTGAATTGAATCCATATATAAAATCATAGAAAAAACTCCTGGATAAAATTAACTATTTTTGGAAGAAGGAATTTATTAATTATTGGATTTTATCTATCATTCACATGATACCTCTACTATAAAGACCTTTTACAACAGATTTTAAAATATATATAGAAACCCATTTAATTTGTTCTATAGATTTGTCTCATGGTACATACCAATGCATGAAGGGGAAATAGAATATTAGGTATCACCCTTCAAAAAAATTCATAATAATTCCTCATATATCAAGTAATCAATTTAATTCATGAACCAATATTTCTTATCATCAAATTTCCCCACCGTGTAAAGGATACATATATTTTAATATTTCTCTAGTTAATTGAATAATTTTAAAATTCAAAAGTATATTTAAAAATGGTAAAAATTTTAAAAAATAATCATACAAATCAATAAATAATAGGGAATTTTAAGATTAATTAAATTAATAATGAAAAATTATCTCATGAATGTGATTGTTTCAATATAAAGATAATAATCAAAAATGAAACCGAGATCGTATAATAACATTTACTAAAAGTTAAAATTGATGTAAAATCCCCTTGGTTGAGATGAGTAATAATAAAACATAAATTTTCATTATTTATGAATTAAATATGATCTTATATGCTAAATGGGATATATATTCACCACCGTAGTTTTAATTGGTGATTAATAATAAATATGACTCAATGACATATAAAATTTTATGAAATACCTTACCCCACACTTCATTTTGGTTGAACATGATTTAACCTCCTTTATATTGTTTTTAAATATCTAATTAACCTACAATAGGTCCAAATTAATATTTATAATATCATATATGATCCATTTATGACATATTATAATTTTTTCATCAATAATCATTCATTATTTTCATTTTTTGATGGTTCGTTGCTTTTTTATCAATTTTTTTCATGAAAGTTCAAGTTCATTCATATATTAAATATTTATGTCATATCTATATTAATAATCATTAAAAATCCATCATAATTATATATCAATTATTTTTTTAAACCTATCATGATTAATTGTCATAAAAAATAAATTATATTACGATTATGGAGATGGTTGGTTATATGTACACATAAGTTACATTTCCAATTACTATGTTCATTATGGAAATAAGGTAAGTAATATACATTATTTATATAGTGATTATATTATAATATATTCCATATTATATAATTATAGAAATATCATCTATGTGGTGTGGTTATGGAAAGAGAGGCGCATCTCTTTGTGAAGGTGGCATTCCACACGTACAAGAATGATGTTTTCTCTTTTATGTAATTGAAAAGGTTATAATGAAAATGATATATTATCATTAAATAATGATAAATATATCATGAATATCATATAAAAATTAATTTATGTCACATATAATCATTACTTTTACACTTTTCACCTTCCATGTGATGTTTTACTGGAAGATGAATCACATTGTTTCTTGAGGCGATAGTATGCCGTACACATGAGGGGCGTTATTGTATCTTCAATGGGATGGAAGGTAAAAAAGATATATATATGATATAATTACTCAATTTATATAATTTTTTTAATTTCATATATATGTTTTATTTCCATCATCATACCAAACCATGAAAGGTGCGCATGGAAGAATGAATGGCATCGACTCGTGATGTTTTTTCTTCCATACACATGGATAATGACATTGTAACCCATTTAATGAAATTGGAGACGGTTGAAGGTCATGAACATATTAAAAATACATCATTTTATATGTATTATATATATTTTATTATATTATATATTTTTAATGACAATTTATGGGGGTGGAGAAATAAATAAAATAAATACAATCATTGAAAAAATTAACTATTCTTTGGGTATCCTACTTAAGTTTCCACTAAATTTGTCCTATGATAGTTTTATGAAAAAAATAAGTACTATACGATGAGGGGGGTGGGGAAATTTTTAATTTTATTTTGGTATGAATTTTCAAAGACAAGGAAGATTGAAGATGTTAAGAAGAGAGTAGAGTGGGTGTCCTTTACATATGGGGGAGAGGAGACATTTGGTATTTTTAAAATTAATTGAGCACTCATAAATTTTTAACATTTCAAAAGGGTCTAAAATGGTCCATTATATAGAATTAGAGGTCAAATGTTCTAATTATGTTAATAAAATAGTTTTTAGGCATGTTTATAGTTCATTTTTACCCTCATCCTTTTAGATTAACCCCCAAGAAAACCAATTTTTACCATAATTGTGGTAATTAATTTTTGCTACATTCAGTATTCATTTTATATCAAGAATTATATTGACATTCATTTGAATTATAATTTTTTTATTCAAAATATGGAGTTTATTTTTTCATGTTCAATTAAAAAAGGTTTCTTAATTTATTTTAATATTTATCTCAAAGTCGCATTGAAAAAACATGTTTTAAAGGGAAAATATTTAATATATTATAATGATTTTATATAAACGTTCAATATGAAAATGATTTAAATGAAAAAACTTTTATTAAAATATATATAATTTAAATCATTTTAATTTAAAAAATTAAAAAAATAATTTAAAATCATAAAATATTTAAACAAAAATGATGTTTTCAATTAAAAATCAGTATTTTCACAATTCATCGAAAAAAAAAATATTTCAAAGAAATACCAAAAATTAAACCTATGATAATTTTAAAATTATTATTTAAAATTGAATTTTATTTTAAAAAATACTATAATTGATAAAATTTTATTTTAAATTATCATTTTAACGTGTGACTAAACAGTCATTTTAAAATTACATTTTTTCAAAAAAAAAATATTATTTATTGAAATGATTTTTATTTTATTTACAATCAATAGAAAACCTTAAAATTAATAATTTAGTTAATACTATTCATATCGACCAATTTATAGGTAAGATGACAAAAATAATATTAAATATTAATATTTTAATAATATTTCATGTTTCATTTAAACTCAGTATTGCATATAAAAAAGATAAACTCAGGTTTTTATGTAACTCAAGATAAAATCAATGTTGAATGTGATTCATGATATTGAAGAGATTGATTTTATTTTAAAAATTTATTATATCATAAATGATCATGTTATTAAATTTTCCTCTCTGCTAGGTGTTATATTACATACACATTATGAAATATGACGTACATATTTTAAAAACTCAGGGATTTATTATTATCATAGTGTAGAATATATCAATCTTGAAATATTATATCCAAATAGGATTACTTCATACCCATGGAAAATATTGATGTTCGTAGAACCCATTTCACTTATTCCTACAACTTGAATGCACTATATCAATTTTTTAAAACAAAAATAAATATCATAATCACTTATTTCAAAACATTATCCATAATTATAACCTTTTATAAACATTATTTATAATCATATATTTAAAAAAATATTATATAATGCATAGTATTTTCATTATCTGATGTTATCAGTTTTGATAGTTAGTTTTTAAATATATTTCTAATAGTTCTATTGATTCTTCTTTATAGGTTCAATGTTAATCATTTATCTATCATTAAAGGCATATTAATAGATTTTATATAATTATTATAATGTCTAAATTTCATTTCATAAGTATTTTTGTTATTATTCTTAATGATGATGTTGGGAGAAAACATTTAAATTACGAGTGATATTACAAATAAGTCAGATAGTAATATAATTTTCAAAAAACCATGAACCAAAATAAATTCCTAATTAATTTACTTTATATCTAGTCGTTATGTTTCTATAGTGAATCATGATAAAAATTTATAGCATTATCTAACTAGGTTTGTTTAAGTGACCCTAATAAGATCAACCCATGATCATTGGGTGATAATAGTTAATAAAGTGTTTCTTTTTTCATAATATCAATACTAGATAAGCATTATTATATAATTTTTATATTTCTAATGTGTTAAATCAAGTAATAATGTAGTTAGGTATATGATAAATGTCTATAGAAAAAAATGAAATACATCACTTTTGTGGAGGAGCTGCTCTATATATATACACGAGTGATGAATTTATTTACAATGAATGTAATGCAAGTAGGAAATGGTTTGTATTATTAAAATAAAAATTATATTATAAATATAAGACCTATTCCATAAATACATTTTTTTACTATCCTTGTAATGTATTTGTGAAAAATGGTCCATGTCGTCTATGGTAGCGGTAGTCTGCATGTAACACAAACCACATTTTCAATTTTCAGATCATTGGGAGGAGGTTTTAAAATGGATATTACATTTTTATAATAATATTTAATATATTTATTAATACCAATTTCATAACACATTCATGTATAGAATGGGTCTAATAGGGCAGATGAAGAAAAAAATTAGGAGAGCTTAGTGGAGAACAATACCTCTCCCTTCAGATGTTCTCGCTTATGTAACACTTTAAGGACCCTTTGATTGGTATTTTATAAATTTTAAGGATTATAGGATATTATAATATATTTGTGGGATAATTGGTATGATTTTTGGTCAATTAAATCATTGTAATTGGTCTTCAAGTATAGTGGAAGTGATATCATTTTTTATGTGACAAAATTTGATTTTGGTATTGACCCATTACTTATTAAATGATGCAATGAAACCATTTAAGGTTTTACGATTCCAAAAATTGGATATTAATGGATTTTTGTGTGATATAATGTTTATTTTTTCTCTACCCTTCATTTTATCACTGTCTTAAATATCTATCAATTCTTTTTACCATAATATTTTTACAATATATAATTTTTGTTCTTTAGATTGGTAAGTAGTTTATACCCAGGTAATTTATTTTTTATTAAAAATTTTACGTGACCCATATTACGAAAAAAAATTATGTACCAAATTTTGTGCATTATATGATAGAATTGAAATAATAAATAGCATAATATTAAATTTTCTCTAAAAAAAATTACTATATATAAAAAATGGTTTGTAGAAACAAAATCTTGTTCTCAACATTATGTGCGCCAAATCATATAAGTCATTCAATACCATTTAAAATACATATAATATATTTTTATACATGTACAAACATAACATGAATTTAATTGGATAAAATAGATAAATTTACTTTATTTGAGGAAAATTACACAACATTAATAAATTCATTCTTTGAAAAAAACCTTTTCACCATGATCATGGTCATTAAATGTAATCTATGTAATCATAAAATTATGAAAAAATGAATTAAAACATATGAAATATTGTGAAAATGTTGATCTAAAATATTAAATACACTTTTTTAGTTTTAAAATATGTAATTGATTAAAAGTAATTATTAATACAAGAGAATAAAATAGTTTTTTGAGTAAAATATTACCTCTATTTTTATAGTGTTAAACATGGGATTTAAAAGTTAATTATTGTATTTTTAAATTAATAATATCACTAAATAAATATATATTTATCAAAATAGAAATATTTATAAGTTTATTAGGTAATAGTAAAATCTTAACATTGTTATAAACATTATTGTATTAATAAAAATGGAATATTTTAATTATTCACATGAAAATTATAACTACAGAAACCATATCAAAACTTCATCTTTAGATGAAATGTTATACAAAAATCAAAAAATATGTCCATTTTGTTTCAATTTACAATTATAAAATTCTGGGATTTAGTATAAAATTAAAAATAATTTAATTATAATTTAATTATTTTCATAGAAAAATAAAATTTTACAATTTAAACTATTTTATTATTTTTTCCAATCAATTAAAAATTATATTGATGTTAATATATTATCTATTTAAAACAATATATTTTATCTATAATATATATTTTTACAGAAAATAATGTTCATAAACAACTATTTTATAAAATTCATTTTTCATTAAATTAGTATTCTTATATATGTAGTTATATTAACTGAATTTTATTACTACATTAGTATTAAAAATGAAATTTATTTTTAAATGTAACAAATGAGAAATTGATAAACCACATGTGATATATGAATAAAAAATTAAATTAAATAATAAATTTTTATATAATTTTAATTTATTCATATATGAACCCTTAATATGATTTTGTGATACCTACCCATAGGATAAGATCTAGTTGTAGTAAGAGTTTTTGATTCTGCATGAATACATCACATAGATATTTCCAAGAGATTGAAATTCTCTCACATATAATTTATATTATATAATAATTTTTCTTGTTTCGCTTGGGCTTCATCTTGGACATACCACTATGAAAATAACTCCTTCCCAAAATTATAAATATCATCTTCTTAAGGAATATTACCACTACTAAATTTCATTTCATCTACTTTCATTATTGATTCTATAATATGGTTACCTCTATTTATACCAAAATGATCTATGGCAATATAAAAACTACCATTTTTAAATTTTTTGTATTTATTCTCTCAATAAAATATATGAAATTTTTTAATTTAGTGTTTTGTGTGTCACAAGATATCAAAAAAATTAGGTCTTAAAATAACAAATATAATGTAAAAACAGGGGACGTTAAATTCTCCACATTGGATAAATTCAGTCCTCTTAATTTTAAGTATAGACTACTAATTATAATTAGTTGTTGTAGCACCTAGATATTTTATACTTTTTTCCATTAAATAATATATCTAATGGCATGTGGTACATTATATATTTATCTTAAAAATAATTGTTGTGTACTAATAAAATATTATAATTTAAATATTCATATTATGACCAAACTCGTTGTTTTGTGAGTATAAATATGAATAACCATATTATGAAACATATTTATAATGGTTTCATTAATTAAATTAATATTCACAAAAAAATATTTATTAGAAATTTTTTTGAAATGATTATAATATCTTTTAAAGGAAGTATATAAATTTTTTATAATACTATTTTTTTATTCATAATATCATTTTTATATGAAAAAATTAAAATAAAAAATATTGATTAAAAAATATATTGAAATTATTTTTTTATATATCCGATTAAATGAATCAAAAATAATTTAATTATGGTTATAAATCATCTAATGAGAATAAAATAGCATTACTTTTCAATAATAACTTTTAATAAAAAATGGGATTTATTGTATTATATAGGGGGATATTAAAATTAATTTTTTCTACTATAAGAAATTGTGTTTGAAAAAATTGACAAAAAAATTTAAATATAAATTTTATAACATTATTTCTATTATTATTTCGAAATGTTCTACGAAAACCGATATTTTTTTTAATAGTGAACATATCAATTTTTGAAAAAAAAAGTCATTGCTTGTCTTTAAATAAATAATTCAAAACTAGAAATCAATTTTGGATTTTGTTTTAAATAAATATATGATTCCACAAATTATAAATACAATAATTAAGTATATATTTTCCATTATTATACATCATTTGGTAAATAATGTTTATTTCCTTAAAACACTTAAATGTCTATTGTCCTTTTATTCAAACTTATTTTAAAACTGATGTATTTCACTTGAATAAATTGAATAGTGGAAAATTAATTTCATATATAAATTTAGTAGGTTCATATTTATTAAATAGCCCAATTAAAATTTTATACAATGTGATTTGTGACCATTGTAAATGTTTATCACCTGTGTAATATGTAAAACAGGTCAACTGAGGTTACAAATATCAAATAAGGGATTTAAATAAAAAAAATTACATTATTAAGTTGTATATTCTTAATTATAAAATATACCTAATAACTTAAAAAATATGTTATTTTACTATTAATTTACTTTTATTATAACGTTTATATTATTTTTAATTTTGAAAATTTATAAAATGTCACTCTCCATCAATCATAGAATCAATAATATATTTTCATAGGGATAAAAATAATATATAAAATCTTGAAATGGTTATTTTTAAAATGAATAAATAATTTTTATTATCATAATTTATATTAAATTTTAATATAGAGTATAATTTCCCTGAACCCTTTTGAAATTCAGATGGAAATCTTGTGTATACAATAAAATATTTAAATAAATGATATTAAAAAAAATTATGTAATATAAATTTTATTAATTATGGTGTCTAAATAAATTTAAGGATAATTATATTGTAACATCCTAGGTAAATAAAGAACACGACATTTTTCATATTGATTAATATTTTTGAACTAAATTTTATTTCTACATTAAAGGAGATTCTATGTTCGATGGCGTACCCGATACGCAAAGATGGGCTTCATTGAAATCTTACGTTGCACACTAATAATATGATATTATTATTTTAAATGGTAGTTAAATAATGGATGTTTTAATGGTGGGAATGAACAAAACTAACTACAAAATTATTATATATGTTTGTTAAATGTTTTTACATTTATCCAATAAAAGTTAGAGGCTTAAAATGTGAATGAATCTAATTTTAAACATAATTTACAATAAAAAGATGATTTTCCTTCTTTTAATGGATAACCCTCTTTAAATATAGTTTTGGTCAATTTTAAATGTTCCATTTGACAAATTAAAATTCTTATTTAGATTCGAGACATCAAAATTTACTTTGGTTAAATGTTTGGTATTTTCTGGTAAAGTTCATTTGTAATGAATAGGTAAAATTACTGTATTTTTATTCAAAATTGCCTTTTAATATAATTTATTTATATGGTTATATTATCATTTTAATTGGTTTTAACGTGTAATTAGATTATACTCTTACCAATTAATCCAATTTTGGTCATTGGAATTAATTTCACTTTGAAATTGGACATAAACAAGTGTCGATCATTTGATAGTTATTATTTCTTAAAAACAGGCTATTTGTTTTGACAAAGGAAATTAAATTTAAATTAATTAATAAAACTTCTATGTTTTGAATTTTTAAAAATAAATATCATTCTTTAATTTGGATGATCAAATATAGCTTAGGCTGAATTTTTTGTTTTTTTCTGAAAAACATCAATTTTTGATGAATAGGGAAACCCCTTAGTAGTAGTTAAAAAATTGGCATTTTCATTTATATGAAATTTTAATACTTTTGTAAATTGAATTTATAAAATCCAACAGACTTGGTTATTATTATTAAGTAAAATTTGGTTCAATAAGATGAAAATAAGTTTTGGTGAATAGTAAATTTGGACATTTATTTTCCGCGGTTAAAGGTAAATAAGGTAATTCAAGGTAAAAAGAATATCATAATAATACATAGTTACCGTAAAACTTGTCCTAACCTTATTGGTTGAGTTATTTAAGACCATTGGCATTAACGGGTCTATTTTGGTACCCCATGGAGCCACTTAGAAATGATAATGACACTTTATTTTATATAACTTAATGTTGTAGAAAAAATGACAAAAACAAATATCTATTAGGAAATAATTTTTACATGGGGTTATATAAGTTATATTTTATACTATAATTATTAATTGGATGTCTAAAACTATTTCCTACATTTGGGTATTTTTTATAATTTTTAGGCATCATAGAAATAAATTTATTTATGACACAAAAATGATGCAGTATTTACCTCATTAAAAAATGATTTAAGTAAATATGATTATAAATATTAAAATAACATAAAAAACCAGTCCGATTATTATTGGATGATTTTATTTCTACCATGATTCATCTTATATTCGACCTTAATGAGTTTTGTACCTTTAAAAACCTAATGTCATTATATAATAAATTATTATTTTCACACATTCCTAAAGAGCCCCTCCTTCCCCATATAAAAATCCCTCACTTATTACTCATTCCTCACACATATAAATCCCCTTGGATGGTCCAAACCCTTACCAAATAAGCATTTAAGATCACTCTACGCCTTCTAAGAAGCCTATACTTAGGCAGAAGGCACTTTCAGAAGTACTTATGGTTCAAACCAAAGGGAGTTACCCAAATTAAAGGTAACAATTCCTCTTAACTTCTTTACTTTTTTTAACTTCTACAACCCCTAAACACTTTTTATTCCATTATTTTATTACAAAAAAAATTATACTCAATATGAAATGATTTTTTATGATATGTATTTTAACTACTCATACACACACCATAATTTAATGGGTGAAGAACATACTGTTTTTGTGGATGGAAAACTAATGCCTCACGAAATGATGATTGCTCGATTATCTCCTACAGCATATCATGGTGGCCATTAAGATGGAAATTTATTTATATATGATATATATTATGTTTTTTTTTCTTTATTCTTTTTTATTTTACATTTATATCCCACCATTATGGATTCCATAATGTGTAAATGCGATAATTTCATTTGATGAAATGCGAACTACCGCCCCCTCAAAGTGATATGACTCGTTCATACCATACATGGGACATATAAATGATGGAGTTATTGAAATTATATATGACATTATACTATAATTATAATATAACTATGTATCATTAGGTTTTCATTCTATTAAAAATGAAATAGAAATGAAAGTAGCATTTATGCTTACATACGGCTTACCGTCTCCATGAACGGTGCATTTGATTTCTTACCTCCAAATGTTATGTACTATTATAAATAGATTTATATACAAGATATATATGATATATTTGATATATAAATAGTAAATATCATTCTGGATATAATTAACTTTTGACTCTTTGAAACACTTCTAAATTTAAGATGTCTATTTTTGACTCAAGTACCAAATATCGACAAAACGAATGGTATTAACATAAATGATTACATGATGTTTATAAAATGGTAATAAGTGATATAAAATGAGTAATAAACTTGAAAAAGGTTCTTATAAAATTATAAATTAACATTATTTTATTATTCAGGATGAACAAGGAACAAATGAGTCATGTCGGACATGAGGTAAGGGATTTCTTATCTCACTTTTAATTCTGTGACATTTCCATTGTTCGCCACTTATTTATTGCGTGTGGTGTATTGTGCACTGCCATTTTATATATATATATATATATATATTATCACGATTATATTTATATTCATGGAATTCTGTGATTCATTTTGTGTTTATTAACTTTTGGTCGTACGACTCGATTGATTACAACATGGTAAGGGGTTTCTTATCTAACATTTAATTCCATGACATTTCCAATGTTCACCACTAATTTATTAAATGTGGTGTATTTTATACTTAAAATTGATATATATTATCATGTTCATCATTATATTCATGTTATTCTATGAATCAATTGTTGGTTGTTAACTTTTGGTCATACAAATCGATTTATAACAACGTCATAAGGGATTTGCATCTCACATTTTATTCCTGTGAGATTCATGCTATATTTTCCACTATTTCCTTTTGTTTGGTGTGTGTAATACCCATGATATTATTAATAGTGTAATATAATTAAATTTTGGGTTATTTACATATTCATTTAATGATCCTTCTTTCATGGGTAGTATGTTTCGTAAGTTTCCAAATCGGTAAGGGAACCTTTTAACCCAATTTCCATTCCTATTGTTAATCTTCTAATTCTTAATTATGTCATGCTATGATTATGTGTGGAATAAATATTTATTTATAACTTTTTGTGGATATACATTTGATAAACATAATCAGTCCATTTATAAATTCTCAATTCATCCATACGAACTTGATAAGAGTTGTTTTAACTCAATTTCCATTCATTTAGTTAAACATCCAAGTCATTGGTTTTGTATTAAAAAAACATGAGTGAATTTCATATTATTGATTTACACTGAATACCCAATCATATATAGTGCATTTATATTTTTCACACATTATTATGAAATTGATTTATCCTTAATCTAAGGATACCATTTTTATAATGAATTTTGTCTCAATTTACATTCCATTGAGACTTCATTATCATTATACACCAATTCACTATTATACGGTGTATATACTATCCTTTTTTCATATTATATCATGAATCCCTTTATTATCATGATATTATAATGTTCTGATTAAATTTTATTCCTCAATTATTTTTATTCAAGTGTCTCTAATTTAGTTAAAAACTCTTTAACTGAAATATCATTTTAAATGTATTAAAGATTTATTCCTCTAAATATTTATCATTAATTTCCATGTTTCAAAAATGGATTTATGGATTTATTTATATGGACATTATTGTTTTAAAATGTTAATTTATTTAAAAACTTCAATGTGGTAAATGTATTAAATGGTTTTAAAAATGATTTGATAAAGCATTTTTTATTACAATATATTGATTTGATATATTGTGATTGGAATGTAGAAATGATATCTTTCCTTTATTCATCGTTTATGTGTTATGAATATGTTATGGATATTGGTAATTGTTTACGTATATGGGTGGTTTCATGAAAAACCTTGGGCGGGTGAGCCCAAGATAGCTCTCTAATGCATTGGGTAACATGACGGAGGTAAACATTAATTTTTCTCCTATGAGATTTAGGGAATATACTATGATGGATATTACAAATGTGACTCCGTATGTAGCTGTGATAGCTACAATGTATGTATGTTATGAATTATATAAGTTACATTTAAGATTTAGGAATTGTGTTTGTTATTCATAAATCTTATGATTTCGTAAGGTATGTTATGATTGAAATGTATGATATCATTGATTTGTATTTAATTATGGGATAATGTTTTCCTTTTTTATTTTATAACCCTTACTGAGCTTTTTATGATCATCCCATGTTTTTGAAATGTTTTCCATTGGGCTTAAAGGTGAATAGGGTCAAGGATGGGATCAAGGAAAATTCATGTTGTCTAAAACATGGAACTAGACATGTTTCTTTTTAAGAGTTTTTCTTTTATGAAAAAATGGATAGGGAGTAGTTGCATGTACATGTAATTTTCATGTTTATATGTAACAGTTATAGCCTAATTCTCTAAAACACTATTCTTGAAAATATCCTCAATGTGAATTATTAATTTAATATTGGATTATGTAATTTTTAAGGCCATGTCCTAATATATAATATTTAACACCCTGACCCTAGTTTCCTAGAGTCGGTGAATTCTTTTAATACATTGGCATGATTACAAGGAATGAAGTCCTGAAAGACCGATCTGTTTAGCAATCTTGGGAAATAGATTACATACATTATCTTTACATTAAACATTATAAAATAAAACACAACATAAATGATTATTTTTGAATGCCATTAATCCCCTAGATTAACCCTTCTTATTTATCATAATACACTTCTTGTAATCCGTTTAAATTTAAAACACAGAAAGGGGTGATCTCAGATGCTTAGTAAAGATTACAATATAGTAGAAACTTTCATAAATAAGCACAAACATTTAAGGTAATGTATAAGACTAAAACAAAAGTCTTTTAAACATAAACATTAGTATAATATGGAAAATATATAATAAAATAATTCCATTTACTTATTCAAATGGATATTCTACTAGTCGAATAATCACATGCAATATCACTAGACAATTTCATAATGATGTAATGCATAATGCCAGAATTCATAAACACATAGTCAAGGCCTTGTTCCAAGATGGAAAATAAGATTTTTTCAAGGCCTTATTCCAAGACACAAGTTTGTCTCATGAGACCTACCGATGCATCGAGGAGCTATAGCGGGCTCCACCCGTCACTTACTAAGTGCAATGCATTCCTCATATGAAAAGGTTAAAACATAACATAAACATTCATATTAAAACAAGCATATGAAACGTACATTATTTATCCATAAACCATGAATGGTGTAAAAATAACACATCCATAGTCAAACATATCACCAAACCTTTAATACAATATGGACGATTCTTATCATAATTAATCAACTTCAAACAACTTTGAAATCCATTAAAGGATTTTGACATAGATGAAAATGATTTGTAAAACTCATTGAGAGAAATATCCCATTTTCATGAAAACATTTAAAAGTCACACAATTTTGATAGGAAGACATTTGAAGACATTTTTAATCAAAGTTTCCCATAATACTTTGAAACTTTTGAAACTAATTAACATTTTAAAACATTAATGTCCATTTAAATAAATCCTTAAACCCATATTGAAAACATAGACATTAATGAGAATGGTTTAGAAGAATAAATACTTAAAAAATTTAAAATCATGTTTTAGTAAAAAGGCCCTTAAAAATAATATCTTTTAAAACTATTTTATGAAACATGGACATGAATAATAAATATGTCCGAGTAGATACTTATGTAAAACAACCTCAGAAAATAAAGTGATTTTGAAATTAACCATTACCTTGCACATTCCATTAGTCGAGGGTATGTTTAACATCCTCTATAAAGACTGTAGTATGTTATTAAATTATACCAGAACCATATTAATATTTACGATATCCTACATGATTTATTTCTGACTTTATACTACCCATTTAATAATAATTTCCATGTTAAATTAACATTTTGGGTAATAATATCTTTCTTTTTCGAACATATTTTAACTTGTTATTCTTGACTGTATCATTTAGATCATGATTTAAATACATCCAGAATATAAACCATGATTCATATATCATATATATTTAGAATATAAATATTTATAATAGATATATATATGAATTGGAAAACACCATTTATGGATACGGTAGGCCATACGTACGCATAAATGTTGTTTCTATTTTCATATCATATTGAACGTAAGTATATGAATAATATATATGTATGTACATAAACACACACACACACACATATATATATATATATATCCAGTAGAATTACTATGTCATATATTACATACTTTTCAGTAATATATATTTTTATAATAGTTGATGTATAGTGAACGTGGAAATGAATCTCATCGGGTCATGGAGACGGCAATTTGTACGTACGCACGAGAGACAATATCATTTCCATAAAGGTGTGGAATTGGATGGTATATTAATTTTTTAGAGGCATTAACATGTTATTTTCATTATTTATATACATATTACTCATCATTATGTCCATCCAAATAACATATTGTTCCATAACAAATTACACCACGGCATGGAGACGGTAAGCCGTATGTACACACTCTTGGGGACATTATCATTCATAGGATAGATAGAATAATGATTACGGATATGCCATAGTTATAATAAAATCACAGTATATATAAGGTACATGATTTATTTTTTTGGTATGGTAATAAAAAAAGAAAGAGTAATTGGAAGAATAATTAAAGTTGAATGAGTTGATGAAATATTTACCTCTTCTTTAAGTTCTTCTATTTTATTTGATAAAAAGGGATATTTAGTTGACTTTATGACTAATTTAAGGCCTCTAGGATGATTTTAGGATAGTTTAGATGGTATTTGGGCTGGGTTTGGACGAGCCACATAGCTTTTAAGGTGTGAATTTGAGGGATGGGGGAGTTCCCTTTTATAAGAGGGGTGAGGGGCACCTTAGGAAAAGCTAGAAATATTATTTTATAATAAAATTATTTTAGGTTTCTAAAGCCTCGAAAAATAAATTAATTAAAGGATAAGGTGGGGATGGGTCGAAAAACACTCAACCAATAGGTTTTAGATATGATTGGGTCAATATATTAACTTTATCGTTTAGATTTAACTCTTAGTTAAGTAGTTTGACATTTACTATGTCTCGTTGTATTTTTATTTTATATGGTTAATAAACATACAATATACTTCCAAATGAACCCCAAGTGGTTCAATAATGATACACCTATCATTATATAATTTTTTTGGTCGATCCTTAGATTTTTTGGAATAGAATATCAATTAATAATATAAAATTTGTTTTAAAAATTCTTTTTTGTCAATTTTGACACTATTTGGTATTTTGTTTTGATAAATTATTAACATTATTAATTCAAAAAAAATTCATCTAACCAACCATAGCATGTCATATTAAACAATAAAATTACATTAATTCATAAAAGTATCATATTACATTTATTTGGATATTTATAATATCAAATATTTTAATATTTCATTAATTAGGTAATTATTGCATCATCATTGTGTCATAAATAAATAAAATTATTTAAAGTCTAAAAAATATAAATAAAATTCCATTATGTAGGAAATATTTTTAGTTTTCTATCGAATATTTATAGTTGAATTTATCTTCTGTATAACCCAGTAGTAAAAATGTTTTAGTTATTAAACTTTGATTTTAACACTTTTAACACTTCATTGAATGAAATAATAATAAATGTCGTAATCTAATCCGAGTGGAACAAAAAGGTTCGTATTTTATTCATAAGGTTGTTTTTTGTCAAATTAAACTTATCCAATAGAATTAGGACATATGTTACGGTAACAATAATATCATTTTTACCCATAATTACCCTATTTACTATTAATTGTGGTAAATAAAAGTCAAAAGTTACTATTCACCATAAATAAGTTTTATCTTATTGAACCATATCTTACTAACTAATATAAATATTTTATCTCATGTTTTTGAAATTCAATTCACAGAAGTGGTAAAATTATGTTTTATGCAAATTTGAAAATGCTCCTAGGAGGTGGGTTAAAGATAGTTAAAAGTTAAATAAAATTTTTAGATATCTAAACTTATTATAAAATGAATCCAATGAGTTAAATTGAAATTATATAGTTATTATGTGTCTATGATGACCTAAAATAAATTTAAATAAAATAAATAATGATTTAAATAAAATGTCAGTTTTAAACAATAACTCATTGTTTTTCACTATTCATAAAAAATTGAAGGTTTTCAGAATAGTACCAAATACTCACCCTAAGATACTTTTGATATTCCGAATTCAAAAATAAATTATATTTTACCAAATTAAAAACATAAATGTTTCATTTATTAATTTAAAATTAATTCCCGTTGACAAAACCAAAAGGAGTATTTTTTAAGAAACAAAAGCAATCAAAAGATTGACACTTGTTTATGTCCAATTTCATAGTGAAATTACATAAAATGACCAGCATTGGATTAAATGGTAAAAATATAATCTATTTATCCTTCAAATCCATTAAAATTTAATATTTAACACTACAAATTATTTTCATTAAGAAATATGTTTTCAGTTAAATATAGTATTTTCACTATTCAACAAAATATGAAATTTATCAGAAAAACACCAAAAATTTATTGAAACTAAATTATTATGTCCAAATTCTAAATAAGAAGTTTATTTTGTCAAATTTAATATATAAAAGTTTCAAATATTGGATTTAACAGTTGTTCACCATTACAAGGCGGTAAAAGTGCATTTTTTTGAAAAATACTTCTTTTAAATGAAAAAAATGAATTAGTTCTTAAATTATTTATAAGAAACTAATAATATGAATTATAAAATTATAATGATTATATAATGTTCAAATTTAAGTTAATACTATTCATAACCTCTTTTGAATGGCTAGTTTGTTAAGTCATGGTGTGATAGAACTCGGTGTTGTGTTTAGTGCAAGTTAATGAATTAATTTGATGAAATAATGTACTATGAAATCATAGGGTGTTACATTACTCCCTCCTTCAATAAATTGTGTAATCAGAATTTGAAATTTTTCTTCAAGAATAAAAGGTTGAAAATAGAAGATACCTTTGTGGGAAAACCCACATCAGAAATTGGGTTAATAAAATTTAGTCTTAATAAGTGGAAATGGGAAATGAAAGGTTCACCACCAAATTATGATCTAAATTAGGATAAAATTAGTGGAAATTAGAGACACATAATTGGAGAAAAAAACGTAAATATTTTTTAGGGAGTGATTGAGGTCATCAATCACAAACAAGTGTAAAATTGAGGGCCATAAATCCATCAATCTAGGAAGATTTAAAATACCATCGGTTTAATAAAACATAAGGTATTAGGATAAAAAAAATTTGGTTTTAAGATCCCTTTAAAAAAACTAGATTATACAATCCATGGACTTAATGTTGTCCAGTGGTAGGCATTAAATCCCATTCGTACTATGGTTGTGTGTTCGATTCCTACACCACAGTCCAACGCGAAGGATTGTCACATGGTCTTCGTGTTGTACTTTTTAAAACAATATAAAAATAACCTTAACAATAGTATCAAATTTAAAAATTAATCCATTCCAACCTATAGATTTACCCAAAATACATTTATCCAAACTCACAATCCATAAATTATCAGGAAGTTAAACACAATGAAGATCCTTTTGGCCACGTAATAACATGTGAACACCATCATCATATATTATTTTAGAACATGGTAACACCCTGAATTACCATAAAACCTTATTGATTAGACTCATGCTCCCTTATTCTACATAAAATAATTTATATACTCCATATATCCAAAAATGTTTTAAACTCCTACAATGATGGAATATACAAATCATTAATCAGTTTCAATGGAGTAAAGAATATCCAATATAATTTATCCAAATCAATCATATATTATTCCAAAATAAATACCTCAGTATCAGGGCCATATTAAAGTTTGGTCATTCCTTCAACCATATCTTTTCCGAAAATTTTAACTTACCATTGAGTCACATTTCTCGGTTCCACACATTCCCATGTCCTTAATGAAATAGTATTGGAGTACAATCCTTATATACTATATAATTCATATAACATGTACATCATTAATACTCAAAGTACACAATACTTTAATAACAACATAACAACTATTAATCATTATTATTTATCTTTGGTAGTATCAAAACTTGATTGTTATCCAATAGCATCATTTGGGGTATACTCTGATGATAGATTCGCGTAGTGTCCCAACTCCTTGTAGATGAATCATTGTACATTAGAAAAAAAATTCTTACCTTTGAAATCATGCACATGGTGTCCTTTTTCTCCACACATATAAAAAACTATCATTCTCTTGAAGCATATACCAATGTGATTCCTTCCACAGTTATCACATATGGAAAAATCATTCTTTCCCTTTTTCCCTTTATCCATCTTTATTTCTACAACCCTTTTCTTTTCTGGCTTCCCTTCAAAACCCTAGGACTCATAGAATTACTTACTTATCTTATTAACACGTGATACTATTTCTTCATATGATAATAATATGTGGGATACTCCCTTATACATGTTTTATTAATAAAATAAAATATATAATCCATCTTACTCTTTATATCATGCATATTATTGGAGGTCTCGTTCCTTCTACTAGGTGCCATTTCTAAATAATGGAATACACTATGTTAGTTTATGAATCACAAATCATAATTCCAAACTTGTAAAATACCTAACATAATTTGAAAATATTATGAATATAATCTATATTATTAAAATGTATTCTTTGAGAAATTATTTACTCCTAAATTCTATATAATGGCTTGTTATTAAAATCTGAATTATCTTAAGCATATCCCTCGAGAGTGTCGTAACCAAGAGTGCAGCAAGGCATGTGGTCATGCATCAGTTCTCATTCGAGTCTGTAACATCCCATGTAAGTAAAGAATTATGGATTTTAATATCTATGTCTTTTTATGAATTAAATAGTGTTTTAGAGGCTTAAAATGAGAATAAATCCAATCTTAAGCATATAATACTCTAATATTTTTTTTAAAGATCGTCTTACCACATTTTGATGGAAAACCTTTTTTAAATCAAACTTTTAACAATTTTATAAGCTATATTTTTTAAAATAAATTTATTCTTTAGGATTGGGACATTGAAATTTACTTTGGATAAATTTTTGGTATTTTTATGACAATGTTCATTTTTTAATGAATAGTAAACATACTGCATTTTACTTCAAAACATATTTTTCATCTAATTTAATTATCTAGATAGATTATTCTTCTAATTTGATTTAAATTATAATTAGAATATATTTTTACCATTTAATCCAATGTTGGTCATTGTAATTAATTTCCCTATGGAATTGGGCATAAACAAGTGTCAAACTTTTGATACACATTGTTTCTAAAAAACCCGATATTTGTTTTGACAATGGGAATTATTTTTAAATTAATTAATGAAATTTCTGTGTTTAGAATTTAGTAAAATGGATTCAATATTTGGAATCATAAGTTTCAAATTATGTAATTAATATGATTTTTTTCGACGTTATGAAAAGTAACAACGGTAATTATCTTTAATTATCCTGATTAATTAGTAATCAGGTAGTTAAGGGTAATAAAATAATATCATAATAATATATAATGACCCCAACATGTATCATAATGCTTTTTTTTGTGTAATGGATGATCGTGGGATGCCTTGTGCCAAATTTGGGACCCCATGGCATAACTTTAGTGTGATAGTGTCCTTTTATTATATTATTTTTTTAAATGGAATGTATAACCCAAGTATGTATCACCCAAGTAAAACAATTTTATTTTTGTCTATGTAAGAAATATCTTAGACTATAAAGATTCATTGGAAAGCTAAAAATATTTCATGCATCATGGTATTTTTTTTATAATTTTTAGCCATTAAATAAATTAATTTATTTATGACACCATGATCATGTAGTGATTACCTAATAAATTAACGATTTAACTAAAATGAGAAGATAATATAAACTCTAAGACTTACAGTTGAAAAAACCAATGGGATGGGTGGATTTAGAACCCTTATCACCTTATCCTCGAAATATTTTTTGGTGGGTCCATTAAAATTCTAAACTCATTTTAAAATAAAGTAACATTTCATGACTTTCCAAGAGTGCCCATCCTCCCTCTTCTAAAAGGCCCCCACCTACACCCCCTTACCCACACCTCTCTAGCCATTGGCTTGGCCAAAAACTACTCATTTTATCTCTCCACATCCCTCTCTTCATCATATAATCCTTACCTTAGGCAGAAAGCTGTTCAAGAAACCCATTTGGTTCAATCCAAGGGGAGTTACCCGATTTAAAGATAATGTCTTCTCTAATGTTCTTTTGTTTTATTTTTCTTCTCCAACCCCCTAAACACTTTTTATTGATTTATTTTGTAAAAAATAAAGTATATTATATATACTAGGATGTTATGAGAATTATTTGATTTACACTTACACACACCTCCATCTAATGGTTAAATAAAATATTGTTTCTCTGGGTGGCGAATTACTACCGCACGAAACGATGATTGTTCAATATTCTATTAACAGATCTCATGGTGGCCCTTAAGATGTTAGTATATTTATATAAAATATATATTATGTTTATTTTTTCCTTATTATTATTTATTTATCATTTATAGAATGACTTTATGGTTCCCATTATGGGTAAATGCAATAATTTCATGTTAGAAAGTGCAGAGTACCGCCCCCTCGAAGTGATTTGATTCGTTAATGCCAAATGTGGGATGTATAAAGGATGGAGTTAATTTTATTACATATGATATCATACTTTAATTCTAATATACCTTTATATAATTATGATTTCATTCCATTAAATACGAAATAGAAATGAAAGGAGCGTTCATGCGTACGTACGGCTTACTGTCTCCATGAACGATGCATTTCATTTCTTACCTCTAAATGTTATGTAATATTATAAATGAATGTATATAATTGATATATATGATATATATGATATCTACCTCATGACTATAATTCTGGATATAATGTATATTTTACCACATGAACAAATTGTAGTTATAAGGAGTTTATTTTTTGGCTCAAGTACCAAAGATCGAAAAAACGACCGTTATTAAATTAAATAATTACATAATGTTCATAACATGGTAAAAAGTGATATAAAAGGATTAATGAACTTAAAAATGGTTCTTAATCATGTGTAAATTAACTGTAGTTTATTATTCAAGAGATTAAAGAACGATCAAGTCAAATCGGACATGAGGTAACGGACATCGTCTCAATCTACTTTCATTGAGGCATATTTTGAATTATACACAACTTTCTTTTATATTGTATATAAACCCCTTTTAATCTTACTTTTATTCAAAAGGAATATTTTTATACAAAGCGTTTTACTAAAGGACAAAAGGGAATGTTTTTCCTTATGTACGCGTCGACAACAACTTCTCCACCACCGTGACCATTATTTGAGTTTCGGCTTTCTCTACAAGCCATATATTTTTATTAAATGAAAAATAAATACCATGATTTAATTTTCATTTATTTTGGTTTTTTAAATGGTCTTTATAATGTTTTGATTAAATCAATGTGTTTTTAATATTTTTTGATTGAAATTTGGAAATGTTATGGTTCCTTTATGCATGTTTTATGTGATAAGATTATGTTATGGTTCTTGGGAATTGTTTATGAATATGGGTGGTTCGATGATAAACTAAGGGTGGGTGAGCCCGTGATAGCTCTCCAATGCATTGTGTAACGTGAAGGGGTTAAACTCTAAGGTTTCTTCAAAGAGATTTAGGGAATATACTGTGATGGGTATTCCAAACGTAACCATGAGGGTTACTCCCTACATAAGAATGTTAGGAATGCCTAAAGTTACCTTTATGTCTTATGATCTCTATGAGTTATTAATGAATCTTACGATTTCATGAGGTATGTTAATGTGCTTATGTTTTATGAGTAAAGTATGATTTCGTTTATTCTTATGTATAGATGGACTAATTTTTTCATTTTGTATTTTTATATCCCTTAAAATGCTTTTTATGCTCATCCCATGTTTTTGAAATGTTTTTCACAGGTCAAGGGAAATGTACAAGATGTGATGATAGTGTCGAGGATGTGTCAAGAAAGAATCCATGTTTAATTTTAAATATGTCTCCTTTCATGGGAAAAATGAATATTGTCTTTTATTTAACCACCTTGTTTAAATGTGGAATGTAATGCATGATTTATGATCTAATTCTCTAAAACTCTAAACCTGAAAAGATCCTCAATGTGTATTCTTATAATAATTCAAGATTAAGTAATGTTTAAGGATGGGGGCTTATAGTTGGTAGCAAAGGTCAGTTTAGATAAATTTTGGTGTTATAATTCTATTAAATGATTATCCAAAAATATTTTTTTTGAAATGATGTAGCATTTGAAGATTACCATGTTGCTTCATCTAAGATAAGTTTGTTCAGAGTGGTTTTCCGCAGAGGAAATAGGGAAGATGTGCTAGGAAGGCATACAGAAGGAAATAACCTTCAAAATTAGCATATTGAGATGGTAGTAATTGGAACTGAATAGTTTTTTGTATTAATGGAGCAGTTGACTCAAGCGATAAATGGTGGTGGTATCCATGCATGAGATCAGCCAGA
This sequence comes from Viscum album, assembly GCA_963277665.1. NCBI lineage: Eukaryota > Viridiplantae > Streptophyta > Magnoliopsida > Santalales > Viscaceae > Viscum > Viscum album. Next base: position 165,605,245 of record OY728167.1, read on the forward strand.
TCAACCACATAGGAACTTCTCAGTGGTGGAACATTTCATGTGTCAACATCCCCCATCATTCAGAGGATCATTTGACCATGTGCAAGATGAAGGGTGGATTAAAGCACAAGAGAAGATTATCAATTTCATGAGGTTTTTAGACAATCTAAAGGTTAGTCATGCTTTTTACCATTTGGAGGGTGAAGCAGATCAGTCGTGGTCGATGGTTAAAAATATCATGGACACTGATGAGATTGATGCTCTTGACTAGGATTAATTCAACGGTATGTTTCTTGAGAAATATTTTCCTAAGGCTATTTGACTTAGGATGGAAAAACAAATCTTGGAATTGAGGAAAGCGGATGACTCAGTGGCGGCTTATGAAGAAAATTTCACTCGATTTGAAAGGTATGATCCAAATTTTATCGGAGACCTTGATAGTAAAATCAATCAATTTTACTCAGGATTAAAGCCAAAATATCAAAGCGCATTAGCTTCTCGCGAGTCCAAAAGTTATAAAAAGCTTGTTTGATGTGCTGAGAAGGTGGAAATGGAGTTTTCATATGATCATGTGTTCTATGAAAACAAACAGAAGAAGAGACTGAAGTGGCAGGAGAAAGGGAAGAATCCTTCAAAAAGGTCTAATGGTAAGAAAACTAAGTATTCAGTTAGTGATAAATGTGGTAAGAAAAAATGCTGGGGAATGTATTTTCAATTATGGAAAGTGATACTGATGTGGTAAGATGGGACATAAGGCTCATGATTGCACTGGAAAAGATCAGGTTGATGGTAAGACCAAATTTTATTTACAGTTAGTGAAATGTTTCAAGTGCAATTAGAAGGGTCATTATACAAACGAGTGTTCGACAGAGAGTTTGAATGATAGGAAGCAGAAAGACTACAAGAAGAAAGGTGTGGTGAAATCCTTTGAAACTACTTTAGCAGATGTTGGGCCATCAAATGAATTGGTATCAGGTACTTCATTTTTTTCAGATTATGACAATGTGTGGTTTGATTCAGGGTCTACACATTCTTTCATCTCTGAAAAATTTTCTAGTAAATTGGGAATTCCATCTCATGAAATGACTCCTGATATTTTGGTAAAAATACCTGGGGGAAATGTTGAGGAAAAAAGAATTTATAAGAATCATCATATCCTTGTCTGTGGAAAGAATATACATGCAAAACATATTTTTTTACCTCTAGTCGAGTTTGATGTTATCCTGGGTGTAGATTGGCTCTCTGTTTACTATGCTAAGATGGATTGTAGAGCGAAAGAAGTTTCTTTTAAAAAATTCATTCAGTTTGTGTACAAGAATGAACCCTTAATGTTGATAACATATCAACAGGCTGAGAAACTTGTAAAATATGGAAATTAATATTACCTTGAACATATTGTTTAAAACAAAGGAACCGTTTAGATTAATGATGTTCCAATGGTAAATGAGTACCCTGATGTTTTTCCTGATGAGTTGCCTTGAATAATACCATATTCGGAAGTTTAATTCATTGTTGACTTAGTTCAAGATGCTAATCCAATTTTAAAACCCCCTTATTGAATGACTGAAATTGAACTTTTAGAGTTGAAGGAGCAATTTCAAGATTTATTAGAGAAAGGATTCATTCGACCTAGCACATCACCATGGGGTGCTCATGTATTATTTGTTAAAAATAAAGATGGTTCAATGAGACATTTCATTGATTATATGGTCTTTAATAACATCACTGTTGCGAACAAATATCATTTTCCTCATATTGATGATTTGTTTGATCATCTCTAGGGATCTAAGTATTTTTCAATGATTGACTTGTGATCGGTGTACCATCAGTTGAAGGTAAAGGAAACAGATGTTCCAAAGACTGTGTTTCGTACAAGATATGGCCATTATGAATTTGAAGTTATGCCTTTTGGGGTAACCATTGCACCTACTATATTCATGGACCTTACGAATAGAATTTTCCATGAGTTCTTGGATAAGTTTTTGGTTGTTTTCATTGATGATATTTTGGTGTTTTCTAAAAGTAAAGAGGAGCATGAAAGTCATTTTAGTGTTATTTTTCAAACCTTAAAAAAAATTGTATGGTAAATTAAGCAAGTGTGAATTTTGGTTGCAAAAAATTTCTTTCCTTGGTCACATTGTTTCTAAATATGGAATAACTGTTGATCCTGCAAAAACAAAAGTTGTTTAAGAATGCCCAAGACCCAAAAATTTAATCGAGATTCTTAGTTTTCTTGGTTTGGAAGGCTATTACCGAAGGTTCATTAAAAAAATTTCACATCTATGTAGTCCAATGAGTAAGATAACATAAAAAGGTGTTAAGTTAATCTGGTTAAAAGAATGTGATGAATGTTTTCAGAAATTTAAAAGAAAATTGGTGAATGCTCTAGTTTTGGATCTACCTTCCAGGAATGGAGAGTTTGTTATCTACAGTGATGCTTCATTGAAAGGACTTGGTTGTGTCCTAATGCATAATGATAAGGTAATTTCTTATGATTCACGTCAGTTGAAAACTCATGAGGTAAATTACCCTACACATGATTTTGAATTAGCTGCTGTTGTTTTCGCTTTAAAAATTTGGAGGCATCATTTTTATGGAGTAAAGTGTGAAATATATACCGATCAAAAAAGTTTAAATTATATATTCACTCAGAAAGAATTGAACATGAGACAGAGGAGATGTCTTGAATTAATCAACAAATATGATTGTACAATTCATTACCATCCGGGAGAAGCAAATAATGTGGCTGATCCTTTGAGTAGAAAAAGTAATGCTTCATTAACCATGTTATTTTTGGAACATGATCCTTTTGTTAAGGATTTGATGAAATTTGAAATAGAAGTTTTTGGTGCAGGAAGTTCATCTGTTTTGTTTCAGGTGCCAGTGAGATCATCTCTATCAGACATAATTAAGCAAGCGCAGAAGAAAGACAATGAGTTGCAGAAAAAGGTAGAGTTGGTTCAGAAGGGAAAGTTGCCTAAATTCAACATTGATAATGATGTGTTTTGGTATTTTGGAAGAGATTATGTGTGCCTTGAGATTCAAATTTGAAGAAATAGTTGTTATTTGAAGCTCATAGTTCTCCGTTTTCAGTTCATCTGGGCAGTACTAAGTTGTATAGATATCTTCAGGAATATTACTGGTGGGATGGAATGAAAAGAGATATTGCGGATTTTACTGTGATGTTTTTGACTTGTCAATAGGTTAATGAAGAGTGGATGTTACCGAAAAGTATTCTTTAGCCTTTACCAATTCCATATTGGAAATGGGAGACTATATCCATGGACATCGTTGTGGGATTGTCGAAGACACCATGAGGTAATAATGCAATCTTGGTTATTGTTGATCGCTTGATGAAAGCTACTCATTTCCATGCTATATGAGATACTTTTTCCCTAGATCAAATTTCTCGTTTGTATCTTAAAGAGATAGTCAGGTTACATAGACATACCCTCTCTATTTTATCTGATCGTGAACCCCGATTTACTTCTAACTTTTGGGAAGGCCTTCCAAAGTCATTGGGAACTGAATTAAATTTTAGTACAGCTTTTTATCCTCAATCAGATGGGCAGTTATAACAAAAAATTCAGACATTGGAGGATATTCTACATGCTTGTTCGATGGATTATCATAGAAGTTGGGACCACCATATATATTTGGTTGAGTTTTCTTATAATAACAGTTTTCATTCCAGTATAAAGATGGCACCATTTGAGGAATTATATGGGAAGCAGTTTCAAACTCTAGCATTTTGGGATGAAGTGGGTGAAAGGAAGATTATGGAACCATAATGGGTAGAATAGTTGGAAGAAAAAGTTCTATTGATACAGAAACACATGAAACAACTCAGATTAGGATGAAAAGTTATGCTGACAACAGGAGGAAGGATCTCTATGTTGAGGTAGGTGATCATGTCTTCCTCAAAGTTTCACCATGGAAAAGTGTGATGCGTTTTGGTAAGAAAGGAAAGCTGAGTCCAAGGTTCATTGGACCATATGAAATTCTGGAGAGAGTCGGATCAGTTTCATACTAAGTGGATTTACCTCCGAGTTTATCTCAGGTACACAATGTTTTTCATGTTTCAATGTTTTGGAAGAACAAGCCAGATCCATCTCATGTTTTGAGTCCAGAGGTAGTTCAGCTGGAAGAGAATATATCTTATGAGGAACAATAAGTCCAGATTCTTTACCATAGGGAGAAAGTATTGTGGAATAAGTTGATTCATCATGTAACGGTTTTGTGTAAAAACCACATGATGGAAGATGCAACAAGGGAATCTGAAAATGTAATGAGGGATAAATACCCCCACTTATTCGATAAGTAAATAAATTGCGGGGATGCAATTTTCTAAAGTGGGGATGGATGTAACATCCCATGTAATTAAAGAAATATGGATCCTCATATCTATGTCTATTTAGGAATTATATAGTGTTTTAGAGTCTTAAAATGAGAATAAATCCAATCTTAAGCATAGAATACTCTAATATTTTTTAAAGGATCGTCTTACAGACTTTTGATGGAAAACCTTTTTTAAATAAAACATTTGAAAATTTTATAAGCTCTATTTTTCAAAATAAACTTATTTTTTAGGATTGGGACATTTAAATTTAAATTGGATAAATTTTTGGTATTTTTCTGACAATGTTCATTTTTTAATGAATAGTGAAAATACCGCATTTTACTTAAAAATGTTTTTCCATCTAATTTAATTATATAGATAGATTGACCTTTTAATTTTTTTTAAAAGTTTAATTTGAATATATTATTAAAATTTAATCCAATTTGGTTGTTTTAATTAATTACACTTTCGAATTGGGCATAAACAAGTCTCAAACTTTTGATAGATATTGTTTCTAAAAAACCCGCTATTTGTTTTGACAATGGGAATTATTTTTTAATAAATTACTACAATTTCTATGTTTGGAATTTGGTAATATGGATTCCATATTGGGGATCATAAGGTCCAAATTATGTAATTAATATGCTTTTGTTTTTTGACATTATGAATAGTAACAACAATAATTGTCTTTAGTTATCGTGATTAATTAGTAATTGGGTAGTTATGGGTAATAAAATAATATCATAATAATACAAAATGACCCCAACATGTGTCTTTATGCAATTTTTTATGTCATGGTAGACCATGGTATGCCTTGTGCCAACTTTGGGACCCCATGTAATAACTTTAGTGTTATAGTGACCTTTTAGTATATTATTTTTTTAAAAAAAGGAAAGTATAACCAATGTATGTATCACCCAAGTAAAACTATTTTAGTTTTGTTAGTGTAAATGATATATTTGACTATAAATAGTCATTGGAAATCTAAAAAGATTTCCTAAATCATTGTTGTTTTTTTATAATTTTTAGACATTAAATAAATAAATTTATATATGACACCATGATGATGTAGTGATTACCTCATTAATGAACGATTTAACTAAAATGAAAAGATAATGTAAAATATAAAACATACACTTGTCAAAAACCTAATGGATGGGTAGATTTATAACCCTTATCACCTTATCCTAGAAATATATATTTGTGTGACCTTTAAAATTCGAAACTCATTTTAAAATAAAGTAACAATTCATGACATTCAAAGATTGCCCCTCCTCCCTCTTATAAAAGGCCCCCACCTCTAACCCCTTACCAACACCTCTCAAGCCATTGTCTCGGAAAAACTCTTCTCATTTTATCTCTCCAAATCCCACTCCACATCATAGAAGCCTTAACTTAGGCAGAATGATCTTCAAGAAACCATTTTGGTTAAAACTGAGGGGAGTTACCTGATTTAAACGTAATGTCTTCTCTAATGTTATTTTGTTTTATTTTGCCTCTCCAACCCCCTAAACAATTTGTATTCCTTTCTTTTGTAAAGAAAATAGTATACTAAATATACTAGGATGTTTTTATGATAATTATTTAATTTACACTTACACACACCTCCGTCTAATGGTTAAAGAACATGCTATTTCTTTGGGTGGCGAATTACTGCCTCACGAAACGATGATAGTTCAATCTTCTTTTAACACCTCTCATGGTGGCCATTAAGATTTCACTCTATTTATATAGGATATATATTATGTTTATTTTTTCCTTATGATTATGTATTTTACATTTATTTCATACCTTTATGGTTTCAATAATGGGTAAACGTGATAATTTCATTTTAGGAAGTGAGGACTACCGCCCCCTCAAAGTGATTTGATTCGTTAAATCCATATGTGGGATGTATGAAGGATGGATCTAATGGTATTACATATGAAATCATACTTCAATTCTAATATAACATTATATAATTATAATTTCATTCCATTAAATATGAAATAGAAATGAAAGTAGCGTTCATGTGTACGTACGGCTTACCATCTCCATGAACGGTGCATTTCATTTCTTACCTCTAAATGTTATGTAATATTATAAATCCATGTATATAATGGATATATATGATACATATGAAATCTACCAGATGAATATAACTCTTGATATAATGGATATTTTACCACATGAACAACTTGTAATTATAAGAAGTTTATTTTTGGCCCAAGTACCAAAGATCGACAAAATGACTGTTATTAACTTAACTTATTACATAATGTTCATAACAAGGTAATAAGTTATTTAAAAGAAATAATGAACATGGAAAAGGTTCTTAAGCGAGTAGAAATTAACTCTAGTTTATTATTCAAGTGATTAAAGAACGATCGATTCAAATCGGACATGAGGTAAGGGACTTCGTCTCAATCTCCTTTCATTGAGGAATATTTTGTTTTATACACAACATTCTTTTATATGGTGTTTAAACCCCATTGAAATTTACTTTTATTCAAAAGGAATCTCTTTATACGAATCATTTTAGTAAACAAAAATAGGGAATGTTTTGTCTTACGTACGCAGCGACAATGACTTCTCCACCGCCGTGACCATTATTTGTGTTTCATCTTCCTCTACAATCCATAACTTTTTTTAAAAAATGAAAATTAAATACCATGATTTAATTTCCTATTATTTTGGTACTGAAAATGGTCTTGGTAATGTTTTTATTATATCAATGTGTTTTTGATATCTTGTGATTGAAATGTGGAAATTTTATGTTTCCTTTATGCATGTTTTATGTGATACAATTATGTTATCGTTCTTGGGCATTGTTTATGAAGACAGGTGGCTCCCTTATAAACTATTGGCGGGTGAGCCCGTCATTTCTCTCCAATGAATTGTGTAATTCAAAGGGGTTAAATGCTAAGGTTTCTCTGAAGAGATTTAGGAAATATACTATGATGGGTATTCCAAACGTAACCATGAAGGTTACTCCCTCTGTAAGAATGTTATGAATGCCTCAAGATAACTTTATGTCTTATGATTTTTATGAGTTATTCATGAATCTTATGATTTCATGAGGTATGTTAAAGTGATTATGTTTTATGTGTAATGTATGATTTCATTTATTCTTATGTATACATGGACTAATGTTTTCATTCCGTATTTTTATATCCCTTACTAAGCTTTTTATGCTCATCCGATGTTTTTTAAATGTTTTTCACAGGTCAATAGAAAAGTACATGATGTGATTATAGTGTCGAGGAATATAATGCATGATTTATGATCTAATTCTCTAAAACTCTTAACCTGAAAAGATCCTCAATGTGTATTCTTGTAAAAACTCAAGATTAAGTAATGTTTAAGCATGGGGCCTTATAGAGTCTATCTCAAAGTAGTGTTTTTGTGTTTTAACACTAGGTACATATGTTCCAGAGCCTCCTCTACCTGCTCGTATCTAGATAGGGATGTATTTATTAGAATACCCACAAAATCTCTACAGTACCAAAATCCTAGGATGTTCTTCTATACTAATCATCAAATTCTATCTTAGGGTAATGTTATTTAATCAGAGTTTAACTAAATATATTTCCAAAGTTGTTGCTAAACATCCCTGATACAAACTGTAATGCCCCAACCCAAGTTACCCAAAGTTAGTGGATTATTTTAATACATTGGCATGATTACAAGGAATCAACTCCTGAAAGAACGATCAGTTTAGTAGTCTTGGAAAATAGATTACATACATGAACGTTACATTACACATTAGAAAATAAAACACAACATAAATGATCCTTTGAGAATACCATTAATTCCATAGCTTAACCCTGAATATCAATCATAATACACATCATGTAATCTAGAGAAAATTAAAACATAGAAAGGGGTGAGCTCATATGCTCAGTAAGGATAACAATATAGCGGAAACTATCCTCAATAAGCATAAACATTTAAGGAAATGTATAAGACTAAAACAAAATCCTTTTAAACATAAACATCAGCATAATATGGAAAATATATAACAAAATAATTCCTTTTACTTATTCACATGGATATTCTACTATTCAAATAGTCACATGTAATACCACTAGCCACTTTCATAATGATGTAATGCATAATTCCAAACATCATAACCACATATTCAAGGCCTTGTTCCAAGAATACAAATAATATTTTTCAAGACCTTATTCCAAGACACTAGTTTGTCTCATGAGACCTACCGATGCATCTAGGAGCTATAGCGGGCTCCACCCGTCACTTACTAAGTCCAATTTATTCCTCATATGAAAAGGTTTAAACATAATATAAACATTCGTATTAAAACTAGCATACGTAACATCAGTACTTTATCCATAAACTTTGAATGGTATAAAAATAACACATCCACAGTCAAGCATATCACAAAACCTTCAATACAATAAGGAAGATTAGTATTATAATAAATCAAATTCAAACAATTTTAAAATCCATTAAATGATTTTGGCATAGATTAAAATGGTTTGTAAAACTCATTGAGAGAAATATCCTTTTGTCATGAAAACTATTAAAAGTAACACAATTTAGAAAGGAAGACATTTAAAGACATTTCTGAATAAAATTTTCCCATACCAATTTAAAACATTTGAATGTAATTAAAATTTTAAAACATTCATGTCAATTTAAATAAATCATTAAAACCATTTTGAAAACATGGGCATTAATGAGAATGGTTTAGAAGAATAAATATTTAAAACATTTAAAATGATTTTTTAGTTAAAATTCATTTAAAAAGAACCCTTTTGAAAACTATTTTCTGAAACATGGACATGGATAATAAATATGTCAATGTAGATACTTACATAAAAATAACCTCAGATAATAAAGATATTTTGAAATTAACCCCTACCTTGCACTTTCTTTTAGTTGAGGGAATGTTTATCCTCCTATATAAAGACCATAGTCTGTTATTAAATTATACCAAAACAGTAAGAATATTTATGATATCATACACGATTCATTTATGATTTTATACTACCAATTTAATAATAATTTCCATGTTAAATTAACATTTCAGGTAATAATATCTTTCTTTATCGTACATATTTTAACTTTTTATTCTTAACTGTATCATTTATATCATGATTTAAATACTTCCAAAATACAAAACAAGATTCATATATCTTATATATTTATAATATAAATATTTATAATAGAAAGATATATGAAATGGAAAGCACCATTTATGGAGACGGTAGGACGTACGTACGCATAAACATTGTTTCTGTTTTCATATCGTATTGAACGAAAGTAAGTGAAAAAGATATATGTAAGTACATAAATAAATATATAAATATATCTTTAGTTTCATTACTATGTCATATATTACATAATTATTAGTATTATATATTTTTATTATCGTCGATTTATGGTGAATGTAGAAATGAATCTCATCGCGTCGTGGAGACGATCATTCGTACGTACGCACGAGCGACAATATTATTTCCTTAAAGATTTGGAATTGGATGGTATATTAATTTTACAGATACATTAGCCTGTTATTTTCATTGTTTATATACATATTACTCAACATTATATCCATCCAAATAACAAAGTGGTGAATAACCAATTACACCACGACGTGGAGATGGTAAGCCGTACGTACGCACGCATGGTGACATTATCATTCATAGTATTGATAGAATAATGAATATGGTTATGACATAGTTATAATAACATCACAATATATATAAGGTTCTAGATTTATTATTTTGGTATGGTAATAACAAAGAATGAGTAAGTGGAAGAATAAAAGAACATGAAAAGGTGATGAATTATTTACCTCTTCTTCGGGTTCTTCCTTTTGATTTGATTAAAAGGGCTCCATAGATAGGATCTCTGACTAATGTAAGGACTCTAGGATTAAGGGAGGAAAGTTGAGAGGGTATTTTCAAAGGGGTTGGCCAAGCCAATAGGCTATTATGGTATGAATTTTAGGTAAGAGCGAGTGCCCTTTTATAAGAGGTGTGAGAGGCATCTTAGGAAAAGATAGAAATATTATTTTATAATAAAATCATTTTCGTTTTATAATGGCTCCAAAATGAATTATTTAAAGGATAAGGTGGTAATGGGTCAAACACCACTCAACCTATAGGTTTTAGATAGGTTTGGGTCACTATATTAACTTTATCATTTAGATTTAACTCTTAGTTAAATATTTTGACATTTACCATGTCTCTTTGTATTTTTATATTATATGGTTAATAAACATACAATATACTTCCAAGAGAACCCCAAGTAGTTGATTAATGATACAAATATCATTATATAAGTATTTTTTTCTGATCCTTAGATTTTTAGGAATAGAATGTCAATTAATAATATAAAATTTCCTTTTGAAACTCTTTTATATCAATTTTGACACTATTTGGTATTTTGTTTTTTCTAAATTCATAATAGCACTATTACTTTGAAAACAATTCATATAACCAATCCTAACATGTCATATTAACCTTGAAATTATTTTAATACATAAAAAGACTCAAATTACTTTTATATGGATATTTATAATATAAAATATTTTAATATTTCATTAAATAGGTAATTAATGCATCATCATTGTGTCATAAATAAATTAATTTATTTAATGTCTTAAAAATATTAATTAAATAACATTATGTAGTAAATATTTTTATATTTTTAATTAATATTTATAGTCTAATTTATCTTATGTATAACCCTATATTAAAAATGTTTTAGTTATTAAACTTTGATTTTAACTCTTAACTCTTCTTTGAATTAAATAATAATAAATGTCCTAATATAATCCATGTGGACCAAAGAGGTTCATATTTTATTCCTAAGGTTGTTTTAGGTTGAAATAAACTTATCCAAAAGAATTAGAACACGTGATAGGGTAATAATAATATCATTTTTACCCTTAATTACCCAATTTATTTTTAACCGTGGTAAATAAAAGTCAAAAGTTACAATTCCCGAAAAATTATTTTTAACTTAATGGACCACATTTTACATACTGATATCCACCATGTCTCTCATATTTTTGAAATTAAATTCACAGAAGTGGTGAAATTTTTATTTTATGCTAATTTGTCAATGCTCTTAGGGGTGAGTAAAAGAAGGTAAAAAGTTCATTAAAATCATTATGTATCTAAATGTATTATAAAATGACTCCAATGAATTACATTGGAATTATATAGGTATTATGTATCTATTTTGACCTAAAAATAAATTTAAATAAAATAAATAATTATTTAAATAAAAAGTCAGTTTTAAACAACAACTCAGTGGTTTTCAATATTCATCAAAAATTGAATGTTTTCAGAAAAATACCAAAAATTCACACTAACCTAATTTTGACATTAAAATTTCAAAAATAAAGTCTATTTTACCAAATTAAAAAAATATAAGTTGTATTTATTAATTTAAAATTAATTCCCATTGTCAAAACCAAAAGGTATATTTTTTAAGAAATAATAACTATCAACAGATTGACACATGTTTCTGTCCAATTTCAAAGATAAATTACCTACAATGACCTGTATTGGATTAAATGGTAAAAGTATAATCTATCTATACTTCCAAACCATTAAAATTTATAATTTAACACTACAAATTATTTGGATTAAAAAATTTGTTTTCAGTTAAAATATATTATTTTTCACTACTCACAAAATATTAATGTTATCAGAAAAACAACATAAATTTATCGAAATTAAATTAATAAGTCTCGATTCTAAATAAGAAGTTTATTTTGTCAAAATTAATATATAAATGTTTCAAATATTGGATTTAACAAGGGTGCATGATTACAAGGTGGTAAAGGTGCCTTTTTTTGAAAAATACTTTTTTTAATCTGAAAACAATGAATTTGTTCTTACATTATGTATGTGAAACTCATAATATGGATTCTAAAATTATAAGGATTATGTAAAGTTAAAATTTTAGTTAATAATATTCATAACCACTTTTTAACGGTTAGTTTGGTAAGTCGTGGTGGGCTTGAACTCGGTGCTGCGTGTAGTGAAAATTATTGAATTACTTTAAAGAAATAACGTACTATGAAATCTCAGGGTGTTACATAATATGTAATTTATCATGATTTTTTTATATTATAAATATTTACCTTTATTCCATTAATTTCTAGATATAATATTTTTATTTAAAAAGATATTAAATGGAATTTAAGTATTAAAAATTAATTTTAAATCAATATAGAAATATATAAAAAAATATAATGACTCATTTTAATGGTAAATTTTATTCTATATCATGAGTGGAAAATTTTTGTTCTCATTATAGTTTTAAAATTACTTTTTTGACACTTAATTAGTGAAAAATGTGTATGAACGGTTAAGGTAAACGAGTTTGTCAAGGGAGTTAAATAGAAAACATGTTTTAAAATGACACCTAAAACATTCTAAAGTTGGTTGGATGAATTTATTTCAAATATATACCCAGTTTTTAGTATTTAGGGGTTTTTATCTATTTTTCATAAGATAGATGCATATTATATATTAATATTGTCGGTATTTATAATATGTCCACCCAACTCACATATAAAATTTTATCTCATCACCTCTCTGACTCACACTTTGTAAGCAATTTTGATCAAAAAACGTCTCACCAAATAAATGTTTATATTATTTATCTAATTCCTGGAGATTTATTTCATCTTATAAGATCAATCCTATAAGGATTAGGTTTTATTCCAAATGAGGTTTTTCAAAGAAGATTTATAAACTATAATAAAGTTCCTTTATTTTATTTATTCTTTCACCTCTATACATTTTTTATAATACTATTATTATAATAAATCTGGAATATTTAATGTAATGAAAATTTATTATTATTTTTAAAAACCATCATTTATCTCCATTCCCATCCTATATAAAATAACAACATTGGTTATCTGTACATGTGTATTACCGCCTTTATAAAATGAAATACATTGTTTATCATCACCGCATTTCATAGATGGTAAGAATGATAAAAAAATAAATATAATTTTTATTAAAAAATTACGATTATAGATGGTTAATAGATTAATTACATTCTTAACCTTCCATCCACTTGAAATCATAATATATCCCATGAATACATGGGGGCTACAAGCTCTATGATGTGATATGATTTATTTTTCATTACCACCTCAAAATAAATGGTTATAAAGACTCAAATAATGAATAAATATAAAATATTTAATATTGTTATGATTGAATAAAAGATAAATATTATATTTATTTATTTATTTTCTACTTAATAGAAAAAATGAAATGTTGTTCATGCGTACAAATATACTATAGTCTCTATGAAATGATGTAACTATTATTCATTGAACACATTACACTGATGGTTGTAAAATTTTATTGAATCTATAAAAAGGTAATTATTTAATGATTATTAATATTAAAATTATTAGATATTAAACCCCTTGATTTTGGAAAACATATTGAAATACATTTTGGATTTTTAATTAAACATTTTGAAGATATCTCTTAAAAATATAATAACTTTTTTACCCTAAATAGAAAGGTATGAAATGATATAAAATGATCTATTATCAGAGAATAAAATTAAAAGAGGTTATTATGGGATAACATAATTAAAATAATTTTTTTATACAGGAGTTAAAGAATGCACATGGCGAGTTGAACATGATGTTAAGGAATTTCGAATCTCAATTTTCTTTCATTAGGAATTATTTTATCGTCATTGTATTCATTATTTTTTGTGGTTTATAAATTTCTATACGGGATAATATTATCATTAATATAGTGAAATTTTAATTTTTGAAAAATACTTTTCATGTTCTCCATTTGATGATAATTTGATTCAAATCTTACCAAAGTGGTAAGGGATTTTTCTTTAAAACAATGTTTTACATATTCCATTAAAATTATTATTCTCCATATTTATCATTCTTTTGATATTGGAAGAATTATATTTTTTGAAAAAGACTATTTTAATGTTCATTTTCCAAGAAAAATTCAATTTCTTTCCAATTTTTAAAAAACATTATTTTTATAATTTATTATATGGATCATTTTAATGTTTTTAACAAAGTATAAAAAAAATTTAACATATACAACATGAGAATAATATCCCACCATTAAGTAAATTATTTGTTATTAATCTTAAAAATCATGTTTTCATTTTTTTTAAAAAATAGAATCATTTCTCAATGTTTTTATAATTTTTTAAGTCTTTTTTAGAAGGGGATAATTCTCAAAATTTTATGTGAAATTGAACTTGAATTTATTATTCGCTAAAATAGTTTTGTTCAATGGTTTTATGATGAACATGTAAAATATTAAAAATCATTGGTTTCTAATATGTAACTTTTCTATAATTGATGATGATATATGTTCCTGATATAGCTCCTCAAAATGGTTGTGCCTAATATATATCTCTATGGTATTTGGTAAGGATGTAGTATTCTAAAGTATTAATGAGGGAGATAAACATGTTGGTTACTCATTTGGAATTAATTGGGGTTTATAATTTATAAAATGGGTTATAAATTACTTGACACGTGTTATGAATTTTATGATCCATGATACATATATTATTATTTCATAAAGGTGTTTTATGAAAATATTTTTATTACATAATTTAATTATGTCTATGAAATTTTAAAGTTGAATGGTTCTTTTCATTGAAATTTTTCCATGATGATTTCGTGTTTTCCCTATTCATTCTAATGATTCATATTATTATTTTTATGGAAACGTTTTATTTTATCACATGGATATGTTTTATGATGTGATCAATTTTTTATTGTGAAAAAATCGAACATTATCATTTTTCCACGTTTTTCACTAAACTAATGGATTTGAAATAATTTTATATCCCTTACTTGGAATTTTTTTCTCCTCCCACGTTTATCAAATGTTTTTCATTGGTCTAATGAATTTTTCTAACTATAGGAAGAAAAATATTTCTACTATCGTGAATCACCTCAAAAAAATTAATATTTGTTGGAATAAAACATTATTGTTTATTTAATAATCTGTTTTTGTAGAAAAAATGGACATGTGTTTTAGTTTTCCCTATTTAGATTACTAATCTTCCTAATTTAACAAAACACTAAGACAAATAGATCATGAAAATGTAATAAAGTAAAACCATTATTATAACTCATTTAATTATATTATATTCATGTTACAAGTTGTTATAGTTTGTATCAAAGTAATGGTTTATATTACCTAAGATATTGAGATTATTTGAAGAATTATATTTTAATAGTTTCACATACCTTATTGGGTTAATAATTCTAAGGTTTTTTAAATGTCAAAATTCATAAATACCTATTTAGTGGTTTTATATGATGGAAGTAATTTGTCGAGACAATTAATAGATTATAATTGTTGTTTTAGGAATATTTATCCACTATATTAACATTCATTTTTATTAAAAGTTTAATTAAAGAAGTATTAATTTACATTTTTTGGACATTGGTTGAAAGGTATTGATGAAATTTAGGGTTAATATAATCTTTGATGTTATGATATTTAGGGTTAATTGAGATAAAATGGTTATTATAATTTTAGAACATATATTTTATTATATAGATAATCAAGGGATTGATAAAACAATTCCGTGGAAAAATGATTAATGTTATATTTTATGATTTTCACTATATTGGGAAAATTTCAATATTAAGATTTTTTTAGAAAATATTTTTTTTTATTTATGGAATAAAGGTATAGTTATGTTTTGGATGAATATTAAAAAGTAGATGTGGATTAGGGGTGATTCTAGTTATTTATGGAATTTGTTATCATATTTTAAATATTAAATTATTAGTTAATATATATTTTATTCATAATAATTTTTGGAGGATTAATGTTATTTAGGGATGTATGTTAAATTTTTATTATAATATATATGTGAGAAAATCCTTCTAATGTTTGGGTATTGAACATATTCATGATAATTTTAATTTTTATTTTGGTTGGTTATTTAGGGAATGATTTTAGTTGAACATTGGTTATTTTTATGAGGGTTTGAAGATTAATGTTTTATTTATTCATATTATTTTCTATTAATGTTTATTATTATGTTATATTTTTCCTAATCGTTATTATATTTACTAATATCAAAAAATACAAGGAAGAATTATTTTTTCTATAGAACTATGTTAAAATTAAATGTTAATTTTATTAATTTTGATATTAAAAAATCATCTTCATTGTTTATTTCACAGAGTTGTAGATTAGATAGAAGTGTACATTGATCGATGCATAACCAAAGGATTAAATGTATCTTATTAAATAGAAATAAATAATTTATGTAAATTTTCTTGAAATTTTCCATCCTGATAGAAAAATAATTCCTTATGTCTTGGAAATATATCTTGAAATAAATATGTTATCCTTTTACCATAATTTTGGATGAATTGATGATATTATTTATCCATTAATGAGTTATGGTTTTTTAGTTATTATATTTATCATAATCATGTTCTCTATAACTCTCTATTATTCCATTGACATTATCTTCTCCTTCATGTCCATATTTTAACTTCCCAAAAAATTTCTCCTTATATGGGAATCCGTTGATGTTTTATTCTAGGTGACCATAAAATTTACATTTTAATATTTTCCTATGAATGTTTTATAATCCATTTTTATTATTTGGTTTTTGAATAATGGTACTTTTAAATATTTAAAAAAAATTTCTTTGACGACATCCGGTTTTATTTTCCACTAATTACAGATTTTTTGTTTGAATTTATAATATCCATTTTATCTAACGTGTTATAAAGTTATGATGATGAAATTTCCTAATTTTGGTATTATGTACCACCTCATTATTTAGTAATTTATTTTGATAAAAAAATTTATACAATGGAATTTTGTGTAAGAAATATTGGGCTTTTAAAAATTTTCATTATTCTATCAAAATATTATTAAACTAATATGATTGTTATGACCATATCATTGATTTGAATGGTATGAATAGTAATAATTGTATTATGAAATATATTTTTAATATTATTAAATAATAAAATGAATAATAATTCATAAATTAATTATAAGTTTTTTATAAAAGAAGATAACATATTTTTATGGTAAGAGATATATTTATCATACAACTATTTTTCATTTGTATTGTAAGTTTTATGATAATAAATATAATTAATAACTATTAATAAATGATTCTATTGAAATAATTTTATTATATATAAAATGTGGGAGCTAACATTAATTCAATTATTTTTACTATATAATGAATGATAATGACATCATTTTATGCTTCAAAAAACATTTTCTTCAAAAATGATTTTTATTTCATTTTTTACATATGTTATACTAAATATGTTTTAATTTAAAAAAATAAAATACAATTGAATTAATTTTACAAATAATTGTGTATTAATAGTCTAATGATTAATTTTAGGTATTTTTATGAAAATTAGATATGTGGGTGACTAGTTATAATTTTTAATATAAGAAAATTTGTCTTTTTCATTATATTATGTAACATAAAAGTACCAATATATTTTTTATTTGTTTTCAAAGTAATATATTTTCTGATTTATTGAAAATAATATTTTTATTCTTATGTAAATCTTAATTATACTTTAATTGGTTAGAACACTTCTTTATACATTAAAATACATATTTCTAAAAACCATTTTTTATTTCGGTTTTCACACTTCTATTAAAATATGAATATTTCACTTCTATAAATTAAATCCAGAATCTTTTATAATATATTTTTAATCACTAGGTTAAAATTTTTTATTTTTTCAAATTCCATTTTTAGACTTAATGAATAGTACCCACTGTAAAAAAATTTCACCAGGGTAATTGGTAAAATAGGTTAACTAATTGTAAAACATTGGGATAAGGTCTCCAAATTGGAAAAAAAACCTTACTTTTTTCATTTTAGGACATTAATTAAACAATAACTATATTACATTAAAAAAATATTCGTTTTTTTAGTTATAATGTTTATAACCTTCAGATTATTTTATGGTATGTAATATTACTAATGGCCACTCATTTTCTATTTAAATCTATAATATTTTTTTCTTATAATTAAAATAATTTTAAATTTATTCATAAATTTTAATGTTAAGAATAAATTTTTATGTTATCATATTTTAAATCTTTAGATATAGTCTAATTACCATGAAAACTTATGAAACACTGAGAAAAAATTTGTGAATGTAGTAGAAAAATTCTGTAAATGATTATAAAAAATTAAAAGTAATATATTTTGGTTGAATTATAATGTCCCATAAATTTCTTGTAAAATTATAATTTATATGTTGTGGTGAAAGGTATTATATAATAATTAAATTGTTATCTTGATTCCTTTAATGTCAAAATATTTCAATATTCATAAAAATGAAATTAAATGGTATTTAATGTTTAAAAATAATCCTTAATTTATTAGAAAATTATAAAAAACATATCATGACCTTAGTGGAAGAGAAATTGTCTATAATATCATTAATTTTTTATTGATCTTCAACATTACATAATAATAATTTTTTATTTGACCCAAAATTTGGGATTATTTATTTCAAGCGATAAGGGTAAACATGTTTAATGACAGTGTTAAACCAACGGATAATGTTTTAAATTACACCCAAACCTAATAAAAATTTATTTATTGATTATATTTATATCATATAATATTTATATTAGAATCAATGTTAGTTTGGATATTTTTTCATCATTTATATACATATTATATATTAATATTTCATGTATTTACAATATTTTCACTCAACTTACCTTAAAAATTAAATAACCTCTTTTATCTTCCTCACACATCAATGGACATTCAGTTTTTCCAAAAACTTCACAAATACCTTCTTATCCCACTTAAACAACTCCTAGATAATTCGTTCTTCCCCCAAAAAAATATATATATTGTTTAATGCGTAAGATAAATTAATTTGTTCAATGACTTAGTGTAACACTTAATTGAATTATTTAGTTTTATCTCATCTTCCTCCCTAAAATCCTCAATAAAAACGATGATATAACATAATAAGTATAGTCTATATATAAGAATGTTATTATTTTATTAAAAAATCTTATTCAGCCATTTTTCATTCATATTCAAAATGAAAACGTCATTTATATGTAAGTGTATACTACCACCTCTAAGAAGAGGTTTGTTTTTTTCATCAAATCCATTAATATTGAGTTAAAATTATAGATGAAATTAATATATATGAAGTATATAAAAAAATTATGATTCATTTTATATAATATTTTACATACCATGTTACCCTTTCATTCCTCAGAAAATGATAACATCTCTTATATGTAAGTGTGGCCTACAACCTCCATGATGGGAAGTAATGTTTTTCTCTTTATTGAATCATATTTAAGTTCTAATTTCTATAAATATTAAATAATTATGGAATGTATAAATTATTTTGGATTCCATAAAATATTTTTTTTCTATATTATTGATTTTTCAACCCCAAAAAATTTAAACATTGTTCATGTGTATGTCTAGACTGTCATATCAATTAAAGGGTATATTTAAATTTTCATAACCACATAACACATGTAACTACATAAAAAAACCATCCGGGTTGATATGGAGAGACACAATACCTCATGCATTCCTCCCCATACATAAGTGGTTGTTGTGTAGAAAAGGGGGTCTGAATTCCATCATTGAGGAGAATATACTCTGAGTATCATATCATAGTCATAATATATTTATAAAAAATGTAATATTATCTTAATAATAGTAATATATAGAAGTCTCTAGAATAAAAATTTAATAACACATGTCACACCCATAATAATAATAAAATAATCTGGGATCCCAATGCCGTAAGACAAAACGTGGCAACAAGTGAATGCTAATAAATAAGTATTGTGGAGTCCTTGAAAGGATGTTCTAGTACATCTAAATCCTTCATGGTATTCAGTTAAACCATCTACCATGATTCCCTTTACCTTACATGGATTCCTTTACAAGAAGTCTTCATTCAAATTGAGATTCTTGTGTAGGTTTTCTGTAGTAAAACATTATAGGATAGCACAAATGAATCCATAACAAGTTTTTATATATGTAACAGTTTTATGACATGATAATAATTAATGGGAAAGAAAGAAATATTATTAAAATACCAACCACCATTGTGTTAACCAAGCTACTACATGCCACGACAGTACTTAATCAGCTCCATACCACAAGGAATGTTAATATATCGGATCAAATCATGAATTATCTATAAAGATATTAAATGTATTACTAATTATCCACAATTCATCATGTGAACATGATATTAGGAATCCCCTAATAATCATGTGAATAATGATACTCGACATCCACTAGTCATTAAGTGGTCATTCTAGTTTGAAGCCACTACATACCTATAAATTCAACAACATCCATGATTTATCATTGTATCTGATACCTATGTTCATTTCCTTCATCTCTATAATCATGAGTAATGTGCACTCCCCCTCTATGGAATAACCATTTCATAATGGTTCACCAATTCCATGAACCAAGAATAATACATCTAAGGTCACGGTAACACACATAACATGGTAGAAAAGACAATGAAAATAATATCATATCATCATGTGAAAATAGTAGTAATATAAAATATATGATTTGGGTGTAAAGAATGAATAAACAAGATAAAATCAAACAAATGGAAAAAAAGATTCATAAATGGTCTCTTGAGCTATAAAAACCTAAATGTGATCAAATTCTTGTATGGTCATCTTTGTATTCCCACACAAGAAATTTACCCTGACCGTATGAGCATACAAGAGCTACAAATGATATGGAACACCCATCATCAAGATTATTGTTGATGTTCCAAATTTTTTTGTCAATTATAAATTTTTCAACTATGTTACACACCCATGGAGAACTATATAAAGTGTCATTTATTCCTCTTTTGTTATCAGTAACATGAAGGAAGAGTTTTAGAAATGATACACATGGACATTATTTGATAATAAGTGTGGTTTTAGAGTCGAAAACCTCATGGATTCCATCAATGGAACCAATTATGAGGTGTATTGATATAGATTATTACAACTCACTATAGACATTGTTGAAAATGGAACTATTAATTAATTCATCCTTGAATCTAGAATAAAACCTTAGTTCTAGATAACTAACATCGATCCACCATTAATATATCATTGAAGAAGATATTAAATATGAGAATCAGGAATCAGTGAGTCTTAAAATGATAGATCTATGAAAAAAACCCTAAATCATTCCAAAATCAAGAAGAATATAACTCTAGTCAAAATGGATGTCATCAACATGTTGAAACCACCATCGATCTAGAAATAATTCCAGATTTTTTTTCTATTTGAACTGGAATTCATATATCAGGAATTGACATACCAAATATATGGATAATATAAAGATAAATGTTGTAGATAAATGTGAATCCTGATGAATATTTGGATTTGTATCACATACATAAATTCATGATATTAAACTCTCTTGTATTCAGAATAATCAATCTTCAGTAGAGATGGAATAATCTGAGAAGTCTAGAGGAATCTCAAAAATCGTTATGGATTCCAATATAAACATAAAAAGGTAAAAACTAACCATAAATGGACATTAAAGTGGACTCAGGATCATTAATTTCATGTGTTCATGATTTGTATGCATGGTTTGACAAACATACCCCAAACATGAACCCTTTCATGGCCTTTGGATATGGAAGGAGGTTTGTTTTAACTATTTGTTAAATAATGCGACAACCATATCCCTTCCCACTAGATCATTGTGCATGTTTTTCTTGTTGAGGATACATTGTTATTAAAACTATGAGCCTGATCTAGGTTTTCCCCCTTTATCCACTTCCTATAGTTTCGTGGATTCATATATAATCTATAGGTCTTTGGAAAACTACTCTCAAACTGGGCACCCTATGAAAGGCCTCAGAAAATATATGAAACCATACAAAATCCCATAAACTCATCCAATAAATTCATTTCACAAAAAATTATTAATTAATGATCAAATTTTCATGCAACATAACATAAAAATAAAATGTACTTATGTTCTCTCACTCTAAATAATTCTCATTCCGAAGAAGAAAATCTAGGAATCCTGTTTTAATAGCTTTGGCCATTGGGCCTGAGCATCGAACTCCCTATCTAAAGTCTCCACCAAGAGTTTACTACGAATCCATATAATCTGGGAAAGTGGTATCTTCTTCAATAATATAACATTATCACTTAAATATATTATTTTCACTGGGTGCTTCACCTATGATGCATCATGTTCCATCTTTTTATTCTCTTTGTCAATGACTTTTTGTGGGATTGATTATGTACATATGGCGTTGGAAGACATGAAACAAATCAAGCACATAAAAGGAGATCTAGATGGTATACCACATTGCCAACTTTCACAGTGATATTAGAAGGACCAAAAAAACATGGGGATAGATTTCATTGAATCCCAAAACATTGGTTTCCAACCTGATGATTCACTCTCTGAAAAAACCCAATTACCTATAACAAACACCCATTGCCTCCTCATATGGTTCATATAAGAAGTATATATAATCTCAATTAGCTACACCATATCAGATTTCTCCTCCACCATTCTGATACCCACAACTATGGCCTCTCTTTCCTCATTCCAACAATGTGTGGAACACCATGTATTACCATATAAATGTTCATAAGTATCTTTCTCAATAATTTCTTAATAAATATTTTTTTATACAAAAACAACCAAGGCTTCATGATCATACATTTCTCCACCAAATTCTATAACAAAATCAAATCTCATAACTCAAATATCTGAATCCTGCACTCCTATTATTCATCAATCAATGATGGTATGATATGCGTCATTTCAGCTGAGTCCCTAATGCATTTTATAATACATTTAAAAAAATTATTTAAAACATCCATCCGTGGTTGATATTGTTCTAAATGGAACTCAATTAAATCATAAAACCTCATAGGAAAAAAATTATCCCATTTCATCAATTTATTGAGTCTAAAAAACTGGTAATAAATGAGAAACATTTTTATTCTGTTCAATAATCAACTAGATATTGTCATAAGTCCTCGATATTATGGAAAACCTCATCACAATCTCTATCGTAATTTCCTCCCACATCCAAATGGGAAAAAAGTGTCTACATTAAACCACATGGATGTGGGTTCTCAGTCTTCATCCTCTAGAATATAAGGAAACATAAAATAAAATCATCAATATATCTCTTAATTATGGGACATTAAAATTTTCACCTAATTTTAGAATACATCTTTGTCCCTCTAGGATGAATTGTCTACAGAGAGGAATAGATGTATCTCCTCATTGATCCCTATTTTATGTGTGTACTAACACACTCCAATGATCTATGATCATATAATCATCATCTAAGGACCACATGGGTTTTAAGTCACCACTTTCTATATTTTGTAGCATTATAGAACTCTTTGGGTCATATTCTAGATTAACAATCACCCAGTATATGAAATAAGTTGATACCAAAATTAAGAAAAATTTCATCAATCCTTATTCATAAAAATCATCCATTCTCTAATATGACAAAAATATCATCAAGTGAAACTATTCATCTAATGTATATTGACTAAGCTAAGGTGCTGCATGTATCTTATGAAAACAGCATGTGTAATATTGTTACCCTTACCATCTACATTGTTCATCTCAATGATGAATTTTATATATACTTTATCCAACACCTCTTCCTCTATTTGATGTCTAACATTGATAATATTTAATGAAGGATCATGTCTTCTTTATAGAATACGAATGTATCACCAAATAGATAATTTCTCCAAGACATCAATTTGTGGGCCATTACTACCTTCTATAATGCATGGGTAGGATAGTTCTACTCATGGGACTATGGGTTACATGAAACATAAGTTAAAACTAGATATCTCTACATTATTACTACCCCTACACCATCTTATAATGCATCACAATACACATAATAACCAATCCATGATTAATGATGTATTGAAACTAAAACCATTGGAAATATAATAACTAGACCATATAAATTACATATTGTAGTGAATTTTGAACTATAATTCATATTATTAAACTCCAATTAATTTTTGAATTTATAGATTTATAGAATTAGGTCATAAATTCAATCAGGGGATGGTTTTAATAGATCCTGGGATCTTGGAAATGAACATCTCAAACCTGAAGCATTGAGATTATATGAATGGGATGTTAATTTCAATACATTTAATATTAAGAAAACCAATGCCCAAATTGGGATCCATCTTCATTGGTTTAATTGGATGTAATGGCATCCTAAGATCCGTAATTACCTTACTTCATACATTGGCACTCTGATTAGAATGGATAATAAAACATTGGATGGGGATCTTGGATATTTATTTAGAAATATGGTTGATGTTAATTTGGAATCCAATAGATCAAATAGTGTTACATTGATTGATAATGGTAATAAGATTGCTGTTAAAGTGAAATATGAATGTGTTCCAGAATTTTTATGTTTATAGGATTTTTGGTCACTTTATGTTGAATTGTAGGATGATTCAAAAGAATGTTAATGAGGTTCCCAAAGAGAAGTATTGGAAGGTGGATAACTGGAATAAAAAATAAGATGGTATTTGTGGAAAAGGAGGTCCCTCAAAGGATATAACTGGTCTTTCCAAAGTTATAATTACTAATAAGAAATTATGGGTAGATATCTCTGAAGATTTCATACAAGGTAAGATTCCTGATCATCCGAGTCCTCTTGCTAGTATTGGTCAGGAAATGGGTAAATATGGTGCATACAAGTGCATGGAGGATCACATTTTTGGAACATAACATATCCTCTAGGATTTATATCCTAGTTTTTTGGGAAAATGATATGGATTAATGTTTAGTGAGGAAGGATTTAGAGGAAAATTTTTGTGCTCTTGTGGTCTCATTAGAGGATAGTGAGACTACTGGAATTTCCCAGTTATTTACTGATTCTTTTGTGTCCTGTTTTGCACACATCACTTCCCTTGTTCAAGTGTATGGAGTTTCTTCCAGACATAATATTGTTGTAATGGATTGCTAGATCAGGGATCCGGCTTCTTCCAATGTAGATTCTACTATTAAGAGAGTGGGAATTATGGTTCTTGCTTTACCCAAGGAAAGTTCTGTTACCCAATAAGGGGTGATTGGGGCTCCTATTTCAATAGGTGGTACTGCTGCACATGTTGATTAAATTGTGGATCTTGTTTCATCCAGTGGTGATGTTACATTATAGGATATGGGGGTTCCTGATTTTTTCATTGTTCTAGTTGACACTCTCACTGTTGGTTTTAAAAATGGAAAAGGAACCACTATTACATTGGATATGTGTGATCTCTTACAAGGGGCCTCACGTATAAAGAGAAAGGCTGGAAGGCCTCCTAAGTTAGGAAAGCAGGTAACTATGGGGGTCAAAAAAGGGGAAATCATCCCAGTATTATATTTAAATGATGCTTCTATTCTGAAATTGTCTGGTACTGGTCAATCATGATACCATGTTGTCCCATAGGCTCTTAATTCAAAATCATAGGACCCTTCTAATTGTTTTTTAAAACTAAAATAGAATTTTCTCCCAGTATATAAAATTTTGGAAATATAGTCTTTCACATTATGGAATAAAATATATTTTCATTAGATGTTAAAAGATTATAGGTTATGGATCATTGTTCCTTAACTAATATTTATCTCATTTCTAATAGTGATCAGTATGTCATATGCTCATCTAATTTTCTAGGGCTTCAACATTTATTCTCTTTATTTATGCCCATTACTGTTATCAATACCATAGAAATTTATTGATAGATATTGGATCTCTAAACTCTGCCATCTCTATTTTGGGGTATATCCTTGGTGATTTTAACGCCATCATGAATTCTGATGAGAATATTAGAGCCATGACTAAATTTGTCTCTTTAAGGGATTTCAAATCCTACATTGATGATAATTGGTTGATTGAAGTTAGCCTTATGAGGGATAAGTATAGTTGGTACATGAAGGTTTTGTATATTTTTGTTGCAAGTAGAATTGAAAGGTATTTTTTCAATGAATCGTGTGTTGATTTTGGGAAATCTATTTCTTGTATGACTCTTTATAGAATTAATTTGTATCATCATCCCATTTTGGTAGACCATGTAAGCGAGGATCCATAACCTACTTTTATTTTTACAATTACTAAATTGTTGGTTAATCATACTACCTGCAGAACAATTTTCAAACATACATGGAGTTCTTGTAATGGTAGTGATAATGATTTCACTTGGGTCAACAAGTTCAAACTCTTTATATGAGATTTAAAATTCTGGAGAAAATTTCATTTCAACTGCCTTGAATATGATATTTTCTCTCTTGGGGAATCTCTTCAGCATGTGAAAGATCATAATTATTCAAATGAATTAAATAATGATGTTTTGGGTGACAGTCACCATGTTCCCAATATTAATAATTGTTTTAATGTCAATGATTATTTGTAAAGAGGCACTTTTAAGAAAAATTGGTTGAGTAACTGTGATAGAAACCCTAAATTTTTAAACTCCTTGTAATGAATTTGGAATGTATCAAGGCTAATTTATTTGGTCAGAAATTGGAATAATGTCTTTGACAACATAAATGATCTTTCTTATAATTTTTTTAATTTTTTTAAGTATCTCATCAACGGTCATGTCCCTCTTGTTGATCGAGTGGAGAGTATTATTTTGAGTCTTTTCAATCAAGAGGATAATTCCACCCTTACATCCATCATTTTTTCCTTTGAAATAAAGGAAGAGGACTTTAGTCTAAAGCTTAAAAGCTCCCATGGACCAGATGGTTTTGGGACTTTTTTCTTTCAAACATACTAGGATCTCATTCATGTTGATGTTTACAGGTTGGTTACTCATTTTTTTAATGGTGGATCTCTTACTCAGGTTCTAAATGCTCAGTTGCTTTATCTCATTCCAAAGATGGAGAATTCCAATGAGATTCATTTTTTCAGGCATGTTTTCATGGCCAACAAAAAATTTTAAACCATTTTCAAAATCTGGGCCTCCAGGTTTTCCTCTATTGCTAGTAATATTGTTTCCCCTAATCAGTTTGTAGTTAGTAATGATAGTTCTATTCAAGATTTCATCATTACTTCCTGGGAATGTGTTAAACATCTTATGAAAACCACAAGGGTTGGTTATATTTCTCTCAAATTAGATTTTAGAAAATCTTTTGATACTATAAGATGGATAATTGTTTATATGGTAATGCGTTTTTTATGATGTTTTCATTAATTGGGTTAAAATTAATTTTGAGTTAGCTTGTATTTATGTCCTTGTTAATAGATCCCCTAATGGATATTTTCTTATTCTAGAGGAGTCTGACAAGGTGACCCTCTCTCGACCATCCTTTTTTCTATTGTGTAGGATTATCTTAGTAGACTACATTCTATTATAGATAGAAATGGGAACCTGATGTCTATTCATGCTGGTAGAGTAATTTTTGCTCCCAATCATTTGTTGTAGGATGATGATATCATTCTACTGAGTAAAGGGGATAAGAGAAATAATTAAAATATTAAGCGGGCCCTTATTCATTATGAAAAAGTTTCAGGAAAGGAGATTAGATGGAGTACGTCCTTCGCTACACTAGTAATAATTTTCTCATTTCCATGAAGGCGAGAATTTTCATGGAATTGGGTATTCAAGAAAGAGTTCTTCCCTTTACATATTTGGGTGTTACTATGTTTTATGTGGGGCATAAAGCATGTTAATTTTCTAATATTCTTAGTAAAATCAAAATGCATCTTTCTACATGAAAGGGAAAGTCCCTATCATTGGTGGGTCATGTATTTTTGGTTAAGGATATGATTATTCCTATGTTTGTTTATTATTTAATGGTCTATAAGTGGTTAGTCTCCCTCATAAATAGCATTAATGTTTCTATTAAAAATATCCTTTGGAGTGCTAACATTATATAGAATAAATTAGCCACAGTCTTAGCGAATAATTGATCTAAACCTTATGATGCAGGGGGTCTTAGTATTGAAAATATTCATATGTTTAATAATTCTTTATAGGATTAATGCATATGGAGACTTGTCAACATTAATTCTGAGTCTCTTTAATTTATAAAAAATAAATTTAGGGATCAGCTCAAGAATGTGGTTTTTAATCATCTGGATTCATCTGTTTGTCCTGCTTTTAAATCCGTTTTTTCTTCTACTGATTCTCATGCAAGATGGATTGTTTTAAGTATTCTTTATCATTCAGGAAGGGAAGCTAGACTTAATATCTCTTTATTAATGTCGTGATAAAGGATGACTTCAATGCTGGTATGGATTCCATGATTTAAGACCATCTTGATAATATGGGGGGTCTCCAAAATCATTTTGTTATTATTATCAACAGTTACTATTTCCCTAACGGAGAGGATTTTTGACCATTGGAACCTACAGTCAATGGATTGATATCCTATAAAAAAATTTATATAAATTATTTAACATTAAATACAGGTTATAACTGGATGGTTTATTTACATTGGAACTTTATTAGGCCTTCTCGGATAGTATTTTCATTGATACTAACTCATGGTAATCTTCCTACTGATTGATTCCTTCAAAAATGTGGTATTTAACTTAGTTCTTCATGTGTGTTTTTCTATAAACATAGGTATGACATTGATAATTTTTTTCTTAGTTACATTACTTCCTCATCCAGGTGGATGGATGTTCATGATATTGTTGAAATCCCTATGCTTGGTGTGTCTTTTATCCAAGAATTATTCCAAGGATGGCATTTATCTTCTATTTCTCCATAATTGTTGTATCTTTTTTCGGTCGCTACTACTGAACATCTTCATTTTATTTGGTTGTCACAGAATAAATTGATTCATGATAGTTTTTCCTTTTCAATCAATGGGGTTTTATCATCTATTCATGCTGATGTGTATAATGAAAAAATACAGTTGAAGCATTTTTTCTTCAACTTGGTTCATGATTTACCTATACTGAAGCGGATAGGTGTCAAGGGAAATGTCAGGCCTCTATATGGAAAATTTGACGTTTTTTTGAAGGAACTTCTTTTTTTATGGTTAATATTTAATTTTAATGGATCTTATAGAGGTAATCTAGGGATCTCTGGCTTTGGTGATTTTTTCAGAAATCATAATCGGGATGTTCTTGGATGTTTTAATGGTTCTTGTGGCCTTTCTTTGTCACCAGTGGCTGAAATTCTTGGAATTATAGTTGTGGAGGAACAAGATGAGAATTGTGGATTGGATAATTTATGGATTGAGATAGATTCTACTATTATCGTCTCTACCATTCGGATGGGTATTTCTCACTTGTCATGGACGCTAACTAATCATTGGATTAAATGTTTGGATACGCTATTTTCCATGAACCATAGTATCACTCATATTTATAGGGAAAATAGTTTGATTTCTGATGGTCTTGAAAATAATGGTGTCAATGGAGTTGATTTCTCTTAGTATGATCAAATTCTAGATGATTTTCTGCTTTTACTTCAAAGGGATTGTGGTAAGTCTCCCATTTATAGAATTGTGTAATATTTCTCTTACTTTTCATATTATTTTGGCTTTAAAATTTCATTTTTTGTGTTTTAATTCCATTTTATTATTTCCTTTTAATTTTGATCATCTTTTGTTGAAGCTGTTAAGTATGGTTTTTTACATTTTTGGGTTTTTAAATAATCTATTAGGGCATGTTTGGTTAGATTATATTTCATTAAGAATCACAGAAGTGGCCTGTTTTCTGATCCTTATTGATAATTTCTGCACCAAATTTCAATGAGTATCTAATATGATGCTGCATTCGGAAAGAATTGATCAGTTTGAGTCTCTGAGGGGGCCTCTTGTGGTGAAAATATTTCTATTTTCATGTCACATGTTCCTTGATTTATATTGTAATTCGCATTTATTATCATCTGTTGCTAATGCTGACATGAATGGGGTGGCATGTTGTTCGATCATTGTTGAGAATTTATGCACCTGGAATTCTAGGAGTTTCTACTTTGATGATGCATTTGAATGCATGGAATGATTGGAGTCCTGGATGTATCCTCTAAATGTGAAAATATCATCCCGGTTTTATGATCTCTTGATAAAAATCTCCAGGAGGTTATAAGGGAGGATAATTACCCCTGAGCTGCTTAAATATTAGACAATAGCAGCTGCATAGAGCTTGCTGGTTCTTTTGAACCTGAAGTGGCCAGCTTTTTTTCTTGCTCGTTGTATATGGAGTGGCTTGCTTTGTTTATGATTACAGAATGAATGGAGTGCATAGAGAGGCCTTATGATTTGGAAATCGAGGAATATCCTTCTGATTGAAATCTGTAGTTCACCCCTTATTCATTGGGAGGTTATTGATGCTTTTAATTTGATCTTTGGGCTTATGATCACCAACATCATAACTCTTTCATTATGGTTGTTGGTTATTCCATGATTTTATACTTTTTCCTATACTATTTTCTTTTTCTTTAATAAACTTCCATTATTAATTAGGTCATAAATCATACATAACATCTCAAATATTATGAAGTATACACTTGAACTAAATATACATTATTCCCGAAAAAACAAAACCATTATATAATAAAATATGGTTTATTTTCATTATCAATATTCAAAATTTCAATTTATATCATCCTTATCTCAATTTTTGAATTATATAAGGTCATTTTTTCAATACCGGATATGAATAGATGATTAGTAAGTGACATAATAATTAGGAAAACTATTAGTCCAGTGAAACCCAATAAAAAAATTCATTTTTAATATGAAAATATAACTATATTTTAAAAAATTGTAATATCTTACCTCTTGAAAATGATGAAATGTTCATAAAAGATCATAAGAAATCACATTATATATAATTAGGTAACATGGGACATAATTTCACATAACACTCTTATGAATTTAGAAATAAATATTTTGAACCTCCGACTCTAGAGTTCCTAATGGATTGGAGGTTATGACATAACCACTATCCCTTGGATTTTCATGAATCCACCTTCCATTGGTTTATCATGTAACCTCCTACCGTTGGTTATTCACATAATCAACCATAATTGGTATATCACATAATCATTGATCATCATTAAAAATTTCCTTGAACCATAACATAAACATATAGCATGAAAACTGGTCTAATAAAATGCTATTTGACAAAAATAAACATTTCATTTTCAAATAAGTCATTTAGAATAAATAAGTACATAAATTTGAAAAAAAAAATTAATTTAAAGTAACCATGTAAACATGTAAATAAAAATAAAAAATATTAATTTCACATCAAAGTGAAAAATAATTTTCATACCATATATGTAAGAAATATTCCTTCTATCTTTCGTAATAATAGTTGAAAGAGTACGTTTAAAAGAGGATTTTTAAAACAAAGTCCTTTAACTTGAGTCTGAGTCATCAAGTTAATTCTTTATATTACTCAATAAAAAAATAATTTAATTATATTCCTTCTTGATAAATGTTTTTATGTTTATTATTCTTTTAATATAACTTCTTTTCATGTTATAATTATTATTTATTTATTTTAAATCACATTGATCATTTTGATGATATTCGACATAGGAGTCCAAAATGACATTGAAATGATGTATATGGTTAAAATGGTCATTAGATAATCCTATATGAAAAAATAATCAAGATATCATCATCAATTTTATATATAAATTATAATTTTAAATCCATCCATTAAATATGGTTATAAAAATGAACTACATTACAACCATGGATATAGCTGGTCGTACGTACGCATGAGTAATGTTTGAATTTTTAATGGTGTTTTTAGAAATAAGGTAAGTAAAATTTTTTATTTCCATAATTATCATAATATAATTAGAAATATAATAATCATTTAAATATATTTCTATAAAGAATCTATGTAATGTAGTCACAAAAAAAAGAATCACATCACTTCATAGAGGTGATAATTCCTATGTACGCACGAACAATGTTGTCATTTTTCTATGAAAGGAAAGGTAATAAGGTAAATGATATTATATAACGTAAAATATTTCATTAATATAACATATAAACCATAATAAAATCATTATAACTATTCATGATAGATGGTGATGGAAAACAGATTACATTGGTTCAACATGCATCAGTCCTCTATATGCACAGAAAATGAATTCATTTCCCATTTGATAAAAAAAGTGATAGATATGTGAAATTGCACTAAAAAAATAACATATCAGTATATTTAAAATATTTTATCTGTTATTTATCAACTTTTGAATAATATTTTATGTAATTGTAAGGATAAAGAAAATATAAACCATTGATTAAAAATGATACCTATTATTTTGAGAATTTAATTTGATTACCTCATTAACAACTATAAGGAGAGAGTTCTTCCTAATACAATCCCAAATAATACCATTATATTTTGGTCTTGACCCTTATTTAATCACACTAACTCTTACCATGACAACATTGATTTTTACTTTTTGAGGGTTAATATAGTTACTATAAAATTACAAAAGTCCCATAAATAGTTCATTGATGACGTGTTAACCATTATAGAAATATGTTTTTCAAAATTATGATTATTAGAAATTTTATATCATTTACTTAAATTTAATTTATTTTAAAATATCATTAATTTAAATTTGGAAATAATTCATTGCTATGACATTTA
This sequence comes from Viscum album, assembly GCA_963277665.1. NCBI lineage: Eukaryota > Viridiplantae > Streptophyta > Magnoliopsida > Santalales > Viscaceae > Viscum > Viscum album. The sequence goes on from OY728167.1 coordinate 165,638,181, forward strand.
GAAATATAAATACAACATGATAACTAAGAACAAAAGATTTTATTATGTCTCTAAAATGATAATTTAATCTATAATTTTTTTACGAAATTTATTATATAAAAATATATTTATTTTATTCTTTTAAAAAATATTTAATTTATATTTCTATTAATAAAATAATTACTGTATCAGTATTGTGGAATAATTTCACATAATTATTTTTTAACATAAAATGAAAAAAATTGACGATGTAGTTAAATGATTTATATTTAAAGTTGATACTTATAGTAGAATTTGTCTTATTAAAAACTTTTTTAAAAAAAATGATAAATTATTTAATACCTGAATTTATCGTTGATTTTAATTAAAAATATTATAAATGTATCAATCTCCTCTGAGTGGTCCCTAAAATTCATAAATAAATTTATATCAATAAAATATGTTTATTATGTTCAAAATAGATACATAGATTGATTAATATAGAAAAAATTTTCCCAAATGGAAAATTATGAGATATTTTAAGCAATGAAAGTGACTTTTTGTTAATTTCATTGATATAAATAATATATAAGTCATTTTCCTAGAAACATAACAATTAAACAAAAAAATTTCAAACCATGTGTATTATTGGTCTAATTAACATCATCTAATAACATTTTGGAAGGTTTTAGAGTCATTTCATAGTACATATCTTTTTATTTTTTTACCTGAATTAGCTAATTTACCATTTATTATGGTTGAAAAATCTCCATCATTATTATTAATATGGACCACAAATAAAAGGGAAATATTACTAAATTTGGACCTAATTATTCAAAATAAATATACTGTTATTCAAAATTCAAAACACAGAAGATATATTATTTAAGTTATTATTAAATTAAAAAAATGACATGAAAAGCTATTTTTTAAAAAATAAAATTTTTAATTTTTAAATGTTTTTTATCAAAATAAAATATAAAATCCATTTCAAAACCCATAATTTAGTTATTTTAAATATAAAAGAAAAATTCTAAATTTTTAATTAACAAAATATTTATTTTTAAATTAGTTAAAATAAAATACAATTGTAAATTAAAATCTATAATTTTTTATATTCATTGAAAAATAAATATTTTCAAAAAATTCAAAAAATTATTCCTTATATAATTATTAATTTATTAATTTAAAAATGAAATTCATTTTTTCATATTAAAATTATATAATTTTAAAATTATAACTTTAAATAAAATATTATAAGGATTTAACTACATAATCTAAGAATACTATTTAGATATTAATATAACTTGTAATACCATTACATAGGTCATTACAATGCCCCCCCTATTTAGAAATTTTCCCCCATAATTAAATTAAATTTTCAAACAAGTGTGGAAATTATTCTCTCCAAAAACTTTTTGATTCCCATTTTTCTTCTTATAAAATATAGTTTCTCCCTAAAACCCTAACATTTGGAATTACCATGTTCTACAATACTTTCTCTCTATGGTCAAAAATCCAAAGAGACTATACATCATATGAAATGTTATATTCCAAATAAAAAAAATTATTACTAAAAAATGGGATGAATCAAGTACAAATATTTTAACTATGAAACCTAAAAATGTTGGGTTGTAGGGATAAAATCATAGGGAAAACAAATATGTAATAAACTTATCCCAAAATCTATTAAATTTCATATTGTATAATAAATCACTGACTTAAAATCCCATTTTAATGAAAATTTAAAAAACTTTTACATAGAGATATTTTTGGAAATTAATTATAACCTTCCTCAAATAAAAAATATTCCCTTCAATTGTATATATATCTCTTTTTCGACTCTAAGTTAACTTCGTGTCTTTCGGAATTATATTTACCATATCAACCATTTCCCCTACCAATTATGTTTCCAAAACCAAAATTTCCTCTACCTCATCCCAAAAACCTAACAGTCGACATGTCTTTCAAAATAATGCATCAAAAGGATCCATCTTTATACATTAATGAAAACTATTATTATATGAAAACTCAACCAAATAATGATTATGATCCCAAATTCCTTGTTTAACTATTTAGAAAAAAATAATCATGTCATTCAAGGTGTGAATTTTTTATTACTGATATCCATAAGACAATGAATGAACAGTAGTGTTGAAATTTAATTTCATTCCAAATGAATATTCATTTCTCTTATAACAATTTCAAGTGATCATTGAATCATATTCATATTTAATGTAGAATGAAAATCCATGTAACATTATAATCTCTTTATTATTTAACTAATAATGTTTATCTAATGATAGAGTATCATAAATTTGATGGAAATGAGAAGACTTTGGAATTTGATCAATAATAACTCAAATTTCAATGTTACTATGAAAATTATTTGGTAGTCCAAATATGAATTTCCTGGATATATTTTCCTATTTTCACTCAGTAAAAAGAAAAGGGAAATCACACCCTTTGGTAATTTCTTATCTTATTTTACAAATTTACAAGTAAAACATAACACAATAATGTCTGAAATTTATATTTTCATTTCATCCCACAAGTAATACTCTCGATAGTCTTTGCGCATCATAGTTGTGTAAGGATGAACTAAAATTGAATAACTATCGGTTTCCCTCAACAACTCATTCTTTAACTGTGATGCACATGGCACAAACAATCTCTTCCCAAATATCAAAACACAATATTTATCCATGTTAAATTTAGGAAACGTAACCTTTTGACCAATTGTACCTTTTTCTATAACTCATTTTCATCCTTTTTAAATTACTTAATTATTCTGTTAGGGAGAATTACACATACACCTAGAATAAAAAAAAGAACATACTTCACTAAAAACATCCATGAAAAAATTCATCAAATAATTAACCAAAGGGTTAAGTTCTTAGTGTAACATGGTTATTATTTCATTAATTTATAACTCAAATCATCGTAGATGTTTTTTTTAAGGATTGTAATTGATCATGCAATCATAATCCTTAATTAGTTCTATCCATCTTCTCTGCCACATTTCAAACTCTTTCGAGGAAGTATATACTTATAACTATTATGATTAGTATATATATCACACTGGGATCTATATAAATTATTCCTATAATTTTTTTTAAAAAAACCATTACAACTATCTTCATTTCATGTATAGGATAATTTAACTCATGAGGTATCATTTTCCATGAATAATATGAAATTACCACATCATTTTTCATTATAACTCAACCAAGACCTTTCAATGATGTATCATGATAGATGAAAAAATCATTATTTTATAATGGAATGACTAAAACAAATTCTTTCACCAATTCCCTTTTAATTACTAAAAATAATGATCATATACTTTAGACCAAATAAATTTAACTCCTTTTTGTGTTAGCTTGGTTAGTGGGAAAGATGTTCATGAATTGTTTTCAAAAAAACATCAATAATAGCCTACTAATCAAAGAAAACAATGAATCTAAATAACATTTATATGTCTTGTACATTTATCAACAAGGTTTTTTAGAATGATTAACTGTTATACCAAAACTATTGACAATTTTCCAAAGGAAATAAATCTATTGTAATAAAATCACATTTTCTAAATTCCCCATATAACATATTTTATTGGATTTTTTCTAGAACATCCCATATTTCTTTTTTCCTGATCCTTATAAATTGATTCATAAACCTGAATTTAATCTAAAAATGACCACAAAACTATCCCAATATTTAAAGAATACTCAATTCATATGATCCCTAAATACTAACAAGTATTTGTTAACCCAAAGGTAATAACTACAAACTCATAATTCTCATATCTAGTTTGAAAATCAGTCTTTAGAAGGTCTTACTACTTCACATTCAATGGATGGTACCAAAAACTAAGATCAATCTTTTATAATTATTTTACTCCCTAGTGAACATAAAGTAAATCATTGATATGATGATAAGGGTAACTTGTTCATAATAGTGATTCTATTGAAAGATCTATATTGAATAAAAAATATCATTGAACCATATTTATGTTTATCACACAAAATTAGGGCACCCCAATATGAAGAAAAAATTTTAATAAAACCTTTATTTTGAATCTCTTGAAATTTATTTTTTTGTTCACAATGATCTACATGTTCCATTCGATAATGGAGATTCAAAATAGGAATAGTATCAGTGAATAATTAAAAAGTAAAATAAGTATGTTGATCAAGAATAAAACCTAGAAATTAAATAGGAAAAAAATTCATGTATTCCTTACCATTTTTCAGATCATTAATTTGAAGAGTTCAATTTTTTTAAAGACCATAGCTTATTAATTTTCACTATCATTTGTAATAAATTTATCTACTTGTTGGTAAGTTATTAAATGTATTAAAACATTTAAAAATGATTTCTTATCTCTGAAATATATCTTAGCATAAGAAACTAAAATCCAATCTATACCCAAAATATTATCACACAATGTTATTAGAAATTCAACAAAATTTATAGGAAAGACCATTTCACTAACAACAAAAGGGAGATTCCTATAAATATTGGTAACTTTAATACTTACATTTTAAATTTTACTAGAAGATCTATCACACATTCATGATGAGATATTTTCATTATTCTTTCAAATTTATTAAAAATAAAAGAATATAATGATCCATGAGTAAATAAGGTATTTGAATATTTTGAATACAATATTAACCTACCTATAATAAAGTATATTTATGGCCCAAAAAAATAATAGTGGTATGAAAATAATTTTCTACACCATCATGATTCTAGTTTTATAGATTTACCCCCTGAATAGCTGACTTTGGATGCATGTTAACATAATGTCCCAACTCATTACAATTAAAAAAATTACCTATGATTTATATTTACTTGTCTTATTAATTTCCTTATATTAACATGTCATGTTTCTAATATTTCCACATCAAGGCCATTTACAATATTTTGAAAGACATTCCCATGGTGCTTGTAACCACACTATTCATACAAAGGAAATTTTATTTTCATTACAATAAATGTCACTGATGAATTCTTCCCCATTTCCATCCAATCTAAACACTTCTTATTATTTTAATTATGATTCACTTATATGTCAGAGAACTCTTTCATAGCGTTTTTAAAAAAAAACATATAAGTTTATCATTCATTTTAAACTATTTTAAATCAAAATCTCACCATAAAAGTGGTTTCAAACCAGAATAAAAGGTTTTAATTTTACTATCAATGCCTCAAAAAAATATGGTACATACCCGGATAGTCATGTACAATTGTCCTCATTTGAAACATCAAAATCCCCATCCATATACCTCAGTTCTAGGATTTTTTTTCATTGTTATAATTCAAATAGTCTTATGAAAATATTTTTCTAGAGTATACACTTAAAATCATCTCATTCCCTAATTTCCAGTTCAACATTTTCTATGGTACTCTTAACCATAGACCATCATCAATCGGCTTCAACTACAAAAATGTTAAATGGACAGGATTTCGTTTTAGCATTTTTATCATCCTAGGAATTTGAGTATATTTTCTAGAGCATTGATACATCCTTTAGATACAATTGGATCTAGGGTTACACAGAATTCTAGAGGATTTTACCTCATTAAATGTTTCACTACTAACATATAATTCTATAGAAGATTCATATATTACCATGTAAGGACACACCAACTATTTATAGTTTGTTTAAATAGATCCATGACATTGACAAACTATTCTATTCGGATTCCAACCATCTCATGATGTTGATTTGGAAGTATTTTTTTCTCTTGATTAATTCATACCACAACTTCTTTATTTCTTCTATTGAAAAATATTCTAAATAGACATATCTTAGACGAGGTAACATTGTAATAATCAAATTCTATACCATTTAGCCATAAATAATAAATCATTTATGGGTCTACTGTTAATTGTATCATAACCCTAATAGTTATTTAAACTTTTCTCTGATACCAGATATAATGATATGGACATAAGCATTACATATTCTAGTGAATTTTAAAATATAATTCACATTTTTACATTCGAAATGATATTTAATATTTATTGATTTGGAGAATTTGTTTAAAACTCATCCATAAGAGCTCATATATAATAAATATGAAACTTTGACTCAATATCCATTTTCCACATAAAAAAATTTTCAAAATAAATCATTGTATCTTTTCATGATCAATCTTCACAATTTTCAATTCATCTCATCCTTGTCTCTATTACTACTTATATCATTTGAAATTTTTTAAAAAACATGTGATGATACTAATTATATATAATGGTAATAAAATAAATAAATATTTTAGTCCAGTGAAAACCAATTAAAACATTTTCTAAAAAACATACCTTTTTACCACACGAATTGAAAAATCCTTTCAAAACATTCATTATATTAACTTTTTAAAATCAATCAATTGTCAAAAAATTCATGACAAATAATATAATAAATAATTAGTTAACTTGGGTTATCATTTTCCATTTAACACTTACCAATGTATTAACCCATATGGTTAACCTCCAACTCTTGAGTGCCCAATTCATTGATGGTTATCATGTATGAAACTATAAATGGTTTATCATGGAACAACCCTTCATTTCATTATCATGTAAACCCTTATCATTGGATTATCATGTAACCACATGTCACCCTAAAAAATTCCCCAGAATGATTACATAATAAAAATCCTTGTATACTTGTCTCAAAATTCTGGTATACTTATTGTCATTTTATAATAATTACATAATTATTTTAATCCACATTGGTGGATTTAATGATATTCGGTAATTGAGTCCCAAATGACATTAAAATGATGACTATATACAAAATGTTAATTATTCCACTATATCTATAATTATAATCATTATGCAATTATAATTCATATTCTTCAATTATGATTTAAACATAATACATTAAATATGGATTTGAAAAATATACTATGTTGCAATCAAAGAGAGGGTAAGTCATACGTACGCATTAGTAACGTTTCTATTTTTCAATGATTATCGATCAAAAATTAACTTTTTTATTAAATGATGGAAAAAACATACATCAATAGGACAACAGTACAATCACGGTGGTCTGATTTGGTGAAGTCTAAGGGAATCACCCCAGATCACATCCCTACATTCCTGTGGAATGGACCCTAAACTAGAATAAATAATCAGCAGCTCCTCTTCACTTCCTCCATGAGTAAGAGCATCCTCAGAAAAAATGGATTCTCTCTAAACATGATGAACCTTTCACCATTCATTGATTTCCTTAGAACAACTTCTAATAAGATAAATCATATTCCATTGAGGATCTGATTTCCCGTGGAGAGAACATACCAAAATCTTGGAATCTGATTCACACTCCATGACCTACAAGCTGAGCCTTATACAAAGATAGAATCTAGTGAGAAAGGCCCTCTCCTCTGTGTAGATGGAGTTCCCCCGATCAAAAAAAGCATTGAAATCCACAAGAACTGGTCTATTTGGACCCCAGAGAAATCCACCACCTCGCATGTTGCCATTCTGGAATGAACCATCAACATTATGCTTGGATCCATTAACATGAGGTATCCATCTAACCCATCATATTTTCAAGCTATGAACAATGATATTCTTGTTCAAGAATATTCCAAGAACCTGTGATCGGGGTCCGTCTTTCAAAATTGAGGCCAACTCATGTATGAGAGTCTTGAATCTTATATAATAAAATGACATCAATGTTCCTCTATCCATTCTAGCTATATTCTGTGCATCCCATAAAGTCCAAAAAATGGTGCTGAACATTATGCAGTGAATCATGATCTCCATCTCGCAGTGGTCCGACCCCATAAACCATAATGAAATAAAGTCCTATAGTGACTCATATTCAAACCTAGGAGCCTTCCGATCCTCGATTGTAGAAAAAATTCCAACATACCACTCACTCAAATATAATAAATGCAAGACAGACTCCAAGTATGGACTACTAAATCAAATACAGCGAGAGGCCAGAGAAATAAACTTTTCTTGAAAATTATCATTAGTTGCAATTTATTGATTCTTTAGCCTCCACACTTGAAAATTCATCTTTGTGGGAATGTCCTTACACCATAATCGTGAATCCCACTCATCCCGAGTAGGTAGCGCATGAATTATCCCTCTATATTCTTTCCATTAATGATACTCTAGGTCCACCTGGTAAAACAACATCTCTCTACATCATCCTTGAATGAATTAGACCTGCAAACATCTATCTGCTCTTTGCTCGTAATGTCCTCTAACAGGGAAGGGTAAAATCATTTCTCCTTAACTGACATGTCTGGCCCCATACATACATGAAAAAATAATCTATCTCCTACCAAATTATCCCTCCATAAATTTACATTTTCTCTTCCAACAACCCATTGGGTAACATCTTCTAGCTCTTCCAAATGATGCATAACTCATTTATCCATCTTTGACGGCTTTCCACGATGGTTGAAAAAATATTCCCAATGCTTGCTATAATGGTTTCCATGAAAGGAGGCCTAAAATTATTTTACCAACTAGAAACTCCCATGCTAGCCATTCTAGTATGGTTTCCAAGGAATCTTTAATTTCCATTAGTCCAATACCTCCCTCTTCCACTAGTTTATCCATATGGTTCTAGGAATCCCAATGGCCTCAGCCTGAGGAGTGTGTATCCTATAAAAGGATGGTCATAATCTTCTCCATCTCATCAAGGGTCCCTTTTAGAGGAATGATAGTAGAAAACCCATGAATATGGATAATATACATAATACTATTGATCAACAAAACCCACCCACCGAAATACATAAACCTGATTTTCCAATTTAACAATTCTCCACAATATTCTTTTCAAAATATCATCAAAGAATGTCTTTTAATTCCAGCCAATGAAAATCAGTGCCCCAAGATAAATCATAGGAAATAATTTCCTCTGAATTCCAAGAATGTCTTGAATTCCCTCCCTTGTTGTTGTAGAACACAAATTGGAAATAAACGTGATGTTCTTCCATGCATTGATTCTTTGGCTTCTTAGATCACCATACATCACCATGATCTTCAAGAGGTTTTGTAACGAATTATGGCCACGATTAATGAATAGATGACTATTGTCAGCAAACATGAGATGAGAAATACAACCTTCCATGGTATTCCTATATGCGAGGATTTTTCATTCATCCATTCTCCAATGGAAGTTTTTGAGATAAGGTATCTTGAGCTAGAATGAAAATAGTGGGAGACAATGGTTCCCCTTGCAGTACACCCCACTTTATTTTGAATAAGCCATATCCCTTTCCCCTAAATGAAATAGATAACCACAACGAGGTGTATCATCTGAAGCATATATCAATGAACCAATCATAGAAGAAAATTTCCTCATGGACAGAATAACAATGCTTCATTCAAACTTATCAAATGCTTTATCATTTCTACTTGAAGGATGATAGTGGAACCAATAGTTTTTTGTTAATATCCTCCACTAGCTCTTTATCAATTTTGATCAAACCTTGAATACATCAGCCTTTAACAAAACTGTGTTGTTCCTAAGACACAACATTAAAAATCACCCCATTCAATATCTTCGCAATCAAATGAACCAAAATTATGTAAGAGACATTGCACAAGCATATAGGTCTATATTGATTAATAAAAGATAGGTCCTTCACTTTTCTGATAAGGACCACCATTGATGTGTAAGTACTTTGGATGATAGATCAACCTTGGAAATATCCTTGAATCTCCTTATTGAAGAAATTCCCCACGAAGTCCCAATTGGACACATAGAAGGCTATCGGAATGCCATCCGGGACTGACATGCTATTAGGAGGCATGTTGCGAACAACTCCCTGAATCTACTCCCTAGAGGGAATATCCACAAGGGGAGATTTATCCCCCTCAACAATCCAACTTTGTAAGCCACCAATAAATTCCACCTAATCCTCCTATAAACCATGAATGTGAATAGGTGCCTCCCCTTCATGTAAACTATCAATGTGTTATAACGTTAACCTCCCGGCCACATTCACATCAAAAGTATTGGAAGCATCTTCAATCCTAATATTGATCATTATGTTTTCCTCTCCTTAAACTAGGCCTGGATGTAAAAAATTTTATAGTAACCTTATTTAAGCCAATGAATTATAGATTTTGGCTTGTAGGACCTCCCGATTTTCAGCAAACGTGTTGTCAAAAGATTACATTTGTCACAAAGGATCAAGAACTTACCCTTATCCCAGCTGCACTGAACCTCCTCTTACATTCTATCAATATCTTCTTGCAAGGATTCCACTAAGATATCAACAAAAGATATGTTCATCAAACAAATTCTTATGTCCAGCTTAAGGATACCATGATGCCTCAAAAGACCGGCCCATTCTCCCATGATGCCTTCCTTATCCCAAGACTCTATCATGACATGTATGAATCTGTCAACCCGATGACAATTCGAGGAATATAAAATAGTAAATATTATTAGGGTCCCATATTTTAAAATCTACCAGTAGCAGATCATGATCCAAAAGAACATGACATAGATGGGAAATAGTAACATTAAAAAATGAGTCCAATACTTGAATGTTGTATATAAATCTATCAAGAGAGCTCCATATGTGACTTGTGCCATTATGGTTGTTGCACCAAGTGTACTTGAAGCTCTTAAAATCCAAGTCTAGAAGCCCCCTACAAGCAATGTAGTTTCTGAAATCATTCAGGCCATTGTTTAACAAAAAATCCCTCCTCTTTTCCTCGAAGCATCCACAATTGAGTTGAAATCACCACCTACAAACCAAGGTAGACCAAGCGAATCAAAGGAATACAAATAATTCCATATGGTACTTCTACCATTCACGTCGTTGCTGACATTAATGATAGAAAAAAGGATAATAGAACCCTTCATTAAGATCATAACCATCATAAATTATTCTAAATGTTAGACCACATCTACCTACACCTCATTTTACAGAAAATCCAGATATGATTTATCTCAGGGTAAGAATTCATATAACACCTGAACCCCATTTTCTTAAAAAATATAGAGACCTTGATGGGGTCTTATTTAGGTTCCAAAATAACAACCAAATACACCTTATGATTCATGACATCAGAGGCCATGAAGGCACACTTTGATGGTGACCCTAGCCCTCGAGTAATAAACAAAATCAAAGACCACATTAATATATAGAGTTATTGGTTTTCCGACCATGAAATCCTATTTTCAGAGCCAAGAAAATTTTACCATCATTTTTAAACAAAAATCTGCTAACCGGACTAAGGAGACCATCTGGAGATGCAGACTTCTTCAGAATAGGAATATTCATATTAATAGGGTTATCTGACTCTTCAATCATGGATAAATTATTAGCCCATGTTGCTAGGGGGACATGGAACCAATTCCTCATGTATCAGAGAAATCAACATCATCCTATAAGGTGGACTCCATGCAGTGCACATCTCCATCACCACCCCTTTTGAAGCAACATCCTTGGAACTACTCATGTATATTCTTGGGAAATACAGATGTTGCTAAAAGGGACCTCCCTAGTGTTTCCAGAGAAAGAATGGTGGAGATCTGAAAGCATTGGAAAGGATGCAGAAGCTCCCTGGGAAGGGCCGGGTGTAGGGAAAATATATCTTCACTTGTTTCCCCCTCCTCCCAAGACGACATAGAAACTTTAAGGCATTCTGACCTAGAGTCCATGGACATAGGCTGACCAGGAGAAATAGGAATTAAAGGTATGAACTTCGTTAAAATATTGTAATTGGAAAATTGAAAAGTATGAACATCGACTATCTCCCCTACCGTCCGAGAAGTCGACACCCGATCCTCGCCAGTCACCATAGCACCATAAATTCCATGAGGAACCACACTGATTTCAGAATCCATTACTAACCCCACTGTAGATGTAATTTGACAGTCACCCTTACCCCTCGCCAAGGGATCATCTCAAGACCAAGATATTTATTTCCTTTTTTGAAAAAATTCAGCCGAGTGTCCCAACAAACTGCACAATAAATAGAACCTAGGGGCTCCTGATAAATCATCAGTTTCCACAAATTGAAACTTTCATGGGTCCTGATAAGGATCTATAGAAGAAATTTCAAAGCATGATTCATTTCAATGCATACCTGGGTTTTTTAAGAATGAAGGAGTGATTAAATAATCATATAAGAGCAATGAAATCTCCATAAATAATCAACTATAGTAGCCCAAATTGACGGGTTTTATAGCGCTAGAGGAAGGCCCATGAGCTTTATCCAAATCACCACCATGGAGGATTACCTCCCGTAATAATATTACCCGAACCAACGAGACAATGGGAAACACCAAGAACCACAACTTCAATCCTCTATGGAATAGGTTTGCACAAAATCATCAATATTGAACAAGTGAAAACAAAAGGAAAACCTGGATAATTCTGACACAACAGCCTTTTGAAGAAGACCTCATGAAGCAACCAAAGATCTTAAAACCTATAGAGGAGATTTATCCGATCCAAATAGAGCCACAAGAGAAAGCCTTTGAAAGTTGGTAGCATCTATAAGCTCCCTCTCCGAAACCTCCACCACAGGAAGACCGTTCCTCTTCTCTGAAAACCTAGGTTCCAGCCAAATCGCATGAATACAGGGTAGAGATATATCCACCGAAACTGGGACTCCCGTAATAGCCTCATTGAATGACATTTGACCTCTAATAGAGATGGAAGCCACCAGATTCACTCCCATATAATATTGGTGAAGACCCCCATTTATTGAAAAGGATCCAACCGCTGGAAAACAAGAACCGGAACTAGCCGCAACACTCGACATCTTTCTCCCAAGTCTTTTTCAATGATCATTATTGAAATGATGCATTTATCATTATAACATTAAATAATGATAATAATATCATTAATATCATATGAGTCATATAAATAGAATTAAATATATCATCTATTTTAAGTGTTGATGAAAAACTAATCACATCGCTTTGTCGAGGTGATAAATCCCATGTATGCACAGACAACATTATAATTTTTCAATGACTGGAAAGATAATAATATAAATGGTATATTATAATGATATATATTTAATTAATATAATATAAAAAACATAATTACATCATTATAACAGGTCATGAGAAATGGTAATGTAAAATTAATTACATCGGCTCGCGAGTCCATAGTCTGATGTACACAGAGTCGAGGGATTTTTTCACATTTGATAGAAAAAGGGGTGGATATAGAAATTACACTAATATAATAATATATAATTATATGTAAGATAATGGTGTTATTATATAAAAAATTTTAAGAATATTTTATGAAATTTTTAGAAAAGTAAAACAGAAACAGTTGTTATAAAAGAATATCTCTTCTTTAGAGAATATCCTTTGATTAACACCCTAACACGTCTAATCTGATTATTATACCTGAAATAGCGCATCTATAATGTTTTATGGGATTATAGGAAATTATTTGTGAACATATTTTCTAAAAAAATTAGTGTGAACAAAATTGGACAAGGTGATTCCTTTTATAGGATATGGGAGGAGAACTCTCTAAAATTCTAAAAAAATTTAATTAATATAAATTAAATTTTAATAAAATCAAAAAAAACATATCAATTTCAGAGATAATATTATTATAGGTTGAAATATATAAATACAATAATGTTTAGACAAATTTAGGTCTCATTATTACAAATAAATTTTGGTTTAAAAATATATTTAATAATGTTAACTCTTACCATGACAACAAGGATTTTTTATCATTGATGATTAATATAACAACTATAAAAGGAAAATACCCATAAATGTATCATTTATGAAACATTAAACCTTATCCCAATCAGTTGGATGAATTTTATTTTTTTAGTAAATTTATATCATTTTTTAAAATATTATTTATTTTAAAATATCATTAATGTCAATTTTGACTTTATTCATTACAATGACATTTAAAAATATAAAGACTACAGGATAGCTTCAAAAAAATAATTTATTGTATCTATATGATGTTTGGGTCATATTTAAAATTAAATTATTTCATTAATTATCTCAAGTTATATTTATTTTTATAATTTTTATATCATTCCTTTGATATGTCCTTTAATAAAATAATTATTGCATCATCATTGTGGCATCAATTAAGGAAATTATTTAGTAAATAATTTTTTTAAAAATAAGATCATAATGAAGATAAATAATTTATATTAAAAATTAATATTTATAGTTAAATTTATATTCCAGATGACCAGATATTAAAAACATTATATTATTTATATCATTAATGTGAAATCATTGACTTTTCATTAAATAAAATATTATAAATATCATAATATCTTCCCAATGTCCCCTTAAATTCATAAAAAAAATTATATCATAAAAATAAGATTATTAAATTTATAAGGTATTCATATATATTGTCATAATGTAATGTTTTTTCCACGTGGAAACAAAAGATATATTTAAGATAAAAAGGTGGAATTTTGTTACTTTCTTTGATTTAAATAATATATATGTCATTTTCAGGGAAACATATCCATTAAATAACTAAATTTAAAACATTTTCTGTTAAATGAATAATTAAATTTATCAAATAAAATTTGGGCTAGTGTTTGAGTCATTTTATAGTCATTATCATTTTATTTTCAACTTAAATTTCCCAATTTACCCTTTATTGTGGTAGAAAACATTTCCAATGATAATATTCATATAGGCCAAAACTAAAAGGGTAATATTTAGTAAATCGTGACGTTTAGATTACATATATGGAATTCATATTTAAAAAATAAAATACCTACAAGTTACAACATTTAGTTTGAAATTAAATCTTAAAAGTAAAATGAAAAATTGTTTTTGGGAAAAAAGTAATTTTTAAATTAAAATTTTTTTATTCCAAATTTAAGAATAAAATACAATTAAAAAAATAAATTATTTAAATTTAATCAAAAAGAAACATATTATTTTTTAAAAATAATAAATTTTTTATTTTTAAATACATGATAAGAAAATATAATTATAAATAAAATTTGATATTTCATAATATTCCTTTAATAATCAATATTTTTCATAAAATTATCAAAAATGCGTCCATAGATATTTTATCAAGTTATATTTAAAACTGAAAATTCATTTTCTAAATTTTAAAATGTAATAATTTTAAATTTATAATTTTAAATTAAATCTTGTAAGAATATAACATAATATTTTATTCATGTTATTTAAATATTAAAACGATGTATTCTATCATTTCATGGGTTGTTATAGGAAACATCTTCTAAATCATAATAAAATCATCCTTAAATTTCTCTGAACATTGTAACATCACTCCATTCTGAATTAGTTTGTTCATGGTTGTTGATTAATGGGAGGAGTCTTAGAAAAATTGTTCAATGTTTCTAACTAAATAAAAAATATCATAATTTTGAACACATTCCAAGGATGAAACCAGGAAATCATTGGATCTAGTTTTTCTGGGTCCAATAATATATGGTTCTTATAAACCACATTCCCCAAAAACAGTAACTCTAAAATCCAAAATATATACTTTGATATATTAACATAAACTGATGTCGTCAAAGTTTACTCATTACTATCTTGATATGTATGGAATGCTATGTTTTGGTTAGTGATTATATGAGGATTTCTTTAATTCACACCATGATGAAAATGATATGATATTGGTGTAATATATTTTCATGAGATCTGTGAACACTACTGGTGCATTTATTAGTCCCAACCACATCGTCCAGTACTCATCACCATCATTGGTGATATCCAATATGGAGGTCAATAATAGAGAATAACTATTCTCCTGTCAACATATCAAAAATATCATTGATCTTATAAAAAGTGTCTATTATTATATGTCACCTGATTTATCTTCTCCAAATCTATTTCAATTCAGAGACTACCATCCAAATTATTAGTATAAACAATAGGTGCATGCTACAGTGAAATACTCATATCGATAAATCACATATATACCATGACCTCAAGCTACACCTTCATCTCCTGAAACTCAACTAAATTCAAATAATAAGGGGCTATCGAAATTGAATATGCTCCTAGGATGAGATATATATCAAACAAAAAACCACTATTAGGTGGTAGTAAAGTAACTTTATCAGTTAAATCATCCCAATAAAGATCCATTACTAGAGATAAGGGGGAATATGTTGATCCTAATTACAGATCAAAGTCTATAATCTATATCACGACCATCCGAAACAAGATCAGGTTGATACAAACTCTACATTTTCCCAGTCCCCACTCTCTCATTATCTTGGAATTCACTCCCTTGGGTGATGTGAGTTATAATTGTCTCATATATTTATTATTCTTTGATTGGATACTAGTGATCCAATCCATGCTGAGAATCAAATTGAATCATGTTATCTCTAAATTCATGATTTCACATGTATGTGCATAATTGGATAGAACTATGAACACTTTTTCCAAAGTATATGCTAGTCAACATTCATGACTGACAGTGTATAAATTGAACGTTACTAAGAAGAAAACATTATAGGTAAGAAAATAATATAAATATAATATATTAATATAATAAATTGTTATGAAAATTTATCCAATATACGAATAGATAATTTTGAAGATATCATGACTATACCTTGAATGGTATATGGTCCCTCACTATCATCTTCTTGAGTATGATCCACATTATATACTCATCATGCCTCTTCTCTAGAACCCTATCCCTTTGGTATAAACAATACCTATTCCGCATTATTTTATCCTTATATTTAGTTCCCTATCCAAATCCTTGGTTCAAAAATATAATCTTCCTCTATCCTCTATAGAAACCATTATTAAAATATCTAGTGAAGAAATGGTAAAGGTTTCCCATGTTTCAACATTTTTTAAATTGGCTATATGTTGTTTTGTAGACCATATAGTAATGACCAACCTACCCCTAGTTGAAACACTATGGTTGTCCTCTTAAGGGGATTGAAGAAGTTGAAATCAACTCCACCTGTTAAACACTACACTTATTTTAATCCCCAACAATTATCTCCATACAAACAGAAGATACATGCATATTAAAAGTAAGAGGCTCACTCACCTGAGCACTGAAATGTGGAAGAATAAAAACTAAATTATCTTCCTCTAAACCCTTATCAAAAGTCAAGGAATTGCACAGAACCACAAGGTAGGTCATTATGAAATAAATAACATGTAGCCTGATTTCTGGATGAACTCTGATCACAAAAATTCCAACCACTTCTTCCTCATTTCAAAACAAGATTGGAGTAATGGTATGTATATCATTGATATGATCATAGTTTTCATATATCATCATAGACCCCTATAGTAGCTCCATGAACTCTTATAATGGTTTATATTTAGACTTTCCTGAAAAAACTCCAAGAAGAACAGATCATTGAAGGCCTCTTAGGTGAGTCCCTCATGACATCTAGCATGTCCGATCACAACCCACCACCTCCTAAAGTGTCCTTATATCATTAATTATTCCATGTTCAACTTCCTATAATAAAGTTTGACAATGAGATAAAATACACCCACAATGATCTCTCCCCAATCCTCTAAATCATACACCCATCAGATTCCTTGAAAGCATAGTGGAGGATGGCGCTGGATTCCTCTATCATAGTTGATGATGGACCTAATTTACCTCTATCTTGAGAACAAACAAGTAAAAATACTCGTCACTAGTGTGATACCACTATATATACTCTCAAATATTTTGTGGGAGTTTGATATGTAAAACCATCATACATATCTGGCATTGGAAGAATTAAATCATCTCTATAAGGAGAATCCCAGTACGTGCTAGTTAGTGGCCCCATTAGTGTACATATATGATTTATCATTTTTAATATGAATGACACATTAGAACATATAATTTTTTTAATCTTATTCCTAATCACTCCATGTGAACATATAATGGATTTCCTAGGATACATCCCATAACCTGAGGTATATCCCTCCATGAACTAACGAAGGTCCTCCATCATTGCATGTTAGTCACTTTTATATAATAATATATATATAAATACATATATAAATATATATATATATATATATATATAATTCTTTTAGGTATCTACTAATTATTTCCATTATTGAAATACCACAACATCATAGAAAGTATATATATATCTGCAAACATATAAAACAGTCCTATTTTAAAGAGATATCATAATTCATGTGATTAAAATAAATAACATGTATGTAGTATAAAAACAATTATATATATAGCATGTGATCCTACGTACCTAATCTTGATACATGAACACACTAAACATTACTTGAAAATGTAATATCAATACCATAAATTCTAACAAGGAGGATTATTATACACGATATTTTACTAAAACAAGGTAACATCACCACCCAATTCCCCCATTTCCTATATCTTTTCTACCATGATCTTCGTTATTCAAAAGAAGAGAATAAAACTTTTATCTAATTCAGTTTTTTAATAACCTAACATGAACTAGCATATCTAATCATGGCATCCACAAGACCTCATACATGCCACTACACTGTAAGAGGCTTTCAGATAGAAGTGGAGGTATAAATGACATTAGCAGAGAGACTATAAACCTATTATATTATCATACACATATAATAGATATAAAATGTATTCTATTATAATAATAAGGGTAACATATGAAGACTAAATAATCATAATATAATAACTCATGACACAAATGTAATAAAAATAATGTATTATAGGCTCTCAATGTGTAATATCATACCAATGTTGTAAGCACATGTAGATGAAAAAATACTATAGAGTCCCCTAGAGTGCATCTTGGAACCAATACCACCTCTATTCTCTTCAACTCAATAATCTTTAATGGGTCCTTTAACCTTACCTAGATAGAAATTCATGATGTTGGCATGTGAAACATGATTCCCTTACCGAGTGTGAGTAATAAAACCCAGTAGGACATCATCATTGCATCCTTAATACATATTTATATGTATAAAATGTCTATTCCATGATAAAAATTAATTCAAAAGAATGCATAAACAATAACATACCGAGAACCCAAGTGAAATCCAATCCATCATGAGATCTGGTAGTACCTACTTCAGCATCATGCCATAGTGAATATCAAGATAAAAATGAAATCAACATCTATCCACAAGTCTAGTAGACATATTTCTCAACATCCTCAATGAATAATTTAAACATGTTACTCTACATCCATTACACATTAATTGAATCATGATACTAAATATCCATTATTCATCGATTGGTCATGGTATATGACATTCGCTAAGCATAGATTAAACTTGATACTTGGAATCCACTAGTCATTTAGTAAATCACAAATCATACATGGGGCATTATCATATCTCTACTATATTATTAGTTTCATAATCTTTATCATTACGTGTTCGGTGCACTATGACTCTAATGGATAAACCTTCCACAATGGTCCAACTATTTCATGATCAAATAAAATTTACTCTAATGTCATGGTAACACACATAACTGGGTAGATCATACAATTAAAATAATATCATATCATCATGGGTAATTAGTAGAAATATTCATTACATGTGATCAATATCAAACATGATCAAACAAGATATAATCATACTTCTTGAAACAAGCCTCATAAACGGGTCTCACATGCTATACAAATATACACATGTTATACAATGATGCATGGTCATCGATGTATGCAAACAAAATAATCAGAAGAAGTAAACATGAACATGAAATAGCCACAAATGGTAATTAACTTCCTATATCCAGTTGATGATAAATATCTCCATGGTTATTTAATGATTAACACAAAAACTTTGATTCACACTCATAGAGAAATAACATTCACATTAAGGATTATTATTTTGGGTTCTCTTTCATCATGAATGATGCTTAGAAAAGGGAAATGTGTAAAATCCATGTCAAGAAGGGTGGTTCTAGAATAACATAAATTGTAGAGTCAGTTAATGGAACAAATTCTATGGTATATTGTAAAAAGGATGTAAATTTTCTGGATCCTCTATTGATTGAGGAATGGATCATGAATACCAAATAGAATCCACCAGATAACCATTAATACAGGTAATAAATAGGTATCCAACAAAAATTCAAAAATTTAAAATAGATTTAATATGAATATCAAGAATATGTGACTCTCAAGATGGTCATTCTATAGTAATGTACCTAGAAATAACTACAGTTCATGAGGAATTTAACTCTGAAAAAATTGGATGTCATCAACATGTCAAAACTACCAATGATCTATCAATGTATCAAGAATACCTCATTATTCAAAATTTAATTCATAGTCCGGTCATCATAATTATATATCTATGAATCATTTCATGATAAATTTAATTGTGGTGAATAAATTTGAATATGAAATTATTTTATAATTAATTTCAATTTTTTTAATTATTTTAAAAATCAATTTCAGGTTCTCCTGTTTAATTTTCTTTTCATTTCAATGTTACTGAAGTGGATAAAACCATGTTTTAAAGTATTCTAATCTAATATTTCTCTACAATTTTTATTTCAATTTAAATGTTTCATGAATGTTTTTATTTACATATAATAAGACAATAAATCTTATTTTGAACTATTTTTTTACTTTATTTAAAACTATAAACTGAATAATGTATTTAATATTTATCATATGGTTAATTTTTATTTTTTTAACAAAATGAAAGAATAATTTTTTTTATATAGGGAAGGAGTGGAATTTCATTCCATGTTATACATTGTATGATATAAATATTAATATTAATGTTTTATTTATTTTAAAAAGTAAATTAAATTCATATTCTACAAGGGATTTTTTTCTTTTTATATCATTTTCAAAAGAAATGGTTATTTACTAAAAAATGATAAAAGGAAATTGAATTGTTAGTGTTTCAAATTTGTTTTTAATGTATTTATAATAAAAAATAACAATATTACCAATTTTTTAATCATATACTACTTGAGAATTATATATAATGGTGTGTGATCCTTATGTATCTCATGAGGATGGTTGATCCTGATATAACACTCTAATGTAATAGGTAATGATGTAGTCTTTGGAGGAAAAAATGATATGGGTAACCGTATTGGTAACTTTGATGAAATTAATTGAGATTCAGCTAATTAGAAATGGTTTTAACATGAGTGATCATAGTTTATGAATATTATTCTCTTAAATACCAATATGTTTCATTCAAATATTATTTTTATGAAAATATTTTGATTTCATAAGTCAAGTAATTTTTTTGAACATTTAATGGTACATGGATTATTTTTAAAATAATAGTTTCTTGAACTATTAATGATTTTCCTATTCTTTTTAAAGGATTCCAAAGGTTTTCTTTTAGAAATTTTTTATTTTCCCATGTGGATTTGTTTTAATAATGTACTCAAATATTTATCATAAAAAGGTATACATTTCATGGGGTTTTATGTTATTCACTTGACTAATGGGATTCATTTATATTTATATCATTTTATAATATTTTTTCTCTAATCCTATATTTTTAAATGTTTTAATTGGATTTTAATAATTTTTTGAACTTTAACAAGGAAAATAATTTCATTATTGTGACACATAATAAAATATAAGGATGTGTTTTGAATGAAATGGGTTATTAAATTTTAAAATCCTATTTGTAGAAAAAAATATACTCAATTTTTTATTATTCCTTATATAATGTAATGTTTTTTGTAATTCTCAATATATATAAACCTAAATGGTAAACTAAATTTTATAAATTTCAAAATTTATTATAAATCAGTTAATTATAGTTTTTTATGTTACTGGGTGTTATAACAGGGGTGTCATTGAATCAATATTTAATTTCTAATAAGGTTACATAATTATTATCATAGATAAAACTCTTAAACATATCTCTTCCCTTATAATAGGAAAATCATTGATAATGATATTCTCTCTGACCATTTGAGGTAAAATTTTGTCAATATATGACATCAAGACCCATAAAATATTACACCCATTAAGGAGTTATTATAATCATCCTCTTATTGATAAATATTCATAGGTTGATATGAAATATGACCTCATTATCAAAAATATTTTTCCCACTAAGGGGAGATAGCCAATCCCTTTATAAAATTACGTTTTGTTTATCTAATGGAACAAAAATTTCATTAAAAAAATACTTCCATAAACATATATATGGGATACCATAATGATATCTCTAGATTTTTTTATCAGGAATTCAACATCTAGAAATAAAGGTGTCATTTTAATGATTTTAGAATACATTCTAGGTAAAATGGATTGTATGGGAAAATAGAAATCTAGAATACTCAAAAATCATGAGGTTTTGATTGAGGTTCATTAATCCACATCGTTTTCAAAACCCACTTCTATAGATGTGGTTTTATATTCTTTCTATTTTTCCCTTTTTCATGGAAATGTTTTCTGCCAATAATTCTTTTTTATACTTATATTAATGTATTAAATTGGATAATAATGAAGTATTAAACATTTTATACATTGAACTATCAATGGTACTATATGATAAAAAATATTTCCCTTATTCATGTTAAACAAAATCTTATATTTTTCTTGTTATTTTTTCTCTTTCCATAGGAAAAAATTTCTTCCTATTCCTTTAAGGCGTTCCCCAGGGTGACTATTCCCATATTTGTTAAATGAAGTAAATTAAAAATTATTCCTTTTAAAATCTTAATCACCTAAAAAACCATGAGAAATTTTCATTATTTTGGGTAAAAAAACATAGAAAATTTCATGTTTTATATTACATTTCAGGATTGCTGGACTCATATAACCATAATATTTCCCACTCCGTCTCTTATACCATTTAGTTTATCATTGGTACAATATTCACATTTCCAATTTCACTCATGTTTAACAATATTTATCCATGATCTAATCATTTCATAAATAATTAAATGTTAATTATAATAAAAATTAATCTAAAATGGAAAAATATTAACATATAAGGGATAAATCAAGAATATAATATATACCCTAACATCTGAATTTATAGATTTCTGTATAGGATATTCATTATATATCTCCTACTTGGTTATTTATCCATAAACAAAATATGTTCTCAAATCCTTCACAATGGCACATAAAGATAATATGACCAACTAAGTCAGATCCCTTGGGTGTGTTAATTCATATGTGTAAACATACACCCTCACATCATGCACTAAGTGAAGATCGAGTTGATACTAAAGAAACATTTTTCAAGGTGATTATTCCTAGGATGATATGTAACTCAAGAATTTTGGGATCCTCTCTCTACAATGTGATGAAAAAATATAACCATACATGAATGAGGTTGACAAGGATATATTATTTATCCAGTTCTCTATCCCAAAGTCACCCTCTATGGATCTTATTCTTCATCTTAATTTATAGCGATGTATGACTTCCCAAGTTTTTTTTAAACATAATCATTCCCTGGTGTCTAGTATCCTTCAGTTTACCCTCCTAGTGAACAAAATATCCCATGGAAATAAGGTATTTGTATCAAAATACTCATCTCTCATTCTAATAAGAACTCCAATGATTCAATAAATTTTTATGTCACCCTGATGTGAAAATTAACATCCACTGAGCTAGGATCACCCTCATAATCAACATATTAGCTAATTTATCTTCTTAGACTATAATCGATGTAAATACAATGAAATTTCAACAATATAACTTATCGAGTAGAATCCCTTATTTCTTCACAATAGATACATCAGGATAAAAATATAAAACCTCATAGGGAATATATCATTTTAAGTCCCCCTAATAAATCAACCACAAATGTTTATCATAATAATGTTCTTGATTGATATTATATACCTGATCAATCACTATGATTCATAAAAATGAAAAATTATTTGGTTCCCATGAGATATCAAAAAGTGATTTGGTCAAATATGAACTCATCACTTTTTACAAGAATGACATGGAAAATAGTATAAATAGTAATGACCAGTAGTTGGAATATATTTCCCACTATAATATATATAAAGAGGGTTTGATCACCTGATAATATTGGAAGACCGAATCATTAGGATCCCCATCCAATTATACATTACTCGTAGATTAAAGAGTTAGTATCATGGTTAAGGGAAAGAGGATTTATGAATCTATAAACCATCAGTTGCCTAAATATATTGATATTGTATTTCTTAATGATTATATTTTCTAATTAGAGGATCTTTTTAATCACATTAAGAAATTCAGTGTTGAGTATTGTTGAGGCTACAAACTTTGTGATGATGATGTTAAAGATGATCCCTTTATTCAATCAACTGACCCACCTCATCAGTAGATAATTTATCAAATAAAATGGGAGAATGTGACCATTTAATAGGTCCCAAATTACACCAACACATCAATATAACTCTTTACCAAGATGAATTTCAATATTTTTCACTATTAAATAATTAAAAATGGTGTCTCAAGAGATTCATTCCAGATATATACTGACACTTATAATTCTATCACAATTAATGGTACCTATTCTTCGTATCATATCTAAAGTTTATTGAATCAAGGAATTAATTTGAATAAATAAAAATTAATTTATATTAATATGTAATCTAATTATTTCATGAACCCTTAAATATCACCAACCCCATATTATCATCTTTCAATGGAATAAGATACCTAGAGCATTATATCACTAAATTTATCCTCCGTTGTTGAATGATGTAATGAATTGTTCATTAGTAAATGAAATTGTTTATCATATTGATTATCTAAAAACTAGAGTTCCCCATATAAAACTAGTTCAAAAATATAGAATCCATGTTTTTTAAATTTTTAGAATATATTTATTGGTGATTCAATTATATAGTCTTACTGATTTTTCAAAATACTATTATCTATGACAAATTATATTGAAAAAAAATATTAAATATAGACATTTTATAATTTAATCTAATAATGGAAAGACATGAAATATTCTTTGGAGATACAACTGACCCAAGAGAATCATTAGGTAATTTTCTTGGAAAACATAAAAGATTAGTTGCCTATAATTTTGATATCATAAAAATACTCAAGAGGATTAAGTAACATTTATAAAAGTAGAAATGATTATAAGATTCCAATAATCATGACAGATGCGGTCTCAATAGGTACCACTGGCCTAAATTAGACATTCAGTGAAGGTATAAATAGCCATTGTCACCCCCATTTGGAATAAGTTCCCTATCTAGATCCCCAAGAAATACTATTTTAGGTGGAACTACCCACAAACCTCAATAAAAACAATGCATCGGTTCTTTAAACTATACATGAAATATGTTTGTAATTTGGAGAGGATCTATGACATTGATTCTAGGAACAATAATATTTTCTACTTTTAAATTAATTAGATTATTTTATATTTAATATCTACTATCAAAATTAATTTGATTAAAACATCAGAGATTAGGAAACCAAATGTTGAAATTAATTATGAATTCCATAACAACCACCCATACCATTAAATATTTTTCAATGGAATTAAATATATAATTTACTTCAGAGATTAAATAAAAAAATAGTAGATAAATTTTGATCAATGTTATACATTTATAATTCACATGTCACTCTCATGAATACTACCATTTTGAAAGAAAACATTGATTTTTTTGATATTAAAATACATCATGAAGGGGTTTTATTGCTAGATTTTTCAAAACACTGTCAATAATTCATAGGTAGTCAATGGGACTTAACTGATTCATCATGTTGTGTCCCCAATTCCCATTAAAAACCCAATCGAAGCATATTCTACTTTAAGGACATCAAGAAATGGGAATATCCATCACAAGCATGTAATAATGGAGGAAAAATATCCATTAATGAACTAAATATAGTCTAGTTTCTACCTAACTCCATGAACATAACATTTTTATTTTGGGAATAGTCTCACAATATATAACCCTCTACTACTGAATATGATTATATTCCATATTTCATTATCATGTGACTAATAAAAAATATGCTAATAAAAAGGAGTCTTATGAATGCAAATTTCTCAATAAATGTAACATTCTAATAATATTTAAATATATTATAAAAAATTATTAACATAATTATCCATTAAATACAATGAAAATATCGAACGGTCTAGTGTGTTTGGATAACTATGAACATCAAAATAGAATGTCTTTAATTAAATATACGTAATGATATCAAAAATACCCATGATCCCCTAAAACTACATGAAATATCCAATATAATACATAGAAAAATGGGATGAGATATAAATAAATATATTGGAATAAACATGATAAATATTCATTATGTTTAGTTTAATGTTAATACATTATATCATAAAATTGAAAGCTTTGGAGTAATCACATGAGAGAATAACATAAAGAACATGGTATTTTATGATCATAGAATCATATATAATATCAAATAAATAAATAAAAAAATATAAGAATATTTATTTTGTAACTACCATCACAATATCACATGGTGGACAACATCCTATATTTGATTAATATTACTCCCTAATCTCATACGTAAGAGCTCTTGAGACAAAAAAGACCCCCAATGCATTTGAGAATATATGGATGAAGCCATCATCACATGTACATTATTATATGTGACTCAAAGGATATCAATCATAATGAAAAATAATTATAACTACCCATGGAATTAAATGGGTTATAAAATATTGTCTCATATCATAATAAAAGGATATTTTAAAAAGAAGGCATTTGAAAAATGAATTTAAGGAATTTATTACCCCATAAAATAATGGATAAAAGAAATATATATATTTTAGAGATATATATACATAATTTAGTTTCAATACTAAACATTAAATAGATATAAAATGTGATTGTAGATATAAAAATCACAACCTAAATAAAAAGGGTGGTTTAGAGAAATCATGTGCCAGAAGTGTTGTATTTCATCATCCACAGTATAAACTTCTATATACTTAAAATATATTTATTATAAATTTATTAAAAAAATTAATCATATATATAATAACATATATTATTTTCTTATAACATCATTCAAATATTTTATTAAAAATTATATATTATTATTAGTTTTTTGGCATGATAATTACTTCTTTTTCATTGCATATTATTTATCTGTGGTTTTATTATTTACTAATTGATAATGGTTAAATCATCTAAAAATAATAATAAATATAATATTATCATTTCCATTCATTAATTATACTTTTATAAAAATCCATGAATGATGGTTTGGAAGCGAAACTATAATATAATCAAAGTGATGGGAGGTTATATGTACGAATTAGTAACATTTCCATTTTTCAATTAACATGATAAAAAGAATTTAAGTATTATTTTATCTTAAAAATATTGTAATTAAATCATTAATATCATAATAAATCATTAAATTAACATAAATATATTATCCATATGATGAGGTGGTGAAAAAAATAACATCACTTCATGGTGTTCATAGTTCACATATACACATGAATGACGTTATCATTTATTAATGAATATAAAGGAATGAAAATATATTATGTATTAGTTTTATGTAATGGTAAATATGTATTTAATATCATATATATATATTAAATCCATCATTATAATCATCTATGATAGGTGGTGATGGAAAAATAATTACATCAGTTCATTAGGCGGTAGTCCATTATACACAATAATAATGGTTTTGATTATCATTTATAGGATATGATAAGGATATAAGTTATTAAATTGACAAAACAACATCCTAGTATGTGTAATATAAAATTCCTATTATTTTAACATTTTTGAATAATATTTTTAAGTAGGATAATGAAAAACTAAAACAATAAGAATTGGTTATAATCTACATCTCTTCTTCGAAAAAAATCATTTTCTTTACATCTTAATCCCTCATAAGTTGGTTTTACTCCCAAAATAATACCGCTATAATATGGGGATGGATTTTAGGAAAGACTTTTTATAGTGATTTTCTAAACCAAATGGTTTCTGAAGTGTATGTGTAAGAGGATATGGGATTCCCTTTTATAATGAGTGGAGGGGAACAATTGAAATTTCATAAAGTGTTAAATTAATATGAATTAATGTTCATTTTAAAATGCATAAATATTGATATTATAAAAATATAAGATTCTTATGATTCAAAATAATCTCATCTAGTAAAACATAAACAAGTTTGTATTATATTGTCATATGTTCCTTCTTTTAACCAATGTTTAACCTTTTCTCATAATTACCATGAAATCAATGTTTTTAATATTTAGGTGTATATATATTTACTATAAAAGTGTCATTTTAAAATAAATGGAAAAACATTTATATTATTAGAGATATATAAATTACTTGAAATAATAGTGGATTATTTTGAATTTTTAATCATTTAAATAAATATTATTTAATATAAAATATCATTAATGTTAATATTAGAACTATTCAGTTATTATTTTTTTGAAAAAAACATGTGAAAAACTATATTCTAGTATGATCATTTAACACATCCATAACATTTCGTAGTTATCAAAAAAATTCTTGTAATAGAATAATTCATTTTTATTAT